>JAQPPZ010016892.1:23102500-25602500 GCA_028583015.1 Wollemia nobilis
CTAAGTTGAATTGTTGCAGACATAGAGAATGGCCACCGTGTTTGAAGATTTGAAGGTGCCAGAATTTGATGGTGAAGACTATCAATTCTGGGCAGTTAAGATGAAGACTCTTTTGATTGCAAAAGGGTTTTGGGACATAGTCCAAGAAGGATATGAAGAACCCTCAAATTGGAGCAGCCTTCAGGGAGATGCGAGAAGAGAGAAGAAAGAGCAGCAATACCAAAATTTCTTAGCCCTTATGGATTTGAGGAGAGGAATGGAAAAGTGTGTTTTCCCTCTCATAGCCAATTGTAGATCAACTATAATGGTATGGCAAGTGTTGAAGGATGCTTATGGGTTTGATGAGGACACCCATAAAGCTATGTGTGACAATCATGAAGATTGTTTAAGCAAGGAGGAGCCTTGCTTCCTTGAAGAAGTTTCTGAATTAGATCCTTTTGATGGAGTTTTTGAAGAGTCTTGTAAAGACTCATATGAAGACATGCTTTGTATTGGAGAATTATTTCTTGAAGAGAAAGACATATTTGAAGAAGAACCTTGTGTGGAACATAATAAAGAATCCCTTCATGGAGAAGCAGTTGAGAAGGAGCCTTGTATAATTCTCATTGACGAGAGTTATGATGAAGATTATTTCAAGAGGAAACCTTGTTCCCTAGAAGATCCTTTTGGAGAGTCTTGTGAAGACTCATTTGAAAAATGTTTTGAGCAACCATGGGAGATTCTCATTGATGAAAACATTACTTGTGAAGGCATGAAAAATTGTAAGTATCAATTATCTATTTTAGAAGGAGAATATGATGAAAATTGTCAATACTTTCCTTTAGAGGGAGAATATGATGATGAAAAGCAAAATTGTATTGATGAAAAAGAGGATGAATGTCTCATTGAAGAGACAATTGTTGAAATATCGTTATATGAGAATAATGTTTCTTGTGAAAGCTACTCCAAAGTGGATGATGGCTTGCTTATAAATCACCTAGATGAGGTGGTGTATGATGAAAATGTCTCATGGAGGAGACAAATGGAGAGTGTATTTTGGAGAATGCACCTACAGTTCTCATGGAGGAGCATAAAGAAGTTTTGTGGGATGATGCTGGAGAAGCAATGTTCATGGAATACCATTGGCTCACTTATCTTGAAGACCATTCACTTGGAATGGATTTGTGCTCTCTTGAAAGAGAAAATAAAGTTATGTGGGATGATTACCCAAGTCTAGAAGAGGAATATGAGATGAAGGGAATAAGTTTCATGCTCCATAATAAAGATTATATCAAGGCTGAGATAATAAAAGGACAAGAAAATTATGAGAAAGACTATCTCAAGGAGAAGATAGAAAATAGTGAGATAGTCATTAATGGACTTCATGATGTAATTGAGGCAGAGGCAATTGTGGATGAAGATCACTCACTTGGAGTGACTACATTGCATAAAGAGAGTTGTCTTGAAAAGGCAATAATGTATGCTTGTTTGAATAAATGGTGTTTCAACACACCAACATGGATTGAACAAAGGAGGAGAACTCTTAGTGAAGAGTTGATGGTTGATCTTGAAGCAACATACAATGAAGGAGAACTGCTACAAAATAGCTTTATGGGAAGCACCAAATCTACTCATACTAAAGGTAATATTTTTATGATTAATGATTTGTTTTTTGTGAGCAGGAATGAAACGAAAGGAGAATGTCTTCCAAAGACATTATTGAGAGGAGATTGTCTCATAGAGATAAATTTTACAAAAAGTCTTCTTGGAGAGAAGACACCGATGGAGAAATTGGGTCGCATGGATCAAAATGATGTGTTCAAAATTATTTGGGAGAAGGAATATTGTAAATCCATTGTTTTGAGAGAACATTTGTGTGAGGAGCAACTTTATGTTGCATATGTAGTTGGTCATTATATGGCCATATTTATTGTGATATTTTGTGTGGAAATATGTGAAAGATTTGTATGGTATAATCATCTATGTGATATGATTAATTATAAATACTCATGTGGAGTATTGTTTAGTGTTGAAGATGTAAAAGAAGATCAAAATGTGAGAGCATGGTTTAAAGACCATAATGATAAAGTTGTAAGAGAGTGGTTGTTGAAAACCATAAGAGGAGATAACTTTGTTGAAGGGGGAGCTAATCAACAAAATAAAGTACTCAAACATTTGCATTGTGGAGGAGCAACATCAAAGATGAAGGATATCCCACATGAAGAGTGGAAGGAGTGCCACCACAAGTTATTTGCAAATTTTGATTTCTTGATTCAAAATTGGAGGAAACGTAAGAGAAATATTTTCTTCCAACTTTGTGATGCTTAAAGAACTCTTGCATGAGTGTCTTTAGCATCAAGGGGGAGAATGTTAGAATATTACATTAACCCTAAGTCCTAAGAGTTGATATTCTAGAATAAGAGTTGGATTATGCTCATGTTGTTAGGAGTTTTATCTACGTAGCTAAGTTTAGTTAGCATATATTCTATTCTAGAATATGTTAAGATATTTTAGGGATTAGCATCTTATTTTTTAGGATGTAGTTGCAATATTAAATGGTTCAAGACTATTATGAGCTATATTTTGTTAGCTTAGAATCCTTCAATAGATTTGTACATATTATAGCTCTTATCAAAAGCTATAAATATTCATGTAATCAATGTGAACAATAAGATTAATACAATGAGTTATTATTCTCACTACTGTACAAATTTAATTCATTTTAGAGTTAACTTGAGCGAGATATCACATTTTTAGCATTTTATAGGGTCTTATGCAGGTCTACGGAGATCACCTAGAAATGCACAACTATCTATGTCTTATTTTGAAAATTAGACCATATGGGTTGTTTTTAAATTCCATTTTATGTATTCTATCCAAGTTTCATAAATTTTGGATATGTGCAAGGGTAGACATTGCTTGCTTTGGGTTTTGTAGGCTTCAAAGGTCTACTACGATTATGCCATGTCGTTGGATGCAATTTCGTTTTTTTTTTATAATATCTTCCCAAAACCATATTTTTACATACCTATAAAATTTAAAGTAATTTATATTTGTTTTATATAGGCGTATTTCATTTTCATGTTTTCTAGTCTTTAAGTGCCTGTGGGGATTGCATATTTTCACCATACACACTTGCTATTTAACGATTCTAATTTCATTGTTTGTAGGTGCAAGTTTATACAAAATACAAGGAAGGATCACAAGATCATAGAAAAAAGTAGTGGCAACATTGGTTCACCCACCTCAATTGTGGGTATGAGAAAAGACATTAGAAGTGCACACGAGCTTATTTAAAAGGACTTGATCCTTTGGGAACCCCATAATTTTGTAAAAAATTGTATCAATCTAGAGACCTCAAGGGGACATTTATGTAATCATGGTTTTGATCCATTGAAATAATATAAGAAAGCTTCATTTCACTTTATTTCTCATGTTTTGGTCTCTTTCTATGCTTACTTGAATGCTCCCATTTTGATGCTCATAACACAGTAGCAATAGATGCATATTTTTTAGCTTCATTAGGTGCACCATTTTTTCACTATTTCAAATTAAAATCTGAGATAGTATCCTATTTATATTTATGCATGGATGTAAACTGATTAAGTAGGGAGAAAGGGTCAGCAAATTCATTAAATTCTTCCACAAAAATCTTAGCCAATGTTGCCCATGAGGTAATGGTGTTATCCTTAAGAGGCCTAAACCAATGAAAAATATTTCCTCTGAAGGATAGGGATAGGATTATGACAATAACATCCTCCTCCTTTATGTTGTGGATTATTGACAGGTTTAAAATGTCTCGACAGTGCTCATATGGTGTCCTCCCAATTCCATCATAAGTGGGAATAACCTTGGACACAACTTGGGGAATGGTATTCATATGGGCTAACCTAAGGGGACCAGTTGTGTTCCAGCTGGGGTACTTCTATAATGGCTGATTAGGGGCCACATTTCCTTGATTTTGGGCTACATTTCTTGCCATATTTCTAGGTGTAGGTCTTGTTGGAGGGGTTTTTGGATTAACTACAGGATTTTCCTTAAGAAGCTCTTCTTCTGAGAGGAAATATTGATTCAAAATTTTGATAATAGTAGAACCTCTATAAGGTAGCTCAAAATAGAAATATGAGTTATGGTTTTTCCTTTTAAAATACCTAGTATACATGAAAGGACACTAGTCTACAGGGGTGATTATTTTTTGGGTTTAAATACCAAGGAGTTTCCAGGTAAATTTGCTATTCTTCGCTTAATAAGGTCAAGAAAATTCACCAAATATTGATTCCTATGGGTAGAGATAAAACAATAACTCGTGATGGGTTTTCGTGTTCCTTGTGAACTTGTCCCACTGGGCATGCAAAAAATTATTGGGCACAAAAATATCATCAAGCTTTACTTGACACTACAACTATCTATATTCCAATTTTCTGTTCAGGCATGCACCCGATAGTCGCAGCTTGACGCTCAAGTATTGGATGGGTCAAAGAAAAATTCAATCCAACCTCTAGAGTAGGCTAGTTACTTTTCAACTTAAAATGGTGTTGACTCAATTAAATCTCCAATAGGGTTTTGAGATAAGGGTTAGAAAATATTTAGGGTTAGAAATGTTATAAAGAAACAATGGTCGTATAGGCTAACAACATAGGCAACTACATCAAAAGGCTCCCACAAGCTATTTCCAGTGTCCTATTACTCAGACACACATTACCTAAATTAATGAAAACTTCACACATTTAAATATAAGCAGAGAAATATTGCAGAAAGAAATTCCAACATCCAATATTGATAATCCAAATAGCAGAATAAATAAATAATCAAATTTAATAGAAATCAAACTTCCTAAAATACAAATCTAATAAATAACATATTTCAACTACTCTTACGACTAGTAATCCAAAATTTGTAAAGAACTAACCATTCAAGTATTAACAGAAATGCAATCCAAGACTTCAAACCTCTTGTACAAGATAATGAAGATGACAAATTTGAGTCGAACAACCAAAGTAATGCTCCTTCACTAGCTCATAAGAATATTTATAGTAAGGAAAGCAAATGTACTAGAGCCAATCCTAAAAAATGAGTGTTTGACCTCTATTTATAGTTTGTAAATGAAAGAATAATAAGGAACATTGCAAATATTACATATTTTCTAGATTAGTAGAGATTTCTTACTGGCATCATCTTACTGGTTACACCTCTGGGAAATCCGTTATACGTAGACCACCATGTTAGATCATATCCTCTGCAACTTACTGGTTGGTTGGTGATAGTTTGTGAAAATGTCGTTAGATACTTTATCTCATCCATCAATCTTCTTGGAATCTCACTACACCATCGATCTACAACTGTATCTGGTTCTTGTTCTTGAAACCCTTCGATACTTTGACTTTCTATCTCCAAACTGACTGTGTTTGAATTCAATGAGAAAATGCCAATAAGATCTCTCTACTGATCTAGAAAATATGTAATATTTGTAATTTTACTTATTATTATTTCATTTAAAAAATATAAATAGAGGCCAAACACTCAATTTTTAGGGTCGAAGCTAGTGTGTTTGCTTGCCCTACTATAAATATTCTTATGAGCTAATTAAAGGAGTATTACTTTGATTATTTGACTTAATTTTTTCATCTTCATTATCTAGTACAAGAGGTTTGAAGTCTTGGACTGCATTTATGTTAATACTTGAATGGTTAGTTCATTACAAATTTTAGATTACTAGTCATAAGAGTAATTGAAATCTATTCTTGATTAGATCTATATTGTTAGGAAGTTTGATTTCTATTAAATATGATTATTGATTTATTTTTCTATTTGGATTATCAATATTGGATGTTGGAATTGCTTTTTGCAATATTTATCTACTTATATTTTAATGTGTGAAGGTTTCATTAATTTGGGTAATGTGTATCTGAGTAATGGGACACTGGAAATAGCTTGTGGGAGCCTTTTCCTGTAGTTGCCTATGCTTTTAGCCTATCTGACCACTATTTCTTTATAACATTTCTAACCCTAAATATTTTCTAACCCTTATCTCAAAACCCTATTGGAGCTTTAATTGAGTCAACACCATTTTAAGTTGAAAAGGAACCAACCTACTCTAGAGGTTGGATTGAAGTTTTATTTGACCCATCCAAAGCTTGAGTGTCAAGCTGTGACTATCAAGTGTATGCCTGGATAGAAAATTGGAAGATAATAGTCATAGTGTCAAGTAAATCTTGATGACATTTTGGTGCCCAAAAGACACCTAAAAAATGTCATGTTTAGGAGACTACTCATATGGGCACCTTTGCAAACCATATGAATGAGCTTAGACCTTTCCAAGACTAAGTAGCGATTCTAATCAATAATTTAGGGCATTCTAGGCCTATGCAACCTTAGCCATTGATTTTAATAGTATCTAAGATCCCAGCTAATCATGATCAAAGTGGCTAAGTGCTAGCCAAAACTGTCAATAGTGGCTAAGGGCAACCTACCCCTAGTCATGCTGAGTGAGAGTGTCTAACCCTATAACCAACTCAAGCTCCTCGAGCCAAGAAAAATAAATTGCAACTAAGCAATTTGCAATGATTCTTGAGTGGTTTTAGATTGTAAATATTTCAAAGGTTTCTCCCTAACTGCTCTAGTCTGTCAAGTTATTGATCTTGAATTTCTTGAGAAACCAAGATGAGGACAGAAGAAGTCTATAATAGGCCTATAAAAAAAAGGATAACAAGTTCACTATAGTGAAGTTCTGTTGATTTGAAGGTTGACTTTACAACCCTTGAGGAGTAGTGAAGTACCACCAAATTGGAGAACGACAACTGTGCCTACATCAATGGAGTTTCTATAGACATGAAGAGAAAACCTGCTTTCTTCCACCAATTCACTACGAGTTTACAATAATACACCACCAAATTCATATTTGAGACATACGCAACCCTTGACCATCAATTTTTCAAGGAAATTGAGCTTCATCTAGATTCAAGAGGTAGAACACCTTCCTTATGATTGCTATTTTTAATAGTGGCTTGTAGGCTTTCTAACATCGATAGTGGCTAGCAGAGCTAGCTGCTATGAGCGATAGTGACCAAGGTTTGAAATGCAAATTTCCTTGCTATTAGCCATATATTTCCTATTTTAGCATGTATTTGGATTTATCTAGCATAGATTAACTATTTTTACTACATTTCTATGGTTCATTATTATTTTCGTAGGCATATTTGCTTTCCTTTATATGCTTTCATACATTAGGTTCTTTATGCTTTATTTTCAAGTTTACATGCATCTTTAGGTTCCTTTGTATATTTAAAGTATTAGTTCATGCTATATTATCAATATTTTAGGCATATTTATGTATATTTACACATGTTTATGCTTGGCTTTACAATTTGTATTAAAAAATATACAAAACTCATTTTGAGAGGCCTCATATGTTGCTAATATTTCTTGAAGTTCTTTGTGTGTAAATATCAGAGCATCATAGAGAAAAGGATCATCCAGATCTGGTTTGTTAATCTAGAGAGATAGAGGTTGCTAAGTAATCCCTCATATAAGAAATTTGGTGGAGACATGAAGACCTTGTGAAGCACATCTTCCCCCATTTTGGGGTCATTTGTATTTGTAACATTGTATCAAGATTTGGTATCCCTAAGAGGGACGAATTGTAATCGAATATTCATTTGATTAATAAAAGATAGCATTAATTCTTGTTATTTCATTTTTTCAAATTATTAATAGATTATATGCTTTCAATTCCCTATCATGTTGCAATAGCTTTTTTTTTTGTTTTTTTTTGAATTTACATGGTGGAATTGGTAGCCGCCATGAATCCGGGCAGGCTGTCCAAATTTTTTATGGCTGCCATAGTATTTTGTGCAGTCCGCCCCAGAAGCTACCACATAGATATTTGCACAGTCCACCCCTATAACCACCATGCCACAATCATTTTAAACCTTTTACGCCGCTGAAAGCACCAGGAAAGGGACAAGCGTTCAGTCCGGCGAGGCCCGAGATTTGAACCTTGGACCTCCACCCCACTTATGGGGTTTGGATGAACCAATTGGTATACACCTCAGACATTCATGTTGCAATAGCTTTAGATGTGTGGTTTTCATAGCTTTACAAGTGGTGATCATGGTTGGAACAACCTATTTTGTTGGTTGTTAGCTCATATTTTGTTGTTTTTATTTTTGCAGGCATAGCCACTCTAAGAAAAAATGGCTAGAAATCCTATCTACTATCAGCTATAGTGACTAGAAAATCCAGCTATTCTGATCATTAGTGGCCAACAGAAAAAATAATAAAAATAATCAGCAGTCTGTTTCTTCATTAAATGTGGATCCATTGGTAATAGGTCCTATCTCATCTTTGGTTTCTTTATTTTTTTGAAAGGAAATAGCGGTAATTAAAACACATATAAAAAGGATTTAAAGGTATATAAATTATATTTTTATATGCTACTGTTAGCTACTAGGAACAATGGCTAGCTCTGCTAGCTACCCCAGAATCTAGCAATTGAGAATTATAGCTGCTACTGTGTACAATGGTTAGGATTTCTGACTACTATTCTGTATAGTGATCGAGTTTATTTCCTACTATATAGAATAGTGACCACTATTTAATCTATGTTTTATGCTTGCTTGAGGCCTGATAAAAGGCTATTTTCATGATTAAACTTACATTTTGCATTCTCTAAAATTAAATAGCATTTTGTGCATTCTCTAAAAATAAAACATACTTTCTAGGCATATAGAGAAAAATTATTTGAATGCTTCTTGATGCATATTTATTTCACATAAAATTAAAAGTAACAAAAACACACCATGTTCTAAAGTAAACATCAATGACGTTGGGCTTTCACATCCAACCTGCTGATCAAGACCAATGATGGAAGTAATTACCACTCGGTTGGCTTGTCTGACATTGTATCATCAGGACCCATCCATGGCCAACGCCAATTCAAGATCTATCCTATCCATAGAAAATAACATGTACTCTTATTCAAAAGGTATATCACTACCTATGGTGTGTTGGGTGAGATTCGGTAGTACCTATGCTCCTTGATAGGCTATGGATTTCATCTCCATACTTTGGTGGATAGATAGCCTGGATGTCATGATCAGGTTTATCACTGTGATTATATAGGGGACAACCTTAAAAAATCTAAGAGTTACATCAACTATTACAAACATGATAAGAGTTAGATTGTATTCACAACAAATCAAAATGCACAAAACAAGTTTTAGGAAACACAAAGAAAACTTAAATGAGATAATCACCCTGTATACTTTGTTTGATCTTAAAACTTACATAAGAGATAATTTCACAAAGCTATGGTCAACACACGATGATGTCACCTTAAATGCACACTTGAGGTGGAAGAAAATGCTCCACCTAACACAAACAATACTATATTTAAGCCACCCACACAAAATGATCTTGAATGACATTAAGATAGTTTTAGAGGTGACAACTCAACTTACGAGGGTTCTCATTGAGACACCCCAACTAGAGGACCCAATATAGGATCTTCTCATGATCCAAATGAGGCGGTTGCAAGACCCTAATGTTCACATGATGGTCAAAGACCAAACCAGCCCAATAAGGGGTGTAGACACCTAAAACATGTCATGTTTAGGAGAATACTCATATGGGCACATACGAAGGCCATATGACTGATCTTGGACCTTTCCAAGAGCCAACAGTGGTCCTAACCACTCACAAGAGGTAGTTTTAGCCCATTCAATCTTGATTGCTATTGACCAGAGTGATTGCAAACACTAGCTACTGAAGCCGAGAGTGGCCACATATAGCCACTTCTTTGGACAATGACTAGCACTAAAAAACAAACCGACCATGAATACGAGCCTAAATCACATAGTCTGACTGTACTTGTATTGTTTGCAAGTAGTTTTTGTGATGGATATTTTAGATCTCCTCCTAATTGCCCCTTCCATGCAAATATGTGATTGAGCCTTCCCCTCTAACAGTTAGTTACATGTAAATTTGGATCTTGGCTTCTCTAGGAAGCCAAGATCTAGATCTAGATCTACATATGCATCCTTCCAAGAAAAAGAAAAGATTTGGAACATTTGAGTTTTTATGCAGTGAAGCCCTAGATAATTGGAGAGCAATTTCATATCCCCTTGAGGAATAACTAAGTGCTATCTAACTGAGCAACGATAATGCATCATTCAAGCATTTAGTTCCTCATGATCATCACTGCAAATCCATCTTTGGATATGAAGGTGACCCTTGAAAATCAATTCAAATAAAGGATTGAGTGTCACAACCCCTGGTTCACGAGGTAGAAGGTTTCATTTCATGATTGTTATCCTTGAAAGTGGCCTACAGGCATAGCCTAGGGTTTTGAGATACTACTTCCCAAGTTTTTAGCATAGATTTCCCATTGTTTTTGCTTTATCAGTTAATATTAGTATAGATCTATTTTTATTAATATATTTCCATGGTGAAATCTGATTTATCAATGCATTATTGTTTAGTTTTGCTTCAATATGCTTCTATTATGATTTTATACCATTCCTTGGAGATCTACTAATAAAACCTCATCCTGAGAAGCCACATATGCTACTGATCATTTGCTATTGTTTCTTATACGTAGGTTATAGGTTCCAAGACCAAGTCAAAGTATTCAAAGCATTAGATCCCTCCAAGAAAATTAAGGAGAAGGCATCAGTAAGCCCTTGTACAAGTTTGTGTATGAATCCAAGAGGCCTATGGAGTGCACCACCCCCTTTTAGGGGTTATTTCCATTTGTAAACATTGTATCAAGAAATCGGTATCCCTAAGAGGGACCTATCTATAACCAAAGTTTCAAATGAATTAATAAAAATATATCTTGTACTTTTGTTAATTTCTTGTTTTTTGTGCTTTCATGGTCTTTCGATTGATATTATGTTATAAGTAGATTAGGTGTTAGCTTCTCGAGGTCATACAAATGGAAATCACGATGGGATACCCACCTAGTTTTCTATTTTTAGCTATTTTGCTGATGTTTTTATGTGCAGTTCTAGCCACTCTCAATGACAGTGACTAGCAGACAGAGACCAATTTTGAAGATAGTGGCTAAGAGAAGTTGCTTTGGTCGATAGCGGCTAATAGAAAAATTACAATAGAGGTTAGCCTGTGCTTCACTAGATGTGGATTTCAGGTTGGGGCAACTCTCTACTATTTTTCCTTTCTCTATTTGTAATTTTTTTCTAGAATACAGTAGGAAAAATATCATGTTAATTAGGAAAACATAGAAAAATATTAAAAGAAAAATGCATAAAGCTTCTTAGTTTTCTTAGTTTTCTTCTAGTCACTACTAGGAATAGTAGACCTCTAGTTTCAGATCTACCCTAGTATCCAGTGGTCTAGATTTTATTTGTAGAGATTGCTTGCATGGGGCCCAACTAGAGGCCATTGTTTAATAAAGTAATAATACATTATTTTAGAGTCATGGAATCATTTAAATATGCATTTTTATGAAAATGAAATGTTTCTTTTTAGGCATATAGGAAAGAGCATGAGTGCTTCTTGATGCATTGTTTTTCCTTATACAAAAATCTAAAAATAACATGCACACACCACGATTCATCTAAATGCTAGTGAGGTGGACTTCATCACCATCCACTAGTAGAGTACAATGATGGTGGCTTTCATCTCCACCCATTGGCTCAAATCCCATGTACCCTTTTATATTGGCCAATATCAGATCCAAGAACTGATGTAGCCTAGAAAATTTGCATGTACTTATCTTCGAATGGTATGGAACTAATTGAGTGAGATTAGGTGAGGATCTGGTAGGACCTGTGCTCCCTGATCATGTGTGGGTTTGATCTCCACACTTTGGTGGATTTACATGATTGGAATTTATTTTCTAGTTGTTGAGCTACAAGCATACAGGTGAAATACACTTAAAAAATCTGATTATATCATAAACAAAATGTAAAACATGATGAGAGTTAGATTGTAGCTATCAAAAAATTTGAAAATACACCAAACTAGTCTAGGAACACCAAGAAAACTTAAAAGAGATAAACACTTGTTTGCTTTGTTTGTGTGTTCTAAAATCTACATAAAAATATAATTGACACTTATCATGGTCTACATGAAGAGAAACCACCCTCAGTCCAACATTGAGGTAGAAGCTAACCCTCCACACAATCACAATCACAATAATATTGAGCCACCCACACACAATATCACTTAACTTTGTTAAGCAATCCTTAGGGGAAATAACTCAACCCGTGGGGAACTCCTCAAGAAACCCTAGCTAGAGAGATATATCCAAGTTTCTCTGGTAGTAGTCATGAGGGGACTTTAAGACCCCAATCCTCACATAGGCATGAGGGGCATCAAGGCCTCAATATTCACATAAACATGAGGAGGCTTCAAGGCCCCAATCCTCACATAGAAATTAGGAGGCTTCAAGGCCTCAATTATCACATAGACATGAGGGAGTTTCAAGGCCCCAATATTTACATGACACACTTAGATTAGATCAGCCCATCGAGGGGTAAAAAACAAGGGTTGTATCCAATTGTAGACCTAGAGTACCTCCTAGCATCCCTGAAGATAGGAGGATACCCATATATCATGATCCCTTTAGGACTAATGGGACTCCACGAGATTGAATATGGAAGTCTAGACAACTTGATGAGTTAGATCAAGTTCTCTTGAGACCATCTCAAAGAAGCATTGCTACTACACATTACATCTTGGGAAGTTTACATAGCCATCAGAAAAATAGGCACACTATTGAGTCGAGGGAGGCCTCAAAGCACCCCTACAACATGTACACTACCTCTGAGCATGGGGGTATAAAATATAGGTTATTTTACACAGACCAGGTCATCCTAATAAACAAGGGCAAAAGCATAGTAAGAGCCTCTCTAAGAGGCCTATCCATTAAAAATTCTTGTACATAGTTACAAAGCCATAGACCTTCAATGGTATATTAGTATAACCTCATGTATAGGCTATATGAAGATGTGTAATATAAGAAAAAGCTATTCCAAGACAAGGAGGAAGAACTATGCATAGAGCAAGAGCATTTTGAAGCCCTCGAGCAAGAGAAAGCATGGAAAAAATGGTATTTGTGCCTTCAGGATGGTATGAAACTAAATGGTGTGGGAAGCAGGATCATTTTTATATTGAATCGCTTTTTGATTGTAAGGTAGAAAACCCACAATAGACTTAATTTATATATTTGTTCGATGATGCCTTATTATCATATGTGGATTGCATTTATATACCTAGTCTAATAGTTGTAAGAGTGAAGGGTTGTGACCCTAGAATATAATGAATAAATAATATAAGTAATTAGGACATGTTAGGAGGGTCCTAACATGCCACCCCCCTTAAAGGAGCTTTGTCCTCAAAGATGGAAATTTGGAAATCGCTGCTAGATATCTTGAAAATTTTCCCACATTGCGTCTTCTAAAGGTAGACCTTTCCAATGGATTAAAAATTTCGTGATATCACGAGTACGAAGGTGACGAGAGCGATGATCCAAGATAGCTTCTGGCTCGACTAAAAGTACTCCATCATCAGAGAATTTAGGGAGAGTGGGTTGTGTCATGATATGGGCTCCCACTATGAGCTTAAGGCAAGATACATGAAATACGGGGTGAATTTTGGAAGAGGGAGGAAGATCTAGTTTGTAAGCAATGGTCCCAATACATTGGAGAACTTTATACGACCCGTAAAATTTGGGTGCTAACTTCTGAGAACCTTTTTGTTTAAGAGAGGATTGACGGTAAGGTTGGAGACGTAAGAAAACCATATCACCCTCATGGAAACTACGTTCGCTTCTATGTTGATCAGCTTGTTACTTCATGCAATGTTGGGTGGTGTGTATGTTCTCTTTTAGGATCCGTAGTATGTCATATCTATTAGCAAGTTTTGTTTCCATCGCATGGACTTTTGTAGTCCCTGGAATATAGGAAGTGAGGGATGGTGGTGTTTGACCATATAGTGCTTCATAAGGAGTCATTTTGATGGACGTATGGTATGAAGTGTTATACCACCATTCCATAGTGAAAGCCACTTTACCCAATGGAGTGGTTGAATAGAAACAAAACATCGAAGGTATGTTTCCAAGCATTTATTTACAACTTCTATTTGGCCATCGGTTTGAGGATGGTAAGCGGAGCTCATACAAAGTTGAGTACCTTGTAATTTGAACAATTCCTTCCAAAAGGTTCTAGTGAAAGTTGGGTCGTGGTCACTAACAATTGTGGAGGGCATACAATGTAATTTAAAGATGTTATATAGGAAGAGGTGGGCTATAGTGCTAGCGGTATAAGGATGATCCACGGGACAAAAATGGGCATATTTAGATAACCGATCAATGACTACGAAAATGGTTGTTTTTCCTCTTAATTTTGGTAATCCTTCAATAAAGTCCATAGAAATATCTACCCATGTTTTGGTGGGTATAGGAAGAGGTTGAAGTAATCCTGGAATAGCGAGGGTCTCCCCATTTTGTCTTTGGCAAACTTCACATTCTTTTACAAATTTTTTGATGTGATTTTTCATTCCTACCCAATAGAAGGAGGTAGTGGCTCTTTTATAGGTTTTTAAGAACCTTGAGTGGCCTGCAGTGGGTGAGGTATGTAACTCATGAAGAAGTTTTTCATGATAATTTGAATTGCGGGTGAGGAAAATCCTCCCTTTGTATCTTAATATATTGTCCTTCCAAGTGTATGGAGTTTTGCTACTAGGATTATGTTGAAGTTGTTGAATTAAGGCATGGATAGTAGGATCATTTATCCATTCTTCATGCACCTCATCTACCCATTTAGGAATAAGGGAGAAAAGAGCATGGACTTGAGGCATATCTTCAAATTTTCTAGAAAGTGCATTGGCTACCATGTTGTCCTTTCCCTTTTTATATGTAATTTCATAATCATAGCCAAGAAGTTTAGTAACCCATTTTTGTTGTTCCGGGGTATTAGTCCTTTGTTCCAAAAAATACTTCAAGCTATGATGGTTAGTGCGTATAATGAAATGTTGGCCAATAAGGTAAGGCCTCCAATGTTGAATAGCATGGACAATCACCAACATCTATTTTTCATATGTAGAGCAAGCTAAATTCTTAGGAGAAAATGATTTGCTTATAAAAGCTAGAGGCCTTTCATCCTGCATGAGTACGTCTCCCATTCCTATTCCTGAAGCGTCACTTTCAATGACGAACGATTTAGAAAAGTTGGGCATGGCTAGAACAGGGGTGGTACACATTACAGTTTTCAAGGTGATAAAGGCCTCATCCACTTTAGACGACCATTTGAAAGCGTTTTTCTTAAGTAATGTTGTTAGAGGAGCAACGATTTTACCATAATTTTGGACAAATTTTCTATAATATCCTATTAGTCCAAGAAACCCACGTAGAGATTTTAAGGTTTTTGGAATAGGCCAATTTTTCACATCCTCGATTTTGGAAGGATCTACCATAACTCCTTCCTTTGAGACAATATGCCCTAAGTATTCAATTTCTTGTTTTCCAAAGGAACACTTTGATATTTTTGCATAAAGTTGATTTTCCTCCAAGATTTGGAATGCTTGTCTAACATGGTCCAAATGTTCTTCCCATGTTTTGCTATAAATCAAAATGTCATCAAAGAAAACTAATATAAATTTATGAAGAAAAGGGTGAAATACCTTATTCATTAGACTTTGAAAGGTAGAAGGAGCGTTGGTCAGGCCAAATGGCATCACCAAGAATTCGTAGTGCCCTTTGTGAGTGCGAAAGGCTGTCTTAGGAATATCCTTTTCATTGACTCGTATTTGGTGGTAGCCTGACCGTAAGTCTAACTTGGAAAAATAAGCTACCCCGTGGAGTTCATCTAATAGCTCGTCTATGACCAGAATAGGAAATTTATCTTTGATGGTCATTTTATCAAGTGCTAAAAAATTGACACATAAACGCCATGAGCCATCCTTTTTTTTAACTAAAATAATTGGAGAGTAGGGGATTTTGCTAGGTCTAATGAATCCTGCCTTAAGAAGCTCTTGAACTAATTTCTCTATTTTGGTCTTTTGGAGGTATGGATAACGATAATGTCTAATATTAGGAGGGTGATGCCCTGGAAATAGTGGAATAGTGTGATCGTGACTACGTTGTGGAGGTAGTCCTTTTTGTTCATTGAATACCACCTTATGGTGGTCTAAAATATTTTGTAACTCTGGTGTCTCATCTTCTTTGTGACTAGGTTGAATTAAAAATAATTGGGCGACCATTCCTTTTTTTCCTCTTCGGATAATTTTCTCCATTCTATGCGAGCTGACGATTTGGGAAGGTCCTAATTTCAGGCCTTGGATAATATAGGTTTGGTTCTTTGCTGTGAATTACATCCATAGTTCATCAAATTCCCATTGGACTATGCCCAAAGTTCGTAACCATTTTACGCCTAGTACAATGTCGCACCCACCTAGGGGTAGGACGTACATGTCACTTTTCATGTTATAAAGCCCCATAGTTAGTTTGATATTTTTGCATTTTACTTTGCATGCAATTTTTCTGCCGTTTCCAATCATCACTTCGAAGTTATTGTAAGGGTATATAAAACAATTTGCTTGTTTAACCACCTTTGGATCGATAAAATTGTGCGTGCTACCAGAATCTAGGAGCACGATAAGGTTTTGTTTCTTAAAATACCCTTTAACTCGCATTGTTTGAGGGGCAGAAAATCTAGCAAGGGCATTGAAGGAAACCTTTGGTGCATTTTCTTCGTCACTTTCAAGTGTGTTGGATAATACCTCTACTTCGAGTTTAGGTTCCTCTTCAGTAGAATTCCCTTCTTCTATGGCATATAGAATATATAATTTTCATGAGGCACATTTATGATTTCTATCAAATTTCTCATCGCAATGGTAGTAAAGACCCTTAGCTTGTATTTCCATCATTTCCTAAAAACTCAGATGCTTAATTGGTAGAGCGGGGTTAATTTTTGGGGCTGTGTAGGAGTTTTGGGTTCATCCATTTTGCATTGGTTTGGGGTTGGTATAAGTGTTTGATGGTTTCCCCCAAGTTGGTTTTGTGAACCAATTCCATGCCTTGATTTTGTCCTCCGCTAATTTTGCCAAGCCGATGGTCTCTAACATGTTTGTGGGGTTATACATTTGCACCTCTATTCAAATTTATTCTTTTAATCTGTTGACAAAACATTATTGAAAGAAGGTAGCATCTAATCTGGATGTTCGATTAGCTAGCCTTTCAAATTTTGCTTGGTATTCGCTTACCGAAGTGGTTTGGCATAATTTAGTGAGGGCCCCTATAAAGCTTTGAAACTTGCTAGGGCCAAATCACACTAATAGATTCTGTGTAAATATTGACCACATCAGAGTGCCATTAGTTTTCTCGAACCATTGGTACCATTGGATGGCATCATTTTCCAAGTGGAAGGAGGTGATATGCACTTTTTGCATTTTTGAAATTTGATTTAGTGAGAAATATTGCTCTGCTCGGTAGATCCAGTTTGTAGGGTCTCCTCCTTCAAATTTTGGGAAGTCTAATTTGGTCGTCCGTGGTAGAATGGAAGTTTGTGGACCTCCTAACATTGCTCGGTTTGATGACCCGTGGTTGGGTGAATTTGCATGTGTTGTCGCCTGATTTTAATTGATGGCATCAAGTTTAACATCCATTGCAAATATTTTATCGAAGAGTTCTCTTGTGGTCCGGGTATTCTCCTCTCTTTCCTATTGAACTTCTTCAGTGAGACTTTCGTGTTTCTCATGAATGGAATCCAGTGATCGTCGTCCTTTAGCCATTGAAGTTGGTGTAGGTAATGATCAATATGACTTGGTACAGGTGAGCAAAAATAAAAAAAAATAAAAAATAATTTTAATTTTTTTTTTCTTTGCGTTTCGGATGTCGAAAACCTTGATGCTGCATTGAAGATTTTAGCTTTTTCAAAATAGCCACCGATCACCACATGAAAGGTCGAGCAATTTGGGTGTAAGACAACTTAATTCGTACCTTAGGAGAAGGTTTAATTTTCTACAAGGATTTTGACACGGATCCGTGAAGCGTGAATGCTGTTTGCGTTCTCGCGAATGTGGACTGGCTAAAATGTGCGATGGGAAAAATTTTTTAATGGTGAATTTGCTCCTTGATCTAGCTCTGATACAGATGGTATGGAACTAAATGGTGCAGGAAGCAGGATCATTTTTATATTGAATCACTTTTTGATTGTAAGGTAGAAAACCCACAATAGACTTAATTTATATATTTGTTCGATGATGCCTTATTATCATATGTGGATTGCATTTATATACCTAGTCTAATAGTTGTAAGAGTGAAGGGTTGTGACCCTAGAATATAATGAATAAATAATATAAGTAATTAGGACATGTTAGGAGGGTCCTAACACAAGAATAGTTCTTAAGAGAGGAACAAATAGAGCATGAAGAGCAAGTGGATAGGTTATCCTGGGATAGCTTTCACATAGGTGGTAAGCATTACAAACCTGATAGATGTACCAATTCTCAGCATGAGAGATGCACTAGAAAAGATAATGAATGCACTCACCATGCCTAAAAGTATCAACAATTCCTAGATTCAAAATAGACACAACATAATGAAGAACATGCGAGGATGGAAGATCAGGAGCAGACATATCCTGAACCTTCATCCGTAGTCATGGGGGATGAATACAAATACCCAAATTGGATATACACAGGTTTACATCCCCGACCACTACAAGTAAATTTTTGAGAATATGAGATCATTTATTTGAAGGCGTACTCTAAGAGAGTCAAATATCTTGATAAATAGGATGCAGTTGGGCAAAATTCAACCCTGAGTAAAATACACAACCAACATCTATGCCCTTTAGTACCTAGTCCTGCATATCCTAGGCACTTCGCGATGCCTAGGTTAGAAAAATTCAAATGAGAGGAAGAAATGCAAGAAAATATCATAAATTTTATGAACGTGTGCTTCCAAATTGAACATAATTATGCCCTAATGCTAAGAACTTTCATCATGACATTGTCGAGCACAACAACTGAATGGTTCAACCAATTACCTAAGCCCAACATCATCAACATTGAGTAACTGGTGAATGCATTTCTTGAATGCTTTTATTTTGGTATCAATAAGAAAGTGAACTTGTCTGATATGGAAAACTTAAAATAATATGATGAAGAGCCAATTATGGACTATGGGAATGGATGGAGGAAAATAATGACAAAACTACCATTCTCTATTCCCACTACAGAGCTTACCTGAATGTTTACCAAGAGTTACACAAAGAACATCTCATTGCTATTATAACTACAATAGTATGAAACATTAAAGGAAGCCTTGGTTCAAGCCAATCTAATAGAAGACATCAATGTTGAAGAAGGAGACCTTAAGATCCAAAAAAAAAAGGATTGGAACAATAACAAACAAAACAACAAGAATAAAAAAAAGCATGCTAAGCCTGCTCAAGTCAATTAGGTTGTGTTAAACATGCTAAAGGGAGGCAATAACCAACAACTACAAAACTATTAAGATCATACCCCATTGGCCAATTACAAGCAGAAAAAAAACCAAGGATGAAATAAGAAACATCAACCACCTCGCTATTTCATGCCTTTATCTAAATCAATGCAATCGATATTCAACCAGCTAAGTGTTGTAATCATAGTGAAACTAAGAGGGGGGTGAATAAGTGTGATCTTTTTAAACTTTAAATATTCGGCTCTAAAACCAACAACAGTTAAAAGCTAATGAACAAAAATATCAAATACAGCAAGAAAGCATTACACACAACACGACATTTTAATGAGGTTCACCAATGTGGCTACTCCTCAAAAATGACTGCTTGGACTACCATCCAAATCCAGCATTTGCAAAGCTACAACTTTACAATATCTTTTACCAGCACCAACTGGAAGGAGCACCAACCCCTTAGATTTATTTGTACCAAACAGAATGGAGCACCAACTCCTAATTTACCAGCACCTCATCGGAAAGAAGCACCAACTCCTTATGCCAAGCTGCAACTTGGACTTCAATAAAAATAATGAAAATAACAGAATAATACTTTCACCTTATTTCCCATAGTCTGCAGTTTCTATGCCCTCTGTTTCTTCTACAAAAATGCTTCACACTAGGACTGCTTCTACGATATTGCTTTGCACTCTCTGCTGCTAAACAGTCGATCAATCACCTCTGCTCCTTTGCGGTTTTTTGCTTTCTACGCGCTATTACTTCACACTTGACTTGGTTCGACACGATTCACTTTATTCGCACAACAGACTTAATTCGCACCTTTTGCTGTTCTCTACACTCTAGCACTTCACAATTAGATCTGTGCGATTCAACCTCTGCACCCTGCGCACTCAATTTGTGAAGATTCGATACGCACATTTCACTCCAACACAAACGAACTATCGCTTTAGACTTAGCTCCAATCGAAACGACTCACTCTCTGCTCACTGCAAATTTTGCATACACAAAAATTCTTCACACACAGTCATCCTTCAAACTCGAAGTAGCCCTCCTTTTATAGATGAAATTTCAAGAACAAATCTTAAACTGTAGTCGGCTTAAACCCTAAAGAACGTCGGCTGTAAAACCCTAATAAATGTCGGCTCCAAAACCCTAATCTTTGTTGACCCAAATTTAACTCTGTCGGCTTCAACCGTTTCTCTGGTTCTGTAGCTTTCCTCATGAAACTCCAACATGTCATGATATCGTGACACCTTTTACATCCGTATGCCTTCTTGTCCTTGCTGTTGTGAAATCGTGACACTTTTGGCCTTTGATAGCTTTGCCATCGTTCTTGTCACAAAATCGTGACACTTCTAACTTTTGCTGACTTCATCCTCACTCTTATCGCAAAAATGCACCCCTTTTTGCTTCTAGGCCTTCTTCTCCACTTTTGTCATGAAATCGCGACACTTTTGGCTTTCGTACGCTTTTCTTCTCAGCTACCAGCGAAAACGGAACATGTCGCGAAATCGCGACACTTTCACTGCCTTGGCTTCTTTTCTGTCTTTCGCTCGCGAAAACATAACATGTCATGAAATCATGACAAACTTGCCTTCGTACATTCTCTCTCCCCTTCGGGTCGCGAAAACCTGACATGTCATGAAATCACGACACTTTTCCTCCTTGGAGCTTTTTCTCCGAACATGTCGCGAAATCGTGATAGTTTTCTTCCTTGGCACATTTTCTCCAAACATGTCGCGAAATCGCGACAGTTTTCTTCCTTAGAACTTTTCTTCCGAACATGTCATGAAATCGTGATAGTTTTCTGCCTTAGCACTTTTCTTCCGAACATGTCATGAAATCGCGACAGTTTTCTGCCTTAGCGCTTTTCTTCCGAACATGTCGCGAAATCATGACAGTTTTCTACCTTAGCGATTTTCTTCCGAACATGTCGTGAAATCGTGACAATTTTCTGCCTTAGCACTTTTCTTCCGAACATGTCATGAAATCGTGATAGTTTTCTACCTTAGCACTTTTTCTCCAAACATGTCGTGAAATCATGATAGTTTTCTTTGCGCCTTCTCTCTCCTCGGCCATGTCGCGAAATCGTGACAATTTTCTTTGTGCCTTCTCTCTCCTCCTACATGTCACGAAATCACGACAATTTTCTTTGTGCCTTCTCTCTCCTTCGACATGTCGCGAAATCACAACAAAAAACATGTCGTGATATTGCGATAGTTTTCTTACTTGTATTTTTCTTTGATTTTTTGAATCTGGGTCACTTTTGTTTTCCTGGAATTTCACTTTACATGATTTGACTATCCTTTGAACTTCTGTCCTCTTTATCTAAAAGACTTCTAAACTGTCTGTCTGCATCATTAGATCTAACCTGTGTTGACAACAATGACAAACCTCTTGCAACACTTTGCTCAACAATCTCCCCCTTTGGAATTGTTGGCAACACCTCTGTACATTCCTGTAACTCTTCTCCCCCTTTGTCAATAATGCCAAAGGGCTACTGCAGACTCCCCCTGAGTCCATCCACACAATTCTCAGGCACAATTTGTTGCACTTAGCACAAATTATGAGCATGAGCAAAAGAATAGTCAAATACTCAAATGCTCCCCCTGAGAAAGTGATCCCTATAGCTAGTCACTTCTTGGGAAGTGTGACTACTCCTAATTTGCTTCGAAGGTACTCAAACACTTCCTTGGGCAAAGGTTTTGTAAAAATATCTGCTACTTGTTCTATGGTTGGGACAAAATCCAATTTAACTTCTCCTTCTGCAACTTTCTCCTTCAAGAAATGATACCTTATAGCAATGTGTTTTGTCCGTGAGTGCATTACTGGATTCTTGGAGATGTTAATTGCACTGGTGTTATCACACTTAACTGATATTGGTTCACTGAAATTAATACCAAGATCTTTTAAAGTTTGTTTTATCCACAAAACTTGTGTACAGCAAGATGTTGCTGCAATATATTCTTCCTCAGCTGTTGATAAAGAAACTGACTCTTGTTTCTTACTGTGCCAAGAAACCAACCTGTCACCAAGATAAAAAGCACCTCCACTTGTACTCTTCCTATCATCAACACAACCTACCCAATCTGCATTTGAATATGATATAAGAGTGAAGTCTTTGCCTTTTGGATACCACAACCCATACTCCATGGTGCCTTTGAGATACCGAAGAATCCTTTTACTAGTCGTTACATGAGTCTCTTTGGGACTGGCCTGAAATCTTGCTACCATGCAAACTACCTGTAGAATATCAGGTCTGGTAGCTATTAAATATAGTAAGCTTCCTATCATTGATCTATACATGGTTTGATCTACAGGTGGAGATTTGTCTTCTTTACTCAACTTGTAGCCTGTTGTCATGGGAGTGCTAACTGGCTTACAGTCCTCCATTGTGAACCTTTTTAGCATCTCTTTCACATATTTGATTTGGGAAATGAAGATGCCTTTCTCATTTTGATTAACTTGTAACCCAAGAAAATAAGACAATTCACCAATCATGGAAATTTCAAATTCATTCTGCATCTTATTTGCTAAGTCTTTACAAGATTCATCTTTGCTGATACAAAATATGATATCATCGACATAGAAAACAAGAACTATGAGATGCCCACCTTCTATTTTCACATACAGATTACTGTCCACCAACCCTTTCTTGAATCCCTGTTGAGAAAGATAGTTGTCTAGCCTTGCATACCATGCCCGTGGTGCTTGTTTTAATCCATATAAAGCTTTCTTTAATTTGCAGACAAGGTTGGGATCTTGACTAATTTGAAAACCATCTGGTTGTTCAATATAGACCTCTTCTTCAAGTTTCCCATTTAAAAAGGCAGATTTTACATCCATCTGATAAACTCTAAAGTTCTTGTGGACTGCTAAGGCTAGAAACATTCTGATTGCTTCGAGTCTGGCCACTGGTGCAAAAGTCTCCTCAAAATCAATGCCTTCAACCTGTGCATAGCCTTTACAAACCAGTCTTGCTTTATTCCTAATGACCTACCCGTCTTCATTTAATTTGTTTTGAAATATCCATTTTGTGCCGATTACATTCTTATTTGCAGGTCTAGGTACTAATTCCCAAGTTTTGTTCTTTTCGATCTGATCTAATTCTTCATTCATTGCCTTCATCCAACTATCATCTTTGCTTGCTTCATCTATGTTTTTGGGCTCAATGCTGGATAAAAGAGAGTAATTACTTATTACTTTCCTTCTTGTTTGGACACCAGCTATGGGATATCCAATTATTTGATCTCTTGGATGATTTTTCTGCCAGCTGCCTGTTCTAAATTTCTTATTTTCTTGCGCTTCTGAGTCATCGGTTAAATCATCTGAATCAAGAATAGGTTTGTTACCTGCTTCATTTACCTCATCTCCTTCAATGAAATCTTCATATATTGGATAGTTTTTCTCAAATTCAGCTGACCGTTCCCCACCTTCATCAAATTTAACGTCTGCACTATCCACAATTTTCTTGAGTCTCTTGTTGTAGCATTTGTAAGCTTTACTTTTTGAAGAATAGCCAACAAAGACACCTTCATCTGCTCTATTCTCAAATTTCCCAAGATTATCATCTATTTTTCTGATGTAACACTTACAGCCAAAAACTTTGAGGTGTTTTGTTGTTGCTTTTCTACCGAACCACAACTCATAGGGTGTTTTGCTTTCATGAGTTCTCAGCATGTATCTGTTTTGGATATATACTGTAGTGTGGACTGCTTCTTTCCAGAATCTGTCTGCTATTTTATTTTTTGCCAGCATAGTGCGAGCCATTTCCTGTACTGTTCTGTTCTTTCTTTCTACCACACCATTCTGCTGGGGTGTTCTAGCTGCTGAAAATTGTCTCTTGATGCCATGTTTTTCATAGTATTCTGTAAATTCATCTGAGATGAATTCTCCTCCTCTATCTGACCGTAAACATTTGATCCTTTTCCCTGTTTCATTCTCAACTAGATGTTTGAAAGACCTGAACATTTCAAAAGTTTCTATTTTATTCTTCAAGAAAAATATCCAAGTCATTCTAGAATAATCATCGATACACAACATAAAGTATTTGTCTCCATTTATGCTCTGTGTTCTCATGGGTCCACATAAGTCTGTATGTATGAGTTCCAAAGGTTTGCTAGTGTGATACTCTTTTGTTTTAAAAGAGATTCTGGTTTGCTTTCCCTTTTGACAAGAAGAACAAATGCTATTTGAAGGTTTTCTAATTGCAGGAATATCTCTCACAGCCTATTTCGAGCTAATTTTTATTAGATTATCGAAGCTTATGTGCCCAAGCCTCTTGTGCCACATCCAGTTTTCTTCTTCTTGTCCAATGAAACAAGTACCTTCTGATGTTTTTGAGAGTGTGTACAAGTTTCCAGACGTCCTTGATCCAGTTGCTATCAGTTTCCCATTGTTAATTTTTTTGATTTCACAGCCTTGCTTCTTGAAAACTACTTCATGTCCTTTATCACAGATCTGACTGACACTCAACAAGTTGTGCTTTAGACCATCCACAAACAACACTTCTTCTAACTTTATTTTCCCATCACTAATTCTAACTAACCCTTTTTCGATAATCTTGGCTCCATCAGTATTTTCGAACTTTACAGAGCCACCCTCATATTTTTGTAGTTTTTCAAACTTCTGTTTATCACCTATCATATGACTTGAGCAACCACTGTCAAGAATCCATGGTACACATTTATTTTGAGCCTTGAAAGCTGTCTGCACTATTAAAGATTCCTTTTCTTCCCTGAGCTATTCTTTCTGTTTCCACTCTATTTTGACTATGGTATTAGGCTCTAGCTTGGATTTCCCCTTTCCAGTATCTTGTGTATCTATTTCAGAAAGATTTTTGTTTTGATTTGACCTATAAGGTTGAACTCTTCTTTTTTGAAATTGACTTGAAACAGAGATACTACGACAATTTCTTGCAATATGCCCAAAGTTATGATAGTTAAAGCATTCTACTGCATAATTTATTAAAGGAGCAAAAGTATTTCTACTAGTGAAACTTCTTGGTCCTACATTATACTTGCAGTCTGCAATTTTATGTCCATAACCATTACATTTGAAACAGAAACCAGAAAAGTAATGATTGAACCTGAAAGATGGTCTTTGCCAGGTTGTTGAATGAGCCATAGATCTTCTTTTCTTTTGATGTGTGACCTTGGTAAAGCCATCATTGTCAGTTCTTCTTTCAGGCCTGGCATCACAGCTTTCTTTTGCATGATTACTTTCAACAGCCTGTTTCTTATCTTCACTCCTTACAGATTCAACATTTCTGGCTTTTGGTCCGTTGGATGATTCTCCTTCAATAAAGCCCAGACCGAATTTGATGCCTGTGGGTCTTTGATCGCTTAGGATTTTGTCCAGCTTCATCAAAATTTCTTCACGTTTGTAGTGGCAGCTAATTTTTTGATCTAGCTCTTGTATCTGTATTCGAAGACCAACATTTTCTTCTTCTAGTTTACAGCAGTAATCTATCTTCATGGTTACCTGAAATTCAAG
This sequence comes from Wollemia nobilis, assembly GCA_028583015.1. Lineage (NCBI taxonomy): Eukaryota > Viridiplantae > Streptophyta > Pinopsida > Araucariales > Araucariaceae > Wollemia > Wollemia nobilis. The sequence goes on from JAQPPZ010016892.1 coordinate 23,128,398, forward strand.
ATCTTCAAACATTTTCTTGTACTCTTCTGACTGTATTTTTAGACTGGTTATAATGTCGTTTGCATCCTCAAGATTTCTTGACAGTTTTTTATTCTTTCTTTTCTCAAATTTCCATTCTACAAGAGCAGAAACCAGCTCACCTTCTAGATCAACTTCAGCCTCAGCTTTTTCAATAGACACTTTAGAGTTCATACCTTCTCTCTTTTCTGGGTTTTCTACCTCTTCTGATTTTTCTACTTCAAATGCCATAAATAGAGCTTCACCTGTTCCTTCTTCAGAGTCTTCACTAGAGCTATCTTCTGAGGAATTTGCATTCCTGGATATAAAAATTTTCTTTTTGAAATTGCCTTTTCTGAAGTTAGATTTCTTCCTCCATTCACCTTTTTCTTGATGCAAAGTTTCCTCACCTTTGTCCTTCTCATTGAGAGGACATTTGGTTGCAAAGTGTCCAATACCTCCACAGTTGAAACATTTAAAAGGTAGCTTTCCTCTGTATTTTCCTTTGCCCTTTCTCAGTTTTTTGACAAAATTTGCTTCCATTTCATCTAAAGTTTCTTCTTCTTCAGATCCATGTTTTGTGTCTTTACCTTTTAGAGTTTTAAATGCTGCTTATCTATTTATGGGATTAGACCTTCCAATTCTCATTTCATAAGCAGTCAAGGAACCATGCATCTCATCCATACTAAAGTGGTTTAGATCTTTGGCTTCTTCTATGGCAAAGACTTTAGAATCGAACCTTTGGGGAAGTGATCTTAAAACCTTTTTCACGATAGTAGCATCATCCAACTCTTCGTCGAGACCTCTGATTGAATTAGTGATTCCATTCACTCTCTGCATGAAGGCTTCTATGTTCTCATCATTGGTCATTTTTAAAGATTCAAATTGAGCTCGATGAGTTTGCAGCTTGGCTTCCTTGATCTTGTCATCTCCCTCATGGATATTTTCTAGTTTGTCCCAAACATCTTTTGCTGATTCACAATTTATGATTTTGACCAACTCACTGTCCACTAATCCACACATGATGGCATTTTTTGCTTTAGAGTCATTTTCAAAAGCCTTTTTACCGGTGCTGTCGATTGGAGTAGTGGCAGGAGCTGTGTAGCCATTAACTACTGCATCCCAGATGTCAAATACCAAAGCTCGAAGATAAGTCTGCATCCTGATTTTCCAGAACACATAATTTGTTCCATCAAACAATGGTGCTTTATTTGAGGAGAAACCTTCACCACCTGCCATAGCGTCACTACCAGGAACACCCTAGCTGATTGAGCCTGTATAGGAACCTAGCTCTGATACCAATTGTTGTAATCATAGTGACACTAAGAGGGGGGTGAATCAGTGTGATCTTTTTAAACTTTAAATATTCAGCTCTAAAACCAACAACAGTTAAAAGCTAATGAACAAAAATATCAAATACAGCAAGAAAGCATTACACACAACACGACATTTTAATGAGGTTCACCAATGTGGCTACTCCTCAAAAATGACTACTTGGACTACCATCTAAATCCAGCCTTTGCAAAGCTACAACTTTACAATATCTTTTACCAGCACCAACTGGAAGGAGCACCAACCCCTTAGATTTATATGTACCAAATAGAATGGAGCACCAAATCCTAATTTACCAGCACCTATTGGAAAGAAGCACCAACTCCTTATGCCAAGCTGAAACTTGGACTTCAATAAAAATAATGAAAATAATAGAATAATACTTTCACCTTATTTCCCACAGTCTGTAGTTTCTATGCCCTCTGTTTCTTCTACAAAAATGCTTCGCACTAGGACTGCTTCTGCGATATTGCTTTGCACTCTCTGCTGCTAAACAGTTGATCGATCACCTCTGCTCCTTTGCGGTTTTCTACTTTCTACGTGCTATTACTTCGCACTTGACTTGGTTTGACACGATTCACTTTATTCGCACAATAGACTTAATTCGCACCTTCTACTGTTCTCTACGTGCTATCACTTTGCAGTTAGATCTGTGCGATTCAACCTCTGCACCCTGCACACTCAATTCATGAAGATTTGATACGCACATTTCACTCCAACACAAACAAACTATCGCTTCAGACTTAGCTCCAATCAAAACGACTCACTCTCTGCTCACTGCAAATTTTGCATACACAAAAATTCTTCACACATAGTCATCCATCAAACTCAAAGTAGCCCTCCTTTTATAGATGAAATTTCAAGAACAAATCTTAAATCGTAGTCGGCTTAAACCCTAAAGAACATTGGCTATAAAACCCTAATAAATGTCGACTCCAAAACCCTAATCTTCGTTGGCCCAAATTTAACTCTGTCGGCTTCAACCGTTTCTCTGGTTCTGTAGCTTTCCTCGCAAAACTCCAACATGTCGTGATATCGTGACACCTTTTACATCCGTACGCCTTCTTGTCCTTGTTGTCGTGAAATCACGACAATTTTGGCCTTTGATAGCTTTGCCACCGTTCTTGTCACAAAATCGTGACACTTCTAACTTTCGCTGACGTCATCCTCACTCTTGTCATGAAAATGCAACCCTTTTTGCTTCTAGGCCTTCTTCTCTACTTTTGTTGTGAAATCATGACACTTTTGGCTTCCGTACGCTTTTATTCTCAGCTACCAGTGAAAACAGAACATGTCGCGAAATCGTGACACTTTCACTACCTTGGATTCTTTTTTGTCTTTCGCCTGCAAAAACATAACATGTCGTGAAATCATGACAAACTTGCCTTCATACATTCTCTCTCCTCTTTGGGTCACAAAAACCTGACATGTCATGAAATCGCGACACTTTTCCTCCTTGGAGCTTTTTCTTCGAACATGTCGCAAAATCGCGATAGTTTTCTTCCTTGGCGCATTTTCTCCAAACATGTCACGAAATCGCGACAGTTTTCTTCCTTAGCACTTTTCTTCCGAACATGTCATGAAATCGTGACAGTTTTCTGCCTTAGTGCTTTTCTTCCGAACATGTCACGAAATCGTGATAGTTTTCTGCCTTAGCACTTTTCTTCCGAACATGTCGCGAAATCGTGACAGTTTTCTGCCTTAGCGCTTTTCTTCCGAACATGTCATGAAATCGTGATAGTTTTTTGCCTTAGCGCTTTTCTTCCAAACATGTCACAAAATCGTGATAGTTTTCTGCCTTAGCACTTTTTCTTCGAACATGTCACGAAATCATGACAGTTTTCTTTACGCCTTTTCTCTCCTCGGCCATGTCACGAAATCATGACAATTTTCTTTGCGCCTTCTCTCTTCTCCTACATGTCATGAAATCACGACAATTTTCTTTGCGCCTTCTCTCTCCTCCGAAATGTTGCGAAATCATGACATAAAACATGTCGCGATATCACGATAGTTTTCTTACTTGTCTTTTTCTTTGATTTTTTGAATCTGGGTCACTTCTGTTTTCCTGGAATTTCACTTTACATGATCTGACTATCCTTTGAACTTCTGTCCTCTGCATCTGAAAGACTTTTGAACTGTCTGTCTGCATCATTAGATCTAACCTGTGTTGACAACAATGACAAACCTCTTGAAACACTTTGCTCAACACTAATAGAGGCACAAAGGATCATATTTCTTAACATACAACTTCTTGATCCTAATCATCCCAAGACCAAGGGATATAGGGAAGATCAGAATTACCCATATCACAGACAACCAGGGCATGACATAAAAGCATGCATTGGATTTAAGAATGTTGTACAGAACATGATTGAGAAGGGTGATCTAAAAGTTGACAATCCATTAGAACATAACAATAGAGACATGGGCATATTTAGAAACTCGTTGCCTAATCATGAGGCCCCTAGAGATCAGGGCACTCAAGTAAACCAACTCCAAGTCAAACCTTCCACTCAAAAATTCATTGTAATGGTTGAAATATTCAATGTGGCAACAATAAGAAATTGATATAACCAACTAGAGCCTCTAGTAGATCCTATTCATATCCTAGTTACACCTCTATAGAGAAAAATGTAGAATAATCCTCTAGGTCCACCAGCACAACCTGTGATAACTGTCTGGAGCTGACTTGTATAAAATCTTTAAATGACACCAAAAAAGTTATCAATCTATGAGCTCATTCAACTGTCCCCTAGACATAATGAGACTTTAATGGAAATCCTAATATTTATTGAGCTATAGATCCAAAACCCATATGCATTCACAAACTTTGTGGGGTGGGTCCAACAGTGTCAAGAGCTTGTGATCCGTTTCTACGATCATAAAATCAAGGGAGTCCTTACTACCATGGTAGACATGCCTTTGTATATCATCACATCCATAAATGACATACCATTCAAGTGGGTTTTAATTGACACAAGATCATTTATTAATATAATCACAACAAAAGCTATAAGTCACCTAAAAATCCCTAGGTCAAACATTGTACCAACCTCCTATACATTGAGAGCTTTTAATGATACATTGTGTTGCATAGTGGATGCAATTATTCTACCTTTAAAGGTAGGGAATAAGACCATCCTTGTGATATTTCATGTGTTGGAAGGGTTAATGAAGTACAAAATCCTCCTAGGGAATCCTTGGATAAGGTACATGTAGTTCATTCCCTCAATATTACACCAATGGATCAAGTATGCACACGAGGGACAAGTACTGGTGGTTTCATCAGATGAAGAGCCATTTAAATATGTTCATCAAGTCAACTTATCAAGGAATTTTATCCTTCAATAAATGCATCTATATATTAGGCCTTCATCCCATACCACACAACCATAAAGCAGTTATAAATCAGTGTGAGATGACCCATCTACATGGGCACCACCACCTGCATCTAAATCTACTAGCACTTATGAGAAACCCATAATATCCAAGTCAAAGGACTATTAGAAGATAAAAGCACCCTTCGTGGAGGAAGGACCTAAAGAACTTCCAACTATAGCAGTTGTAAAAATTTCAAGTCCCATGAAGGAGGAATATTCCCAAGACATAGCTGAGGAGGTACCTCAACCTGCCTCACTTGCTTCATCAACAATATTATCTGCATTGCAGGGGATAGTTCACTTAGCCAACACAGGGTTAGGTGAGTATATTGTGTAGAATGTGAATTTTAGGCCTATTATCGAGTCTACACAAGACATGGGACAACCAAGAGTACCAAATTTACCAATAGGGACAGTGGTTCCATTAGGGATTCCCCCTAACCAAACAAACTTTATCTATGCTAGTTTGGACTATGAATATAATACTTCAAAAATTGAGGAATATTAGGATGAGCCATTCACATAAAATGCTCATTACTTGTCTAATCCTGACTTTTATCTAATATAATTTGAATGCAACCATTGGCATGGCTATGGTTTGGGTCTATATGGGCAAGGGCAATGGAACCTACTGGAACCATGATATCAACTACCTATTGATAGATCTGGCATAGGATATCACATACAAAGCCATGATGATTCATTAGTAGTAGCTCTAGATAGACTAAGCTTAGGGTTTGGGGAAGACATTGAATGGAATCCCTATCAACTAAACAAAATCTACTTGAGTGATAGATGGGTGGCTATGATCAATATAGGACCACCCAATGAGTATCATCGAGATTTCTATCTTGAGGCAAGTCCATCAAGAATCATGCTATCAGAGGAAAATCCAGACTATGGTTATGAGTGAGAAGAGAATTAGTACATCACAAGTGAGTCTGAGGGTGAATTTAGATTGGCCTATCATGGGCCTTAATATTTATAGCACCTCACCTGGTCAAATAATATAGAAAGTGGATACATCATAGATGAGAGTGGCTATGAGTCAGAGGACTCAACTAAGATGGCCTAACTTAGGCCTAGACATGCACACCACATCGTAGGGCCAGTGGAAGTAGACAATAGATTCTTTATAAGTGGCAGTGATTATAAGTATGAGACTAAAATGACCTACCTAGGGATTCAGCATCCAAGTCACTACCCAATTCCAGTGGGTAGGAATGAGGGGTTCTTTATAGATGATAGTGACTACAAAGATGAGACTAAAATGACCTATCTTAGGATTTGACACTTACATCATCTTGTAGATCCAGTTGACATGGAATAATTATATCGCACAGTGTTTTCTAGCCCTCGTATCCTGATTAGACCAACAAATCTAGATGACATTTATCACATGGTCAACCCCGATTTGCATAAATTTAGAGAGCTACTTCAACCAAATGATCCCATATTCTCATCTATCCATAGAATAGATCCTAAGATATCCATACCCCTAGAGCCTCATATTAGGTATGGAAGGCAAATCACTAATACAAAGTTTCACCCATGTGGTCCTGGAGATTTCATCCCATACATTAACATGATCTCCATTGATTTAACCACTCCACTCCATAACCCAACCAATCCATCTAAACCATTGTGTCTTAAATTAGATGCTATTGATTGGGATCATGCTAATTTATCCTTGGAGCCTAAATATTTATTCCCCAACAAAGAAATGCTACAACTATTTAATTTTGCACCAGGTTGCACACATGATGTTTATCACGCTGGTTTTGACCATGATTTAGTTGAACCTTTAAACCCAATATATGACATCCATTTAATCCCAACTCCTCAAAAAATTAAGGAGGGGTCACATATGGCAATAGAGGAGAATTTAAAAGTGGACATCAGTGATGATACTTCTAACCCAAAGAAAATCAAGTTTGGAGAAAGCTTATATACAGTAGAACAAGCCATCATTATTACTCTATTGAAAGATATACCTATTATTTTTGCTTGGATCTACAAGGATATGCCAGGACTAGATCCAAAATTGGTTATCCACAACCTTTTGCTAGATATCATAAAGAAGTCGATCAAGAAAAATCTTAGAAATATGCATCCAACCGTCACCTTGATGGTAAAGAATGAGTTGTAGAAACTATTGGATGTAGTCTTTATTGTTCCCATCGACTATCCATAATGGGTATCAAACATGGTGCCCATAGGAAAACTTGATGGAAGAATTTGTATTTGCATAGATTTTAGGGATATCAATAAGGTAACACCAAAGGATTCATTCTTGTTGCCTAACATAGGTGCTCTTTTAGATGTAACTACATGTCATGATATGCTCTCTATCATGGACAATTTTTTTTGGTTACAACCATATTTGGATTAAACCCGAAGACCAACATAAAACCATGTTCACTACTCCATGGGGGACATTTTGCTACAAAGTAATACCATTTGGTATTAAAAAAACTAGTGCCACATATCAACAGGTCATGACATAAATTTTCCATGACTACATGCATAAGATATTAGAAGACTATATCGATGACTTACTGGACAAGTCATTGTTGCATGAAGAGCATGCCAAGATTCTAAGGAAGGTCTTCGATCGTCTAACTAAGCACAATGTTAGGTTGAATCCCAAGAAATGCATCTTTGGTGTAACTTCTAGAAAACTCTTGGTATTCATCATTTCTAAATGAGGGATAAAAGTAGACCCAACAAAGGTAAAGGCTATCCTAGAAATGGCCTCATCCACTAACATCAAATAGCTGAGAATATTACAAGGCAAAGTAGCATCCATAAAGTGATTCATCGCACAACTATTGGATAAATTTTAACCCATGAATAAATTGCTACACAAGGGAATCCCATTCCATTGGGATGAATAATTTCAGCAAGCCTTTGCTAAAATCAAGAAGTACCTGGTAACGCCACCAGTACTAGCTCCACCAAGGCCAAACATGCCATTCCTGCTATATATATCCACTACTAATTTTGCTTTGGGCTCCATGTTGGATCAAAATAATGTACAAGATAAAGAACAAGAAATATATTATATCAATAGCACCTTGGTAAGATATGAGCTAGGGTATGCATACGTAGAAAAGTTGTGCTTAAAGGTGGTCTTTGCGACCAAGAAATTACACCACTACATGTTGAGCCATACAACGTATGTGATATCAAAACAAAATCCTTTGCAGTATATGATGAGCAAGACATATTATAATACACGTACTGCAAAGTGGATCATGCTATTGATAGAATTTGACTTGGAATTCATAATACAAAATTCCATCAAGGGATAATTCATAGTTGATAAACTAGCAGAGGCACCTCTTAAGAATAGTAGGCCTCTCACCATAGAACTTCTTGATGATGCAGTATTTGCATTATTGAAAGCAACCAAACCTGAAGAACCTGAAAATAAAGCTGACATGACTTTGTTATTCGATGGTTTGAAGTGTGAGCAAGGAGGTGATGCAAGGATTATGTTTTCACACCATAAGGAACTCCAATACCCTTTTCATTTAAGTTAGAATTCCCTTACACAAATAACAACACCGAATACGAGTCCCTAATCTTGGATCTCCAAAAAACCATCACTATTAAGATCAAAAGGCTAAATATCTTTGGTGAATCCCTTATCATAATAAACCAATTTAAGGGACTATTTCAATGTAGAGATCCAATCCTAAAAGTTTGCAAAGATCTTGTTGACACTTATCTAGCCCAACTAGAATGGTATGACATCGAGGCAATCCCTCGTACATCAAATAGATTTGCAGACACCATGGCATCTTTGGGATTCTTGATACCTCAAAGTCCATATACTATTTTCACTACCATTCATGTGAAAACACTCTTGAAATCAGTGATGCAATGTGAGGGTTTTGATAATTAAGAATTATTCAACATGATTCATAAAGGAACCAGACCATGAGTTTTTCTATAAATCCAGAGAATTTCTAAAGGATCCTTGGGGGTCCTTGATCTCATAGGGTCCTACAATTAATGGTACCATCATTCACCACAAGTTTATTTCTCAATTTTCATTTGTGCACATTGAATCATAGGAGGAACAAGTCATCTTATCTATTGAGGTTGTAGCTTATCAATATTGGATATCATTATTACAAGATTTTGTTAAGCTTAGAATCATTCCACATGAACTATTGCATGCTGAAAAATGAGCATTCAAACAAAAAGTGATAAGATATGTCTTTCTAGGAGGCTGACAAGATATTTCTTGCTAGGAGGCATATTGTATCATAAAAACTATGATGGAGTTCTCCTACATTGCCTTAAGCCCCAAGAATCAGCTTAGGTGATTTTGTAAGCTCACAATGGTACATGTGGTGGCCACTTCAACAACATGGCCATCATCAAGCGCATCCTTCGAATGGGATATTACTGGACCATCATGGAAAAGGATTGTTGTGACTATGATAAGAAATGCATTAAATGTTAGTAACATGTAAATATAATGCACCTGCCATCTCAGGTCTTACAACCTATTCAGGCAGCTTGGCCATTTTCTCAGTGGGGTTTTGATCTAATTGGAAAAATATCTCCTCCATATTTGGATCAACACACATTTATATTAAGGACCACTGAGTACTTCACCAAAAGGGTGGAAGAGGTCCCCTTAATGTTGATGATAGGACCACAAATTATGGATTTCATACTTCACAATATCATCTATCACTTTGGGATCCCCTTCAAGATAATCTTGGATAATGGTCCATCATTCAAGAACAAAAATGTGTGGGCTTTAATTTCTAAATATAACATTCAACATAGTTTTGTGACACCATATTATCCATAAGAAAATGGGCAAGCAGATGCCTCAAACAAAAAAATAGTAGCCATCTTAAAGAAGATGATAAAATAAAATCATAAGGATTGGCATATGCAATTACCCCTTATATTATGGGATTATAGGACTAGCGTGTGGATGCCCAATGGGGCAACACCATTTTTGCTTGTATATGGCACTGAGGCCATTATGCACTTAGAGTTGGAAATTCCAACATTGCATGTCACATTGAAAAAATTCATCGATGACGACACTACATGCTAAGATCACCTTGATCAATTAACCCTGCTTTATGAACATCACATAAATGCTCTTGAGCATCTTCATATTTACCAGGATCATCTAACATGAGCTTATAACAATAAAGTCCACTTGAGAGACTTTAAGGTTGGGGATCTCATGCTTAAAGAGAACAAATATAATTCAAACCTATCACCGCATCTAAGAGACAAATTTGTGGCCAATTGGATAGGTCCTTATATTATCTCTAAGAATATTAGACCTGGGACATATCACCTAACATCGTTAGAAGGTGTTGAAGATCTTGAGCCTCTCAAAATTATTCATCTGAAGGCATTTTACGAATAAAACCAAAAAAACCCAAAAACATCCAAAATATTTAAAATTTCAAAAATAATAGAAATCATCAAAATCCAAACAAATAAAAAAATATTAAAAACAAAAAGACCCAAAAGCATCTTAAAGCCCTTTGGTCACTTCACAAAAAGTCTCAAAGGCATCTTAAAGCCCTTTGATCACTTCAAAAAAATCCCCAAAGGCATCTTAAAGCCCTTTGGTCACTACACAAAAGCCCCAAAGGCATATTAAAGCCCTTTGGTCACTTCACAAAAATCCCCAAAGGCATCTTAAAGCCCTTTGGTCACTTCACAAAAATCCCAAAAGGCATCTTAAAGCCCTTTGGTCACTTCACAAAAATCCCCCAAAGGCATCTTAAAGCCCTTTGATCACTTCAAAAGAGCCCCAAAGGCATCTTAAATCCCTTTGATCACTTCACAAAAAGCTCCAAAGGTATCTTAAAGCCCTTTGGTCACTTCTTAAAAAGCACCAAAGGTATCATAAAGCCCTTTGGTCACTTCACAAAAAGTACCAAAGGCATCTTAAAGCCCTTTGGTCACTTCACAAAAAGCCCCAAAGGCATATTAAATCCCTTTGGTCACTTCACAAAAATCCCCAAAGGCACCTTAACCCCTTTGGTAAAAAACAAAACACAAAAGCACAAAAACAATTTAAAAAGTAAAAATTCAAAAACATTCAGAATAATCAAAATTCCAAAAAACAATGGAAAATACCAAAAATACAAAAGCAATAAAATTAAAAAAATATTTGCATTTTGCATTCATGTAATTACATTGCATTTAGGCATGACCATCCATTGCACTTGCATTAGATTGATTGTGTTTGCAATCTTACAAATGATACCATGTTTTGTACCTCAATCATGCATCTTCAAAATCCATCATCATCCATAACCCATGTGAGTAACTATTTTTTTCAACACAACCCCTCCTTTTTATATAAGGGATATACTAGGATTTTTTGGTCACTCAGCCATACCTAGTGATTTTATCAAATTCTATAGAAAGCTATCTTCACTAGCAGAATATGAGGTCTAGTTTTGATAGTACCTAGCATATATCAGAATCTTATCACTAATCAAAACACTAAAATCCTATTTGGAACAAGGGAAAGATGAACACTACAAAGTGGTACTAGGCATCCTAAGTGAAAGGTTTTTACTATCTCATATTGCGATCTACATGGTCTAGGATTTTGATCATTGGAAAAAGGACAAACTCCTCCCTATACAAAGAAATCACTTGCTTTCATCAAAACAAGAAAAAATCCAGAAACAAAGCATAATAAATAGTGATTTTCATCACTACAAAAATACCTTGCTCAAAAGAAAAAAAATTCAAAATAAAGTGTGATTTTCATCACTAAGCATGAGAAAGCATCCCAAATAAATGTGAAGAAAATAAGAGGGTGAAGAGCTTGAATACCTACAATGGTCAATATCCATAAACCATTGAGTGATACCTAATACAGTAATGGGTTGAATGAATCCCATATGGCATTAGGGTAATTCTAAGCAATTCATAAAAAGAGCTAGCTTTAGGTGTCCTATATCACCTAATAGTATAATACAATTGAGTCTAACTTAGGATCATGATGGACATTTGAGGATTCCCGATACATCAATGGGATGCATGAATCCTGCCTGGCATTGGGGTATGCTTATGTTTCATCTAATATATTCATTTGCACACATAGGGATAATGAATATTTGGGTATTCATAAAAATACCTTATATTTCAGGAGTACTGTATGGTCAGTATATAAATTTTGATGAAGTAACTAGGATGTTTGAGTCTCATGGAAAAAATCAAAAAAATCCTCACAGCAACAAATCACATCATAAATCAAATCAACAACTTTATTGAGAAGGTATTGTTTATTAAAGTGTGTTCATGAGTGGGATAGATACCGAATAAATATTAGCAATGATATTTAGATGGACACTAACTATTTTGTACATATATTTTAATTTACAAAATATTATAAAGAAAGCACATACAAACCACATCATCTCATCTCACATCTGGATGTTTAAATAATTAATTCTTATGATAAGAATTATTATTTTTTCATGATTTTTATAAATTCTATGGTGTCATCCATTAGATTTTTAAACTCATATCACTTTCATTCCGTATGTTTTAAGTGATTAAGGCATACAGGTTCATTTACATTAGATCATTATCATCTAAACAACACATCACATTACATACATCATCTATCATACCATAACATCATAAATTAGATGCATACAATTAAAGCAAAATCAAACATGCATTTAACACAAAGCATTGCATCCATATATGCATACATCACCATAGTACATCCACATATCTAGATCATAGCATCTAAGCATCCATCCATCATATAGCTAGAGCATGTCATCAATACATCACATCATATAGCATAAGATCATAGATATTGCATCCATATGCATCTCATAAACATCATAATAAAAACAATCACATAATACACACAATGAGTCTAAAACAAATAAAATCATATATATATGAGTGTATAGTGTGGCAAGGTACATGGAGATACAAAAATACCCGCAAGCTATAATAGTGTAGGTCCATCGACCTTACACTCAAAAATAATACTGAAGCCATCATAATCATCAAACTGGGCTTGCACCCCCAAACTCACCTTCACCCTTGGCTCCATACCTATGAGTATGTTAGGAGTTAGTCCTTGTGGTCCACTCTATCTAGGTCCTAGTCCTCTAGCTAGGCCAAATCAATGACTGCCCTGATACACTCTGCAAGCTTCAATGCGACCCCTCTCCTGAAGGTCTCTCACGAGGAGTGGCACATAGAATCTGAATCTATATCTATAGAGATGCAATCTACCCAACATATCTAGACATAAGACATCATAGTACTCCAAGAGACACCATAGGTGCCTAACCTCTACTCCTAAGTCCAAACCTGTGGGTCCCTGAGCAGCTGGAGTAATGGGTAGAACATGTCCTCAAGAAAAATCCCTCTCAGTAGTAAGATACTCTATCTTGAGCTATGCCCAGTCAAAATGTACCTAGAAGGTGGTCCTCTCCTCCTAAAAATCCCTAACTTAGGTTTGGAGCATAGCAATAGTAGAGTATTTCTATAAAATCTGAATACGAGCTACCTAAAGCTTGGTCTCTATATTGTGTAACTAATCCTAGAGAGGAGACTCCTGCTCCTCTCGAGTTAAATCCTCATCCTCCTCTAGAGCTACCTGCTCCTCTACTATTTTATGCTCAACTTCCTGGCCCCACTTCTCAGTCCTAGGTCACACTCGATATGCATTAATATCCTCCTTTGCAATTACCTCATACTTAGTCCATCCTAAGTGACCACCACCATGCCATAGCTACGTAACCCACCACTAGATGTACGTATCTATAATATCAAAATCTACTATGCCAACATCAACTATAGGAGGGTCCTCATCCTCTAATATTGTTTCAACTCAATATGGTGGAAGGTCCCTCTCTATGATAATATGTTTGTATAGAACTGGCTCAAGAGGTATATCCTACTGTACACCGAACTGTCAAAGCACCTGGGAGTAATAAAAGAACTCTATGATACCTCCCTTATGATCGATCACCCATCGGTCATGCCTAGTCTAAAAAATGAATCTATCCACCTCTAGCCATGCAGGGCACTCAAAATAAGGCTCCATATGATGTCCCTCACCTACAGGCTAGTCAGGATGGATGCATAATGTATCAAGTCCCCTGCATGATGTTAGATCTAGCGCTTCTCTTGATCTCGAGGCCACCTAGATCCATAGCACCAGGTTACCTTGGCTATGGTGGTAATACTAATAGGTAATCATCCTAGGTGGTCCACCTTGATGTGCTCCTAGCCCTATCTCTAAAGAAATAAGCTATAGACAACACTAGTTCATCTGTGTCACTAAATCTTGTAAAGATCATCATAGAATTGATCTAGCAACATGCTCCCCCAAGCCATGATAATAGGCTCCTCGCTATCAAAGAAGTCCTGAATCATAGCTAAGAGGTTCCATGGTAATCTCACTCCAAAGCAATCTAACAAAAGTATGTTACATATAACATGCATCAAGATGGCTTGCCACTATGTGAAGACATCCTCTGGATACCACTGAGCCATGGAGACTTTGCCATACTGGGTATCAAGCAATGTTGTAGCTTCCCGATATCCAAACACCCTCTCAAAGACAACATATCTAGCATCGGTGGGAGAATACACGATACCCACTCCATCAAAAGGGATCCTAAAGATCCTGTACATGTCCTCCAGAGTGATAGTCATATCACCAATAGGGAGATGAAAGGTGTTCATCTAGGAATCTCACCTATGTGCCAGGGTAGTGAGATAGTCCTGGTTTGACATGATCATCGACAACCTCATGATATACATGAGTTCTCAGGCATAAAACCAATCCCAATATGCATCATCCATTAGAGGGAGAAGTCACACAAGTAAACCAGAGTCTCGAGCCCGTGTAGACAAGAACTAAAAGTGCAAAATAAAAGCCTAATTAAATGCACTTAAACAAAAACATAATAAAATGTAAAATGATATAAAAAACCTAAAATAACTAAGGGTGTGAACACAATGAATAAATACACCATACCATCTAAAAAAATAAAAATTCACACTTCAAAAATTCAAAAATTTAATTAATTTCATTAAAAATAAAAAAATAAAAACTTTTCATTAAATTTTCTAAAGTCCTGTGGCCACTCACACCGATAGCAGCTAGCCACCAATGATTAAATTTTTTATCATTGGAATTCAAACTAGCCATTGACAAAAACATTGGCCCTTATTTGCCAATTGGGGATCTCTCTAGTCATCAGTAGCCACGAGGTGGCATGCCAACGACGTCCGCCCTCATCCAAAAACACCATTAAAATTAACAATAAGCTAAAACAAGAAAGAACCCACCTAGATTAACCCTAAACAAAGCCTATCTACGGATTCAGTTCATTGCCAATGGATTTTATTTGGTTAATTTTCTAATTAATTAGTGTGGTTCATTTTATCGGTTAATAAAAATAAAAATAATAAGCTAGGGTTTAGAGAAATACCCGTGAAGCTTTGGATCTACTCATGGATGCCTCACCCTGCTCTACCATGGTGTCTGGTAGTAATGTAGCATCTTGGGTCACTTTCTCCCTTTATCTCTTAGAGCTTAAAAGGTAAAATAAAAGTTGGAAAATAATGAAATTTAAAACCCTAATTTTCTTTTATATTTTTTAGTTTTGCCTCAGCCATTGCTGGCATCAGTGGCCTACACTTTCTAGCTGCTGACACTGATAACAACCATAAAAATTGCAAAATTGGGCCACTGCTGCTGTCGTAAGCAGTAATAAATGCACTCAATTTATCACCATGAAAAATATCAAAATGGAAAATCAAGCATATCTATCGGTCTATAATCATAAAAAAAATTGTAGAAATACCAAAAAATCACATAAATCAAAATTCAAAAACAAAATAAAATTCAAAATGACAAAAAAATCAAATAGCAATAAAATTTCAAATGCATCTTGTATCCAATTATTTACTCTATACACTTAGCGGTTGTAGCGACTAGCACTCCATGCAATATGACAAGATGAGTAAACTACCATAAGGCCATTTGAGGCAAATTGGTCACCGTTGTATCAAAATAATGCAATTCAATCCCGAAGAAGGCCATGGTAGCCGGACTGCCCCACGGGAATGAGACATTCATTTCATTTCTTCTATGACATTTTTAGTAAATCATTGAACATAGTGACTCAACACAAGCCTAATTAGAATTGCTATCATCTTGATTTTCTAAGAAGGCTAGTGCAACTAGACTGCTCCATGGGATAGAGGTGTACAATTACTAAAAATGGTTGAAATAACACCTAAAATGAGACCTACCCTATAACAGCAAAGTAAACGTTTGAAAATGTCCAAATTAATCATCTTGGTTAAGTGAATCATCACTTTATTCATTATCGTTCCCTCATCGACTCATCATTTGATGGGGTAGTCATAATATCTACAATCATAATAAAAATCAATAAAGGATCACTCGATCATGTCAAATTGCATTCATCTTATGAATCATTTCCAACAACTATCATAAGCTTACCCTTTTTCTAAGGCAAAAAGAAAATATGATAGTTAATATTGATGACCTTTCCTTCATTTGGATCAGTTGTAGCATGAGGCTACCTGATCACTGCTGGAACTCATGAGAGATTTTGCAAATTTAAGCCTTCCATCCTATTGGAAGCAATGATTCTATGATTCATGCCTTTTCTCATGACTAGGGCATCCAATGTTTATCAGATTAATGATCATCACACACCCTACAATGTGGCCCTAGGTGGTCTATTTTTTCTTAGTGCTATATTTTCCTATAATGCATCCTAAAAATGGGCATCTGTAGACACCTAAAACATGTCATGTTTAGGATACTACTCATATGGGCATGTTCCAAGGTGATGGGGGACCAAAAAATTCACCACCGAAAATCTAGAACCAGATTCTCCTTTGATCACAGAAAACCAATTTACAACACTAGCCCACAGGCATAGTTTTTTTTTTCTTCTTCTCCCACATTTTCTTCTCCCTAGATCACTATCAGCTTCTATTACAATCTCTGGGTTTTTTTTGAGGTCCCGACCCTCTAGGCCATTAATGACCCACCTAGAAGAATACATCCTTAGAATATAAAAAGTCGGCTCTTCCCCCGCCTTCGTGACTGAACCTTCACATCTTTTACCCTAACTGGAAACTGCCACCAGGTCAGCCATGGAAATTGTTAGTCTCACAATGACACTGAGAGGGGGGGGTTGAATCAGTGTAGCTCTTAAAAACTTAAATCTTCAACTCTTAATGCCGAAACAATGAAAACTTAAAACCCAATAAAGCAAATATAACAAAAGAGCATCACACAACACAAGATGTACCGAGGTTCACCGGTTTTGGCTACTCCTCAAAAATTGACTGTTTGGACTCCCATCCAAATCCAGCCTTTGCAAAACACCAACTTTACAATCAATTTACCAACACCCACTGGAAGGAGCACCAACCCCCGATTTATCTGCACCAACAGAAAGGAGCATCAACCCCTGATTTATCTGCACCAACAGAAAGGAGCACCAACCCCCGATTTATCTCGCACCAACAAAGGAGCACCAAACCCCTTGATTTATCTCACCAATAGAAAGGAGCACCAACCCCCGATTTACCAAGCACCAACTGGAAGGAGCACCAACCCCTGATGCCAAGCACCAACTTGGACTTCTGTTCTGAAACTAGAAGATTGACATAAAGATGCCTTCACTTTTACAAGACCCTGACTGGTCTATTGCTTTCTCAACATCGCCCACTCTTCACACAACACACACCCTACTCGCTCGACTCCCGTGCACTCTCCTCATGCTTCACATATCGCACACCTCTCTCGCTCGCCTCTCATGCGCCTCTCGCTCTCCTCTTGCTCTCTTTGCAAGATTAAATCCGCCTCGCTTTAATCCCGAGTGCTTTTCAAATTCTCCAAGCAACACTCCTTTTATAACAAAGTTCTGACTCTATTTTTAACTTCCATATTTTCGCATGCAACCCATAATCGCCTCATGAATTGTCGTTCTGACTTCAGTTCACTGTTCTTATTTTAGCTGCATGATTTTCTCTGTAACTGCACCTATAACTATCGTATCGACTTCAGTTAACTCTTCTTATTTTAGCTGCATGATTTTCTTCTACAATGGCCCCTGTAACTGCCGTATAACTTCAGTTAACTGTCACATATCTTATTTCGACTGGGTTCTCTTCTTAGCTCGTGCCAAAGCGACCTGTCGCGAAATCGTGACACTTTGCCTCTTTGTCCTCTTCTCGGATTTTTCCCGAAAACACAACATGTCGCGATATCGCGACACTTTCGCCTCCTTGCTACTTTACTTGGCTTGTACCCGTGAAAACACATGTCGCGATATCGTGACACTTTCGCCTCCGTACTCTTCCTCTTTACTTTTGTCGCAATATCATGACACTTCTGCCTTCTTACTTTCTCTCTCCTCCTTTAGTCGTGAAAATGCGACATGTCGCGATATCGCGACACTTTTCCTTCTCTGCCTTCCTGCTCTTTTCAAGTCGTGAAAATGTGACATGTCGCGATATCGTGACACTTTTCTTTCTCTTCCTTCCTGCTCTTTTCGAGTCGCGAAAATGTGACATGTCACGATATCGCGACACTTTTTCATTCTCTTCCTTCCTGCCTTTTCGAGTCGCGAAAATGTGACATGTCGTGATATCGCGACACTTTTCTCTCTCTCTCTTCGCTTTAATGCGACATGTCACGATATCGCGACACTTTTTCCTCTTTCTCTTCTTCGGCCCCAAAATGCGACATGTCGCGATATCGTGACACTTTTTTCTCTTTCTTTTCTCTCTCTTATGTCATCCTTTTCCCGACTCTCTCTCTTGCAATATGTCACGAAATCGTGACACTTTTTTTTCCGTACAATCTCTCTTGCAATATGTCATGAAATCGTGACACTTTTTCTACTTGCCTTTTCTCTTCCAACATGTCGCGAAATCGTGACACTTTTTCTTCCGTACTATCTCTCTTGCAATATGTCACGAAATCGTGACACTTTTTCTACTTGCTTTTTCTCTTCCAACATGTCGTGAAATCGTGACACTTTTTCTTCCGTACTATCTCTCTTGCAATATGTCGCGAAATCGTGACACTTTTTCCTTGCCTATCTCTCTTCCGAACATGTCATGAAATCGCGATATTTTTCTTGCTTGCGCTTTCTCTTCGAACATGTCGCGAAATCGTGATAGTTTTTCTGCTTGCGCTTTCTTTTCGAACATGTCGCGAAATCGTGATAGTTTTTCTTGCCCTTTCTCTTCAACATGTCACGAAATCATGACAGTTTTTCTTTTTTCTTTCTTTTCGAACATGTCGCGAAATCGCGATAGTTTTTCTTTCTTCTCAACATGTCGCGATATCGCGACAGTTTTCTTCCTTGCTCAACATGTCGCGATATCGCGACAGTTTTCTTCCTTGTGATTTTCTTTTGATTTTTAGCATATGGGCCACTTTGATCTTTTGGATAATCACTGTACATACTCTGAAGAACCTCTTAACTCCTATCCACTGCATCAACCGATCTGTCTGACTGTGTTGACAACAATGACAATACTATTGCTGCACCTTGCTCAACAATCTCCCCCTTTGGAATTGTTGGCAACACACGTGCAATTTCCTGTAATTCTTCTCCCCCTTTGACAATAATACCAAAGGGCTACTGCAGACTCCCCCTGAGTCCATGCACAACATTCTCAGGCACAAATTATTACAGTTAGCAAAAATTACAAACATGAGCAAAAAGATAATCAAATTGACCACTCCCAATTTATTGCGAAGGTACTCAATGACTTCCTTGGGCAACGGTTTTGAGAAGATATCCGCTACTTGCTCTGTTGTTGGAACGAAATCCAACTTAACCTCACCTTTCGCAACTTTCTCCTACGTACAGCATGCTGTCGCTGCAATATATTCTGCCTCTGCTGTGGATAAGGAGACTGACTCTGGTTTCTTACTGTGCCACGCGACCAACCTGTCTCCAAGATAGAATGCACCTCCACTGGTACTCTTTCTGTCATAAAGTCTTCTTGGATAAGCACTCTAATATTTGCTCATCATATTATAATTCCTGTTGTACCTTGCTTTCACTTATTTAGTATAGCTTGATCCTTTTGACTGCCACCTCCTCCGTGACTGACGACTTTGCCTCGCATCCGTTGTGCAGTTCAATGTCTCTGGTTTCTAATGGCTGCCATGAATGTTTTCATCGCCTGCGCAGGTATTGACAGTGGACCGTTACCTCTAGCGTTGGAACCTCAATCTATGCGCAGTCATCAACACTCAGTATTCTGCTTCTTGCTAGGGCATATGTCAGGGCTACTCAATGTCTTAGGCGAACGTTCTTCACGCGATTCCAGGGAGCATTTCTCCTCGCTGCGATCAAGGGATTCCTCGGGCAATATCTCGCATTCCTCAAATAATGCAAGACTTTCTTAGGTGCATAGGCATCTTGTCCTCCTTGGCGCTTCACCACCTGGGCGCTATTCTCTCAACGTCTCTGCCTTGCATGTGCCACTTGGCACTCTTGATGAACTGGGTGCTAGTGCTACTGTTTGCTTTGACTCTAGCATCTCTTTGATAACGGCTACTTCTTTAGAGAAAATTAATGCTCTCTTATACCAAACGATGTGTTGTATTTTTGGTTAAGAAACGCACGCCTTCCCAGCTACACGTTGGCAGTAATTTTCATAATGATCATGAAGAGCTTTACCATAGTCCTCCCTCGATATTGGTAGATGAATCGAGACGTACTCACAACATGGATTCTATGTTATCTATAGATTGGGAATGTTACAGGCTTCAAAACCAGCACCTGCCAGCTTATGCTTCCATGACACGATGACCTGTGTTGCATGTTCTATCTCAGATAATGCCTATCAGTTGCTGCATCAAAAACCTAGCTGTTCACCATGTTGTTCTATTGAAGCACATCAGTTTGACACTATCTGCTATTGTAACCGCCATCACCAGAGAGATTTCACAATAATTAAAAAATTGGCTCTATCAAGCCAACGTCTCATGCTCCTGCTTATTACCTCCACAAACAACTACATGAACTGAAACACATTTTGACAACTATACGACAACTCCCCCGACTACTTGCCTTTCATCCTCAGATAACCAAACAACATAGGAGCATTAAAATAAAACTTTAAGATTGCTCCCCCTGAGGATGTGCTACCTGGAGTTGCTTAGTGCAATAGAGGAGTAATCTCCTTCAGTCCAAGGAGACACGATTTCCTCTCTTCTTTCTTTCTCCAACCTTTCTTGAACTTGGGCTTGAGTTTTTCAACTGCATCCCTATTTTGAACCTTTTCGTGAACTTGAACATTTCTCTTGGGTGGTTGTCTCTTGTGCATCCTTGATGGATGATTATTTTCCTTTCTTTGATGCACATGATTTCTTCCCGTCTGTGTTTCATTCTTTGTGTCTGATGAAATCTATTGTCTTGCCTTAGATTAGATACAAAAGTTCTTGGACAAAACCTTGCTATGTGCCCATGACCATTACATTTAAAACATTGCACATGGTGTTCAATCGAAATAACAGATGTATTTCTATCATCATAACTCTTTGATCTATTATTCAATCCACAATAAATTGCCTTGTGACCATAATGGTTGCATCTAAAACAATAGCCATTAAAAGCATTATTATGAATAGAGTGAGAGTGATAGAACCTCTTTTGTTGTGGTTGCTTTGCTGTAGATCTCCTTTGATATTTTCTTCCTTTTGAAGATTCAGCTTCAGACTTTTCTTGCTTCGATCCTTCAACAGTGAACTTCTTCTTCTCTGCATATTTGGAAGATGAAGGTTGTTCAGCTTTACATCCAAGACCAAGCTTAGACATGGGGCTTCTTTGTTGCCTTATCATTTCATCTAGCAACTCTGTGCTCTTCTCAAATTTGAGATTTGTATTGGCCTCTTCTAGTTGTTTCTTCAATAAAACAATCTCCTCTTCTTGTTTGCAGCAAACAATCTCTTTCTTATTGATCTGTGACTTGAGAGTTTCTTCAATCCTTTTGGACTCTTCTTCTTGCATCTTTAGATCACTAATAACTTTGTTAGATTCCTCTTCACGTTTGCTACATACATCGACTTTATCATCCAGGTGTGACTTCAAGGCTTCTTCTATTTTCTTGGCTTTATGAATTTGTAAGAAGAGATCTTCGATCTTATCCCCATATTCTTCCAACTTCTTGGACAGTCTTTTGTTCTTTTTCCTTTCTATATTCAACTCTTCAAGTGCAGCGATCAACTCACCTTCTAGATATACTTCACCCTCAAGGTTTTCATCACATACTTTAGAATTCACTCCTTCAATCTTTTCTAGTTCAATTTTCTCTTCCACAGGAACTGAAACTGATTGAGATGCCTTATTTGAGGAGGATCTATTCTTCTTACCCATTGCATACTAATCCAAGATCAACCCTAGCTGATTTAGCCTGATAAGGGAAGCTGGCTCTGATACCAATTGTTAGTCTCACAATGACACTGAGAGGGGGGTGAATCAGTGTAGCTCTTAAAAACTTAAATCTTCAACTCTTAATGCCGAAACAATGAAAACTTAAAACCCAATAAAGCAAATATAACAAAAGAGCATCACACAACACAAGATGTACCGAGGTTCACCAGTTTTGGCTACTCCTCAAAAATTGACTGTTTGGACTCCCATCCAAATCCAGCCTTTGCAAAGCAACAACTTTACAATCAATTTACCAGCACCCACTGGAAGGAGCACCAACCCCGATTTATCTACAACAATAGAAAGGAGCACCAACCCCTGATTTATCTGCACCAACAGAAAGGAGCACCAACCCTGATTTATCCGCACCAATAGAAAGGAGCACCAACCCCTGATTTATCTACACCAATAGAAAGGAGCACCAACCCATGATTTACCAACACCAACTGGAAGGAGCACCAACCC
The DNA here is from genome assembly GCA_028583015.1 of Wollemia nobilis. NCBI lineage: Eukaryota > Viridiplantae > Streptophyta > Pinopsida > Araucariales > Araucariaceae > Wollemia > Wollemia nobilis. Next base: position 23,151,076 of record JAQPPZ010016892.1, read on the forward strand.
CTGATGCCAAGCACCAACTTGGACTTCTGTTCTGAAACTAGAAGATTGACATAAAGATGCCTTCACTTTTACAAGACCCTGACTGGTCTATTGCTTTCTCAACATCGCCCACTCTTCACACAACACACACCCTACTCGCTCGACTCCTACGCACTCTCCTCATGCTTCACATATCGCACACCTCTCTCGCTCGCCTCTCGCGTGCCTCTCGCTCTCCTCTTGCTCTCTTCGCAAGATTAAATCTGCCTCGCTTTAATCCCGAGAACTTTTAAAATTCTCCAATAAACACTCCTTTTATAACAAAGTTTTGACTCTATTTTTAACTTCCATATTTTCGCATGCAACCCGTAATCGCCTATTGTCTTTCGACTTCAGTTCATCGTTCTTATTTTAGCTGCATGATTTTCTCTCGAACATGTAATCGTCATCGACTTCAGTTAACTCTTCTTATTTTAGCTGCATGATTTTCTTCTACAACGGCCTGTAATCGTCGTATAACTTTCGTTAAGCTGTCACATATCTTATTTCATTAGGTTCTCTTCTTAGCTCGTGCCAAAGCGACCTGTCACAAAATGTGACACTTCTCCTCTTTGTCCTCTTCTCGAATTTGCACTCGCGAAAACACATGTCACGATATCATGACACTTTCACCTCCTTGCTACTTTACTTGGCTTGTACCCATGAAAACACATGTCGCGATATCATGACACTTTCGCCTCCATACTCTTCCTCTTTACTTTTGTCATGATATCGTGACACTTCTGCCTTCTTACTTTCTCTCTCCTCCTTTAGTCGCAAAAATGTGACATGTCGCGATATCGTGACACTTTTCCTTCTCTGCCTTCCTGCTCTTTTCAAGTCGCGAAAATGTGACATGTCGCGATATCGTGACACTTTTTCTTTCTCTTCCTTCCTGCCCTTTTCGAGTCGCGAAAATGCGACATGTCGCGATATCGCGACACTTTTTCATTCTCTTCCTTCCTGCCCTTTTCGAGTCACGAAAATGCGACATGTCGCGATATCGCGACACTTTTCTTTCTCTTCTTTCTCTTCTCTTTGGACCGTGAAAATGCGACATGTCGCGATATCGCGACACTTTTTCCTCCTCGCATTTTCTCTTCGCTTTGGATCGCGAAAATGCAACATGTCGCGATATCGCGACACTTTTTCTCTTTTCTTTTTCTCTCTCCTTGGCCCGCGAAAAAACAACATGTCACGATATCGCGACACTTAATTCTCTTTGCTTTTTCTCTCTCCTTGGCCTGTGAAAAAACATGTCGTGATATCGCGACACTTTTTTTTTTGTACACTCTCTCTTGCAATATGTCGCGAAATCGTGACACTTTTTCTTCCGTACAATCTCTCTTGCAATATGTCATGAAATCGCGACACTTTTTCTACTTGCCTTTTTCTCTTCCAACATGTCGTGAAATCGTGACACTTTTTCTTTCGTACTATCTCTCTTGCAATATGTCGCGAAATCGTGACACTTTTTCTACTTGCCTTTTTCTCTTCCAACATGTCACGAAATCGTGACACTTTTTCTTCCGTACTATCTCTCTTGCAATATGTCACGAAATCGTGACACTTTTTCTTCCTCTATCTCTCTTCGAACATGTCACGAAATCGTGACAGTTTTTCTTGCTTGCGCTTTCTCTTCGAACATGTCGCGAAATCGTGATAGTTTTTCCTTCTTGCGCTTTCTCTTCGAACATGTCGCGAAATCGTGACAGTTTTTCTTGCTTGCGCTTTCTCTCAACATGTCGCGATATCGTGAAAGTTTTCTTCCTTTCTTTTCAACATGTCATGATATCGTGATGGTTTTCTTCCTTGCTCAACATGTCGCGATATCGCGACAGTTTTCTTCCTTGCTCAACATGTCGCGATATCGCGACAGTTTTCTTCCTTGTGATTTTCTTTTGATTTTTAGCATATGGGCCACTTTGATCTTTTGGATAATCACTGTACATACTCTGAAGAACCTCTTAACTCCTGTCCACTGCATCAACCGATCTGTCTGACTGTGTTGACAACAATGACAATACTATTGCTGCACCTTGCTCAACATCTTTTCTTTTCGGCTCTTCTTTCTCCTTTTCGGTCATGAAATCGTGACATGTGATATTATGACATCTTTCATTTTTGCCTCCTCCTCGCCTCTCGGGTCACAAAATCATGACATGTCATGATATCATGACATTCTTCCTTTCTGCTTCCTTCTCGCCTCTTGGGTCACGAAATCGTGACATGTCACGATATCGTGACATTCTTCCTTTCTGCTTCCTTCTCATCTCTTTGGGTCACGAAATCATGACATGTCGCGATATCATGAAAGCTTTGCTCTCTACTTTATCTCTCTATTTCGGGTCACAAAATCATGACATGTCACGATATCATGATAGTTTCCTTCCTTGCTTTCTTTCTGCTCCTTCGATCACGATTTCATGACATGTCGCAAAATCACGACATTTTCTTCTCTGGCCTTTCCTGTCTTCTTTCGGTCATGATTTCGCAACACGATTTTGCGAAATTTTTCTTCGGATGCCCTCTCTCCCCTGTTTCGGTCGTGATTTCATGACATGTCATGAAATCATGACATTTTTCTTTGGACACCCTCTCTCCCCTATTTCGGTCATGATTTCGCAACATGTCATGATTTCGTGACATTTTTCTTCGAATGCCCTCTCTCCCCTGTTTCGATCGTGATTTCACGACATGTCGCGAAATCGTGACATTTTTTCTCTGCATCTTCTCTCTCCTTCTTGAGTCACAAAAATTCGACATGTCACGATATCACAACACTTTTTCTCCTTGGCACCTTCTCTCGTCCTTTAGTCATGAAAATGTGACATGTCGCGATATCGCGACACTTTTCCTCCTTGGTGCCTTCTCTCGTCCTTTGGTCGCGAAAATGCGACATGTCATGATATCGCGACACTTTTCTCTCTTGCGCCTTCTCTTGTCTTCTGGTCGAGATAATGCGACATGTTGCGATATCGTGACATTTTTCTCTCTTTGTCAACATGTCGCGATATCACGACATTTTTCTACTTTGCGATATTTTGCCTTTCATTGGATGCTCCTGCATCAGACAACCGGGGTGGATTGAGAAGTGACCTTCACTTCTGTATTGTTCTATCACCTTCTCCAGCAACTCTTGGACTTGCCTGTTCATCTCTTCAGTTTCTGTAGGAGTCATTCTATGTGCTGCCTTATTGGGTAAACTAGATCTTGGTACCAAATCAATATGGTGACTGATCTTCCTCACTGGTGGTAAACCCTCAGGCACATTATCAGATATAATTTTTGGAAATTCTTCTAATAGTCCTAAGACTTATATAGAGATATCCTTGCATTCTTCCTTCCTAAATCTAGGAATTAATGCATAGCACATATGCTCATGCTTTAAACTATCCAAAAATCTTCCCCCTTCAACTAAACAGATTCTAGCGCTGCTACATACCCTTTCGCTCGCCTCCTTCAAGGGCTTCAGCTTATGGCGCACTCCATTCTTCGTCACCGAGTAAGTGTTGGCGTGACCATCATGCACTACACATTGAACAAACTACCATGGCCTTCCCAACAACAAATGGCAAGCATCCATAGGCAAGATGTCACACAAGACCTCATCACAGTAATTCCCAATATTAAATTTCACCGAGCATTGCTCACTGACCAAAGCCCTATGGTCCTTTTGTAACCATGCAATCCGATATGGATGCGGGTGTCTCCTCCTATTTAACTGTAACTTAGTAACCATTTCTTTTGAGACCAAGTTATCAGTACTACCATTATCTATAATAATATTATAGACCTTACCCAAACTTCTGCACCTTGTGCATAATAGGCTCCTCCTCTAGTATGATCTTTTCTCCTCATTCAACAAGGTTCTCCTTGTGACCATAAATTCCCCTCTCTTTGCCTCCTCATAATGTTCTAATTCAGCACCTTCATCTACTACAGTAGCTCTGGAAGGATCCTTAGGTATCTTATTCGTCCTTTATCAGTATTGTGGACACTCGTATGCTCGATGTCCTTCTTCACCACAGTAGAAACAGGTTCCACGAAATCCTCCTCTTCCATATCCACATCCAGATCTACCTCTTCCTCTTGGATAGCCATTATTATGATCACAGGGACTGTAATCATTATCTCCCTTCTGATCTTGACTACTGCTAGCTTCTTCTTTCTTCCTCAAACTGGTCCTCTTCTTCATCAACTTCATCTTCACTTCCTTCTTCTCCTCTGGGTTCAAGACCTCTGTGCAGCTCCTCTTGTAGGGCCTGAACTTGCCTATGCAAAGCTATGAAATCTTCTGCTAGCACCATATTTCTTCCACCACCATGATTTCTTCATGGAGTCATTATGCTTATTTCTCTTACAACCCTTCCATAGATCCTAGTGCAAGCTGCCTCACTTTCGATGATCTGCTCACACACTCAGGAACTCCTACGCTCTTCCACAGATCCTGGTGCAAATTGCATCACTGTTGGTGATCTACTCACACACTCAGGAACTCCTACTCTAATACCACCTGATGGGGGACCAAAAAATTCACCATCAAAAATCCAAAACCAGATTCTCCTTTGATCATAGAAAACCAATTTACAACACTAGCCCGTAGGCATAGTTTTTTTTTTCTTGTTCTCCCCCCTTTTATTCTCCCTAGTTCACTATCAGCTTTTATTATAATATCTAGGTTTTTTTCAAGGTCCTGACCCTCTAGGCCATTAATGAACCACCTGGAAGAATACATCCTCAGAATCTAAAATGTTGGCTCTTCCCTCGCCTTTGTGACTGAACCTTCACATCTTTTACCCTAACTGGCAACTGCCACTAGGTCAGCCACATAAACACGCATTGATGAGCCGTCTGAATGTCTCTAACATTTGGACATAGCATTCAAGTGGCCGCCATGCTCAGCAAGCTTATCAAGCAAGAAATCATGCATTAATGAGGCCCTTGATTGCCTCAAAAAACACCATCTGGGAACGCATGCCTTTTTGAATCGTGAACCAGCAGTATGTCGTGATATTGCGACATGTCACGATATCGCAACATTTTTCTTCCTCACTACCTTTCTCTTCTTTGGGTCGCGATATCACGACATTTTTCTTCCTTGCTGCCTTTCTCTTCTTTGGGTCGCGATATCGCGACATGTCGTGATATCGTGACATCTTTTCTTTTCGGCTCTTCTTTCTCCTTTTCGATCGCAAAATCATGACATGTCGCGATATCGTGACATCTTTCCTTTTTGCCTCCTCCTCGCCTCTCGGGTCATGAAATCATGACATGTCATGATATCGTGACATTCTTCCTTTTTGCTTCCTTCTCACCTCTTGGGTCACGAAATCACGACATGTCGTGATATCGCGACATTCTTCCTTTCTGCTTCCTTCTCGCCTCTTTGGGTCATGAAATCATGACATGTCGCGATATCATGACATCTTTGCTCTCTACTTTCTCTCTCTATTTTGGGTCATGAAATCACGACATGTCACGATATCGTGATAGTTTCCTTCCTTGCTTTCTTTCTGCTCCTTCGGTTGCGATTTCGTGACATGTTGCGAAATCGTGACATTTTCTTCTCTGGCCTTTCCTATCTTCTTTCGGTCGTGATTTTGTGACATGTCATGATTTCATGATATTTTTCTTCGGATGCCCTCTCTCCCCTGTTTTGGTCATGATTTCATGACATGTCGTGAAATTGCGACATTTTTCTTTGGACGCCCTCTCTCCCATGTTTCGGTCACGATTTCGTGACATGTCACGATTTTGCGACATGTCACAATTTCGTGACATTTTTCTTCGGATGCCCTCTCTCCCCTATTTCGGTTGCGATTTCACATGTCGTGAAATCGTGACATTTTTTCTCCGTGCCTTCTCTCTCCTTCCTGAGTCACGAAAATGCGACATGTCGCGATATCGCGACACTTTTTCTCCTTGGCGCCTTCTCTCGTCCTTTGGTCATAAAAATGTGACATGTCATGATATCGTGACACTTTTCTCTCTTGCGCCTTCTCTCATCTTCTGGTCGTGATAATGCGACATGTCGTGATATCGCGATATTTTTTTCTCTTTGTCGACATGTCGCAATATCGTGACATTTTTCTACTTTATGGTATTTTGCCTTTCGTTGGATGCTCCTACATCACAAGGCCATATGACTAATATTGGACCTTTTCAAGAGACAACAGTTGTCCTAACCACTCATAAGGGGTAGTTTTGGCCCATTCAGGATCAACCTCAATCGACCAAAGTGGCCGCCAACACTGGCTACTAATGCTGAGAGCAGCCACATCTAGCCACTTCTATAGATAATGACTAGCACTGAAACATAGATTGGTCATGAATAGGGCTTGAGTCACATATTCTGACTATACTTGCACTATTTGCAAGTGGTTTTTATGTGGATCTCATAGAGCTCCTCTTAACTGTCCCTTCCATGCAAATTAATGATTGAGCCTTCCCCTCTAATGGTCAGTTACATATAGATCTGGATCTTAGCTTCTCTAAGAAGCTAATATCTGGATCTAGGAGGTCTACATATGCATCCTCCCAAGAACAAGAAAATATATGGAATCCAAGTTTTTATGTAGTGAAGCCCTAACAAATTGGAGAGAAATTTCATATCCCCTTGAGGAATAAAGAAGTATTGTCCAATTGAGCAATGACAATGCACTATTCAAGCATTCAGTTCCTCATGAGCATCACCACCAATCCATCTATAGACATGAAGGTGACCCTTTAACATCAATTCATATGAAGGATTTAGTGTCACAACCCCTAGTTTATGATGTAGAAGGTTTTATTTTGTTACCGTTGTCCTTGATAGTGGACTGCAGGCATAGCCTAGGGTTTTGAGACATTATTTCCTAAGTTTTTAGTATATATTTCCCATTCTTTTTTCTTTATCAGTTAATATTAGCATAGATCTATTTTTATTAATACATTTCCATGGTGAGTTCTAAGTTATCAATGCATTCTTTCTTATTTTTACTTAATTATGCTTATATTAATATTATATATCATCCCTTGTAGATCTGCTAATAAAGCCTCATCCTGAGAGGATGCATATGCTACTGATCATTTCTTGTTGTTTCTTGTACACATGTTATAGGTTCTAGGACCAAGCCAAAGCATTCAAAGCATCAGATCTCTCTAGGAAAGTGAAGGGGAAGAAGGCATCAGTAACCCTTGTACAAGTTTGTGTATGAATTTGAGAGGCCTATGGAGTGCACCACTCCATTTTAGGGGATGTTTCCATTTGTAAACATTGTATCAAGAAATAAATATCCCTAAGAGAGACCTATCTATAACCAAATTTTCAAATGAATTAATAAAAATATATCTTGTGCTTTTGTTAATTTCTTGTTCTTTGTTATTTTACAGTCTTTTCTTGATATTATACTGCAATTAGATTAGGTGTCTGCTTCCCAAGGTCATACAAGGGGTAACACAGAGGGGGTGTGTATGGTCAAATTCCCCCAAGATCTCCAAATTTACTTGAGTAGAGAGAATATTTGATAGATATCCATACTATAGAAGTGAATGACACACCTCTTGATCAACCATGGATGACTAGTCAGCTTAATCATCTAGGGTAGGCTTTTAGAAGATCAGAGCGTAGGGCCACCTCTATTGCTCACTCTCATTTTGAGAGTGTGCATAGTGGTGATATAGTGAGGCACACACATGCCCAGGGTGAGTGTTCAAAATTCCCATGTAGTACAAATGTCCCATCTATGTATGTGAGCAAAGGACAAAGGTCTCAATGTACTACCAATGCAGCCTTTGCAAACAAAGGTAAGAGTGTAGTGGATCCTTCTCTTGGAGCTCATACTCATAAAACTACTCACATAGAGTTAAAAATCCAAATATCCTACACAAAAGATCATGCAGATCGAGTACAAAGGATTTGTTCATATCTGAGACAATAAAAACTCTATGATCAATTGGAGGATTTACATGTAGAGCATGAGTGATTGGAACAGGAAGATACATAATGATATATGTTGCTTCAATAATATATGTATAAACACCTCTTGAGAGAATAGTGCATCCTTGACCAAAAATAATGTAAAGAGAGAGAGGATAGGCTAGCTCAGGCTAACCTACCTCCTCCTAGTGAGTATAAAGATCAGTGTAACACTAGACATTCTATATCACACCAAGAGCTGTAAACTAGGTATGGAGAGCACTGTGCTTGTCATACCTACCATCACACACCTAGGAAAAAATAATATCAAATGCTAGATCATCCTAAGGTGAGTTAGTATGAGGAGTTATCACAAGAATATTAGGATCAATAGTATCCTTAACTATCTTCAGTAGATGTGGCTGATGAGTACAATCTACCACTTTGATAACAAAGGAATTTACCTCTACATCAACCACAAAGGTCACTTAAGGAAAATAAAATCATATCCTCTCAAGCTTATAAAGTTCTTACTGATAAAATAAAATCTCTTGAGAAATAGGGAAAAACTTACCAAAAACATCAAATTTTCAAGGAAATTTAGCATCATCAAGCTAGATTCAAGAGGTAGAACACCTTCCTTGCAATCACTATTTTTAACAGTGGCCTATAGGCTTAGCTGCTGATGTCGATAATGACTAGCATAGACAGTTGCTATGAGCGATAGCAACCAGGGTTTGACATACACATTTCATTTCTATTAGGCATATATTTCCTTTTTTAGCATATATTTAGCTTTATCTAGCATAGATTAACTATTTTTACTACATTTATACGGTTCATTATCAGTTTCATAGGCATATTTGATTTCCTTTATATGCTTTCATACATTAGATTATTTATGCTTAATTTGTAAGTTTACATGCATATTTAGGTTCCTTTGTATATTTCAAGCATTAGTTCATGCTTTATTATCAATATTTCAGGTATATTTATGTATCTTTACATATGTTTATACTTGACTTTACAATTTGTATTAACAAAGATACAAGCCTCATTTTGAGAGTCCTCATATGTTGACAATATTTCTTGAAGTTATTTGTGTGTAAATATTAGGGCATAATAGAGTAAATGATCATCTAGATCTAGTTTATTAATATAGAGATATGGAGGTTGTTAAGTCATCCCTCATATATGCAAATTGGTGGAGACATGAAGACCTTGTGAAGCACATCTTCCCCTATTTTTGGGTCATTTGAATTTGTAACGATGTATCAAGATTTGGTATCCCTAAGATGGATGAATTATAATAAAATATTCTTTTGATTAATAAAAGAGAACATTCCTTCTTGTTTTTTCCTTTTGTCAAATAATTAAATATATTATATCCTTTCAATTCCCTATCATGTTGCAATAGCTTTAGATGTGTGGTTTTCATAGCTTTACAAGTGGCAATCATGGTCGAAACGACCTATTTTAATAGTTTTTAACATATTTTATTGTTTTTCTTGTTGTAGGCATAGCCACATGCTCTGATCATCAACGACTAGCTAAAAAAATAGTAAAAATAGTCAACAACCTGTTTCTTCATTAAATACAGATCCATTGGTAAGAGGTCCTATCTCATCTTTGGTTTTCTTGCTTCTTCTATTTTTTTGAAAGGTAGTAGAAGAAACACATATCAAAAGTATTTAAAGGTAAATAAATTATATTTTTCTATGCTCCTGTTAGCTTCTACTAGGAACATCAGCTAGTTTTTCTAGTCACCCCAGAATCCAGTAGCTAAGAATTCTAGCTGCTACTGTGTACAATGGATAGGATTTATAATTGCTATTCTGTTTAGTGGCTGAGTCTATTGCTTGTTGTACATAATCTATGTATTTTATGCTTGCTTGAGACCTGATGGAAGGCTATTTTCATGATTAAATTTACATTTTACATTCTCTAAAATTAAACAACATTTAATTGTGCATTCTCTAAAAATAAAACGTACTTTCTAGGCATATAAAGAAAAATCATTTGAATGCTTCTTGATGCATATTTATTTCACACAAAATTAAAAGGAACATACACACACCACATTCCAAAGTAAACATCAATGGTGTTGGGCTTTCACATCCAACCTACTGATCAATACCAACAGTGGAAGTCATTACCACTCGATTCGCTTGTCTGACATTTTATCATCAGGACTCGTTCATGGCCAAGGTCAATTCAAGATCTTTCCTATCCAAAGAAAATATCATGTACTCTTATTCGAAAGGTATATCACTACCTATAGTGTTCTAGGTGAGAATCAATAGTACCTATGCTCCTTGATTGACTATGGATTTCATATCCATAGTTTGGTGGATAGATAGCCTAAATGTCATTATCGGGTTTCTCATTGTGAGTATAAAGGTGAAGAAATTAAACAATATAAGAGTTACATCAACTATTGCAAACACAATAAGAGTTATATTGTATTTACAACAAATAAAAACACACGAAATAAGTTTTAGGACACACAAAGAAAAATTAGATGATATAATCACCTTGTATACTTTGTTTGATATTAAAACTTACATAAGATATAATTTCATAAAGCTATGGTCAACACACAAGGCCACCACCCTAAATCCACACTTGAGGTGGAAGCAAATTCTCCACCTAACACAAAAAACACTATAATTGAGCCAACCACACAAAATGCTCTTGAACGATATTCAAGTAGTTTTAGAGGTCAAAAATCAACTCACGGGGGTTCTCATAAAGACACCCCAAATAGAGGACCCAATCTAGGATATTATCATGATCCAAATGAGGGGGTTTCAAGACCCCAATATTCAAATAATGGTCAAATCCCAAACCAGCACAATGAGGGATAACACAAAAGAGGGTGTGTCTGATCACATTCCCCCAAGAGCTCAAAACCACCTTGAGCACAGAGGAGATTTGATAGATATTCATAGTATTGAAGTGAATGGTACACCTCCTGATCAACCATGGATGACTAGTCAAATTAGTCATCTAGAGTAGGCTTGTAGAAGATCAAAGCATAGGGTCACCTCTATTGCTCACTCTCATTTTGAGAGTGCATGTAGTGGAAACATAGTGAGGCACACACATACCCAGGGCAAGTGTTCAAAATAACCACATAGTACAAATGCCCCATCTACGTATGTGAGCATAAGAAAAAGGTCTCAATGTACTACCAATGCAACCTTTACAAACAAATACAAAAGTATAGTGGATCCTTCTATTGGAGCTCATAGTCATAAAACTTCTTACACAGATTTACAAAAGCCAAATACCCAACATAGAAGATCATGCAGATCAAGTAAGTAGGATTTTTTCTATCAGAGATAATAAATAATCCATGATCAATTGGAGGATTTGCATGTAGAGCATGAGTGGTTGGAATAGGAAGACACACAATGATATATGTTGCTTAGATAATGTCTATATGAGAACCACTTGAGAGAGTAGTGCATCCTTGACCAAAAGGAGTGTGAAGAGAGAGGATAGGCTAGCTCAAGCTAACCTACCTCCTCCTAACGAGTACAGAGAGTAGCATAACACTAGATGTGCTATATCATACTAAGAGATACAACTAGGTAGGGAGAGCACCGTGCTCATCATACATCCCATCACACATCCAGGAAACAACAATATCAAATGCTATATCATCTTGAGGTGAGTTAGTATGAGGAGTCAGCATGAGATTATTAGGATCAATAGTATCCTAAACCATCTTTAGTAGATGTTGCTAATGAGTACAATCGACCACATCAATTATAAAGGAATTTACCTCTGCATCAACCACAAATGTCACTTAAGAAAAAGGAAATAATATTCTCTCAAGCTTATAAAGTTCTTGCTGAAAAAATCAAATATCTTGAAAACAGGGAACAACTTGCTAAAAGCCTACTCTCAGTAAGATCCACAATCAACCTTTGTGTCCCTTAGTCCTGAGTCTGGATTATCCTGATCACTTTGAGATGTCAAAGTTGGACAAGTTCTGAGGTGATGATGAAACCCAAGAGCACACTAGTTTTATGAATCTATAATTTTAAATACAAAATAATGATGCCTTGCTGTTAAGGAATTTTATCATTACTTTTTTTAGGCATAGCCCTGGAATGGTACAACCAACTACTAAGGCATAGTATTACCAAATTTGAGTAGCTAGTAAATGCTTTCTTGAATGCTTCTCATTTGGCATCAAGAAAAATACTAATCTGATAGACCCGAATGCTTTACGATAATATGATGACGAGCCAGTCACAAATTATGGAAATAGATGGAGGAAATTTATGGGTAAATTAGTATTTTACATTCCCACCATAGAGATCACTCTAATGTTCACAAAAAGTTATGCCAAGCACATATCATTGTTGCTCTAGATGCAATAGTATACAACATTCAATGAGACCTTGGTGTAATCCAAGGTGATTAAGGACATAAAGATACAAGAAGGAGACCTTAAGCTTCATACTAAGAAATAATGGAATAATAAGAACATGAGAAACCAAAAATATCAGGGCAAGCCTACACCTATTAATCAAGTCATATTAAATCTTCCAAAGGGGGACAAGAGTCAACAACCTTAGAATTATTAGACTCAACCTCCTCCAACGTAGTATAATCAACACAACAAGAATTAGGGCAAGGATAAGCAATGCCACCCACCTCATTGATTTATGCCATTGTCATAATATTTGGCATCAATATTTAATAAACTATGCAAGACTAAGATCTTAAAATTTCTAGGAGTGTAGCTACTCGACCCTAATCACCCTAAACTGAAAGGTTTTAGAGAATATCACTATTGCCTATACTGTTGTGGAGTTTTCCCGTTTACCCTCAAAAGATCTATCACATCACGGGAAACTCTTAAAATCATAATCAACATTATGGATTCTAGTTGATCCACCTATTTAACCTAGGAATAGACTACCTTGGACAACTCTAAACAGACCAGGTTGGGTAAGGAAATCCCAATATATGGGTCATTTGATTTATGCTTCATAATGCACATGCCCACAATGCCAAAAACAATATTATTTAGTTATTTTTGGTATTTTTAGTGACCAAACCTATCGATATTAAATATTAAAAAACCTAGAACGATGCATTATCCATTAAAGAGTCGTAGTAGATTGATAAATGACTTTAGAAAAGATAAAAGTAAGGAGAACTAGTTCATTTCATTCCATTAAAACAATGTAATGTAAATAAAATGATTTAACTAGTGAAAGAGAAAGCATCATTCTATAGACACTAAAATCTGGTCAATCTGATTAGGCATCCATGAAAAATGACTAAATTGACATCCCATAGCCCCTAGGGCAACCCTCAAAGGTCATATAGTGGTTCTAGCCACTTCTAATAAGGTTTTGGAAGGTTTCGGGCCATTTTTGGGACCTTTTGGACACCCTATTTCAATTCATCCCACCCTGGGATGAATACAAAACCTATTCGTCCCACCTTGGGATGAATAGCATCATTCGTTCCAAGGTGGGAATAATAGCAAGTTTGACCCCAAAAAAGTCAAATTTCGGATAAATGGCACCCAAAAACTACCATTTTCCCAACCTAGCCTAGCATGCAGGTCATAACAAGCATTACTCTTATGTCATGCTTCATAATGGAGGCCCAAAAGGGAGATTATCTTCCCCTTCCAATGCATGCCTCCTCCTAGACAAATGGTGCCTCCTACCATGCATGCCCTTGCATGCCTTTTTGCACATGAGCTCCCTTGGGCTATAAAGTGGATCTCATTTCCACACAAAGGAGGAGGAGAAGAGTTCAAGAATTTGCAATGTAGTACTATTGAGATTTCCCCCTCACCCTTTTGTGTTTCCTCTCATCCATAATATCTTCTTAGCAAGGAGGTTATCGGGTGGTTCAAAGAGGCACAATCTATTTACAAAACCCTATCAACCAAGTGAATTTCCACCTCAAATTTGACAAAATAACACCTTAGAGTATTTTGCATCATTTCCCAGTGTAATTTGTGGCAAAAAGTAGGCAGATTTTGTGGGTGCCCCACCCCTGGGTGCCCCCCAATTTGTGACAGTCCTATTCGTCCCACCCTATGATGAATAGACATATATCAACAATTTTATAACTATTTTTAATTAGTTATTTTCTACACGTTCATATTATATTGCAGTTCAAATTTCATGTCATTCTGAGTTGTATTGGCCAAGATATCATAATTTTAGTGTTTTGTAGGGTCTCATGCAGGTCCACGGAGGTCATCTAGATGAACACCTAAAATGTTACTGATTTTTCAAATCTGATCATATTAGTTTTCTTAAAATATCATGTCATGTATTATGTCCAATTTTCATGTGTTTTGGATATGTGTAGGGCTGGAAATTGTTTGCTTTGTGTTTTGCAAGTTGCGAACGATCATTCAGGTTTTGAAGCCCCATAGGATTCAATTTTGGTGCAATTTCTAGTTATATCTTCCCAAAAACTTCTGTTTTAGATCCCTCTACAATTTCATGCTATTTGGAGTTTATTTGATACATTTTATCATTATTAGTCATTTTACCCCTGTGGGGATTGCATGCTTTTCATCACACACACTCACTATTTGACATTTATAGTTTCCTTGTGTGTATATGTAGGTCATTACAGTGCATTTGGAAGGAGCATAAGACATTTGGATCAAATACACAAGTGGTGACAACCTTGGCCCACCCACCTTGATTGTGGGTACGAGGAAAGACATTGGATGTGCACCCGAATTTCTTGAAGGATTTTGATCCTTGGGCACCCGAGTTGTAAATATTTGTATCACCCATTTTTGAGCCCTTAAGGTTATGCATTGTAACCTAGAATTTGATCAGTTCAATTAATAATAAATCTATTTTATTTGCATCATTTCTTGTTATTTGCTATATTTTCCATATATACTTGTATGCTTTCGTTTGATGCTCATAAGCGATAGGGCATAGATACACATATTTTTTATTATAATTTGGTGCATTATTTTTCCATACTTTAGTGGCAATCATGGTGGGACCCTGTCCCTTTTTCTTTGGGTGAATTTTTAACCTCATTTTCATCCTTTTTATGTTGTAGGTGCTAGTCGTTCTGGATTGAAACGAACTCTGACCTGCAATTCGTGCCACCCTAGGACAAATGAAAATTCATCACGCACTAGGACAAATATAGACCTGATATTTGTCCCATCCTGGGATGAATAGAAACTTGCTATTCATCCCACCCTAGAGTGAATAGAAACCAGAGGTATTTCTGCTCAATTTTCTAGCAGTTACAAGTCCCAGAACTGATGAGGTAAGTGCATAAACCCTCTATTTTTATTTTGCACTTTCAGAAGTTGTTTAATTTGGTTTTTCTTGCATCATTTGTTTGCCTAGAAATGTTAAAAGTTAGATTTGATTTTCTCATAAAACAAAATAACAAAAAAAAAAAAATCAAAGAAAATCAAAGTAGGAATGCATCTCTATGGTTTGCTTGCTTGTAGCCTACCCAATGGGTAGGCTAACATTTAGGGTTTTGAATTTCTAGATACATTTGTGAGTTCCTTTTTATACTAACTTTCTAAAAGTAAAACACACATTTTTCATGCATCTAGTGAAGGATCATGAAGTGCTTCCTTGTTTGCTTTCTTTTAAGTTAAAAAGAACCACACACACTTGCACGTATCACAATAACATTGGTAAGGTTGGATTTCATAACCAACCTCCAATTCAGACTGGTGATGTTGGATTTCACCTCCTTCCACAAGCTTGCCCTCTAGACGCCTTAGATAGAATAGGGCACTATCTCAATATGGAATAGGTCACTAATGTTCAAACTATCTCCCACTGTTAGAAACACTATTTCAAAGTGGAAGAGCTAGGCAAACCCCCCATTGGGTTTTAAGTGGTGTACCCTAGAGTCTTTTGAGAAATCATGTTTGGCACTAGTGTTACTAGTCAACAATTTGGTTGAGTTCCCCCATTCTAATTCCAAAACAAGAATAAGAAAGCAAGAGCAAAACAATACATCTGAAACACACCAAACAACTTAGGGATTCACATATAAAATTTAAAGGAGATAATCACATTGTTTGCTTGTGTGCTTCTTTGATCATTTGATTATGTGTTTCTAATATTTAAAAGAGATAATCATATACATCCAATCCTTAAAAGATATAATCATATTGTCTACTTTGGGTGTTTCCTTATTGCTTGGGTAGTCAACACAAGATCCTTGATCTAGGACTAAACCCTAATTTTTCAAATAAATTTATTGAAAAAAAATCTACTTTTTGATTCTACATTCAACGAATCGAGAATCGTGAAAATAGGAGCTATAACAAAAAAGTTATTTTGGTTTTGTGATTACTCTATTTTCAAAGCCGAAAATAGAGAAAAACCACACTAAAGTTGTCATAAAATGGTCTAGACAACTCCAAAAATTGCCAAATTTGTTTTGTTGTCTTAGTTAGCTCCTCATGCACCTATTGTAGAAATTATGAGTCCTAAATCTTCATATTTCAAAATTTCCCAAAGATTCCCAAAAGTGGGCATTTCCCCATAGGCCCCGGTTAGCCAAATATTTCAAAAATAACAAGTTTTGACCCTGAAATCAAAATTTGGAAACCTAGCCCATTATGATAAACTCATTGCACTAATCACTTTGATACATAACACTTATTTTCTTTAGTGTGGGTTTCCTTCAAGATTCTCCTAGTCAACACATTATGACAACCATGCATAGCCGAGCTCGATCACGAGCCAGTGAAGCAGAAAACTTTAGGAAATGCCTTAATAATCACCATTATAGTTATGAGGATATCCATAGTCTTGCATGGTGTTCTGATTGTAGTCCCCTTCGCTATTCTCCTAAGGATCTCATGATCCCTACACAAGACCCTGAAAGTCATCGTGAGGTCAACCCCTCACTTAGAGGACCTGACCACCAAAGTACCTCTATCGAAAGAAAGTCAATGGGTTACCCACATGATCAAGTGGATTATTTGGTTAGCCAACACCGATTCCATACCCAAACAAGATATAATTAGCCTTACAAGGGGTATAGTAGGGAGGTTTACACTCCCTCTATATCATGGTCTTCACCACCCAGAACTCCCATAAAACAAGGTCATGGGTGAAATATGCATGCATCATTAGCCAAGATGACCATGAGTGACATTTGAATGCAATCATCCAAATATGGGGAAATTTTTAGGAGGGTATTGGATTCCATTGAGGTACAACCTCATGACTTCGATGCTTTCACTAATTTTATGGAATACATACAAATGCACAAGAAGCCTGTTATATCCTTTCAAAATCATGAGATAAAACCTGTGCATACCAGTTCACTAGATCCTACTTTGCACATCATTACGAGTATCAATAGGATCCCCTATAAGTGAGTATTGGTTGACACATGTTCCTAAATAAATATTATTACCATAGCTTCACTAAAACATCTCAACCTTCCATCCTCGAGTATTGTACCTTCCAAGCTCACATTACATGTATTCAATGATGCTTTATCCTCCACTGTGGGCACAATAATCCTACTTATTGAAGTTGGATAAAAGATTATACTTACATTGTTCCACATCTTGGAAGGTGCAAGATAGTATAGCATACTGATTGGAATGCCATGGATAAGAGACATGGAATGTGTCCCATCTATAGTGCATCAATGCATTAAATACATTCATGAAGGTAAGGTCCATGTGGTCGATGCTGATCCAGACCCCTTCAAGTATTATAAACAAGTGGATCCTCCACAAGATCCTACTATATCACCCATGCACTTGGAAATTAAACCCAATGACCTTATCCAGAGTCCATATGCATCCCCGCGATTAGTCATGAAGCTACCTTCACCATCGCTAATACCTTCCTCTATTTCTTCAAGCAAAGAAGAATTAGAAGAGCTAGTTGTAAAGACCCCCATAACCATCATAAATACGCCTATAGTAGACCTTCTCACTCCTACCAGGAAGGAGGAGGAACCCATAGTTGATACGGATGAAGCATATCATATCATGCTGGAGGACACAATTCAATTGACCTATCCAGAACTTGATGAGTGTGTAGTACCCAATGCTACATCCACGCCTATATTTGAGTTTATGAAGGATCTAGAGCATCCTCCTATCGAGTTGCCACCCATTGATAGCATTACTAATTCATCCCCTAAACATGGGGGCCAAGAAAATCACCTTGGACAAGTTGATGAGGCAGCCATAAATTTTCCAAATGCAAATGCATCTTCTCATGAGTTTGTGGGAATGATCAATGTGATGACAGAGAACCAAAGTCCTCTGAACCCATCTATGCCACTTGCAACTCCATCCAACATTCCATCCATACAATAGGAGATACCATTGATGGATTCGGTCATGCCTACTCCATATCATCCAACATATCCACAAAATCAAGAATGAGTGTATCCCCTACACCAAAGTGGGGGTAATCCAATCGTCATAGCTGAACACTCTGAGTTGGAACATAAGAATGAGCTAAATCAAGAAAAATAATATGTGGATATAATTACTAGCTCCAATAATCATGAAGCATCCACATCTACTCAAATATTAATGACTTTTGAGCCACCTCCGCTCAATTGTCTCCCAAATCCCACACCTAATTCACCTCCACTACATATAAGTTGCCATCGAAATTACCCAACAACCATCTAGTCATTGCATCCACTAGTACCACAACATATCTTGGATAGGCTAGCCAATGTGGAGTTACAAGTGAGTCATCAACAAAAGGATTTACAATAGATCATGATTCGACTCACAAGCATTAAGTTATAGTTGAGTAGTCTAAAACCTCAACCCCCTAATTGTCAGGACCAACCCACTCCTGTGAAGTCCAATGTTAAGTCTCAAACAAATCAAGGGCCAAACTAGCAACATCACCCTAAGAAAAAATTTACACCCTTTACTAAGTCTATAGTTTCTCTATTTGAGCATCTATGTGTAGCAAAAGCAATTAACCCACCTAAAATTCAACCTATCAATCCAAATGCACCAAATACCAAAACATATCATGAAAACCTATACTGTAAATACCATAGGTAAAAGGGGAACAATGTGCATAGGTGCTTTAAATTCAAAAACTTGGTATAGGATATGTTTGACAAGAATTAGCTTCAAATAAACAATGAAAAAATTGACATAGGTCAACATCTATTACCTATAGATGAGACTGAAGAAGAGCACTCTAAACAAGCGACTGAGATGCATACAACCTCATCACCTTGTAAAATGAGTTTATCACATTCACCTTGTTTAAGGAATCAAAATCATACTTGGACTCCATTATCTGAGCCTATGTCAACCATATTTCACAACCTGCTAGACACAAAGGCAATAACATTGCTATACATATGCCCGTTCAATCCAAATGGGCCCAAACCTAAACAATATAGGGAGGATCATTATTACCTCTATCATCAAATGAGAGGGCATGACATTAGCAATTGTCATGCATTTATAAATGTGGTCCAAGATATTTGATGAGGCCCAAAAATGCCTCATTATTGCACAATGTTTGACTACCATATGATAAGTTAATTGCCAAATAGTTGACTAAAATATACTATTTGTTAAGTGTTTGCATGATTTTATGTTAGGAATACTATATCTCTATTTTTGACTATTTTCAGCATTTTGTGACTGATTTTGCTTGATTAAGTAGCAAGTAAAAACATGCATTTCAATTAACCAAATGTGGTATGCTGATATCCATTAACTTCTCAATGGTTTTTGAATGTTTTCCTACCCTTCAACTTGTTTCAAATCCACATTGAAGCCAAAATTTTAGGACTGTCATAAATCTGAAAATCTAAAAAAAATAGCCATATAAAAATCAGCAAGTCGTCACTTTATAGGAACACCTTGAAGTTGTCAAGCAAAGCATGAGGATATGGATGGAATGAGTTTAGAAGGACTACAGAAGACATCTGACCTATTTAGAAGCATTCCCACATGGTCTAAATAGGCAGCAATAGGGTATAACAGAGGAGGGACAATTGTGCAACACTATTGCACTATTTCAGCATGGTTACTTGGTGAATGAAGTGTATAAATTCAGTAGCAACTTGATGTACTCCTTCATGTTGATATTTGAATAATTTTTCCATGTTCTAATTTGTTTGAATTTGCAAGAAATGCCAATATTTTACAACTGTGCAGTAGAGTTGGAAAATGCAGTAATTTACCATGTAAATTCCAGCAAGCTACCAATGAATGGCAAGGCATGGAATTCACACATGGAGAGGAATGAAGGCTATTGCAATCTGATCCTGAGGGCTAATCCACCTGAGAAATGCAGATAAAATCACTTGAAGAGCACATAGTTGTTCATTCCGAAGATCTTTAGAATGAGCAGACATCTTCGAAATGAGAAATACAGTCTCTTCGAAATGAGCGGACATCTTCGAAATGAGAAATACAGTCTCTTCGGAATGAGCCACTTATCTTCGAAATGAGAATAGAAAGTGCTTTTTGACTTTTTGACTAATTTTTGATGATGGAAAAAGGGAAAGAAGGTTGAAAAGGTTAAAGGAAAATATCTCCCATCTGACTTTGTCGTCCTTGCCGTCCAAAGCCACCATTCATGGAAAAGATCAATTTTGATCCTCTTCTAGGATAAACCCAGAAATAACTGCAGCATAATAGGAAGTTGTTTGCAAGATAGAAATGGCATATTCTGAAGTGGAGAAAGATGTGTGAGATATTTCTAGACTCCTCCCATGTACTCCCACCACTGAAGATGCTTTCTAAGGGCCAATGACTACTACTGCAACACAAACTATCCAGATTTGCATTTATTTCAGATCCAAAATTATTGGCAAATCACTGTAAAGTAGCACATAGGCTGATTTGAGCATGGGATATGTTGTAAATATTTATATAAATAACACAGCTCCCTCCTTGGTTGAGCCAGTTAGGAATTAGAATAGAGGAGAGTTTTCAATAGCAACAATTAGGACTGTACAATAATTTTTTGTAACAATTTTCAGCATGTTTTGTCATCAATAAAAGTGTAGTTATTTTATCATTTTCTATTCTGAGTGTTAATTAGTTAAGGAGTGCTTTTCACCTCCTTCTAGATCAGGAAGTATGGGCCCACTTTCAGATCTAGAAGGAGGATTTTTATGGCAGGTTTTAATCTATAATTTTGCTACAGTAGAATTAATAGATTACTTGTCAAGTTTACTTTTCTTATTTTAAGTTTGTATAATGTTCTTTATGTTTTCTATTATGTTTGTGTACAAAATTTGTGTGTGTGTCAGCTGAAAAATTATATTAAGCATTTTTCCTTTGCTTTCCATGTTTTCCCTACTTTTCTGTTTTAGCAACTTTCAATTTTCAGCATATTTCATTTTGTTGTCAATTCCTATAGCAGAAGCTTGATGACCTTTTGTGGTAGGATATTGATAGGTGTTTTAGCATAAGTTTCATTTACAAGCATCATTTCAATTATGCAAGAGTAACTAGGTTTCAATTCTGCAAATGTAACTTAGGATTTCATTTCAGCAACATTTAAATTTAGCAATTTAAATTCTATTATTTTAATTCTCAAAAGTAGATTAGACTTTCAATTTAGCAATTTCAATTCATGCAATTGTAGTTAAATTTAATTTTCTGCAACTTAGAATTAGTTTTTATTTCTTGCAAGTTTCCATTCTATAGATTAGGTTTAGTGTGACACCAAAAGGCTAAACCAAATCTGTCTCACCCAATAAATGCTTGAAATCTGAATGCCTGAATTGTACTCTGCCCTAGCCTTCTATCATAGACAGCCTTGGACACCACCTCGGATTGATAAGATCTTTGAGATTTAATGATGTGCTTAACGACAACGCATCATTTTGGCACCGTTGTTGAGGATCATGGTGTTGTTAGAGGGTAAAAGTAGTCAAATAATTATTAATTGTACTAATTTATGAAGTTCAAAGTTAAATCTGGATGTAATAATTGGTATAAATAATAATTATTGATAGTTGCATTTCAGTCCATTTAGAAAACAAGCAACCACAGGGAGGTGATCTTCACACTTAGGGGTTAAATTGCTTATGTTTGAAATTCTTGATAAAAATTGAAAGAATTCATCATCCTCATTATCAAGAAACATAAGATCTCTTAAATTAGAAGAGCCATCTGCTAGTACTACCATTTTTATATCCATATCATCAGGGTAGTATAAACAAATTTGTACTAGGTGTTGGAAAGATATCATGGTAGATATACAAGACTATCCCTTGAACAAAATAACCATATCAGCTACCTGTAGCATTTGTTCATAAGGACATATCATTGATGAATGCCATTTACTTCCACAACTCAGAGATGCAAAATTTGTTGCCTAGTCTGAATTCTTCTCAAAGAGAGATCCCAACAACAACAAACAGGGCAAGTAAATCAACCACTACCTTCAGCCCAACCTGTGGTCAATATGAATAATACAAGACATGTAACCCCTGTCTATGTAAGCTGAGTCAATTAAAAAAAAATCACAAAACTTTTGCACAATCAAAATAGAAGTTTACAACTTAACAATGATCCTAGAGTTTTGCCATTATTACTTAAATATTGTTAGGGTTTTACCGTGCTAAACCGCAACCTAGCAATTCTTAGCCTACATAGACAATAGTTGATCTCATTAGAGGTGATCCTACCTGACAAGTAGTTGATCTACTAAAGTTGTACACTTCTTGTCTTATTGTGCAAACCAAAAATATTTCTTTTTTAGCCCAACCTATGATCAATATGAATAATACAGGATAGGCAACCCCTGTCTATGTAGCTGAATATAGTTAAAAAAAAACTTACAAGAAATGTTATTGACTGCAGCAACATCCAACTGTGCTCAAACAAGAACTTACCTGAGCTTGAAGAGACAAAAATCAATGGAGATACATAGAAAACCTTTAGTCCAAACACACAGAAATTAGCCTTGGATAAAGGAGAAAAACTAGAAAAACTGCACATAGAAAATTTACTTCCATTGAACTCCTTAGTAAGAAATTACAAAGGGGTAAATTATGTCCTCCTAGGAATGAAACAAATTGAAGTGCAGCCAAGAAAATTCTTGAACATTATTAGTTGGCTGAATTATAAACAAAAAGCAAAATTGTTGCTATTTTGAAACAATATTTCAATCCCTTTACATGGAATTACAAGGGTATATCAAGATTTTATCTTGATGTAAGCACTTAACATCTTTTGGGAATTGGTATTTAATTGTTTCAAGTACAGATTGACAAGATTTTGCAGACTAGGAGGCATGGACAACACTTGATTGAAGAAGTTTTCAGATATGGAGCAGTGCTTCTTTCTCCCATTGGTAATTCATGGAGGATGTTAGTGGTGAATGGACATTGCCTTCGGGTATACCATGCACCATTAACTAAGGAGGAGTTCTTGAAGGAGATTCCATTGGATGTACACATAATGGAAGAGAATTTCTCTTCAAAATCAGATTCAGAGTGATGATAAAAAGTTTGACAAAAAGAAAAAAATACAAGAAAAGCAAAAAGAAGAATAGTCTTGTTTGTGAACTTCCTTCTTGGGTACAAGCAAGACAAGAAAAATTGAAAAAAAAAAAAAAAAAAAAAAAAATTGCAGCAAAGGCATGTCCCACAAAATGGGGATACATGAGGACAAGCATCAATTTCAGCAAGGAAGAGGAACAATGGAGCCAATACTTCATTTCCAGCAATAAGGAGGCAATTATGATGTAAGAAGATTCTTACTGCTCATCTAGAAAGGAAGGTTGCATCAATGTTGCAGGTTTCAACAGAAAGAGATGGTGTTTTCATACAACAATTGACATGTTTTTGCAGAATAAGGATTGGTCTTATCCAAATAAGAGTGAGAGATGTTCTCTCTCATTGAAGCACTTGAAAAAAAAGGGACAGAAGTTGGTTGAAAACCAGAAATGGCAGCCTCTTCTGATGAAAAAAATGAAAAAAAGAGATGAAAAAAAATGAAAAAATGAATAATTCAATAGTGAAAACCTTCTTGGAGGCGCTACTGAGTTGGCTTGCATGAAAACCAATTTTTCGGCATGCATTGCCTTGTTGATCTACCCATCATTGTTCCACCATTGTACAAATCTCACACTGCACATGTGTTATGTTTATGTTTTCAGATAGCCTACTAACAATCATCAAAAGCAACTTGTAAGGTGCATGACCAATTTTTAGGACAGTAAGGTATGTGTTTCTTGCATTTAATTCATAGTAAACATTTAGCATTTAGTGTATGATAATCGGTATTTGGCATAAACTATTCATACAATATTGGCAAGTTGAAAATGGAACATGTTCAAGATGTCAAGAAACACCCCCTTATGCCCTTAATTGCATGGAAATTCCAAAACTGTGCAAAAACCTGATTTTGGGACAGACATGGCAGCAATTCTATTTCAATTTGTAGGGCAAGTTTCAGAAGGAGAACTGCAAGTTTATATCTCACAATTGTCTGATAAATTGAAGGAGGATAATCAACAAAATGCACCTGAAGGTTCTATTTTAGTACTACTGGAATAAAACAACAACATACAAAACAAAGAATAACATCTAAACAAAAGGATGAAGAAGGGATTTTTGATGTTATGGAAGGCTTATACACTCTAGATATGGGCCCACAATAGAATCTGTAGCTAAATTTTGCATAGGAGGTCATTTCTGCATTTTTTGATGCATCTTCGGAATGAACAGTCATATCTTCGAAATGAACATGCATATCTTCAGAATGAGCAGGATATCTTTGAAATGAGCAGAAACTATACCAAAATTGCTGAAAATGCTATAGAATAGCAAAAAGAGTAGGGTACATCAAATATTGAGGTTCATAAGGCTCTACCACAAGTAAGTACATCCCTCAAGCATTTCAAATCAAAATTTTATCAATTTTGTTCAAAAGGTGCAAACAACAGAAATAAGCATTCAGGCTGAAATGTTGTTAAGAACAAAAAATTCCATCAGTAGTAGTGCATCTGCCAAATATGGTTCCACAATAAGACTATTGCAAGATGAATCACATGATATCAAGCCTTTAAGAGGTACCTTGCAACACTAAAACTTGTAGAAAGACAGAAAAAGAGTCATACATGTGCTTAATTGCAAAATACTTGATATAGTGCAGCAAGGAGGAATTTCTCAGTTAGCAGGTAGCAAAGGATGTTGTTCACAAGAATAAAACCTGCATATTACTATGGCCTACTAAGATGCATGAGGGCATGCATCAGTTCAAGTTGGGGGGGATGATGAGGCCCAAAAATGCCTCATTATTGCACAATGTTTGACTACCATATGATAAGTTAATTGCCAAATAGTTGACTAAAATATACTATTTGTTAAGTGTTTGCATGATTTTATGTTAGGAATACTATATCTCTATTTTTGACTATTTTCAGCATTTTGTGACTGATTTTGCTTGATTAAGTAGCAAGTAAAAACATGCATTTCAATTAACCAAATGTGGTATGCTGATATCCATTAACTTCTCAATGGTTTTTGAATGTTTTCCTGCCCTTCAACTTGTTTCAAATCCACATTGAAGCCAAAATTTTAGGACTGTCATAAATCTGAAAATCTAAAAAAAATAGCCATATAAAAATCAACAAGCTGTCACTTTATAGGAACACCTTGAAGTTGTCAAGCAAAGCATGAGGATATGGATGGAATGAGTTTAGAAGGACTACAGAAGACATCTGACCTATTTAGAAGCATTCCCACATGGTCTAAATAGGCAACAATAGGGTATAACAGAGGAGGGACAATTGTGCAGCACTATTGCACTATTTCAGCATGGTTACTTGGTGAATGAAGTGTATAAATTCAGTAGCAACTTGATGTACTCCTTCATGTTGATATTTGAATAATTTTTCCATGTTCTAATTTGTTTGAATTTGCAAGAAATGCCAATATTTTACAACTGTGCAATAGAGTTGGAAAATGCAGTAATTTACCATGTAAATTCTAGCAAGCTACCAATGAATGGCAAGGCATGGAATTCACACATGGAGAGGAATGAAGGCTATTGCAATCTGATCCTGAGGGCTAATCCACCTGAGAAATGCAGATAAAATCACTTGAAGAGCACACAGTTGTTCATTCCGAAGATCTTCGAAATGAGCAGACATCTTCGGAATGAGAAATACAGTCTCTTCGAAATGAGCGGACATCTTCAGAATGAGAAATACAGTCTCTTTGGAATGAGCCACTTATCTTCGAAATGAGAACAGAAAGTGCTTTTTGAATTGTTGACTGATTTTTGATGATGGAAAAAGGGAAAGAAGGTTGAAAAGGTTAAAGGAAAATATCTCCCATCTGAATTTTTCGTCCTTGCCGTCCAAAGCCACCATTCATGGAAAAGATCAATTTTGATCCTCTTCTAGGATAAACCCAGAAATAACTACAGCATAATAGGAAGTTGTTTGCAAGATAGAAATGGCATATTCTGAAGTGGAGAAAGATGTGTGAGATATTTCTAGACTCCTCCCATGTACTCCCACCACTGAAGATGCTTTCTAAGGGCCAATGACTACTACCGCAACACAAACTGTCCAGATTTGCATTTATTTCAGATCCAAAATTATTGGCAAATCACTGTAAAGTAGCACATAGGCTGATTTGAGCATGGGATATGTTGTAAATATTTATATAAATAACACAGCTCCCTCCTTGGTTGAGCCAGTTAGGAATTAGAATAGAGGAGAGTTTTCAATAGCAACAATTAGGACTGTACAATAATTTTTTGTAACAGTTTTCAGCATGTTTTGTCATCAATAAAAGTGTAGTTATTTTATCATTTTCTATTCTGAGTGTTAATTAGTTAAGGAGTGCTTTTCACCTCCTTCTAGATCAGGAAGTATGGGCCCACTTTCAGATCTAGAAGGAGGATTTTTATGGCAGGTTTTAATCTATAATTTTGCTACAGCAGAATTAATAGATTACTTGTCAAGTTTACTTTTCTTGTTTTAAGTTTGTATAATGTTCTTTATGTTTTCTATTATGTTTGTGTACAACATTTATGTGTGTGTCAGCTGAAAAATTATATTAAGCATTTTTCCTTTGCTTTCCATGTTTTTCCTACTTTTTTGTTTTAGCAACTTTCCATTTTTAGCATATTTCATTTTGTTGTCAATTCCTATAGCGAAAGCTTGACGACATTTTGTGGCAGGACATTGATAGGTGTTTTATTTCCAAGCATCATTTCAATTATGCAAGAGTAACTAGGTTTCAATTTTGCAAATGTAACTTAGGATTTCATTTCAGCAACATTTAAATTTAGCAATTTAAATTCTGTTATTTTAATTCTACAAAAGTAGATTAGACTTTCAATTTAGCAATTTCAATTCCTGCAATTGTAGTTAGACTTTAATTTTTTCAACTTAGAATTAGTTTTTAGTTCCTACAAGTTTCCATTCTATAGATTAGGTTTAGTGTGACACCAAAAGGCTAAACCAAATCTGTCTCACCCAATAAATGCTTGAAATCTGAATGCCTGAATTGTACTCTGCCCTAGCCTTCTATCATAGACAACCTTGGACACCACCCCGGATTGATAAGATCTTTGAGATTTAATGATGTGCTTAACGACAACGCATCATTTTGGCACCATTTTCAGGGATCATGGTGTTGTTAGAGGGTAAAAGTAGTCAAATAATTATTAATTATGCTAAGTTATGAAGTTCAGAGTAAAATCTGGATGTAATGATTGGTATAAATAATAATTATTGATAAGTTGCATTTTAGTCCATTTAGAAAACAAGCAACCACAGGGAGGTGATCTTCACACTTAGGGGTTAAATTGCTTATGTTTGAAATTCTTGATAAAAATTGAAAGAATTCATCATCCTCATTATCAAGAAACATAAGATCTCTTAAAATTTAGAAGAGCCATCTCGCTAGTACTGCCATTTTTATATCCATATCATCAGGGTAGTATAAACAAATTTGTACTAGGTGTTGGAAAGATATCATGGTAGATATACAAGACTATCCCTTGAACAAAATAGCCATATCAGCTACCTGTAGCATTTGTTCACAAGGACATATCATTGATAAATGCCATTTACTTCCACAACTCAGAGATGCAAAATTTGTTGCCTAGTCTAAATTCTTCTCAAAGAGAGATCCCAACAACAACAAACAGAGCAAGTAAATCAACCACCACCTTCAGCCCAACCTGTGGCCAATATGAATAATACAGGACAGGTAACCCCTGTCTATGTAAGCTGAATCTATTAAAAAAAAATCACAAAACTTTTGCACAATCAAAATAGGAGTTTACAACTTAAAGATGATCCTAGAGTTTTGCCATTATTACTTAAATATTGTTAGGATTTTACCATGCTAAACCGCAACCTAACAATTCTTAGCCTACATCGACAATAGTTGATCTCATTAGAGGTGATCCTACCTGACAAGTAGTTGATCTGCTAAAGTTGTACACTTCTTGTCTTATTGTGCAAACCAAAAATATATCTTTTTTAGCCCAACCTGTGATCAATCTGAATAATACAGGATAGGCAACCCCTGTCTATGTAGCTGAATCTAGTAAAAAAAAACCTATAGGAAATGTTATTGACTGTAGCAACATCCAACTGTGCTCAAACAAGAACTTACCTGAGCTTGAAGAGACAAAAATCAATGGAGATACACAGAAAACCTTTAGTCCAAACACACAGAAATTAGCCTTGGATAAAGGAGAAAAACTAGAAAAATTGCACATAGAAAATTTACTTCCATTGAACTCCTTAGTAAGAAATTACAAAGGGGTAAATTATGTCCTCCTAGGAATGAAACAAATTGAAGTGCAGCCAAGAAAATTCTTGAACATTATTAGTTGGTTGACTTATAAACAAAAAGCAAAATTGTTGCTATTTTGAAACAATATTTCAATCCCTTTACATGGAATTACAAGGGTATATCAAGATTTTATCTTGATGTAAGCACTTAACATCTTTTGGGAATTGGTATTTAATTGTTTCAAGTACAGATTGACAAGATTTTGTAGACTAGGAGGCATGGACAACACTTGATTGAAGAAGTTTTCAGATATGGAGCAGTGCTTCTTTCTCCCATTGGTAATTCATGGAGGATGTTAGTGGTGAATGGACATTGCCTTCGGGTATACCATGCACCATTAACTAAGGAGGAGTTCTTGAAGGAGATTCCATTGGATGTACACATAATGGAAGAGAATTTCTCTTCAATATCAGATTCAGAGTGATGATAAAAAGTTTGACAAAAAAAAAAAATACAAGAAAAGCAAAAAGAAGAATAGTCTTGTTTGTGAACTTCCTTCTTGGGTACAAGCAAGACAAGAAAAATTGAAAAAAAAAAAAGAGAGAGAAAAAAATTGCAGCAAAGGCATGTCCCACAAAATGGGGATACATGAGGACAAGCATCAATTTCAGCAAGGAAGAGGAACAATGGAGCCAATACTTCATTTCTAGTAATAAGGAGGCAATTATGATGTAAGAAGATTCTTACTGCTCATCTAGAAAGGAAGGTTGCATCAATGTTGCAGGTTTCAACAGAAAGAGATGGTGTTTTCATACAACAATTGACATGTTTTTGCAGAATAAGGATTGGTCTTATCCAAATAAGAGTGAGAGATGTTCTCTCTCATTGAAGCACTTGAAAAAAAAAGGGACAGAAGTTGGTTGAAAACCAGAAATGGCAGCCTCTTTTGATGAAAAAAATGAAAAAAAAAGATGAAAAAAAATAAAAAAAATGAATAATTCAGTAGTGAAAACCTTCTTGGAGGCGCTACTGAGTTGGCTTGCATGAAAACCGATTTTTTGGCATGCATTGCCTTGTTGATCTACCCATCATTGTTCCACCATTGTACAAATCTCACACTGCACATGTGTTATGTTTATGTTTTCAGATAGCCTGCTAACAATCATCAAAAGCAGCTTGTAAGGTGCATGACCAATTTTCAAGACAGTAAGGTATGTGTTTCTTGCATTTAATTCATAGTAAACATTTAGCATTTAGTGTATGATAATCGGTATTTGGCATAAACTATTCATACAATATTGGCAAGTTGAAAATGGAACATGTTCAAGATGTCAAGAAACACCCCCTTATGCCCTTAATTGCATGGAAATTCCAAAACTATGCAAAAACCTGATTTTGGGACAGACATGGCAGCAATTCTATTTCAATTTGTAGGGCAAGTTTCAGAAGGAGAACTACAAGTTTATATCTCACAATTGTCTGATAAATTGAAGGAGGATAATCAACAAAATGCACCTGAAGGTTCTATTTTAGTACTACTAGAATAAAATAACAACATACAAAACAAAGAATAACATCTAAACAAAAGGATGAAGAAGGGATTTTTGATGTTATGGAAGGCTTATACACTCTAGAGATGGGCCCACAATAGAATCTATAGCTAAATTTTGCATAGGAGGTCATTTTTACATTTTTTGATGCATCTTTGAAATGAACAATCATATCTTCGAAATGAACAGGCATATCTTCAGAATGAGCAGGATATCTTTGAAATGAGCAGAAACTATACCAAAATTGCTAAAAATGCTACAGAATAGCAAAAAGAGTAGGGTACATCAAATATTGAGGTTTATAAGGCTCTACCACAAGTAAGTACATCCCTCAAGCATTTCAAATCCAAAAATTTTATCAATTTTGTTCAAAAGGTGCAAACAACAGAAATAAGCATTCAGGCTGAAATGTTGTTAAGAACAAAAAATTCCATCAATAGTAGTGCATCTGCCAAATATGGTTCCACAATAAGACTATTGCAAGATGAATCACATGATATCAAGCCTTTAAGAGGTACCTTGCAACACTAAAACTTGTAGAAAGACAGAAAAAGAGTCATACATGTGCTTAATTGCAAAATACTTGATATAGTGCAACAAGGAGGAATTTCTCAGTTAGTAGGTAGCAAAGGATGTTGTTCACAAGAATAAAACCTGCATATTACTATGGCCTACTAAGATGCATGAGGGCATGCATCAGTTCAAGTTGGGGGGGATGATGAGGCCCAAAAATGCCTCATTATTGCACAATGTTTGACTACCATATGATAAGTTAATTGCCAAATAGTTGACTAAAATATACTATTTGTTAAGTGTTTGCATGATTTTATGTTAGGAATACTATATCTCTATTTTTGACTATTTTCAGCATTTTGTGACTGATTTTGCTTGATTAAGTAGCAAGTAAAAACATGCATTTCAATTAACCAAATGTGGTATGCTGATATCCATTAACTTCTCAATGGTTTTTGAATGTTTTCCTGCCCTTCAACTTGTTTCAAATCCACATTGAAGCCAAAATTTTAGGACTGTCATAAATCTGAAAATCTGAAAAAAATAGCCATATAAAAATCAGCAAGTTGTCACTTTATAGGAACACCTTGAAGTTGTCAAGAAAAGCATGAGGATATGGATGGAATGAGTTCAGAAGGACTACAGAAGACATCTGACCTATTTAGAAGCATTCCCACATGGTCTAAATAGGCAACAATAGGGTATAACAGAGGAGGGACAATTGTGCAGCCATTATTGCACTATTTCAGCATGGTTACTTGGTGAATGAAGTGTATAAATTCAGTAGCAACTTGATGTACTCCTTCATGTTGATATTTGAATAATTTTTCCATGTTCTAATTTGTTTGAATTTGCAAGAAATGCCAATATTTTACAACTGTGCAGCAGAGTTGGAAAATGCAGTAATTTACCATGTAAATTCTAGCAAGCTACCAATGAATGGCAAGGCATGGAATTCACACATGGAGAGGAATGAAGGCTATTGCAATCTGATCCTGAGGGCTAATCCACCTGAGAAATGCAGATAAAATCACTTGAAGAGCACACAGTTGTTCATTTCGAAGATCTTCGGAATGAGCAGACATCTTCGGAATGAGAAATACAGTCTCTTCGAAATGAGCGGACATCTTCGGAATGAGAAATACAGTCTCTTTGGAATGAGCCACTTATCTTCGGAATGAGAACAGAAAGTGCTTTTTGACTTGTTGACTGATTTTTGATGATGGAAAAAGGGAAAGAAGGTTGAAAAGGTTAAAGGAAAATATCTCCCATCTGACTTTGTCGTCCTTGCCGTCCAAAGCCACCATTCATGGAAAAGATCAATTTTGATCCTCTTCTAGGATAAACCTAGAAATAACTACAACATAATAGGAAGTTGTTTGCAAGATAGAAATGGCATATTCTGAAGTGGAGAAAGATGTGTGAGATATTTCTAGACTCCTCCCATGTACTCCCACCACTGAAGATGCTTTCTAAGGGCCAATGACTACTACTGCAACACAAACTGTCCAGATTTGCATTTATTTCAGATCCAGAATTATTGGCAAATCACTGTAAAGTAGCACATAGGCTGATTTGAGCATGGGATATGTTGTAAATATTTATATAAATAACACAGCTCCCTCCTTGGTTGAGCCAGTTAGGAATTAGAATAGAGGAGAGTTTTCAATAGCAACAATTAGGACTGTACAATAATTTTTTGTAACAATTTTTAGCATGTTTTATCATCAATAAAAGTGCAGTTATTTTATCATTTTTTATTCTGAGTGTTAATTAGTTAAGGAGTGCTTTTCACCTCCTTCTAGATCAGGAAGTATGGGCCCACTTTCAGATCTAGAAGGAGGGATTTTATGGCAGGTTTTAATCTGTAATTTTGTCTATAGCAGAATTAATAGATTACTTGTCAAGTTTACTTTTCTTATTTTAAGTTTGTATAATGTTATTTATGTTTTCTATTATGTTTGTGTACAATATTTGTGTGTGTGTCAGCTGAAAAATTATATTAAGCATTTTTTCCTTTGCTTTCCATGTTTTCTTTGCTTTTCTATTTTAGCAACTTTCCATTTTTAGCATATTTCATTTTGTTGTCAATTCCTATAGCAGAAGCTTGATGACCTTTTGTGGTAGGACATTGATAGGTGTTTTTAGCATAAGTTTCATTTACAAGCATCATTTCAATTATGCAAGAGTAACTAGGTTTCAATTCTGCAAGTGTAACTTAGGATTTCATTTTAGCAACATTTAAATTTAGCAATTTAAATTTTGTTATTTCAATTCTGCAAAAGTAGATTAGACTTTCAATTTAGCAATTTCAATTCATGCAATTGTAGTTAGATTTTAATTCTTGCAACTTAGAATTAGTTTTTATTTCTTGCAAGTTTCCATTCTACAGATTAGGTTTAGTGTGACACCAAAAGGCTAAACCAAATCTGTCTCACCCAATAAATGCTTGAAATCTGAATGCCTGAATTGTACTCTGCCCTAGCCTTCTATCGTAGATAGCCTTGGACACCACCCCGGATTGATAAGATCTTTGAGATTTAATGATGTGACTTAATGACACTCATCAATATTATTGATGAGGAAGCATTATCCATGAGAATGGCACTCATTCTACCCCATCAAGGCATTGGCATTACTAAGAATTCCCTACCACAATAGGGAGAGTCAATCTCTATCACTCCTCCTAGCCAAGCTAGTAACATTGCATCAATCATAGTACATACTGGGGGTATCCAAGGTGCCATACCTTCCCCACTAGTCACATTACAAGAAATGAAGCAAATTGGGGACCCTAAAGGTATCACACCTCCCTTGCTTCCCTTGATCACCATAAATACTGGAGGTACACAAGGTACCACACCCTCCCCCTAAAATCATAAAATGATCAAAATTACAAAATGCTCCAAGGGTATCTCCAAACCGCTTGGTCAACCAAAAATGCTCCAAGGGTATCTCCAAATCGCTTGGTCAACCCAAAATGCTCCAAGGGTATCTCCAAACCGCTTGGTCAAACCCCAAAATTCTCCAAGGGTATCTCCAAACCGCTTGGTCAAACCCCAAAAAACTCCAAGGGTATCTCCAAATCGCTTGGTCAAACCCCAAAATACTCCAAGGGTGTCTCCAAACCGCTTGGTCAAACCCTAAAATGCTCCAACAGTGTCTCCAAACCGCTTGGTAAAACCACAAAATGCTCCAAGGATTCCCCAAACTGCTTGGTCAAACCTCCAAATGATCCAAGGGTTCCCAAAACCACTTGGTCAATTACCAACTGCCCTAATGGGTGTCTAGTCGAGCTCATTGGTTACATATGCATATAGATCAATAAAAAAAATACAAAAATATCATTAAAACATCAAAATACAAAAATATTGCATTGCATTGCATTTACATACATTGCATCCATATCAATCAAAAATACAAAAAACATCATGAAAAACATTAAAATGATGAGCAAGGTGCAACCAAAGTATTGTCATTGTTGTCAACACAGTCAGGTTGATCAGTTGATACAATGGACGGGGGAAAAGGAATGGATAGGAGTTGATTGATGAGCAAGGTGTAGCCAAAGTCTAATGGACAGGAGTTGATTGATGAGCAAGGTGCAGCCAAAGTATTGTCATTATTGTCAACACAGACAGAGGATCGGTTGATGCAATGGATAGGAGTGCAGAGGTCATTAGATAGATCGGTTGATGAAGTGAACAAGAGTTCAGAGCAGTCAGAGCATGTACAGTGAATTTCCAAGAAGACCGAAGTGGCCCATAGGCAAAAGCTCAAAGAAAAAGACAAGTAAGAAAAGTGTCGCGATATCGCGACATGTTGAGCAAGCATGAGAAACTGTCACGATATTGCGACATGTTAGAAGAGAGAGAAAGCACAAGAGAAACTGTCATGATTTCGTGACATGTTAGAAGGAGAGAGAAAATGAAGGCAAAATTGTCGCGATTTCGTGACATGTTGGCAAAGCGAAGAGAAAGAGGAGAGAGAAAACTGTCGCGATTTCGTGACATGTTGGAAGCAAAGAAGGCAAGTGGAAAAACTGTCACGATTTCGTGACATGTTGGTAGAGAAAAAGCCAAGTGGAAAAACTGTCACGATTTCGCGACATGTTGGTAGAGAAAAAGCCAAGTGGAAAAACTGTCATGATTTCGTGACATGTTCGAAGAAGAAGCGCATGCAGGGAAAACTGTCACGATTTCATGACATGTTTGGAGAGAAGGCAGGCAAAAAAAAATGTCATGATTTCGTGACATGTTTGGAGAGAAGGCGCAAGAAAAGAAAACTGTCATGATTTCGCGACATGTTTGGAGAGAAGGCGCAGGAAAAGAAAAGTGTCGCGATTTCGCGACATGTTTGGAGAGAAGGTGGAGGCAAAGAAAACTGTCACGATTTCATGACATGTTTGGAGAGAAAGAGCTTGCAAGGAAAAGTGTCATGATTTCACGACAATTTGCAAGAAGGATGGTACGGATGAAAAAGTGTCGCGATTTCATGACAAGTTCGAGAGAAAGAGCTCGCAGAGAAAAAGTGTCGCGATTTCATGACAGGTTCAAAGAGAAAGCACTAAGGAGAAAAAGTGTCACGATTTTGTGATAGGTTGCGAGAGAAAGAGCTCGCAGAGAAAAGTGTCACGATTTCACGACAGAGAAAGCGCCAAGGAGAAAATGTCAGATTTTGCGATAGGTAAAGAGAAAGCGCTCAAGGAGAAAAAGTGTCGCGATTTCGCGACATGGTCGGCTTTTCATGACCGAAGAAGAGATAGAGGGCAAGATGATGTCACGATTTTGCGACATGTTGTGTTTTCATGGGCGAAAGACAGAGAAAGGCACAAGGTAGTGAATGTGTCACGATTTTGTGACATGTCAGGTTTTTGTTGGTGCTTGCGGAGAAGAGTGTACGGAAGCGAAAGATGTCGTGATTTCATGACATATTCCATTTTCATGGGCAAGAGACAGAGAAGAGGTCAAGTTAGTGAAAGTGTCGCGATTTCGTGACATGTTATATTTTCACTGGTTGAAGCCAAGAAGAGTAGCGAGGAGGTGAAAGTGTCTCGATTTTGCGACATGTTCTATTTTCGCTGTTTGAATCCAAGAAGAGTAGCGAGGAGGTGTAAGTGTCATGATTTCATGACATGTCTTGTTTTCGCTAGTGCAAGCAGAGAAGAGTGCAAGGAAGCGAAAGATGTCACGATTTTGTGACATGTCTTGTTTTCACTGGTTGAAGCCGAGAAGAGTAGCAAGAAGGTGAAAGTGTCATGATTTCGCGATATGTCATGTTTTTGCTGGTTGAAGCCGAGAAGAGTAGCAAGGAGGTGAAAGTGTCACGATTTCGTGACATGTCATGTTTTCGCTAGTGCAAGCAGAGAAGAGTGCAAGGAAGCGAAAGTGTCATGATTTCGTGACATGTTCTGTTTTTATTGGTTGAAGCCGAGAAGAGTAGTCATGAAGGTGAAAAGTGTCATGATATCATGACATGTCATGTTTTCGCGACGGGTAGAAGAGTCTGTAAGTTAGTAAAAGAAAGTGACTATACATGTCACAGAAAATCATGCAGCTAGAATAAGAATAGTTAACTGAAAGT
The DNA here is from genome assembly GCA_028583015.1 of Wollemia nobilis. Classification (NCBI taxonomy): domain Eukaryota; kingdom Viridiplantae; phylum Streptophyta; class Pinopsida; order Araucariales; family Araucariaceae; genus Wollemia; species Wollemia nobilis. The sequence continues at coordinate 23,187,388 of JAQPPZ010016892.1, forward strand.
AGAATGATAGTTATAGGGGCAGTTGTAGAGGAAAATCATGTAGTCAAAATAAGTAGAGTTAACTGAAGTTAGTATGACAGTTACAGATAGAAATCATGCAAGCTATTTTAAGAACTGTCAAAGAAGGAGAAATCGAACAGTCGCATAAATAGAATCAAAAAATGCATGCATGCACATAAAAGAATACGAATAGTCATGACCAAGAAGATGAATAGTCATGGTAGAGGTATATGTTGCATGTAACGTGTTCAATGAAATGCCCACTCTATATATACAAAAGGAGTTACATAAAGAAGCAGTTATAGTTGACAAGTGGCAGAAGAGAATATTAAAGAAATAAAATGGCAGTGCGCGGATTACAAAAGTGACAGAAGACAAGGAGTCTCAATGAGAAATAGGGTTATAAAAGGATAGTCACGTAGAGAATTTAGTTGCTACAAAAAGTGTGAAAGTGCTACCGAAAGAGGGTTAGAAGAGTGTTGTTGAAAGAGAGCGATAGTGCTGCTCAAACCAGAGTAAAAGTGCTGCAAGAAGTGGGCTGGAAGAATGTTGTAAGAGAGTGTTAAGCAGAGCCGTGAGAGCTGTAAGAGTGCAGTAAGAAGTGCAGCAAGAGGGCTGTAAGAGGGCCGCCAAAGTGTAGTAAGCAGAGCCATAGGTATGTGTTGTGTGAACTGTGGGCAATGTTGAGTGAGCAATAGACCAGTCAGGGTCTTGTAATAGTGAAGGCATTTATATGTCAATATTCAAATTTCAGAATTGAAGTCCAAGTTGGTGCTTGGAATTAGGGGTTGGTGCTCCTTCCAGTTGGTGCTGGTAAATCAGGGGTTGGTGCTCCTTCCAGTTGGTGCTGGTAAATTGATTGTAAAGTTGTTGCTTTGCAAAGGCTAGATTTGGATGGAAGTCCAAACAGTCTAGTTTTGAGGAGTAGCCAAAACTGGTGAACCTCGGTACATCTTGTGTTGTGTGTGATGCTCTCTTGTTGTATTTGCTTTATGTGGTGTTAAGCTTTCATTGTTTTGGCTTTAAGAGTTAAAGTTTTAAGTTATAAAGAGCCACACTGATTCACCCCCCCTCTCAGTGTCATTGTGAGACTAACAATTGGTATCAGAGCCAAGTTCCCAGTTCAGGCTAAATCAGTCAGGGTTGATCTTGGATTAGTACACAATGGGTAAGAAGAATAGATCCTCCTCCAAAAAGGCATCTCAGCCAGTTTTAGTTCATGTGGAAGAGAAAACTGAACTAGAGAAGGTAGAAGAAGTGGATTCTAAAGTATGCAATGAAAACCTGGAGATTGAAGTAGATCTAGAAGGTGAGTTGATAGCCGCACTTGAAGAGTTGAGTATAGAAAAGAAAAAGAACAAAAGAATGTCCAAGAAGTTAGAAGAATATGGGGATGAGATTGAAGATCTCTTCCTACAAGTTCAAAAGGCCAAGAAATCAGAAGAAGCCTTGAAGACACATCTGGATGATGAGGATTATGTATGCAACACAAGTGAAGAGGAATCTAACAAAGTTATTGTTGATCTAAAGCTGCAAGTAGAATAGTACAAAAGGATTGAAGATATTCTCAGGTCTCAAATCAATGAGAAAGAGACTATTTGCTGCCAACAAGAAGAAGAGATTGTTTCATTGAAGAAACAAATAGAAGAGGCCAATATAAATCTCAAATTTGAGAAGAGCACAGAGTTACTAGATACAATGATAAAGCAACAAAGAAGCTCCACGGCTAAGTTTGGTCTTGGATATGAAGCTGAACAACCTTCATCTTCCAAAAATGCAGAGAAGAAGAAGCACACTGCTGAAGGATCGAAGCAAGAAAAGTCTGAAGCTGAATCTTCAAAAGGAAGAAAATATCAAAGAAGATCTACAACAAAGCAACCACAACAAAAGAGGTTCTCTCACTCTCACTCTTTTAATAATAATGCTTTTAATGGCTATTGTTCTAAATGCAACTGCTATGGTCACAAGGCATTTTATTGTGGATAGAATAATAGATCAAAGAGTTATGCTGATAGAAATACATCTGCTTCTCTGAGTGAACACCATGTGCAATGTTTTAATTGTAATGGCCATGGGCACATAGCAAGGTTTTGTCCAAGCACTTCTGGATCTAATCTAAGGCAAGACCATAGATTTCATCAGACACAAAGAGTGCAACACAGAAAGGGGACATATCATGTGCAATGTTTTAAATGTAATGGTCATGGGCACATAGCAAGGTTTTGTCCGAGCACGTCTGTATCTAATCTAAGGCAAGACCGTAGATTTCATCAGACTCAAAGAATGCAATACAGACAGAGAATAAATCATGTGCACAACAGAAAGGAAAATAATCATCCATCAAGGATGCACAAGAGACAACCACACAAGAGAAATGGTCAAGCTCACGAAAAGGTTCAAAATAGGGATGTAGGTGAAAACCTTCAGCCTAAGTTCAAGAAAGACTGGAGAAAGAAAGAAGAAAGGAATTCGTGTCTCCTTGGATAGAAGGAGATTACTCCTCTACTGCATTAAGCAGCTCCAGGTGGCACATCCTCAGGGGGAGCAATATTAAAGTTTTATTTTAATGCTCCTATATATTTGTCTGGGTATCTGAGGATGAAAGACCAGCAGTCGGGTTATTGTTGTATAGTTGTCAAGTGTGTTGTCAGTTCATGTAGTTGTGTGTGGAAGTGTCATGAAGGGTAGTGATTGAATTGAGAATCATCACCATTGGTAGTATTGCTTATGTCATTGTTGTTCTGTTGATGGTTCTTACTGCCACTGTTCATAGCTATGGATTATAACAGTTCAGATTGTTTTTGTTTAATGAAAGAATGCTTGCCCTAGCTACGTATTTGTGTTTCGATAATAGCAACGTGTATTTGTTCGACGCTTTGATGTGAAGATTGTCAGATCTTTCATGACGCCTTGGTGAATATAGTTAATTCACAGACAGTTTTGTTTTAACTATTGATAAAATGCCAATCCAAGGATAAGAAGTATGAGGCTGAGTAAGGTGCACTATGGTTGGCCATAAAGTGTTTGACAAAATGTCTTCTCCTGATTTGCATAGTTGAAAGTAAGGTGTGATCTATAGTAACTATAGAAAACTCAGATCAGGTTGTAAATATAAAAAGGAATTTGGTTGTGCTGCAGTACAGTGTTTGATGCTTGCATAGAGTTGGCAGTAAAATTGCAGTGTTGGTACAGTGTTGGACAAAAGTTGGTACAAGTGTGAGTCACTTGTCAATTTTGTTGACAGATGTGAAATCAGCATGTTGAATGGGAAGATTGAAGAAGAGGTTTATAATGAGCAGCCAGATGATTTCCAGCCTGGTGATGAATGGTTGAGTTGCTTTCATAGAGGTTGTTTTGATCAAGTTAATGCTTTACTTGATACATGATTTGGGCTTACTCCATTGAGATTGATTTGAGCAAGTTATTCTTTGCATTGGTGATTTATGTTGGTGGCTGTTTTGTTCAAATACCTTTGGAAGGAAAAGGATGTCTACTAGTTTCCTTTTCATGTAGTGATTGGTTGAATGCTTCAAGGTTAATCTTGAGTTGAATGATGTTGGTTAAACCTTGTCTATAAGCATTGTTGTTAAAGCCCTAATTGGTTGAGAAAAGATATTGGTTGTGGAAAGAACATGAGTATCATTGTTATATGAGTTATTGCATGGTTGGCAATTGTTGGGTTGTGTTTCATGTTCTTGAGAAAAGCATACTACATCTATCTTATTCTTTTGAGATTGAGATTGAGTTGAGATTGAGATTGGGAGTTAAGTATAGAACATATTGAGTCTCTAACAATTCTCTTTATGCTTCTATGAGGTTGATGAATCACATTGGGTCTCTAACAATTCTCTTTGTGGGTTCATGCTAAGCAAGTTTTTCTTGATGAACTTGTGAGCTGAATTGAGGTAGTCTATTGGATTCTCACTGCAGAGAAAGACAAACAACTGTCATTGGGTTCAAGCTTGTTGAGAATATCCAAGATGCATTTGCAGATGTTGCCAGCATTGCAGAACAAACAGTTGGATATATACAATCAATGTATGCCTTCACTAATAGTGGACAAGTTTGAGATTGCAAAGCAACAGAGGGTTGAGGCTCAGAAGATAGTGAAGTCCAAGTGGTCACATATTATCCTTTCAAGAATAGTCTAAGAATTGACTAGTCTATCGGGATCAAATTCTTAGCTTAGGGGAGCATTTATGCATTTGTTTATCTTATTGCTCATATTTATGGTTTTTGCTATCAATAATAATTTTTGCTTGAGAATGTTGTGCATGGACTCGGGGGAGTTTTGCAGCCGCCCTTTGGTATTATTGTCAAAGGGGGAGAAGAATTACAGGTAATTGCACACAATTACGTGTGTTGCCAACAATTCCAAAGGGGGAGATTGATGAGCAAGGTGCAACCAAAGTATTGTCATTGTTGTCAACACAATCAAGTTGATCAGTTGATGCAATGGAAAGGAATGGATAGGAGTTCATTGATGAGCAAGGTGCAGTATAATGGACAAGAGTTCATTGATGAGCAAGGTGCAGCCAAAGTATTGTCATTGTTGTCAACACAGACAGAGGATCGGTTGATGCAATGGACAGGAGTGCAGAGGTCATTAGATAGATCGGTTGATGAAGTGAACAAGAGTTCAGCAGTCAGAGCATGTACAGTGAATTTCCAAGAAGACAGAAGTGGCCCATATGCAAAAGCTCAAAGAAAAAGACAAGTAAGAAAAGTGTCGCGATATCGCGACATGTTGAGCAAGCATGAGAAACTGTCACGATATCGCGACATGTTAGAAGAGAGAGAAAGCGCAAGAGAAACTATCATGATTTCGTGACATGTTAGAGGAGAGAGAAAAGCGAAAACTGTCATGATTTCGTGACATGTTGGAAGAGAAGAGGAGAGAGAAAAAGATGTCATGATTTTGTGACATGTTGGCAGAGAAAAAGTCAAGTAGAAAAACTATCACGATTTCGTGACATGTTAGAAGAGAAAAACCCAAGTGGAAAAGCTGTCACGATTTCATGACATGTTGGCAGAGAAAAATCCAAGTGGAAAAATTGTCGTGATTTCGTGACATGTTCGAAGAAGAAGCGCATGCAGAGAAAACAATCGTGATTTCATGACATGTTTGGAGAGAAGGCGCAGGCAAAGAAAATTGTCACGATTTCGTGACATGTTTGGAGAGAAGGCATAGGCAAAGAAAACTGTCATGATTTCGTGACATGTTTGGAGAGAAGGCGCAGGCAAAGAAAACTGTCATGATTTCGCGACATGTTTGGAGAGAAGGCGCAGGCAAAGAAAACTGTCACGATTTCATGACATGTTTGGAGAGAAAGAGCTTGCAAGGAAAAGTGTCACGATTTCGTGACAATTTGCAAGAAGGATGGTACGGACGAAAAAGTGTCATGATTTCGCGACAGGTTCGAAGAGAAAGAGCCAAGGAGAAAAAGTGTCACGATTTCGTGACATGTTCGAGAGAAAGAGCTAAGGAGAAAAAGTGTCACGATTTTGCAACAGGTTCGAAGAGAAAGAGCCAAGGAGAAAAGTGTCACGATTTTGTGACATGTTCAAAGAGAAAGTGCCAAGGAGAAAAAGTGTCACGATTTCATGACATGTTGGGTTTTTGTGACCCAAAGAAGATATAGAGTGCAAGGCAATGCATGTGTCACGATTTTGTGACATGTGTTTTCGCGGGTGAAAGACAGAGAAAGGCACAAGGTAGCGAATGTGTCGCGATTTCATGACATGTCAGGTTTTCGCTGGTGCTTGCGGAGAAGAGTGTACGGAAGAGAAAGATGTCACGATTTTGTGACATGTTCCATTTTTGTGGGAAAGAAATAGAGAAGAGGTCAAGTTAGTGAAAGTGTCACGATTTTGTGACATGTTCTGTTTTTGTTGGTTGAAGCCAAGAAGAGTAGCGAGGAGGCGAAAGTGTCACGATTTCATGACATGTTCTATTTTCAATGTTTGAAGCCAAGAAGAGTAGCGAGGAGGTGTAAGTGTCACGATTTTGTGACATGTCTTGTTTTCGCTAGTGCAAGCAGAGAAGAGTGCACGGAAGCGAAAGATGTCACGATTTCGCGACATGTCTTGTTTTCGCTGGTTGAAGCCGAGAAGAGTAGCAAGGAGGCGAAAGTGTCACGATTTCGCGACATGTCATGTTTTCACTGGTTGAAGCCGAGAAGAGTAGCAAGGAGGCGAAAGTGTCACGATTTCATGACATGTCATGTTTTCGCTAGTGCAACCAGAGAAGAGTAGCAAGGAAGCGAAAGTGTCATGATTTCGTGACATGTTCTGTTTTCGTGGGTGGAAGCCAAGAAGAGTAGTAAGAAGGCAAAAGTGTCACGATTTCATGACATGTGTTTTAGGTGCAAGAAGAGAGTTGCTAATAAATAGTTAACTAAAAGTAGAATGATAGTTAAAGGCGATTGCAGAGGAAAATCATGCAGTCAAAATAAGTAGAGTTAACTGAAGTTAGTGCGACAGTTACAGATAGAAATCATGCAGCTATTTTAAGAACAATCGAAGAAGGAGAAATCGAATAGTCGCATAAATAGAATCAAAAAATGCATGCATGCACAAAAAAGAATACGAACAGTCATGACCAAGAAGACGAACAGTCATGGTAGAGGTATATGTTGCATGTAACGTGTTTAACGAAATGCCCACTCTATATATACAAAAGGAGTTACATAAAGAAGGAGTTACAGTTGACAAGTGGCAGAAGAGAATATTAATAGACTGCATGCAGGATTACAGAAGTGATAGAAGACGAGGAGTCTCAATGAGAAATAGGGTTATAAAAGGATAGTCACGTAGAGAATTTAGTTGCTGTGAAAAGTGTGAAAGTGCTACCGAAAGAGGGTTAGAAGAGTGTTGTTGAAAGAGAGCGATAGTGCTGCTCAAACCAAAGTAAAAGTGCTGCAAGAAGTGGGCTGGAAGAATGTTGTAAGAGAGTGTTAAGCAGAGCCGTGAGAGCTGTAAGAGTGCAGTAAGAAGTGCAGCAAGAGGGCTATAAGAGGGCCGCAAAAGTGCAGTAAGCAGAGCCATAGGTATGTGCTGTGTGAACTGTGGGCAATGTTGAGTGAGCAATAGACCAGTCAGGGTCTTGTAATAGTGAAGGCATTTATATGTCAATATTCAAATTTTAGAATTGAAGTCCAAGTTGGTGCTTGGAATTAGGGGTTGGTGCTCCTTCCAGTTGGTGTTGGTAAATCAGGGGTTGGTGCTCCTTCCAGTTGGTGCTGGTAAATTGATTGTAAAGTTGTTGCTTTGCAAAGGCTGGATTTGGATGGAAGTCCAAACAGTCTAGTTTTGAGGAGTAGCCAAAACTGGTGAACCTCGGTACATCCTGTGTTGTGTGTGATGCTCTCTTGTTGTATTTGCTTTATGTGGTGTTAAGCTTTCATTGTTTTGGCTTTAAGAGTTAAAGTTTTAAGTTATAAAGAGCCACACTGATTCACCCCCCCTCTCAGTGTCATTGTGAGACTAAAATAAAATACAAAAACATTGCATCACATTGCATTTTCATACATACATATCAATAAAAATACAAAAACATCTTCAAAAATATCAAAATCCAAAAAAATCATATTGCATAGCATCACACTGCATCTCATCGCACTATACAACCATTTGAATTAGGCATACTCATTTGGCACCTTGCATTTTTAGAATTGATCATACATGTCTAGCACTAAGACTGTATATTATTCATCAATTCCACAAAAACAATTATGTCAAAGTCATTATCCATATTATTCCATTTTCACATATTACATTCACCTACATTTCACATTGGTTATAAACTAGCATCTGTTTACCGCCATATAAGTCATTTGTTTTGGAATTTCTTTAGGGTTTTTAATCACTCAGCCATCTCTAGTTTTTTGGTCAAATGTTGTCGAAAGCTATCATAATTTTTAGGTGTAGAAACTAAACCAACACCAATATGATTATGTGGCTACAAGCACTGAACAAATTGGCATACATAGCCCCTAGGGTAGCTCCTAGAGGTTAAAAAATGGTCCTAACCACTCCCAAATCAGTTTTGTAAGGTTAGAGGTCAATTTGGCACCTTTTAAGCACTTTGCTCCCTACTCGTCCCACCCTAGGACGATTAGAATCCTTTCATCCTACCCTAGGATGATTAGCAGCAATCATTCCAGGGTGGGACGAGTAGCAGGTTTGACTAGTAAAAAGTCAAACCTCGATAGATCCACCACTCAACTGCATCGTTAGAGCATGCAATTGCAAGGAAAGGTTTCAAATATAAGAGAGGGATTTTAGTCAAGCATACCCTGATCATGGAGACCTCATGCAAAGAGACTCTAAATTAGGGAGGAATCTTCTCTCCCCCAAATAGACATGACAAGCCAAGTGGTGCCCTCGCATGCGCATTCAAAGGAGACCCCTGAGGTCTATAAAAGGGTGAGCATCCTCAACCCCCCAAAAAATAAAGCTGGAGCATTTGGAGCAACAGAGTGCTGCCAAATTGTACCCCCATTCCCCCTTTGTGCTTCCTACATCCCTAATTTCTCTTTTGAGAGAGGTTATCGGGTGAACACTAGGAACGTAATCCCAACCCAAAACCTAAGAAATAAGTTGCAATCCCACACAAAATTCATTGAAAAAACCACCTAGGATGTTTTGGACCCATCCCAAGTGGATTGGTGTCAAAACCAGACCCCAAACGATGGGTGTCCTGCCCCTGGGCGCCCCCCAAACTATTGTAGTACTAATCGTCCCACCCCGGAGTGATTAGAAATCCATGAATAATTTCTCTACTATTTTTTTTGCATTATGTTCTATTTGGTTTACTTATGTTGCTATTCAAGTTTCATTGCATTCTAACCTGTTTTGACCATGTTTTTATTATTTTATGCGTTTACTAACACACAGGGAGCGCTTTCAGATACAGGAAAATCTGGGAAGAATCTGAAAAATCTAACCTTCTGGGTCATCCCAAAATTCCAATTTTATCCTAACCCCAAGTTTTCAGGAGTTTTGGAGGCCTCTGGGATGGAAATTTCCAAGGTTGCTTTTGCATGTTTTGTGACAGTCCTAATCGTCCCACCCCGAAACGATTAGAAATCCATGCATGATTTCCTGAATGTTATTTTTGCAATGTGTCTCTAATGATTTTTCTATTATTTTGTAAAATTTTGAATTCATTATGACACGTTTTGACCATCATTTTGCTATTTTATGTATTCACTAGCTGGAGGCCCTGGGGATTGCATGTTTTTCCCTCTATCCGCATATGCTATTAACTGTTTGCTATTTATTTGAGTGTAGGATCTCACTACCAAGAACACTGAAGGTGCAGCAAGGAACACATGAATACACATATGCAAGCGACGACAACTTTTGGCCCACACATTTCAAATGTGGGCATGCGGAAGACATTGGAAGCGTACCATATGTTGATGTAACGAACTATATCGAATGCTTCGAGCCCTAGATGGGGGGAGATGTATTGTAACTGGATTGAAAGAAACATTAATAAAAAGATACCTCACTTTGTTTTGCTTACATCTAGTTTCATTTATGCTTTGTTTCCTGCATGCATTTGTTTCTTGCATTCGTAGGGCTTAGCATCTGCACCATTTGTATCAATTTAGTTTGCATCATAATCTGGAACACCGTCACCACACATTCAGATTTTAGTGGTGGTCACAGTGGGACCTTGTCCCCTACTATTAATATCAATTTTTTTGATCCAAATTTTATGGTTTCTTTGCAGGTGTTACTCATTTGGGCACTGGACTACTACTCGTGCCACCCTGTGATGAATACAGACTTGGAATTCATGCCACCACAGGACAAATACAAATTCATCTCACCCTAGGATGAATACAGACCTACTATTCATCCCACCCCAGGACGATTAGAGCTCTATGCATTTTTTGAGCAGAAACTCAGAGGCATCTTGTTTGGATAGAGAAGAGGTAGGTTTTCTGAACATCCTTTGTGTTTTTTTGTTTCTGTCTCTGCAATTTTTCTATTTTCTTTGCTTGCATAGGGAAGTTTGTTGCATGTTTTCTTTCTTTGCACAAGTAAAAGGAACCACACACACACCATGTAATAATATTAACATCAAGGAGTTGGTATTAATACCCCAAAACTTGATCAAGACCAATAGTGGATTTCATCACCACCTTGGCTTGGATTTTGCATACATAACCCTGATCGCGATTGTTGCTAGAATTATATCCTGATGAAAGCTGACCAAGTGTAGTGGGGGTGATTCCCAGTGCATGAGGATAAGTCTTCTATGGTAGGTTTCAAAAATAGAGTGATTCCCCTTCCATACTTCCTATGTTCCACGTACTGTTTTGCTCTCACATACCAATAGTTTCCCTCACGTAAGGGCGGGTATATTGAGAGGTTCGGTATAACAGCCTAGAAATGGTATATTGAAGGGGTGACTATTTTGGATATATAAGAGCCCTCATCATGCATTAATAACAAAATTTTCTTTACACGGTTTGCACAACAAAAATCAAAACACACTGAACCAGATTTAGGACACACATTTAATCTATAAATGAGATAATCATTTCTTTGTTTGTGTGGTCCCTTTTTTTTGGTGTAGCATAAAAAATCATAAAGGAGATAAAAACATACATATCTTGTAGAGAACCACCACCATGGTGTATACCCATAGCCAAGCCCAATCACAGGTTGACCAAGTGTAGTGGGGGTGATTCCCAGCGCATGAGGATAAGTCTTCTATGGTAGGTGTCAAAAATAGAGTGATTCCCCTTACGTACCACCTATGTTCCACGTACTGTTCTGCTCTCACGTACCAATAGTTTCCCTCACGTAAGGGTGGGTATATTTAGAGGTTCGGTATAACGACTTGGAAATGGTATATTGAAGGGGTGACTATTTTGGAGATATAAGAGCCCTCATCATGCATTAATAACAAAAATTTATTTACATAATTTGCACAACAAAAATCAAAACACACTGAACCAGATTTAGGACACACATTTAATCTGTAAATGAGATAATCATTTCTTTGTTTGTGTGGTCCCTTTTGTTTGGTGTAGCATAAAAAATCGTAAAGGATATAAAAACATACATATCTTGTAGAGAACCACCACCATGGTGTATACCCATAGCCAAGCCCAATCATGGGCAGAAGCTATGAAAAGTGTATAAGGAGGCACCAGTCACCTCCATTATAGCCCCAAGGACTTGGTTATACTACCTTGGCAGCCTGACCCACAACATGGTCCACACTATGCCACTACAGAAAAGGACTATAGAGGCACCCCTTTGGGGGGCACCCCCATTTGACACAAACCCTCTCAGGAGCAGTACATACATGGGAAGGCTCTGTTGGTCCGAATTTTATACACACCCTATGAAGAATGAGCATGAAACTCTGATAACACTTATAAGGGATAAATCCCACTCACTTTAGGATCTTGCTGGTTATCCAAGGTGTGAGTTACAGAGTTGGGTCGAATGTCTATTCACTCTTTTCCACTTCTGGAATAGTTTTCAAAATGGACTGTTTGTTACCTTACAACGGGCTCTGAACTTGTTCAATAATGTTTAGAAGTTGTTACTTTGTTGACAATCGGATTTAAAATCAGTTCTTTGATCTAGCTCTTTATGGGTCAGTAGATTTAAATAAAAGACAAATTTAAAAGAAAATAAAAATGGATCATTTCACGATAAAACAGAGAGAGTAGGGTAAGGCAGAAAGAGAAGTCTATCAAACTTAGCCAGTAAAACCAAAACTACCAATTTTATTTATACTATCAGCTTCACAATAGAACAAATCAAAGAAGAAGGTGTCCAACTTTCTAAGATCACCTTCTACTAAGAGCATAAGACAGAGATGAAACAGATCTAAAAGAAAATCATAAACAGAAGGGAAGTCGGTTAAAATTGGTATCTCTCACCAGCAGCATAGCTCACACAGTGAGGACAGAGCAATTAGAACAGACCTGAACCTTAAATCTGTGGTTTTCCCTAGCATACAATAAAACAAATGAAGCCCAACAGCATATTTAATCTTGATAACACGAATTTACAACATATATTTAATAAAATTTAATGAGATGAAAACAAAAGAAAATGAACTTAGCACAATCTGAAAGAGATTAGGCTCCTGGCCACGCTATCACAGAAAGCAAAAAGCACATCAACTCCAAGTCCAGAATAAAGCATTTAACAAGATTTGCAAGAAATTGCTTCAATAGCCTTTTTTCTAAGTTTTCGCCTCCTGCGATTACATTTAGAAGAAGTATTTATAGACTCAGGACAGACCCTGATCTTTTCAGAAATATCTTCTTCTCAAAACCCTAAATCTTATCACCTTAAACTCTACTACCCGGGTTTTACAATATAAGGCCCTTTTAAAATAAAGCTTTGATAAAACTTAACCATTCTGCAAATCAGTGCAGTTACTTGCCATAAATGGAGAAGGCAAAATTTGATATTATTTGCATCCACTTGTAACTGTGTGCAAATGTCTTCATTAATTCCCTTGGGAAATTTGGATGAGTCACCACTTCTCTGACATTTCATCTCCGTAGAGCCATCCCTGAGTTGAAAATCTCTGCACGCCATTACTTCCGCCATAAATTTTCATTAAATGCATCCATCGACAAATTTCGGTAACCGTGTGTAGATATTTTCATTTTTCGATCAATTCTCGACATACTCCATTAAATGGGCAACTGCTTAGTCACCGTAAAGTCTCTTTGCGGCCAGATCTATAAAAATCTGGATGAACCAGCAATTCTCGGCATCTCTCATTTCAATATGACGGTCCTCGATTAATTTGCACTTAACTTTGTCTTTCTGGCCATTACTCCCGCTATCATGCAAGTGCCAGATGGCTTTCTACAAAAAAGACAAAACAAGGATTAGTACTTTAATTAAATCAGATTAAAATTTAATCATTAAATCAAACCCCTAAAGTTCATCACATGTTGGCTTGCTTTGTTTGACACGTGTCGCAAAAAACGTGACATTCCCGCACTTGCTTCCAGCTATTTTTCATTTCGGGCTCTTTGTCTTTTCTGGCGTGAAAACACGATATGTCACGAAATCGTGACCTATTTCTACGTTGGGCGCCCTTTGGCTGTTGCTGTCGCTAAAACGTGACATGTCGCGATTTCGTGACATGTCACGAAATCGTGCCCTTTTCATGCCTTGGCAACTTTCTTTGGCTTGGTGTCACAATTTCGCGACACCTATGACTTCGATTTTTGACTTGGTTTGGATCCCTTGCGCCTTTCTTCCCTCGAACTCCTGCCGCTTGTGTCACGATTTCACTTCACAATTTCTGCATCCTAAATCATGATTCCTCCCCCCCCTTTGCTATCTCTTATGTCATGATTTCATACTCAACATCGAAATCAACGTCGTGATTCCCCTAGCACCTACTTTCCTACCTTTCTTGTTTCTTGACTCTGACACCCTTGCCCTTTCTTTTGACATATCCAAATCTTTCGACTTTTAGCTTGGTCCTTTTCTCGCTTCATGTCACGATAATTCACAAATCGATTTGTGTCAAACATGGAAAGTGTCACGATTTCCGACTCCAAAATGGAACGCTACACTTAGCTTATTTTTTCAAAACCCATCGTGATTTCGCGACATTTTCAAAAATGGAAAGTGTCGCGATTTCATGACTTTTCCAAAAATGGAAAGTTTTGGCTTCTAATGAATTCATCTATCTGGAATCTGCATTTTTTCATATCAGTGAAAGATTTTCTTTACTCATAAATGATTCTAACATTTGAAAAATGAATTCTAAAATAAATCAAAGCCAGATGCAAGTCTGCTTGGATACTTTGGTATAGGCAAAACTTGAAGAAGAAGGAGGCAAGCAAAAATTTGGAATTAAAACCTGAAAAACATCAAGAGGGTCCCTACTGCAAAATGAAAGCTCAATATTTTCAAAGGATGGAAATTCATTTTTTAGTGGGGGTGTGTTGCTTCTCAACAAATGGCGATATCTGTGGGTAAAATAGTAGCACTATTTTAGAATCCAGGACTCTAGTTTCAAAACAACATAGACCATGTATCATGCCTTGCCACAAATATTCTTCAAAATAATTTAACTACTAGTTGATAGTTGTCAAAATTTCCCAAGGACATACTAGGCTGAATCATTTAAGGAAGATTTCTGATGTGCAATTACAAGTGTATAAAACTTTCTTCAAAAATGACTGGGCCTTCGAATGTTGAACTCTGGATTGATCAACTTTTCTAGATTGTAAAAGGGGAAACCGAGTAGAGCTCTGTTTACTAGTTTAGCCTTTTACAGCCCCGACAGAGTTACCCTTTAGATTTACACGACCCAGATTCACAACTGTAAGGTAGAATCTACAACTTGGTAAAAGAAAACATCTTTTGAAGTCTTGGCTATCTCTTTGATTACATAACTTTTTCTCTTTTTTTTTTTATATATATATAGGAAATAACAGAGTGCCAGTTTTATGTTGTCTTGCTCAACTTTCATCTTCTCTCTCTCTCCTTTGAAATATACCAACATCTGAAAAGCCTTAGAAAGAACAACAATTTTTTTTTTAATATTTCATCAATCTGGAACTGCTTCAGCCTGGGTACTGATAGCCTCTATGGATACTCAAATAATTTCACGAATCATAGTCCCCTCTTATGACCAACTTTTCTTGGATTCCCTGGGAGTTTCTCCAGCCAAACAGTATAGCAGTTTCTTTATAATTAAAATAACTGTGGCAAGCAAGACACAAAATCCAATCATCTTTCTACCGTTGTTCTGAATAACAAAATAGTTCCACTGTTCAGTTTAAGCAGACTATCTCAATTAGAATAATGAACAGAATGGACACTGGATTTTGAACTTAGAAAAAACAATTTTAGAAGGCTGACTTTTTCATTGATGCTCAGGCAAAACTTAAAAAATAGAATTTTAAAAGCTAAAGAAATTGAAAACTAAAAGCTAAAAAATTTGTACAGACTTCCAAGGATAAACAAAATAAAATAAAATAAAACAAACTAAAATAAAATAAAATAAAATAAAATAAAACAAACTTTGTACAGACTGCAAAGGATAAAACACAGACCTCTTAAAAAATAAAATAAAACTAAAACACTAAATAAAAACACTGATAAAGCTTATTTACAATGTATACACATGCACAAAGTCCCTTCAATCACTCAAAAAATGTAGCAGATGGAAAAGCAGAGAAATAGTGCCTTAAAAAATTTTGACCATTTGCAAGTAAATTTAGAAAAATTACCTTTCAGGTCCTGTTGACGAAATGCACTCTAGACTATGCTTCCAAAATTTTTTGCTACCTGGGAAAGACTTGTGTTTACCGTCTTCCCTCTCTCTTTTTTTTTTATTTTATTTTTTTATGGATCTTGTCCCACTGAAAAACAAATCTGCAACTCTTTCACCCTCCAAATTAATCAAATCATATAATAACATGTTTATGCTTTTACTTGAAGGGTTTGCAGAATTCTTTCAAAGGGACGGAATGTAAAAACCCCCCAGGATCAAATACCTTAAAGCCTTTATAGACCCAGATCATCACATCTTTAGATTTATGTAACAACTCAAAGAGATCATATTTTATTCGTATGTCATGGTTCTTAATAGCTCGAACATTTTGTGGTTGCTCTACTGCTTCAATATCCAAGACTTCAATTTTTATCCCTCTAGCAGAATTTTCATAATTTGCTTTTTCACCTGAGCCTTGCTTAGATTTAACCCCATCAATGTGTAATGTCCAAACATCATTGTTGTAATTGGTCAGAGCTGTAACCCGTCTTACCTTCTCGGTTGCCAAATTATAAACTCCAATATCTGCATCAACACGGTTTACAACCTTTTCTTTGATATTATGTTCAGTAATCAAAGGCTTATACTGAGACTCTTTATCTATTCCGAGTTGGTTGACCACATTCACATTTACTATCTTTTCCTCCTTTTCTTGAAATTCAATAGGTGGTCCAGAGTAAGCTTCAATCAAGTTATCTTTTTGTTCAACAATCTGGGCCAGCTCATGGAGGGTGATGTCATCTTTAATTTTCTTCATATCCTCAATGATGTTATCCTCCTTCCTAGTTACTTATGCATAGTGATATTGAATCTCATTTTCATCATCCTTTGGTGAGGGAGGATCATTGGTAGGTTCTGGATTTTCACATCTCAAATTATAACTGTCCCTTTTGAACTGTTGAAAATCTTGCATTTCATCCATAGGAATCTCTACAAGATTTTCTGACTCTTCGGGAAAAGTGAAAGAATCTGAAACCCTGGTCGTACTATTTTTGGATGAACCAGAAATATCAATATTTCTTTGATTTCTAGGAAAATTTAACTCACCAAGAAAAACTTCAAATTTGGGTAATGCTAGATCACAAATGTTTACTTCAAGCACTTCCACTTTGAACTTGTCAGAACCTTTCTCTATATTTTGCACATGCTGAGTGGATGTCACAATTAACGGAGTTTCCTTGGGTAGAGCATTATATGTTGGCACTAACTCATGATGTGGAATGGGATCCAAAATAGGCATGTTCTGTGTAACATAGGATATCAAAGGACTGCTCAAAATTTGAGGTCCTAACTGTCTTTCAAGAATTAAAGCTTCCTTATAAGCTCCTGCCAGGGTTGTGATATTGATGTCTCTCTTGAGGAAAATAGAGGTCACCGAATCCAATGCATTCTTATAGATTTCTAAGGCTAGATTTGCATTTGGGATGTAATGACCAGTCATTCTACCATAAGCTCTTTGGAACCTCATATTGAAAGACCTGACAGCTTCTCCCGACTCTCTCTTGATGCTGGAAAACTGTTGGTATAACACACTGGGGTCTATCACTTCCCCAAATTGTGATACAAAAACCTTTCTCTAAGTCATTCCAACTGGTAATAGAATCGTTAGTGAGATTTAGAAACCAGTCATAAGCTCCCTCCTGGAGAGTGAACGGGAACAATCTGCAAGCCACATCTTCATGTTGTATATTTAACAATTTTAGAGCATTCTTGAATGCTACTAGATGTTCTTTTGTTGTCCTAGTTCCATCATGCTTGTATCTGGGAAGATATCTCTCAGGATTTCTGGGCAGGTCATGGGCTATACCCGGGATATTTAAGGCAGTGGAACCCAACCAATTTGCCATTACTACTTGATTGACGGTGATATTCTGAGTTGTAGTTGGAGTAACTACCAGTGGTGATAAAACTGTTTGAGACAGAGACTTGGCCCTTCTGAGGCTACTTCTTCTTGGAGTTTCTAATTCAGGCACAAGGAGCTCTCCAGCTCTGGGGTGGGACCTTGTTACCCTGTATGTAGAATCCAGCTTTTCACAAGCAACTTATAATCTCACAATCCTTAACAGACTACTGAACTTGGCCCTCTTTTCTGGCAATTTTAAATATTGTACAGACAACTTACAATACTGAACGGAGTTCAGTGGGCCCTCCTTCTAGCGCCATTTTTAAATGTTGGTCCGACTTTTATACACACCCTGTGAAGAATGAGCATGAAACTATGATAACACTTATAAGGGATAAATCCCACTCACTTTAGGATCTTGCTGGTTATCCAAGGTGTGAGTTACAGAGTTGGGTCGAATGTCTATTCACTCTTTTCCACTTCTGGAATAGTTTTCAAAATGGACTGTCTGTTACCTTACAACGGGCTCTGAACTTGTTCAATAATGTTTAGAAGTTGTTATCTTTGTTGACAATCGGATTTAAAATCAGTTCTTTGATCTAGCTCTTTATGGGTCAGCAGATTTAAATAAAAGACAAATTTAAAAGAAAATAAAAATGGATCATTTCACGGTAAAACAGAGAGAGTAGGGTAAGGCAGAAAGAGAAGTCTATCAAACTTAGCTGTAAAACCAAAACTACCAATTTTATTTATACTATCAGCTTCACAATAGAACAAATCAAAGAAGAAGGTGTCCAGATTTCTAAGATCACCTTCTACTAAGAGCATAAGACAGAGATGAAACAGATCTGAAAGAAAATCATAAACAGAAGGGAAGTCGGTTAAAATTGGTATCTCTCACCAGCAGCATAGCTCACACAGTGAGGACAGAGCAATTAGAACAGACCTGAACCTTAAATCTGTGGTTTTCCCTAGCATACAATAAAACAAATGAAGCCCAACAACATATTTAATCTTGATATCACGGATTTACAGCATATATTTAATAAACTTTAACGAGATGAAAACAAAAGAAAATGAACTTAGCACAATCTGAAAGAGATTAGGCTCCTGGCCACGCTATCACAGAAAGCAAAAAGCACATCAACTCCAAGTCCAGAATAAAGCATTTAACAAGATTTGCAAGAAATTGCTTCAATAGCCTTTTTTCTAAGTTTCCGCCTCCTACGATTACATTTAGAAGAAGTATTTATAGACTCAGGATAGACCCTGATCTTTTCAAAAATATCTTCTTCTCAAAACCCTAAATCTTATCACCTTAAACCCTACTACCCGGGTTTTACAATATAAGGCCTTTTAAAATAAAGTTTCGATAAAACTTAACCATTCTGCAAATCAGTGCAGTTACTTGCCATAAATGGAGAAGGCAGAATCCGATATTATTTGCATCCACTTGTAACTGTGTGCAAATGTCTTCATTAATTCCCTTGGGAAATTTGGATGAGTCACCACTTCTCTGACATTTCATCTCCGTAGAGCCATCCCTGAGTTGAAAATCTCTGCACGCCATTACTTTCGCCATAAATTTTCATTAAATGCGTCCATCGGCAAATTTCGGTAACCGTGTGTAGATATTTTCATTTTTCGGCCAATTCCCGACATACTCCATTAAATGGACAGCTGCTTAGTCATCGTAAAGTCTCTTTGCGGCCAGATCCGTAAAAATCTGGATGAAACAACAATTCTCGGCATCTCTCATTTCAATATGACGGTCCTCGATTAATTTGCGCTTAACTTTGTCTTTCTGGCCATTACTCCCGCTATCATGCAAGTGCCAGATGGCTTTCTACAAAAAAGACAAAACAAGGATTAGTACTTTAATTAAATCAGATTAAAACCTTAATCATTAAATCACCCGCTAAAGTTCATTACACGTTGGCTTGCTTTGTTTGACACGTGTCGCAAAAATCGTGACATTCCCGCACTTGCTTCTAGCTATTTTTCATTTCGGGCTCTTTGTCTTTTCTGGCATGAAAATGCGACATGTCGTGATTTCGCGACATGTCACGAAATCGTGACCTATTTTTGCCTTGGGCGCCCTTTGGCTGTTGCTGCCGCAAAAACGCGACATGTCATGATTTCACGACGTGTCACGAAATCACGCCCTTTTCATGCCTTGGAAACTTTCTTCGGCTTGGTGTCGCGATTTCGCGACACCCTTCTCTGACTTGCGCTCCTTTTTGACTTGGTGTTGGATCCCTTTGCCGCCTTTGGCTTCCCCCTTCTGCCCTTGGCGCTTTTCTCGCTTTGTTGTCGCGATTTCACGACGTCCCAAAGGCGTTGTGAAATCATGACACTTTTGGGGTTCAGGGTCTTCGCGCTTTTCTTGTCATGATTTTGTGACATCCCGAAGTCGTCACGAAATCGTGACACTTTTGGGGCTCAGGGTCTTTCCGCCAAATGCATCACGATTTCGCAACGTCGCGAAATCGCGAAGTCGCGATTTCGCAACGCACTCCTGCCTTAGCTGCTTTGGACTTTGCCGACCTTGCTGTTGTTTCTTGCGACTCTTGGCTTAGTAAACCTTTGCCTTTGGCTTTCTTTTGACTTGGACCCACCGCAAAACGTGACATGTCATGAAATCGTGACGGTCCGTATGCCTTGGGCCCCTTCTTCGAAAAACGTCACGATTTTGCGACGTCGCGATTTTGCGACGCGCTTGCGTCTTGGCCACTTTCTTCTTCATGCATCCGCAAAACTGTGACACATCACGATTTCACGACATGTCACGAAATCATGACGCTTTCTGCCCTTTGCTTCCTACTGCAGCGAAACTGCGACATGTCGCGAAATCGTGATGCTTTTATCAAGTCTTGCATTCTTCCAAATATGTCACGATTTCGCTACATGTTCATTACTTGGCACTGTCTTTCCAAATATGTCACGATTTCGCTACGTTTTCCACAAGACTCGCTTCCAGCCAAAACCCGTCGCGATTTTGCTACCTTTTCATCAAGTTTGGCTCCGACTCAAACCTGTCGCGATTTCGCTACCTTTCCAAAAATGGAAAGTGTCACGATTTCGTGACCTTTCCAAAAATGGAAGTGTCGCGATTTCGCGACGTTTTCAGCACTTAGCTTATTTTTCCAAAACCCGTCGCGATTTCGCGACATTTCCAAAAATGGAAAGTGTCGCGATTTCATGACTTTTCCAAAAATGGAAAGTTTTGGCTTCTAATGAATTCATCTATCTGGAATCTGCATTTTTTCATATCAGTGAAAGATTTTCTTTACTCATAAATGATTCTAACATTTGAAAAATGAATTCTAAAATAAATCAAAGCCAGATGCAAGTCTGTTTGGATACTTTGGTATATGCAAAATTTGACAAAGGATGCAAGCAAAATATGGAATGCAAAACCAGAAAAACATCAAGAGGGTCCCCACTGTAAAATGAATAGCTAAATATTTTCAAAGGATGGAAATTCATTTTTTTAGTGGGGGTGTGTTGCTTCTCAACAGGCTCCCTTAGAAACTCATTATGAGTGGCCACTGTGCGAGGAAGTGCTAGAGTAGCATAGGGTTCACAAGGAGGTACCACATGATTATATCATCCCCCTCTACCCCTTATTACTATTATAACTAATAGACCAAATCTAGAGTACAAGGCTCTTCAGACTGGGTGAGCCAACTCCACCTATCCCTTTCACATGTACAAAAGGGAGCATGAGGAAGACCAGTATATTCCTTAAGAGAAATACACCGCGTGGGAGCAATGCGCCTCTGCACCTGCTAATTATCATGATCACCTATTGAGGTCAGAGCCTCAGGTGAATGCTGCTAACCTTGATAGAGGAAAGTGACCCATAGAGATATCGAATCACCATTACCAAGATAGATATGTAGGAGAGGCATCTAGGCCTCCTAGACATAGGATGACGAAACAAATTGACTTGGCATTTGCCAAATATGTCGCCTACCAAGCGCAAATCACATAGCTTAGGCAAGATCAACAATAGTTAGAGCAAATGTATCATCTTAATAAAGAATGCATTCAACACCAGATAGATGAATTGCTCCAAAACACCATGAATGAGAGGATTCCAACCCCTCGTACACATAGGACAAAAATTTATGAAAGGCGCAACCCCTTAGTACGAGACAGGTCTCCACGACCTTATCAAGTGTTGCCTCCAAGACCTCTAAGACCTGAACGGGAGGCCACCCCTAGAACCAATGATGGGCACCTTCCTGAGGTGCCCATTCATGTTTATAGATCATGCCCAAAAAATCCCCAAGATGCCTATGAGGAGTTTTAGTGAGAAGAAGAGCGGGCTAAAATGCCCTACCAAAGCAGGGGACGCTACCCGGCTAGCCCTCCATAGTCCTCAAGTTCCTCACAATGCACAATAGAAACAAACCAAAGAAGAGGAAATAAAATCCTCTGATGCATACAAAGCGCTGTTAGAATGCTTAGAGTCTATGAAGACCAAGAATTCAAGGCCCCAAAATCCCACCTTACGCCAGCTCCGTAGTCACCCTATGCATCCTTCAGTTTCGGCACCCCCATACCTCGACCACTTCAAGATGCCTCAATTGGAAATTTTTAGAGGGGAAGAGGATGCCCAAGAACATGTGACAAGGTTCTTGAGTCAATGCTTTGGCATCTAGGATAATGATGCATTGCTTCTAAGAACATTCATAACCACGTTTGCAGGCCCTGCCTCGGATTGGTTTACCCAACTGCCGAAGCATAGCATCAACAACCTAGACCAGCTAGTGGACGCGTTCCTTGAATGTTTTGCCTTCAACACCAAGAAGGTATCCTTAAGTGACCTAGCTGACCTTAAGTAGTATGATGATGAGACCATAGCCGCTTATGGGAATCGGTGGAGGACATTGCTTTCAAAGCTACCCTACCTCCCTCCTATGGCTGACATGAGTCAAATATTTTCAAAGAGTTACATAAGGTCAATATCTGTGCTATTGCAGTTGCAGCAATATGCCACCCTAGAAGAAGCCCTGGTGCAAGCCAGGATAATTGAGGAGATAAAAATTCAAGATGACGAGATTGCCAAGCCGCACAAGAAAGAGTGGACAAAAAATGCCAAAACTGGGCCCATGCAACCAAAAACCACCACGGTCAATCAAGTTGTCATAACTGTACCACCGCCTACACAAACGACACAACCCCCAAAGGCTAATTATTAGGCAATTCCTATTGCTAACTATGAAAAGAAAAACCACAAATAAGAGAAAAATTGGCAGCGTTGCCCTAAGAGACAATTCACACAATTCATAGAGTCTAGAGACTCCTTGTTTGACCACTTGTTCACGGTAAACCTGATAAACTTGCCAGAAACTTGACCCATAGACCCAAAAGTGCCAAAACCCAAGGGCTATAGGGAAGATTTATATTGTAGATTCCACCGGCAGAAAGGACATGACATATTCACCTATTGGAAATTCAAAATCTTGGTACAGGACTTGATAGACAACAAAACGCTCATGGTGGATAATCCCGTAGTGCTGAGCAACCAATAGATGGACATCGGGAAGCTTAATCAAAGTTTAAGGACCAGTGGCCATGATTCAGACTAAGCTTAATCAAAGTTTAAGGACCACGTCGGCTAGGCTCTCCATCTATGAGCTCATCCAACAATCACCACCCCATCGGGAAGCTCTGATGGAGATACTTAAAGCCATTGAGATACAACCCCAAGAACCCAATTCTTTCAACAACTTTATGGGACATGTGAGACAATGCACCGAATCGGTCATAACCTTCAGGGACGATGAACTAAAATCAATTACTAGTGATATGGCAAATCCACCCCTACACGTCATCGCACGGGTCAATGGGATTCCATTCAAGAGGGTGTTGGTGGACACTAGCTTGTCCAACAATATAATCACGACAGTGGCATTAAAACAACTTAAGTTTCCAGAATACCACATTGTGGCATCCACCTACACCCTTCGAGCATTCAATGACGCATTATGCTCGATAGTTGGCACAATTGTCCTGCCCATCCAAGTAGGAAAAAAGACCATTCCTATGTTGTGTCACATCCTTGAGGGTGATATGGCCTATAATATCCTGCTAGGCCGGCCGTGGATCAGGGACATGAAGTGTATCCCTTCGATAGCCCATCAATGTCTCAAATACACGTATGAAGGGCAAGTACATGTAGTCCCAACAGACTTAGAGCCCTTTAAGTTTTGCAATGCGGTGCAGTTGATGCCATAATTGACCCTCCCATCGACACATTTGGACTTTCAATTGAATCCATCCACTCAAGGTTTGATTCTACCTACATCCCCACTGTTGAGTCCTTCAAGTAACCAACGTAGCCCATATTTGTCGTATGTCCCTTCACCAACAACACCACCTATGGTGGCCACACTAAAGGACAACGAGAAGAAGCCCCTAGAGGAGGCACCACCATTAGTTTCAACCATCTCTACCGAGGAGGTGCCCAACTGAATGGAAGTCGAGACACCTAATTCACCCAACATGGAGTGGACTCAGGAAGAACTCCCATTCCCTCCCCCTCAACCATCGATGATTATCGTTGAAATGGCCAATACGGGCTTGGGGGAGTACCTAGTGCAGAACATAGTGGCAACACCTACACTCGAATCCATGCAAGACATGGGGAGACCTCACCTCCCCATTGGCACTATCTTCCCTTTAGGTTACCCACCAAATTAGACAAACTTTGTATATGGGGGCCTCGAGAATGGCTTGGAACCCTACCTACAAGAGGAAGAGGACGAAGAGCCATTTGCTAAGAATGTTGACTATTTGTCCAACCCGGACTTTGCCTTGAAATATCTTAACAAATGTAATTGGCATGGATATGGATTGGGCAGATATGAACAAGGAATGCGCATTCTTTGTCAACCAAGATATCAGATGCCATACGATAAATCAGGAGTAGGGTTAAACCAACCTTTGCCCCTTGAAATCTTGGTATAAAACATGCAAGGCCTAGGGCTAGGCAACAAGGATGGGTTGGCATAAGATCCATATGCCAATCCCAACACAACATATACATTGGGGGATTATCTCCCATTGTTAACAACAAACCTTGTTGACCTCAATAACTCCTTCCCCTCGATTGAGAAAGGGGAAAGTTCAAGAACTTACCTCCAAGAGGGATATAGACAAGGTCAAGGAGGATATTTTGAAGATGAGTCAGAGTATGAGGTAGCACCTTGGGACCCTTTTGAATCCTATAGCAATCAGTCACAAGTGACACCCATAGACGACTATCAAGAGAAATTCGTGACAATGTTCCCCTTTGATGCTCCAATCGAGAAATTGCCACCTCAAGAGAATCCAACCCTCCTACAGAGAGTGGAACAACCTAGATGGGACCAAATCAACTTGCTCGAACAAAACGAGCCTCCCATGCCGACCATAAGGCCAAGTGATCAAGAAATGCCTAGTGGGAGGCTATACCAACAAGAAGAGCACATAGTTGTCGGAGCTAATGAAGGCCTATGGATCTTCGATAGTGATTATGAGGATGAGACTGAGATGGCATATCTCAACCATATGAGGCAACAAGAATACCCCGTAGACATCGAGGGTATGTTCGAACAACTAAATATGGGACCAAGGCATAGGTGGCATTTAAACCAAGAACAGTTAAACCAAGTGCTTCATCCACCACTTTAGGCATACAGAGAGCACCTCCCACCTAGAGACCCTATAGGGCCACCAGTGCCAAGGGTAGACCCTATCCTTCTATCCATGCATAGGGCCGATCCTTTTGTGCCAGTACCCACAGAGCCAGATCCGGGGTACAAGGATCACCAAGGATGTCTGAGTCAACACCCACGTGGTAATGGAGACCAAATTCATTCCATCAACATGATATCCATTGATTTAACCACCCCCATCCATAACCCAGCCGATCCAGCATGACCATTGTATCTAGACCTAGATGCCATAGACTGGGATCATGCTAACTCACCACCATCCCCATCAGAGTACTGGCCTTGCGGTGGGATGTTCCATTTCACCCCAGGACAAACTCAGGATATCTTCCATGCTAAAGAGGAACCCAACATTCCCAACATAGATCTAAATTCAGTGAATGATATCCACCTGATCCTGACTCCACACCAGTTGGAGGACGGATCCCACATGTCAGTCGAAGAGACGATTGACGTAGACATCGGTTCTGATCCAATGAATTCATAAGTCATCAAGCTGGGGGTAAGTCTATCCCCCAAAGAGCAAGCCGATTACATTACCCTTCTCAAAGAGAAGAAGGAGGTTTTTGCATGGTCCTACAAAGACATGTCGGGGCTAGACCCATAGCTAGTCATGCATAATTTAACACTTGATCCGACAGTCAAGCCAGTCAAGAAAAAGCTACGTAAGATGCACCCAATAGTGGCCTTAATGGTCAAATACAAGCTACAAAAGCTATTGGATGCATAGTTTGTCATCTGCATGGATTACCCACCATGGCTGTCCAACATGGTACCCGTCAAAAATCCGAACGGGAGGATTCGCATATGCATTGATTTTTGAGATTTAAACAAAGTGAGTCCCAAGGACGATTTCCCCTTGCCTAGCATCGATGCATTGGTAGACGCTACAACAGGCCATGAAATGCTTTCCCTCATGGATGGTTTCTTGGGATACAACCAGATTCGTATCAATCCCGATGATCAACTAAAAATGGCGTTCACGACACCTTGGGGGACATTTTGTTATAAGGTCATGCCCTTTGGCCTTAAAAATGTTGGTGCCACCTACCAACGTGCTATGACATACATCTTCCACGATCACATGCATAAAAATTTGGAAGATTATATGGATGATCTGTTGGCCAAATCTCTTTTGCACCAAAATCATCTCGATGACTTACACAAGATCCTTGATCGCCTCATCGAACATAAGGTTAGGCTAAACCCCAAGAAGTGTGTATTTGGCATCACATCTAGAAAACTCTTGGGTTTCATAGTCTCAAAATGAGGCATCGAGGTAGATCCAAACAAAGTCAAGGCAATCCTTGAGATGCTTCCCCCAACCACCATCAGGCGACTAAGAAGCTTGCAGGGAAAGGTCACGTCAATCAAGCGCTTCATAGCATAGTTATCTGACAAGTGTCGACCCATGAATAAATTATTACACAAGGGGGTAGCATTTCATTGGGATGATGAGTGCCAATCAGCCTTCGACGACATCAAATAATACTTGGATTCACCACCAGTATTGGCACCACCTAGACCAGGAGTGTCATTCTACTTATACATCTTAGCTACCGAGGTGGCACTGGGTGCCATGCTAGCCCAAAAAAATGAATTACATAAATAACAAGCTAATTACTATCTTAGCCACACCCTAGTCAGTTATGAACTTAACTATGCATACGTTGAGAAGCTATGCTTGGCGGTGGTATTTGCCACCAAAAAGCTATGCCATTACATGCTGAGCAATACGACGTATGTTGTGTCTAAGGAGAATCCATTGCGGTACATGATGAGTCGTACTTATCACAGTAGTCACATGGAAAAATGGATCATGTTGTTGATGGAGTTTGACATCGAATTCATTGGACAAAAGTCCATCAAAGGTCAAGTCATCACCGATCAACTAGCAGAGGCTCCTCTCGAAGATGATCAGCCTCTGACCATAGAGCTACCCGATGATGGGGTCTTCCATGTCTCAAAATCGCCAGATTATGAAGAGCCTGAGTCACAGGCCGACATAACCTTATTCTTCAATGGTTCTAAATGTGAGCAAGGGGGTGGCATGGGAATCATATTTTTCACATCGTAAGGGGCTCCAATGCCTTTATCATTCAAACTTGATTTCCCATGCACCAATAACAATGTTGAATATGAAGCCTTGCTCATAGGTCTTCAGACAACCATCACCATGAACATCAAACGCTTGAATATCTTTGGTGATTCGTTGTTAATTGTCAACCAAGTGAAAGGGGTATTCCAATGCAAATGCCTAGTTCTACAGGCCTACAAAGCCCTTGTGGACAAATTCCTAGCAAAGCTTGAATGGTACGACATCGAGGCACTCCCTCGATCATCGAATCATTTTGCGGACACTATGGCCTCCTTGGGGTCACTAATCCTGCAAGACCCTTCTGGTGAGATGACAACCATTCAAGTCAAAACATTATCACAATCCATGATGGAGCGTGCAAGCTCTGACATAACGCCAGGAATCCACCTGATCCAGATTGAACCATCTCAGGATAGGTTCTCTCGAATCCATGATAGTCTGAATCACACCAACTGGGGGTCTTTGTTCTCTCCAACCCCTCTTAATAGCAACACAACGCTATTTCTACAAGTTCTTTCCCGCTCAACTTTTGCTAGGGATGAACTTCAAGAGGGATCGACCATTCATACCATCGAGGTTTTTGATCAGCAGGATTGGTACACACCCATAAGAGACTATCTCAAGTTAGGTAGCCTCCCACTTGGATTGTCGCACGCCGCAAAAATATCACTCAAATAGAAAGCGGCAAAGCATGTCTTGCTAGGAGACATTTTGTACCATCGGAGCTATGAAGGGATCCTCCTCCATTGCTTGGACCAGCAGGAGTCCACTTGGGTGATCACCCAAGCACACGATGGTACATGCGGTGGCCACTTCAACGGTATGGCCATCGCAAAGTGCATTCTTTGCATGGGCTATTATTGGCCATATTTAGAGCAAGATTGTTGTGCATATGTGTGAAAGTGCATGAAGTGTCAACACCATGCTAACTTGACACATGTACCTTCTTAGGCCTTGCAACCGATCCAATCGGCTTGGCCATTTTTGTAGTGGGGCCTAGATCTCATCGAAAAGATCTCCCCTGCATCGTCAGGTCATCACACGTTCATCATAACGGCCACAGAGTACTTCACCAAGTGGGTGGAAGCAATTTCGCTTACCTCTATGACTGGGCCCCACATTGCGGAGTTTATTTTACATAACATCATATGTCATTTTGGTATTCCATCCAAGATCATCTCGGATAATGGGACGTCATTTAAGAACAAATATGTGCGTGCTTTGACAACAAAGTACAAAATTCAGCATAGTTTTTTGACACCCTATTATCCGCAAGCAAATGGGCAAGTAGAGGCGTCAAAAAAATGCTAGTCGCCATCCTTAAAAATATGGTCACAGATAATCATAAGGATTGGCACATCCAAATACCACTTGCCCTATGGGCTTATCGCACTAGCATTTGGACGCCCACTAGGGCCACTCCATTTTCGCTGGTGTATGGCTCCGAGGCAGTCATGCCTCTCGAGTTGGAAATACCTTCCCTACGCATATCAATGCAAGAGTTCATCGATGATGACACTGCATGGCAGGCCCGGTTAGACCAGCTTACGTTGCTCGACGAATGATGCATCAATGCTCTCGAGCATTTACGTATCTATCAAGAGCGACTTAAGAAAGCATATAACATGAAAGTTCACCTGAGGGACTTTCAGGTTGGTGACCTGGTCTTAAAAGAGAACCAACAAAATTCTAACTTGCCACCCCATTTAAGGGACAAATTTATGGCAAATTGGTTAGGTCCTTATGTAATCGATAGTCAAATAGGACCTGGAACATACCGGCTCACCTCTCTTGAAGGAATCAAGGAACTAGAACCCTTGAACATCAGTCATTTGAGGCCATTCCACATTTAGAGAGCCATCGCCCACCCAAAAAGCTCCAAGGGTTCCCATAATCGCTTGGTCAACCTAAAATGCCCCAAAGGTATCTATCACCCCTTTGGTCAAACCAAAAGCCCCAAGGATTCTCGCAATCACTTGGTCAACCTAAAATGCCCCAAAGGTATCTATAATCCCTTTGGTCAAACCAAAAGCTCCAAGGGTTCTCACCACCGCTTGGTCACCCAAAAGCTCCAAGGATTCCCACAATTGCTTGGTCAACCTAAAATGCCCCAAAGGTATCTATAAATTCCTTTGGTCAAACCAAAAGCTCCAAGGGTTCTCACCATCGCTTGGTCACCCAAAACGCCCCAAAGGTATCCATCATCCCTTTGGTCAAACCAAAAGCTCCAAGGATTCCCACAATCGCTTGGTCAACCTAAAACGCCCCAAAGGTATCCATAATCCCTTTGGTCAAGCCAAAAAATCCAAGGGTTCTCACAATCGCTTGGTCCAAAACAAATATTCAAAAACAAAACAAAAAAACAAAAAACAACAGATAATCAAAAATAACAAAAAAATTGCATCTCACTTTCATGCATATTCTTAAAAATCAAAACACCAAAAAAGAAATGAAAAACTGCATTAGGCATCGCATACAAACATTGCATATTTGTTGGTCATACATGTCAAAAGCACCATAGACTGTAATTACTCGGCAATTCCATCATTTTTCCAAATTCAGTCCATTTTGTAAAAAGATCCATCAAAAATAACACCCTTCGCATTTTTGCCATATCATAGTCAGTTTTTTGCTAATGTCTTTAGGGTTTTTCGTCATTCAGTTGTCTTTAGATTTCTGGTCAAATGTTGTACGAAGTCAGACCAATTTTTACAAGGTAGAGTTTTACTTGGATCACGCCTTGTTACATCACATCCCAACACAAGCTTAAAACACATAAAAATTCCCAAGTTGTGTGAACGCAAGAGAAACCTACAAAGAAGTCTAGGGTACCATAGGTGAAAGGTTATCCTGCTCATCCCCCTGTGCGAATGGTTCAAGAATGTTGAGAATTGACAAAAGGACAAGCTCTTCCCCATCCAATTCCCCATAATAAATAGTGGTTTTCACCACTATCAAAAATCCCAAACACCTTTGGTCCCCAAAGTCATAAGGATTCATACTACACATCCCTGAGAAGGATGGGTAGTCATCCCCAAGGCCTAAAAGGATCAATGCCATTCACAAGAAAAATCCCAAAAGTCCACCATCAAAAATCTCGAAACACCTTTGATCCCCAAAGTCGTAAGGATTCGTACTACATGCCCCTGAGAAGGATGGGTAGTCATCCCCAAGGCCTAAAAGGATCAATGTCATTCCAAAGAAAAATTCCCAACCACCTTTGAGCCCCAAAGTCGTAAGGATTCGTACTACACGTCCCTGAACAGGATGGGTAGTCATCCCCAAGGCCAAAAGGATCAATGCCACTCACAAGCCAAAAACCCACGAGCTCAACTTGGAAATCAACATGCCAAATCTAAATCCTCAAAAGGCAACAATAAAAATAATAACAATGGTTATCACCACTACTCAAACCCCTTGCTCAAGAAAAAAACAAAAAGAGAAAAATAAACAGTGATTTTCATCACTATGTATGAGAGCAAGTATCCCAACAAGTTGAGCAACCGAAAGACGCCTGAGCTTGAATCCCTAAAATTCTCAGCATTTGAAGAACCATTTAGGTGATCCTCATTATGGGTTTGGTGGATAGCCTACCTGGCAATGGCGGTATCCTAAATGCATGATGATATGTCTATCACATTAGCTTTGCATGTGTGTAGACCAATGTTTGCATGTGGATGAGCTAGCTTATGGTATTCTAGATTGCACCATAGATTAATCTTACTAAATACAACAAAGGAGTTAGTGGAGCTAATTAGGTGATCCTCAGTACAGGTTTGGTGGACAGCCTATCAGCACTGGCGGTATCCTTACGAATACCACATAAACGAACTCAATCGCACACACAGGGATGTGAAATAACTTGGTCAAACTCAAGTCTGATTCGTACCTTGTTTGAAAGTCTTGTAAGATAATGTACAGTCTTGATTAGTTAGTTAAAGCAGCTGAGTCTCAAAAAAACCTTAACTACATTTTAAAACAATTGTCGTACATTTCATTATCACCATCAAAAATAACAAAACAAAAATTACAAATACAAAGTTATTTCATAAAGCAATCACATAGTATAGAGAGCCAGTTAATCCTGTACAGTCTATGGTGCCACCACCTGCATACCAACAAATCATTCCATCCATTCCATATGCATACATCCATATCATATAGCTAACATCATCCGTAGTCATAACAACATATGCATACATAAACATAAATAAAGGTGCATAAAAAGAACAATAAACCATAACAAAGTAAATAATCCAAAAAGAGAGTCATGTATATATTAAGTCAAAAATGCCCTCAGGCTACAATAAAAAGGTCCTCTGACCTCACAAAAATCCAAAAACTCAAAATCCCCAAAGCCTAGGGAGTCGGCCACCATGATCATGTAGGATCGGTGCGACTGGAACTACCCCTAGTGGTGTGGGTCCTATGGGACCTCTCAGGGCAGCTGCTGCCAGCCCTCGCATCATGCCCACTAACGCTACCCTCACCCACCCACCTGCGACGAGAGGATGCAGACTGCTCAGTCTCACTACCTCTCGTACGGCACGATGATCCACCTCCAGTGAGCTCAGGTAACTATCCCCCGAGGTGGATAATCTCGGCCTCCAAATCCACCCGACATCGACCCCACTCCACATCCCGTCGATGGTACGTAGCCAATGCGTCATCCCGCTGTGCCAACTGAGCCCGTAGGAGATCCCTCTCGACTCTGTGCTCCTCATCCCATCTCCGTAGTAGATCCTCCAATCATGCTATCTCAGCATGAAACCTAGCCTCCATATCCCCTGGGACTGCCTGAGGCATGGGCATCTCCGGGATGGCATGCTGCTCTGGCACCCACTACTCTGGGATGTCCTGTGTATCCGACTGCTCTGGAACCCCTAAATCATCCCCAATCAAGTCATCTACCTCCACCATATCCGCATCATCGAGCGGAGCCCCCAACCCTCCATCGATGCCTCTATACCCCCATCACCTGCTGCTGTCGCATCCGAACCTCCTAGAGGCCCCTCACCCTACCATCATAGCATCATCCACCACTGGTCATACTCTACAGTAACCTTGACATTGTCCACGTTGGGGACATCAATCACTGCATCAAAATTCTCACCTAGTGGCTCAATAATCGGCCAGGCTAGAGTCCTCTCGTCACCCCAATGCCGATAGATCAAGGGCTCACCAAGAAATCCTTGGTGCACCCCAAAGTATTGAGTCACTCGAAGTACGAGAAGTACTTCTCGTCCCATGTTGCCCGATCAACCCTATCTCCCCCCCCGCCACAGCCACTCTCAGCCTTAGGAGGGAGGGGCCCCCCCCCGGGGGCCCAAATCAAGCGAGTCTACCTCTCCTTCCTCTCCATAGCCCTATCCACCCCCATATTCACCACCTACCCAAAGCATCGTGTCAGCACCACCATCCATCGATCACAGGGAGTCATCCAAATGGGCAGTCTGTCTATCGAAATATGCAGAATCCGATACATGTCCTCCAAAGTAACCGTCATCTCCCCTATTGGGAGATGAAAGGTGTTGGTGCGGGGATCCCACAAATTGATCAAGGTAGTCAAATATGCCCGATCCCCCACCACAAGCTCCAAACGCATCACCTGCTTGAGCCCAAGGGCATCAAGCCACTCCCAATCCATAGCATCGTCAGCGCCTCCCGGGCATCAGAGAACACAGTCGACTAGCGGTGCTGACTCCTAACAACCTGCAAAACACAAACACAATAAAACAAAAAAACAAATTAGGGTTTCAACATTAATTTAAACAAAAACATTCAAATAAACTGTACAGACGAAAAACAAGTACAGAAAAACAAAAGTACAAAAACTGTACAACAATAGTACAAATCAATCAAATAAACTATACAGACGAAAAACAAAGTACAAAAAAACAAAAGTACAAAATTGTACAACCAAAGTACAGATCAATCAAATAAACTATACAATCAAGAACAAAAAATGCAATAAAACAAACTCATACTAGGGTTTTAACCTTAATGTGAACTACAAAAATAAAACAAAAACATAAAACTCATCCTAGGGTTTTTAACCTTAAGTATGAACAAAAAAACATCAATAAAAACAAACAAAATCAACCTAGGGTTTTTAACCTTAAGTGTGAACAAAAAAATCAAACAAAACAAAAAAAATCAACCTAGGGTTTCGACCTTAAGGTGAATAAAAAAACAAAAACATAATACAACACAAAAATTAATACTAGGGTTTTGATCTTAATATTAACACAAAATAAAAATAAAATAACGCTAAATAAAAACAATTATGTGCAAGTTTTTTTAACTTCATATAAAGCAAAAAAAAATAACAAGAAGAAGGAAGGAACATCATACCGGTCTCACTTCAGCTCCTCCGCTCGAAGATCCGGTTCTCGCACTCATGGTGTCCACGAAATTTTGATAGCGCTCCGCTACGCAAACTCGCACTCCTCCTCCCCACAGCTCCAAAACACCAAGAAAAAAATGTTGCAAATGAGCCCAAAAACAAGATTTGGTCTTTTTATAGGTTGTTGGGCCTGTAATCATTCCACCCTAGGATGAGCACTCTAGTTAGTGCTCGTCCCACCCTAGGAAGATTACCAAATTGCTATTCATCCCACCCTAGGACGATTACAGAGCAAAAAATAAAGCAACAAAAATAGAATCCAAAAAATGCACAAAAAATAGCAATAAATCTGTCGAATAAAGGTGCCTTTGCACCTGACATTCATGGCATGAAAAACCGATGTCGGGGCCACAAATAATCACTATCCTACTCCCTAAGAAGGCTATTATAGCCGGACCGCTCCATGGGAAGGAGGATTTTCGATAATTTCTACCCCAATAGGCGTCAACAAAAAGGGTCAAAACCCACCAAAAATAGGTCCGATTGCTAGGAAACTGCACACGTTCAATGGAAAACAACTGAAGGCACCCTTACAAACGTCATCTTGGGTCAAGCGACTCATCACTTTTCTCATTTTTGGTCATTCCCTCATCGATTCGTCGCTTGAGGGGGTAGTCACACTTAGTCACCAAATCAACAAATACACACCCAATCAAGGAAATGGCATGCATTCAAAGAATCATTGACAAAGACAATCACGCTCCTGCTTGGGGCAGCAAACAAGCAATAATCACAAGTTGAACAAACACTTGGCATTCTGGAAGCATGAATACAAGGTTCCTTAGACAAAAGGTTGCACCCTTTGCCTATTCATGACTGAACAATGTCCAAGATCAAGTACACCTCACCAAAAAAGGTTACACTTGAGTTAAGCTCCTTAGCTCGTCAAAAGCAAGGATTCAAGAATGCGTGCCCTTTCCATACTTGGGGCATCAAAATTTGGTTAGGTTACTGAGAAACCCTAATCATTAAGTGCTTTGGTTATCTATTTTTGCTCAACATTGCGCCACACATAGCGCATCCCAAAAAGGGGCATCTATAGACACCAAAACAACACCAATCCGATTATGTGGCTACAAGCACTGACCGAATTGGCATACATAGCCCCTAGGGCAGCCTCCAAGAGGTTAAAAAATGGTCCTAACCACTCCCAAATCAGTTTTGGAAGGTCAGAGGTCAATTTGGCACCTTTTAAGCACTTTGCTCCCTACTCGTCCCACATTGGGACGATTAGAATCTTATTCGTCCCACCCTGGGACGATTAGCAGCAATCGTCCCAGGGTGGGACGAGTAGTAGGTTTGACTGGAAAAAAATTCAAACCTCGATAGATCCGCCACTCAACTACACCTTCAGAGCATGCAATTGTGAGGAACGGTTTCAAATCTGAGAGAGGGACTTCAGTCAAGCATGCCCTGATCATGGAGGCCTCATGCAAAGAGACTCTAAATCAGGGAGGAATCTTCTCTCCCCCAAAAAGGCATGACAAGCCAAGTGGTGCCCTCGCATGTGCATTCAAAGGAGACCCCTAAGGTCTATAAAAGGGTGAGCCTCCTCACCCCAAAAAAGGATAGAGTTGGAGCATTTGGAGCAACGGAGTGCTGCCAAATTGTACCCCCATTCCCCCTTTGTGCTTCCTACATCCCTAATTTCTCTTTTGGGAGAGAGGTTATCGGGTGAACACTAGGAATGCAATCCCGACCCAAAACCTAAGCAATCGGCCACAATCCCACACCAAATTCATTGACACAACCCCCTAGGAGGTTTTGGACCCATCCCAAGTGGATTGGTGTCAAAACCAGACCCCAAACGGCGGGCGTCCTGCCCTCGGGCGCCCCCCAAACTACTACAGTCCTAATCGTCCCACCCCGGAGTGATTAGAAATCCATGAAGAATTTATCTACTATTATTTTTGCATTATGTTCTATTTGGTTTACTTATGCTGCTGTTCAAGTTTCATTGCATTCTGACCTGTTTTGACCATGTTTTTATCATTTTACGCGTTTACTAACACACAGGGAGCGCTTTCGGATACGGGACAATCTGGGTAGAATCTGCCAAATATGACCTTCTGGGTCATCCCAAAATTCCCTTTTAGCCTAACCCCAATTTTGTAGGAGTTTTGGAGGCCTCTGGATAGGACATTTGCAAGGTTGCTTTTGCATGTTTTGTGACAGTCCTAATCGTCCCACCCCGGAGTGATTAGAAATCCATGCATTATTTCCTAATTATTCTTTTTGCAATGTGTCTCTGATGATGTTTCTATGCTTCTGTCAAATTTTGAATTCATTATGACATGTTCTGACCATCGTTTTACTATTTTATGTATTCACTAGCCGGAGGCCCTAGGGATTGCATGTTTTTCCCTCTATCCGCATATGCTATTAACTATTTGTTATTTCTATAAGTGCATAGGATCTCACCACCAGGAACACCGGAGGGGCAGCAAGGAACACATGAACACACGGATGCAAGCGGTGGCAATGTTTGGCCCACCCATTTCAAATGTGGGCATGCGGAAGACACTAGAAGCGTACCATCCGTTGATGTAACAAACTGTATCAAACGCTCCGAGCCCTAGAGGGGGGGAGACATATTGTAACCGGATTGAAAGAAACATTAATAAAAAGAGGCCCCGCTTTGTTTTGCTTACATCTAGTTTCATTTATGCTTTGTTTCCTACATGCATTTGTTTCTCGCATTCGTAGGGCTTAGCATCTGCACCATTTGTATCAATTTCATTTGCATCATAATATGGCATGTATTCACCCTAAATTTGGATTTAATTAGGAGGTAGAGTCTTTCTTATATTGTACCTTGTATACGCTACATCCCAATACATTATAAACACATTAAAAATCCAAAGTTTTACGAAAGGAAAGATGAAACTGGCATAGCGGTCTAGGTTACCATAAGTGAAATGGTTATCTTGCTCATCCCCCTATGAAAATTGCCCAAGAATGTTGAGAATTGGCAAAATTACAAGCTCTTCCCTACCCAATTCCCCAAAAATAAATAGTTCTTTTCACCACTATAAGAAATCCCAAATTCCAAAAAAGTTGCAAACATCAAAAATTGCAAAAATCAAAGTACAAACTCAAAAGTACAAAGTCAAAAAGTGCACAAATCAAAAAGCACAAGAAACAGTGATTCTCATCACTCAATAAATCCCTTGCTCAAAACAAAAATACAAAAACAAAACAGTGATTATCATCACTAATGAGGAAGTATCCCAAATAAATTTAAGGAAAAGAAGGGAGTTGAACTTGAATCCCTGGAATTCTCAGCATTTGGAAAGCCATGAGGTGATCCTCAGTACAGGTTTGGTGGATAGCCTACTTGGCACTAGCGGTATCCTTACGCACGACTACATGTCTATCGTAATAGCATATTGCCTTTGCATAGACCAATATTTGCATTAGGATGAGCTAGCTTGTGGTAGCTTAGGTTGCATAGTGGTCTAATCTAACTAAGTATGAAACCTAGGATTGTGGCATTCATTGGGTGATCCTCAATATAGGTTTGGTTGAGATCCTGATTGGCACTAGTGGTATCCTTACGCGTCTCACATAAATGAACTCACTTGCACACACAGGGATGTGGAGTATCTTGGTCATCTCGGTCAGATTCATACCTTGTTCTAAAGTCTTGTATAGTCAGTATACAACCTTGATCAGTTAGCTAGAGTGTTTGAGTCTCAAGAAAATCTCATCTACATTCTATCACATTTTTCCATTCATTCCATTTATCAAATTACAAAAATCACATATTCATTTATCCATTAGCAATATAGCAGCAAAGAAACACAAAAAAAGAAAATGTTGAATTTCATACGGTCTATGGTGCTAACATAGTATGTCACATCATTAGTCACATGTCAAAGCAAGTAATTCATCCATCTCATTTTAAATTTACATACATAGGTATGGTAAAGCATCCATCAACACTACATCAAATCATGTCACAAAATCATACATATCAATACATGGAAACACATCCATATGCATCCCTCATAAGCATCTACACATATCATCATAAAACAATGCATCCATACCATAAAGCAATAAATAAGACACATAATGATCATAAAAAAATATCATATATATATATATATGTGGGGCCAAAATATACATCATGGTTCTCAAATTCTTGTAGGCTACAATAAAGTGGGTCCTCAGACCTCACAAAAATAAAAAGCCCCAAAGGTATCCATAAACCCTTTGGTCAACCCAAAAAGCACCAAAGGTAGCCATAAACTCTTTGGTCAACCCGAAAATCCCCAAAGGTAGCCATAAACCCTTTGGTCAACACAAAAAGCCCCAAAGGTATCTATAAACCCTTGGGTCATCCAAAAAAGCCCCAAAGGTATTCATAAACCCTTTGGTCAATCCAAAAAGCACCAAAGGCATCATAAACCCTTTGGTCACCCAATAATACCCAAAGGTATCCATAAACCATTTGGTCACTCAAAATGCTCCATTGGCATCCAAAAAGACCATTGGTCAAATATATGTATATATATTAATCAAAAACCCAAAAAAAACACAAAAACCAAAGAAAAAGGGGTCTCAAAACCCACCAAAAACAAGTCAAATCTGATAGAATTCATTCAATTTCAATATGGAATGCAACTTCTCATGGACGCATGGACATGTTACTACTTCACTCCCCAAGAAGGCCATTGTGGCTGGACTTCCCCATAAGAATGAAGTTTTCAACTCCTTGCTTCCAAGAAACCTCCATAGCATCGTAAAGATCTTTCAAAACTATGCCATTTTCAATGAGTACAACTGAAGACAACCTTAACAAAAGTTATTTGGGTCAAGTGACTAATCACTTTTCTCACTGGTCATTTCCTCATTGACTCGTCGCTTGAGTGGGTAGTCATGTTTAATAAATTATCACAATCAACAATCAAACACTCAATCATGCAAATTGTGTTCGTTCAACGAATATTTGACAAAGATAATCATGCCCCTGCTTGGGGCAGGAAACAAGCAACAATTTAAATTAAGCACATAATAGTGTAGATGAACCTGCCTATTTTTTTTGGTAAATAAAAGTCTTCATTAATTACCGGGTTTTGCAGGTTAACCCAAAACCTATTACAATATCCAACCTTCTGCTGAGATTGTAGATCCTAGTCATCCTTGAAACTTTCTTACCATAAATTGTGTTGAATCCCCTACAACACCTTACTAACAAAGCACACCCATACCTAAACATAATCGTAAACATTACTTACATTGACAGGAATTGAAGTTTGGAACTTTGCACTTGTGAAACCTGGTTCTTGCCCATTTCCTATTCTCTGTCGAAATCTTCCAAGGCTTACACCCTGTTACCTTCATTTCCAATTTGGTATGATTTAGAGGGAAACCCCATAGTTATTACCAACTCCATGGGGAAAGAACACCCATTCATCTTTCTCCTTAACGGGTAGGTTTCTTTTCATGACTAATAATGTTTTCCACTTCACGTGGCACACCTTGTGTCCATGTCACCAAACTACCAACATCAACACCTATGTTGGCTAATTTGTCAGCTGACCTGTTGGCCTCACGGTACACGTGACGAGCCCTCCTATTCTGTCTTGCCGCAAAAAGGATCCTCACTTCATGGATGACTCCCTCGATTCTCCATGGAGGTTTTTTGCCATTGGTTAACAGGTTGATGATGTTCATAGAATCACCTTCAATCATCAAGTTACCTTGAGTTGCTTGGGCTACTTGCAACCCTCTCCAAAGGGCTCTAGCTTCTGCTTCGTTATTAGTTCTGATTCCCAATGGTTCAGCGAAGGCCTTGACCAGATTTCCTTGATGATCCCTGATTATTCCTCCAGCTCCAGCTCTTCTCGGGTTCTCCTTGGCTGCACCATCAAAATTTAGTTTAAACCAACCCTAGGGGGTGGCTCCCAAGAAATCCCATTTTTGGGATTGGGCAAAGGAATGGAAGGTTTGTCCTCAATACCTAAGGCCCGAGCTAATTGTTTTTCTTGGGGAAGAATTGAGTGGTTCTCATCCACTAAGGTGCTAAGGTTTTCTTTTGCAAAGACAATAATCCTGTTGAGGATGGTTTTTGGGTTGTGAATGGTATCCTTAAAGGCTCTATGGTTCCTTTCTAGCCAAATCTGCCAGAGAAAATGATGCCAATAGATTTTCCATAGGTACTTAAGTTTTAGGCTAACAAAGGGTTGAGGCCATTGATGGAACACTTCGGATATAAGAGCAGGCTTAACCCACGAGATCCTAAAGGCTTGGAAAAGTTCATCCAGGATGGACTCCGCTACCGGACACTCCAGAAACAAGTGTTGGGTTGTCTCCCATCCTGCCCTGCACATGTAGCAATGGTTAGCAATAACCATACCTTTGGATAACATATTGTCCATAGTGAGGATTTTTCCTTGAATCACCAGCCATGAAAAAAAGGATATTTTAGGAATTAAGCCTTTGATCCAAACCAAACTCGGTTGAAATTGTTGACCTTCCACATTGAGAAGCAAATTATAGGCAGACTTAACTGTGAAGTCACCACTTTCAGTCTCAGCCCAAACAATGTGATCTTCATCCTCTCCAGAGGGAATAATTTGCTGAGTTAAAATGTTATAAAGCTCTTCAGACTCCGCTTCAAAACCCTGTACTCTGATGTGTTTCCACCTATTGATATTTATATCCTGCCACATATAATTTGCAACCTTCTTCCCAATATGTTGCTCCATATGCTCTTGAATCCTAGCCAAACGAGGATTCTAGGATAACTCCTCAGCTCTCACCCACCGATCCTTCCAAAAGTCTATTGTTTGCCCATTTCCTAGAATCCATCTAAGACCTTTCTTGACAAGATCCCTGCTCGTGAGGATTGCCTTCCAAAAAGTAGACCCCCTGCTTGCTAAGTTGTCATTAAGGAAGTTCACACCTTGGAGGTATTTCCTCCTAACTATGGCAGTCCATTCATTATCGACCTTAGTCAATAACCGCCATGCTTGTTTGGCTAACAGAGTTGTATTGAGATGAGCAACTCTCCTCAATCCTAACCCCCCATCAGCTTTAGGTTTGCAAACCTTGTTCCAACCTACTAAATGGATCCTTTTCTTATCCTCAGTCCCTGACCAGAGAATTTTTTTTTGAAGCTGCTCAATTTTGTGATACACCTTGCTGGGAGCTCTGAAGACTGATAGGAAGTAAATGGGTATACTTTGAAGTGAAGCCATAGTTAAAACTGCTTTGCCTGCTTGAGATAACAGATGTCCTTTCCAACCTGCTAGCTTTTTTTGGATCCTCTCCAGAACTATGTTCCACATTGATCCTTCAGGTTTCCCCGTAAATAGGGGAAGACCTAAATAGGAGGTGGGAAGGGATGCAATCTGACATTCCATGATCCTTGCTATGTTGTTTTGCCTAGGAATGGGGGTATTGATGAAATAAAGTTTGCTCTTATCAAAATTCACTTTCTGTCTAACCGCTTCTTCATACATTATGAGAATATTTTTAATCCTTCTTGCCTCAACCACAGAAGCCAAAGTCAGTAGCAATGTATCATCAACAAATTGTTGATGTGTCACCGGGGTAGTTAGCGACGTGGCCTTGATACCTGATATGAGTCCAGCTACCATTGCTGCCTTAATGGTTCTTCCCAAGGCCTCAGCTACAATGATGAACAACATAGGACTTATGGGATCTCCTTGTCTTAGACCACATTTGCTTTGAAAAAAACCTACAGTAGACCCATTAACCAAAACTAAAAAACAAGGCTTAGAAATACACTCTCTTATTAACTTGACCCATTTCATGTTGAAGCCAAATTTTAATAAAACTGCCTCTAGGAATTCCCAATTTATCCTGTCATAAGCTTTGTTCATGTCTAACTTTAAAGCCATGACTATTTTTTGGTCTGAGTGGCTGTATGAAGAGCCTCATGAATAGTAATAACTCCATCTAAGATTGATCTTCCTTGTACAGAACTTCCTTGACTTGGATCAATGATAACCGGTAGAACTTTCTTCAAACGGTTGGCTAAAACTTTGGACAGAATTTTATAG
Source organism: Wollemia nobilis (assembly GCA_028583015.1). NCBI lineage: Eukaryota > Viridiplantae > Streptophyta > Pinopsida > Araucariales > Araucariaceae > Wollemia > Wollemia nobilis. The sequence continues at coordinate 23,228,796 of JAQPPZ010016892.1, forward strand.
GATATATTACATAGGCTAACCGGCCTAAAGTCAGCCATAGTCTTGGGGTTGGGGCCTTTAGGGATCAAAGCAATGAAAGTTGAATTGAAACCCCTTGGAATATGATTTGAACTTTGGAACTCCTTGATTGCAAGCAATAACTTCTGCTCCAACAATATCCCAACAAACTTGGAAAAACCATGGTGAAAACCCATCCGGCCCAGGAGCTTTGTCAGGATCCATGTTAAACAAAGCCTCCTTGATCTCTTCATCTAAAAAAGCTATTGTAAGAGACTCGTTAATCATTTCATCAATGAGTTGTGGAATGAATTGAAGGAGAGAGTCCTTTGCTTGGGCATTACAGGCCCGTTCTTCACCCAATAATGAACTAAAAAAATTAACAGCCTCGTCCCTGATCTCCTGAATGTTTTGAGTTGAGGATCCATCCACCTTAGTTAAATTTCTAATATTATTGTTGCTTCTATTGCTCAATGTGGTAACATGGAAAATTTTTGAATTAGAGTCCCCTTCCTTTAGCCATAATGCCCTTGATTTCTGCCTCCAATACATCTCTTCACAAGCTAAAATATTATAAAACTCACAAAGGGTTTCCTTCTCTTCAGTCCTTGTCGCCTCATCATAGGTTCCATTTTGGATTTTGCTTTCTATTATTCTCAGTTTTTCCCCCACTGCTCTCTTATTCTCAAAAATATTTCCAAAGACTTCTTTATTCCATATTCTAAGGTTGTTTTTCACCATCTTAAGTTTTTGAGATAGTTTGAAGGAAGCACTTCCCTGGATAGGCTGCTGCCACCATTCCTCTATTCGTTTCTTGAAGTCCGGATGTTTAACCCACATTGACAGAAATCTGAATGGCTTTTTAAAGGAGTTAGCCTGAAATGCCTCCCATAGAATAATATTATGGTCTGAAGCGCATTTAGGAAGGGCTTGTAATGTTGAATCACCAAACATTGTTGTAGCTTCCTTGGATAAAAAAACCTGTCCAACCTTTCTTGAATCAGCTGACTTCCTATCCTCTTGTTACTCCATGTAAATTTGGCTCCTTTTAGTCTTACATCCATCAATTCATTTGTGTTAATGAATTCATTGAAGTCCTCCATGCTCCTTGAGGGTAACCCAGATCCTCCCTTCTTATCAGATGGGTAAAGGGGGGTATTGAAATCTCCCCCAATCACCCAAGGAATGTCTTTAAAATCTTGGCTCAAATGCCCCAAAAACTCCCATAGTTTAGACCGCCCTTGGACAGAGGTGGGGGCATAAACATTTGACATAATCCAATTCTTATTAGTATCAAAATCATGAAATAATACGCTTAAGACTCTTTCATTTGCCTGAATAATACTTCCTTCTATTTTAATAGGATCCCATAAGATCATGAGGCCCCCAGATGCTCCTCTCGCCTGTTGAAAGGCCACTTCCCCTTGCTTCCAAATCCTTCTAGCTATAAGTGTTGATTGTGCCGCATCTATTTTGGTTTCTTGAAGAAAAATGATAGTAGGATTCCAATCCTTCCTTATAGACTTCACCATCCTTTGTTTTGGTGGGTCGTTTAGGCCTCTCACATTCCATGAGAGAACCTTCATTTAGACTGTTTGATATTTTTTCCCCGCCCCCTTCCCTGATCCAAAGGGGGTTTGTCAATTTTGCTATTATCCTGGCCAGGAATAGCTTGTTGTAACAATGTTCTTTGCTTTCCGTTTGCAATTTCTTCATTGATTCTCATTCTATAGTGCTCTGTTGTAGATATTCTCCCTTTCTTTCTTTCACTTCCATAATCTATCGGAGGCTTGGTAGTGCTTCTAGTCTATTTTGGACTGAAATGAGGGGGCATATACTGTGATAGTCTAGGGCTTGAACCTTCTTCCTCATTTTGGGGGTTTTCAATTCCCTCTTCATCCTCAGCCTTGTTTTGGTTCACCTCTCCTATCTGGTTCCTAAACAGGGGGCTTTCCTTCAAGGAACCTTTTACCGTTGGGCTCGTCTGATAAGGGATAATTTGCTCCACTACCGGATTAGGAGCTACATTCCTGGCTCTTGTTTCCACAACTTCGACTCTTGACTCTATTTTTTCCATGTTTAAACTGAAATGACCTGGCAATTTTTCTTCATTTTGAGCATAGCTTTTGGGGCTTTTTGTCATAGCTGTGGATGGTCCCGATTTGGATGGGGAGTCTAGGGTTTCAGGAAACTTGACACTGATGGTATCATCCTTACTATTTTCTTTTTCAACTTCTAGATTTTCTAGGATATCAAACATGTTCAAGCTGGGATCTTTATTACATACCTTATGATTTTTGCCTCCCTCATTATGTTGCTTTCCTTTCTCCTAGATTTTTGCCAGTTCTGTGTTGGCTTGGTCAACCTGGTTATTCTTAACTTGTCTGTATCCTTCCAAGTTAAGACGCGGTCCTTGAAACTTTGGGATCCCTCTCCCATTAGCTTTCCCCAGAAAACCTTCGCTCGTGGCTTCCTTGTTTGTAGTTATTGTCAGACATTGGGCTTGAAGGTGGCCCTGGGTTTTGCACACGCTACAAAATGTCGGCTTGTTCTCATACTCCATAGGCTGAATCCTTAGAAACTCTCCATATGCTAGTTCCACCTGAGAAGGTAGATCAGAATCCAAGTTTGCATTTACATAGATCCTGGCATGCGTCAGTCTAGTCCTTGCCCGGGTTGAATGGTCTATTGCCACGAGCTCTCCTATCATCTTTGCTATGCCACTAAGCCAGTACTCATTAACAAACTAGGCTGGGAGGTTTGGTAAGTGGACCCAAATGGGTGCTATATTAATGTTCTGCTTCTCAGGGTTGAAATCCTCCCCCCACTTCCTCAGAAAGAGGCTACGCCTTCCTAGAAACCAGGGTCCTCCTATCAAGATGCGCTCTGCATCATCTTTGTTGTTGAGTCTTATCATAAAAAAACCTCTTGACATGGCTACGATTTCTAAGCTTCCTGAAGTTTTCCACTTTGCCGTGGCCCATGAGCGAATAGTCTCAATGTCCGGCCTTCCTCCCAAAAACTTGCCAACTAAGGATGATGCCTCCATATCCAAGAATCTTTCCATAATCTCCACTGGCGTAGTTAACCTGTTATTGTTTGGTATTAGGGGCGGTAGTTCACTGACTGGCTCCTTCTTTTTCCCTTTCAGCATTTCCAAAAAGGTTGGGCCCTTGTTGCCAGCTCCCGAACCCCAGTGGGACCCTTTGTCTGAGGGTTTATCTGGAGGATCTGTACCTTTAGCCTTTTCAAACTGAGCTGATAGGGAATCCTTTTCCTTTCCAGCTACAACATTCTACCCTACCTCTGGATCTTCTCCTTCCGTTGGTTCAAAATTCCTTCCCTGCATATTGGTACACCTCAAAAGTGACCAAAATACTTGGTATTCTCCCATGCCTAGGGTTATAAGTCCCCTGAGCATACATGAAAGCTGAAGAGAAACCAAGACCAATGTCTTTACTAAGTCAGAAGAAAATATTCAAGAATGCATGCTCTTTCCATGATTGGGGCATCTAAAGTTGGCTAGGTTACTAAACAACCTTAATCAGTCAACATTTTAGTTATCTATTTTTTTCTCAATATTGTGCTGCACACAAAACATCTCAAAAAGGAGCATCTATAGACACTAAAATATGGTCAATCCAATTAGGCATCCATGAACAATGACTAAATTGACATCCCATAGCCCCTAGGGCAACATCAGAGGTCATACAATGGTTCTAGCCACTCCCGATAAGGTTTTGGAAGGTTTCAGGCATTTGGGACCTTTTGGACACCCTATTTCTATTCATCCCACCCCAGGATGAATTTAAAACTTATTCATCCCACCCTGGGATGAATAGCAGCATTCATTCCAAGGTGGGACAAATAGCAAGTTTGACCCTAAAATAGTCAAATTTTAGCCAAATGGCACCTAAAAACTTCCATTTGCCCTACCTAGCCTAGCATGCAGGTCAGATCACACAACACTATTATGAAATGCTTCATAATGGAGGTCCAAAAGGGATATTATCTTCCCCTTCCAGTGCATACCTCCTCCTAGACAAATGGTGCCTCCTGGCATGCATGCCCTTGCATGCATTTTTGCACATTAGCTCCCTTGGGATATAAAGTGGATCTCATTTCTACATAAAGTAGGAGGAGAAGAGTTCAAGAATTTGCAACATAGTGCTGCCGAGATTTACCCCTCACCCTTTTGTGTTTCCTCTCATCCATAATCTCTTCTTAGCAAGGAGGTTATCAAGTGGTTCAAAGAGGCACAACATGTTTACAAAACCCTATCAATCGAGTGAATTTCCACCTCAAATTTAATGACATAACACCTTCGAGTATTTTGAATAATTTACCAATGGAATTGGTGGTAAAAAGTAGGCATATTTTGTGGGCGTCCCACCCTCGGGCGCCCCCCAATTTGTGATAGTCCTATTCGTCCCACCCTATGACAAATAGAAATATATCAATAATTTTCTAACTATGTTTAATTATTTATTTTCTACATGTTGATATTATGCTGTAGTTCAAATTTCATGTCATTTTGAGTTGTATTGGCCGATATATCACAATTTTAATTTTTTGCAAGGTCTCACGTAGGTCCACAAAGGTCATCTAGAGAAATACCTAAAATGTTACTGATTTTAAAAACCTGATTATATGGGTTTTCTTAAAATATCATGTTATGTAATATATCCAAGTTTCATATGTTTTGGATATGTCTAGGGCCATAAATTGTTTGCTTTGTGTTTTGCAGGTTGTGAACGGTCATTCAGGTTTCGAAGCCCCATCAGATGCAATTTTGGTGCACTTTCTAGTGATATATTCCCAAAAACTTCTGTTTTACATCCCTCTATAATTTTATGCTATTTGGAGTTTATTTGATATGTTTTATCATTATTAGCCATGCATGTTTTTCATCACACACACTCACTATTTGATGTTTCTGGTTTTCTTGTGTGTAGGTGTAGGTCATTACAGGGCATTGTGAAGGATCATAAGACATCTGGATCAAAGACACAAGCAGTGGCAACCTTACCCTACCCACCTCGATTGTAGGCACGAGGAAAGACATTGGATGTGCACCCAAATTTATTGAAGTATTTTGATCCTTAGGAACCCGAGTTGTAAACATTTGTATCACCCATTTTTGAGCCCTTAAGGGGATGTGTTGTAACCTAGAATTTGATCAGTTTTATTAATAATAAATCTATTTTATTTGCATAATTTCTTGTTATTTGCTATCTTTTCCATATTTACTTGTATGCTTTCGTTTGATGCTCATAAGCGATAGGGCATAGATACACATATTGTTTATTATCATTTGGTGAACCATTTTTCCCTACTTCACATTCATAGGTTTTGATTACAAGAACACATGAATGAGCATCACACAAACCATAAACACATAGAATGCCAAGGGAAGAGTTGGAGCTTATATTTATATTTAAAATATTACATGAAATAGGCCCAGCAGAATGCTTGAGTCCTGTGATGTCACTGAGTTACAATAGCCCCTGGTTTGAATATTCATAACAAGGGGTGATCTCCCTCCATCCTGATTGTAGTGACGTAAGGGCCTCCAACTCTGGTGCATCCACAAGAAATAATCTCGGTGAACAACACTCCTTAGCAATCCCTGGAAATGGCAGAAGGAAGGGTGGTAAGAAACATACGCAAGAGATACAAGGGAAAATATGACTCAAACAATAGACAAAGCTATACCTGGATTTTCTCTCTTAGAGGTTCGATAAAAAATCTTTAGCTGCAACATTCCTCTCCTTTATAGTGCGAGACCACCTGGCTGTTGTAACCATCTGTTCCAACTGGAGGAATCCTGCTATACCAAAAATTAGGATGCATTCAAAAATGGGCACGTAGCCCACGTTTCCTCTCATGTAGGTGGTGGTTGTGTGTCACCATCGGTACTACCCTATGCTGGTGGCTATGGCACTCCTGGTACATGTGCCATAGTAGAAGTGGGCCCCACTCCTACCCTCAAATTTTGAATGGCTTGGTCAATAAACTCCCAAGCCTCATCATGAAAGGTTAATGAGAATAGTAGTAGGTTCAAGTCTTGCGTGGCCTTATTTATATGGTCCCTCACCCACTGTATATTATTTTATGTGAAGATGCACAGGCGGTCTACCATTTCAACTAGAGCCATGAAAAATTTGGACAACCTGTCATGAGATTCTAGGTCAAACTCTTGAATCTTTAGAAAAACAAAATCCTTAATCACCAGGGCCCACCCAAAGTCTTCGATCGAGAGGTTACAGTCTGCCAACTCATCGTTGGCCTCATACTCAGCATCTACCACCTCTTGGTTCCACTTGAGCTAGCTCTACTCATTTTGCAAAAATAAGAAGACCTTAATATATTCTTCCACAAAGAAGTAGAAAGAGTCATCATACAGGGTGGTCGTCATCCCAGAAATGGGTACGTAGTCCTCCTAAAATCTCTGGTAGATCGGCATGATCGCATTTATCCTCTGCCTTCCTTGTTGCAAGTTGTTCTGGATGAGGCCCACTGTATGTCATAATGCCATAGATATCTACGAGAATAGATTCCAAATCCCCTCATATTCTCTTGGATCTTCTCCTTCATTTCTTGCTTGAGCTCATCTGCCGACCCAAGATGGATACTAGCCTACACAGTGGAGGGAGCGGGCATTTTCAATTTATCAACTTCACTTTGAAGTTGCTTGACTTTGAGCTGTAATGGCTCCACTTCTACAGCCTTGGCTTTCCATCCTTCAAGCTCTTTCTCTACTGCCTCGACCACCTGTGCTTGGGTAGCCACCTGGGACTTCATCATTTGGATAGGTGCAGTAGATGCTCTGATGACACCTTTACTCACATCGATGGTGGCCTCCTTCATGCTAGGTGGCAAGGGTATCTCAAAGGTGGCAATAGATGTGTTAGTGGCCCCTTGTCCAACTGTCTCCCTGGACCTGACTATCCCCTTGCTAGGAGATCTTTGCTCTTCCATGTCTTGAATCTGATCCTCCTCATCAGCTATAAACTGGTAGGTGTCAGTGACCCTTGCCATTGTCAAAATTTCAATTCCTTGTCCCGAGGACTCAGTTCTAGCTCTTTTATGGGTGGGGGACTACATGGGGCTTTGCACCTCATAGCCTCTTAAGATATTGGATAACCCCCTAGCTTCAGTTATCTTCTTCATAACTTTGGGATGTACTTGGTGTTCCTCTTGATTGATCACTAAGGTGGTAGAATATAAGGAATGTTGGCCTTCTGCTAACTATCCTTGTTCTTGGGGGCTTATCAAAGTCAGTGTTGAGGAGGTGGTAGTTTTATGAGATGGGCCAATAGCCAACTCCTTCCCTTTTGAAGTGGCAATGGGGGAACTAGAAGAAGAAGGGAGTTTGGCCTACTCCTGTTGGGTCTCTTCAATGATTTGCATCATGACCTCGAAGAGGTCAGCATCCTGTTGGACAATCTCAAAGGTGGGATCCTTAAATTCTTCTAGAGGGGCTACCAGGATCAGTGGGATCATCTTATCAACTAGAAAGTTTTGGTGCAAGTTAAACTAAGTGCTATTATAACCAATGACCTCCAATTTGCTATAAGGCCACTTATCCATTCTCCACACTAAGTCCAGAGTCTGGTTGTTCCTAAAAGCTTTTTGCATTTCATCTTCAAAATCATCAATAGTGTGCATGACTTTCAGAAGGGCAAGCTTGCCAGTAACTTCTCCTCTATGGTGGCCATCTGGGTCATAGGCCCTCCAAGTGACTTCTAGAAAATAGTAGGTATCCATATTCCAGATAGCCCACAACATGACAAAGTGGCCAAGATAAGTGTAATGGCCCATTGTGCAGGGAATGGGTAGCCATTTCACTGGTCCTTTCTTCCTTAAATATCTGATTTTAACCTCCTTGGCCATCTACCAAGTGATCTCTAGGATGGCAATGGAAGTTGGGCAGTGTAGTGGGAGCACCTTCGAGGGTAGCTTCGACCCATATATCCTAATGTAGGAAAACTCCTCCACATAGAAGTAGTCTCCTACCTTTTCTTGGTGCAAGAAATTTCTAACTCCCTTCCCAATTCTATCTGGGAAGTTCCCACATAATCAGAAGTGCACCATGGTGAGGACCTTCTCGAAGAAGGTTGTATAACTAGAGCATCCCTCCTAGATGCACAATAATCGGTCCTACATAGTTGGTGCAGTCACTCCTCCCAGATGGGCCACCAAATATTTGTCTAACTATGCTATAAAAAAATGAATAAAAAAGGAGTAATAAGAGAAGGGGGCATCTCCTCCTTCTCGACCAATATGGCTGCCTACAACAACTACAGTTCTTCATCTAGCTTATCACTGATGACATCCTCCCACCGGTAGAGAGGGGTCTTGTCGGTTCTATTACACTGGAGGATAAAAAACATCACCTCCTTCATGATTGGTTCTAGGTCTTTCACCCCCAATGCCAGATTGATCATGTCGATGTAGTCCTGCGCCCAAGGATGAAGCAAGAATTTTTTGATGGGAAAATCGGTTGGCCTGTTTCTCCCTTTCTTCAAAAGTGACTGGGGAAACATGGTATTTAGCATATAATTGGCCTAGAGGGCCAATGTCTTGAAGTCCACCACCCTGGATGCAGTGGCTAGGCCGAAGACCTACCGAATTCTATCGGTCGACACCCGGGCCACTACCTGACCTTTGTAATCATGAATGGTGCGTGCTCTGGAGTCGTAGGAGACCGTGAGCCATGCTAATAGGTCGGAAGAGTGGTATACCCTTGAGTAGGTTAACCGGCCCAGATTAGTATCCCATTTGTTGCACACAGGAGTAGGCTTGGTATTGTCTCGATAAGCCCATGTATAGAGGCTTCTCAGGAGCATCGGATGGCACTGGTTATCCTCTTCTATGGGGTCGAATGCATAAATTGTGACCCCTTCTACTTCCTTTTGTTGCTCCTCAATGATATCCTTGCTAGTATCTGGTAGATTCTCAAATGCCTTAGGGTTCTACACCCTCCTCAGCTTCTTTACAATGGGCCATGCCCTAGTAATCTTGTCAATTCTCTATCGAACAATGGATGTCTCAGGAGCGGAAGAACTGGTGGATGCCATCTAATTCGAATAGCAAGGTCGTAATTCTTTCTTTGTGCAAGACTATAATTCTTTCTGCTCTTTGCTCTTCACTCTATGTTCGACCTCATTGATAGATAATTTTGCATTAATTTTGGGTAGATGGGGCGCATGCACTTTTTTGTGTGATGGAGGTCTCTGGTTGGTCGGGCGTGCCATGTTGAATGCCACTTTATCAGCTCAAGGTACCAATGGGGTGTAATTATGGCTAGTGGTAGTAGACCAGACACATGGTGGCTCGAGATTGGGGTGGATAGAACACAAGTAGGTGTGCACATGTGTAGAGTGCACTAGCTTTAATGATCATGTTCACTACATTAGGGAGTGGAGCATGTGGTCCCTAAGGTGGACGCACAGGTTTGTACACTCACTTGACCTTTGTCCACCCCAGGGAGTGGGGTGCACTAGACTCTATGGGGCACATAGGTTGTGCACCCCTAGTGGACCGCACAACCCAAAGGTGGGCACACTACCTTATGCAACCAACTTGGACACTTGCACGCCTCAATGAGGGGGTGTGTAGACTCGGGATGGGGCACACAACCTTATGTGCCATAGTGGAGATTGTGCACTTTGCTTTAGGAGTGAAGAGCATTGGCTTGGAGAGGAGTGCACAACTTGTGTACTCCAAGGGATTTGCATGTGCTCCATAGTAATGGAGTGCATAAGGGAGAGATGGGTGCACAATGAAGTGCACCCATGAGGACTTTGTGCACTCCAAAGGGTGGAGTGCATGACTTCTTTGGGGCACTGGGTGGTGCACCCTTCTTGGGTCGATGCATGCTCCACCCTTTAGAGCATGTGAGCTTTGATGGGGTGCATGACCTTGTGTGCCCCTCTAGAATTTTGTGCACTCCACCTCCCCATGGAGTGCATAGACCTTTGGCGGGGTGCACAACCTTGTGCGCCCCTAGGGGATATTATGCGCCCCATTCCCAAATGGGATGCACGAGCTAGAGGTGGATGCACAACCTTGTGCACCCGATAGAGTCCTTGTGTGCTCCACTATTTGGAGCACAAAAGGTGGACTTGGGGTGCACAACCTTGTGCACCCAAGGGGGCTTTGAATGTGCTCCATAGGGATGAAGTGCACTAGGCTAAATTGGGGTGCACCACCTTGTGCGCCCCATAGGAAAAGTGAGTTAGGCTCCCAAAATGGGGACTATCCTTTTGGGAGTCAACACCAGCTCTGACTGGGACAAGGGGGTGGATGGAAGACGCTGACTTGAGGACTCCAGACTCTCTGGGTAGACCAACATTTGACTTACACACACACACATTTTTTTTTTTTACATCATGCCTTAACCAGTGGGGCCAAAATTCTTTAGGTGTTGCCCATTAACTGGTATAGGTAGTTCCTCTCCTTCCATGTCTTTCAGCCTGTAAGTATGTTGCCCCACCACTTTAGCAATCTGGTAGGGCCCTAGCCACTTTGGATCAAATTTTTCCTTCTCCCCAGGCTTGTCATTTTTTGGGTCCCAATACAGTACCACATCATCTATGGCAAAATTCTACCCTTTGGCCTTTTTATTGAACAATTCTACTGTCTTGCTCATTTGGCCGATCATCCTAGCAACAACCTCCCTCCTATCTTCTTCCAATTTTACCAATTGGTCCATCCTCCTTTGCAGTTCATTTGGTTGTTCATGATCTTGCAGTAGTAAGGAGAGGGCTGCCCTTTCCAGCTGTGGTGGTAACAATGCTCTTTCTCCATAAACCAGCTCATATGGTGACATGCCAGTAGCCCTTTTTATTGATAGCCTATCTGCCCATAAAGCATACTTAAGCTCACTATCCCATCCTCTTTTATTCTTCCCCAAAGACCTTTTAATCCTTGTGATGATGTTCTTGTTTGAATATTCGGCTAGCCCATTGCCCTGAGGATAATAATTGGTAGAGTGAGCCAGTTCAATGTTGTACTTGTTACAGAAGTCAATTATCTCATAGGAGGTAAAATATTTGGTATTATCAGTCACTAATTTCCTGGGTACCCCAAATCTGGTCAATATATTTTCCTCCAAGAAATTAATGATTATAGCTATTGTTGACCTTCTCAGAGGGGCTACTTCCACCCATTTGGTTAAGTAATCCATGGTAGTAATGATCCACTTGTGCCCCCCTAAAGAATTGGGATTAATTTCCCCAATTAAATCAATCCCCCATTGAGAAAATGGACTTTCGATAATTACTGGCTGGAGAGGCATGGCAGGCAGGTTCTTCTTCCCAGTGAAGACTTGGCAACTGTAACAACTCCTGACTGATTGGTAAACATCCTTGAACAAGGATGGCCAATAATACCCTACTCTCATGATTTGATTAGCAGTCGCTTTGGGAGCAAAATGGCCACCGTAGAACCCAGTATGAAATTCCTTGATAATCTTAGGGACTTCTTTTTCAGTTACACATAGGAGTAATATCCCACTTGGGTGTCTCCAGTACAACCTATTTCCTTGGAGATGATACTTCTGGGATTGTTGCTTAATGCTCCTCATTCTATTGGGAGTCTTTCCAGGAAAGAAGGATAGGTTTCTTAAATAAAATAGGATATCTTTATACCACTCAGAATTTTCATGTCCTGATTGTTCCTCTTGTTGTTCTCCTTGAATCAAGACAACATTATCTGCTCCTTGCTCCTCTTGGTAAGTCATGTATTTTTCCAGCCCCTGGCCTTTAATAATTTTTATAGCCTTGAACTCCACATCATACTATAGCAGTTTAATCATCCATCTTGTTGAACTGCCTATGGGCTCGGGTTGGGTAAGAACATCTTTAATAGCAATATAGGGGATACAAGCAACTACCTTGCAAGCTCCAAAGATGCTTTTAAAGTGCTCCAAAGCCTGTATGAGGGCATAAGCCTATTTTTCAATTGGCTTGTATCTCAGTTGAGCTCCTTTCATCCCTGAACTCATGAATGCTATTGGCCACTCATTCCCCTCTTCATCCTTTTGAGATAGTACAACTGCTATAGTGTGCTCTGAGGCAAAGGAGTATAGGTTAAAACTCTTTGAATGGTCTGGACAAGTCAAGACAGGGGCAGTAGTGATGGCATCCTTAATCTACTGAAATGCTTTGAGGTTGTCCTCTTCCCATTTAATTTTGACATCCTTCTTAATCATATCATTTATCGGCTTGGCGATCTCAGCAAAATTTGGGACAAACCTTCTGACAAAGTTTATCTTGCCGAAGAAAGACCTGACTCCTTTGAGGCTCTTGGGGGGTGGTATTTGTGCAATTGCTTTTGTTCTCTCAGGATCAATACTGATGCCCTCTTTTGAGACTACATGTCCCAATAACTTACCATGGGTGGCTCCAAATAGACACTTCTTTGGATTCAATGAGATCCCATACTCTTTGCATCTTTGAAATACCTGGGACAAGTGGGAAAAGTGATCTGCAGGATCCTTGGAGAATACAGTAATATCATCTAGATAAACCACCACTATTTTGAACATCAGCCCTTTGAAAGAAAAATCCATAGCTCTTTGGAAGGTGGCCCCAGCATTCATCAATCCAAATGGCATCCTTTGGTATTCAAAAGTTCCCCAAGGTGTGGTGAAGGTAGTTTTAAAATGGTCCTCGAGATTCACTAAAATCTGGTTATACCCTGAAAAACCATCCAGGAGGGATATTTAGGAAGACCCTACCACTACTTGTAGTAGCTGCTCCATATTGGGAAGGGGATAATTATCCTTGAGGGAGCTCTTGTTTAAATTTCTAAAATCCACACACAACCTGATCTCACCATTCTTCTTCCTAACTGACACTAGGTTTGCTATCCATGAGGAAAACCTCACTTTCTTGATTATTTTTGCATCAAGCAACTTTTGTACCTCCTTTTGCATAACAGGGTGTAGTGTAGGATTGAAATTTCTCTATTTCTACCTAAAGGGTTTGGCACCTTCCTTCAAGGGAATAATGTGGGTCATCACTTCTGTATTAAAAGTTCTCAACTCATCGTACCCCCAAGCAAAGCTATCTCTGTTCTTTCTTAGATACTCTATGTACTATTTCTTTTCTTTGGCCGGTAATGATTTATCAATTATGACCATTTTAGGATTACCAGTTGTCCCCACATTGACCTCCTCACCTTCTGACTCACTAGGTGCAGTCCTATGGGCTTTGTCAAAGTCATCAAACAAAGATTCTAGGGAGACCAATCCTCTTGGGATTTTATTTGTTTTCAACTGTATCACCTCAGTGGGGGTACCTATAACATGTTGCAGCCTTTCCTCATCCTCCTCATCACAAATTACCCTAAAAAATTGGTTTTGTACTATCATGAAGTCCTTTATATCAGCATCATCCTGGAAGACTTGTAGGTACACTACATTATCTGGGATAGAGGGGTGATAAACAGAGATGGTGGGAAATCTATCCATGAATTCAGTATCAATTTTAGGGTCATCTACCCTAGAGGCATTTACAGCTAGTAGGTTGGCCACATGATTTTTCTCCCTTGGGATATGTGAGATATTGAAGGCCAAAAATCTACTTATCTCATCCAGGACAACTTGCTTGTACTATTTTAATCTGGGGTGTTTGGTTTGGTACCTGCCCTTTATCTATTGGATAATTAATTCTGCATCTCCATACACAGTTAGATAGTTAATCCCTAATTCTTTTACCTTTCTTAACCCCAGTAGTAAGGCTTCATATTCTACCACATTATTAGTACAAGGGAATTCCAATATATAGGGCACTCCCAGATAGTTACCCTTTATGTCGGTTAAGTTAATTCCAGCCCCAACCCTAGCTTGTGACTTGGCTCCATCAAATGTTAAAGTCCACATTTTAGTGGTGAGAACCCTGTCTGATTCAGCATCTACAACTACTTTAAGTAAAGGATCCAATCCCTCAGCATTGGGTATTTCTTTAAGAAAAGGGGTGTGCCAAATGGAATAGACTCCTAACTCCTCTTCCATAGAGCTAACCAGATTTACTGTAGTGTTGTCAGGCTTCATTAGCTCCACTGATATTTTATTGAAAGGTTCTCTTCTTAATGTGGCTTGTTCTTTGGAGGAAAGAGGGATGGTAGCAAATGACCAATCTAACTGAATTGATCCCCCTAACTGCTCTGCTCAATGTCTAGATAGTAACAGGGAGAAGAATGGGTCTACATCAACAACTGCCACATCCATGACAATCCCCTTCTTTGGATATTGGTCTAGGAAAACTAAGAGACCTATAATTATTCCCACACAGGGCACTTGCCTATTGTCCATGACAAAAATAGGGGGAGAGTCTTTAGTGCATATCAGCCCCAACTGATCAGCCACTTACTTTGGCATGACATTGTGAGATGCCCCACTATCAAGCATACAATTGTGGATTACATAGCGGTCCCCATACCCGGATGTATACCTGAGGGAGATGTAAAATGGCCTTACTGAGGTGGGGGTTCTACTTGGGGGGTTAGAACTTGAGGTTGCTAAGACATGACTCTCCCCTTGATCAGTCAACCCAAAGGCCTTACATATTTGTTCTCTATACTTTGGGATAGTCATTAACTCCCCAAAAGTGATATTAATTTTTTGTTTAGCTAGCTCCATCCCTATGTCAAATTCTATCCCTTTGGGCCCTGCTATAGTATTAATAGGCTCTGTTCTTTCAGGAGGGGGAGGTTGGTTAGCCTCATGATTTATTTTTTTATTAACAGGCTCCTCATCATTCTTCTTATCAGCCTTATCTGGGATAGTTCTGTTATGCAGCCTGGTAGCATGGACTCTCTCCAAAGTTTCAACCTCTTCAGTTGTAGGGGTCAATTTACCCTACCTTATTTGCTCAAAGCGATTATTTTGGGGTCTTCTCAGAATTTTTACATCATCATTGGCAAAGGTAGTGGGGCGGCTATCAGGATATAGAGGCTGACTCATTTCTTCTAAAATTGGGGGACTGTCAATAGTTTCTTCCCATGTCCAACAGGCATTTATCCTGATCTCATCATCAGACTCTTCTTCTAGATTAACATTTGAGTGGAGACCATGGAAAACACCATAATCAATAGGATTATGAGGAGCATCATAGGTTGGGAAAAGAAAGGGAAATCAGAGGCCACATTGATAGAGGTCATAGGATTTGGAACAACATCCTGGTCTTTCTGATTCTCTTTTCTTTTCCAACTGTTATTTGAATTCTTGCTCCCCTCATTACTCCAATTTCTATTAAAATTCCTTCTAAAAGGAGGTCTACTATTATCCTAGTGCTGAGAGGGTTCCCCACTATCATTATTGTCTCTCTCAATTTTAGACAGTAGTTATTCATTGATAAAAACATCTCAGTAACTTGTGATGACAATTTTTCAATGGGGTCTACTTCAGATTTCTTTAATATCCTAAACCCCACCTTCTTATTCTTTCTATCAGGCTGGCTAGGACTGGGATCCATGGAGGTAGACTTCATTTTCCCACTGTCTATCATATCCCTCTCTATCACAATGGCCCTCTCCATACAAGCATCAATAGTAAGTGTTGGTTGTTATCTCAACTCATAGTTAAAATCTCTCGGGAAGGCATTTTTATAAAAATAGATAGACTGGTGGTCATTGGGCCTGAGAGTGATGGGGATTCTATTTTTGAGTTTAGTAAACCACCTATTAAAATCATCCATGGTCTCATTTTCTTTCTTCTTCATGGTGGCCAGCTCAGTCAAAAGGGACTGTTCATTTTTTTCTCCCCATACTTTCTGAGGAAGACAACTTCTAGGTCATGGAAGGTTCCAATGGTGTCAGCCTGGAGGCTATTAAACCATTCCCTAGCATCCTTTTCTAGGGTCTACAAAAATAATCGGAGGACAACATCTTCATGTTCTACCTCCAAACTATCCATGGCATATAGAAAGTCCTTCACGTGATCCTCCCCAGTCACGGTATTATCCCCTAAAAACTTGGGTAAGTATTTATGAGCCTTAGGGGGTAGGGGATTTAAAACTTGAGGTAAAATAAAGGGTCTATACCTATTTAAATGCTAGTTATTCAAAGGTGGGTTGGCCATTGGTAGAACTGGGCCCCTCGAGATAGTAGATGTAATAGGTGAAGTACCAGTTTGGGGACTTTGAGGAATGTTCTGGGGACTATTACTACTCTGACTACTAGAAGGAACAGAAATCAAAGTGCACTTTTGCTTTTTGCTTATTCTAAAAAGTACCTATGGGTCTAGAAGTTTGGGGTAGAGCTCCTCGTCACTCCTTCTTGTGGCCGCTAGATCAACTTCCTTGTTTTTAGAGTCGCCAGCACCGTGTGCAAAATGGAAATGCTCTCTCTGGCTAAGATTGCTCAGCCCAAAAACTCATAACCTCACAGGGAAATAAAAATAAAAATATACATGTCACAAAGGGGAGTAACAAAAATAAAAGGATCTAACAAGGACCTCCCCAACAATGGTACCAAAAACTATTGTGGAGTTTTCTCGCTTACCCTTAAAAGATCTATCACATCACGGGAAACTCTTAAAATCACAACCAACACTATGGATTCTGGCTGATCCACCTCTTTAACCTAGGAATAGACTACCTTGGACAACTCTAAATAGACCAGGTTGGGTAAGGAAACCCCAATCGATGGGTTCTTTGACTAATGCTTCACAATGCACATGCCCACGATGCCAGAAAAAATGTTATTTAGTTATTTTTGGTATTTTTAGTGATCGAACCTATCGATATTAAAGCTTACAAAACCTAGACCGATGCCTTATCCATTACAGAGTCATAGCAGATTGATAAATGACTTTAGAAAAGATAAAAGCAAGGAGAACCAGTTTGTTTCACTCCATTCAAATAATATAATGTAAATAAAATGATTTAACTGGCAAAAGAGAAAGCGTCATTCATAGGTTTTGATTACAAGAACACATGAATGAGCATCACACAAACCATAAACACACAGAATGCCAAGGGAAGAGTTGGAGCTTATATTTATATTTAAAATATTACATGAAATAGGCCCAATAGAATGCTTGAGTCCTATGATGTCACTGAGTTACAATAGCCCCCGATTTGAATATTCATAACAAGGGGTGATCTCCCTCCATCCTGATTACAGTGACGTAAGGGCCTCCAACTCTGGTGCATCCATAGGAAATAATCTCGATGAACAACACTCCTTAGCAATCCTTAGAAATGGCAGAAGGAAGGGTGATAAGAAACATACGCAAGAGATACAAGGGAAAATATGACTCAAACAATAGACAAAGCTATACCTAGATTTTCTCTCTTAGAGGTTCGATAAAAAATCTTTAGCTATAACATTCCTCTCCTTTATAGTGCGAGACCACTTGACTATTGTAACCGTCTATTCCAATTGGAGGAATCCTATTGTACCAAAAATTAGGATGCATTCAAAAATGGGCATGTAGCCCATGTTTCCTCTCATGTAGGTGGTGGTTGTGTATCACCACCGGTACTACCCTATGTTGGTGGTTGTGGCCCTCCTGGCATGTGTGTTCCTATGGTAGTGGGCCCCACTCCTCTCAAGTTATGAATGGCTTGGTCAATGAATTCCCAAGCCTCATCATGAAAATTTAATGAGAAAAGTAGTAGGTTCAAGTCTTGCGTGGCCTTGTTTATTCTATCCCTGGCCCATTGTACATTATTTTTTGTGAAGATGCATAGGCGGTCTACCATCTCCACCAAAGCCATGAAGCATTTAGATGGTTTATCACCAGATTCTAAGTCAAAATTTTGGATCCTTTGAAAAACAAAATCTTTAATTACTGGGGCCCACCCAAAGTCTTCAATGGAGAGATTGCAGTCTGCCAACTCATCATTGGCCTCATACTCAGCATCTGCCACCTCTTGGTTCCACTTGAGCTAGCTCTACTCATTTTGCAAAAACAAGAAGACCTTAATATATTCCTCTACAAAGAAGTAGGAGTCATCAGATAGGGTGGTCGTCATCCCAAAAATGGGTACATAGTCCTCCTAAAATATCTGGTAGATTGGCATGATCGCATTTATCCTCTACCTTCCTTGTTGCAGGTTGTTCTGGATGAGGCCCACTATATGCCGAACAACATAGATATCTACAAGAATAGATTCTAAATCCCTCATCTTCTCTTGGATCTTCTCCTTCATTTCTTGCTTGAGCTCATCTATCGACCCAAGCTGGATACTAGCCTGCATAGTGGAAGGAGTGGGCATTTTCAATTTATCAACTTCACTTTGAAGTTGCTTGACTTTGAGCTATAATGGCCCCACTTCTACAGCCTTGGCTTTCCATCCTTCAAGCTCTTTCTCTACTGCCTCGACCACCTGTGCTTGGGTAGCCACCTGGGACTTCATCATTTGGATAGGTGTAGCAGATGCTCTGATGACACCTTTACTCACATCGATGGTGGCCTCCTTCATGCTAGGTGGCAAGGGTATCTCAAATGTGGCAATAGATGTGTCAGTGGCCCCTTGCCCAACTGTCTCCCTGGACCTGACTATCCCCTTGCTAGGAGATCTTTGCTCTTCCATGTCTTGAATCTGATCCTCCTCATCAGCTATAAACTGGTAGGTGTCAGTGACCCTTGCCATTGTCAAACTTTCAATTCCTTGTCTCGAGGACTCAGTTCCAACTCTTTTATGAGTGGGGGACTGCGTGGGGCTTTGCACCTCATAGCCTCTTAAGATATTGGATAACCCCTTGGCTTCGGTTATCTTCTTCATAACTTTGGGATGTACTTGGTGTTCCTCTTGATTGATCACTAAGGTGGTAGAATATAAGGAATGTTGGCCTTCTGCTAACTATCCTTGTTCTTGGGGGCTTATCAAAGTCAGTGTCGAGGAGGTGGTAGTTTGATGAGATGGGCCAATAGCCAACTCCTTCCCTTTTGAAGTGGCAATGGGGGAACTAGAAGAAGAAGGGAGTTTGGCCTGCTCCTATTGGGTCTCTTCAATGATTTGCATCATGACCTCGAAGAGGTCAATGTCCTATTGGACAATCTCAAAGGTGGGGTCCTCAAATTCTTCTAGAGGGGCTATCGAGACTAGTGGGACCATCTTATCAACTAGCAAGCCTCGATGCAATCTCAGTTGAGAACTATAATCACCAACGACCTCCAATTTGTTGTAAGGCCACTTATCCATCCTCCACACTAAGTCCAAGTTCTAGTTGTTCCTAAAAGCCTTCTGCATTTCATCTTCAAAATCATCAACATTGTGCATGACTTTCAGAAGGGCCAGCTTGCCAGTAACTTCTCCTCTATGGTGGCCATCTGGGTCATAGGCCCTCCAAGTGACTTCTAGAAAATAGTAGGTGTCCATATTCCAGATAGCCCGTAGCACGAAAAAGTGGCCAAGATAAGTGTAATGGCCCATTGTGCAGGGAATGGGTAGCCATTTCACTAGTCCTTTCTTCCTTAAATGCCTGATTTTAACCTCCTTAGCCATATGCCGAGTGATCTCTAGGATGGCGATGGACGTGGGATAGTGTAGAGGGAGCACTTTCGAGGGCAAATCCTGATGTAAGAAAACTCCTCCACGTAGAAGTAGTCTCCTACCTTTGCCTAGTGCAAGAAATTCCTAACCCCTACCCCAATTCTATCTAGGAAGTTCCCACATAACCTGAAGTGCACCACGGTGAGGACCTTCTCAAAGAAGGTTGTATAACTGGAGCATCCCTCCTGGATGCACAATAACCGGTCCTGCACAGTTGGTGCAGTCACTCCTCCTAGTTGGGCCACCAAATATTTGTCTAACTATGCTATAAACAAATGAATAAAAAAGGAGTAATAAGAGAAGGGGGCATCTCCTCCTTCTCAACCAATATGGCTTCCTGCAATAGCTGTAGTTCTTCATCTAGCTTATCACTGATGACATCCTCCCATCGGTAGAGAGGGGTCTTGTCGGTTCTATTGCACTGGAGGATCAAAAACATCACCTCCTTCATGATTGGTTCCAGGTCTTTCACCCCCAATGCCAGATTGATCATGTCGGCGTAGTCCTGTGCCTAGGGACGAAGCAAGAATTTTTTGATGGGAAAATTGGTCGGCCTATTTCTCCCTTTCTTCAAAAGTGACTGGGGAAACATGGTATTTAGCATATAATTGGCCTGGAGGGCCAATGTCTTGAAGTCCACCACCCTGGATACGGTGGCTAGGCCGAAGACCTACCGAATTTTATTAGTCGACACCCGGGCCACTACTTAGCCTTTGAAATCATGAATTGTGCATGCTCTGGAGTCGTAGGAGACCGTGAGCCATGCTAATAGGTCAGAAGAGTGGTATACCCTCGGGAAGGTTAATCGACCCAGATTTGTATTCCATTTGTTACACACGGGAGTAGGCTTGGTACTATCTCGATAAGCCCATGTATAGAGGCTTCTTAGGAGCATCGGATGGCACTGGTTATCCTCTTACGTGGGGTTGAATGCATAAATTATGACCCCTTCTACTTCCTTTTACTGTTCCTTAGTGATATCCCTGTTAGTATCTAGTAGATTCTCAAATGCCTTAGGGTTCTGCGCCCTCCTCGACTTCTTTACAATGGGCCACGCCCTAGTAATCTTACCAATTCTCTATCGAACAATGGATGTTTCAGGAGCAGAAGAACTGGTGGATGCCATCTAATTCGAATAGCAAGACCATAATTATTTCTTTGTGCAAGACTATAATTCTTCCTATGCTCTTTGCTCTTCACTCTACATTTGACCTCATCGATAGATAATTTTGCATGCGCGAATGGTGCAAAGTAGGTCCACCACCTTCTTTTAAAACATGTGCATTAATTTTGGGTAGATGGGGTGCATGCACTTTTTTGTGTGATAGAGGTCTCTGGTTGGTCGGGCATGCCATGTCGAACGTCACTTTATCGGCTCAAGGTACCAACGGGGTGTAATTATGGCTAGTGGCAATAGATCGAACATGTGGTGGCTCAGGATTGGGGTGGATAGAACACAAGTAGGTGTGCACATGTGCAGAGTGCACTAGCTTTAATGATCATGCATGCTCCATTGGGGAGTGGAGCACATGGTCCCCGAGGTGGGCGCATAGGTTTGTGCACCCGCTTGACCTTTGTGCACCCCAAGGGAGTGGGGCACACTAGAATCTATGGGGCATACAGGCTGTGCACCCTTAAGGACTTTGTGCGCTCTACCATAGTGGAGCACACAACTTGAAGGGTAGGTGCACTACCTTGTGCACCCGACTTGGACACTTTCATGCCTCGATGAGGGGGGCACATGGACTCAGGATGGGGTACACAACCTTGTGTGCCTCGATGGAGATTGTGCACTCCACTTTGAGAGTAGAGTGCATTGGCCTAGAGAGGAATGCACAACTTGTGCACTCCAAGGGATTTGTGTGTGCTCCATAGTAATGGAGCACGCAAGGGAGAGATGGGTGCATAGTGAAGTGCACCCATGGGGACTTTGTGTGCTCCAAAGGGTGGAGTGCATGGCTTCTTTGGGGTGCACCAGGTGGTGCACCCTTCTTGGGTCGATGTGCACTCCACCCTTTGGAGCACATGGGCTTTGATGGGGTGCACGACCTTGTGTGCCCCTCTAGACTTTTGTGCGCTCCACCTCCCCATGGAGTGCATAGAACTTTGGTGGGGTGCACAACCTTGTGCACCCCTAGGGGATATTATGCGCCCCATTCCCCAATGGGGTGCATGGGCTAGAGGTGGGCACACAACCTTGTGCACCCGATGGAGTCCTTGTGCACTCCACTATTTGGAGTGCAAAATGTGGACTTGGGGTGCACAACCTTGTGCGCCTGGAGGGGCTTTGAATGTGCTCCATAGGGATGAAGCGCACTAGGCTAAATTGGGGTGCACCACCTTGTGCACCATGTTGGAACCGATTCTTGCATCCATAGGATTCGATTGTCACGTTGCAAAAATCCATTTGAAACCAATGAGCTATTACAGGCTCTGGTCAACCTGCCTCTTCGTTCTATTAAACATGAATATTGCTAAAGGAAAACTACAGAACGGGTAAGGAAACCCCAATGGTAATTCTATGATAAAACTTTGATTACACGCTCCAGATTAATATAACACTATAAGTATTAAAATGACCAAGCAAGAAAATAACCATTCGTTATGCCTTATGTAGACCGGTGCCTAGATTCATTGGGTTGTTATAGCAATTTAACAACAATTCTAATATGAACAGAGAGAATGGGGAAAAGGAAATTGGCGTTCATAGATTTATTCGAATATCATAATAAAACTAAGAGTTAACCAATGAAAGAAATGTATATAATGCATTCAAATAATGTAATCCATTATACAGTGACACACAGAGCTGAGACAAAGATATGATAGGAATAAAACTCAGAATTGTATTGATTTCATAAAATATTACATGCAGAGTGGGCAGGATGCCTTTTAACTCTATTTTTCTCAAAGAAATACATCAATACAATGAAGAGGACTCTGTTCAAATAATGTAACAGGTCTCTCCTACTCTCCTTATTCCAATCTGGTAATAGTAGAGTCTCTGAATCCTAGGCTCAATAGGACAAGAAATAATCTCAGCTTCTTGAGCACTTTCCTATCAAAATCCTACACAGCAAAGGGAAGAATAAGAAATGAGAAAGGAAAAATAGACATAGAAGGGGATACAACAACACAACTAACAGGGCACTCAAGTATACCTCTTAGAAAAAATGCTATTCTCTAATTGCTTGATGCAGAATCTAACCACAGTTGCTTCCTTTTATAATTGTAGGTTCTTGATTCTATTATTTCTATCTTATTTCTGACCTTACACTTGTCATCATCTGATTGAAATTCAAAAATTGGTACAGATGGCTTCCACTACCCTTGTTGTTCTTGATTGTGCTCTCCTCTTTGAATTTTTCAAATAGTAATTCAATCTAACCAATGATGGTAGTGTTGGGAGAACCTGTTTCTTCTTCTGCTACCTCCTTCACAATTGTTCCCATTGTTTCCTCTTGGACCATCTTCTTTACTGCTTCAGGGACTTTTTATGTTGGCTCAAGTTTCTATTGTGATGAACTTGCTTCCAGATGTTGACCATGAGTTTCAACTTCTTTCCCATTTTGGACTATCTACAACTTTTTTATTTGCTCAATTATTAATCTCCAAACTTCTGTATCAAATGTGGCTGCAATCCTCAACATATTCATTTCCTGCAAAATTCTATTTTTTTGTATGGCAATAGTGGGCATGTTCCTTTCACATTGAAAGAGTAACATCTCTACAGTATTTACCATAAGAGTAGTTTGTCTAATCATTTCTGCCTCATCACCTGGTTCACATTCAAATATTTCAATGGTGCGCTGGAATACCTCTTCTACATCTGAGGCCTCTAAGCATTGGTCTAAGGATAGACCAATGTCTACCATTTTTTCTATTGCATCTTTTATCAGATTATCCATTTCATTTACAACATTGATCCACCTCTCTCGATTTGCTCCAAACAAGGCTGCTTTAAAAAACTCAAAACTGAGCTGAATTTTATTGCCATCATTTGTTATTATTTCTTGTCCCTACAGCTCTTCAAAATGGTCCCCTATAAAATCTAGGGTAGGGTGGATGACTTCAAAATCTTCTTCTCTTTCTTGTAGTAATGTCAGAATTTCTTGAGCAGTCACTTGGATCACCCTTATTTGTCTGAACATCTCAGTAAAACCTTTGGCATGAGCTCTTATTTTCATTGACATGTCTTTCTTCATTGCATTTAGATAATAGACATGATCTTGAATCTTCATCACTGAAGGGGGTTGTGCACTTGAAGTATCTTTTCGGGCCAATTCTTCTTGTTGTTTACTTATTAATGCTTTCATTTCAGCTTTTTCCTTCTCCTCTTTCTCCAATTGTTTCCTTAGCTCTGCAATTTTCCCAATGAATTGGTCTATGGCTTGATTTTGCATTGCCTTGACAACTTTGGCCATTTCACCTTCTTTCCCTAGTACTGATGAGCCCCCTGTTTCCTCATTAAATCTAAAAATGAGTGGATCTTGTAAAGTAGGAAGATTTATCTCTGCTATATCTGATATAGGTGCTTCTAATTGTGATTCTTTTGTAAACTGTTCTCCTATATTTCCCATCCCTGCTACTAACTGTAATTCTTGTTCATTTGTAGTAGGGAAAGTATCTTGCTCATCTATCCTTTCCAACACAACCTTAGTAGAGGGTAAAGATAATCTGGGCCTCTTCTTCTCTGTAGTGGTTATCTCTATTTGATTTTTCACTTGGTGACTTCGAAAAAGACTTCCAAATCCTACCAGTTCTTCTGCTATTCATTTGTATCACTGATGGAATTTTAATTTCTTGTCCTTTTATGTTTAATGAGGTAGGGATAGCCATGGGTGCTAATTTCTTCATGCTAGTTACAGCTAGTACTCTATCAAAAATGGGAACTATAGCTTGTTCCATGAGTGAAGACTTTAGAGTAGGTGTTGTTACAATCTCCTTTCCTTTATCTGTACTCGAGTTTTTGGAAGCTTCTTGGGAAGTGCTTGGTGTCGCCTCTATTCTGAGATGAGTACCTTTGGAAGGCCTAACCTGTTGCTCTACTATGTCTATAGTATTCATAGTGACCTCCATTAGGTCAATACCCTATTCTTCTATCAACTCTAACAAGGGGTCTTCTTTGATTGCTTGAACTGCTCCTAGAAAAATGGGTGCTACAGATTCTACTAAAATTTCTTGAAGTCTTCTTAATTCTGTAGGGTAATCATAGGCTCCATGAACCTATGTGCTACCCCTACTTTCAGGAGGAAAATCATCCCATAACTTTTGTAAATCTAATCCTTTTTCCATAGCTTCTAATAAGCTTTCTTCAAAAGCGTCTGTACGATGCAGTATTCGAGCATATTCTCTTTTTGCCATCATTTTGTTGTATACTTCTTTTGGGTCATAAAATCTCCAAGTTATCTCATCGAATCCCATGTTATCCAACTCAAACATTCCCTTGAGCAGGGAAGGGTAGCCAACAAATATAAAATCTCCAAAGTGACAGGGAACATTGAGCCAGGGGACCTTACCATGTTTCTTTACCAGTCTCATCTTAGCTTCTTCGGCTACCTGCCTGCACAATTCCAAAGCTGCTAGAGATAATGGGTAATATTTTGGCAATAGATTAGGGGGAATTTTGGCCCCATAGAGTCTGATATAAGAGAAACCTTATGAGAAAAAGAAATCTCCAATGTCCTTTTCTTTAATAAAGGCTCTTACCCCTAGCCCTAATCTCTCAGGGACTAATCCTGTTAGAGCCCAATGGATTTCTACCATAAAATGATCATAGAACCAACCTAAATGAGTGTGTCCTTCATGTATCCTCCAAAAACTACTTTGAACATAGGGGTTGTCAATGGATTTTATTCTTTTACGGGCTTCTCCTCCCAATTGACCCGCTATCAGATGGATAAAAATTGAATATTGAGAAAAATGGGGCATCTCTTGCCTTTGTTCAAAAATTGCTTTTTTCAATTCTATCATTTCTCTATGCATCTGGGTACTTAATTCTAATTCCCAAGCATAAATTGGGGTGTTATGTGCCCTATTGCATTGTGCAACTAAATATAAAATCCTTTTAGTCACTCTACTGAGATCCTGTACTCCTAAAACTATGTTTATCATATCATAAAAATCTTGGACCCATGGCTTAAAAGCATTTTTCCTAATTGGAAATTTCTTTTCTATTTTCTCATGTGTATCAAACAAAGTTTTAAAAACTTCCATATCTATAAACATTCGAGATTGGTGTTCGATTACCTTTTCCACTAGAAAGGTGGTATACTCCATCAATTTGAAAACCTTTTGGATGTGTTCGAATTTAATACTGAACATCGATCGATCCTTATTATCTCGAAATGTCCTCATTCTTTCATCATACGCCATCGCCAACCATGCCATCAAATCTGAGGAGAAGTGAACTTTCGGACATACCAGCTTCCCAAGGTTACTGTTCCATCTATTATTTTTGGGAAAACCCTTGTACTGTAACCTCTAGGCTTTGTGAAATAAATCAGCCATTATCCATGGGGTCCGATCATCATTCTCCATCACATGAGCAAAACTCTTGATACAAGCATTGTCGATCTCGTACTACTGTGCTAGAGTAGGTCTTTTATTAGCTCCACATTTTTGAGCAAATTCATACATTATGCTATCGGGAACAGGTGGTCCAGAGATCTCAGAGTATGGTGACCTATCTGTGATAAATTTTATGGCTTCCCTAGTGTCTTCGAGTACAAAAATGTCTCCCCATGATGCCATTGATCTCACAGTAGCAGGTCGGGTCCTTCTATGATAGGAAAGCTTCAAAAGTCTTCTTCTCTCGATACTTCTATGTATCAATTTCTACTCTTAGCTCACCAGGGTGATATACTGGACTATTTTCATGAGCTCAAATATTGGGTGGTGAAGTGGGTTCGATAATTCACATATTTGTCATAAATATGATGCCACCAACTACTTTTTAAAATTATCCAAAGAATTTTTGCCAACACATCTTTCCCAGAGTTGGGCCTTAATGGTGGGTAGCATCCTTCATCCTACCTGCCCCTGAACCCTTTGGTTCGTGTGCCTATAATCATTAGCACTCCCACTATTGGCCATTGGAATCCTCTTTTATCTGATGTGGAACTGTGAGGTGTGATAGGGATGGCTTCCATTTTGAATCTCATGCCACCTTGGCCTCAAACGATAACTAAATATTCAGGATTGATTACCTTTTTAATTAAGCAGCAATCATCCTAGGGATTTTCATAAGATTCAATTCTTGGTGTGAGTGCACGTTATTATATTTGATATCCTTAGTTTCTCTGAGTCAACCATGATCGAGTGTAGTCATAGAATCTATCTCTTTGAATTGTGCACATCCATCGGATCTATTAGAAGATGCTCGTTAGTTTACCTTTGCTCATACTTGACTTTGACTTACTCGTTGTCGTTGGATTCCTTTAATCTCAATGAAGTGCTATCATCAGATTATCGTTAGTTGATTCATCACTTAAATCTTTGATCTGCACGCTACCATCAGATCTTGGGAGAGGATTAGCACAACCGTCGATGTCTTAGGACCTGCATGATTGTTAGTCTACCTGTACCTGATTAATTTAAATCTTTACAAAATTTAAACTCATTTACAAACTAAATTAAAGATTATATCCTTATAATAATGTGGCATATTAGTCCTCCTCTAATCATGATTTATCAAAGTTAACCTAGAGTTTTAAACCCTTAATAATATTTTATTTAGAATAGGCATCTTATAACACGTTCACATTTTTACGCGATCACCGTTAGATCATACCATGGTGTAGGCGCGACCATTGGATCTTGACCATGCGTAAGGTTTAAATTAAATAGAAGGGGAATATTATAAAGCATTTAATTAACCATTCAATAAAATAAACCTTTTATATTAAACCTCGATCGTTTTACTGACACACTACCATTGGATCTGGGCAGAGATAGGCACTATCGTCAGATCTTCGAATTGTTTTATACCTTTGATAATTCATCGCCGTCAATATTTGAATGAAGTCTAGTGCTACTATTAGATATTTTGCAAGATTTGTTAGTACCTGATATAACATCATTTATTCATTTGAATTTCAATTTAGCACGACCATTGGATCTTCGATAGATATTGGTGCAGCCATAGATCTTGATCAACCTACGAGGTTAGTTACCAAGGGGTACATAATTTTAAACCTTGATTAATCTAGAAGGGGGAATGATTAGCAATATTCTTAGACCCTTGTTAATCTCATTTTAATAGATTTAATTAATCACATGGGGTTTTTACCCTTTTAATGCATCTTCTATGGGCGCACCACCATTGGATTGGATCTAGATCGAGCGTTGTCATCCGATATTTCCAATTAGATCGATGGTTAAAGGGGGCATATACCCTTAATACTTTTTACCATAGCATTTTAATTTGTGGTTTAATTAAATCAAGCGCAACCATTGATATTTGAGTTTGTTTGAGTGCTATCATCCGATCTATCAGATTTGCTCGTTATTTAATTAGAAGCTTTGACCCATGTTGACTCGTTTAATGTTTTGACTCTTTGGAGAGCGCGCAACCATTGGATTAGCTTAAACTCAGCGCATTCATCCAGATTGGTAGAGTTGCATAGATTTTAATCACTTTTGACCTTAGGTTATAATATTTATAGAACATTGACTTTCGACTTAACCTTTAATCAATTTATCAGAGCACAATCATCCGATTAAACCTGATTCGAGCGCGGCCCTCGGATTAGATCTAAGGTGCTCAAATTTTAATTAATGGGGTGCATGCCCTCAAGATTTTAATTAAAATTGACTATTTTTATTTTGAACTTAAGATTTTTAGGTTTTAGACCAAGATATTTAATTATATTTCTTCATCACTTTAGAATACCTTAGGGACTTAAAGGTTTATCATTTGATTTAGGCCCAAGGGAAAATTATTTTAGGGAGATCGGAGTTTGGCTTTAAAATATCTGATTAATAAAATTTTTCCATAACCCTTATTTAAGATAGTTGAGCATTAAAGGAGGCACACATGATTAACAACCAAGGTTAGACTTCAGCAAACAAACCCATTAGAAATTAAATCCTCTTAATTAGATGTAAAAAGTGACTAGCAATGCATGAATACTTTGATTGAAACCAAAAATTTAAATTTAGGGGTTTCAAAGTTTGAGTCAAATTTGGCTCCAACATAGGCTCTGACTGGGACAAAGTGTTGAAAACATGAGGCACTTGAGAACCACAGAATCTCCTGGTTTTATTTGCAGAAAATGAACAAAAATAAAAAACTTTTGACTGTTAAGTAAAGCTTGAAAAACATAAAAGAAAAACATTTTTTTTATATATACTGAAAAATTGTATGAACAACATGATATCAAAGCTATAGAGTATTTGAAAACTATAATTCCTTTTATTCAATTTTGAAACTAGGATCAGATTTTTAGAAACAGATGAGTTTTATTTTGATATATTGTAATGTTTGTTTTAGCTAAGTCATAAGATATGATTACACAAATATTTGTCAAAGCCATTTACTTCATCATGTTCATGCCCATGTGTGTGTTTGTGCATTCATTTTGATTTCTAAATCTTTCAGAACTTTGCCATATCTGAGCAAAATAGTTAAGCCTAATATGTGATTTCACTCTTTAAAAATTTTCACCATTCTATAGGGCTCCACTGCCAGTCAAGCGTCTATAGCCCCGGTGGAGTTGCTTCTAATCCCATCTAGTTTTACCCTACTACCAGTCAAGCGTCTATAGCCCTCGGTAGAGGTTTTCCAAGATATCTCAGGCAGTGACTCAATTTAACTTTATTTTTTATTTTTCTTTCTCGTGAGAGAAGTACTTGGATATATAAGCAAATTGTGCAATGAGTATGCATAAGTTGAGGATTAGTTTCTGGCTATAAAATATGAGTGTAATAATTTTTGGCTCAACCACCCTCTCAAAGATAACTCGGTTCTTTGGACCTTTGAAGTCACTTTAAGTATCATTTGTAATGTGAGGCTTTGACATGATGTTTCAATCAACTTTGTTTTCCTTCTATTTTATCTCATATCAAACAACTATTGCATAAACACTCATATTTTGAAAATTGTAAACCTCATCTAGATCTAAAATAAATCTCCTTTTTTCTTATTATTTTTGGTGGAATCAACAATTATATATATACTCATCAAGCTAAGAATATCATGTGTACAGTAAACTTAGAATTAAACTAAACAAGAAAAGAAAAGCTAAAAGTAAAACACTCTATTTTTTGGGTTTTCTGTTCTTTCTACTTTTTATTTTATTTTATTTTATTTACCTTCAACAGGGATTGTACATTTTGAGGTGTTGGCCATTAATAGGGATAGCCATCATTTCACCCTGCAAGGTCTGCAACTTGTATGTATTCTGGATGATAACATGGGCTATTTGGTATGGGCCAATCCATTTAGGTTCAAATTTACCTTTTTCACCATGCTTATCATTTTTAGGATCCCAATAGATGACTATATCTCCTTGAGAAAAAGGAGTACCCTTGGCTTTCTTATTAAACAATTTCATGGTTTTTTGGGTTTGTTCCATCATTCTATTAAGGGTCTCTCTTCTTTGCTCTTCTAATAGGACAATTTGGTCAAGCCTTCTCTGTATGGGATTGGGGTCTTCATGGTCTTGCAGTAGGAGGGAAAGTGCCAATTTCTCTATATTTGAAGGTAATAAGGCTTTCTCTCCATAAACCATCTCATAGGGGGTTCTTCCTATGTTTCTTTTGATAGACAACCTATCAGCCCACAAAGCAAATTTAAGTTCACTGTCCCACCCTCTCTTGTTCTTACCTAATGATATTTTTATTATGGTTATTACATTTTTATTTGATGACTCAACTAGACCATTTCCTTGGGGGTAATAATTTGTAGAATGGGATAATTCAATTCCATATTCAGCACAAAATTCTACCATTTCATATGAAACAAAATATTGTGCATTATCTCTAACTAGTTTTTGAGGAACTCCAAACCTGGTTAGAATGTTTTCTTCCAAGAACTTGATGATAGTGGCAGTAGTGGATGTTCTCAAAGGTGCAGCTTCTACCCACTTTGTGAAGTAATCTGTTGCAGTTATGATCCACTTGTGTTGGCCAGATGAATTAGGCTTGATCTCTCCAATTAGGTCAATACCCCATTGTGTGAATGGTGCCTCAATGATTATTGGCTTGAGGGGCATGGCGGCCAAATGCTTCTTTCCTACAAAAACCTGGTAGTTATGACAGTTCCTAACATATTTATATACATATTTAAAAATGGAAGGCCAATAATATCCTGCTCTCATAATTTTATTAGTTGTAGCTCTTGGAGAAAAATGTCCTCCACAGAAACCATCATGAAATTCATTGATTATTTTTGGGACTTCACTTTCATATAAACAGACTAATAATATTCCATCAAGGTGTTTCCAGTATAGCACACCATCTTGTATATAATATTTCTAAGCTTGAAGCTTGACTGACCTCATTCTATTTGTTGACATATCTTTAGGGAATGACAGAGTTTGTAAGTATGACAATATTTCTTCATACCATTTGCATTCAGTATTATTGATTCTTCTGACATCATATGCCTCATCTATTGTGAGAACATTTTCAAATCCTTCTTCTTCTTTTTTGGCCAACAATTTAGCTAAACCCTGCCCTTTGATAGTTTTAACTATTTTGAATTCAACATCATATTGCAGAAGCTTTACCATCCACCTTGTTGGTCTTCCTAATGGCTCTGATTGGGAAAAAATATCTTTTATTGCTATAAAAGGAATACAACAATAAACCTTATTTGAGCCAAATATACCTTTGAAGTGTTCTAAAGATTGGATGATTGCATAAGCATGTTTTTCTAGCAAGGTGTATTTAATATGTGCTCCTTTTAGACCTG
The DNA here is from genome assembly GCA_028583015.1 of Wollemia nobilis. Taxonomy (NCBI): domain Eukaryota; kingdom Viridiplantae; phylum Streptophyta; class Pinopsida; order Araucariales; family Araucariaceae; genus Wollemia; species Wollemia nobilis. The sequence continues at coordinate 23,260,227 of JAQPPZ010016892.1, forward strand.
AACTCATGAAGGCTATTGGCCTTTCATTATTTTCATCATCCTTCTATGAAAGAACTGTAGCAATAGAATGTTCAGATGCATAAGAGTAGATATTAAAATCTTTTGCATAATCAGGGCAACTTAGGGTTGGAGTGGTTGATATGGCTTCTTTAATCTTGTTAAATGCTTCCATATTTTCCACTATCCATTTTATTTCTCCAGTTTTCTTAACCATGTCATTTATAGGTTTGGTCATCTCTGCAAAATTTGGGACAAATCTTCTGATGAAATTTATCTTGCCAAAGAATGACCTGACTCCTTTTAAATTTCTAGGAGGGGGAATTTTGGAAATAGCTTCAATTCTATCTGGATCAATGCTTATTCCTTTTTCTGAAACTATATGTCCTAACAACTTTCCTTGTGTAGTCCCAAATATGCATTTCTTGGGATTTAAAGAAATTCCAAATTCCTTGCACCGAGCAAAAACTATAGTTAAGTGTTCTAGATGATCCTCTGGATTTTTAGAAAATACAATGATATCATCCAAGTATACAACTACAATCTTGAACATTAATCCTTTAAAAGCAAAGTCCATTGCTCTCTGAAAAGTAGCACCTGCATTCATTAGTCCAAAAGGTATCCTTAAATATTCAAATGTGCCCCAAGGTGTAGTGAATGTTGCCTTATGTCTATCTTCTAGATTTATCTGAATTTGATTGTACCCTAAAAATCCATCTAACAGAGACAATCTAGTTGAGCCAACTACTGCTTGCAATAATTGTTCCATGTTGGGTAATGGGTAATTATATTTTAATGAACTCTTGTTTAAATTTCTAAAATCTACACAGAGTCTAATATCCCCATTCTTTTTTTGACTAGTACTAAGTTGGATATCCAGGAAGAAAATCTTACCTTTCTGATTATTTTGGAATCCAATAACTTTTGTACCTCCTTTTGCATTATTGGGTGCAGAGTTGGATTGTACTTCCTCTGTTTCTATCTGAATGGTTTGGAATCTTCCTTCAAGGGTATTATGTGTGTCATTACATCTATTTTGAATGTTTTCAGATCTTCATAAGTCCAAGCAAAATGTTCTTTGTTATTTTTCAAGAAACTGATATATCCAACCTTTTCTTTAGTAGGTAAGGCCATGTCTACTTTCACTATTCTGGGTTCTTTCATTGAGCCAATATTAATATCTTTAGATATTACTTCTCTACGTAAAGGCTTATAAGCTTTGTCAAAATCATCAAATAGACTTTCTAGAGAAACCAATCCTTTGGGTATTCTATTAGTTTTCAACTGGATTACTTCTACTGGCTCTCCTATTTGGTCTTTTAGCTTTTCTTCATACTTTTCATCACAGATTACATCTGCATACTGATTTTGTAGAGTCATAAAATCTTTAATATCTATGTCATCTTGAAAGACCTGTAGATATACTATGTTATCTGGCACAGAAGGTTTATAAACTGAAATAGTTGGGAATCTATCCATATATTCTATAGTTATCTCTAGGTGATCTAGACCTGAGGCATTTACAGCTAAAATATCTGCAACATGATTTTTTTCTCTAGGAATATATGAGATATTGAAAGCTAAGAATTTATCAATTTCTTCCAATACTACATTTCTATATTGCTTAAGCCTAGGATGTTTAGTCTGATATTTACCTTTGATCTATAGTATAATAAGCTCTACATCCCCTATTACAGTCAAGTAGTTAATGCCTAATTCTTTTGCTTTCCTTAACCCTAGTAGTAAAGCTTCATACTCAACTACATTATTTGTGCAAGGAAATTGTAGTCTGTAAGGAATACCAAGGTAATTTCCTTTAATATCAGTCAAATTTACACCTGCACCTGCACCAGACTGTGATTTAGCTCCATCAAAATACATGGTCCACATTTCTTGAGTCAAAACTCTATCTGATTCAGCATCTACTATTTTCATATCTTCTAGATCCATGTTCTTTGCTTCTGGTACTTCCACCAGGAATGGGTTGTGCCATATTGAATAAACTCCCATCCCTTTTTCTTCCATAGAGTTTACTAAGTTAATCATGGTTTCATCTATTTGAATTAACTCTACGGAGTGTTTGTTGAATGGTTCCCTTCTCAAAATTATATTCTCCTTATCTGATATTGGGATTGTAGCATAGGACCAATCCAATTGAATTGAACCTCCTAGTTGTTCTGCCCAATGTCTACTGAGTAATAATGAGAAAAATGGGTCAACATCAACTACTGCAACATCCATGACAATGCCCTTTTTGGGGTGTTGATCTAAGAAAACTAACAATCCGGTTATCACCCCTACACAAGGAATTTGCCTACTATCCATTACAAAAATAGGGGCAGAATCTCTAGTACAAATTAATCCCATTTGGTCAGCTATTAGCTTGGGCATGATATTGTGTGAAGCTCCACTGTCTAGCATGCAATTATGAATCACATATCTTTCCCCTTCATCTGAATTATACCTTAATGACACATAGAAGGGTCTGATAGAGGATGGTGATCTTGTATCATGTTGATTTTGTCTAGCAGCATGGCAAGTTGGGTCTTCTTTTTGTTCTACTAATCCAAATGCTCTACGAGACTTGTTCTCTGTATTGTTGAACTTTCATAAGTTCTCCAAATGTGATATTAACCTTTTTCTTACTGAGTTCTGACCCAACATCAAATTCTATCTTCTTTATATCTAGTGGTTTATTACTTTCTTCTTTGGGAATCTCTTCCTCTGATTCTATTACTTCAGGAGTAATATTTTTAAGGTTCCTATCAGTTTTCTCTTTACTGATATTTTTATTGGTGAAAGTTTGTTTTCTTGTTTCACTTGTAGAGGCTTTCTCTGTCCTTTTAGGGACTATTCTATTCCTTAAATTCAGAACATGGGTTGCCTCTAATTCTTCAACCTCTTGAGCAGTGGGGATTAATTTCCCTTGCTTCATCTTATCATATCTTGACTCATGTGATTTCTGCAAGATTTTAGTTCCTTCAGTTACTAAAATTTGAGGATGATGATTTGAAGCATACTTGTCCATATCTTCTTCAAACAACCTTTCTCTGGATTCATCTTCAACAGACCAACAAGCATTGATTCTTATATCCTCTTCTGATTCTGCATGCATATCTACATTACGTTGATCACTTAGGTGAATTCCACATGCATCAGGGTTATGGGGTGCATCACAAGTAGAGAAAAAATAGGGAAATCCCTCTGCTACATTAGCATATGGTATAGGGTTAGGAACACTGTTCTGATCTCTATCAGAGTCTCAATTTTTCCAGTTATTGTTCCCATTATTCCTACTCCTATTTCCTTCTTCAAAACCATTGTTGTTTCCCCAATTCCTATTGAAATTTTTCTTGAAGGGAGGATGGTTGTCAACATGAGGTCACTCTATCTATGAAGATTCACCATTATTTCCATTTCTTTCAATTCTTGCTAACCTTTTGTTCATGTTATTGAACATCTCAGTCATTTGACTGGTCAATTTCTCCATTGGATCAATTTTGGTTCTTCTTTGTATATCAAATGCCACCCTTTTGGGTTTTCTCTCAAGTAGGTTGACTTCTAGAGAATAGGGCTTCATATTACCACTGTCAAGCATATTTCTTTCTATATCCATTGCTTTTTCCATACAACCATCAATGGTAGTGGCTTGTTCTTGCCTTAACTCATAGTTAAACTCTCCTTGAAAGGCATTCTTATAAAAATAAATAGATTGAATATCACTAGGTCTAAGGTTGGCAGGGATTTTGTTCCTAGTCTTTGAAAATCTTATGTTGAAATCACTAACAACCTCATTTTATTTTTTCTTCATAGTGGCTAGCTCAGTTAACAATGATTGTTCATTTTTCCTTTCACCATATTTCTTTAGAAACATAACTTCCATTTTGGTGAAGTTTGGGATATCATTGTTAGGAAGGGAATTAAACCACTCTCTAGCATATTTTTCTAAAGTCTGTAAAAATAGTCTCAATACTACATCTTCATGTTCAACTTCCAGACTATCCATTGCATACAAGAAACTTTTGATATGATCTTCTCCAGTCACTGCACTATTTCCTAAAAATTTAGGGAGGTATTTGTGAGCTTTACTGGGTAAGGTATTTAAATTGATGGGTAATACAAAAGGCCTATATCTGTTAGTCCTCCATAAATGAACATTAACCTGGGCCATTGCTACTGTAGGATTCAGATTCACAGTAGTAACACTTACAGGAATGTGAGGTTGAGTAATCTGGATATGATCTAATGGATTATTTACCTCAGTATTACTATTATAAGAATAATCACATATATCTTCTATAACAGAATTTAAACGTTCATCTACAGTAATAATATTTTGATTTTTCTTTATGTACTTTTTACTACTAGAATTTGATCTACTATTATAAATAGTACTCTTGAAAAGTGGAGTTTTCTGGGTATGTATAAATACCTCTAGATTCTCGAGTTCTAGAAATAGCTCCTTACCGCTTCTCCTGGTGTTCGCCAACATGTTCTGTTCTCTCCTTTTTTATTTTTTCCTTCTAGGTTCGTCCAGCAGAGTCACCAGCACTAGGGTGCAGAAAGAACAACGTATGCTTTTATCAAGAATGCTTGATATTACCACTCATCCTCACAGGAGTCGGTTCTTGGGATAATTCAAGAAAATCAAGAAACCAAAAATTTCAAGAAGATCAAGAAACGTAAAGAAAATCAAAATTTGAAAAACAAGGGTAAAATAAAGAACGTAGAAAATGTAAAAATTAAAACAAACGTTCTTTATTCTAACTAGCCACCCATTGATTAAAAATAATGTCATTCAGAGAAAATTTTAAGAAGATAATTAAATATTTCTATCAAGTCCTCCCAACGACACCAAAAATTATTGGAACCGATTCTTGCATCCATAGGATTCGATTGTCACGCTACAAAAATCTATTTGAAACCAATGAGCTATTACAGGCTCTGGTCAACCTACCTCTTCATTTTGTTAAACATGAATATTGCTAAAGGAAAACTATAGAATGGGTAAGGAAACCCCAATGGTAATTCTATGATAAAACTTTGATTACACGCTCCAGATTAATATAACACTATAAGTATTAAAATGACCAAGCAAGAAAATAACCATTCGTTATGCCTTATGTAGACCGGTGCCTAGATTCATTGGGTTGTTATAGCAATTTAACAACAATTCTAATATGAACAGAGAGAATGGGGAAAAGGAAATTGGTGTTCATAGATTTATTCGAATATCATAATAAAACTAAGAGTTAACCAATGAAAGAAACGTATATAATGCATTCAAATAATGTAATCCATTATACAATGACACACAGAGTTGAGACAAAGATATGACAAGAATAAAACTCAGAATTGTATTGATTTCATAAAATATTACATGCAGAGTGGGCAGGATGCCTTTTAACTCTATTTTTCTCAAAGAAATATATCAATACAATGAAGAGGACTCTATTCAAATAATGTAACAGGTCTCTCCTACTCTCCTTGTTCCAATATGGTAACAGTAGAGTCTCTGAATCCTAGGCTCAATAGGACAGGAAATAATCTCAGCTTCTTGAGCACTTTCCTATCAAAATCCTGCACAGCAAAGGGAAGAATAAGAAATGAGAAAGGAAAAATAGACACAGAAGGGGATACAACAACACAACTAACAGGGCACTCAAGTATACCTCTTAGAAAAAATGCTATTCTCTAATTGCTTGATGCAGAATCTGACCGCAACTGCTTCCTTTTATAACTATTGGTTCTTGATTCTATTATTTTTATTTTATTTCTGACCTTACACTTGTCAGCATCTGATTGAAATTCAAAAATTGGTACAGTTGGCTTCCACTACCCTTGTTGTTCTTGATTGTGCTCTCCTCTTTGAATTTTTCAAATAGTAATTCAATCTAACCAGTGATGGTAGTGTTGGGAGAACCTGTTTCTTCTTCTGCTACCTCCTTCACAATTGTTCCCATTGTTTCCTCTTGGACCGTCTCCTTTACTACTTCAGGGACTTTTTCTGTTGGCTCAGGTTTCTATTGTGATGAACTTGCTTCCAGCTGTTGACCATGATTTTCAACTTCTTTCCCTTTTTGGACTGTCTGCAACTTTTTTATTTGCTCAGTTATTAATCTCCAAACTTTTGTATCAAATGTGGCTGCAATCCTCAGCATATTCATTTCCTACAAAATTCTATTTTTCTGTATGGCAATAGTGGGCCTGTTCCTTTCACATTGAAAGAGTAACATCTCTACAGTATTTACCATAAGAGTAGTTTGTCTAATCATCTTCGCCTCATCACCTGGTTCACATTCAAATCTTTCAATGGTGCGCTGGAATACCTCTTCTACATCTGAGGCCTCTAAGCATTGGTCTAAGGATAGACCAATGTCTGCCATTTTTTCTATTGCATATTTTATCAGATTATCCATTTCATTTACAACATTGATCCACCTCTCTCGGTTTGCTCCAAACAGGGCTGCTTTAAAAAACTCAAAACTGAGCTGAATTTTACTGCCATCATTTGTTATTATTTCTTGTCCCTGCAACTCTTCAAAATGGTCCCCTATAAAATCTAGGGTAGGGTGGATGACTTCAAAATCTTCTTCTCTTTCTTGTAGTAATGTCAAAATTTCTTGAGCAGTCACTTGGATCACCCTTATTTGTCTGAACATCTCAGTAAAACCTCTGGCATGAGTTCTTATTTTCATTGACATGTCTTTCTTCATTGCATTTAGATAATAGACATGATCTTGAATCTTTATCACTGAAGGGGGTTGTGCACTTGAAGTATCTTTTTGGGCCAATTCTTCCTATTTTTTACTTATTAATGCTTTCATTTCAGCTTTTTCCTTCTCCTATTTCTCCAATTGTTTCCTTAGCTCTACAATTTTCCCAATGAATTGGTCTATGGCTTGATTTTGCATTGCCTTGACAACTTTGGCCATTTCACCTTCTTTCCCTAGTACTGATGAGCCCCCGATTTCCTCATTAACTCTAAAAATGAGTGGATCTTGCAAAGCAGGAAGATGTATTTCTGCTATATCTGATATAGGTGCTTCTAATTGTGATTCTTTTGTAAATTGTTCTCCTATATTTCCCATCCCTGCTACTAACTGTAATTCTTGTTCATTTGCAGTAGTGAAAATATTTTGCTCATCTATCCTTTCTAATACAACCTTTGTAGAGGGTAAAGATAATATGGGCCTCTTCTTCTCTACAGTGGTTATCTCTATTTGATTTTTCACCTGGTGACTTCGAAAAAGACCCCCAAATCCACCAGTTCTTCTGCTATTCATTTGTATCACTGATGGAATTTTAATTTCTTGTCCTTTTATGTTTAATGAGGTAGGGATAGCCATGGGTGCCAATTTCTTCATGCTAGTTACAACTAGTACTCTATCAGAAATGGGAACTACAACTTGTTCCATGAGTGAAGCTTTCTGAGCAGGTGTTGTTACAATCTCCTTTCCTTTATCTGTACTCGAGTTTTTGGAAGCTTCTTGGGAAGTGCTTGGTGCCACCTCTATTCTGAGATGAGTACCTTCGAAAGGCCTAACCTGTTGCTCTACTATGTCTATAGTATTCATAGTGACCTCCATTTGGTCAATACCTTATTCTTCTATCAACTCTAACAAGGGGTCTTCTTTGATTGCTAGAGCTGCTCCTGGAAAAATAGGTGCTATAGATTCTACTAAAATTTCTCGAAGTCTTCTTAATTATGTAGGGTAATCATAGGCTCCATGAACCTATGTGTTGCCCCTAATTTCGGGAGGGAAATCATCCCATACCTTTTGTAAATCTAATCCTTTTTCCATAGCTTCTAATAAGCTTTCTTCAAAAGCATCTGTACGATGCAGTATTCGAGCATATTCTCTTTTTGCCATCATTTTGTTGTATACTCCTTTTGGGTCATAAAATCTCCAAGTTATCTCATCGAATCCCATGTTATCTAACTCAAACATTCCCTTGAGCAGGGAAGGGTAGCCAACAAATATAAAATCTCCAAAGTGACAGGGAATATTGAGCCAGGGGACTTTACCATGTTTCTTTACCAGTCTCATCTTAGCTTCTTCGGCTACCTGCCTGCACAACTCCAAAGCTGCTAGAGATAATGGGCAATATTTTGGCAATAGCTTAGGGGGAATTTTGGCCCCATAGAGTCTGATATAAGAGAAGCCTTCTGAGAAAAAGAAATCTCCAATGTCCTTTTCTTTAATAAAGGCTCTTACCCCTGGCCCTAGTCTCTCAGGGACTAATCCGGTTAGAGCCCAATGGATTTCCACCATGAAATGATCATAGAACCAACCCATGTGAGTTCGTCCTTCATGTATTCTCCAGAAACTACTTTGAACATAGGGGCTATCAATGGATTTTATTATTTTATGGGCTTCTCCTCCCAATTGACCCACTATCAGATGGATAAAAATTGAATATTGAGAGAAATGGGGCATCTCTTGTCTTTGTTCAAAAACTACTTTTTTCAATTCTATCATTTCTTCATGTATTTGATTACTTAGTTCTAATTCCCAAGCATAAATTGGGGTGTTATGTGCCCTATTGCATTGTGCAGCTAAATATAAAACCCTTTTAGTTACTCTACTGAGATCCTATACTCCCAAAACTATGTTTATCATATCACAAAAATCTTGGACCCATGGCTTAAAAGCAATTTTCCTAATTGGAAATTTCTTTTCTATTTTCTCATGTGTATCAAACAAGGTTTTAAAAACTTCCATATCTGTGAACATACGATATTGGTGTTCGATTACCTTTTCCACCAGAAAGGTGGTATACTCTATCAATTTGAAAACCTTCTTGGATGTGTTCGACTTTAATACTGAACATCGATCGATCCTTATTATCTCGAAATGTCCTCGTTCTTTCATCATACGCCACCGCCATCCATGCCATCAAATATGAGGAGAAGTGAACTTTCGGACATACCAACTTCCCAAGGTTACTATTCCATCTATTATTTCTGGGGAAACCCTTGTACTGTAACCTCTGGGCTTTGTGAAATAAATCAACCATTATCCATGGGGTCCGGTCATCATTCTCCATCACATGAGAAAAACTCTTGATACATGCATTGTCGATCTCGTATTGCTGTGCTGGGGTAGGTCTTTTATTAGCTCCACATTTTTGAGCAAATTCATACATTGTGCTATCGAGAACAGGTGGTCCAGAGATCTCAAAGTATGGTGACCTATCTGTGATGAATTTTATGGCTTCCCTAGTGTCTTCGGGTACAAAAATATCTCCCCATGATGCCATTGATCTCACGGTAGCAGGTCGGGTCCTTTTGTGATAGGAAATCTTTGAAAGTCTTCTTCTCTCGATACTTATGTGTATCAATTTCTGCTCTTAGCTCACCAGGGTGATATACTAGACTATTTTCGTGAGCTCAAATACTGGGTGGTGAAGTGGGTTCGATAATTCACACGTTTGTCATAAGTACGATGCCACCAACTACCTTTTAAAATTGTCCAAAGAATTTTTGCCAACACATCTTTCCTAGAGTTGGGCCTTAATGGTGGGTAGCATCCTTCATCCTACGTGCCCCTGAACCCTTTGGTTCGTGTGCCTATAATCATTAGCACTCCCACTATTGGCCATTGGAATCCTCTTTTATCTGACATGGAACTATGAGGTGTGATAGGGATGGCTTCCATTTTGAATCTCATGCCACCTTGGCATCGGATGCTAACTAAATCTTCGGGATCGATTACCCTTTTAATTAAGCAACAATCATCCTAGGGATTTTCATAAGATTTAGTTCTTGGTGTGAGTGCCCATTATTATCTTTGATATCCTTAGTTTCTCTGAGTCAACCATGATCGAGTGCAGCCATCGGATCTATCTCTTTGAATTATGTGCATCCATCGAATCTATTAGAAGATGCTCATTAGTTTACCTTCGCTCATACTTGACTTTGACTTACTCGCTATCGTTGGATTCCTTTAATCTCAATGAAGTGCTATCGTCAGATTATCATTAGTTGATTCATCACTTAAATCTTTGATTCATGCACTACGATCAGATCTTGGAGAGGATTAGCACAACCATCGATGTCTTAGGACCTGCATAATTGTTAGTCTACCACTAAATATTAGATATTATATACCTTATAATAATGTAGTGTTTAGTCCACATCTAATCAAGATTTACCAAGGTTAACCTAAGAGTTTTAAAACCCTTAATAACATTTTATTAAGCATAGGCCTTTATAATAACACGTTACACCTTCTATATGATCCCGTTAGATCATACCATGGTGGAGTGCGACCGTTGGATTATTCATATATACACAAATTTTAAGCTAAAATAGAAAGGGAAAATCCCTATAATCATTTAATTAATCATTTGATTAAAGAAACTTCTTTAGATTAAACCTCAATCATTTTATCGATGCACTACCATTGGATCTGGGTGGATATAGGTGCTGTCATCATATCTTTGAATTGTTTTATACCTTTGATCATTCATCGTCATCGATATTCGAACGAAGTCTACCACTATCATTAGATATTCTACAAGCTTTGTCTTACCTGATATAACACCATTTATTTGTTCGAATTTCAATTTAGCATTACTATCAATTCGATAGATATCGATGCGATCATAGATCTTGATCAACCTGCGGGTTAGTTACCAAGGGGTACATAATTTTAAACCTTGATTAATCCAGAAGGGGGAATGATTAGCAACATGCTTAGACCCTTTGTTAATCTCATTTTAATAGATTTAATTAATCACATGGGGTTTTTACCCTTTTAATGCATCTTCTATGGGCATGCCACCGTTGGATTGGATCTGGATCGAGCACTGTCGTCCGATATTTCCAATTAGACCGATGGTTAAAGGGGGTGCATACCCTTAATACTTTTTGGCCATAGCATTTTAATTTGTGGTTTAATTAAATCAAGTGCAACCGTTGATATTTGAGTTTGTTTGAGTGCTATCGTTCGATCTATCAGATTTGCTCATTATTTAATTAGAAGCTTTGACCCATGTTGACTCGTTTAATGTTTTGACTCTTTGGAGAGTGTGCAATCATTGGATCGGCTTAAACTCAAGCGCATCCATCCATATTGGTAGAGTTGCACAAATTTTAATCACTTTTGACCTTAGGTTATAATATTTATGGAACATTGACTTTCGACTTAACCTTTAATCAATTTATCAGAGCGCAATCGTCCGATTAAACCTGATTCGAGCGTGGCCCTCGGATTAGATCTAAGGTGCTCAAATTTTAATTAATGGGGTGCATGCCCTCGAGATTTAATTAAGATTTTTGTTTTGGACTTAAGTTTTTTGGGTTTTAGACCACGGTGTTTAATTAAATTTCTCCATCACTTTTGAATACCTTAGGACTTAAAGGTTTATCATTTGATTTAGGCCCAAAGGGAAAATATTATAGGGAGATCAGAGTTTGGCTTTAAAATGTCTGATTAATGAAATTTTTCCCTAACCCCTGTTTAAGATACTTGGAATTTTAAAGGAGGCTCATATTATTAACAACTAAGGTTAGACTTCAACAAACAAACCCATTAGAAATTGAATCCTCTTAATTAGATGCAAAAAGGACTAGCAATGCTTGCTTACTTTGATGAAACCAAAAATTTAAATTTAGGGGTTTCAAAGTTTGAGTCAAATTTGGCTCCAACACGCCCCACGAGAAAATTGAGTTAGGCTCCCAAAAGGGGACTATGTTTTTGGGAGTCAACACATACCACAAACAAAAAAGACATGACATAGAAGTGTGCCATGGATTTAAACATGTGGTGCAAAATGTGATCAATAGGGATGAGCTGCAAATCGACAACCCCTTGGTTATAGACAACCAAAACATGGGAATATTCAAATATATCCTCCCTAATCATGAGCCACCAAGGAACCATGTTGGACAAATCAAGCAAGTGCAAAGAGATCCGCCTATGCAAGGATTTGTAGGTATGATTAATATGATCACTAGGAACAAAATATATAATCAAACAGAGCCATATGTAGCTCCCATTTGTATCCAAGCTACACCTCATTAGAGGCCAGTGCAAAACCCATTGTTGGGTCCACCAGCAAGATCGATGGTTACAATTAAAAATAGACTCACGTAGAGTCTAAAAAAAACACCGATAAAGTTGTCAATCTATGAGCTCATACAAAAATATCCTAGGCATAGGGAGACATTAATGGAAATCTTGAGAGCCATAGAACTTCAACCCTAGAATCCTAAAGATTTTACTAACTGCATGGGGCATGTGTAGTAGTGTTAGGAATCCATGAAAAATTCTACGATCATGAAATCAAAATGGTATCCACTGCCATAGCAAACCCACCGCTACATATCATCGTGTGTGTTAATCACACTCCCTTCAAGTGAGTATTGATTGAAATAGGATCATAAATCAATATAATAACCACTAAAGTCTTAGAAAACCTAAACCTTCCTAAGTCACATATTGTAACCTTAAATTTTACGCTACAAGCATTCAATGATTTGTTGTGCTCGATAGTAGGCACAATAGTCCTTCCTATTCAGGTTAGACTAAAAACCATCTTGGTGATATGCCATGTTCTAGAAGGTGCTATGTAGTATAACATCCTCCTAGGTTGGCCATGGATAAGGGACATGCATTGCATCCCCTCGATTTTTCACCAATGCATCAAGTATGTGCACAAGGGATAAGTACATGTGGTCCTATCATATGAAGAACAATTTAAATATGTAAATTAGATTGACTTGCTGGGATAATTCATCCTCCCATATACTCACTTGGATATTCGATCTACATCTCCCATAAAACATCTAGTGGATAAATCAAAGTTAGTGCATGTTGATCCTTCTATGTTAGCACCGCAACCAACCCCTAGTACAAAAGTTGCTTCTAAAAAACCTACAACATCATCAAAACTAAGGAATGATTAGAAGCTAAAGGTAATTTTAGGTGAAAAGGAACCTAGGGTAATCTCAAATATTGCAATCGCAAAAATTCCAAATCTTATAAAAGAGGAAAATTTGCACAATGTAGTCAAGGAGGTACCTCAACCTGCCTTGCCTATATCATCAACCACATCATCTACACCATAGGTGATGATTCATTTAGTTAACCCCGAGTTAGCTGAATATATTATGAGCAATGTAACTTTCACACCTATTATAGAGTCTATGCAAGACATGGGGAGGCCTCAAGCCTCCCATTTTCCTATTGTAATGGTGGTGCCACTAGGGGTGCCACCTAATTAGACTAATTTCATTTATGGGGCTTGGATAAAGTCACATATCACTTGTCCATGGAGGATGACAATGATGAAATATTCACTGCTAATGTTCATTATCTATCCAACTCAAAGTTTACCCTTAGGTATTTTGAACATCACCATTGGCATGGTTATGGGCTAGGTTTTGAAAGCGAATGCAGAAGGACGACATACCAGATATGATGCAAACAAAATAGATATGGTGTAGATGCTAAGTCCTACGAATGCGATGAACAAATGCATGAAGGAAATGATGCAAAAATGAGATGTAAGAAAAACAAAGTGGGGCCTCTTTTATTAATGTTTGCTTTTAATCCGGTTACAATACGTCCCCCCTCTAGGGCTCAGAACGTTTGATACAGTTCGTTACATCAATGGATGGTACGCTTCCAGTGTCTTTCGCATGCCCACATTCAAAATGGGCGGGCCAAAAGTTGTCGCCGCTTGTGTCCATGTGTTCGTCATTCCTTGCTGCCCCTCTAGTGTTCCTGGTGGTGAGATCCTATGCACAAAAAAATAGCAAATAGTTAATAGCATATGCGGATATAGGAAAACATGCAATCCCCAAAGCCTCCGGCTAGTTAATATATAAAAGAATGAAACGATGGTCAAAACATGTCATAATGAATTCAAAATTTGATAGAGGCATGGAGACATCATCAGGGACACATTGCAAAAATAATAGTCAGGAAATCATGCACATATTTCTAATCGCTCCGGGGTGGGACGTTGGGGACTGTCACAAAATGTGCAAAAGTGACCTTGCAAATGTCCTACCCAGAGGCCTCCAAAACTCCTGCAAACTTGGGGTTAGACTAAAAGGGGCATTTTGAGATGACCCAGAAGGTCAGATTTGGCAGATTCTACCCATATTGTCCTATATCCGAAGGCGCTCCCTGTAGGTTAGTAAACGCATAAAATGATAAAAACAAGGTCAAATCATGTCAGAAAGCAATGAAACTTGGACAGCAGCATAAGTACATCAGATACAACATAATGCAAAAATAATAGTAAAGAAATCATGCATAGATTTCTAATCACTCCGGGGTGGGGCGATTAGGACTGCAGTAGTGCGGGGGGCACCTAGGGGCAGGACGCCCACCGTTTGGGGCTTAGTTTTGGCACCAATCCAAGTGGGATGGGTCCAAAACCTCCTAGGGGGTTGTGTCGATGAGTTTGGTGTGGGATTGTGGCTGATTTCTTGGGTTTTGGGTCTAGATTGCGTTCCTAGTGTTCACCCGATAACCTCTCTTCCAAAAGAGAAATTAGGGATGTAGGAAGCACAAAGAGGAATGGGGGTATAATTTGGCAGCACTCCGTTGCTCCAAATGCTCCAGCTCTATTCTCCTTTTGGGGTGAGGAGGCTCACCATTTTATAGACCTGAGGGTCTCCTTTGAATGCGCATGCGAGGGTGCCACTTGGCTCACCATGCCTTTTGGGGGAGAGAAGATTCCTCCCTGATTTAGAGCCTCCATGATCAGGGCATGCTTGACTGAAGTCTCTCTCTCAGATTTGAAACCGTTCCTCGCAATTGCATGCCTTGAAGGTGAAGTTGGGTGGTGGATCTGGGCTGCCATTTGTCAAGGCTTGACTTTTTTCCAGTCAAACCTGCTAATCGTCCCACCCTGGAGCGATTGCTGCTAATCGTCCCGGGGTGGGGCGAATAGGATTCTAATCGTCCCAGGGTGGGACGAATAGGGAGCAAAGTGCTTAAAAGGTGCCAAATTGACCTCTGACCTTCCAAAACTGATTTGGGAGTGGTTAGGACCATTTTTTAACCTCTGGAGGCTGCCCTAGGGGGTATGTATGCCAATTCGGTCAGTGCTTGTAGTCACATAATCGGATTGGTGTTGTTTTGGTGTCTATAGATGCCCCTTTTTGGGATGCGTTGTGTGTGGCACAGTGCTGAGCAAAAATAGATGACCAAAGCACTTAATGATTAGGGTTTCTCAGTAACCTAACCAAATTTTGATGCCCCAAGTATGGAAAGGGCACGCATTCTTGAATCCTTGCTTCGACGAGCTAAGGAGCTTAACTCAAGTGTAACCTTTTTCTAGTGAGGTGTACTTGATCTTGGACATTGTTCAGACATTAATAGGTAAAGGGTGCAACATTTTTCCCGAGGAACCTTTTCTTCATGCTTCCAGAATGCCAAGTGTTTGTTTAGCTTGTGATTATTGCTTGTTTGCTGCCCCAAGCAGGAGCGTGATTGTCTTTGTCAATGATTCTTTGAATGCATGCCATTTCCTTGATTGGGTGTGTATTTGTTGATTTGGTGACTAAGTGTGACTACCCCCTCAAGCGATGAATCGATGAGGGAATGACCAAAAATGAGAAAAGCGATGAGTCGCTTGACCCAAGATGACATTTGTAAGGGTGCCTTCAGTTGTTTTTGTTGAACGCTTATTGCAGTTTTCCAACAATTGGACCTATTTTTGGTGGGTTTTGACCCTTTTTTTGATGCCTATTGGGGTAGAAATTATCGAAAATCCTCCTTCCCGTGGAGTGGTCCAGCTATGCTAGCCTTCTTAGGGAGTAGGATAGTGAGTATTTGTGACCCCGATGGTGGTTTTTCATGCCATGAATGTCAGGTGCAAAGGCACCTTTGTTCGGCAGATTTATTGCTGTTTTTGGTGCATTTTTTGGATGCAGTTTTTGTTGCTTTATTTCTTGCTCTGTAATCATCCCAGGGTGGGACGAATACCAATTTTGTAATCATCCCAGGGTGGGATGAGTGCTAACTAGAGCGCTCATCCCAGGGTGGAACGATTACAGGCCTAACAGCCTATATAAGGACCAAAACTAGGTTTTGGGCTCATTTGCAACAATTTTTTCTTGGCGATTTGGAGCAGTGAGGAGGAGGAGTGCGAGTGTGCGTAGCGGAGCACTACCAAAATTTCATGGACATCATGAGTGCGAGAACCGGATCTTCGAGTGGAGGAGCCGAGGCGAGACCGGTATGATGTTCCTTCTCTCTACCTATTATTCGTTTGTGTTTTATATGAAGTTAAAAACTCACATATAAATGTTTGTTTGCGTTATTTTGTTTTTATTCGTATATCAAGTTGAAAACCTAATATATGATTTTTTTTTATTTTTATTTTTTTTTTGTTGTTAATTTTCGTAGATTAAGGTCAAAACCTTAATATTAATTTTTTTATTTTTTAAATTTATTTTATTTTATTGTTTTTGTTCATATTAAGGTTGAAACCTTAATATTATTTTTTTTGTTTTTTTGTTCACATTAAGGTTGAAACCCTAATATGATTTTTTTTTTTTTTGTTTTGTTTTTTGTTCACATTAAGGTTGAAACCCTAGTATGATTTTTTTGTTTTGTTTTTTTGTTCACATTAAGGTTGAAACCCTAGTATGATTTTTTTTTTTTTTTGTTGATTGTACAGTTATTTTCATGTATGTTGTCATTGCTATACAGTTTTATTTTAATGCACTTCTCATGTTGTACTTTTGTTGTACAATTATAAATTGTAGTCTGTACTTCTACTATATAGTTTTATTTTAATGTTTTTGTTTATATTAAGGTATATACCCTAATATATTTTTTTTTTTATTATTTTTCAAGTTGTGAAGAGTCGGTACCGCCAGCCGACTATTTTCTCTGATGCCCGGGATGCCTTGACAGTTGTGGATTGGGAGTGGCTTGATGCCCTTGGGCTCAAGCAGGTGATGCATCTGGAGCCTGTGGTGGGGGATCGGGCATATTTGACTACCCTGATCAATCTGTGGGATCCCCACACCAACACTTTTCATCTCCCAACAAGGGAGATGACTATTACTCTAGAGGATGTGTATCGGATTCTATGGATTTCGATAGATGGACTGCCTATCCGGATGACCCACCGTGACCAGCGAACGATGGTACTGACATGGTGTTTTGGTTCGATGGTGGAGAGGGGGGTGGATAGGGCTGTGGAGAGGGCAGAGGTTGACTGCCAGATAGGCGGTATTCTGGTGCGGTGGTGGTTGGAGAAGGGCGTATTAGGGGTGAGGCATGCTTTGATCATGACCCTCATCTCCAATATGCTGCTTCCTGAATCCTCAGGTGTGAGGTTCCCTTGGAACCTGCTTGAGTTGGTGTTCAGATTGGTGGAGTGTCCTACATCAGCTCCACTTATTATGAGATGGGGTCAGACATTGTTGGCACAGCTGTACGATGAGTTGTACGAGGTCCGCTACCGGAGGTGAAAGGGGATCGGGTGCAGCTATCTCTTGCAGTGCTGGGGGTGGCAGCACATAGCTGTGGAGCGGCCACAGGGTTTGCCTTGGACCACCCGAGGTGAGATGGTGGATCGAGAGATTGGATATGCCACTTTATGGCGGAGGTCAGAGGAGCATGGGCAGAGTCGATGGTGGGCAGGTGACGTAAGTCACTATACTGATGCCTTCTCTCATCTAGCGCCAGGGCAGGTGTTTTGGTGGTCATACCGGGACTATCCAGCCTAGCCTGAGGCTGGAGAGTGGCTTCGACGTGTGTGCAGGGGTAGATGGTTGATTGGGCGGCATGGGACAGAGTAGGAGTACTTCCCGTATGTCCGGGTGATGTGGTAGTTTGGGGTGCACCAGGGATTTCCTAGTGATCCCTTGATCTATCGACGTCATGGTGACGAGAGGACTCTAGTCTGGCCTATCATTGAGCCACTGGGTGAGGAGTCTGATGTAGTTATTGATGTACCCAACGTGGATGATGTTGGGGTGACTATAGAGTATGACCGATGGTGGATTACGTGGTGATGGCGGGGTGAGGGGCCTCTAGGAGGCATGGATACTACAGCAGTAGGAGGTGGGGGTGCAGAGGCATCGATGGAGGGTTGGGGGGCTCCGCTTGATGATGTAGACATGGTGGAGGTCGATGACTTCACTGGTGATGGAGATGATTTGGGGGTTCCAGAGCAGTCGGATGTACAGGATGTCTCGAAGCAGTGGGTGCCGGAGCAGCAGGCCATCCCGGAGGTGCCCATGCCTCAGGCTATCTCAGGGGATGTGGAGGCTAGGTTTCATGCTGAGATAGCATGATTGGAGGGTCTCTTACAGAGATGGGAGGAGGAGCATAGAGATATTTTGCAGGAGAGGGATCTCCTATGGACTCAGTTGGCACAGTGGGATAGTGCATTGGCTGTGTATCATCGATGAGATGTGGAGTGGGGGCGGTATCGGGTAGAGTTAGAGACAGAGGTTGTCCACCTTGATGGACAATTTCCTATGCTTGATGGAGGTGGTTCATCATATCGTACGAGAGGCAGTGAGACTGAGCAGTCTGCATCCTCTCATCACAGGCGGCTAGATGAGGGTAGCATTGGTGGGCAGGGTGCGCGGGCTGGCAGCAGCCACCCTGAGAGGTCCCATAGGACCCATACTACTAGGGGTAGTTCCAGTCGCACCGATCCTACGTGATCATGGTGGCCGACTCCCTAGGCTTTGGGGATTTTGAGTTTTTTGTTTTTTTGTGAGGTCAGAGGACCTTCTTATTGTAGCCTGAGGGCATTTTGACTTGATATATATACATGACTCATTTTTGGTTTGATGATATGCTTGTCATGGTTTATTGTTCTTTATGCACATTTATTTATGTTGATGTATGCATATGCTATTATGACTGCGGATGATGTTAGCTATATGATATAGATGTATGCATATGGAATGGATGGAATGATTTGTTGGTATACAGGTGATGGCACCATAGACTGTACAGGATTTCTATACTATGTGATTGCTTTATGAAATAACTTTGCATTTGTAATTTTTGTTTTGTATTTTTTGATGGTGATGTAAGTAATGAAATGTACAACAATTGTTTTAGAATGTAGTTAAGGTTTTTCTGAGACTCAGATGCTTTAACTAAATAGTCAAGACTGTACATTATCTTACAAGACTTTCGAACAAGGTACGAATTTAGACTTGAGTTTGACCAAGTTATTTCACATCCCTGTGTGTGCGATTGAGTTCGTTGATGTGGTATTCATAAGGATACCACCAGTGCCAGGTAGGCTATCCACCAAACCTGTACTGAGGATCACCTAATTAGCTCCACTAATTCCTTTGTTGCATTTAGTAAGATTAATCTACGGGGCAATCTAGGATACCATAAGCTAGCTCATCCACATGCAAACATTGATCTGTACATATGCCCAATAGCTAATGTGATAGATATATCATCATGCGGGAGGTTTGCCACCAGTGCCAGTAGGCTATCCACCAAACCGGGACTGAGGATCACCTCATGACCTTTCGAATGCTGAGAGTTCCAAGGATTCAAGTTCGACTCCCTTCTTTTCTTCAATTTTATTGGGATACTTGCTCTCATATATAGTGATAAAAATCATTATTTATTTTTCTTTTGTTTTTGAGCAAGGGATTTGAATTTTGAGTGATGGGGATCACTATTTCTTGTGCTTTTTGATGTGTGCACTTTGAGGGTTTTGATGTCAAACTTTGGAGTTTGTACTTTGACTTTTGCAGTTTTTTTTATGTTTGCAACTTTTTGAGAATTTGGGATTTCTTATAGTGGTAAAAACCACTATTTATTTTGGGGAATTGGGTAGGGAAGATGCTTGTCCTTTTGCCAACTCTCAGCATTCTTGGGGTCATTCGCACAGGGGGATGAGCAAGATAACCATTTCACTGTATGGTATCCTGGACCACTTTGTAGGTTTCATATTTCGTTCACACAACTTGGGAATTTTTATGTTTTTTAAGCTTGTGTTGGGATGCTATGTAACAAGGCGTGATCCAAGTAAAACTCTACCTTGTAAAAATTGGTCTGACTTTGTACAACATTTGGCTAGAAATCTAAAGACAGTTGAATGACGAAAACCCTAAAGACATTAAAAGACAACTGACTATGATATGGCAAAAATGTGAATGGCGTTATTCTTGTTGGATCATTTACAAAATGGATAAATGTGGAAAATGATGGCATTGTCGAGTAATTACAGTCTATGGTGCATTTGACATGTATGACCAGCAAATATGCAATGTATGTATGTGATGCCTAATGCAGTTCTTTTTGTGTTTTGATTTTTAAGATTATGCATGAAAGTGAGATGCAATTTTTTTGTTATTTTTGATTATCTGTTGTTTTTTTTTTTTGAATATTCATTTTTGACCAAGCGATTGTGGGAACCCTTGGAGCTTTTGGCTTGACCAAAGGGATTATAGATACCTTTGGGGCATTTTAGGTGACCAAGCAATGGCGAGAACCCTTGGAGCTTTTGGTTTGACCAAAGGGATTATAGATACCTTTGGGGCATTTTAGGTTGACCAAGCGATTGCGAGAACCCTTGGAGCTTTTGGTTTGACCAAAGGAATTATAGATACCTTTGGGGCATTTTGGTTGACCAAGCATTGTGAGAACCCTTGGAGCTTTTGGTTTGACCAAAGGGATTATGGATACCTTTGGGGCATTTTGGTTGACCAAGCGATTGTGAGAACCCTTGGAGCTTTTGGTTTGACCAAAGGGATTATAGATACCTTTGGGGCATTTTAGGGTGACCAAGTGATTGTGGGAACCCTTGGAGCTTTTGGTTTGACCAAAGGGATTATAGATACCTTTGGGGCATTTTAGGTTGACCAAGTGATTATGAGAACCCTTGGAGCTTTTGGTTTGACCAAAGGGATTATAGATACCTTTGGGGAATTTTGGGTGACCAAGCGATTACGAGAACCCTTGGAGCTTTTGGTTTGACCAAAGGGATTATAGATACCTTTGGGGCATTTTAGGTTGACCAAGCGATTGTGGGAACCCTTGGAGCTTTTGGGGTGGGCTATGGCTCTCTAAATGTTGAATGGCCTCAAATGACTGATGTTCAAGGGTTCTAGTTCCTTGATTCCTTCAAGAGAGGCGAGTCGGTATGTTCCAGGTCCTATTTTACTATCGATTACATAAGGACCTAACCAATTTGCCATGAACTTGTCCCTTAAATGGGGTGGCAAGTTAGAATTTTGTTGGTTCTCTTTTAAGACCAGGTCACCAACCTGAAAGTCCCTCAGGTGAACTTTCATGTTGTATGCTTTCTTAAGTCGCTCTTGATAGATACGTAAATGCTCGAGAGCATTGATGTATCGTTCATCGAGTAACGTAAGCTGGTCTAACCGGGCTTGTCATGCAGTGTCATCATCGATGAACTCTTGCATTGATATGCGCAAGGAGGGTATTTCCAACTCGAGAGGCATGACTGCCTCGGAGCCATACACTAGCAAAAATGGAGTTGCCCCAGTGGGCGTCCGAATGCTAGTGCGATAAGCCCATAGGGCAAGTGGTATTTGGATGTGCCAATCCTTATGATTATCTATGACCATATTTTTAAGGATGGCAACTAGCATTTTGTTTGATGCCTCCGCTTGCCCATTTGCCTACGGATAATAGGGTGTCAAAAAACTATGCTAAATTTTGTACTTTGTTGTCAAAGCATGCACATCTTTGTTCTTAAATGACGTCCCATTATCCGAGATGATCTTGGATGGAATACCAAAATGACATATGATGTTATGTAAAATGAACTCCACAATGCGGGGCCCAGTCGTAGAGGTAAGCGGAATTGCTTCCACCCACTTAGTGAAGTACTCTATGGCCATTATGATAAACGTGTGATGACCTGATGATGTAGGGGAGATCTTTTCGATGAGATCTAAGCCCCACTATGAAAATGGCCAAGCCGATTGGATCGACTGCAAGGCCTGAGAAGGTACATGTGTCAAGTTAGCATGGTGTTGACACTTCATGCACTTTCGCACATACATGCAACAATCTCGCTCTAAAGATGGCCAATAATAGCCCATGCGAAGAATGCACTTTGCGATGGCCATACCGCTGAAGTGGCCACCGCATGTACCATCGTGCGCTTGGGTGATCACCCAAGTGGACTCCTGCTGGTCCAAGCAATGGAGGAGGATTCCTTCATAGCTTCGATGGTATAAAATGTCTCCTAGCAAGACATGTTTTGCCACTTTCTATTTGAATGATCTTTTTGCAGTGTGTGACAATCCAAGTGGGAGGCTACCTAACTTGAGATAGTCTCTTATGGGTGTGTACCAATCCTGCTGATCAGAAACCTCGATGGTATGAATGGTTGATCCCTCTTGAAGTTCATCCCTAGCAAAAGTTGAGCGGGAAAGAACTTGTAAAAATAGTATTGTGTTGCTATTAAGAGGGGTTGGAGAGAACAAAGACCCCCAGTTGGCATGATTCAGACTATCATGGATTCGAGAGAACCTATCCTGAGATGGTTCAATCTGGATCAAGTGGATTCCTGGCATTATGTCAGAGCTTGCATGCTCCATCATGGATTGTGATAACATTTTGACTTGAATGGTTGTCATCTCACCAGAAGGGTCTTGTGGGATTAGTGACCCCAAGGAGGCCATAGTGTCCACAAAATGATTCGATGATCGAGGGAGTGCCTCGATGTCGTACCATTCAAGATTTGCTAAGAATTTATCCACAAGGGCTTTGTAGGCCTGTAGAACTGGGCATTTGCATTGGAATACCCCTTTCACTTGGTTGACAATTAACAGTGAATCACCAAAGATATTCAAGTATTTGATGTTCATGGTGATGGTTATCTCGAAGACCTATGAGCAAGGCTTCATATTCAACATTGTTATTGGTGCATGAGAAATCAAGTTTAAATGATAAAGGCATTGGAGCCCCTTGCGGTGTGAAAAACATGATTCCCATGCCACCCCCTTGCTCACATTTAGAACCATCAAAAAATAAGGTTATGTCGGCTTGTGACTCAGGCTCATCAGAATCTGGTGATTCTGAGACATGGAAGACCCCATCATCGGGTAGCTCTATGGTCAGAGGCTGATCATCTTCGAGAGGAGCCTCTGCTAGTTGATCGGTGATGACTTGACCTTTGATGGACTTTTGTCCAATGAATTCGATGTCAAACTCCATCAACAACATGATCCATTTTGTCATGTGACTACTATGATAAGTATGACTCATCATGTACCACAATGGATTCTCCTTAGACACAACATACATCATATTGCTCAACATGTAATGGCATAGCTTTTTGGTGGCAAATACCACCGCCAAGCATAGCTTCTCAATGTATGCATAGTTAAGTTCATAACTGACCAAGGTGCGGCTAAGATAATAATTAGCCTATTCTTTATGTAATTCATTTTTTTGGGCTAGCATGGCGCCCAATGCCACCTCAATAGCTGAGATGTATAAATAGAATGACACTCCTGGTCTAGGTGGTGCCAATACTAGCGGTGAAGCCAAGTATTGTTTGATGTCATCGAAGGCTGACTGGCACTCGTCATCCCAATGAAATGCTACCCCCTTGTGTAATAATTTATTCATGGGTCGGCACTTGTCAGATAACTGTGCTATGAAGCGCTTGATTGACGCGACCTTACCCTGCAAGCTTTTGAGCTGCTTGATGGTGGTTGGGGGAAGCATCTCAAGGATTGCCTTGACTTTATTTGGATCTACCTCGATGCCTCATTTTGAGACTATGAAACCCAAGAGTTTTCTAGATGTGACGCCAAATACGCACTTCTTGGGGTTTAGCCTAACCTTGTGTTCGATGAGGTGATCAAGGATCTTGCGTAAGTCATCGAGATGATTTTTGCGCAAAAGAGATTTGGCCAACAAATCATCCATATAATCTTCCAAATTTTTATGCATGTGATCATGGAAGATGTATGTCATAGCACGTTGGTAGGTGGCGCCAACATTTTTAAGGCCAAAGGGCATGACCTTATAACAAAATGTCCCCCAAGGCATCGTGAATGCCATTTTTAGTTGATCATCGAGATTGATACGAATCTGGTTGTATCCCGAGAAACCATCCATGAGGGAAAGCATTTCATGGCCTGCTGTAGCATCTACCAATGCATCGATGCTAGGCAAGGGGAAATCATCCTTGGGACTCGCTTTGTTTAAATCTTAAAAATTGGTGCATATGCGAATCCTCCCATCAAGATTTTTGATGGGTACCATGTTGGACAGCCATGGTGGGTAATCTACATAGATGACAAACTGTGCATCCAACAACTTTTGTAGCTCATATTTGACCATTAAGGCCACTATTGGGTGCATCTTACGTAGCTTTTGCTTGACTGGCTTGACTGTCGGATCAAGTGTTAGATTATGCGTGACTAGCTATGGGTCTAGCCCCGACATGTCTTTGTAGGACCATGCAAAAACCTCCTTCTTCTCTTTGAGAAGGGCAATGTAATCGGCTTGCTCTTCGGGGGATAAACTTACCCCCAACTTGATGATTTGTGGATTCATTGGATCAGAACCGATGTCTACGTCAATCGTCTCTTCGACTGACATGTGGGATCCATCCTCCAACTGGTGTGGAGTTGGGATCAAGTGGATATCATTTGCTAAATTTAGATCTACATTGGGAATGTTGGGTTCCTCTTCAACATGGAAGATATCCTGAGTCTATCCTGGGGTGAAATGAAACATCTCACCGCAAGGCCAATACTCTGATGGGGATGGTGGTGAGTCAGTGTGATCCCAGTCTATGGCATCTAGGTCTAGATACAATGGTCATGTTGGATCGGCTGGATTGTGGATGGGGGTGGTTAAATCAATGGAGATCATGTTGATGGAATGAATTTGGTCTCCATTACCATGTGGGTGTTGATTCGGACATTCTTGGTGATCCTTGTACCCCGGATCTGGCTCTGTGGGTACTGGCACAAAAGGATCGGCCCTATGTGTGGATAGAAGGATAGGGTCTACCCTTGGCACTGATGGCCCTATAGGGTCTCTAGGTGGGAGGTGCTCTCTGTATGCCCATAGTGGTGGATGAAGCACTTGGTTTAACTGTACTTGGTTTAAATGCCACCTATGCCTTGGTCCCATATTTAGATGTTCAAACATATCATCGATGTCTATGGGGTATTCCTGTTGCCTCATATGGTTGAGATATGCCATCTCAGTCTCATCCTCATAGTCACTATCGGAGATCCATAGGCCTTCATTGGCTCCGACAACTATGTGCCCCTCTAGTTGGTATAGCCTCCCACTAGGCATTTCTTGATCACTATCCTCACTCTCTATAAAAACCAAAAGTTTGGCACGTAAGTAGTCAATGTTGAAGAAGATATTTGGATCTTCTTCCTTCAGTGGATCACTTGGCCTTATGGCCGGCATGGGAGGCTCATTTTGTTTGAGCATGTTGATTTGGTCCCTTCTGGGTTGTTTCGCTCTCTATGGGAGGGCTGGATTCTCTGGAGGTAGCAATTGCCTGATTGGAACATTAAAGGGGAACATTGCCATGAAGTTCTCCTGATAGTCGTCAATGGGTGTCACCTGCGAGTGATTGCTATCGGACTCAAAAGGGTCCCAAGGTGCTACCTCATAATCTGACTCATCTTCAGAAGACCCCCCTTGATCTTTTTCATATCCCTCTTGGAGGTTACTTCTTGAACTTTCCCCTTCCTCGATCAAAGGGGAGGGGTTGTTGAGGTCAACAAGGTTTGTTGTTAACAATGGGAGATAATCCCCCAATGTGTATGTAGTTTTGGGATTGGCATATGGATCTTGTGCCAACCCATCCCTGTTGCCTAGACCTAGGCCTTGCATGGTTTCTACCAAGATGTCGAGGGGCAAAGGGTGGTTGAACCCTACTCCTGATTTATCATATTGCATCTGGTATCTCGGTTGACAAAGAGTGTGCATTCCTTGTTCGTATCTGCCCAATCCATATCCATGCCAATTACATTGGTCTAGGTATTTCAAGGTGAAGTCTGGGTTGGACAGATAGTCAACATTCTCAGCAAATGGCTCTTCATCCTCTTCCTCTTGTAGGTAGGGTTCAAGGTCGTTCTCGAGGCCCCCATATACAAAATTGGTCTGATTTGGTGGGTAGCCTAAAGGGACGATAGTGTCGATGGGGAGGTGAGGTCTCCCCATGTCTTGCATGGATTCGAGCATGGGTGTTGCCACAATGTTCTACACTAGGTACTCCCCTAGGCCCGTATTGGCCATCTCAATGGTAATCATCGATGGTTGAGGGGGAGGGAATGGGAGTTCTCCCTGAGTCCACTCCATGTTGGGTGAACCAGGTGTCTCGACTTCCATTCGGTTGGGCACCTCTTCGATAGAGATGGTTGAGACTAATGGTGGTACCTCCTCTAGGGGCTTCTTCCCATTGTCCTTCAGTGTGGCCACCATAGGTGGCATCATTGGTGAAGGAACAGATGATGAAGATGGTCCAGGTTGGTGAGTTGAGGGACTCAACAGTGAGGATGTAGGAAGAATCGGACCCTATGTGGATGGATTCAATTGAAAGTCCAAATGTGTCGATGGGAGGGTCGATTGTGGCATCAGCTACACCGCATTGCAAAACTTAAAGGGCTCTAAGTCCATTGGGACTACATGTACTTGCCCTTCGTATGTGTATTTGAGGCATTGATGGGCTATCGAAGGGACACACTTCATGTCCCTGATCCAAGGCCGGCCTAGCAAGATATTGTAGGCCATCTCACCCTCAAGGATGTGACACAACGTAGGAATGGTCTTTTGTCCTACTTGGATGGGTAGGACAATTGTGCCAACCGTCGAGCATAACGCGTCGTTGAATGCTCGAAGAGTGTAAGTGGATGCCACAATGTGGGATGCTGGCAACTTAAGATGTTTTAATGCCACTATCATGATTATGTTGTTGGATGAGCCAGTGTCCACCAACACCCTCTTGAATGGAATCCCATTGACCCATGCACGATGACGTGCAGGGGTGGATCCACCATATCACCAATCACCAATTTTAGTTCATCTTCCCTAAAGGTTATGACTGGTTCTGTGCATTGTCTCACATGTCCCACAAAGTTGTTGAAAGAATTGGGTTCATGGGGCTGTAGCTCAATGGCTTTGAGTATCTCCATTAGAGCCTCCCGATGGGGCGGTGATTGTTGGATGAGCTCATAAATGGAGAGCCTAGCCGACGTGGTCCTTAAAATTTGAGTAAGCTTAGTCCAAATCGTGGCCACTGGTCTAGGTGGGGGAGGTTGTGTAGGGTGTTGTGGAGGTTGTGACATTGATGGAACATCTCCTATAGCTGCAATGGGTGCAACCATGTTTGGGTATCTTTTGTTCCATGTCACGATGCTTATCATCCCTACGTATCCTTGCATGGGGCAGTTTTGTGTTACCTCATTCACTTGTAAAGTCTTTGCCTACACATCATGGGTAGGTAGGGGGTCTTTGAAGACTTCCATCTGTTGGTTGCTCAATGCTACGAGATTATCTACCATGAGCATTTTGTTGTCTATCAAGTCCTGCACTAAGTTTTTGAATTTCCAACAAGTGAAGATGTCATGTCCTTTCTGTCGATGAAATCTACAATATAAGTCTTCCCTATAGCCCTTGGGTTTTGGTGCATTGGGGTCTATGGGTCGACTTTCTAACAAGTTTATCAAGTTTGCCATGAACAAGTGGTCAAACAAGGAGTCTCTAGACTCCGTGAATTGTGTGAATTGTCGCTTAGGGTGACGTTGCTGATTTTGCTCTTGTTTATGATTTTCCTTTTCATAGTTATCAAGAGGAACTGCCTGATAATTAGCCTTTGGGGGCTATGTCATTTGTGTAGGCTTTGGTATAGTTATGGCAACCTGATTGACCATGGTGGGTTTCGGTTGCGTGGGCCCAGTTTTAGCATTTTTGGTCCACTCTTTCTTGCGTGGCTTGGCAATCTCGTCATCTTGTATTTTGATCTCCTCAATTATCCTGGCTTGTGCCAGGGCTTCTTCGAGGGTGGCATATTGTTATAGCTACAATAGCATGGAGATCGACCTTATGCAACTCTTTGAAAACATTTGAGTCATGTCGGCCATGGGAGGGAGGTAAGGTAGCTTTGAAAGCAATGTCCTCCATCGATTCCCATAAGTAGCTATGGTCTCATCATCATACTACTTAAGGCCAGCTAGGTCACTTAAGGATGCCTTCTTCTTGGTGTTGAAGGAAAAATGTTCAAGGAACGCGTCCACTAGCTGGTCTAGATTATTGATGCTATGCTTCGACAATTGGGTAAACCAATCCGAGGTAGGGCCTACGAACGTGGTTATAAACATTCTTAGAAGCAATGCATCATTGTCTTGAATGCCAAAGCATTGACTCAGGAACCTTGTTACGTGCTCTTGGGCATCCTCATCCCCTCTAAAAATTGCCAATTGAGGCATTTTGAAGTGGTCGGGGTATGGGGGTGCCAAAACTGAAGGATGCATAGGGTGACTACGGAGCTGGCGTAAGGTGGGCTTTTGGGGCCCCGAAGTCTTAGTCTCCATAGACTCTAAGCGCTCTAGCAGTGCTTTGTATGCATCAGAGGATTTGATTTCCTCTTCTTTGGTTTGTTCTCATTGTGAATTGTGAGGAACTTGAGGCCTATGGAGGGGTAGCCGGATAGCGCCCCCTGCCTTGGTAGGGCATTTCAGCCCGCTCTTCTTCTCACTCAAATTCCTCATAGGCCTCTTGAGGAGTTTTTGGGCATGACCTATAAACATGGATGGGTGCCCGAGGAAGATGCCCATCATTGGTTCTAGGAGTGGCCTCCCGCTCAGGTCTAGGAGGTCTTGGAGGCAATGCTTGATAAGGTCGTGGAGACCTGTCTCGTACTAAGGGGTTGTGCCTCTCATAAATTTCTATCTTATGCATGCGAGGGGTTGGAATCCTCTCATGCATAGTGTTCTGGAGCAACTCATCTATCTGGTGCTGAATGCGCTCTTTGTTAAGATGATATAGTTGTTCTAACTATTGTTGATCTTGCCTAAGCTGCGTGATTTGTGCTTGGTGGGCGGCATGTTTGGCAAATGCCAAGTCGATTTGTTCTGCCGTCCTAGGTCTAGGAGGCCTAGATGCCTCCCCTACATATCTATCTCGGTCATGGTGATCCGAGATCTCTATGGGTCACTTTCCTCTATCGAGGTTAGCAGCATTCACCCGAGGCTCTGGCCTCAATAGGTGATCTTGATAATTAGCAGGTGCGGAGGCGCATTGCTCCCATGTGGTGTATTGCTCTTGAGGAATATACTAGTTTTCCTCATGCTCCCTTTCATACATGTGAAAGGGATGGGCAGAGTTGGCTCGCCCTATCTGAAGAGCCTTGCACTCTAGATTTGGCCTATTAGTTCTAATAGTAATGAGGGGTGGAGGGGGAATGATATAATCATGTGGCCCCTCCTTATGAACCCTATGCTGCTCTAGCGCTTCATCACGTAGTGGCCACTCATAATGAGTGTCTAAGGGGGCCTTCCCATGTGTGTACTCCTCCTGAGAGGGTCTATGTTGAATGGGAGTGCCCCTCAAAGGGGTGCCTCTATAGTCCTTTTCTGTAGTGGCATAGTGTGGACTATGTTGTGGGTCAGGCTGCCAAGGTGGTATAACCAAGTCCTTGGGGCTATAACGGAGGCGACTTGTGCCTCCTTGTATACTTTCCATAGCTTCTGCCCATGATTGGGCTTGGCTACGGGTATACACCATGGTGGTGGTTTTTCTAAAAATATATGTATATTTTTATCTCCTTTACAATTTTTATGCTATACCAAACAAAAGGGGACCACACAAGCAAAGAAATGATTATCTTGTTTACAGATTAAATGTGTGTCCTAGATCTGGTTCAGTGTGTTTGATTTTTGTTATGTAAATCTTGTAAAGAAAACTTTGTTATACATGCATAATGAGGGCTCTTGTATCTCCAAAATGGTCGCCCCTTCAATATACCATTGCCAGGCCATTATACCGAACCTCTCAATATACCCGCCCTTACGTGAGGGAAACTATTGGTACGCGAGAGCAGAATAATAAGTGGAACATAGGCGGTACGGAAGGGGGATCACTCTATTTTTGACACCTACCATAGAAGACTTATCCTCATGCATGGGGAATCACCCCCATTACACTTGGTCAGCTTTCATCAGGATTTACGTCTAGCAATAGTCGTGATCAGGGTATATGTATGCAAAATCCAAGCCAAGGTGGTGATGAAATCCACCGTTGGTCTTGATCAAGTGTTGGGGTATTAAGACCAACTCCTTGATGTTAACTTTATTAGGTGGTGTGTGTGTGGTTCCTTTTAATCATGTAAAGAAAGAAAACATACAACAAAAGATGATTTTCACTAATGCAATGCTTTAAAGTACGTTTTATCTTTCAAAAACAATTAGTAGCAAAAAGGAAATCACAAAACCTACCTAGAACTGAAACCTATGATGAGGACTTGCCATTTGTGCAAGTATCATGCAAGAAAACCAGAGAAGAATGCATTCCTAATCAAGTTCCTTCCATTTAATTTACTCTATTATTTTTATTTTTTTTTTTTATTGCAAGAAAGGAAAACAAACTACTTAACCTTTCTATGCAAGTGTCTGAAAATAAAGCAAAGAAAGCAGAAATTTGCAGAAATAGAAAGTAGAAAAACATAGAGGATGTTCAGAAGGCCTACCTCTTCTCTGTCCAAACTAGATGCCTCTGAGTTTCTGCTCAGAAAATGCATAGAGTTCTAATCGTCCTAGGGTGGGATGAATAGCAGGTCTGTATTCGTCATAGGGTGGGACGAATATGTATTCATCCCAGGGTGGCACGAGTAGCAGTCCAGTGCCCGAATGAATAACACCTACAAAGAAGCCACAAAATTTGGATCAGAAACTTGATCTTAATAGTAGGGGATAGGGTCCCACCATGATCACCACTGAAAGTGAATGCAGAAGGATGGCATACCAGATATGATGCAAACAAAATAGATATGGTGTAGATGCTAAGTCCTACGAATGCGATGAACAAATGCATGAAGGAAATGATGCAGAAATGAGATGTAAGAAAAAACAAAGTGGGGCCTCTTTTATTAATGTTGCTTTTAATCTAGTTACAATACGTCCCCCCTCTAGGGCTCAGAACGTTTGATACAGTTCGTTACATCAATGGATGGTACGCTTCCAGTGTCTTCCGCATGCCCACATTCAAAATGGGTGGGCCAAAAGTTGTCACCGCTTGTGTCCATGTGTTCGTCATTCCTTGCTGCCCCTCTAGTGTTCCTGGTGGTGAGATCCTATGCATAGAAAAATAGCAAATAGTTAATAGCATATGCGGATATAGGAAAACATGCAATCCCCAAAGCCTCCGGCTAGTTAATATATAAAAGAATGAAACGATGGTCAAAACATGTCATAATGAATTCAAAATTTGAAAGAGGCATGGAGACATCATCAGGGACACATTGCAAAAATAATAGTCAAGAAATCATGCACATATTTCTAATCGCTCTAGGGTGGGACGCTGGGGACTGTCACAAAATGTGCAAAAGTGACCTTGCAAATGTCCTACCTAGAGGCCTCCAAAACTCCTACAAACTTGGGGTTAGACTAAAAGGGGAATTTTGAGATGACCCAGAAGGTCATATTTGGCAGATTCTTCCCATATTGTCCTATATCTGAAGGCGCTCCCTGTAGGTTAGTAAACGCATAAAATGATAAAAACAAGGTCAAATCATGTCAGAAAGCAATGAAACTTGGACAGCAGCATAAGTACATCAGATACAACATAATGCAAAAATAATAGTAAAGAAATCATGCACATATTTCTAATCACTCTGGGGTGGGGCGATTAGGACTGCAGCAGTGCGAGGGCGCCCAGGGGCAGGACGCCCACCGTTTGGGGCTTAGTTTTGGCACCAATCCAAGTGGGATGGGTCCAAAACCTCCTAGGGGGTTGTGTCAATGAGTTTGGTGTGGGATTGTGGCCGATTTCTTGGGTTTTGGGTCTAGATTGCGTTCCTAGTGTCCACCCGATAACCTCTCTTCCAAAAGAGAAATTAGGGATGTAGGAAGCACAAAGAGGAATGGGGGTATAATTTGGCAGCACTCCATTGCTCCAAATGCTCCAGCTCTATTCTCCTTTTGGGGTGAGGAGGCTCACCATTTTATAGACCTGAGGGTCTCCTTTGAATGCGCATGCGAGGGCGCCACTTGGCTCACCATGCCTTTTGGGGGGAGAGAAGATTCCTCCCTGATTTAGAGCCTCCATGATCAGGGCATGCTTGACTAAAGTCTCTCTCAGATTTGAAACCGTTCCTCGCAATTGCATGCCTTGAAGGTGAAGTTGGGTGGCGGATCTGGGCTGCCATTTGTCAAGGCTTGAATTTTTTCCAATCAAACTTGCTAATCGTCCCACCCTGGAGCGATTGCTGCTAATCATCCCGTGGTGGGGCGAATAGGATTCTAATCATCCCAGGGTGGGACGAATAGGGAGAAAAGTGCTTAAAAGGTGCCAAATTGACCTCTGACCTTCCAAAACTGATTTGGGAGTGGTTAGGACCATTTTTTAACCTCTGGAGGCTGCCCTAGGGGGTATGTATGCCAATTCGGTCAGTGCTTGTAGTCACATAATCGGATTGGTGCTGTTTTGGTGTCTACAGGTTTATTTGAACAAGGGTGTAGAAATTCGTATCAACCATAGTACCAAATACCAATTGATAGATTTGGCCTTGGATATCACATTAGATGACAATATAAATTTTTAGAAGCCTCAAATCATTTAAATTTATGCTTGGGGGATGACATTGATTGGAATCCCTATCACCCCAAACTTTTGCATTTTTGAAGGGGTAATTGGCCTATAACCATGGTTACCACAGAACCACCATTAGTCTATCATAATAAAATTTCTATGGAGTTTAACTAAAAAAATATCCCAAGGATCAATTGGGTTATAAAAAATAATGAGTATTCTAATGATTTTGGCATTGATCCTCATAGCCCTGACATAAATTGAGAGTTCGATTCAGAATCTATTTCTAAAGAAGATAAATCAAGGCATAAATCTGAAGAAGATGATGGAAAATACTTTTTAGAGGATGATGAATATGAGGATGAAAAATAGATTGCATACCTAGGGCCTTGGCATATATGTCATCTTAGGGAGCATGTGGACATGGAGGAATTATATCATGTAGTATTTCCAGGTCCTCCCATTCAAAGGTGATGCAGGAGCATCCGGTGGTAGCAGAGCAATCTTGCATCAAAAAAAAAAAAATTCTAAGTGTTTGCCTTGATGTCGCGATATCGTGACAGAGAAAAGTGTCGCGATATCGCGACATGTCACGTTTTCATGACTCAAGAAGGAGAGAGAAGGTGCGGAGCAAAAATGTCATGATTTCGTGACATGTCGCGAAATCACGACCGAAAGAAGACAGGAAAGGCCAGAGAAGAAAATGTCATGATTTCGTGACATGTCGCGAAATCGCGACCAAAGGAGCAGAAAGAAAGCAAGGAAGGAAACTGTCATGATTTCGTGACCCGAGAGGCGAGGAGAAGGCAGAAAGGAAAGATGTCGCGATATCACGACATGTCGCGATTTCACGACCGAAAAGGAGAAAGAAGAGCCAAAAGGGAAAGATGTCGCGATATCGCGACATGTCGCATTATCACGACCAAAGGACGAGAGAAAGCGCAAAGGAGAAAAAGTGTCGCGATATCGCGACATGTCGCATTTTCGTGACCCAAGGACGAGAGAAGGCGCAAGGGAGAAAAGGTGTCGCGATATCGCGACATGTCGCATTTTCGTGACCCAAGGACGAGAGAAGGCGCAAGGAAGGAGAAGTGTCGCGATATCGCGACATGTCGCATTTTCGCGACCCAAAAGACAAGAGAAGGCGCAAGAGAGAAAAGTGTCGCGATATCGCGACATGTCACATTTTCATGACTCGAAGAGGGCAGGAAGGTAGAGAAGCCAAAAGTGTCGCGATATCGCGACATGTCGTATTTTCGTGACTCGAAGAGGGCAGGAAGGCAGAGAAGCCGAAAGTGTCACGATATCGCGACATGTCGCATTTTCGTGACTCGAAGAGGGCAGGAAGGCAGAGAAGCCAAAAGTGTCGTGATATCGTGACATGTCGCATTTTCATGACTCGAAGAGGGCAGGAAGGTAGAGAAGCCAAAAGTGTCACGATATCGCGACATGTCGCATTTTTGTGACTCGAAGAGGGCAGGAAGGCAGGGAAGCCAAAAGTGTCGCGATATCGTGACATGTCACATTTTTGTGACTCAAAGAGGGTAGGAAGGCAGGGAAGCCAAAAGTGTCACGATATCGCGACATGTCACATTTTCATGACCAAACAAAAGAAAAGAAAGGGCAGGCGGTTACAGGGGCCATTATAGAGGAAATTACCGAGCGGTGGTATACCGAACGTCATCATTGGTTGACAGGTGGACAGAGTCTATAGTGGCAGCACTGAACAGCACGTGGCACCGAGGTGCAGTGAAAGCAGATGAAGATCAAGAGTCGAAAAGAAAGGCATTTTGAAAGCCAAGACAACGAAGAGGCACGAGAAATGAAATGAAGGGTCAAAAAAGGGAAACGGAGAGTCATGCCAAAGATTTTAAAAGGGGAAGCGAAGGCATGCACAATGGTC
The DNA here is from genome assembly GCA_028583015.1 of Wollemia nobilis. NCBI lineage: Eukaryota > Viridiplantae > Streptophyta > Pinopsida > Araucariales > Araucariaceae > Wollemia > Wollemia nobilis. The sequence goes on from JAQPPZ010016892.1 coordinate 23,294,862, forward strand.
GAAAAACTGCTGAGACATAGTTGCAGACGTGAAGGCAAGAGGGCCATTCTGGACCTGTTTAGGCTATTTTTCTTCCTGGGTGGAAGATGCTATAATAGAAAAAAAACATAAACTATCTTTCAGGATAAAGGAGTTTATTTGGCAGACTGCTGCCATTATTGTAAATTTTTCCAAGTGTAATGAATGAGAATTGAGAATTTGGGGTGAGTGATTTGTGGTCCCCATCAAGTGGTATCAGAGCGGGAGTTCCTGAGTGTGTGAGTAGATCACCGAAAGTGAGGCAATTTGCACCAGGATCTGTGGAAGGATTGTGAGAAGAGAGTGAAGAAGAATGCCTCCATGAAGAAACCATGGTGGTGGGAGAAATGTGGTACCTGAAGAAGATTTTAGAGCTTTGCAGAGGCAAGTGCAAGCCCTACAAGAGGAGTTGCGAAGAGGGGTTGAGCCAAGGAGAGAAGACCATAGTGAAGATGAAGCTTGGGAGGTTGATGATCCATCGGTTGAAGAAGAAGCAACGGATCCTGCAGAAGCTAGATTAATTAAGGCCATATCTCGGATCGGGAAGAAGACAAAGTTTGATGTCTCCATGTATTCTGGGAATCTCAATCCAGAGGAGTTGATTGATTGGATCAATGATATGGAGGAATATTTTGAGTATGAGGAGGTTGTAGATCCAGATCGGATCAAGTTTGCAAAAACAAAGTTGAAAGGCCATGCTTGCTTATGGTGGAAAGAAGTGCAGCTAGAAAGAAATAGAGGAGGAAGGGAAAAGATAACCAGATGGGATCGAATGGTAGAGAAGTTGAAGAGACAGTTTATTCCTGTAGATTACGAATTGGACCTGTTGAGAAAAATGCAGAGTTTGAGACAGTCAAACAAATCTGTCAAAGAATATACAGAGGAGTTCTACCAGATCTCAATCAGAACTAGCCATTCAGAGGCTAACAGGGAGAAGGTGGCCCGTTACATCAATGGGTTGAGAACCAATATTCAAGAAGAGTTGAGTCTGGTTAGGATGAGCACCATTGAGGATGCTTACCAGTTTGCCCTCAAAGTCGAAGAGAAGCTGAACAGACGGTTTGAGGGTAAGCAAAGAGGAAGAGGTCATGGTGGAAGAACTGGTGGAAGGACCAGTGGAGAAAAATATAAGGATCAGAAGAAGGCTGGTGAAACCAGTAATACCCAGGATCAGGAAGAGGGGAACACCTACCAACCCCGTAATCAGAACAATGGTTACCCAAGGGGGAGAGGTAGATCTGGACATGGATTTGGAAGGGGAGGATTTCGTGGAACCTATTTCCACTGTGGCGAAGAAGGACATCGAGCATACGAGTGTCCACAACACCGAGAAAGGATGAATAAGAGACCTGAGGGTCCTGCCAGAGCTGTTGTAGCCAATGAAGGTGCTGAATCAGAACATTCTGAGGAGGTAGAGGGAGGAGAAGTTATGGTCACAAGGAGGACCCTATTGAATGAGGAGAAAGGATCAGACTAGAGGAGGAGCCTGTTTCGCACAAGGTGCAGAAGTTTGGGTAAGGTCTATAACATTATTATAGATAATGGTAGTACTGATAACTTGGTCTCAAAAGAAATGGTTACTAAGTTACAGTTAAAGAAGAGGGGACACCCGCATCCATATCGGATTGCGTGGTTATAGAAGGACCATAGGGCTTTGGTCGATGAGCAATGCTCGATGAAATTTAATATTGGGAATTACTGTGATGAGGTCCTCGTGTGACATCCTCGCCTATGGATGCTTGCCATTTGTTGTTGGGAAGGCCATGGCAGTTTGATCGGTGTGCAGTGCATGATGGTCGCGCCAACACTTACTCAATGACGAAGAATGGAGTGCGCCATAAGCTGAAGCCCTTGAAGGAGGCGGGCGAAAAGGTATGTAGCAGTGCTAGAATCTATTTAGTTGAAGGGGGAAGATTTTTGGATAGTTTAAAGCATGAGCATATGTGCTATGCATTAATTCCTAGAGTTAGGAAGGAAGAATGCAAGGATACCCCTGTAGAAGTCTTAGGACTGTTAGAAGAATTTCTAGACATTGTATCTGATAATGTGCCTGAGGGTTTACCACCAATGAGGAAGATCAGCCACCATATAGATTTGGTACCAGGATCTAGTTTACCCAATAAGGCAACACATAGAATGACTCCTACAGAAACCGAAGAGCTAAACAAGCAAGTCCAAGAGTTGCTCGGAGAAGGGACTGATTCGGGAGAGCTTGAGTCCATGTGCAGTACCTGCAGTACTAGCACCAAAGAAATATGGAGAGTGGAGAATGTGTACAGAATCTCGAGCCATTAACAAGATCACCATAAAGTATAGATTTCCATTGCCAAGGATGGATGACATTATGGACTATTTGAGTGGAGCCAAGTACTTCACAAAGATTGATCTGAAGAGTGGTTATCATCAGATTCATGTCAGAGAAGGAGATGAATGGAAGACAACCTTCAAGACCAGAGAAGGTTTGTATGAATGGTTGGTCATGCCATTTGGGCTAACCAATGCACCAAGCACATTCATGCGGCTGATGAATGAGGTACTGAAAGAATTTTTAGGCAAATTCATCATTGTCTATTTGGATGATATTTTAATATTTAGCAAAACCCTGGAAGAGCATCTGATGCAGGTCAGAAGGGTTTTTGAGAAGTTGCGGGAGGAGCAGTTGTTAATTAATCTAAAGAAGTGTAATTTCGTGAAGAAGGAGTTAGTGTACCTGGGATTTGTCATCTCAATCGAAGGTCTAAAAATGGACCCAAAAAAAGTGAGAGCTATCATTGAATGGCCTACTCCGAGAAGCACGACTGAGGTAAGATCATTTCATGGTCTAGCAAGTTTTTACAGGAAATTCATTAGGAATTTCAGCAAGATTTGTGCACCCCTTACATAAACAATGAGAGGGGATAAGAAAGAATTTAAGTGGACCTTAGGAGCAGATAAGAGCTTTGATATGATGAAGAAGAAGGTTACAGAGCAACCTATTTTGGCACTTCCAAATTTTAATAAGGTATTTCAGGTAGATTGTGATGCTAGTGGTAGTGCCATAGGAGCTGTTTTGAGTCAAGAAGGTAAACCTGTTGCTTACTTTAGTGAGAAACTCAATGATGCTAGGAAGAAGTATTCAGTTTATGATCAAGAGTTTTATGCTATAGTTCAGGCTCTAAAGAAGTGGCGACATTACTTGTTGCCAAAAGAGTTTGTTCTATATACCGATCATCAGGCCTTACAAGTATATTAATAGCCAAGGGAAGCTAAATCAGAGGCACCTAAAGTGGGTTGAGTTTCTACAGAGTTATACCTTTGTGTTGAAGCACAGGAGCGGAAGGTCAAACAGAGTTGCAGATGCCTTAAGTAGAAGGTAGTGTTTGTTGACATAAATGAAGGTGGAAGTGGTAGGATTTGATGAACTGAAGGGTTTGTACCCTGAAGATCCTGATTTTGTAGAAGCCTGGAAGGCTTGCTTGGCACCTGTCACTTTGGACAGGACCAAGTGGTTGGATTTTCTGATCCAAGATGGAATGTTGTTTAGAGGAAGTCAATTATGCATTCCAAGGAGTTCAATGAGGGAAAATCTGGTCAAGGAGAAACACAATGGAGGGCTGGCTAGACATTTTGGTCGGGATAAGACCATTGCCCCGGTTAGTGAGAACTACTATTGGCCGCAATCGCAGCAAGATGTGAAGAGGTTTGTGCAAAGCTGTAGAGTATGCCAGATGGCGAAAGGTGTGAGCCATAACACTGGATTATATCAGCCATTACCTATACCAGAGAGACCATGGGAGGACATCAGTATGGATTTCGTTCTTGGTCTACCAAGGACGCAGTGGGGAAATGATTCCATATTCGTGGTGGTTGACAGGTTTTCAAAGATGGCACATTTTATCCCCTACCAAAAAACTAGTGACGCAGTTCACGTTGCAGGTTTATTTTTCAAAGAGGTGGTACGACTTCATGGTCTACCAAAGAGTATCATTTTTGACAGAGATACCAAGTTTGTTGGGCATTTTTGGAGGACCTTGTGGAAGAAATTGAAGACAGATTTGAAATTTAGTTCTGCATACCACCCACATACTGATGGCCAAACGGAGGTGGTGAATAGAAGTCTGGGAAATCTATTGAGATGCTTGATAGGAGATAAGCCCACGGGATGGGATTTGGTTTTGCCACGGGCAGAATTTGCATACAACAATTCTGTCAATAGGAGTACTAACAAATCTCCATTCCAGATAGTATATGGGAGCAGTCCAAGGAATGCTTCTGAGTTGAGGAAGATGGATACAGGGGAAAAGTGCAATGCCGAGGCTGAGGACTTTGCAGAGCATCTGAAGAGTGTGCATGAAGAAGTGAAGAAGCACATTACTAACATGAATAACCAATATAAGACAAGGGCAGACCAGAAGTGACGGTTCAAGGAATTCGTAGTGGGAGATGAAGTCATGGTCCATTTGAGAAAAGAGAGATTTCCTACTAAAACCTATAACAAGCTGAAGATGAAGAAGTTTGGACCATGCCGAATTATAGGAAAACAGGATTCAAGCAATGCGTATGAAGTGGAATTGCCAAGTGGCCTTAACATATCACCTATTTTTAACATTGTAGATTTGGTAGAATATCATGAAGGAGGCAGTAGCGAGACACCAAGTACAAAATTGTGGAGTATTCCAACATCTACTCCAGTAGCAGACGAGATCGAGGAAATACTAGACACTCAAGTAGGCAGGAGTACCAGGAACAGCAGTATTCTGAATATCTGGTCAAGTGGAAGGGCAGACCTATCGAAGATGCAACTTGGTTGTCAAAAATAGAGGTCGACCACCTGGGTCTTCCTCCAACAGTACAGAAGTAAAGGACACTTCCCAATCCACCCCGGGTGTCTGATGCAGGAGCATCCGGTGGCAGTAGAGCAATCTTGCATCGACAAAAAAAAAAATTCTAAGTGTTTGCCTTGATGTCGCGATATCGCGACAGAGAAAAGTGTCATGATATCGTGACATGTCACGTTTTCGTGACTCAAGAAGGAGAGAGAAGGTGTGGAGCAAAAATGTCATGATTTCGTGACATGTCACGAAATCATGACCGAAAGAAGACAGGAAAGGCCAGAGAAGAAAATGTCACGATTTCATGACATGTCACGAAATCACGACCGAAGGAGCAGAAAGAAAGCAAGGAAGGAAACTGTCGCGATATCGCGACATGTCACGATTTCATGACCCGAGAGGCGAGGAGAAGGCAGAAAGGAAAGATGTCACGATATCGCGACATGTCACGATTTTGCGATCGAAAAGGAGAAAGAAGAGCCGAAAGGGAAAGATGTCGTGATATCGCGACATGTCGCATTATCGTGACCAAAGGACGAGAGAAAGCACAAAGGAGAAAAAGTGTCACGATATCGCGACATGTCGCATTTTCATGACCCAAGGATGAGAGAAGGTGCAAGGGAGAAAAGGTGTCATGATATCGCGACATGTCGCATTTTCGTGACCCAAGGACGAGAGAAGGCGCAAGGGAGGAGAAGTGTCGTGATATCGCGACATGTCGCATTTTTGCGACCCAAAAGACAAGAGAAGGCGCAAGAGAGAAAAGTGTCGCGATATCGCGACATGTCGCATTTTCGTGACTCGAAGAGGGCAGGAAGGTAGAGAAGCCAAAAGTGTCGCGATATCGCGACATGTCGCATTTTTGCGACTCGAAGAGGGCAAGAAGGCAGAGAAGCCAAAAGTGTCACGATATCGCGACATGTCGCATTTTCGTGACTCAAAGAGGGCAAGAAGGCAGAGAAGCCAAAAGTGTCACGATATCGCGACATGTCACATTTTCATGACTCAAAGAGGGCAGGAAGGCAGAGAAGCCAAAAGTGTCGCGATATCGTGACATGTCGCATTTTTGTGACTCGAAGAGGGCAGGAAGGCAGGGAAGCCAAAAGTGTCACGATATCGCGACATGTCGCATTTTCACGACTCGAAGAGGGCAGGAAGGCAGGGAAGCCAAAAGTGTCGCGATATCGTGACATGTCGCATTTTTGTGACCAAACAAAAGAAAAGAAAGGGCAGGCGATTACAGGGGCCGTTACAGAGGAAATTACCGAGCGGTGGTATACCGAACGTCATCATTGGTTGACAGGCGGATAGAGTCTACAGTGGCAGCACTGAACAACACGTGGCACCGAGGTGCAGTGAAAGCAGACGAAGATCAAGAGTCGAAAAGAAAGGTGTTTCGAAAGCCAAGACAATGAAGAGGCACGGGAAATGAAACGAAGGGTCAGAAAAGGGAAACGAAGAGTCATGCCAGAGATTTTAAAAGGGGAAGCGAAGGCATGCACAATGGTCAGAAAACTGCTGAGACATAGTTGTAGACGTGAAGGCAAGAGGGCCATTCTGGACCAGTTTAGGCTGTTTTTCTTCCTGGGCGGAAGATGCTGTAATAGAAAATAAACATAAACTATCTTTCAGGATAAAGGAGTTTATTTGGTAGACTGCTGCCATTATTGTAAATTTTTCCAAGTGTAATGAATGAGAATTGAGAATTTGGGGTGAGCGATTTGGTCCCCATAAAAAGGAGACCAGTGAATTTAGAAGAGATATATCATATAGCTTTTCCTGGTCCTTCAAACTTAAGAAAATTATTTCCCCTCGAGGATCCAATTCTTTTGTCTATGACCAAAGTAGACCCAGTGATTCCCATACTTCCTAAGCTAGATATAGAGCATGGGAGGAAACCTAAAAGTAATGAATTTCATCCGTGTGGTCTTGGAGATTTATTCAATTCCATCAACATGATCTCCATTGATATGACAACTCCACTTCATAATATATCATATCCTTCAAAAAATTTACACCTTAATGATGATGCCATTGATTTTGACCATGTCAATCACCCCTCAAACCTAAATATATCTTCCCTAATGAAGAAATGCTGCAACCATTCCATTTTATGCCAAGTTGTACACATGATGTCTATCATGCTAAGGTTGATCCTGATTTTGTGGAACCTTTAAACCTAGAAGATGATATCCATTTGATCCCTACGTCTCACTAGCTTGAGGAGGGATTGCATATGTCAATAGAGGAAAATTTTGAAGTGGATATCAATGAAGATCCCACCCATCATAAGAAATTTAAGTTCAGATAAAGCTTATCTCCCAAGGAATGAGCCATCCTCATTCATCTATTAAAAAAGAGACCTGATCTCTTTGCTTATAATTATAAGGACATGCTATATTTGGATCCAAAATTGGTTGTTCACAACATTTCACTAGATCCTACCATGAAACTAGTCAAGCAAAAACTCAGGAAAATGCATCCAACCATCGCCTTGATGGTTAAATATGAACTAAAAAAGTTGTTGGATGTAGAGTTCATTATTCCCATAGACTATCTAAAATGGGTATCAAACATGGTACTCATAGGAAAACCTGATGGAAGAATCCATATATGCATGGATTTTAAGGACCTCAATAAGGCAACACCCACGGATTCATTTTTGTTGCCTAATATCAATACTCTTGTAGATGCAACTATAGGTCATGAAATACTCTCACTCATAGATGGTTTTTTGGTTACAACTAGATTTTTTTTAAAATCAAGGATCAACACAAAACCACTTTCACCACTCCATGGAGAATATTTTACTATAAAGTTATGCCATTTGGCCTCAAAAATGTTGGTGCCACATATCAATGGGCTATGACATACATCTTTCATGAATATATGCATAAGATATTAGAAGATTAAATCGATGATTTACTGGCCAAGTCATTACTGCATGAAGAGCACACCGAGGTACTTAGAAAAGTCTTAGATCACCTTATAGAGAATAATGCCAGGTTGAATCCCAAGAAATGTGTCTTTGGTGTAACTTTAGGTAAACTCTTGGAATTCATCATTTCTAAATGAGGGATCATAGTAGACCTAGTGAAGGTCAAAGCTATATTGGAAATGTGTCCCCCTACAAACATCATATAATTAAGAAGCCTACAAGGCAAGGTAGCATCCATAAAGCACTTCATCATGTAGTTATTAGATAATTTTCAACCCATGAATTGATTGATACACAAGGAGGTCCTATTTAACTGGGATGAAGACTACCAAAAAGACTTCACTAAAATCAAGAAATACCTAGCATCATCACTAGTATTAGATCAATCTAGATTTGTACATATCCACCACAAAATTTGCACTAGGAACTATGCTAGCCCAAAAGAACATGCAATACAAAGAATAGGCGATATACTGCATCAGTCAAAAATAGGTTAGTTATGAGCTATGATATATATATGTAGAAAATTTGTGCTTTGCAGTGGTATTTTCAACTAAGAAGTTGCACCACTACATGCCAAGTCATATGATGTATGTTATATCAAAACAAAATCCTTTGTAGTACATGATGAGTAGGACATATCATAACACATGTACTGCAAAGTGGATCATGCTATTGATATAATTTGAACTAGAATTCATCAATCAAAATTCAATCAAAGGGTAAGTCAAAGCTAATCAATTGGTAGAGGCACCTCTTCAATATCATAGGCCTCTTGTAATAGAACTTCCTAATGATGCAGTCTTTGCATTATCAGAGTCACCTGAACCTAAAGAACCAGATAATAAGGTTCATATTTCTTTGTTCTTTGATGGTTCGAAGTGTGAGCAAGGAGGTGGTACATGGATTATATTTTGCATGCCATAAGGTGCTCCAATTTCATTTTTATTTGAAATCAACTTACCTTACAAAAATAAAAACACTGAATACGAGGCCCTAATATTGGGTCTCCAAACAACTCTCACCATGAAGATCAGAAAGTTGAATATCTTTGGTGACTCTCTTCTCATAGTTAATCAAGTTAAAGATATTTATCAGTGTAGGTGTCCCATATTTAAATAATACAAGACACTTATGGATACTTAGTTAGCCCAAATGGAGTGGTATGACATCAAGGCAATCCCTCAAATATCCAAAAAAATTGTAGATACTATGGCATCTTTGGGATCCTCAATCCCTCAGAATATATCTGCAGACTTCACTACTATCTAGGTAAAAATACTATTGCAATCCATGATAAGATGTGAGGCTCAAGAAAATAATGAATTAGTCCACATGATTCATATAGAATCAAACCATGAGTGGTTATATAGAGCTAGATACTTTCTAAAGAAGGCACCTTGGGGGTCTTTGATCTTGTAGGGTCCTACGAAGAATGGTACCACTATTATCCATAAGGTTGTTTCCTAATATACATTTGTATAAGTCAAATTGTAGTAGGAACATATTATCTAGTCAGTTGAAGCCATCACTTATCAAGATTTGTTATCACAATTACACTATTTATTTAAGCTTGGAGTAATCTTGCAGGGATTGTCACATGCTACAAAAAGAGCATTTAAACAAAAAGTTACTAGATATGTCTTATTAGGATATATCTTGTATCATCACAACTATGATGGAATTATCCTTAATTATATTGAGCCCTAAGAATCATCTTGGTTGATTTCATAAGCTCATTACGATACATGCAGTGGCCATTTTAGCAGTATGTTCATCATCAAGTGCATCCTTTGAATGGGTTTCTATTGGACCATCATGGAGAAGGATTGCACAGTGTATTTTAGGAAATGCATCAAATACCAACACCATGCTAATATTACACACCTACCATACAGGCCTTACAGCCCATCCAAGTAGCTTGGCCATTTTCTTAGTGGGGTTTGGATCTCATTGGTAAGATCTCTCTCCCATATTTGGGCTGACACATAACTCAAGAAACTCAGAGGGGTATTTTAGGGATTGAGATAGAAGCTATAAAAGCATATTTGGTTCATGCAATGTGGGCAACAGTAGATGCAGAGACGATAGTGAGCAATAGAAAATGGAAGTGGTGAGGATGCTTAGATGCTTGAGAACTTAGGGTACAAGGGCTCAAGGAACTCAAGAAATATTAGACTTAAGGACTTCAAAAACTTAGGGGTTGAGTCATCAAAATGACTCTTTATAATCTCTCCTAAGGCACATTAGGGTTTCAACAACATAATTTGTGTGGTTAATATTAAAAAATGACGAAGAGTGGAGATTAAATCTGGGTATGTGACATGGATTAAGGTGGATGAATAGCTAGGATTAAATCATGATGGATGGTTAGAATTAATTCATATAAATATATATTAAATATATAAATAAAATATATAAAGTATTATTATTTAAATATATATTAAATAAATATATATATAAATAATGGATAAATGTGGTGGGAAACTATGGATGGATGACAAGTGGCTATATTTTGGTGTCTACAACAACAAAGTGGGGCACTTTCACCTACCAAAGAATGCCATTTGGTCTATCAAATGTTGGTGCTACTTTTCAAAGAGATATGGTTTATGCATTTGGTAAATTGATCAACAAAATACATCTAATATACTTAGATGATATGACTGTGTTCTCACATGAAATATAGGACCATATTTATCATTTAGAACAATTTTTCCAAAAATACAAGGAATTTGGCATATTGTTAAATCCTAAGAAATCCATCTTTCTAGTTCATGAAGAAAACTTTCTAGGTCATGTATTATCAAAACAAGGGATGTCTATTGACCCAGATAGAGTAAAAGTGCTACTAGCACTACCCCTCCTGATGAAAAAAAGGCTCTATAATATTTCTTTGGGAAGATTAATTTTTTAATAAAATTCATTTCATAATTTGATCAGATTATAAAACCAATCTCATAATTGCTCAAAAAGAATGTAGATTATAAATGGAATGACAAAAGAAAAAAATCATTTGAAATGATCAAATAGGTCATTGCCACATATCCAGTATTGGTCAATCCTAACTTTGATAAGGACTTAATTATCTATGCCTATGACATTGAAGAAAGTTATGGCACTGTACTAACCCAAAAATATAACCAGGGGAATGAGCATCCCATTTTATTTTGGAGCCAAACCTTGCATGATACCAGGTAAAATACAACTTCATAGAAAGGTAAATATTTGTAGTCATGAAGTCATTAAAAAGTTTAGGTAGTACCTAGATCAGAGCAAAAAAATTGTCTATGTAGTCCATCCTGATGTCATAGCCTTCATATTACAAGGGGAACTTGGTGAGAAAATAGTAGGTTGGATTACAAATATTCAAGAGTTTAACATTGAGATTCACCCTACGAAAGTGGTAAGAGGTAGAGCTCTCTATCAAGAAATGACAACTACAATAAATCCATAAGAAGAATTAGTTTTCCAGATCAAGGAGCTAGATCATATATGTGAGATTCTCCCATAAGAAGTTGATTGGATAGATCAACTCACGAGTTACTTCCAGATCAATATTTGTCCTTAAAATATCAATGCTTCATAGAGGAGGAGGTATAGGCTTTAGACCTTGCATTATACCATACTGTCTGGAGAAATTTACAAAAAAATCTTGATGGCATTCTCTTAATATGCATAAGAAAAAATAAAAATCATAAATTCCTAAAGGAATTTCATGATGGACCATCTGGAGGCCATTATTCATGAAGATATACTACACTAAAAATTATAAGGGCAGGATATTTCTAGCCTAATGTTCTTTTAATGCTTTTAAAATTGACAGAGCTTGTGACAAATGCCATAGATACATAGGTAGAAATAAAAATGCTGCAATGCCCCTACATCCAATACAAGTTGAGCAACCTTTGTTGGACTCTAGAGCATACTTTAGAGTATCTTCCCTAAAGTAACTAGGTTCTAAATATTTAGTATTCATTTAAATATAGTTGCACCAACTTTACTATTTGAGAGGAAATTAGTTTTTTTTGTGAGAGCATATAGGGAATTGTTTAGAGTGTTTCTAAACATAGTAGGAGTAAGTAAGACCTCCATAATAGTAGATATTTCAAACCGATTGGAGTGCTATAAAAGCATTGTAAGTTCTTATGATTATTAATCTAATTAGTCTATTTTTTAATTTTGGTATCAGAGCTAGGTTTTCTCAGACGGATCAAAACCTGTGGAGAGTGGTGTGAAGAGATCTGAAGCACACACTTTCTAAAAAAAACTCAAGTGGCCAAAACTCAACAGAGTTGCAGGAAAGTTCTCGAGTAAATCATTCATATCTCACGTATCCTAAGGTATTTTATGATGAAATTTTGAGGTTTTTTAGATAATTGCATCAAGAGGATGCAATCAAAATTTTAGGTTGATTCAATTGAGTAAAAGAAGATTTGCTGCTACTATTTATTGTAAAAATATTGTATTAGAAGCTATCTACATTATTTCAAAGTTTTATTGATTAGAATCAATGGCTACCAATAACAATCTTCCCATTCCTAAACTTAATAGGTTAGATTATGAGTATTGGTCTATCAATATGAAGACCTTAATCATAAGAAAGGGGTTATGGGATATTCTAGAATAAGGCTACAATGAACCTATAGATTGGACCACCTTGATTGCAGCTTATAGAACCAATAGAAAGGATGCCCAAAATAAAAACTCATTTTCTCTCTACCATCTCCAAGCAAATTTGGAGAAAAGCATCTTTCCAAGGATTGCTTCTTTTTCAAGAGCCCTAGAAGTATGGATAGACTTGACAAATAGCTATCAAGGGAGAAATCAAGTAAAGCAAGTAAGGCTTCAAACCTTGAAGATATATTTTTGAGAATATCAAGATGCAATATGATGAAAGAGTGGGAGATTATTATGTGAGAGTGAAGGCAATTGTAAAAAAATGGAGATACTTGGTGAAGACATAAGAAATTAAGTAGTTCTAAAGAAATTTTTGAGAACACTCCTTCATAAATGGAACCATATTGCTATTATTATTGAAGAGTCTAAATATTTTTCTACTCTAATTTTTGATGCTCTAATTGGTTCTTTTATGTCTCATGAAGAAAGGTTGCAGGGTGCTACATCTTCAAGCTTTGGAGATGATGAGAAAACATTATCATCCAAGGAAGGTGATAATGCACAAGGAAGAGGAAAATAAAGAGGGCAAAGGACAGGCAAAGGAATAGGAAGAGGTAGATAAAGAGGTGGAAATCAAGGAATAGGAGGTGACAAATCAAAGAAATCTTGTTACAATTATGGCAAGGTTGGTCACTTTTCTAGAGAATGTTGGTCCAAGACTTCTCAATAAGGGATAGGTAATAACTATGGAAAATATGGAGAAGAGCAAGTAAATTATTCAATTTTTTTCCTAACATATGGAAAATCAGATCAAAATCTTAATGAAACTTGAATTTTGGATGTCAAAGAAGAGATTTTTGCTACAATGGATTCCACATACTAATCAAAGATCAAATTAGGATATGACAAGGCACTACAAGTTGAAGGTATGGGAGCCATGGAGGTTCCAACCAAAGAAGGCACAAAGAAGGTAAACAACATCTATTACACCCCAAAATCCAACATAATTTGCTTAGTGTTGGACAAATCATGGAAAATAACTATAGGCTTGTTTTTGAAGATGGAAAATGTGTAATTTTTGACAAAAACAATTGTAATAGAGTTGTTACACAAGTACATATGACAAAGAATAGCGTATTTCCTCTTAAGTTTAGGGAACAAGGAGGTGCTCAACTTGCTAGTGTAGCCATTGAAAAACCAAGTGTGCTTTGGCACTTGAGATATGGTCATCTTAACTTTGCAAGCTTGAAGTTGTTGACTTCACAAGCTATGGTATGTGGATTACCAAAATTTGAAGAGAACAAGGAGGTGTGTGAAGGATGTGTTTTAAGAAAGCACTCAAGAATAAATTTTCCAATAGGTCAAGCATGGAGATAAAGCCATCCACTACAACTGGTATATTCAGATATTTGTGGTCCAATGCATACTAAAATTTTGGGTAACAATTCTTACTTTCTCACTTTCATTGATGATTTCTCTAGAATGTGTTGGATTTATTTTTTGAAAACTAAGGATGAAGCTTTTGAATGTTTCAAGGATTTCAAAAATAATGTAGAGAATCAAAGTGAGTATGTTGTAAAGAGATTAAGGACTTATAGAGGAGGGGAGTTTTGTTCAAATACATTTCTAAAATATTGTAAATATTGTGGGATCAAAATGTAATTCACCATTGCGTACACCCTACAACAAAATGGTGTGGCTGAAATAATTAACCGCACTAATGTAGAAATAGTAAGATCAATGCTTCAAACAAAGAAGCTTAGTAACATGTATTGGGCTAATGTTTTTAGAACAAGTGTTTACATTTTGAATATGAGTCCTACATCTAGTTTATATGGAATAACTTCATATGAAGGATGGTATGGCAAAAAGCCAAATGTAAAACACTTCAAAGTTTTCGATTGTCTTGCATATGCTCACATTCTTGATACAATAAGAAAGAAACTTGATCCCAAAAGTCAAGCACGTATTTTCATTGGGTATTATGAAACTTCAAAGGCATATAGGCTCTACAATCCAGAAACACACAAAATTATAATCTCCAGAGATGTAATTTTTGATGAAGGGGGAGAATGGGGTCATCAAAAACTTTTTGTTGATGATGGATCTCAAGTGTAGCAAGTTCAGCCTAAAAATAGCAAAGGAAGTCCTCCTCCAAGACCAAGCATGAGTACTACTTCAAGTACAATAGATGCTACTCCAAGTCCTTCTCCACAAATATCAGCAAGTTTTTCTCCAATGGATGTATATTCACCATCAAGAGGTAAGAGAACACTTCAACACCATCCTTATTTTCAAATGTTGGATAAGAATTTCCAAAAAAGGTACACTAGAAGCCAAGCTAGTGAGATGAATACAGTTTTAAAAAGACATGAAAATTTACACATGTATGGTGATTATGATTCTCAATATCCTAAGGAAGATGTTGTAAACTATGCTTTAAAGACTAGTGTAGAGCTAGAACCATCTAGTTATGAAAATTCATGTGCTCAAGATGTATGGAAACAAGCCATGAAAGAGGAAATGACCTCTATAAAAAAAAATGATACTTGGGAGCTAGTGAAGCGTCCTAAGGGAAATAAATGTGTTGGATGCAAATGGGTCTACAAGACAAAATTAAATACTTATGGAAGCATTGAAAGACACAAGACAATGCTAGTAGCAAAAGGGTTTACTCATAAGTATGGAATTTACTATGAGAACTTTTCTCCTGTTTCTAGATAGGATACCATCAGATTAGTAATTTCTTTGGCTACTTGAATGGGTACTTGAATGAAGAGGTTTTTGTACAAAAACTTCAAGTATTTGAATAACAAGGTAAGGAGCACCTTGTCTAAAAATCAAATAAATCATTGTATGGCCTCAATCAAGCACCAAGGGTATGGTACTCACGCATTGATGGCTACTTTAAAAAGTATGGATTCACTAGGAGCAAAAGTGAACCTATTCTCTACTACATGAAACAAGGTAAAGATATTCTCATTGTATGTTTATATGTGGATGATCTAATATTCATGGATAGTAGTGCTAATATGAATAAGGAGTTCAAAAACTCCATGATGAAATAATTTGAAATCAAATATCTAGGCTTTATGCATTACTTCCTAGGGATGGAAGTACATCAAACAGGTAAAGGGATATTCATATGTCAACACAAATATGCTCAAGATATGATAAAGAAATTTTCTATGGAGCAATGCAAGTATGTTGCAACTCCAACGAGTCATGGGATCCAATTAAGAAAAGAATATGGAGCACCAAAAGTTGACATGACCACTTACAAAAGCATGGTTGGGAGTCTAATATTCCTCACCAACATAAGGATGGATATTCAATATGGTATTTGTATTGTTTCAAGATATATGTTTGATCCATATGAACTTCATCTACAAGAAAATAAAATAATTTTGAGATATGTAAAGGGTACATTGGATTTTTGGATCCATTACGACAAATGTAATTATGTAAAATTAGTTGGCTTTAGTGATAGATTGGGGTAGCAATATAGATGATATAAAATCTACTATAGTTTATTGTTTTAGTCTTGGGTCTGGAATAATTACATGGAGTTCCAAAAAGGAGACTTTTGTAGCATTATCATCTACTAAAGTTGAGTAGATAGCAATCACAAATGCTAGTACCCAAGCTTTATGGGTGAGAAAAGTTCTTGAAGAAATAGAAGAAAGACAAAGTGTTACTACCATATTGTACTATGACAATATGAGTGCCATCCAATTGGTACATAATCCTATCCACCATAGTCAGTCAAATTACTTTGACATGAAGTATCACATCATTCGAGAGATGGTGGAGAAATAGGTGATTGAGCTATGACACTGCAACACTTTGGACAACATAGCAGACATATTCACCAAAGGAATTGTGAAAGCTCAGTATATAAAGTTGAGATACTATCTAGTCAGTCCTCTAAAATTTAAGGGGGAGAATTTTGGACTCTAGAGCATACTTTAGAGTATCTTCCCCAAAGTAAGTAGGTTCTAAATATTTAGTATTCATTTAAATATAGTTACACCAACTTTACTATTTGAGAGAAAATATGCTTTTGTTGTGAGAGCATATAGGAAATTTTTAGAGTGTTTCTAAACATAGTAGGAGCAAGTAATTTCTCAATAATACTAGATATTTCAAACCAATTAGAGTGCTAAAAAAGCATTGTAAGTTCTTAAGATTATTAATCTAATGAGTCTATTTTCTCAACATTTTCAGCAGTGGGATTTGGACTTTGTTGGAGAGGTTAGTCCTAATTTTTTAATAGTCCATAGGTATATCTTAACTACCATGTATTATTTCACAAGATTGGTGGAGGAAATACCAACCAAGAGATGTGATTAGGATGTAGTGCTCGAATTCCTTGAAAACCTTATCACCAGGTTTGAAATCCCTAAATATTTAGTAAGTGACAATGGCTCAACTTTTATAGGGATCAAGTATATATATTTTGCTAGTAAATATGGCATTTACTTGAAGAATTATTCAAATTATTACCCATAGGGAAATGGCCTAGCAGAATCAAGCAATAAAAATCTTCTCAGGATGTTGAAAAGATTGTTAGAAGACAATAAGAAATCTTGGCATTTGTTGATGAACCAGGTATTATGGGCATATCAAATTACCATGAAAAATTCCATAGGCACATATTCCTATACATTGGTATATGTAAAATAAGTGGTGCCACCAATCCATTTAGAAATTCCATCTTTGAAATACATCAGCGATAATAATTCTGATAAAAAAGACCCCGTGAATGAAAGATTGCTTCAACTACTACATTTGATAGAACAGAGAGAGGAATCTTATCAGAGTTTTTAAAGACATTTATCACAAACTAAGAACTAGTTCAACAATAAAACCACATTTAGAAATTTTAAATTTGGTGATTTGGTTTTAAAATAGAATGTAGACAAAGCCAAACTAGGCAAACACGAGAAGTTTGAATCTTTCTAGGAAGGCCCTTTTTCAAATAGAATCTATCAAATAGAAAAATTCTTTCCAGCTAAATAATCAAGAAGGAGAGATTCTACCCATCCTAGTGAATGTATATCATCTCAAGCTATACATCAAATAGTTATTTTTCCCCTGTGTATCATATGTATCATAAAATTGTAAATATTTTCATGTTTTTCACTTTATGATGAAAGCGACTAAAAGATAAAAGATATTCCACAGTTTACAACTTAACCATAAGTCAACTATGCTATGTGGAACACAATGGCACCTCCTAATAATCAAGAAGAAAATAATTTATCACATAAAAAAATAAAGAGATACCCAAGGAATATTCCACTCAAACAATAAAAAGTTCAAGATATACGGGGCCTACAATCCAATGCATATCGAAAAGGAATTTTATAATCTTGAGTAAGGAAAGTGCACACATGTCAGAATGGTGTTCCCAACTTTTAAAGTGATCTAATTATAAAAATAATGGCATCAAAATAGTTTTACATGCAGAGAAAAATTGCAACCACCTCATTTAAATTGCATGTACTAAGATGGTTATATGTTTGATGCTACTCAATAGGAGTTTACTCTTGCTGCAATATTTGATCTCTAAGATTTGTGCAAATGGAAAGAGAGAGTAAGTTTCTATCAAGTTCCCAAGAGCTTAAATTTTTCTTTCAAATGGGAGTAGTGTGATTCCACTATAGCCATGACATCACTATCTTCTACTACCACGAAGGCCACTTCTAAGGAAACCCAAGTAAGTAGTAATTTCCATGACAATGCAAGAAAAATTGTTGATATGATTACCATATTCAAGGAGAAGTCTAAAATGAGGATAAAGGTATAACAAAGGGTCACAAAGAATTTATCATTCTCAAACCTGAAGGTGATAGCGGTAAGTTCATTACTATATTTTTACATGTGTTATTTTGTGCATCCATACTTTGAACTCATCCCAGCTATCGCAAAAAATTTCAATACCATGTAAAAGTTATTATAGATAATCAAGGGCAAAACCATTATGCATTTAAAAGATTAATCCTTCAATAATACCTTCACCTCGAGGATAGAACCAAGCTCGAGAGCCAAATAATTTTCCACTAAGGCCCAAACTCAATATTACACCCAATGTAAGCATGCTGAAGGGGGAAGGAATTTTCTAAACTGGGTGGTTGGATAGTTAGATAAAACATGGAGCGACAGTACCCTACCTTTGAATCCCATCAAACTGGAAGAATTTAAAGATCTATAACTTTACTCCATGTTAGTCATAATTGCTATTTTATAGTCCAATAGACAAGTGTAAAATTGGCAGATAGCTACGGTTCATTGCATCTCCAACCCCAAAAATTATGAATCCTCCAGATACAATAATAACCTAATATTATTTTATTGGCCTCAATACTTAGCAATCTAGTCCCAAGAATACCTAAGCTAGATGAAAGGGAAGGAGGGGTCCTCATTCAGATATTGTTCTCATTTGTCTTGGACTTTTTTCTACTTTAACCATGAAGAGTTGCCATTCATCCCTACACAAAGAGCAAATCCTGTTGGAAAACATTGAACCATATATAAATGGACAAATTCTTTGAGAAAAAGAGAGTTTTTTATAATTTCAATAGAGAATTCCTAGGATCAAATTTAAAGCTGATAAAAGGATAAGTCCCTAGAATTCCCCAATCAGCAAGATATATTTTGAGGAAGGAGGTCAAAGAGGAAGGTGATTGGTATATATTAATAGAAGGGACAATAATTCACATATATGGTTTCACTGAGAAACCTTTTTTCCTACCCCACTATGTCACCGAGTGAATTTTTTCTCTTGAATATTATCACCAGAAGGATTATACTAACATCATATTTGGAATGGGCAAGGGCAGGAAGGGCACCTGCACCTATCCCCTAAAGGTGAGTGACATAGTTGTTAGTAAAGGATAACACAAAAGCATTACCAAATATATGCAAGAAATGGTTTTAGTGGAGCTTCCTCATAGATGGAGGTATGACCTAGAAAACAAGTTCTCAAATAAATTAAATGATCCAAAAGCTAAAACTCAAAGGTTCAATAGAACTTGTCATCCCCACATCGAGAAATTTAGAAATAATGACAAAAAATCCGAATTAGAGTGAGATGTTCAACATATGGAAGTACTACCCCCATGGAGAGACTTCTATGATAAGGTGGTCAATTATGATCCAAAAAAATCACCCAATGTATATTTATAAATAATATGATGTTAAAATTTTGGTGAAAATAAAAACTTAGAATTATGTAAAGTTGTTTGAATTCTAGAAATTGTGGATAGAGACAGATACCATAAACTCTAGGTATCTTGTCAAAACTGATAGAATAATCAAAGACTATTATGAATCACATATCAAAACCTAGAAGGGCATCAAAAATTTCCTAGCACTAAGCTTCAAGAGACCTATAGGCCAAACAAAGGAGGCAAGTAATGAACGGGCCATCAGGTCAATGTTGAAATAATTTACCATTCAAACACCCCCATCCTCTCCTCAATGAACTAAGAGTACTTCAGAAGAGATAATTTTTGGGAAGGGCAAACATGTTTATTTCCATTCTCCAATAGGGTAATTACAAACATATGGGTGAGGTTCTCACCTAATGCAAAGGCAAGGGTACCAAGGAGGAGGATTGGGCCCTAATGAGTTAGGTAATGTAGGATCTATCCCAGTTGAGTAAAGATTAAAAATATTGGATCTAAGAGCACATGTTGAGGGTTATGTGGAACCTAGATATAGAGGTGATAAAGATAAAGTCATGTCTAGAAATCATATTGTGAGATTCACACATTTTACCTCCACTTAATAGTAAGAGTAGCCCATTTTTTCACAAGCACATGATCAAGAACATGTTCAAAGAGAGAAATTAGTAGCTGACATCTTTGGTTTATAATCCTGTAGCAACCCTTTTTTAAATTACTCAAGAAGAGGAACAATAAAGAGAGGAAAGAAGAAGATAAGAGGAGAAGGTTAAAGCTCCATAAAATGAGTGATTAAGCATGGATCAAGATGCACATTAGTCCCCATCAAGGGACTCAGGTATATTTTCTATATCTTCTCCTTCTAATCCTACACCTCTAAGTTACCAAGAAAAGCTCTCCTCCCATTCTGAAAGTCATGTCTCATCAACAAAGGTTCTCTCTCTTATTTCACCCTAGGTTTTTACATCCATCTCACCTCCATCCATGCAACATCCATTAGTTTCTATTGAAATCCCACTTTCACTTTCACAGTCATAGGAGCCTCCCACAATTCCATCTACGATATCAATAGGTCCATAGATCACAACACCGCTTCCTCCTACTACATTATTAGAGGCCATGATACCCACTCCTTCACACCAAGATTCCTCTATTTTAACGTATCCACTCACCCTTATAAGTTTGGTGTCATCTTTGATCACTACGTCTATTCCAACCACTAACCTCGTTGTAGCTCAACATCAAAGAATAGAAGAGATAACCTTCAACACAATGAACTGGTAGAATTAGAAGATGGTAAAAGACTCAGAGGATGTAGCATGAAAGAGGAAAACTATAGTTACCGATCCAGTGTCCAAAAATAGGATAAAATACATTGTCACTCCAAAATTGAAGAAGCCAAGAAAGAAGATGACTCTGGAAGACTATGAGATAGTTAAGAAAATTGTAAATATCATGTAGCTACCAGCCTCTGATGATTTGGTAATGGCAAAATATCATATGAATGTAGTCTTCTTGCAAGTATATGTAATAATAGAGGGGAATGAAGAGCTAAAACAAAGAATAGTGTGGCTGGAGATTCTCTCAGAGAATGTAAATACTTGGCCAACTCTCTTAGAGATGAGGTGAAAGAGTGGTAATGTAAATATCATAAAATAGATAATTTCAAAGAACAAGCAGAATGTCTCCAATCCCAGGTAATATCTCTTACATAATAGAATAACCACCTAAATGAATAATTATTGTTAGAAAGAGCCAAACTTGTTGGGTTCTTTAAAGATACCATAAAG
Organism: Wollemia nobilis; assembly: GCA_028583015.1. Classification (NCBI taxonomy): domain Eukaryota; kingdom Viridiplantae; phylum Streptophyta; class Pinopsida; order Araucariales; family Araucariaceae; genus Wollemia; species Wollemia nobilis. The sequence goes on from JAQPPZ010016892.1 coordinate 23,316,229, forward strand.
CAAGCTCGAAGAAGGGTATGGTCAAAGATCAAAGTAAAAAGTGTAGAAGCTAAGCTAGTTTTTGTCTTTTTAGATGAAGCCATAAATGAGTAAGTGTAAGGATTACCATTTAGAAATTGAGAGATGAGCTTCAACATAAGATAGCCCCAATGAAAAATATTTATATACTAGTGAAGACCAAGTCTAGATTTATGGTCAAACTCATTTCAAATAGACAATGATACATAGCCAAGGGAATAGCCAAAGACATTCTGGACAAAAATAAATTACTATGGAAAAGTTTACAATTGATATCCAGGCTGGAGGAGAATCCTAACAAGATGATGAGCAAACTCTCCCACCTTAGGTAGCTCAAATTCCATGACTAATTTGGATAAGATCATCAATTTATTGAAGAAGCAATACTATCAAGTTGTATAGATTCCATCATACAATATGAATATAAAATAGAAGGGTGGACTAAACCAATCTAGCAGGAACAAGTAATCCAGCTGATCGAAAACTTGATAGAAGTAAAATATGTCATCTCTGAACTAGGAAATGGTGGTTCTAAACCATCCCACAAGAGACTATTTAGCTTACAAAGACTCCATTGAAACACATCATTAATTCCAATAATTCTAGAGAAGACATGGGAAGAAGCCTCGAGCGCACTAAACCATTTTACCCAACTACTTAGTGAAGAAGATAATGATGATATCAATGTCACTACAAATAAAAGTGAAGGATATGGGTCTAATGAAAATAGGTTTGATGATGAAGACCAAGAAGAAGGGGAATAATAGATTGACTATGAAGTCAAAGAAGATAAATAAAATTATAAAGTTCATGAGATCATCCCCAAAAAATTTGAGATCATTGTGGTTCATCTAGGAGAAGAAGATGACGAAGAGGATCAGGATGAATAAATTGGTCTAAACAATAGACCTATCAGAAACACATTTTTTGCGAAGTTTTTACAATATGACAATAGTGAAAAAATAAATAAAGCATGAAAATGTACAAAACCTCACACTCATGGCATTGAATTGAAGATCAAAATCTTATACTAAGAGGGGGGGTGAATAGTATAAGACCACTTTTTACTTTTCTTTTCAATTCAATATTATGCAGTGTATAGATAGTAGTATCAATAGCAGTAATCAAAGCAATGAACAGAACACCATACATAATAGAGACACATATTTTAATGTGGTTCACCCAATGTGGGCTGCCTCCACAATGAAAATATTTCTTCTAAATATTTCTCAAATAATATCTTTGGGAATCCTTCCCAATTACAATTTTTATATGTCTAAAGGAGATGTCTATCCCCTAATATCAAGTTCATGGATCTCTTACATAGGAGAAATCTTTCCCCTTCTACTCTGGCTAGTGATATTCTAGAAGATTTTATCTCTCTACTGCACTGATTGGTGGATCTCTTTCCACTTGAAGACTCCTTACTCAAAAGATTTATCTTCAATTTTCATGGATGCTGGATCTCTATACATTGAGACTTTGTCCTCTATACTATGTCACCTCCAAAGCTCTATCAGTAGGCTCACTCAAAACCTTTTAAAATATTCTCAATAGGTTCACTCAGAACCTACTCAAATCTTCTCAGCATGTCCACACAAAACCTATCCAAATATTCTCAATAGGTCCACATAGAACCTGCTCAAATCTGCTCAATAGGTCCACACAGAACCTGCTCAAATATGCTCAATAGGTCCACATAGAACCTGTCCAAATTTGCTCAACATGTCCACATAGAACTTGTCCAAATTTGCTCAATAAGTCCTCTCTAGGAGTTGCTTGAATCTGCATTGCAAGCTTCCACAAAATCTTACACAAAATCAGTCCACAAGCCTTCTCAAAGACTTACCTCAAATTTATTTAACAAGTCCACACAGAACTTTCTCAATCACATAGAATCATAAAGAGAATTTTTAAAGACTCAATATGTTCTATACTCAATGCTCAATCAATATCTCAACTCAATCTCATAGAAGCATAAAGAGAATTTTTAGAGACTCAATATGTTCTATACTCAAATCCCAATATCAACTCAAATCAATATCATAGAAGCATAAAGAGAATTTTTAGAGACTCAATATGTTCTATTCTCAAATCTCAATCTCAACTCAAATCAATATCATAGAAGCATAAAGAGAATTGTTAGAGACTCAATATGTCCTATTCTCAAATCTCAATCTCAACTCAAATCAGAATATATAATAGTTTGTTTCACGAAACTTGAACAACCACTTCACACAATCACTTGACTAGGCTTAATCAACTCTAATCAACCAATCACATCAAGTATCAATCCTTTCTCACAAACCCTAGTCCAAGCATGTATAAACCAACTCAAAATGTTTCCAACAATTCTCAACAACAAATCTCACATAAAAATGATACTCAAGTTCAAGTTCTTTGCACAACCAATGGGCTTCATAAAAAATACTTATAAATAAGGTTTAATCACAACTCTCAATTCAGAAAACCTTGAAGCATTAAACCAAAAACTCTCAAAAATGCAACCACAATAAATCCTTTTCTCTCCAAAGATATTTTTAGAAATCAATCACCCACATAATTCGATGAAGAATATTGCCCATACCTTTTTGGTACCTTATGAGTTGTCCACTAAACAAACTTTATTTTTCCAATATCAAAAATGGTTAGAGGTCATGTATAACACAATAATAAAAATAATATCTCAATAACACCTTATTACTCCTGCTCAATAAAAATGCACCAAACCCTCTTATGCAAGAAATAATCCCTCAAAATAATGAATCAAACTTACTTTTGGAACTCCTTGAAAAAACTAGAAATATCTTCTTGTACACACCTTATTTCTCCCTCAAAGCAATCTAAACAAGTAGCTCTCGAAAATAGCTTTCCAATGATATATAATATGATATACTTCCACAAATAAAATCACAAAAAATCTCTATCTTTCCTAAGGCATACCATAACCTTATTTCTCCTCAGGAAAACTTGGCAGAAAATAAAATGTTAAACAAAAATTAAATTCACTTGCCTTGCCCTCGGCGGGATTCAATCCCTAGACTATTTTCTTCCCAACACCTTAGCCGTATCCAAGCCATCATTGGGCCATGCACCATGACATGTCTAAAAGGGCACATCCACCATGCAATATCTTCGAACAACGAACCTCCGAAAAACAACAAGCGCGTAGAGCGCTTCTTCCTTGCAATCCAAAAATAGACCTCATGCGAATTGAACTTAGAACCTCCTCCTTAGAACCAAGCCAACATACCACTAGGCCACGCTAGCCTTTACGCTTAGGGCTTCTGAATCTTCACAACTTTAACCTTCACAAAAATCGTAAGGCTTTCAAAACAGAAATCTCTTTCGCATGCACTTAGAAAACAATATCAAGGAATCCTTGGTAAATGAATTTGTTTGGCATTTATATAATGTCTTTTAACTTTCTTAGCATCACGTCGGTGCTTCGAATGAATTTGACGTTGGTGTGATTTAATTTATAATAAATTTAAATTTAATTTTAAATTTAAATATTATAAATTAAAATCAACCTTAGAACTTTATCTTAAAGAGCCAACCTTAGGTTTAATAAAACCTTAGAACCTTGTCTTAATGCCCAACCTTGGTATTATTTATAAAAATTAAATTCCTTGTGAATTTAAATGATTTATAAATAATTTTTTTTTTACATGGTGGAATTGGTAGCCACCACGAATCTAGGCAAGTTGTCCAGCTTTTATGGCCGCCAGTGTATTCTACGTTGTCTACCCTAGAATCCGCCACACAGATCTTCATGCAATCCGCCCCTATAACCGCCATGCCATAATCATTTTAAACCTTTTACGCCACTGAAAGTACCAGGAAAGGGACAAGCGTTTAGTCTAACGAGGTCCGAGATTTGAACCTTGGACCTCCACCCCCTTATGGGGTTTGATGAACCAATTGGTCTACACCTCGGACCTATTTATAAATAATTATTAAATCTCCTTTTTAACTTTTGCAATAACCCATCTTGGGTTTTTATAAACCAATCACTTAACTTGTGCTCCCAATAATATTAAAATATTATGAAGCATTTTTCCTTTCACTTTTGCATTGATGAAGCTTTTTCCTGGATGACTTGGGTGACTTTATTTCTTTTCGAATTCCTTGAGATGAGTTATAACTCTATCAGGTGACATCAATGACAACTCTGACTTAGAAGACTCAAAATGTCCAACATGAATATTGGTAAAAAAATACCTATAAGAGAAACCCTCCTGATAATTGAGAGTCATTTTTGCTTCACAAATAGTTTCTTCATGACTATCAGTTATAGGATATTTTATCTCCAATCATGAAGTTGGTAGTCACGAAGGAGCAATTTTTGAACCATGATTTTGAGTCTAAGTTTTCCAATCATTTCCCTCTATACCATTTCATAAATACCTATCCACTCCACTCCTCCATCCATTTCCATGTATCTCAAATCATACTTTCCATCTCATCCCTATTTTCCATTCCATAAATCGTTCACCCCATCAACTTCATAAACCCAATGAATAAGGCTCTGGGTTATTAAACCTTGCAAGCAAGATTCCCTGGGAGGAACCAAAAATGTGCTACATTCATACGTAAGCCAAAATTTTACAAAATTTGGGTAAGTATGGGAAGGAAACGTGAAAGCACTAAAAATCACCCAAAAACTAAGAAACACTGAAATCAACTCAAAAGTAAGAAGTCTAGAAAAGGGTGTGCTTCTCAATTTTATTTTTACTCACCGTGTAGAAGTGAAGGATGCTAAAACTGAAAAGTATCGTGTAAAGGTGGAAAACGAGAAAGTGCTAAAATAAAGCCAAAAGTGAGAAGTCTAGAAAAAACACACTTCTCAACATTCTTTGTGTCAAGTGTGCAACAAAAAAATATTGAAAAGGGCCCAAAATTGAGAAGAACTAAGAATGGAGTAAAACAAAGAAGTCACAAAATTCATGCTTCTTAATCATCCTCACATAAGTCACACAAATAGTAAAGCACCAAGAAAAGACTAAAACTAAGAAGTGCTGAAAATAGACGAAAATAAGAAGAACAAAAAGTTATGTTTTCTCTCCTTCTTCGCATAAGATGCACAAATGAGAAAGCATTGAAATCAAGTCAAAAGTGAGAAGCACTAGAAAATATGAGAAACAACTAAAGGTGAAAAGTTATGATTTCTATCCTTCATTTGTTACCATCATACAAATAAGAAGCGATACTATAATCATTCGATGGTCAGATCATCCAAAATTAAAATTTTACCTCCCTTAAGGGTTTTTGGTGAATTTTTGTGTATGTAATCGAGGAAGTAGGGGAAAAACTAGAATTGATGCCATAGAAGCTTAACTAAAAGCGATTACGGTCCAAAACCTTCCAGATCATCCTGTTGAACTAGATTTTGTTGTGAGATCAATGAAGAGGAATTGATATCAAGAATCACCAACTGATGAGCACCAAAAATGCTCATTTTATATACACGGTTAAGGAGAATTATCACTGGTTCAATTAGCATATGAAATGTATTTTATATAACTTATGCATATAATTGATAGAAAATCTAGTATTATGCTTGATTGGTGTTTTTAGTGGGAAATGTGTATAAATGCAGGTATTGGTACTAATATGGTGTTTTCCAGTCTACATCCACTTGGACCCGGCATACTTCTACTTACAGAGACTAAGGCAAGAGAGTAGGCGCCTTCCTCTTCAAGGAAGGCACCCAATAGAAGTAGGCACCTTCCTACAACCGGAAGGCACCCATAGAAGACGAGTGCCTCCCTACAACTAGAAGGTGCCAAAGGAAGAAGAGCACCTCCCTACAACCGGAAGGTGCCGATAGAATATGAGTGCCTCCCTACAATCGAAAGGCGCAAACGAAAGACGAGCGCCTCCCTACAGCCAGAAGGTGCCAACGAAAGAAGAGCACCTCCCTACAATCGGAAGGCACCGACAGAAGACGAGCGCCTCCCTACAACTGAAAGGCGCCAATAGAAGATGAGCGCCTCCCTGCAATCGAAAGGCACCAATGGAAGAAGAGCACCTCCCTACAACCGGAAGGCGCCTCCATGCCTTCATACTTTGCAAGATTTACCAAGTCAACTTTGACTGGTTGACCAAGGACTATGGAGGAGGTTGCAAGTGAAGACAAAGGAGATCTATTTTAATCATGCATTTATTAAATAGAATAAAGTGTTTGTTATTATTATCAACCGATTGGTCGATTGACCTTGTAAAGCTCTTAAAGCATATTATTATTTTTAGGATGCATTAGTTTAGGATTTGTTGTTACGTACACCTAAGGATGTTTATAATCTGGTGAACGAACATACTTTAAAATAGAAGAATAAAATATGTGTAGAATCAATTGTAACTAAATCACATCACATGATTAAAATAGACCGATTTGTTATTGTAATGATATCTGGTTGCGCTTTATATAAAGACGCAGGCCAGATGAACAGAGGGGGATCGGAGATCAATGATTAATTCTACAGAGAACTTATTTTATTTTATTGTTTAATTAATCAAGAGTGCAACTCCTCTTATTAAAGCAAGATTTACGTAGCTAGCCGAGCGGACTATCTGCTGGAGCTTGGGCCCACTCCCTGAAGTAGTCCTCCCCTATTTATTTTTGTTCTTTATTTTCTATAGATTATTTTATTGCTTTAGTTCTTGCTTTATTTAATTTAGGTGTGTGCTTTTATTTTCAGCATTGTATTTTATTTATTTAAATTCTCTGCACTCAGTTTATTTGGTTTGGCTGGAATCCAATTACACAAACCTCCCCACCAAACTAAATAAGGTACAACCATATTTGTTCCCCAACACTGTAGGCATATACTATGCGTGACACTCATAAGTTTACGAACTTACTAGATTGATAATTTATGGAAGAGAAATGAATGTTTTTCGGGACATGAATTTTTGCTCACCATTTTGGCACCGTTGCCGGGGAGTGTCTAAACTGTAGTGTTCTGATTTACAAGTCAGATAAAAAGATTATTTGAAATTACCTGTAAATATTTTATTTGAGAAGCATGAGTCCACCAAGGAGCTTTTTATAAAGGCCAAAAATAGTTGCCGGCACAATTAGAGCTAAATTCCATTGGCAACTTTTTGCATTTTATAGCTTCTCAGATAAACATGGGAATGAAATTGATGTACCAAATTAAGTGTAGAAGTAGGAATAAAACATGTTGTTGAAAAAAAAAAAAAAAAAATCTGGCATTGAAGGATTTCCATCATGTTCTAAATGGTTTCAAGAAATCAAAAGAAAAAGCACAACCCAAGTCTGATTGAAAATTTTTAGGGACATGTTTTTATACGGAAACCATTGAAAAATTGTGCCTCTAGAAGCTTGGTTTTAAATTAAAAATTTTTACGAGCTTGAAATTTTTGCAACGTATTGGTAAATGTTTTTTTATGATGAAATTAATAATGCAGGGAAAATGATAGAGCATAATTTAAATAGAACGCCTTGTTATGGAGTATGCTCTTCACTTGCGCTTACGACGACCTGGTGAATCAGAAACTAGCATGTGTTTTTAACAGACTGTTATGCCATGTTTTCTTCAGGTTGCTAACTCGCGGATAGTCATTTTTTGGCCTGCACACTTTGCCATTACATTGAAAGAAGTTTGGTTGCGAGGCCATGAAGGAAAATACTCTTCTCATGCTACAACATATTAGACTAGTTGAAAAAAAAAAAAAATTGAGAAGACTAGTTCAGATGTAGGCATGGGGGAGACCCCACCTTCATCAAATGCCACCAACAACACAATGAACGCTATTTATAGTGTTCATGAAAAAAAAAAAAAAAAAAAAAGAGAGAAAAAATAAATCATCTACTGAAAAGGCTCCAAGTTAATGAAGCAATTCAAAAATAGAGTTTTATTTTGTCTACTTGTTGAAAGAGAGTATCCTCTTTCCCGAGGACCAGCTTGGTCCAAAAGGGAAATGAGAAATCTCCAACCGGTAGCTAAATAAAACAAGGAAAAATCTTGGAGGAGATCAGATTTCAAATGTCTGCACAAAGGCCACAGGATTAACATTTTTTTTTATGTGCTAATTGAGGAGGAGCTTGGTGTTTCAAAAAAGTGAGTTGTTGGTTGTCATATGAAAAAAATATACAAAAGAGAGGCAGAATCTCACTATGGTGGAAGATAAAATCAACTTTGAGAGGATCTGAAACCATGGAGAAATCTACTTTTCACAAAAAGTGTGAGGGCAAAGATGTTTCAGTACATGGTACATTTTGCCAAATTCTTAGGATGGATCATTGAAAAACCTCTAGATGTGAAAATCACCAGCTCAAATGGTTGAAGTAGACATCCTATTCTTTGATGCAGATGATGAAAAAAAAAATGATAATCCAAGATCTGTTCTGGTCAAGGAAGAATAGACCGAAAAAAATACAAAAAAAAAAAAAAACAGAGAAAAAAAAATAGTTAGAATTTTATTTTAACGTCTTTAGTTTAGATTTTTCTTTTATGTTTTGCAGGACAACATGAAGTGCGAAGTAGAAAAATAAGGAGGTGTCTGTGAAGATCTCATGAATTGAGATTCATACATGGAGTTCGTAATAGCACTATACGAACTGTCTCGTGTACCTGATTGTGTAGCATCCAATCTAGCAGGTGAAAGCTAGCAGAGTTTTGCCTTGGAAACATTGGCACTTGAAGGCAGGCTAAGTAACCCTGATCAAGCGAAAGGCTTCTAGCCCAAGGTGCATGTGGAATTTGGGGGAAAATTTTGCTGCAAGGTGCATGATCGTTACAGCCTGGAGTAAATTATGAGCGGAGTCAGAGATGCTACACCAAGTGCAAGAGAAGAGTTTTGAGACAATGTTCGAGTAACGGTCAACGAGCTACATTAACCACTGCCTCACATTCACAAGAGTGGATCAGACATCAGCATGGGGGAGACCCCATACCATACCAGTAGCTTGGACGAATGTTCAAACATTCGTTGAAAAAAAAAAAAAAGGAAGAAGAAAAAAAAGAGAGAAAGAAAAAGAAAAAAAAAAGAGAGGGAGGATACGTGAAAAAAAAAAAAAATGAAGTGAAAGACGCCTTGTTTATCAAGAAGGCACCTTTCGCATCAAGAAGGCGCCATACATTGGAGATGCCTTTCGCATCAAGAAGGCACCATACATTGGAGGCGCCTTCCACAGGAAGAAGGCACTATACATTAGAGGTGCCTTCCACATGAAGAAGGTGCCATACATTGGAGGCGCCTTCCGCATCAAGAAGGCGCCATACATTGGAGGCGCCTTCCATAGGAAGAAGGTGCCATACATTAGAGGTGCCTTTCGCATGAAGAAGGCACCATACATTGGAGGCACCTTTCGCATCAAGAAGGCATCATACATTGGAGGTGCCTTCCACAGGAAGAAGGTGCCACACATTGGAGGCGCCTTCCACATCAAGAAGGCACCATACATTGAAGATGCCTTCCACCAAAAAAAAAAAAAAAAATGCGAATCCTCCGAGTGAAAAAAAAAAAAATGCATAGAACATGTCCTATTTAGCATAAAATTTTTCTTTCTTATTGCTTTGCAGGAAATCATGAACCGAATGCAAGCTGCAGGCATCCTGATAGCCAGGGCCTAACAGGCACGGAGTCATGACTCTTGTTTTACTGCTTTCGTGTGTGCAGTTTTAATAGGTGTAGTTTCATAGTACACAACCATGAGCATGATCTGTAGGTAGAGCCGGCTTAAACTAGGCCTAACAGATGTGACATTTTGTGCCCTGCAATTAGGAGTGCGGCGAAGCGGAAAAGGCACTTACTTCCCACTAGGAAGAGAGTGCCTACAATCAGCCCAATATAGTAGTACCTTTTTCCACCTAGAGGAAGGCACCAATAAGCAATTTTCTTCTCCCTTGGATGGGGGTACCTATTGTTTAGTGTGGGACCTGATGTTTGGAGGGCTGCAGACCTATTGCGGAGAGGGACCTATTGCTAGCAATAAGGGCATCACCAATTTAAGTGTGGGAAGATGCGGGTGAATCAGAACCTCCCGTAAAAAAAAAAAAAAAAGGGGGGAGTTTGGAAGGTTGTTGTCACGAGGACGTGACAAATTTTAGACATGGGGGGAAAGACGCCTTATTGTCGGTGCCTAATTTACTCCTATAAAAAAAAAAAGGTTCGAAAGGTTGTTGTCACGAGGACGTGACAATTTTTAGACATGGGGGAAAAGATGCCTTATTGTCGGCACCTAACTTACTCCTAAGCACCTTCCTCTTCTAGGAAGGCGCCAATAGAAGGCCAGCGCCTTCCTCTTCCAGGAAGGCACCAAGAAAAGATAAGCACCTTCATTTTCCAAGAAGGTGCCAATAGAAGGCAAGCGCCTTCCTCCAACAGGAAGGCACCACTAGAATGCAAGTGCCTTCCTCTCACAGGAAGGCACCGACAGGAAGGTGCCATAGGAAGGCACCCACAGGAATACGCCATAGGAAGGCATCGACAGGAAGGTGCCATAGGAAGGCACTAACAGGAAGGTGCCACTAGAAGGCAAGCATCTTCCTCTCATAGGAAGGCACCACTAGAAGGTGCCCTTGTTCTTTGCCCATTGACTAGACAAGCACGACGTGGGCAACAAAAATTGGTGCAGTTCCAACTCTACGTCATGTAGGTTAATTTGGGGATTGCACCAACGTATGAGAACATCCTACCAACACCAGCACATACAGCACATACTTCTCAACAATGCACCTGACAGATGTCGTGAATAATGAAAGAAATACTATTTTTCCTCACTCCAAAAAATAAAGGAATGCAGTGTTGTTCCAATTATGCATGCAAAAGAAATAATTCAGAGGGGAGATCATTTTGGACGCACACGTGTCAGGTATAAATTTTAATATTCATCCTGTAAATGCATTCAGAGAGAGATACGTCAATGCAGGATTAAAATATTTTGTGTGCTATTGAGAAAAAGCTGGGTATTTCAAAGTTTAGAGTCACCAGCTCAGTTGTTGTGGATTGACTCTATTCTTTGATGTAGAGGATGAAGAAAAAAATTGAAAAAAAAAGAAAAAAAAAGGGAGAGAGTCAAGATCTGTTCTATTCATGGCAAAACAGATAAAGATACTTATAAATAAATAAATAAAATCTCCAGGAGCACCAACGTGAAGACATCTCACACCACCAGCATCATATATATCAGATTCTATGAAATTCAACCAGGTATGTACTGATTTTCTTATTAATTATGTGTATAGTTATTTTAAAATCATTTCTATGCTAATACCAGTCGACGCCTCCACAGTTTTTCAAAATCTCCCATTAGAATTCAAACACATGATGTGCCTTCAAAAAATATATATAATTGAAAAAAAAAAAAAGAGAGAGAGAGGCTATGGCATCTATATGAATAAATTTGGCATCATTTTCATTGCCACCTCCTTACAATGGTAGTCATCTTGAGCGAACACATATAAATGATGCTACTCTCTACCACAAAGGAGGTTATGGAGATGTCAAATATGTTTCAGATGTGGGTAAAAGTAGTAGCTGGTGATTGCACTTGTTTTAAACAAATTTGGTCTCACCAAATCTGACTAATGTGCAACACTGGAAAATGCCAACATTAGTGTAGTGGTAATTTTCCCTAAATAGTGTGGTCACGATTTAACTATTTATCCGCAATGATTAGTCAGGATGTGTTTCTGACTTCTACTGGTGCCACATCGCTCTATGGATGAAGAATAGCAGCACTCAATGAAAAAAAAACACTTAGTGTTGAATAAAAAAAAATAGTACCGAGAAAAAAAAATAGTAGTGCTGAATGGAAAAAAATAGCAGCACTCAGTGCAGAGAAACAGAGATGCTGAAGGCCATTAAAAAAAAAAAAAAAGAGGAAAAAATATATATATCCCAGGGGTTGTTGTCACGAAGACATGACAAACTTTTTGGCATGGTCATCCTGCGAGAGGGATAACTTCACCTTTTGGTGCCACGAGGGCGTGGCACATGTTAGGCATGGGGGGATGATGAGCACCAAAAATGCTCATTTTATATACATGGTTAAGGAGAATTATCATTGGTTCAATTAGCATATGAAATGTATTTTATATAACTTATGCATATAATTGATAGAAAATCCGGTATTATGCTTGATTGGTGTTTTTAGTGGGAAATGTGTATAAATGCAGGTATTGGTACTAATATGGTGTTTTCCAGTCTACATCCACTTGGACCCGGCATACTTCTTCTTACAGAGACTAAGGCAAGAGAGTAGGCGCCTTCCTCTTCAAGGAAGGCGCCCAACAGAAGTAGGCGCCTTCCTACAACCGGAAGGCACCCACGGAAGACGAGCGCCTCCCTACAACCGGAAGGCACCAACGGAAGAAGAGCGCCTCCCTACAACCGGAAGGTGCCGACAGAAGATGAGCGCCTCCCTACAATCGAAAGGTGCCAACGAAATATGAGCGCCTCCCTACAACCGAAAGGCACCAATGAAAGAAGAGCGCCTCCCTACAACCGAAAGGCACCGACAGAAGACGAGCGCCTCCCTACAACCGAAAGGCGCCAATGGAAGATGAGCGCCTCCCTACAATCGAAAGGTGCCAATGGAAGAAGAGTGCCTCCCTATAGTCGAAAGGCGCCTCCATGCCTTCATACTTTGCAAGATTTACCAAGTCAACTTTGACTGGTTGACCAAGGACTATGGATGAGGTTGTACTTGAAGACAAAGGAGATCTATTTTAATCATGCATTTATTAAATAGAATAAAGTGTTTGTTATTATTATCAACCGATTGGCCGGTTGACCTTGTAAAGCTCTTAAAGCATATTATTATTTTTAGGATGCATTAGTTTAGGATTTGTTGTTACGTACACCTAAGGATGTTTATAATTTGGTGAACGAACATACTTTAAAATAGAAGAATAAAATATGTGTAGAATCAATTGTAACTAAATCACATCACGTGATTAAAATAGACCGATTTGTTATTGTAATGATATCTGGTTGCGCTTTATATAAAGACGCAGGCCAGATGAACAGAGGGGGATCAGAGATCAATGATTAATTCTACAGAGAACTTATTTTATTTTATTGTTTAATTAATCAAGAGTGCAACTCCTCTTATTAAAGCAAGCTTTACGTAGCTAGCCGGGAGGACTATCTGCTGGAGCTTGGGCCCACTCCCTGCAGTAGTCCTCCCCTATTTATTTATGTTCTTTATTTTTTGTAGATTATTTTATTGCTTTAGTTCTTGCTTTATTTAATTTAGGTGTGTGCTTTTATTTTCAACATTTTATTTCCAGCATTGTATTTTATTTATTTAAATTCTCTCGCACTCGCTTTATTTGGTTTGGCTAGAATCCAATTACACAAACCTCCCCACCAAAATAAATAAGGTACAATGAGATTTGTTCCCCAAAACTGTAGGCATATACTGTACGTGACACTCATAAGTTTACGAACTTACCGGATTGATAATTTATGGAAGAGAAATGAATATTTTTCGGGACATGAATTTTTGCTCACCACCAACGATGATGATGAAATCAACAAGAAGGCCATTGCAATAGGAATAGAAGAGCATAGTTGGTGGGCATCATGAATAGCAAAGTGGTTAGAGATATCATGAGAGAATAAAATTCCCCTATAATTCTTAAGAGTAAAATGACTATTGTAAAACCTATAAATAATGGCAACAACCTCTTTCCAAATGGTCGCTTCTGGAGTGTTTGCTTGCACCACTATGTAAATCTCTAAAAATTTATGAAAGAAGCATTACAAGTGATTTTTACCTCAAATTTATGCCTGTTTTGAACGGTTGACTTGATTCTTAGATATTATCTTATCATACTACTATGGTTAGTCTATTCTATTAATTTGAAAAGATAACTTATAGAATATCGAGTTAATTATTTTTGCATACAAGTTTATCAAGAATTCTATTTTTTTTAAATCAGGGTATTGATCTTATTCTTTACTAAAATTAGATAATCAATATTTCTAGATATTTGGAATAATTTTGTGTAAATGCAAAAATCATTCAATAACATAACTACATAATTTTTGAATGTTGTTAATCCTCTAGTATGCTTTTTGGAATCATTTGTTAGAAGATACTATGTGGATTTCTATGCTATTAGCTTCACCCATCCATATTAAATCCATTTGTTTCTAACCCTACCATTTCTATCCCTAATCTTTCTATATTTGAGCTAAATAGATTCAACACTCATTAAGTTGACAAAGCGCTAGCCTTCTATGGAGGTTGAATCAAATCAATTTGATTCTTCCAATATTTAGTCTAAGTTGTGATCAACGGGTGCTCACATTCAAATCTCAAGATATGATAATCACAGTTCTAGTGTGATCTAGATGAAAAACTAGGGTACAATAGATAGGATGCTCCACCAAGATTCATAGTTCAATATTAGAGTTGCTACTTGACGACTAGTTTCTAAGGTAAATTGAGTCTTGTGCATTGATTCCAGGTATGGCCCTTTCCTTTTGTTATGGATTCTAAGTAATATTGAATATAATTGAGTATTTTTCATGCTTATCAATATAATTTCATGAATGGTATTTCCCTTGATATCCTAGTGTATTAGTTATATACTTTATAGAATTAGGCTTAACATTGCATATTCTTTGTTCATGATTTTACTATAGTAAGATACTTGATTGTCATTCATTATTCTTTACTTTGGTTAATATAATTATGTCTTTAGTTATCACATGCTTCCTTATATTTTTTTTCTCTACTATCTTGGTTAAAAATATTTTACTATATCTATATTTATTCATGTAATTGTATGAGGTAATTCTAATATGATCCTAACTAAAGAGGTAGCCACTAGAATATTTGTAAATAAATTAAGACAACTTTTTCAAGCTAAAATATAAGAACATAGCTCATATGTTTGCCCCCTTAGAATGGTCATACAAATTTTTTAAGTCTTTAATATTAGGAAAAAATATGGTTAAAAACCCTTGAAATCCAATAACCCTAAAAATAATATTATAGGGGATGGGATTTATACTATGGTTTTTTAAGATACCTCACATGACATAGATATATCTAGAAATCTTGTACACGTGTTGAACAAAGTTGAAGTTGTCCAAAAAGTTAAGAATATTGTACTATATTGGACACATGAAGATATTATAAAAATGTGTTCAACCATTAAGATCAACAACTATAATTATAACAAAATATTTTGAGCACCTAGGTGTAATGATCCCAATAAATTATACTTTTAGCATGGGACTTATTGGCATAAACCTAATTCATGCTCTAAGTTGTGTAATTTATATTATAGATAAAAATTTAGTCCTAACTTAAAATTGTTAAAGTTGATAATAATTAGATCAAAATTTTCTATAAAAATATTAAGGGTTTTTAGAAGAAATCTTATCATTATTATAATCATATTTTGGGTATCTATAACACCTAAATTTTTGACCATGAACAACATGCCCCAATAAAAATTAACAATAGAGAGTAAATCATAATCAAGGTTAAGGGTTCAATAAAGATGGTAATTAAAATTATTAGAACTAATAGAATATTATTTAAGACAACATAATTTAAAACCCAAGAGGATGTCAGAGTAACCAAAATCAAAATTATGTTCATTTACCATACCAAAATTCTGGACCTAGCAATTTTCAAAATGTTTCTCAAGTCTTTGGCCAACTTGGTAAAAATGGAGAATACATTTATAGTTAGGTAAATGTGACTCATTATATCAAACTTTTAGAGGTTCATATAAAAACCATAATATTTTTAGAACAATATATTGTTGCTATCACTAGAAGTACACCCCAATATAAAAAAAAAACAACTTTCAAAGGATGAAAAATAAAAGAACAAGACCAAAAAATCTATCCAAACAATGATCACTTCACCTATAAGTGATAATATTCCAAAAAATTCATTATCCATATAGGAACATATTAAGAATATAAAATTCCTACTAACATAGAAAATATTCCTACTAAGGTCTCAACCAACCCTATGAATTTTATTGTTCTTGAAAACATAAAAAAACCATGATTTTAACTTAGCGGGTATCCTAGACCATATAGAAAAAAGAATTTAGGATCCTAGACATCCCAAAGATTCATTACTTAAGGTATTCATGATAAATACAAAGATATGGGATATTTTATATGAGTTACAAACAACAAAATATAAGTTCCAATATATAAAACTACTTAGGACATCTCCCTATCAATGATAATGATTAATAGAATTACTAGATGAGATGGGGATGATAAGACCAAGGGTTTTAAATATTATTCACACCATTCCAAGATCATCTAAAATGAAATACATTCAATCACATAAAAAAATATTTCTATTGATGCATATAGTAGCCCTAATTTGATTATCAATTTTCCTCTTAAAACATGATTGTTATCAATTATCTAGAAAGGGTTGATGATCCACCATTAATGACTATAATTCTATATAACACTATTATTTTTCATAGAGACTGAAAAACACAAGCTTATACTGAGGGGAGAGGGTGAACATTATGAGACCACTTTTTAATTTTATTTTCCAAACATTATTAATCAATATAATCAATGGCAATATCAATAGCAATAACCAAAGTAATGCACAAATTATCACACACAATAGAGACACCAATTTAACGTGGTTCACCTAATATGGGATACTCCACAGAGAAAATATTTCAGTAAAATTTTCTCAATCAATCTCTTAGGAATCCTTTCCCTATTACAATGTTTATGGACATCTGTCCAATGGAGATATCAATCCCCTAAATCAAGTTCATGGATCTTTGTCCATAGGAGAACTCCTTCTCCTCTACTCTGGATGGTTATCCTCTAGAATATTACAACCTCTACTACACTGGCTTATGGATCTCTGTCCACTGAAGACACTTGTCCCCAATTAGAATACCTATCCTCACTACCCTGTCTGATGGATCTCTATCCATTGGAGACTATTGTCCTCTCTACTCTATCACCTCCAAAGCTCTATCTCAAATCTACACTAAACATAGTCCATTCAGTCTAGCACAAATTTTCTCAACAAGTCCACTCAAAAATTTCTCAAATATTCTCAACAGGTCCACTTAGAACCTACTCAACTCTGCTCAATATGTCCACTTAAAACCTGCTCAACTGGTCCACTCAAAACCTTCTCAAATCTTCTCAACAATTTCACTCATAAATTGCTCAAATCTGCTCAACAGGTCCACTCAGAACCTGCTCAAATCTGGTCAATAGGTCCACTGAGAACCTATCTAAATCTACTCAACAGGTCCACTCAAAACCTATCCAAATATACTCAACAGGTCCACTCAAAACCTGCTCAAATCTAGTCAACAAGGTCCACTCAAAACCTATCCAAATTTGCTCAATAGGTCCACTTAGAACCTGTTCAAATCTGCTCAATAGGTCCACTCAGAACCTATCCAATATGCTCAACAAGCTCACATAAAACTTGTCCAAATCTTCTCAACAAGCTCACATAGAACTTGTCCTAATATGCTCAATAAGTCCTCTTTAGAACTTAACCAAATCTGTATTGTAATATTCTACAAAAGCTCACACAAAATCAGTCCACAAGTCTTCTCAAAGACTTGCCTCAAATCTGCTTAACAAGTCCACACATAGAACTTGTCCAATATCATAGAAGCATAAAGAGAATTGTTAGAGACTCAATATGTTCTACTCTCAATGCATAATCACTTTCAAAATTTTCTCAATCTCATAGAAGCATAAAGAGAATTTTTAGAGACTCAATATGTTCTATACTCAATGTACAATCACTTTTAGAATTTTCTCAATCTCATAGAAGCATAAAGAGAATTGTTAGAGACTCAATATGTTCTATACTCAATGCTCAATCACTTTCACAACTCAAATCAGAATGTAGAATGGTTTGTTTTATGGAACAAGAACAATCACTTCATACAACCACTTGACTAGGCTAAACCAACTCAACTCAATCAATTGCTTAATGAAATTCCCCTTTCTCACAAACCCTAGTCTAAGTATATACCAACCAACTCAAAATATTTTGAACAATGCTCAAAAAAAAATCTCACATAACAATGATACTCATGTTCTTTTCAAAAACCTTAGTTCAAGTTCTTCGCACAATAACTCATTTCAATAAAAATGCTTATAAAACAATCTTCATATAAAAATTATACTCATGATCTTTGAAAAACCCTAACTCAAGTTCTTCACACAACCAATGGCTTCAACAACTATGCTTATCAAACAAGGTTTGAATCATAACTCTTAATTCTAGAAAACCTTGAAGCATTAACTCAAGCACTTTTTAAAAGAAAACCCTAATCAAATCCTTTTCACTCCAAAATTTATTTTTTAGTAAGCCAATCAATCAACTCAACCAAGGAATAATTTGCCCATACCCTTTTTCTTGACAAGGAGTTGATCTCACAAATCTACCACACTCACAATTACTTCTTTGCCAATATCAATAAGGGTTAGAAGATAATAATTTACTCAACAAAACACAATACAAAATGATATCAAAATTACACCTTATCACTCCAACTTAAAAATAATATTCACCATAATCTTCTTTAATAGAAAAACCCTTATTAAAATAAAATCAATGCTCAATAGTCTTAATTCTCCAATATATCAATATATTAATTAAGACTTTAATAAAAAATTAAAATAAAAACCTCCTTATTACTCCTAATAACAATACTCAAATACCACCACTTATCCAATAATTAATCCTTCTAAATTTTCATTTAACAACCCTTATAACTCCAACATAGGCAAATAATCATAAAACATTAAACACCCTTATACCTCTAACTTTATGCAGATAATAAAAGTTTTAATCAAAAATATTTACCTTGCATTTAGGGGGAATCGAACCCTCAACTATGAACATGACGTGCACCTTAACCATGGCCTCAAATATCGCATGAGCTACGTGCTCATTTGAAACCAATGAAGCACCATGTGCTTCAAGTAGTGCTCCCTCTGCCCTTGGCAAAAACAATGTGCACCTTGGGCACTGATGAGGTTGGGAATTGCCTCATCCATGGACTATTTTTCATAACTTATAAACTCTTTGAAACACCTTATGTTATGTTTTGATGTTGATTATGGTGATAGAATGCATTATGTATTAGCATTTACATGTTCTAAATGTTGAAGAGCATATATTCTGATTTGACTATTTTTCTGCATTTTTTGACCTATTTCAACTGAATTATCTAGCAAATTAGGATTTATTTGAAGTTGTAATAATAGGTGTTGATATGTATTCAGTTTTGAAATCATTCCATTTGCTTTCATTACCTTTTTAACAAATTCAAATGCTAAAAAGGGTGCCAAAACCTGTTCAAATTAAGCTGACTATGCAGAAATAGAATATTGACCATATAAATTCTAGCCAGTTGTGCATACACAACATGGCTTGGAATTGGTCAGCTCCAACATGTGCCAATGGTGGAATAGGTCTTTTGAGAATGGTAGGAGGATGTTCACATAGTCAAAACCACTTTCCTACGCATCGTATGCACGGATAAGCGCATAACTGTTATACTGCCTGATATCTCGGAGCAGCTCCAGAATGAGCGGAGTAGGAATAGTTTTGGTCAAAATCAGCCACAAAATGGTCAATACAATGGAAATTTGTGAGATAAGGTTGTTTTTAGATGTATAAGGGGTTATTTTACTCCTTCCAACACCTTTCTCCCAATTTTTGCAGCCCAGCAAAGCAAATGGATAAACTATAGCAGAACAAATTCCTGCATATTAGGAAAATAGTTCTGAAACAATTGATGGCATCCCTAAAGAATAGCAACAACTCATATCAACATTGTAATAGAATAATATAAATAACCTAGCTCCCATTCGATTGAGAATATAGGATATAGGTGTAGAATAATTCAAGAATAGATAAGTTGTTTTTATTGTAGCAGAACAATATTTTGCAGGTATTTTCCTGCACTACTGTAATGCTACTGCATAATCAATAAAGGTGCAATTTTTCCATTATGTTGGCATTATGAGTGAATGTGTGTGAGATTTATATAGTTTAGAATAGTTATTTCCACCTTCTTCTAGTTCAGGGAGCAAGGGCCACTTCCAGGCCTAGGAGAAGGAACAACTTTGATAGGTTTTCTGCTTATTTCTTGTTGCAGCAAATTAGCAAGAACCTGACAGTTTATATTTCATGTTATTAGTTGTGTTAGATTGCATTTTGTAATGATTAATGCATGTTAGCTGAACACCTAGAGTATATCCCTGCATCTTACAACATTTTTTGATATTCCCTGTTTTCAACAGTTGTTCCTCAGATTTTGGCATTTCCATTTTGTGTCAATTAATTTCCTGATGTTCCAGTTGTGCAACATTTTGATTCCTATCTTTTGAATTCCATTCTTATAACTAGGTTTACTTTATGCAAAGTGTGACTTTCAATTCTGCAATTTTACTTTCCATTGTTTCCATTTCTGCAATATTTTATTTCTGTCAATTCAGATTTTGCAAAAGTAGATAGTTTCCTTTTCTTGCAAAGTTTTAATTCCTGCAATTTCCATTCTGTAAGGGTAAATAGGAGTCAATTTCATTTTTTAGATTAGAGGTGACACCAAACCCCCAAAATCTAACTGTTCCACTAATAAATCCATTATCTAAATGAACTGATCCTTAAACTGCTCACATCTGCTATCGCATACAGCCATTGGACACCGCCCTAGATTGACAAGTATAATGATTAAATGATGAATCATTAACGACACTCATAATTTTTGGTGCCATTGTCAGGGGACAACTAGGTGTTGTTAGGAGAAGTAAGTAGGCCAAGAATTGTTATCTTGATACAAGTAACAATTCTTGGACACTTGTACTTTAGTTTATTTAGAAAATGAGCATGAATGCATAGGCCAAGAGACAAAAGAGGAAGGTTTATAAGAACTGGATCTTTTCCACCAAGGTGCTCTTCACAATATTTGCCTGTGTATGAACTCCCTGAAAGACTTAAATGAGAATCATCTTCTTCATCAACTAAAATTTTAGGATCTTTGCAAGAAGAACTCTTAGAGGCACTTGCTTCTAGACATACCCATAGGGCTGATCCATCTGAACCAGTTGAACAAGTCAAAGATGAGGAAGCACCTGTGAAGGAACAAGGAGAACATGATAGGGATATTACTGGTCATAATGCTGACAACCTCCTGTTAGAACTTTTGAATACCCTATTCATCTTAATCCTACTTAGAATGCTCCTATGAAAACAATTTCACCCTCAATTTTCCAATCTTTAGGAAAAAAATTTATGAAGATCCTGATCAGTTTCTATTTGAATTAAAATTTCTATGTCAGACTTATGACTATGTCAATGAAAACAAGAAACTGAAGTTATTTCCCTCTACACTCAAATATGCAGCCTTACGATGGTTTATGAGCCTTGAACCGGATTCAATCCGCACTTGGGATCAAATGGAAACTACATTTTTGGATAAGTATCAGGAGTATTGTAGAGTGAGAAATAGGAAGGATGAATTATTTCAGATTAGACAAGAAGAGGATGAAAACTTAGAGGATTATCTTGATAGATTTACCTTTATCCAAAAGAGATGTGGTCTTGTGGAAACTGACTTATTAAAAACTATATTTCTAAGAGGTTTGTAGGATGATTCCAGAGAAGTATTGGATTTAATGGGAAAAGGAGATATAAACCAACTTGAGATTAATGATATTGTAGAGTTATGTAGAAATTATTCCCACACTAGGCAAAGAAGAAGGAAGCGAAATCTTGGTAATACTGATATAAAATATTTGATGGAAGAAATGGCTAACATGAAAAATGATATTCTTGTACAATTAAATTCTGCATTAGGGGAAAGGAATTCAAAATCCAATTCTTCACCACCCCTAGCTATCTATTGTCCTAGATGCAGAAATAAGCATGCCCTACATGATTGTCCTTTGGATAGAACCTCTATCTCAACTATTTGTGGCATATGTTCAAAAGAGCATAAAACTGATAGGTGTCATCTATTGCCTCACCTAAAAACTATTTTGGAAACTCAAACTGAAGAACTTAATGTTATTGGGCAGAGGCCAGGTGGCAACTTTTCACAATACTAGAATGCCCCTCATTTTCCTATAGGTTGGGGATAAAATCCTTGGAATATGCCTTGGGGATATTTAGAACCACCTTCACAACCATGGAATCAATCTTGGGCATCTTCCCAAGATTGGTCACATCCTCCCTGGAATCTTGTTAATCCACCTTGGACATAGAATCAAAAATATGGGAAAATATGGGGGCCATAATACCCATCATATCAAGGGCAAAAAAGGTATCAAGGATAGACTCAAAATTTGCTGCCAGCTCCTAATTAGAACTTTCAAGGAAGAATACAACCTCAACAAGCATAGCCAATTAGGCAACCCCCACTTCCAGCTCAACCTATGGCTAACCCAAATAATACCAGATAAGCAGCTCATGTTTATGGAGTTGAGTCTGAAGAAACTACTGTAGTTCATGTACTTGGTTGTAGTAATATCCAATTGCATTCAGGGAAGGTCTTACCTGACCCTGCTCCACCCACCATTGAAGATATTGATGGAAAGCAAGAGTCTCCACATTCAAAACAAGTGCAAACAAAGGAAAAAGAAGAAAAACCAAAAAATGAGTAGGAAAAACATGTACCCCCTACAGGAGTAATACCATACCCTAAAAGGTTTGATCAGACTGAAACTATTCCTGAATTAGAATTGGTTACAGAACTCAATAAAATGACTATATCCCTTCCTTTTTTGCAAGAAATAAAGGATGTGCCATTAATCAAGAAAACTATTTAGGAGTTGTGCATTAAGAAACCTGGCAGAAAGAAGAAATATTTCCCTAAAATTGTGCAAGTAGAAGGAAAATTGGCTGACCTGTTATCTAGGAAACTTGTTCCTCCAAAATATAGTGACCCAGGAAGTCCAATTGTTACAGTCACTATTGGTCTAGTTCAGATTCCAAATGTGTTGATTGATCTCGGTGCTGCAATAAATGTTATGACTAAAGAGACAATGCAAAAACTATAGCTCAATAATCTCATTCCTACAACTATAGTTTTGGAGATGGCAGATAGATCAGTTTCCAAACTAGAAGGAATACTAGAAGACATTTCCATTGAAGTTTCTTCTTGGGAATATCCTGTAGATTTCCTAGTATTGTAGCCTAGAAATTCAGTTAATGGCTATCCCATCATTCTAGGAAGGCCTTGGCTTGCCACTGCAACTGCTTTTATAGACTACAGATCTGGGAAATGACTATTTCAAATGGCATTGATCTTAAAAATATTTCCCTTTATCCACCTTCCCAACCTTCAACCAAATTTTTTGGACAAATATGGTTTCTTGAATCTGATGAAGAACCGAAAGAAATTGTTTCCACTCTTGCCACCATAATAGTGAAGGAACACATTGAGGAAATAAACTCACCAGAAAGAGAAATTTTTGAAGATGAGACTGTCCTAGTTGAAACATTACAAGAGGAAGGACTTAAAGATGATCAAATCATTGTTCATCACTTGTTGTGGAAGGATGAAGAGCATACCTCAGAACATATGTCACCCATTCCAATACAAGCAAGCTCTTTCACACTACCACATGGATGGCACCAACATCTTCTTACTTCTTTCACATGTCCTCTACAAGGAATGATTCCATCAGGTATTACTTTTGAAATAGAATCTAGATTATTTCATACTCCACAACCACATCACTATCCATTAAATTCCTTAATCAGCAAGTATGGAGCAGTCAACTCTGTTCATCCAGGGATTAAACAAATAGAAGTACAACCAAGAAAAATTAAGAATATTAATAGTTGGCTGACTGATGAACAGGAAGCCAAATTATTTCTTGTTCTACAAAAATATGTTCAAGATTTTTCTTGGAGTTACAAGGATATGACTGGCATTCATCCTGATGTATGTACACATAGGATATTCACTGAAGATGTTAAACCTGTGAGACAACCTCAAAGACATTTGAATCCTACTTTGAAAGATATTGTCAAAGAAGAAATTGAAAAACTTTTAGATGTAGGATTCATCTATCCAATTTTAGACAGTAGATGGGTTTCTCCATTGGTCATTGTTCCAAAGAAAAATGGGAAAATGAGAGTGTGTGTGGATTATAGAGAGTTAAACAAAGTGACACATAAAGACCATTTTCCATTACCATTTATAGACCAAGTGTTAGATACCCTTGCTGGTAAGAAATTGTTTTATTTTATTGATGGTTTTAGTGGTTACAATCAGATACAGGTTGCACCAGAAGACCAGGAAAAGACTACTTTCACCTGCCCTTGGGGAATATTTGCTTACAAATGTTTACCCTTCAGTTTGTGTAATGCTCCAACAACATTTCAAAGAGTTTTTTTGGCCATATTCTATGATTTGAAAAATGAGAGTGTAGAAATTTACATGGATGATTTCATAGTATTTGGGGATAGTTTTGAATATACTTTGGAACAACTTGAAAAAATTTTAATACGTTGTGAAACATACCATTTATCTCTTAATCCTGAGAAATGCTTCTTAATTATGGAGGAAGGGATTGTCCTTGGTCATCATATTTCCTCTTATGGGATCAAAGTTGATCCTAAAAAGGTGGAAGTCATCAAAAACCTTCCTCCTCCAAAAACTCAAATTGATGTAAGAATTTTCTTAGGACATATTGGTTTCTATCGTGGATTTATTGATAATTTTAGTACCATATCCAATCCAATGTTTGCATTACTAATGAAGGATTCTGAATTTACTTGGTCTATTAAGTGTCAAAAGTCTTTTGAAGTATTGAAAGAAAAATTAACAACTCCCCCTGTATTGAGAGGACCTAATTGGGAACTTCCCTTCCATATTCAGACTGATGCTTCCAATACTGCTATTGGAGCTGCATTAGGACAAATTGACAATGGGGAGCATTATGCCATTTATTATATCAGTAAAAACTTGACAGGAGCTGAAAAGAACTACACTACCACTGAGAAGGAATTCTTAGTTGTGGTATACGCTATTAATAAATTCTGACATTATATCACAGGATATCAAGTATTCATCCATATAGATCATGCTACCATAAAATACTTGATGAATAAACCTTTGGTTAGTGCAATAATTATTCGTTGGTTAATACTATTGCAGGAATTTGATATCACCATAGTTAATAAACTAGGGAAAACTAATGTAGTAGCATATTTTCTGTCAAGATTGCCAAATGCAGATACAAGAGAGTTGGTTGAAGATGCATTTCCTGATGAAAAACTATTTGCTATTTCTGTGCAATCTCCATGGTTTGTAGATATAGCTAATTACTTGGCTATAGGAAAAATTCCTCTTCACTTTACTCCTAAACAAAAGAAATAGTTAATCAAGCAAAGTTCTTCTTTCAAATGGATAGGAGGTTTACTTTTTAAATGCAGTCCTGACCATGTTTTGCACAGGTGTATCCACAAGGATGAAGTATATGATATCTTGTGGGCATGTCATGATGAACCATCAAGAGGACACTATTCAGTCAAAAGTACAATTCAGAAAATTTTGGGTACTGGTTACTACTGGCCATCTTTGCATAAAGATGTGAAAAATTATGTTAGACATTGTGATGCATGCCAAAGGATGGGAAAACCTACCTTCACTAGTGAAATGCCATTACAACCTCAAATAGGAACAAAACCATTTGAGAGGTGGGGGCTAGATTTTGTAGGACCCATTGACCCTCCTTCCCAAGGGAAAGTGCATATCTTGGTATGTACTGACTATGTAACCAAATGGGTAGAATCCCGTGCTTTTAAGCATGCTCGAGAAGAAAAAGTTTTTGATTTTTTGTATTCATAGATTTTCCTACATTTTGGAGCCCCACAATCCATCACCATAGATTAGGGACCTCAGTTTACTTCAAGAGTTATTGAAGCTTTCACTCAACTATATGAAATCAAGCATAGGAAATCCTCACCTTATCATCCACAAGCCAATGGTTAGGTTGAAGTAACAAATAGGGAATTAGAGAGAATTTTAACCAAAACCATAGCTTCCCATAGGAGGAATTGGTTGGACAAACTACTAAAAGCAATTTGGGCTTACAACACTACTACCATTGGATTTACACCATATGAATTGGTTTATGGTAAAAAGCCTCTTTTGCCTATTGAATTTGAGTTACTGACTCTTCGAATTACTTTGGATGTAGGTATTGATTTGTCATAGGCACAAACAGACCAAATTCTGTAGCTCAATGCATTGGATGAGCTACGAATGGATGCATTGCACCAGACTGAGATGATCCAAGCACAAAAACAATTGTGGCATGATAGTCACATTCAGCAACAAAAAATTTAGCAAGGTGATTGGGCTTTGTTTTTTACTCTCACTATGAATACTTTCCTAGAAATTTGTAGACTAGGTGGCTTGGGCCATATTAGATTGAGGAAGTGTTTGAAAATGGAGTTGTTCGCCTTTCACCCATTGATGATTCATGATGAAAATTGGTGGTTAATGGACATCGTCTTCGGATATATCATAAACCACTAACGAAGGAGGAGTTTCTCAAGCAAGTGGAGAACTTGGATGTACACATTTTGGAAGAAAACACTTCTTCCACACTGGACTCAACAGAGTAACATAAATTAATTAAAAAAACCAATAAAAAATGAAAAAAATAATAAAAAAATGATAAAAAAAATGAATAATTCAGAAAGTGAAAACCTCTTTGAGGCGCTTCTGAATTAGGCTTGCATGAAAACCGGTCTTTCGGCATGTTTACCTTAATGACTCACTATTTGGACCCACCATCATTGTTCCATATTTTCTCACAACCACTGTTTCACCGTTTCTCAAATTGCACCTGTCTTATTCAGTAGAGGAGCTAGCTGGGAATCAGCAGGAACAGTCATCTGTACAAATATGGATAAATGGTTATATCAGGTATGTACCTTTTTCATTTTACAACATTGTTGATATCTAGTATGTAGTGTATAATATCCCTAGTTAGTATATGAGGCATACATAAGGTTAATTCAAAAAGTTATCCATCTAGTCAATGGAAGATGTGAAAAGGGCATAAAACTTTTATCCAGTACCTTCAAATGCTTCAGCATGATAATGCTCCGGAATAAGAATGTTGCTCATAACAGTTTCAGAATGATGGTTGGAAATTGAAACTAACACATGGCCTCCCAAGTTTTTTTCCACCATTGGGGTTGAAAATATGAAATAGAGAATGAAAATTCAGGGAAACTTGTATAACCTTCTGAGGACCTGCAATAACAAGAATAACAAGCAGCAAATATTGATGTAGGGATAGAAGTACAAGAATAGGTAAACACATTCCTCTCAAGTATCTATTGACTTGATTTCATTTGTTACACCTGAAGTTGAAAAAGCAAAAACTGGGGTACAAACTGATTTACCCACTGTTGAAACAGCGGAAGTAGGCATACAAGTAAATATTATCCCATAGATGTAACCTATAATTAGGCCTCTAGATACAGTGATATTAACAAAATACAATGAGGATATAGCATACTATATGGGTCAGCGTCATAAGTTGGAGACACAAATATTGTCCTTAAAACCTCTAAAAGAACAGCTAGAAGCTAAAAATGTAGACATCAGTAAGATAAAGGAGCAGGTACAAGAAACATGTCAAATTGCAGAATGTCTAGTGCAGTGTAGGAGACCGTCAAGATTCTATAGTTTGATATTGAAAGAGAAATATCTCCTATGGCAAATAATGAGAATTTCTTTTGGTCTTCCTCATAAGCTGGAAACTCCAGGAGATTTTTTAGAAACATTTTGGCAGAGTTCAGTAGCCCAGAAAAACCTATTATGTGAGTTATTCTTACATAATTTCTTCTTACCAACTGAAGTGATATTCTTGCCACACGTCTTTATAGGTGATCTCCAATTAAGGGCTTTTATGTCAACATTGCAAAACCAAATTCATTGGGAATAGGAAAATAAAGTAAGGATATGGAGCTACAAGCAGTGTTACTCATCAGACCTATTCATATTAACCATAGATATTCCAACAACCATCATTATACTCTGATGAGAGATACAAGGATCAAAAATATGTATATGGGCAATCTTCAGAGGTTTATGACTCATTTTTTAGGTTTTTTGTGTAGAATATTTTGTTGATGCTTTATCAGCATGCAAGAGTAGATGGGGAGAATTACCCATATCACTACAAAATAGGGAGCCCATCTCTCCAAAAGACCTATTGTGATCAAGAAAAAGATATGAAAGTATTATCCATACCATCTTGGAGGTAAAGGAACAATGGATCGGTCTCAGGTACAGGTCACCCACAGTCATCACTCTTGTCCCTTATTTCTTTGACAATGATCAACAACCTGATGAACACTTTCAAGAATGGCTCAGAGAAATAAAGGAGCACAAAGGATATTATAAGGTTGGGGGAAGACTATGGAAGTATCATGAAAGATATATTGACATAGATATCTATGCCTCTGTAGCTGCATAAAATGCATGAGGACATGCATTATAATAGGTTAGGGGGAAATGATGAGGCTGGGAATTGCCTCATCCATGGACTATTTTTGATAACTTATAAACTCTTTGAAACACATTATGTTATGTTTTTATGCTGATTATGGTGATAGAATGCATTATGTATTATCATTTACATGTTCTAAATGTTGAAGAGCATATATTCTGATTTGACTATTTTTTTGCATTTTTTGACCTATTTCAGCTAAATTATCTAGCAAATTAGGATTTATTTGAAGTTGTAATAATAGGGGTTGATATGTATTCGGTTATGAAATTATTCCATTTGCTTTCATTACCCTTTTAAAAAATTCAAAAGCTTAAAAGGGTGCCAAAACCTGTTCAAATTAAGTTGACTGTGTAGAAACAGAATATTGACCATATAAATTCTAGCCAGCTATGCATATACAACATGACTTAGAATTGGTCAGCTCCAAGACATGCCAATGGTGGAATAGGTATTTTGATAATGGTAGGGGGATGTTCACATAGTAAAAACCACTTTCCTATGCATCGGATGCACAGATAAGCACAAGAATTGTTATACTGCCTTATATTTCGGAGCAGCTCCGAAATGAGCGGAGCAGGAACAGTTTTGGTCAAAATTAGCTACAAAATAATCAAGAAAATGGCAATTGGTGAGATAAGATTGGTTTCAGCTGTCTAAGGGGTTTTTTTACTCCTTCCAACACCTTTCTATCAATGGTTGTAGCACAGTAAAGCAAATGGATAAATTATAGCAGAAAAAATTCCTGCATATTAGAAAAATAGTTCTGAAACAATTGATGGCATCCCTAAAGAATACCAACAACTCATATCAGCATTGTAATAGAATAATATAAATAACCTAGCTCCCATTTGGTTGATAATATAGGATATAGGTGTAGAAGAATTCTAGAATAGATAAGTTGTTTTTATTGTAGCAGAATAGTATTTTGCAGGTATTTTCCTGCACTACTGTAATGCTACTGCAGAATCAATAAAGATGCAATTTTTCCATTATGTTGGCATTCTGAGTGAATGTGTGTGATATTTAGATAGTTTAGAATAGTTCTTTCCACATTCTTCTATTTCAGGGAGTAAGGGCCACTTCCAGGCCCAGGAGAAGGAATAGCTTTGACATATTTTATGTTTATTTCTTACTGCAGCAAATTAGCAGGAACCTGATAATTTATATTTCATGTTATTAGTTGTGTTAGATTGCATTTTGTAATGATTAATGCATGTTATCTGAACACCTAGAGTAGATCCCTGCATCTTACAACATTTTTTGATATTCCCTATTTTCAACAGTTGTTCCCCAGATTTTGGCATTTCCATTTTGTGTCAATTAATTTCCTGATGTTCCAGTTGTGCAACATTTTGATTCCTGTATTTTGAATTTTGTTCTTATAACTAGGTTTACTTTATGCAAAGTGTGACTTTCAATTCTGCAAGTTTACTTTCCGTTGTTTCCATTTTTGCAATATTTTATTTCTATCAATTCATATTTTGCAAAAGTAGATAGTTTCCTTTTCTTGCAAAGTTTTAATTCTTGCAATTTCCATTTTTTAAGCGTAAATAGTAGTCAATTTCAGTTTTTAGATTAGAGGTGACACCAAACCCCCAAAATATAACTGTTCCACTAATAAATCCATTATCTAAATGAACTTATCCTTAAAATTCTCACATCTGCTATTGTATACAGCCATTGGACACCGCCCTGGATTGACAAGTATAATAATTAAATGATGAATCATTAATGATACTCATCAGGTACCTTTCAACCAACACGACCTCCAATGTAGCCATCACATTTCAAATGCAGGCCCTCTTGCAAACAAAAATTTTTCACACTTGCCCACTCGCCACTAGGCCACGCTGCCCGGTTGGCCATCGAAAAATTAACGCTTTCCTTTTTAAACTATTCACTGTACACAAAAATCAAAATATCACGAGCTCTTCTTCCTTTTCAAATTCCAATTAATAATTCGAGCAAGGATAATGTTTATGCCTTTTGGAAAAGGTATTTATATTTGCTTTCTCCACTCCTTGGAGAATGTCAGTGCTTCGAAAAATTAACGCTTTCCTTTTTAAACTATTCACTGTACACAAAAATCAAAATATCACGAGCTCTTCTTCCTTTTCAAATTCCAATTAATAATTCGAGCAAGGATAATGTTTATGCCTTTTGGGAAAGGTATTTATATTTGCTTTCTCCACTCCTTGGAGAATGTCAGTGCTTCCAAAGACTCTCCTTCCATGATGTCGATGAAGGTTTAATAATTTCATAAGGTGCTTCAAATGCCTTTGCCTCCAAACCCAACTTTGGGTTTATGAAATATAATTAAACTTTATAAAACCTACTTTGATTTATAAAATATTATAATGAAAATTATAAATATTTTATTTGGGGTTTTCACCATATTACTTTAATATTATAATAACAATTATTATAGTATTATATCCTTTTGATTCCTTGGATAAATTGCTTCCTTGGTATAATTAAACCATATTTTGACCCATTATCTTGGGTGTAAAATATAGATATTTTAACCCATCATGAATTTCATTGAACTCCCACTTGCACTTGAGCTGAGCTATCTCCTGGCACCTTGACATCAATGACAACTAATTTTGGGCATCAATGATAACTGCTCAAAATTTCTAATAGGGACTTGGTTAATAAAGTAATTGATATATGTTTTATGTCATTTTCCTTGATACATAAGATAAATATCCCTAGAGAGGATGTATTTTCCACTAGAATTTTGTTACTATGCTTATAATGATCATCCACAATATCTCATGGGTTTTATTTAGTTTCCAATTTAATTAGGGCCTAAAGAAGTAAGAGTGAATTATATTGTATTTAATTCCAATACCAACTACAATATGCTATTGGGTAGACCTTAGACTAGTAAGATAATATCCATAGCTACCTATGCTTATCAAGTATTTTAGTTTTCTTACAATGACAAAGTATTCACCATAGAAGAACACAGACCCTTAGGGACCTTGTCCTCCAAATCATAAAATTTATTTTATTCCTTATATAGATGAGACATAAAAGTTTCCAATCTATGAACATGAGAAACAATGCACTTCTATAAATTGTAAAAGGGGCGCTCTAAAATTTATTTATAGTATCCCCAAGACAAATATGAATTAAAATATGATCAATTGGGTATGGATGCTATTAATTTGCTTCCTCAAAAATTAGTTGATAAAGACAAATTACCACCATTATAGAAATATAGGAAGAAAAATAATGATATAGACATGTAACCTTTTGGAGCATGACCTTATGCTCAAAAATACCCAAAAAACTATTTTTTAGTCCTAACCACACTATTAGAGTAATATATTTATACTTGAGACTCTAATTTTATCCATTCAAAATGAATTAGAAATATTAGAGGGATAACAATAATTTTAGTAAGCAATTTATCAATGATATAGTTTCCAATAAATTTGTGAAAAAATGCTCTAGAGGCCTTGAAAAATACAAAGAAAATATTTACTAAAAATAGTAATTATATATATAGCCAAAATGGATCTCTAGATGTATTGAAATATAATTAGAATATAAAACATAAAATCAAAAGTCATAAGTATATAATTTTTGCTTAATATGTACTTTGTAACTCATGGAAGGTTGGCTTGTTGCTTGTCCAACCTTCCCCAACCTCATCCCTCTCTAAGTTAATTTGTTTGATTTCAAAGTAGAACTTGGTCATCTAGGACGAGGAATATGTATATGTAGTATCTAATAAAGGAGGTATTCTAATATCTAGTATACCACAAGCATAATTATACTATGTGACAAGGGATAAAAAGTGGGTCGTGGAAGAGTAGGATAAGAGTAACTAGACTACATTAAGAATTTATAGAAGGCTTTCTAATCTCAGAGGAGAGATTTAAGTAATAGTACCACTAAATTAAAGCACACAAAAACCTCTTATGGTTAGCAATATGAGAGCTCTGAAAGACCCAAAGCAACATACTCCCTAATTAAAACCCATAAAATTTTCTTAATCAACTATGGACAAGCCCAAATATCAATAGATATTGAGTGCTACTTAGAGGATCATATACCTTGGGTCATTTATTATGGTGGATAATATAAAAAGGTCCATGGTGGTTATTCCCATATGGTATATCTTATCCATTCCCAAGTAGAAGGAGAATCTAAAGAAAATGCTAGAGGAAAAAAATAAATTGAGACACTAGAAGGAACCATCTTGCAAATATTTAATCCTAGAATAAGCAAGAATAAATATACATATGTTTATCTATCACAATCTATAAAGATAAAATAATCCATCATTATATTATATGCTCTATGACTAGTACTTCAATTATTCCAAAAGGAGTGGTAAATGCATTAGGTCTAATTTAATGGCTGATAAACAAAAGGGTAGTGCAACTAGATTGTAGTGGAGTCCAAATATTAGGAGTTGTAGAAAGCCTTTCGCTTACCTTGCATGCATATTCAAATTTCACAGTGTCTCAAGATATAGTAGTAATTGATCTCCCTACATAATTTGGCATTTTTCTATCGAGTAATTTCATTTTCAAAATTGGAGGCTACCTATAAATGGATTGGTTACTAATGATATTGAGGGCTCAATATGGGACTAGAATAACAATTATATTGGAGCTACTTGTTGAGCAAGTTGGATTGTTGAGCAAGTTGCAACAAAAGTATTGTCATTGTTGTCAACACAGTCAGACAGATCAGTTGATGAAGTATACAAGAATTAAGAAGTTCTTCAGAGATCAGTTGATGAAGTATATAGGAGTTAAGAAGTTCTTCATTGAGCAAGTTGCAGCAAAAGTATTGTCATTGTTGTCAACGCAGTCAGACAGATCAGTTGATGAAGTATACAGGAATTAAGAAGTTCTTCAGAGATCAGTTGATGAAGTATATAGGAGTTAAGAAGTTCTTCAGAGTATGTACAGTGGTTTTTCAAAATATAGAAGTGGCCTATTTGAGAAAAATCAAAAGAAAATCACAAGGAAGAAAATTGTCGCGATATCGTGACATGTTGAGCAATAAAGAAAAACTGTCGCGATATCGCGACATGTTGAGCAATAAAGAAAAACTGTCGTGATATCATGACATGTTTAGAGAGAAAGAGCAAGAAAGAAAAACTATCATGATATCGCGACATGTTTGGAAAGAAAGAGCAAGAAAGCAAAACTATCGTGATATCGCGACATGTTTGGAGAAAAAGAGCCAGAAAGCAAACATGTCGTGATATCGCGACATGTTCGGAGAGAAGGCGCAAGAAAGCAAAACTGTCACGATTTCACGACATGTTTGAGGAGAAGGCGCAAGCAAGAAAAACTGTTGCGATTTCGCGACATGCTGGAAGAGAAAAAGACAAGTAGAAAAAGTGTCACGATTTCGTGACATATTGCAAGAGAAATTGTATGGAAGAAAAAAGGTGTCATGATTTTGCGACATGTTTCATTTTCATGGTCCAAAGCGAAGATAAAGAGGAGAGAGAAAAAGGTGTCACGATTTCGTGATATGTTTGTGGTCCAAAGCGAAGAGAAAGAGGAGAGAGAAAAAGGTGTCGTGATTTTGCGACATGTTTCATTTTTGCGGTCCAAAGCGAAGAGAAAAAGGAGAGAGAAAAAGGTGTCATGATTTCATGACATGTTTCATTTTCACGGTCCAAAGCGAAGAGAAAGAGGAGAGAGAAAAAGGTGTCGTGATTTCATGACATGTTTCATTTTCACGGTCCAAAGCGAAGAGAAAGAGGAGAGAGAAAAAGGTGTCGTGATTTCGTGACATGTTTCATTTTTGCGGTCCAAAGCGAAGAGAAAGAGGAGAGATAAAAAGATGTCACGATTTCGTGACATGTTTCATTTTCGCGATCCAAAGCGAAGAGAAATAGGAGAGAAAAATGTGTCGCAATTTCATGACATGTTTCATTTTCGCGGTCCAAAGCGAACAGAAATAGGAGAGAGAAAAAGATGTCACGATTTTGTGACATGTTTCATTTTCATGGTCCAAAGTGAAGAGAAAGACAAGAGAGAAAAATGTGTCACGATTTCATGACATGTTTATTTTTCACGGTCCAAAGCGAAGAGAAAGAGGAGAGAGAAAAAGTGTCACGATTTCATGACATGTTTCATTTTCGTGGTCCAAAGTGAAGAGAGAATGTACGGAAGAAAAAGTGTCGCGATATCGCAACATGTCGCATTTTTGTGACTCTAAAAGTGCAAGAAGGCAGAGAAGGAAAAGTGTCATGATTTTGCGACATGTCGCATTTTCATGACTTGAAGAGAGCAGGAAGGGAGAGAATGAAAAAGTGTCATGATATCGCGACATGTAGCGTTTTCACAACCCAAAGGCAAGAGAAAGAGCAAAGGAGAAAAAGTGTCACGATATCGTGACATGTCGCATTTTCGTGACTCTAGGAGAGAGAAAGTAAGAAGGCAAAAGTGTCACAATATCACGACAAAAGTAAAAAGGAAGAGTACGGAGGCGAAAGTGTCGCGATATCGCGACATGTTGTGTTTTCACAGGTACAAGCAAACAGAAGAAGCAAGAAGGTGAAAGTGTCGCGATATTGCAACATGTGTTTTCATGGATGAAAGCAAACAAAAGATGCAAGGAGGCGAAAGTGTCGCGATATCACGACATGTTGGGTTTTCACGAGTACAAGCCGAGAAGAGGAAAAAGAGGCAAAAGTGTCACAATTTTGTGACAGGTCGCTTTAGCACGAGCTAAGAAGAGAAACCAACTGAAAGAAGATATGTGACAGTTAACTAAAGTCGATATGACAGTTACAGGTGTAGTTACAGAAGAAGTCGATATGACAGTTATAGGTGCAGTTACAGAAGAAGTCGATACGACAGTTATAGGTGTCATTACAAAAGAAAATCATGCAGCTAAAATAAGAAAAGTTAACGAAAGTCGAAATGACAATTACAGGTGCAGTTACAGAAGAAGTCGATACGACAGTTACAGGTGCAGTTACAGGAGAAGTCGGTACGACAGTTATAGGTGCAGTTACAATAGTTACGGGTTGCATGCATAATTATGGAAGTTAAAAATAGAGACTAACATGTTATAAAAGGAGGTCTACGTGGAGAATTAAAGTAACATTGAAATAGAGTGAAAGCACTTGGGATTAACGTGAGGTAGATTTAATCTTGCAAAGAGAGCAAGAGGAGAGTGAGAGAGGTGTGTAGTATGTGAAGCACGA
Source organism: Wollemia nobilis (assembly GCA_028583015.1). NCBI lineage: Eukaryota > Viridiplantae > Streptophyta > Pinopsida > Araucariales > Araucariaceae > Wollemia > Wollemia nobilis. The sequence continues at coordinate 23,351,969 of JAQPPZ010016892.1, forward strand.
GGAGAGTGTGCTAGAGCCAAGCGAGCACAGTGTGTGTTGTGTGAAGAGTGTGTGTCGTAAGAGAGCGTTAAGGAGAGCCGAGAGAGCAATAGACTAGACAGGGTCTTGTAAAAGTGAAGGCATCTTTATGTCAATCTTCTAGCTTCAGAACATAAGTCCAAGTTGGTGCTTGGCATCAGGGGTTGGTGCTCCTTCCAGTTGGTGCTGGTAAATCAGGGGTTGATGCTCCTTTCTATTGGTGCAGATAAATTAGGGGTTGATGCTCCTTTTTGTTGTTGCAGATAAATCAGGGGTTGGTGCTCCTTCCGGTGGGTGCTGCTAAATTGTTTGTAAAATTGTTATTTTGCAAAGACTAGATTTGGATGGGAGTCCAAGAAGTCATTTTTGAGGAGTAGCCAAATTGGTGAACCTCATTACATCGTGTGTTGTGGAATGCTCTCTTGTTATACTTGCTTTATCTGAGTTTAAGTTTTCATTGTTTCAGCATTAAGAGTTGTAAATTTGAATTTAAATAGCTACATTGATTCACCCCCCCTCTCAGTGTCATTGTGAAACTATCAATTGGTATCAGAGCCAGTTTTCCTTATCAGGCTAACTCATCTAGGGTTGATCATGGATTAGTACTCAATGGGTAATAATAATAGATCCTCCTCAAATAAGGCATCTCAGTCAGTTTCAGTTCCTATGGAAGAGAAAAATGAACTAGAAAAGATAGGAGTGAATTCTAAAAAGATAGGAGTGAACTCTGAAGCATGTGATGAAAACCTTGAGGGTGAAGTATATCTAGAAGGTGAGTTGATCGTTGCACTTGAAGAGTTGAATATAGAAAGGAAAAAGAACAAAAGACTGTCCAAGAAGTTTGGAAGAATATGGGGATAAGATAGAAGATCTCTTCTTAAAAATTCATAAAGCCAAGAAAATAGAAGAAGCCTTGAAGTCACACCTGGATGATAAAGTCGATGTATGTAGCAAATGTGAAGAGGAATCTAACAAAGTTTTTAGTGATCTAAAGCTGCAAGTAGAAGAGTCCAAAAGGATTGAAGAAACTCTCAGATCACAGATCAATAAGAAAGAGATTTTTTGCTGCAAACAAGAAGAGATTGATTTATTGAAGAAACAACTAGAAGAGGCCAATACAAATCTCAAATTTGAGAAGAGCACAGATTTGCTAGATAAAATGATAATTCATCAACGAAGCCCCATGTGTAAGCTTGGTATTGGATATGAAGCTGAACAACCTTCATCTTCTAAATCTGTAGAGAAGAAGAAGTCCACTGCTGAAGGATCAAAGCAAGAACAGTTTGAAGCTGAAACTTCAAAAGGAAGAAAATCTCAAAGGAGATCTATAGCAAAAAAACCACAACAAAAGAGGTTCTATCGCTCTCACTCTATTCATAATAATGCTTTTAATGGTTATTGTTTTAGATGCAACCATTATGGTCACAAGGCAATGTATTGTGGATTGAATAATAGATCAAAGAGTTATGCTGGTAGAAATACATCTGTTGAACACCATGTGCAATGTTTTAAATGTAATGGTCATGGGCACATAGCAAGGTCTTGTCCAAGAAATTTTGTATCTAATCTATGGCAAGACAATAGATTTCATCAGATGCAAAGAATGCAACACAGACAGGGAAGAAATCATATGCATCAAAGTAGATTTCATCAGAAGCAAAGAATGCAACACAGACAGGGAAGAAATCATATGCATCAAAGAAAGGAAAATAATCATCCATCAAGGATGTACAAGAGACAACCACCCAAGAGAAATGTTCAAGTTCATGAAAAGGTTCAAAATAGGGATGCAGTTGAAAACCTTCAACCTAAGTTCAAGAAAGATTGGAGAAAGAAAGAAGAGAGGAAATCGTGTCTCCTTGGACTGAAGGAGATTACTCCGCTATTGCACTAAGCAGCTCCAGGTAGCACATCCTCAGGGGGAGCAATCTTAAAGTTTTATTTTAATGCTCCTATGTTATTTGGTTATTTGAGGATGAAAGGCAAGTAGTCAGGGGGAATTGTCGTATAGTTGTCAAAATGTGTTTCAGTTCATGTAGTTGTTTGTGGAGGTAATAAGCAGGAGCATGAGACGTTGGCTTGACAGAGCCGATTTTTTATTATTGTGAAATCTCTCTGGTGATGGTGGTTACAATAGCAGATAGTGTCAAACTGATGTGCTTCAGCAGAACAACATGGTGAATAGCTAGGTTTTCGATGCAGCAGCTGATAGGCGTTATCTGAGATAGAACATGCAGTACAGGTCATAGTGTCATGGAAGCATAAGCTGGTAGGTGCTGGTTTTGAATCCTGTAACATTCCAAATTTGTAGATAACATAGAATCCATGTTGTGAGTACATCTCAATTTATCTACCAATATTGAGGGAGGACTATGGTAAAGCTCTTCATGATCATTATGAAAATTACTACCAACGTGTAGCTGGGAAGGCGTGCGTTTATTAACCAAAAATACAACACTTTGTTTGGTATAAGAGAGCATCAATTTTCTCTAAAGAAGTAGCCGTTATCAAAGAGAAGCCAGAGTCAAAGCAAACAGTAGCACTAGCACATAGTTCTTCAAGAGTGCCAAGCAGCACATGCAAGGTAGAGACGTTGAGAGAATAGTGCCCAAGTGGTGAAGCGCCAAGGAGGACAAGATGCCTATGCACCTAAGAAAGTCTTGCATTATTTGAGGAATGCGAGATATTTCCCAAGGAATCCCTTGATCGTAGCAAGGAGAAATGCTCCCTGGAATCACATGAAGAACATTCACCTAAGACATTGAGTAGTCCTGACATATGCCCTATCAAGAAGCAGAATACTGAGTGTTGATGACTGCGTGCAGAGTGATGTTCCAATGCTAGAGGTAATGGTCCACTATCAATACCTGTGCAGGCGATGAAAAAATTCATGGCAACCATTAGAAACCAGAGACATTGAACTGCACCAACAATATATGTGTTTCGATAAAAGCAGTGTATATTTGAACTACACATTGACGTGAAGATTGTTAGATATTTTATGATGCTGTGGTGAAAAATATTGAAGTCTGATCATTGATTCATGTTTATATCATCAAGATGAGCAACTTTGCTTTGTGAATCATACCTATCCGAGGTCCAGAAGTATGAGTTTGAGTAAGGTGCACTATAGTTGGCCGTGAAGCGTTTTACAAAATATTGTCTCCTGATTCGAACAGTTGAAAGTAAGGTGTGACCAGTGGTGACTGTATAAAACCAATTTGAAAATGTAATAAGGGATTTGGTTGGTGTTGTGGTACTGTGTTTGATGCTTGCACAGAGTTGGCAGTAAAATTGCAGTGTTGGTACGGTGTTGGACAAAAATTGGTACAAGTGTGAATCACTTGTCAATTTTGTTGGCAGATATGAAATCAACGTTTTTGAATGGGAAGCTTGAAGAAGAGGTTTATATTGAGTAGCCATATGGTTTCCAGCTTGGTGATGATTGGTTGAGTTGATTTTATTAAGCCTAGTCAATATTTGTGTGAAGTGATTTTTAAAGTTCTCTGAAATAAATTATTCCATCATTCTATGTTGAGTTGAGATTGAGGTTAGAAGATATTAAGTCTCTAACAATTCTTTTTATGCTTCTATGAAGTGGATTTGATTTGAGATTGTCATTCATTGTTGAGTTCATTTTTAATACTACTTGAGCATGATTGATTGAGCCTTTGAGAAGGCCTTTGGGAAATATTTAAGGACAGTGTTGGGATAGACTTCTAGAGCATATTTTGGACAGGTTCAAAAAACTAGGGGTTGGTGCTCCTTCCAGTGGGTGCTGGTAAATTGTTTGTAAAATTGTTATTTTGCAAAGACTAGATTTGGACGGGAGTCCAAGCACTCATTTTTGAGGAGTAGCCAAATTGGTGAACCTCATTACATCGTGTGTTGTGGAATGCTCTCTTGTTATACTTGCTTTATCTGAGTTCAAGTTTTCATTGTTTCAGCATTAAGAGTTGTAAATTTGAATTTAAATAGCTACACCGATTCACCCCCCCTCTCAGTGTCATTGTGAAACTATCAATTGGTATCAGATCCAGTTTTCCTTATCAGGATAAATCATCTAGGGTTGATCTTGGATTAGTACTCAATGGGTAATAATAATAGATCCTCCTCAAATAAGGCATCTCAGTCAGTTTCAGTTCCTATGGAAGAGAAAATTGAACTAGAAAATATAGGAGTGAATTCTGAAAAGATAGAAGGAGTGAACTCTGAAGCATGTGATGAAAACCTTGAGGGTGAAGTATATCTAGAAGGTGAGTTGATCTTTGCACTTGAAGAGTTGAATATAGAAAGGAAAAAGAACAAAAGACTGTCCAAGAAATTGGAAGAATATGGGGATAAGATAGAAGATCTCTTCTTAAAAATTCATAAAGCCAAGAAAATAGAAGAAGCCTTGAAGTCACACCTGGATGATAAAGTCGATGTATGTAGCAAATGTGAAGAGGAATCTAACAAAGTTTTTAGTGATCTAAAGTCGCAAGTAGAAGAGTCCAAAAGGATTGAAGAAACTCTAAGATCACAGATCAATAAGAAAGAGATTGTTTGCTGCAAACAAGAAGAGGAGATTGATTTATTGAAGAAACAACTAGAAGAGGCCAATACAAATCTCAAATTTGAGAAGAGCACAGATTTGCTAGATAAAATGATAATTCATCAACGAAGCCCCATGTGTAAGCTTGGTATTGGATATGAAGTCGAACAACCTTCATCTTCTAAATCAGCAGAGAAGAAGAAGTCCACTGCTGAAGGATCAAATCAAGAACAGTTTGAAGCTAAAACTTCAAAAGGAAGAAAATCTCAAAGGAGATCTATAGAAAAAAAACCACAACAAAAGAGGTTCTATCGCTCTCACTCTATTCATAATAATGCTTTTAATGGCTATTGTTTTAGATGCAACCATTATGGTCACAAGGCAATGTATTGTGGATTGAATAATAGATCAAAGAGTTATGCCGGTAGAAATACATCTGTTGAACACCATGTGCAATGTTTTAAATGTAATGGTCATGGGCACATAGCAAGGTCTTGTCCAAGAAATTTTGTATCTAATCTATGGAAAGACAATAGATTTCATCAGATGCAAAGAATGCAACACAGACATGGAAGAAATCATATGCATCAAAGTAGATTTCATCAGAAGCAAAGAATGCAACACAGACAGGGAAGAAATCATATGCATCAAAGAAAGGAAAATAATCATCCATCAAGGATGTACAAGAGACAACCACCCAAGAGAAATGTTCAAGTTCATGAAAAGGTTCAAAATAGGGATGCAATTGAAAACCTTCAGCCTAAGTTCAAGAAATATTGGAGAAAGAAAGAAGAGAGGAAATCGTGTCTCCTTGGACTGAAGGAGATTACTTCGCTATTGCACTAAGCAGCTCCAGGTAGCACATCCTCAGGGGGAGAAATCTTAAAGTTTTATTTTAATGCTCCTATGTTGTTTGGTTATCTGAGGATGAAAGGCAAGTAGTCAGGGGGAATTGTCGTATAGTTGTCAAAATGTGTTTCAGTTCATGTAGTTGTTTGTGGATGTAATAAGCAGGAGCATGAGACGTTGGCTTGACAGAGCCAATTTTTTATTATTGTGAAATCTCTATGGTTATGGCGGTTACAATAGCAGATAGTGTCAAACTGATGTGCTTCAGCAGAACAACATGGTGAACAACTAGGTTTTCGATGCAACAGTTGATAGGCGTTATCTGAGATAGAACATGCAATACAGGTCATAGTGTCATGGAAGCATAAGCTGGTAGGTGCTGGTTTTGAATCCTGTAACATTCCCAATCTATAGATAACATAGAATCCATGTTGTGAGTACGTCTCAATTTATCTACCAATATCGAGGGAGGACTATGGTAAAGCTCTTCATGATCATTATGAAAATTACTACCAACGTGTAGCTGGGAAGGTGTGCGTTTCTTAACCAAAAATACAACACTTTTTTTGGTATAAGAGAGCATCAATTTTGTCTAAAGAAGTAGCCGTTATCAAAGAGAAGCCAGAGTCAAAGCAAACAGTAGCACTAGCACCCAGTTCGTCAAGAGTGCCAAGCGACACATGCAAGGCAGAGACGTTGAGAGAATAGCGCCCAAGTGGTGAAGCGCCAAGGAGGACAAGATGCCTATGCACCTAAGAAAGTCTTGCATTATTTGAGGAATGCGAGATATTTCCCGAGGAATCCCTTGATTACAGCAAGGAGAAATGCTCCCTGGAATCACATGAAGAACATTCACCTAAGACATTGAGTAGTCCTGACATATGCCCTATCAAGAAGCAGAATACTGAGTGTTGAGTGTTGATGACTGGGTGCGGAGTGAGGTTCCAATGCTAGAGGTAACGGTCCACTGTCAATACCTACGCAGGTGATGAAAACATTCATGGCAGCCATTAGAAACCAGAGACATTGAACTGCACCAACAGTATATGTGTTTCGATAAAAGCAGTGTATATTTGAACTACACATTGACGTGAATATTGTTAGATCTTTTATGATGTTGTGGTGAAAAATATTGAAGTCTGATCATTGATTCATGTTTAGATCATCAAGATGAGCAACTTTGCTTTGTGAATCATACCTATCCGAGGTCCAAAAGTATGAGTTTGAGTAAGGTGCACTATAGTTGGCCGTGAAGCGTTTTACAAAATATTGTCTCCTGATTCGAACAGTTGAAAGTAAGGTGTGACCAGCGGTGACTATAGAAAACATAGACCAAGTTGAAAATGTAAAAAGGGATTTGGTTGGTGTTGTGGTACTGTGTTTGATGCTTGCACAGAGTTGGCAGTAAAATTGTAGTGTTGGTACAGTGTTGGACAAAAATTGGTACAAGTGTGAGTCACTTGTCAATTTTGTTGGCAGATGTGAAATCAATGTTTTTGAATGGGAAGCTTGAAGAAGAGGTTTATATTGAGCAGCCAGATGGTTTCCAGCTTGGTGATGATTGGTTGAGTTGATTTGATTAAGCCTAGTCAATATTTGTGTGAAGTGATTTTTAAAGTTCTCTGAAATAAATTATTCCATCATTCTATGTTGAGTTGAGATTGAGGTTAGAAGATATTAAGTCTCTAACAATTCTTTTTATGCTTCTATGAAGTGGATTTGATTTGAGATTGTCATTCATTGTTGAGTTCATTTTTAATACTACTTGAGCATGATTTATTGAGCCTTTGAGAAGGCCTTTGGGAAATATTTAAGGACAGTGTTGGGACAGACTTCTAGAGCAGATTTTGGATAGGTTCTTAGTGAGCTTGTTGGAGCAGATTTGGACAGGTTTTGTATGAGCTTGTTATTCAAAATTGGAAAAGTTCTATGTGAGCTTGTTAAGCAGGTTCTATGTGAGCCTATTGACAGAGTACAGAGAACAAAATCTCAATGGATAGAGATCCAACAACCAACATAGTTGAAGATAGATCTGAGTGAGGATTATTCAAGTGGAGAGAGGTCCACCAGTCAGTGCAGTAGAGAGACAGAGTCTTCTATAATATAAAAATTGGAGAGAGGTCCAACAGTCAGTAGCAGATACCTTCGCAATAAATTGGGAGTGGTCATGCTTCCCAAGTACTGACTAGCTATCGGGACCACATTCTTAGGGGGAGCATTTATATATTTGATTATTTTTGTGCTCATATTTGTAATTTTTTCTAACTGTCATAACATGTGCTTGAGAATGTTGTGCATGGACTCAAGGGGAGTCTACAGTAGCCCTTTGGTATTATTGTCAAAGGGGGAGAAGAATTACAAGAATTATAGGAGATTGCATAAGTGTTGCCAACAATTCCAAAGGGGGAGATTGTTGAGCAAGTTGGATTGTTGAGCAAGTTGTAGCAAAAGTATTGTCATTGTTGTCAACACAGTCAGACAGATCAGTTGATGAAGTATACAGGAATTAAGAAGTTCTTCAAAGATCAGTTGATGAAGTATACAAGAGTTAAGAAGTTCTTCATTGAGCAAGTTGCAGCAAAAGTATTGTCATTGTTGTCAACACAGTCAGACAGATCAGTTGATGAAGTATACAGGAATTAAGAAGTTCTTCAGAGATCAGTTGATGAAGTATACAGGAGTTAAGAAGTTCTTTAGAGTATGTACAGTGATTTTCCAAAATATAGAAGTGGCCCATTTGAGAAAAATCAAAAGAAAATCACAAGGAAGAAAACTGTCGCGATATCGTGACATGTTGAGCAATAAAGAAAAACTGTCGCGATATTGCGACATGTTTGGAGAGAAAGAGCAAGAAATCAAAACTGTCGTGATATCGCAACATGTTTGGAAAGAAAGAGCAAGAAAGCAAAACTGTCATGATATCGTGACATGTTTGGAGAAAAAGAGCCAGAAAGCAAAACTATCACAATATCACGACATGTTCGGAGAGAAAGCGCAAGCAAGCAAAACTATCATGATTTCACGACATGTTCGGGGAGAAGGCGCAAGCAAGAAAAACTGTCACGATTTTGCAACATTCCGGAAGAGAAAAAGACAAGTAGAAAAAGTGTCGCGATTTTGTGACATATTGCAAGAGAAATTGTATGGAAGAAAAAGGTGTCGCGATTTCACGACATGTTTCATTTTCGCGGTCCAAAGCGAAGAGAAAGAGGAGAGAGAAAAAGGTGTCACGATTTCGTGACATGTTTCATTTTCATGGTCCAAAGCGAAGAGAAATAGGAGAGAGAAAAAGGTGTCGTGATTTCGTGACATGTTTCATTTTCATGGTCCAAAGCGAAGAGAAATAGGAGAGAGAAAAAGGTGTCATGATTTCGTGACATGTTTCATTTTCATGGTCCAAAGCGAAGAGAAAGAGGAGAGAGAAAAAGGTGTCGCGATTTCGTGACATGTTTCATTTTCACGATCCAAAGCGAAGAGAAAGAGGAGAGAGAAAAAGGTGTCGCGATTTCGTGACATGTTTCATTTTCGCGGTCCAAAGCGAAGAGAAAGAGGAGATAGAAAAAGATGTCACGATTTCGCGACATGTTTCATTTTCGCGGTCCAAAGCGAAGAGAAAGAGGAGAGATAAAAAGGTGTCACGATTTTGCGACATGTTTCATTTTCACGGTCCAAAGCGAACAGAAAGAGGAGAGAGAAAAAGATGTCACAATTTTGTGACATGTTTCATTTTCGGGATCCAAAGCGAAGAGAAATAGGAGAGAGAAAAAGGTGTCACGATTTTGCGACATGTTTCTGTTTCACGGTCCAAAGCGAAGAGAAAGAGGAGAGAGAAAAAGTGTCACGATTTTGCGACATGTTTCATTTTTACGGTCCAAAGCAAAGAGATATTGTACGGAAGAAAAAGTGTCACGATATCACGACATGTCACATTTTCACGACTCTAAAAGTGTAGGAAGGCAGAAAAGGAAAAGTGTCACGATTTCGCGACATGTCGCATTTTCGTGACTTGAAGAGAGCAGGAAGGGAGAGAATGAAAAAGTGTCACAATATCGCGACATGTCACGTTTTCACGACCCGAAGGCAAGAGAAAGAGCAAAGGAGAAAAGTGTCGCAATATCGCGACATGTCACATTTTTGCGACTCTAGGAGGAGAGAGAAAGTAAGAAGGCAAAAGTGTCGTGATATTGTGACAAAAGTAAAAAGGAAGAGTACGGAGGTAGAAGTGTCGCGATATCACGACATGTTGTTTTTTCACGGGTACAAGCAAACAGAAGAAGCAAGAAGGCAAAAGTGTCGTGATATCGTGACATGTTGTGTTTTCGTGGGTGAAAGCAAACAAAAGATGCAAGGCAAAAGTGTCACAATATCGCGACATGTGTTTTCGTGGGTACAAGCCGAGAAGAGGACAAAGAGGCAGAAGTGTCATGATTTTGTGATAGGTTACTTCGGCACGAGCTAAGAAGAGAAACCAGCTGAAAGAAGGTATGTGACAGTTAACTAAAGTCGGTATGACAGTTACAGGTGCAATGCATGTTACAGAAGAAGTCGATAAGACAGTTACAGGTGCAGTTACAGAAGAAGTCGATACAACAATTACAGGTGTCGTTATAGAAGAAAATCATGCAACTAAAATAAGAAAAGTTGACAAAAGTCAAAACGATAGTTACAGGTGTAGTTACAGAAGAAGTCGATACGACAGTTACAGGTGCAGTTACAGGAGAAGTCGGTACAACAGTTATAGGTGCAGTTACAACAGTTATGGGTTGCATGCATAATTTTGGAAGTTAAAAATAGAGACTAACATGTTATAAAAGGAGGTCTGCATGGAGAATTAAAGTAACACTGAAATAGAGTGAAAGTGCTTGGGATTAACGTGAGGTGGATTTAATATTATGAAGAGAGCAAGAGGAGAGCGAGAGAGGTGTGCAGTATGTGAAGCACGAGGAGAGTGCGCTGGAGCCGAGCGAGCATAGTGTGTGTTGTGTGAAGAGTGTGTGTTGTAAGAGAGCATTAATGAGAGCCGAGAGAGCAATAGACCAGACAGGGTCTTGTAAAAGTGAAGGCATCTTTATGTCAATCTTCTAGCTTTAGAACAGAAGTCCAAGTTGGTGCTTGGCATTAGGGGTTGGTGCTAGTAAATTAGGGTTTGATGCTTCTTTCTGTTGGTGCAGATAAATTAGGGGTTGATGCTCCTTTTTGTTGTTGCAGATAAATCAGGGGTTGGTGCTCCTTCCAGTGGGTGCTGGTAAATTGATTGTAAAATTGTTATTTTGTAAAGACTGGATTTGGACGGGAGTCCAAGTAGTCATTTTTGAGGAGTAGCCAAATTGGTGAACCTCGTTACATCGTGTGTTGTGGAATGCTCTCTTGTTATACTTGCTTTATCTAAGTTTAAGTTTTCATTGTTTCAGCATTAAGAGTTGTAAATTTGAATTTAAATAGCTACACTGATTCACCCCCCCATCTCAGTGTCATTGTGAAACTATCACTACTTTATGTGCATCATGTTGATCATATACCCACAATAGGTACAAGCACTAATCAGCCCTTAATAGCAAAGGAAGAGTGGTTCATGCCAATAATGTCCAAAGAGGGTCACATCTCTTCAATCCCAATGATAAAAAATAATAGTGGGTTGTTGAAGCATGGCGTCCTCAATCTTGATGAGATGTTTGAGCCAGTAGGTACAGGTTGAACTGGAATATCTTAATGGGTCCATCAGGTATAAAATCTCCATAGGGTTGTCCTCACCTCAATTGATGTATTTTGGGTTTGATGGGTTCACCAAGAGAATTTTTAAGAATTCATTCCAAGTCTTTTTATGGGGTTTGACGTGTAAATTATGCAAACACCTAAGTTTTATTTTTGATAAATAAACTAAATAATTAAAATTCTTGTACTAACTAAAATGCAAGAAGATAAAATATGCAAAAATACAAAGACTAACCTAGAGTGATTCTTTTTTTTGCATGAGGTTAATCCTAAGGTATAAAAAGTAAATATTTTCCTTTTGATTTAGGGAGAAGAGACTACTCATACAAATATTAACCTAATGCATAAAATACATGCATTTTAACTTTAAATGCCTAAGCAAAGGGGGGAAAGAGAAAAAAAAAATGAATAGATTCCTTGATTTATCCTTGTTTACTGGCTTAAAACTAAAAGAGGCTAAGGTTCCTTTTATGCCTTTTATGATTTTATGTGCTAATATATGGAAAATTAGAGACAAAATATAGAAAAAATTAGGACTTGAAGAAATACCTAATAGAATTACCAAGAATTCTTACTTAAACAAGTGATCACCATGATTTTGTTCCCTAGAACTATAGACTATGAATATATTTTTGCATCCTAGAAATAATGATCATGCATCCATAGAACCTACAAAATTATGAAATTGAAAATTGATGGTCAATTTTCAAGGACCTACTTAGGTCGGATAGGAGGTAAAGCTCATAGAATGGGAAGTCAAGTCCCTTTGGTATTTTTAGATGACCAAACAAAATGCATGAAAGTGGATAAATTTTTGTTGCAAGGAAAAATTTACACTCTCGAAAGATACAAGAATGAAATCATTAAAGAAATAGAGGAAAAAATAGAATGTGTTTTTTTAGAGAAGAGGATCATAGATCTGAATGATTTCATGGTTTGTAATGAGGAACTGTGAATCCATTCTATTCATAATTAGATAAGATATATAGAGAGAAAAATATGTTCTTTAGAGGGGCAAAATAGGAGTTATAATGATTTCATGGTCCATAGGTATGATCCACAATTTGTTTCTAGAGATAGACTGTGATTAGAGAGGTATGGTTAGAAATACTAGGTTAGTTCAAATTGAATGTAGTATACAAAGAGTGGAAAAGGGGTCGAGGACAAGGTGAAACACATGAGGTAGAATAAAGATTTACCCCAAGCCTATTTACATGATATCACAGTTGATAAGTCTTAGCCATGAAATTATTCTACTAGCTTGGAAACCAGAACAAAGGATAGAATATCAAGCCAAAATAGTTTGGGGTGACAAGTAAAGGGTTGAAAACTCAATAGCAGGTTAAATGAGGCTACGGAGCATAATGAAAGTGACCATTTTGGCTTAGGATGAATTCATGCCCTATAAGAGTGGACCACAAATTTACTTTATCAATAGATAAAGAACCAAAGGGTGATGGAAACTAGTCCTAGGCCAAATATGAGGCTTAAAATGGTTTTATAGTGAGAAAATCAGGTGGGAAGAGGTAAAATATAGAGTCAGGTTTGACCCTTCTCTAACTTACAATGAATTCATGGCCAATACAAGCTAGCCATAAAATCATCCTAAGTGAAGGATTGAGGTGAATAACTGATAAATAGGTTTGATTCAAAGGCTAAGGAAATGAAGGGAGGCTTATCTGAGCTTATCCTGCAATTGCATAAAATCTTGAAACCAAGGAATTGGGATTAAAGGGATAAATTCAAAATAAAATAGAAACTCTAAGCAATTATAAAACTAATACTAAATAAAAAATACAAAATAGGTAGTAAATAAAATGGAGTAAGGCTACAAATGATAAAGGAGTGGTCCTCTAAGACTTAGCCTAGAACTTCCTCTAAATTCTCTCTAAATTTGGCAAAGTAAGTTGATAAATTTGAGCTATTGTTTTGCAATATTTTTGTTACCATGATAGTTATGAAAATGGGAGCCCAATGCCTATATTTATAAATTTTTAGGGCATGGAGGGAGATAGGGAAAAACATTAATGGCGGTGGTTGAATTTTAATTTGAAGAAGGAAATAAGGGAGGGACCTAGGGAACCAACAATAGGGCAAGGACACCCAAGGATAGCACCATAAATGGCCCAAAATCCTAATATGGAAAAAGAATCCAAGATTTGGAGTCCTTGCCTTAGAGATGTGATTTCATAGTTAGGAATGGTTGATCATGAATATGTAGATATTACCATTGGTGGTCACATCAAATAGTGACAAACAGTGCCAAGTGGCTCTTTGAAAATTGGGTGAGAAAATATTGACAAATGATTTTGTAGTCTGCTAAGTTGGATCACAAATTTATTGAAGGTAAGAAAGGCCTAAAGAAAGGGGAACATGATTTCATAGTCTATAAATATCATGAATTCACTAAAAATGAAAAATATATTATAAACTAAGGATTGATGGACACAAAAATTCATTTAAAAACTTTGAAGGGTTACTTAGGCTTTTAAAGAAAATGACATAATTGGTTGGATAAATTTTTTGTGTCTATATTTTATCCTCTCTTTGATGCATTTATGGTGCAATACATGCATCAAAGAAATTTATAGATGCCTTTGGATTTAAAAAGGTAGGTACTAAAAGGGGTAGAAGATTTAGGTAGAGGTATGGTCCAAAAATAACATGATTATAAATGCTTTGATTATTTTGCATGATTTATGAGGTAATTATGACATCAATATCCCTAATGCCAAGGTTACCTCTCGATTTTTAGAGGGAAAAAAATATTTTCAAAGAGACTAAAAATGACAAAGGAAGAAGGATAGGGGACGAAAGGGAAAAGAAATAAATAAGATACAAGAAGAAGGAAGGGGTAAAAATGAGAGGAGGGTGAAAAATAAAATTGTTTTCACCACATGAGAAAGGAGAAAAGATATATGGAGAGAATATTATGCTTCCTACATATCGTTCTATGGTCACAAGGGATAAAGAAAGCACACCAAAGGAGCAAACTCAAGTAAACTTCAAAAATTTCTTGATAGGCTAGGGTTAGGAAAGAATAATATATTAGAATTTTATTTTATTTTTATTTTTTTATTATTGGAGGAAGTCATTGCAAAGCTTGACGTGAATTTTTGGATCATCCCAAAAAAATTTCAAACAGATAAAATCACATGGGGGATCCATGAAATCACTAGGGATACAAAAAATAATGTATCCCAAAAATGGTAACTGTGGATATTGTAAAAAAATTCTTGGATACCTACCAACATTGATTTACCTTTGATAATCCTACACAATGGGAGAAGTGGCTTCCCTTGTTCAAATAGTTGTGTAACAATTCTTATCACACTATGACCAAGGTTACCCCTTTTGAATTAGTTTATGGACAGCTTCCATCCACACCCTCCTCCTACATTCTAGGCAACTCCAAAGTTCATGTTTTTGACACTACACTTAGCCAACATGTCATAGTCCTCCATCAACTGAAGATGAATATGGAATTGGTACAAAATTGTATGCACCAATAAGCTTATCAAAACTATTCAAAGAATAATTTTGAAGTAGAAGATATGGTTTTTCTCTACTTGCATCCATATAAACAATCCTCACTCCAAATTCATAGGTGCCAAAAAATAGATACCAAATGTTGTGGCCCCTACCGAGTATTATAGTGGATTGGTGCAACAACCTACAAATTAACCCTCCCATATACATCAAAGATCCATATTGTCTTTCATGTATCCTTTATCAAGAATGTTATGGGAAATTATGTATAGGTTCAATCTATTTTACCCAAACTAGATAAAAATGGTTCTATCTTGCTCAACCCAAAACAACTATTGTATTATAGATAGGGGCACTCTTTGAAACCATATTATCACTGATGTTCATATTTAATGGCATGGAATACAACAAGAATATTCCACTTGGGAGTCTCTCTAGTAGCTACAACACAAATTTCCTCATCTACAATTGTGAGGATGAATCTTTTTAAAGGAGGACATGTTAGGACCCCATCCTAACACTATTTTTATAATTATCATATGATTATGTAATGACCCCCTTCCAATGTGGGGATACCTTTATAATGTTATTTTGTAATACTTTGTAATGGTATGTGGTAAGTAAGATGCCTAGACAAGTGGGTCCATTTCATGTAACCATTATCAAGAATCTAACTAATATTTGGTAGAATATTCTAGCTAGAGTGGCACTTTGCATGTAAGCGAACTATTAATAATTAGGTTAGGGTGCATGAAGTGTATCTTTAAAAGACATGGGACCATGAATGAATGTATATTTTTTCAAATTAATCAAATTAGAGGTTTCCCCGAAGATATCTATGATTCTGTGTTGTTTTGTGATATTGCTTTAATTTTGCATTTATATTTTGTATTGCAATATATTGCTCTTGCATGAAATTTTGTTTTAATTGCAATATTTATGTGAATGAGCTTATTTTTATTAGAAGGTTCCTAACAATTAAATCTAAATAAGGGTATATGAGCTAAATTAATGAGCCATGAATGAGAAGAACCAAAGACTGCCAACTAGTATTGCTTAGGTTTGACAATTGAAGAGTGGTTATTAAAGACATAAGCATGGAAGTTGTAATGGTAGTAATACCAAACTTGAAAAATATTAGCTACAAAAGATATTTTCATTTAGTTTTTTTGGATCCCTAGGGAGATTAGATGAAATTATAAAAAACTCTTGCATAGTTTTAGAGGGAAAACCCCCTCAATTGTAACTAATATAGTAATTTTTATAACATTACAAAGGATTGATGAGTTGTATAGCTTTCCTTTTATTTTATTTGTATAGTACTGTAGAGGAGGAAAAATTCCCTGTTGTGTATGATTCTCAACTAGATCCATTGGGAGCCAAGGTGACCAAGGGGTGTGTTATATCTTTACACTTGAAATAAATAAATGGGTTCACTAGGAATAGTTTTAGGCGTTGCTCCAAGTCCAGGGTGGAAGTTTTCGATATGTGATTTAACCAAACACCTATGTTTGGTATTTCTAAACTAAACTATGGAAATTAAAGAACAATGAAAAACACAAAATATGCAAGAAGATAATGACTAACCCTAATATTATTCTTTGATTCAATGATATCTAACCCTAGGTTGCAATAAATAAAATATATTTTTTTGGAAAGGTACTAAGGGGATTCACAAACAAGACTAAAACCTAGATGCAAAACTCAATGCCTTTTTCCTTTTAAAATTCCTAGAAAGAAATCAAATATTTTTTTCTTTTTATTTATAACCTAGGTTGTGAATAGACATAACAAAATTAAATAACACACAACCTAAAATATTTACATAGGTAACTTATTTAATTCGATGTTTGATCCAAGCTTTATATTGCATCTAGAGTATCCCACAACTTCAAATCTGCAAAATAGATTCACAAAAATCCTAGAAAATATGGTCAGTGTTTGGGGGTATACTTAGGCCATTGTTAGATGAATATTGGAGGTGCAACAATCAAGCCCCCTTGGTCCTTTTAGTTGACCATTAAAAATAAAAATTAGCTTTTACCTTTGGAACAAACACAAAAAAATATGATAGCATGGAATAGTAAATGAAATGCAAATAGAATGAACACAATGCTTGAACAAGAATGCAACTTTAGAAACTAGGACTTGTAAATAAGTAATTTCCCCCAAGCTAATGCAATATAAAATGTAAGTAAAAATAATGATAATAAGGAAAACAAAATGCAAATAGAGAGAAAACAATTAACAATATGTATGCAAATGAAAACCATAAGGTTTTGGGATGAACAATCACCCCAATGTCTACCAAGTCTAAATTTTTGCCCTATAAATTATCAAGTATAGGTTCAGTAAAAAAGAGAAAATGGATAAGTGAAGAAGGAGGAGTGAACAAAATTTGGGTTTTGATCTAGGATTTAGCACTGTAATGGCAGGATTATGGGTTGATTGAGATGGATTAGAGGAATTTTTTGATGGTGTCGGGCCTGTCACAAAGCGTGCATGCTAGTGACATTTTTCATCTAAAACTTATTAAAAGGAATAGGAATTCCCAATGCATATCAAGAATCGTTTGTTAAAGGAAAATGGAATAATGTGAGGCCAGGTTATTTCTATTGGTTCAACCAGACTCGGTGGCAGAATATGTGGAGTATTTAACCAAGCATGTGCTTATTGGTAAATTTATGGGCATATGAATTTCTCTTCCCTTTATGGAGGCTTGGGTTAGGAAGACTTGGAACCCTTACAGTGATGTGGAGGTGATGTTGAGTGCGAATAGCTATTTTATGGTGATTTTCTCTTATCTTGTGGATCATAACAAAGTATTTGAATGGGGTACCTATTTTTGTAACCAAGATGGACTCTTTCTTAAACCTTGGTATATGGGTTTCAACCCATCAAAGGAGTGGTCATCGCAGGTTCTAGTATGGGTTTAGCTCCCATGGCTCCCATTATAATTCTAGAGAAACGACATCTTGCATATGATTGTCCTTCTTCTTGGGAAGTCGGTTGGACCATCACAACATATGATGGAGAAAAAGGTAATTTCTATTTCCTGTATCTATGTTGAAATTGATTTAAATAATCCTAATCCAGATTATTTTGAAATACAATTTGGATCATCTACATGGGTTCAACAACTTGACTATGAAACTCTTCTATTTTTTTGTCATATTTTTCATGAATATGACCACATGCAAAGAAAATATCTTAAATTTGTCCTACCTATGGCTTCAAATCCTAGGTCCTCTTCATCTGCAAAAAATCTGGATAAATAAAAATCCTCGATAAAGGAAGGGGATCAAGATAATAAAATATTTATTCCTATAAAATACCAAACAGAGAAAGAAGGTTAAAAAGATCCCTTAAGGATATCTAGCTAGATGCTCTGCTCAATTGTTTTGAGATACTAGATGATCTTAAATAGTGTATGGAGTTACCTAAAATGGTGCTACTTGATGTAGATATAAGAAGGTTGAATCATATATCTCTTCTTGAGGTGGAACCTAAGGAATCAGATCTAGTGGGTTTAAATAAAGAACATATGGTTTTGGCTCTAAGTACAAGTGATATGGTTGGATCTAGATCTGGAAGGAAAAATATTTTAGAAAGTGTCACAGATATAGTTGTTCTCTCTCCTACTCAAGCACTGATACAACCATCCTTGGACTACAAAAATCCTATGGTGTTGGGATTGCAGTAGAAAAAAATTAAAAAAGGTGCTTCAGATAAGAATATGAAGGTGGATCAAAAGAAATACCAAGACAAAATTAAGTTAATGGGGGAGACTTTGGTGGAGTTAGGCTTGGTGAGAACATTGGACTCCCATTTTTCTAACCCCCAAAAATTATTATCCTCTCATGGAATGTAAGGGGGTTGAACAACACCCCTAAACAAAAATTTATCGTGTACATTCTCCGTATGTGGTGTTTATTTAGGAGACTAAATTGGCTATTGATAGTATGTTCAATATTGCTCCCAAGTTGTAGATAACGATATTGGTGCATGTGGATATGTTGGTGGCATTGCTTGTTTATGGGATCTGGTTAATATCTCTCCTCTTACTTGGATTTCCAGCATATGTTCTATTTTTATGATCAGGAATGATAATGAATATGGTGAAATCATCCTACTTAAAAATGTATATGCTCATATTTATTACAATGGTAAAGTAGATTTGTAGGAGCACATTGGATTTGTGAGAAGTTTGGCTCCCCTGTACCCATGGATTTTGGTTGGAGATTTCAATTCTATTACTTGTCTAGAGGAGAAACGCAATGGAGTTGATCGTCTTAAGCCTTTTTCTTCTATATTCAGTGCTTATATCCGGGCCCTAAACTTGGTTGAAAATCAAGCCGAATAATGGGATATTTACCTGGCACAATAGAATATGTTGGGAATATTCCATCTCAAAGAGACTGGATAGGTTTTTTATCTCTATTTTTTGGATTTGTAATAACATAATCTCTAATTCTATGATTCTGGAGGGTAGGGGATCTGATCATTGGCTTATAAAACTCTCTACTCTTGAGTTTGGGCTAAATAAGAATCCTTCCTTTAATTTTCAACTTATGTGGCTTCAAGATCCTAAGATTCATTATTTTATGTGAGGCTGGTGGACCAATGGTAAACCTTCTCATGGCACCATTATGTATTCCTTTATGAAGTGGATACAATTTGTTAATCATAGATTGAAGAGGTGGAATAGTCTAAATTTTGGGAACCTTTCCTTGGCTAAGTTGGAAGCTCTTAATAAGTTGGAAGAAGCTTCAAGGAAGATTAGAGATCATGGACTCACGAAGGAACTTCTCTTTGAGGAATCTGAGACTACAAAAGAACTTGTTGAGTGGGAGCTAAGGGAAGAAATTTTTAGAAATAAAAATATCGAGTGGATTGGATTCAGGAAGGGGATAGGAACATGGCCTTCTTTTTTAACTCAGTTAAGGCTCACCATAATGGTAACCTGATTTCCTCTCTTATGAATTCTTAGGGTGCCATTCTCTCTTCTTTTAGGGATATTTTTGAAGATACTATGAAGTATTTTTCCTCTCTCTTCAATGAGGACTCCCTCTCATATGATGAGGATGAAAATATTATTCTAAACTGTATTCCCTCGATTATTTCTAGAGAGATGAATGAGAATCTGATGGGCCCAATTTCCCTTGAGGAGTTGGAAAATATTGTATTCAATATGAAAAAAGCGAAATCCTCAGGTCTGGATGGATTTTTTATTGAGTTTTATCAGGAGTTAATTAAATTTTATCTTTTGGAGGTGGTCCATGAGTCCCAAAAGAACAAATAGATGCTAAGGGAATTAAATGCTACCTTTGTGGTGCTTATTCCTAAAACATATGGAGTGAATTATCTGGATATATTCAGGCCTATTCATCTCTACAATGTTGTGTATAAGATCATTACAAAAGTTATTGCTGAGAGGCTAAAGATATGGTTGAGAAAAATTATCTATGAGGAGCAAGGTGGGTTTGTTATTGGTCAAAAAATCCTATATGGGGTTGTTATTGCTACGAAAGCTATTCTCTCGATGGAAACTTCTAATGATAAATATATGTTCATTAAGTTGGACATGGCCAAAGCTTATGATCGGGTCAAATGGTCCTTTATTTAGAAATTTCTTACTACTTTTGTCTTTGAGGACGAATGGATTATATGGGTTATGTGTTGTGTTTCTTCTTCCTCATTCTCTGTTCTTGTTAATAATGAGCCATCAGAGTTGTTTGAGGCCTCAAGGATATTGAGGGAATGAGATCCTCTATCTCCTTATTTTCTATCATTATGGTGGAAGTATTGGAAATACTACTCAAGTCTTAGGTTAGGCATGGTCTCATTCAGGGTTGGAAGTGGATAGCAGTTCATCACATATTTCTCACCTTCAATTTTTTGATGATACAACTTTGCTGGGAGTTGCCACTACTAGGGAAGCTGGCAATATTAGACGGTCTCTTGAAATATATCTTGGTGCTTCTCAAAAATTGATTGATGATGACAAGTATTCTATTTTCTTCTTCAATACCCCTCATCTTATTCAAGCTAGGATTACTAGAATTCTAAGATTCTAGGTCGGGACACGCCCCTTCATTTATCTTGGTATTTTTATTTGATCTCATCATCTACCTAGATCTTCTTGGCAGTCTATGCTTGATAATTTTAGAGGGAAGGTGAATACTGGACCATCATATGGCTCTCCTTTACCAGTAGAGTGTTTCTTTTAAAATTTGTTTTTCAAGCTTTCCCTATTTACAGATGTTTTGTGCAAACAACTCCCTCTCATTTTATCAAGGACATGGATGATTTTTCAAGATAGTTTTTGTGGTCTAGAAAAATTGCTCAATATAAATGGATTTTGGTTTGATGGGATTCTATTTGTAGGACGATTCAAGAGGGAGGCTTTAGATTGTGATAAGTAGCTCTTTCTAGGTAGGCTTTGACTGTGAAACTCTACTAGAGATGGTGTACTTCTCAAGATTAGATTTGGGCTCAAATATTATCTTGTAAGTACTTGAGAGGTAATTGTGAGTCTAATATCCCTATAGTTATCTTGGTTTGGAAAGGTTCAGTTATATGGGATACTCTAAAAAGAAGGGCTAATTTAATTAAGTAGGGTTTTTTCTATATTTGTGATTGGGGATCAAATGCTATTTTCTAGGAGGATTATTGGGATGGCCACCCTCCTATCTTGACTCAATATCCTAGGTTATGTTACCTAAGCATTTGTTTCTTATAATCACACTGGTATTGTTTGGAGGAATTTAAAATGATTCAACATTTTGGTAAAATAGAGATGTACAAGAGGAAATATCCACAAGAATGGCCCCTAGGGGGATTGGCTGAGGATAGATATGTGCTTGCTCTTATTCTTGTGGGGAGACCCTACTCTTTTTTTATGGGTAAAGAAATTTTGGATTGGAATCATAATCCCAAGGGAACCTACTCTGTAGCCTATGGTTATCAGGTTCTTGATATGCAAAATTTTAGGAGCCTCCTTATCACATTGTAGAAAAAGATGTGGAACTGATTTTCTTGGTCTAAATGTAACTTCTTTCTCTAGATTGTCACTCGTAATAAATGCCTTACTTGGGATAACATGAGGAAGAGGGTATTTTAGGGTCCCTTTTTTAATCCTTTATGGAAATAATGAGGATGACTCTTCTCATTTATTTTTCCAATGCTCCCTTGCCATAGACATTTGGCACCGTCGGTGGAGTGCTTGGAACAATCCTTTTTTTCATGTGCTCTCCCTGGTGGAGTTTTGGAGTAGTCTAGGTAGACCTTTGACCAATGCCCCCTTCCTCTAGGTGCTTTGGAATTTTCACCCTTCTTACATCATCTGGTAGATTTCGCTCGAATGAAACCATCACATCTTTCAGGGTAGACATTCGATTTTTCAATAGATCTAGCAAAGTATCTTGTGTATGGTTTAGGAAACTATACATAACAAATGTGATGTGGATCATATTTTGGACTATAGGGATGAGAAGATACGATAGGCCTTTGTTCTCTTTAGGATTTGTATAGACTCTTCTTGATCTAGCAGGGTTCCCCAAATTAGCAAGAAAGCTCAAAGAGATGGTAGGTGGAGGCCACCCCTTGGAGGAGTTTTAAAAATTAATACTAATGGGTCGTCCAAGGGTAATCCTAGACATGCTAGAATTGGCGGTGTTGGGAGAGACTCTACTGGCATGGTCAGATTTTTTTTTTCCATTTATAAAGGTGTTCACTCCAATAATTTTATGGAAGATCTTGCGATTCTCAAGGCCTTGCAAAGGGGGTTTTATCTTGGCTAGGGCAGGAGCATCTACGAGTTTGACTCTCAAATTTTGGTTAATATTTTAAAAAACAAAAGGTTGGAGGATTTTAATTGGTAGTTTGCCTCTATGGCCATTCATATTCTTAAAATTAGTGAAGAGTTCAAATTTATCTCCTTTGTGCACATACCAAGGGAATGGAATGGGTTTGCTAATTATTTGGCCAAAAGAACTTTTGAGCTTTCAAGTCCTTGGATTATGGATAACTGTGAGATTCTCCCAGCTAGGGAATTTCAACACCTCTAGGATTTGATCCACGAGGATTTCCAAAATTAATGTGGTTTTTTCTTGTTATTTTCATCGAGTTTCGACCCTCTCTAGTGGTTTTAGCCTATTTTATTATTTATTTGAATTCTGGTTGGGGGATTCACTATACTCTATAATATTCTCTTCTTATCAATAAATTTTTACCCCTTTATTTTAAAAAACAAAGAGAAAATGGATGCAAAACGTATAATGGGTGAAAGCAATGTTTTTTTTTGAATTTGTGCCTTGTAGCAGATGAAGTGCAACTTTGCACATAGGGTTCTAAAGCCCAAAAATAGAGAATAGATATGTATTAAATATGAAAATGGATGAATAAACAAAATAATAAATGAAAATATACATCTTGTGATTTCATGGTAGAAGCAAGAGAAAATTTGGAAGACCTCTCCTCCTTTAAAAAGACAAGTTGTTGTCAAGGATTTCTCCACTTGTAGAACACAAGGAACACACCAAAAACAGAACACAAAAGAACCAAGAGCACCAAAATATTGCTTAAGAGACCAAAATATTGCTTAAGAGACCAAAATAATTCTTATTTTTTATGAAATTTGATAGATTTATAGTTAGATAACTCAAGAGCATAATGTTAACCTTTTAGGATATATGCAATGGAGAGATCTAACACATGTCCCAATGAAATTCAGGAAACATGAAAGAAAGTAAAACAATAATATGACTAAAATATGCTATAAATAGAAGTGACAAAAATACAATGCAATATGGAGGAAATGGTCACTCCATTAATATGAGCTAAAGAGCTACATTATGCTCCATACAGGAGTACTTGTTAGGTGAAAATGATAATATAAATATGCATATAATATACTACTACGAGGCCCTTTATATAGGAAGATAGATTTCATGGTCAACACTCTACCTAGTTGTACAAGGGGACACCTTGCACATTGCAACTTGCACATTGCCACTTGTGCATTTATTATATTGCTTGAAGTAACTAGATAACTTCCCCCTAAAGTAATATCATATCCTAACTATGTACCTAAGGTGGTACATTTACATGACCCAAATGATGTAATATTATCTAACTCTAACACCCCCTTGTATTACATTATTTGGGTATTGATGAGGTTTTCATAGACATAACCAATTAATTCTTCAAAGCTACCCTCTTTTGATTCTTTGATTAATAAGAATAATCTCTCCTTATCACTAGTTGATATATTCATGTATCCTTCAAGGTTATCTATCTAGTTTTGAGAATATAATTCCATTTCATGAAATAATTATTTATTGATAAAGGTATTTCTTATTATTGCATCCATATTCCGTCTTGATAGTTTTGAGATAGTGTTTATTGTTAATCCTTAGGATTGTAAATATAGATTTGATAGAACCTTTTAGACCGTAGGATTTTTAGCCTTCCTTATATCTCCCTAGTTAAGAGATGTGAATCAGTGGAGTCTTTGTAGACTTTTTAGGGACCTTAGTACTTGATAATGTTTGATGAATTCTATTGTTATCAAGTTTTGTAGAATGCATTATGTCTCCTTAGTAATTTTGGAAATGCTATATGATAGATAAAGTGTTATTTGAGAATAATAGTTCAATTTTAGGTTGAATTTGTAAAGTTTTGTGAATAGAAAAATCAACTTATTTTACACCTTATTGCTCCTATTGAACTTTAAGCACTTTCTAATTTGATTAGGTTTTAATAGTTGGATTCATTTTATCCCTTTAATGTATTTTTGAGACAAGTATACCAATTAATTTCCAAATTTTATTTTACCTTAATAAACCTCCTTTTATAGCCTTTAATAATTTGATATAAGTGTTTCTAAATTTCAATTACCTCCTTTGATGTAGTATTCCTTATAAATACCTAATATGGAATATTAGAAAGTAATAAATTTTTCAATAATAGAAATTTTGATTTCCAAGTAGAATTTTTTATTTCTCCTATGTTATAATATTGCAAATATTAGGCTATATAATATATGTTTCTCCCTTTTTATTTTGCTTTCAATATTGTTTTTTTACCTAAGTCTTTAAACCTTATATTATAATCCTTATATCTCCTAGAAATGAAAGCAATTTAAATAATAGGAATTTCTTACCTTGCAATGTTGTACTCCCATAGTATTCGGTGCTTTATTCAGTTGTATATGGTATAAAAGTAAATTTTCTCCTTTAGGAGCTAAAACTAATGGTAATTTTTGATCCTTGGTTTGGATGCTTGGAGAATGGTGCCTTCATTCTAGAGTCTTTGACCTTTCTTAACCAAATATTTTAATACTCTTCCACCTTGCTTCCATGTTGCAACTCAGCCTGTGTTGTGAGTAAATGCTGGAATATAGAATATGTGGACTTCCTTGGTCTTTTGTGCCTTTTAATAGAAGAATATTCTTGTGCTATGTGAAAAGTATCATGACAATTTTTTCTTGAGAACTTGGAGGGAATAAAGGTGCTTGAAACCACTTGTAGGTAATGTATGGGCGTTATAACCTTGGAGGAGTGCTTATTTCCTTTGAATACAAGTGTCTCCCTTGCTCTAATGTATCATCTTTATTGCTAGTAACATTAATTTTCTCAAACATGTGAAATAAGGGCACTCATGTAAGGAATGTTATTATTTATTTTCAAGTGACAAGTGTCACTTCCTCATTATGCATGGGTTTTCTCCTTAATACTTCTTTAACGTACCTTTGGAGCACCTTTGAATGTTGTAATTGTAGAGGAGGAAAACTGCCCTATCATGTACGTCAATCAAGGTTGGATCCGCAAGAGAAGGAAAACCTTGAGGTGAACCAGTTGTTCTCTACACTCAATGCTAAAAAGGGGAAGGGTTCACCAGGAATGGTTTAAGGACTCGCTTCAAGTCCTTTGGTTTTCAAGAATTTTTTATGTATTCGATTCAAGGCAATCACCTAGGTTTGCCCTTTCTAGATATATGCTATAAAATATAAATGACAATGCAAAAATATAGAATGCAAAAAGACAAGAGCTAACCCTAGTATGATTATTTCTTTGAATGCTTTCTAATCCTAAGATTTCAAACTAAAAATCTTTAAGCAGGAGTTCAAGAGGAAATGCACAAATAGAAGTAACCCTAAGTGCACACTATATTTTATTTATCTTTAAAATGCCTAGAAATCAATTAAATGTATTTATTTTAAATCAGACCTAGGATTTACAATAGAAATATAAGACACTCAAAAAATAGCCTAAATATTAATTAGAATACTTAGCTTATCTGGTTATTTATCCTTGGTTTTATCCTTTGTCCAATGATATCAACAATTATTGCTCCTCTACACTACTTGCAACATCATATCAAAATAAAGGACCATAAAAGCATAGATAACACGGAAATGACAAATAAAGAAATATCTTTTATTAATTCTTATGAATTTTGGTTATATATCTACCCCTCTGAGGGATACCAAGTTCGATACAATTAAATACAAGCAAAATAATTGTGAATATGTCCCCTCGTAATGGGGCGGTTCACTCTACATGCCTCTCAATTTTGCACATGAACATTTATGAGGGATTATAGACGTCTCATTCTCCTTATTTTTCCTAGAGGGATCTTATGCGCTAAATGCCTTGAATCGGTCCTATAAATATGTAATCTACATGCATAGAAACAATAGAAGACTATTAGTATCACGAGTAGCCTCTCATGATGAGGATTTATTAGCAAATTCAATAAACATGATATATGAGCATGATAATATTAAAATGCAAGCAGAAACTAAGCAATAAATGCATTAAAAACTCATAAATATGATGCAAATGCATTACTGAAACTGGATCTATGCTAAAACTAAGTAATAAAGTAAAAGCAATGGTAGATATAAGCTAAAAAAAAGGAAACGACACCTCATATCCTAGCTGCTACTACAAAGAGTGATTGTGACTATAGGTCATTGTCGAAGACATCGACCACTAAACTAAAGTGTTTACCTCAAGATCTAGGGGTTGTGGTAGTCGATCCCTTGTTCAAATTGATGTTCAAGGGTCACCTCTTGTGTCTGATACACTGGCTAGTGGTGAATAATAGATGGATCTAAATGTGTATGCATAGTCATAACTTAGTTGGACAACACTTCACTACTCCTCAAAGGGGGCGTGGATTTACTCTCCGATCGGCCAGGGCTTCGCTACATAAAATTTTGATATTCATCGATCATTTTATTTGCTTGGGAGGGTCCATATGTAGACATCCTAAATTTAAAAATAGATATGGATCTTGGCTTCCTAGAGAAGCAAAAATTTAGATCTACATGCAACTAACCATCCTAGGAGGAAGGATTAGTCACAAATTTGCATTGAAGGGATAGTCAGGAGGAGCTCTGTGAGTTCCATTCTAAAATCCACCCAAAATAAATGTAAGTGCAATTAGACTGTGTGATCTAGGCATGTATTCATAGCCATACTGTGTTTTGGTTCTAGTCACTGTCCATAGCAGCAGCTAGGTGTGGCTTCTCTTAGCTTTAGTGACCAGTGTTGGTGGCCGCTCTCAACTTCAGTGACCAATTTTGGTGGTGGAAATGATTGATAGTGACTAATCCTGGATGGGCTAGAACTACCTTTTTTGAGTGGTTAGGACCACTGCTAGCTCTTGGAAAGTTCCAAGACCATTCATATGGTCTTAGGGTGTGTCCATATGAGTAGTCTCCTAAACATGACACATTTTAGCTATCTACAGATGCCCCTTTTTGGGATGCATTATGGGAAAACACAATTTAGAGTAAAAATAGACCACCTAGGTCCACATTGTAGGGTGTGTGATAATCATTGATCTAATCAACATTGGATACCCCAGTCATGATAAAGGGTGTGCATCCTCGAATCTTTGCTTCCAACATGATGGAAGGCTTAAATTTGTGAAAGCTTGTCCATGTCCATCAGGAGATCGGGTAGCTTCAGTGCTACTATAGGTATTAAAGGAGGAGAGCTACAAGATTAATTGTCATATTTTCTCTTTTTTTCTATAAAATGGTAAGATTATGATAGTCATTGGCAATGATTCATAAGACGAACGCAATTTGACATGATCAAGTGATATTTTGTTGATTTTGATTATGATTATTGATATTATGACTACCCCCTCAAACAAAGAGTTGATGAGGGAAGGACAATGCATAAAGAGATGATTCACTTGACCAAGATGAATGATTTGGTCCATTTTAGAGGTTTTCTTTGTTGTTACAGGGCAGGTCCCATATCAGGTGTGATTTTAACCATTTTTAGTAATTTTACATTTCTATCCCATGGATCGGTTCGACTAAAATGGCCTTCTTAGGGAATAAAGATGATAGAAATTCTATTAAATATTCTGTTGAATCATTATGTTGGATAATTTATTGAAAATTTCATAGAAGAAATGAAATGAATGCCTCATCCCCATGGGGTAGTTCGGATGCCATGGCCTTCTTCGGGATTGAAGTGCAACATTTCAATTCAACAATGACTAATTTACCCCAAATGGCCTTATGGTAATTTACTCATCTTGTTGGATTGCATGGAGTGCAAGTCACTGCAACTGTCAAGTTTATAGATTAAATAACTGAATACGAGGCTCAATTGAGATTTTTTTGTTATTTGATTTTTTTATTAATTTGAATTTTATATTATTTTGGATTTTGATTTATGTGATTTTTTTTGGTATTTATGTAATTTTTGAATATTTTGGACCAATAGGTATACTTAATGACCCATTTTGAGGTGCCTCATGGTAAGATTTTGAGTAAAATTGTCTTTGTTTCCTAGCCGCTATCAGGAGCAGCAGCCCCTAAATACCATTTGTGGTCGTTGTCAATGTCAGTGAAGAACAAAAGCTTATACTAAGAGGGGGAGGTGAACAGTATAAGATTAGTTTTTACTTTTTTTTCCCAAATAGTATTAATCAATATAATAAATGGTAATATTAATAGCATTAACCAAAGCAATGCACAAATCATCACACACAATAGAGACACCAATTTTAATGTGGTTCATTCAATGTGGGCTACCTCCACAGAGAAAATATTTCTTCTAAATATTTCTCAAATAATATCATGGGAATCCTTCCCAATTACAATATTTATGGACCTCTATCCAAAGGATATGTTGATCCCCTAATATCAAGTTCATGGATATCTTCCACAGGATAACACTTTCTCCTTTTGCTCTAGCTAGTGATCTTCTAGAAGACTTTGTCTCTCTGCTACACTGACTAGTGGATCTCTCTCCACTTGAAGACTCCTCACTCAGATCTATCTTCAATTGTCCTAGTTGTTGGATATTTATCCACTGATACTCTGTCCTTTGTACTCTATGTTAGTCTTACAATGGCACTGAGAGGGGGGGTGAATTAGTGCAGCTATTTAAAACTTAAAACTTTAACTCTTAAAGCCAAAACCATGAAAGCTTAAAACCAGAAACAGCAAGTACCACAAGAGAGCATCACATAACACAAGATGTAACGAGGTTCACCAGTTTTGGCTACTCCTCAAAATAGACTCGCTTGGACTCCCATCCAAATCCAACCATTGCAAAGCACCAACTTTACAATCAATTTACCAAAGATCCACCGGAAGGAGCACCAACCCCTAATTTACCAAGACCAACTGGAAGGAGCACCAACCCCTGATTCCAAGCACCAACTTGGATTTCTATTTTAAATCTTGATTGACATAAAAATGTCTTCTAAGTTACAAGAACCTCACTGGTCTATCTTAACTCAATCTCTATTTCAATTCATGAAACACATCCACTTTAACTGTTCTGCTTATCGCACTCTAATAGTCCTTTCTTACGGCTCACTCTTACGGATTTCTTACGTCTCACTCTTACTACATTCTTACAGCTCACTCTTACTGCAATCTTACAGCTCCTGTGTTCGGCTCTCTCTTCTCACTTACAGCTCTCTTACAGCCCGCAGCACTATCTCACTATCCGACGGCTCTTTTCCCCTCACAACAACGCTCAATATTTTTGCACGGAGCTCAACCCTACTACTTCACGCAAATCTGCTTTTATAATCATGTTTCTATTCTTCACTTCCATATTTGTGCATGCAGCCTATTAATAGTAATGGCTTCTTTATTCTCACATGCAGACTTATTAATTGAATGGTTCTTTGTTACGTTTCTCTGTCCAACTCTTGGTCTTCTTCTGATGACTTTCAGTAACCATCGCTGCATGAAATTTCTTTATAACGGCCCCTGTCACTGTAGTAACAACTTCTATTTACTGTCACTATAACTACCCCTATAACTGCCATAATTACTTTAGTTCACTATTCTTTATTTAACTGCATGATTGTCTTTGCAACACCTCCTGCAACTGCAATTCTGACTCCAGTTAACTGTTCGTGTTCTAGCTACATGATTTTTTTTTGCAACTACATCTGTAACTGTCATTTTCTTTCAGTTAACTTTACTTCAGCTTGCACCCGCGAAAACACAACATGTCACGAAATCGTGACACTTTTCACCTTCGTACACTCTTCTTGGTTTCTACCAGCGAAAATAGAACATGTCGCAAAATCATGACACTTTCGCTGCCTTGAGCTCTTCTTTGTCTCTTGCCCGTGAAAATAGAACATGTCACGAAATCGTGACACTTTCGCTACCTTGTGCATTTTCTGTCTTTGGCCGCGAAAATGAAACATGTCACGAAATCATGAAACTTTCACTTCCTTGCACTCTTTTTTTCTTGCACTAGCGAAAACATGACATGTCGCAAAATCGCGACACCTTTCACTTTCGTACATTCTTCTCTGCAAGCACTAGCAAAAACATGACATGTCACAAAATTGTGACACCTTTCACTTCCGTACATTCTTCTCTGCAAGCACTAGAGAAAACATGGCATGTCATGAAATCGTGATGCTTTCACCTTTGAGCTCTTCCTCCTTGAATTTGTCATGAAATCATGACGCTTCTGCTTCCATGCTTCTATCGTGAAATTGTGACACTTCATCCTTCGGAGTCTTCCTCACTGCTATTGTCATGAAATCACGACGCTTCTACTTCTGCTTTTGCTTCCATGCTTCTATCGTGAAATCATGACACTTCATCCTTCGGAGTCTTCCTCACTGCTGTTGTCACGAAATCGCAACATATTTTCTCCTTAGCTCTTCTCTTCTCTTCAAGTCACGAAAATGCGACATGTTGTGATATCGCGACACTTTTTCTCTCAAGATATTCCTCTTGCAATATGTCATGAAATCATGACACTTTTTATCTTGCCTTCTCTCTCCTGCAATATGTCGTGAAATCGTGACACTTTTTCTCCTTAACGCTTTTCTTCTCATCGGATCATGAAAACTCGACATGTCACGAAATCGTGACACTTTTTCTCCTTAGCGCTTCCTCTTGCAAATTGTTGCGAAATCGTGACACTTTTCCTTGCTAGCTCTTTCTCTCGAACCTGTCGTGAAATCGTGACACTTTTTCGTCCATAACATCCTTCTTGCAGATTGTCGTGAAATCGTGACACTTTTCCTTGCAAGCTCTTTCTCTCAAACATGTCACAAAATTGCGACATATTTTTGTCCATACTGCCTCTCTTGCAGATTGTCGTGAAATCGTGACACTTTTCTTTCTCTACCTTCCTCTTCGCTTTGGACAATTAAAATGAAACATGTCGCAAAATCATGGTAGTTTTCTTTGCCTGCGCCTTCTCTCTAAACATGTCGTGAAATCACGATAGTTTTCTTTGCCTGCGCCTTCTCTCCAAACATGTCGCGAAATCACGATAGTTTTTCTTCTGCCTTCTTTTCTTCCAACATGTCACAAAATCGTGACAGTTTTTCCTCTTGCCTTCTTTGCTTCCAACATGTCGCGAAATCGTGACAGTTTTTCCTCTTGCCTTCTTTGCTTCCAACATGTCATGAAATCGTGACAGTTTTTCCTCTTGCCTTCTTTGCTTCCAACATGTCATGAAATCGCGACAATTTTTCCTCTTGCTTTCTTTGCTTCCAACATGTCACGAAATCACGACAGTTTCTCCAGAATTTTCGCTCTCCTTTGATATGTCGCGAAATCGTGACAGTTTTGTTATTTGGCTTCTTTTCCTCCTACATGTCACAAAATCACGACAATTTTCTTGCTTTCCTTTTTCTTTGATCTTTTGAAACTGGCCCACTTCTGTCTTCTTGGAAATTCACTATATATGCTTTGACTGCTCTGAAATCTTGTTCACTTCATCAACCGATCTATCTAATGACCTCTGCACTCATGTTCATTGCATCAACTGATCCTCTGTCTATGTTGACAATAATGACAATACTTTGGCTGCACCTTGTTCATCAATGAACTCCTATCCATCACCTTGCTCATCAATCAACTCCTATCCATTCCTGTCCATTGCATCAACTGATCAACCTGACTGTGTTGACAACAATGACAATACTTTCGTTGCACCTTGCACATCACTCTATCACCTCCAAAGCTCTATCTCAATAGGTTCACTCAGAACCTTCTCAAATTTGATCAACAAGCTCACTCAAAACTTGTCCAAATATGCTCAACAAGCTCACTCAGAACTTTTCCAAATATGATCAATAGGTCCACACAAAACTTGCTCAAATATTCTCAATAGGTCCACATAGAACTTGTTGAAATCTGATCAATAGGTCCACACATAACCTATCCAAATCTGCTCAACAGGTCCACACAGAACCTGCTCAAATCTTCTCAACAGGTCCAAACAGAACCTATCCAAATCTGCTCAATAGATCCACATAGAATCTGCTCAATAAGTCCTCTCTAGGACTTGTCCAAATATGCTCAATACGTCCTCTCTCGAACTTGCTCAAATTTTCTCAATAATTCCTCTCTAGGACTTGCTCAAATATGCATAGTAAGCTTCCACAAAATCTTACTCAAAATCAGTCCACAAGCCTTCTCAAAAACTTATCTCAAATATGCTTAACAAGCTCACACAGAACTTGTCCAATATCATAGAATCATTAAGATAAGTGTTAGAGACTCAATATTTTCTATTATTAATGCTCAATAAATATCTCAACTCAATCTCATAGAAGCATAAAGAGAATTGTTAGAGACTCAATATGTTCTATACTCAAATTCCAATATCAACTCAAATCATTCTCATAGAAGAATAAAGAGAATTGTTAGAGACTCAATATGCTCTATACTCAAATCTCAATCTCAGCTCAAATCAATCTCATAGAAGCATAAAGAGAATTGTTAGAGACTCTATATGTTATTTTCTCAAATCTCAATATCAACTCAAATCAAGAATATAGAATAGTTTGTTTTATGGAACTTGAACAACCACATGCATCCACTTGACTAGGATCAATCAACTCAACTCAACCAAGCACCTCAATGAACAACCCTTTCTCACAAATCCTAGTCCAAGCATGTATCAATCAACTCAAAATGTTTCCAACAATTCTCAACAACAAATCTCACATAACAATGATACTCATATTCTTTTCTAACTCAAGTTCAAGTTATTTGCACAACCAATGGGCTTCAACAACAATGCTTATAAAACATTCTTCACATAACAATTATACTCATGTTCTTCTCAAACCCTAACTCAGTTTTTTCACACCACTAATGGTTTCAACAACAATGCTTATAAAACAAGGTTTAATAACAACTCAAACCAGAAAACCTTGAAGCATTAAACGAATCACTTTCGAAAAGGAAACCACAATCAATCCTTTTCACTCCAATGATATTTTTAGAAATAAACCACATAAATCAATCAATAATAGAATGTGCCTATACCTTTTATGAAGATGAAGAAGCCTCTTTGGAAATCTGCCACAATCATAATATTCTCTTGCCAAACTTCATGAGGATTAGGAGAATTTACAAAACAAATATCATAACCTTTTGCACCTTATTTATCCTAGTCAAAAATCACATCCACATCTAGAAAATAATTAAAAATAATTATTTCATTAATTAATTAAGCATAGCATGAATATCACCACAACTATTTACCATTCCCTTATTTCTCCTAAAAATCACTTTGCACTAATGCACAAATCACTAAGCTCCTTAATGCAAAAATTACCACATAAAATAGTGCAAAATATAAACCACAACTCATAAATCACATCACCATAGTATACCCTCAATAATGGTGCTTGAAACCTTAAATTTGATAAATTAAAACATTAATTATTCATTCTTTGAAAATTGCGATGACGGACATACCTTAGAAAATAAAATATTTTTTGGCTCCGAAGAATGCAGCGACAACAAACCATGTGAAAATGGGTTTCGGGTGACTCGAACCCGAGACTTGTAGCGAGTGTACCTTTGCACTCCCTCCGCCCACCAAGTGGGCTAAGCTTCCCACATGGAAGCTATTCCATCTTGTGCTCCTTACACTTCTTCTTTTCACCCATGATATTTTAAACAACGAACAGTGCTTCAACCAATACAATGCTAAAACGATGCTCATGGGAATCAAACTCACAACATCCTTGCTATAAACACCTTTGCATAATCCAAGATGCCACTAGGCCATGCTACCCAATGTGATTTGGTAAGTGGTCATTGTCTACTTTTAACCATTCGTTGCATCACATAAAACAAAATACAAGCTCT
The DNA here is from genome assembly GCA_028583015.1 of Wollemia nobilis. Taxonomy (NCBI): domain Eukaryota; kingdom Viridiplantae; phylum Streptophyta; class Pinopsida; order Araucariales; family Araucariaceae; genus Wollemia; species Wollemia nobilis. The sequence continues at coordinate 23,386,210 of JAQPPZ010016892.1, forward strand.
TTCCTTCGCATATACCATGCAAGATTATCAACGAGCAAGGAGAATCGATTTAAAAACTTGGTGCCATATTTATATGTCTTTCCCTTTGATTGAAAACATTGGCACTTTTAAAACTGCCCTCATGACGTCGGTGGACATGGTGGAAATTTTTTTATTTAATTTTAAAATTTAAATTTAAATTTTAAATAAATTAAAATTTAAACTAAACCTTTAAAATTAAATTTCTCCATCACCGAGGCACATTTTTTGATGAAACAAAAAACCAACTTGGATTTTAAGAAAAACCTATTTCAAATCTGCCATCCATAGTTTTAAATAAAACCTTTTATTTTACCTACCTTGGTTTTGATAAAAACCCTTCCTTGCACTTTCACAAAACATAGTGCATACCATCATAGATCCTTTTGACATCAAATAACCTTTTGACATCAATGACAACATTTTAGCTTAGGGACTCAAAATGTCCAATAGTCAGTGACTAGCAAGTGTGGGTCGCTGATTCTAGAAGTGATGGAGGCAAAAATTAAAAATATAAAACCAATTTTTAGGGTTTAAATTTTATTGTCAGTTATCAATTTACACTTTTGATTTTTGAGGTGATAGAGATTGATTGTGATTAAGGATGCTACCAAATTCAGACACCATGGTGAAGCAGGGTGAAGCATCGACAAGCGGAGGAGCCGATGTCTCACGGGTATCTCTCAAACCCTAGCTTGTTATTTGTTTTATTGGGTAAAATGAACCTCACTATATAATCGATAAATGAACCAAATTAAACTTTTTTTCCATGAATCGAAACCATAAATAGGCTTATTTTAGGTTTAATTTCAGTGGGTTCTACTTAGTTTTACATTTTTTCAATTTTTTGTTGTTTTTGGATGAAGGTGAACACCGTTGGTGTACCACCTCATGGTTTTTGATGCTCAATGCGACTCACAAATGGAAAAATAGGGGTCACTACTACTATTAGAGGCTAACTCGAATTCTAATGGTCAAATTTTTTACCATTGGTGGTTGGCCGCTATCTACTTCAGTGGCCTCTGCATGGCCATTCCTGGTGTGAGCGACCGAGAAACCTTAGGGTTATTTTTTATTTTTGAGGAATTTAATTGATTTTGTTTTTTAATTTTGAAGTGTGAATTTTGATTTTTTTGAATTTTTTGGTGCATTTAGTCATTTTTTTAATAGCCTTAGACTTATCTTAGACAAAACCTGCATCATTTTTGTTTTATTGCTCCTTTTAGCTTTTAAGTGTATTTAATTTAAGTATTTACTTTGCACTCTTAGCTTTTGTCTATGTAGGCTTGGTACCCTACTTTTATCATGCTACTACTACCCTAGATGAATACCAAAAATTGGGCTTGGCTTGATGCCCGTGGACTTCAGTATGTCACGCAATTGTTGAAGATTATGTTGAATCAGGCCTACCTCACTGACCTTACTCACAGATGGGATTCTTAGACTAACACCTTCCATATCCCTACTAGTGAGATGACCATCACATCAGAGGATGTATACAGGATCTTTCAAATCCCTTTTATGGAGTCCCTATTGTGTCTTCTCCTACTGATGCTAGAGATGCTATCTTTGTGAGGGTTTTTGAAGATCATGTAGCTGTAACATTTTATGACTTTCATCATGGTAGGATATTTGTGGATCGGTGGTATTGAGAGGATGTCTTCCCATGGTGATAGGCTATTTTTATGTTGGCTATATTTAACATACTTTTACCTAACTACTCTAGAGTGAGGTTCCCATGGAACATCCTAGCTATGGTTCAAGATTTGATGGATAGTGAGGAGCCCATCATCATGGCTTGGGGAAGTGCACTTTTGGTGCAGTTCCATGATGAGCTCTACAAGATTTAGTAGCATGGTCAAGCTAGTATCTCTTGCAGCCTACTCCTCCATATTTGGAGATGGGAGTACATCATGGTGGACTACCTAGGAGGATTACCTATCAATATTACTACCATTGTAGAGATGGTTGAGTGTTACAAAGGTAGGTGGCCTCGAGAGCATAAGGAGCGTAAGATTCAATGCCATGCAGGGGATTTATCTCACTATACAGTGACTTTGATTGGCTTTTAGGACAAGGATATTATCTGGAGGCCCTATCATGAGTGCCCCATTTGGGAAGAGGTAGATAGATTCATGACACATACTAGGTATAATTTATGGGTTATAGGTCACAAGGGCAGCATCAGAGAGTTTTTCCATTATTCTTGGGTGCTATGATAGTATGGCCTATATTAGGATGTACCTCTAGAGCCTATTTTGTACAGGCGGGTTACCATAGAGAGGGATATTCCACTACCCTGAGTTGTAGTAGCTACAGAAGATGATGACCCTCTAGCAGTGGATGTCAGCATAGTATATGTCAGGGTGACTAAGGTGTATACCCAGTGGTGGGTTACATGGCTTTGGTAGGGTGGTGGTAGCTTAGATCAGGATCAAGATGAGGTAGCTATACAGAAGGATCTTGATGGGAACCAAGTGTGGGATCAGATAGAGGATTGGGGATTGGCCACAGAGCAGTAGTGGTAGAGGATCAGGTAGCTCCAAATGAGGAGGAATAGTTAGCTCTAGATGAGTAGGAGTCTCTTCTTTGAGCTTAGTTGCACCGCATAGAGGTCAAGCTTTAGGTAGCTTAGATTCAAATCTTGTAGTAGAACTCTACTATTATTGGGATTCAAACATAGGTTAAGAGCTTTGAGGGGGAGAGGACCACTCTCTAGGTATATATTAACTCAATGCAGCTCAGGATAGAGCATCTCACTTCTAAGAGGGAAGCTACGTGAGGATCGGTGGTGCCAGTTACTCCTACTATACAGGGGCCAATAGGTTTAGATCCAAGTGTAGAGGTTATCCATCTATGGGGTATCTTGGAGGACTGTGATGCTCATATTATAGGAGATGTTGCATACATTGTATCTCTACAGATGCAAATTCATATGCTAGGTGCCACTCTTTGAGACAGACCTACAGTAGGGAGGTCACAATGGAGCATGCAAATCATGTCAAAGGTAGTTGTCAGTTTACCCTAGCTATAGTACCAGGACTTGGACAAAGAGGACTACATGAACTAGCTCTCACCATACTCATAGGTATGGAGTCGAGGGTGGACGATATACTAGGGATACAGGCCTAGGCTGATGGCTCTGATGGTTCTAGCTTTATTTTTAAGTGTAAGGTCAGGTGACCTACATAGTTGTAGCCTATGGATAGTTTTTTACCCTTATGTATTTATTTGACACATATATATATGATATCAGTATTTTGAGACTCATTATGTGTATTTATATTTTTTTGCTTTTATGTTTATGTGATGCAGTATTATGATCTTATGCTATATGATGTGATGTATTGACATGCATTAGCTAGATGATAGATGTATGCTTTAGATGATGTGATCTAGATGTGTAGATGGACTACTTGTGATGTATGCATATATGGATGCATTATTATTGTTAAATGCATGTTTCATTTTTGATTTAGTTGTATGCATCTAACTTATGTTGTTATGATATGGTAAATGCAATATGTGTAATGCACTATTTACATGATGATGATCTAATGTAAATGAACCTGTATGCTTTAATCACTTAAAACATAAGGAATGCATGTGATATGAGTTCAACAATCTAATGGGTGACACCACAGAATGTATAATCATGATGAATGTAAATAATAACTCTTAGCATAATAATTAATCATTTAAGCATTCAAATGTGAGATGAGATGATGTGATATGTATGTGCTTTATTTATAAGATTCTATAAATTAAAAGAACTGTACAAAATAGTTAGTGGCCATCTAAATACATTACTAATATTTATCCGGTATCTATCCTATTCATGCACACCATTTAATGAACAAAACCTCCTAAATAAAGTTGATGATTTGATTAATGGAATAATTTGTTGCTATTAGGGGATTTTTGAGGTTTTCCATGAGACTCAAACACCCTATTTACTTCATCAAAAGTTGTATACTGACCATACAAGACTCCTGAAAGATAAGGTTTTTGTTATGAAGACCTAGATACTCATTATCCCTATGTGTGCAAATGAATATATTAGATAAAACATAAGCATACCCCAATGCCAAGTGGGATTCATTCAACCCATTGTTGTATTGGGGATCCTCAAATGTTCATCTTGATCCTAAGTTGGACTCAATTGGATTAGACCACTAGGTGATATAGGACACCTAAAGCTAGCCCTTTTTGCAAATTGCTTAGAGCTTACCCTAATGCCAAGCAGGATTCATGTAGCCCATTGTTGTATTAGGGATCACTCAATGGTTTGTGGAGATCGACCATTCTAGGGATTCAAGCTCTTCACCCCCTTATTTTATTCACATTTATTTGGGATACTTGCTCATGCTTTAGTGATGAAAATCATTGTTTATTTTGAATTTTTGTTTTCTTTTGAGCAAGGAATTTTTGTAGTGATGATAATCATTATTTATTTTGCTTTTGAATTTTACTTTGTTTTAGTATTTTTGCTTGTTTTGATGAAAGCAAGGGATTTCTTTGGGTAGGGGGGAGCTTGTCCTTTTGCCAATGATCAAAATCCTAGACCATGCACATCACAAGGTGAGCAAGTAGAAACCTTTCGCTTAGGATACCTAGTACCACTTTGTAGCGTTCATCTTTCCTTGTTCCAACTAGGATTTTAATGTTTTGATTAGTGATGGGATTCTGAAATATACCAGGTGCTATCAAAACCAGACCTCATCTATCTACAAGTGAAGATAGCTTTCTACAAAATCTGATAAAATCACTAGGTATGGCTGAGTGACCGAAAAACCTAGTATATTCCTTATAGCAACAGGGAGGGGTTGTGTTGAAAAACATAGTTACTCACACGGGTTATGGATGATGATGGATTTTGAAGATGCATGATTGAGGTACAAACGTGGTGTCATTTGTAAGATTGTGAACACAACCTACCTAATGCAAATGCAATGGATGCAACGTGCCTAATGCAATGCAACTAATGGATGCAAATGCCAAATGCAAATGTTTTTGTATTTTTGATGCTTTCAATTGTTTTTGAGTTTTGATTATTTTGAATGTTTTTGAACTTTTTGAATTTAAATTATTTTTGTGCTTTTGTGTTTTTTTTTTACCAAAGGGCTTAAGGTGCCTTTGGGGACTTTTGTGATGTGACCAAAGGGCTTTAAGATGCCTTTGGGAATTTTTGTGATGTGACCAAAGGGCTTTATGATGCCTTTGGGGCTTTTTGTGAGTTGACCAAAGGGCTTTAAGATGCCTTTGGGGCTTTTGTGTTTTGACCAAAGGGATTTAAGATGCCTTTGGAGACTTTTGTGATGTGACCAAAGGGCTTTAAGATGCCTTTGGAGTTTTTTGTGATTTGACCAAAGGGCTTTAAGATACCTTTGGGGCCTTTTGTGATGTGACCAAAGGGATTTAAGATGCCTCTAGGATTTTTGTACGTTTACCAAAGGGCTTATGATGCCTTTGGTGCATTTTGAGAATTGACCAAAGGGCTTATGATACCTCTAGAGCCTTTTGTGATTTGACCAAAGGGCTTAAGATGCCTTTGGATCCTTTTGTGATTTGACCAAAGGGCTTAAGATGCCTTTGGAGCCTTTTGTGATTTGGCCAAAGGGATTAAGATGCCTTTGGAGCCTTTTGTGATGTGACCAAAGGGCTTATGATGCCTTTGGAGCCTTTTGTGATTTGACCAAAGATATTAAGATGCCTTTGGAGCCTTTTGTGTTTTGACCAAAGATCTTATGATGCATTTGGAGCCTTTTGATTTTGAAGTTTTCTATTGTTTTTGTAATTTTGAAATTTATTTGAATGTTTTTGTATTTTGTTGTGCTTATGTGTAAAATACCCTTAGATGAATAATGTTGAGAGGCTCTGACTCCTCAAAACCTTCTAATGATGCTAGGTGATATGCCCCAGGTCCAATCTTCTCAGATATGATATAAGGACCTATCTAGTTGGCTATAAATTTATCTCATAGGTGTGATGGCAGATTTGAGTTCTGTTGGTTCTCTTTAAGCACAAGATCCCCAACCTTAAAGTCTCTTAGGTGGAATTTATTGTTATAATATCATGTTAGACAATCCTGGTAAATGTGAAGATGCTCAAGAGCATTGATGCGACGTTCATCCAGAAGGGTCAACTGATCCAAGTCGAGCTTGTCATGCAGTGTCATCATTGATGAACTCTTTCAATGTGATGCACAATGTTGGAATTTCCAACTCTAAGGGCATAATGGCCTCAGCACCATATACAAGAGAAAATGGTGTTGCCCCAGTGGGCATCTGCACGCTAGTCCTGTAAGCCCATAATGCAAGGGGTAATTGCAGATGCCAATCCTTATGATTTTCTTTCACCGTATTCTTTAATATGGCTACTATTGTCTTGTTTGAGGCCTCTGCTTGCCCATTTTCCTATGGATAGTATGGTTTCACAAAACTATGTTGAATGTTGTATTTGGATGTTAAAGCTTGCACATTTTTATTTTTGAATGATGGACCATTATCCGATATTATCTTGAAGGGGACCCCAAAATGATAGATGATATTGTGAAGTATGAACTCTACAATTCGTGGTCCAATCATCGAGGTTAAGGGGACTACTTCCACCCATTTGGTGAAGTACTCAGTGGTCATTAAGATAAATGTGTGTCAACCCAAATATGGGGGAGAAATATTTTTGATTAGATCAAAACCCCACTAAGAAAATGGCCAAGCCACCTGAATGGGTTGTAAGGCCTGAGATGGCAAGTGCATCATATTTGCATGATGTTGACATTTAACACATTTCCTGACATACTCATAGTAATCCTTCTCCATGGTGGGCCAGTAATAACCCATTCAAAGGATGCACTTGATAATGGCCATACCACTGAAGTGGCCATCACATGTACCATCATGAGCTTGTGAAATTACCCAAGCTGATTCTTAGAGCTCTAGGCAATGAAGGAGGACTCCATCATAGTTTTGATGATACAATATACCTCCTAGCAAGACATATCTTGTCACTTTTTACTTGAATACTCATTTTTTAGCATGCGATAGTCCATGTGGGACAATTCTAAGTTTTAGGAAATCTTGTAATTGGGATAGCCAATCCTGATAAGCTACAACCTCAATAGATAAGATGACTTATTTCTCTGTACGATTCGATGTGCACAAATGTAGATTGAGAAATAACCTTGTGGTGAATGATGGTACCATTCTCCGTAGGACCCTACGAGATCAAGGAACCCCAAGGTGCCTTCTTTAAAAAGTCTTTGGCTTTACAGAACTAATCATGGTCTGGTTCTATATGAATCATGTTGATTGATTCTTTTTTATCAAAAGCCTCATGCTGCATCATTGAGTGCAAGAGCATTTTCACATGAATGGTAGTGAAATCAGTAGATGGATTTTGAGGGATCAAGGATCCCAAATATGCCATAGTGTCTATAAATCTATTTTATGTGTGAGGGATTTCCTCGATGTCGTACCATTCTAGTTGGGCTAGATAGGTGTCAACAAGCTCCTTATAAGCTTTTAGGATTGGATCCCTACATTGGAATAGTCCCTTAACTTGGTTGACTATGAGGAGGGAATCATCGAAGATGTTTAGCCTTTTGATCTTCATAGCGATGGTCTATTTGGAGACCTAATATTAGGGCCTCATATTCAATGTTTTTATTCATGCAAGGGAAGTCTAGCTTAAATGACAAGGGTATTGGAGCACCTTGTGGCATGAAAAACATAATTTTTGCACCACCTCCTTGCTCACACTTCGAACCATCGAAGAACAAAGTCATGTCAGCTTTTTTTTAGGTTCTTTGGGTTTGGGTGCTTCTGATAATGCGAAGACTACATCATTAGGAAGTTCTATGGTGAGGGGCCTACTATTCTTAAGAGGCACCTCTGCTAGTTGATCAACTATGACTTGTCCCTTGATGGACTTTTATCTTATGAATTCCAAGTCAAAATTTATCAATAGCATGATCCACTTTGCAGTACATGTATTATGATATGTCTTGCTCATCATATACTGCAAAGGATTTTATTTGGATATTACATACGTTGTATGGCTCAACATGTAGTGGTGCAATTTCTTGGTTGCAAAGACCACTGCTAGGCATAAATTTTCTATGTATGTGTATCCTATCTCATAGCTCACCAAAGTGTGGTTGATGTAATATATCACTTGTTCTTTATCTTGCACATTATTTTGAGCCAACATGGTGCCCAAAGCAAAATCGGTAGTGGATATATATAGCAGGAATGGCATGTCTAGCCTTGGTGGAGCTAAGACTGGCAAAGTTACTAGGTACTTCTTGATTTTAGCAAAGGATTGCTGACATTCTTCATCCCATTGGAATGGGACCCCCTTGTGTAGCAGTCGATTCATGGGTTGACATTTATTCGATAGTTGTGCGATGAATCACTTTATGGATGCTACTTTGCCCTATAAGCTTCTTAGCTCTTTGATGTTAGTGGGTGGGACCATTTCTAGGATAGCCTTTACCTTTTTTGGGTCTACCTCGATGCCTCATTTAGAAATTATGAATCCCAAGAGTTTTCCAGAGGTTACGCCAAAGATGCATTTCTTGGGATTCAACTTGACATTGTGCTCAATCAGGTGATCGAAGACCTTCTTGAGGATCTCAGCATGCTCTTCACGTAGTAATGACTTGGCTAGTAAGTCATCAATATAGTATTCTAATATCTTGTGCATGTAGTCATGGAAAATTTATGTCATAGCCCACTGATATGTGGCACCAATATTTTTAAGACCAAATGGTATTACTTTGTAGCAAAATGTCCCCCATGGAGTGGTGAACATAGTTTTATGTTGGTCTTCGGGTTTAATCCAAATCTGATTGTAACCAAAAAACCATCCATTAGGGAGAGCATCTCATGACCTGTAGTTGCATCTACAAGAGCATCTATGTTGGGCAATGGGAATGAATACTTTGGTGTTGCCTTATTGAGATCCCTAAAATCCATGCAAATGTGGATTCTTCCATCAAGTTTTCCTATGGGCACCATGTTTGATACCCATTCTAGATAGTCGATGGGAACAATAAATACTACATCCAATAGTTTCTACAACTCATTCTTTACCATCAAAGCAATGGTTGGATGTATATTTCTGAGCTTTTGCTTGACCGATTTCTTTGGAGGGTCTAACGAAAGGTTGTGGACAACCAATTTTGGATCTAGTCTCGGTATATCTTTGTAGGTCCAAGCAAAGAGACTTGGTCTCTCTTTCAATAGAAGAATAATGATGGCCTATTCTTCTGGAGATAAGCTTTCTTCGAACTTGAATTTCTTTGGATTAGAAGGGTCATCGTTGATGTCCACTTCAAAAGTCTCCTCTATTGCCATATGTGACCCCTCCTCAAGCTGGTGAGGAGTGGGGATTAAATGGATGTCATCTACTGGGTTTAAAGGTTCCACTGAATCATGGTCGAAACCAATGTGATAGACATCATGTGCACAGCCTAGTGCAAAATGGAATGGTTGTAGAATATCTTCATTAGGGAAGAAATATTCAAGCTCTAGGGGTGAATTAGCATGATCCCAATCAATAGCATCTAAGTTAAGACACAATGGTTTCGTAGGATCTGCTGGGTTATGGAGTGGAGTGGTCAAATCAATGGAGATCATGTTGATGGATGGGATGAAATCTCTAGGACCACATGGGTGAAACTCTGCATTAGTTATTTACCTTCCATACCCAAGATGTAGCTCTAGGGGTATGGGGATCTCAGGATCTAGTCTATGGATAGATGATATGATGGGATCATTAGGCTATAGTAACTCTCTAAATGTAGGAAGATCAGGGAAAACCATGCGATAGATGACGTCAAGATTTTTTGGTCTTTCCAAGAAGCGAAGGTTAGGATCTATGGTGTAGAGTATCACCTCTCTTTCAACAAGCAGATTGACCTAACATAAGTGATGAGGCCCAAGATAATCCATCTTGATCTTGTCCTCATAGTCATTGTCATTTATGAAGAAACCCTCATTCCTACCCACTGGAATTGGGTGGTGACTTACCTATTGATGCCTAAGATAGGCCATTTCAGTCTCATCTTCATAATCATTGTCACTTATGAAGAATCCATTGGCATTTATTATTGGCCCTATGATGTGGTATGCACTTCTTTACCTAAGGTAGGCCATATAAGTTGAGTCCTCTAACTCATAGCCACTCTCATCCAAGATGTATCCGCTCTTTGTGTTACCTACCCAAGCAAGGTGTTGAATATACCGAGGCCCATGGTAGGCCAGTCTGGCTTCATCCTTTAGATTCACTAGTGACATACTCATTTTCCTCTTGCTCATAACCATGGATTGGTTCATCCTCCCATAGGATGATTCCTTATGGGTGTGCTTTGAGAGAGGAATTTGGATGATACTCATCGGGTGGTCCTATATTGACCATGGCCACCCTTCTATCACTCAAGTAGCCTCTATTTTGGGGTTGATAGGGATTCCAGTCAATATCTTCCCCAAATCCCAAGCTCAACCTATCTAGGGCTACTACCAATGAATCATCGTGGCTTATATTTGATACCCTAGACCAAACCTATTAGTAGGTAGTTGGTATTGCAACTGGAATGGAATCCAATGCCCTTGCTCGTATAGACCTAAGCCATAGCCATGCCAATGGCATCACTCAAAGTACCTTAGAGAAAACTCAGGATTTGATAAGTAATAAAAATTCATGGTGAATGGTTCATCCTCATCCTCTTCAATATTAGAAGCATTATGGGCATAATCTAAACCAACATATATGAAGTTGGTTTGGTTAGGGGGAATCCCTAATGGAACCACTATCCCTACTTGTAGATTTGGGACTCTTGGCCATCCCATGTCTTGCGTAGACTCAATAATAGGTATGAAAGTCATGTTCTACACAAGATATTCACCTAACTCTGTGTTGGCTAAGTGAACTATCACCTATGGTATAGATGATGATATTGATGAAGTAGGTGAGGCAGGTTGAGGTACCTCCTCGACTATGTCTAGGAATCTCCCTCCTCCATGGGATTTGGAATTTTTACAGCTACTATAGTTGGAATTTCTTTAGGTCCTTCCTCCACTAGGGGTGCTTTTAGCTTCTAAGAGTCCTTTTCCTTGGATGTTGTGGGTTTCTTAGAAGTACCAGTAGCTTTAGATGTAGGAGGTGGTACCGATGTGGATGGATCACCTCGCACTAATTTAGACTTGCTTTCTAGCTATGTGCAGTGGGGGATGAAGGCCTTATGTATAGGTGTGTCGATGGAAGGACGAAGTCCCCCGACAAGTCAACCTGATGCACATATTTAAATGGCTCTTCATCTGATGGAACCACATGCACTTGTCCCTCATGCACATACTTGATGCATTGGTGCAAGATTGAGGGAACACACTGCATGTCCCTTATCCAGGGATGCCCTAGGAGGATGTTGTATTGCATTACCCCCTCTAATACATGACACATCATGGGGATGGTATTATGCCCTACCTTTATAGGTAGAATAACTATACCCACTATGGAGCACAACACATCATTGAAAGCTCTCAATGTATAGGAGGTTGGGACAATGTTGGACCTAGGGATTTTTAGGTGCCCTATAGCCTTTGTTGTGATAATGTTAATTGATGAGCCCATGTCGATTAGAACCCACTTGAAGGGTATGCCATTGATTGATATGATGATATGTAAAGGTGGGTCTTCTATGGTAGTAGGAACTACCTTGATTTCATGATCATAGAAATGGATCATAGGATCTTGGCACTACTACACTTGCCCCACAAAGTGTGTGAACGCATCTGGGTTCTGGGGCTGGAGCTCGATCGATCTCAAGATCTCCATCAAAGTCTCCCTATGCCTAGGATATTGTTGTATGAGCTCATAAATTGACAACTTGGCCGAAGTCATTTGTAGATTTTGCTCTAGTCTACTCTAGACAGTTACCACAGGTCGTGTTGGTAGACCTAGAGGATTGTTTTGCACCTACCTCTACCGAGGTGTAGCTAAGATATGAATAGGAGCTGATGGATGCTCTGGTTGACCATATCACTAACTCCTAGTTGCCACGTTGACTATCTCAACCATTTTGATGCATCCCTGAGTGGGCGGTTTAACTCAAACTTGGTTAACTTGGGTGCCCTAATCCCTAGGGGCCTCATGATTTGGCAATGGGTTTTTGAATATACCCATGTCTCTATTATTAGGTGCTAATGGGTTGTCAAATTTTAGCTCACCCTTCTCAATCATGTTTTGCACAACATTCTTGAATTTGATACATGTTTTGATGTCATACCCTTGTATTCTATGATATGGGTAGTATTGATCTTCCCTATATCCCTTGGGCTTGGGATGGTTAGGGTCAAGAAGTTACATCTTAGGTAGTCTATGTCTTTGTGCCTCACTTAGCTAGTTGAATATCAATTGCATCAACTATGATAAAGGCATAAAATAGCAAGGTGGTCGATGTTCCTTATTTTGACCTTGGTTGTTCTTTGGGTTGTAATTGGCTAGTGGGGGCTGAGCCTGATAGTTCTGTGGTTATTGGCTATTACCTCCCTTTGGCGTGCTTAAAACAACCTGGTTGACTTGAGTAGGCTTGGCCTACTTCTATTTATTCTTATTGTGATTGTTATTATTCCACTCCTTTTTGTTTTAGAGCTTGAGGTCTCCTTCATCAACCTTTATATCCTCTATAAGCTTGGCTTGAGCCAAGGCTTATTCGAATGTTTCATACTGCTATAGTTGCAATAGCAATGAGATGTGTTTGGTGTAGCTCTTTGTGAACATTCAGGTGAGCTCTTCAGTGGGAATGGAGAATGGTAGTTTTACCATTATTTTCCTCCATCTATTCCCATAGTCCATAATTGGCTCATCGTCATATTGCTTTAAGTTGGCCAGATCGAACAAGTTCACCTTCTTCTTGATGTCGAAGGAGAAGAATTCAAGGAATGCATTCACCAGTTGCTCAAAGCTGATGATGGTATGATTGGGTAGTTGATTGAACCATTGAGTTACTATACATGATAATGTCATGATGAATTTTCTTAGCATTAGGGCATCGTCATGCTCAAGTTGGAAGCACATGTTCATGAAATTTGTAATGTGTTCTTGTGCATCTTCCTCTCCTTTGAACTTGTCTAGCCTAGGAATCTCAAAGTGCCTAGGGTATGCAGGACTTGATACTGAGGGGCACAGAGGTTGGTTGTGTATTTTACTCAAAGTCAACTTTTTCCCAACTGTGTCCTACTTCTCAAGATATTTGACTCTCTCAGTGAGTATTTGGTATACCTTCAAGGAAATAATCTCATATTATTGAAGGTTTACCCATGGTGGTCGGGGAGGTAATCCTATGTTTTCCCAATTTGGGCATCTATATTCATCCCCCATGACCATGGGTGGAGGTTCAAGATATGTCTACTCCTGATCTTCCATCCCTACCTATTCTTCATTAAGTTGTGTTTGTTCTAGATCCAGGCATTGTTGATGTTGTGAGGTATGGTGAGTGCGCTCATCTCTTTGTCTAGTGTGTCTCTCATGCTGAGAATCGATACATCTATCATGTTGGTACTATCTCACCACCTATGTGTAAGTTGGATCAAGCTAGCCTATCTACTTGCTCTTCATGCTCTATCTATTCCTCTCTCAAGCATTGCTCATGTAGGCACAAATGACTTTTCCTTCATTCTTCTTGCTCGAGGGTTTCCAAATACTCTCACTCAATGTGTAACACTTCTTCTAACCTACATATGTAATCAGAATGACCTATCACTAAAGTTTCATGCCTCTCTAACTCTATGCGAGGAGTTCTAATGGATAGGCCTCTCAAAGAGGCTCCTACTATGTTCTTGCCCTTATCTATCAGGGTGACTTGTTCTATGTACTATGATATGTGTTGTGTACCCCCATGGTTGGAGGTAGTGTACATGTTGCGAGGCCACTTTGAAGCTTCTCCTAGTTCATTGGTGTACCTTGTAGTTATGCTATGCAAACTTCTTGAGATAGAATGTGCGGTAGCAATGCTTCTTTGAGTTAGTATCAAGGGAAACCGATCCAACTCATCAAGTTGTCTGGTCTTCCATGGTTGATCTTGTGGAGTCCCAGTAGCACCAATGAGATTATAATCTAGGGGTATCCTCCCATATTTAGGGAGGCTATAATATGCTCTCAGTATATGATTGGGTGCAGGCCTAGTGTCTTACCCCTCAGTGGGATGATCTATCCTAAGTGTGTCATGTGAAGTTTGGGGTCTTGCAGCCCCTACATGCCTATGTGATGATGGAGGCCTTGATGCCTCCTCATGTCTATGTGATGATGGAGGCCTATTTGAGGCCTTCACATGTCTATGTAATTATGGAGGTCTTGAGGCCTCCACATATTTGTGTGATGATGGAGGCCTTGAGGCCTCCACATATCTATGTGATGATGGAGGCCTTGAGGCCTCTGCATGTTTGTGTGATGATGGATACCTTGAGGCCTCCACATGTCTATGTGATGATGGAGGCCTTGAGGCCTCCTCATGTTTGTGTGATGATGGAGGTCTTGAGGCCTCCTCATTTCTGTGTGATTATGAAGGCCTTGAGGCCTCCTCATGCCTACCACGAGAGGAACCAAGATATGGCTCTCTCATTGGGGTTTCTCGAGGAGTCCCCCAAGGGTTGAGTTGTCACCCCTAAGACTTGTTGAAACTTCATCCAGTGACACTATGGGTGGGAATCTCAATTCCATTATGATTGTGAGTGTGTGAAGCATCATTTTCCACCCCAATGTTGGATCGAGGGTGGTTTCTCTGCATGTATACCATGATGACTATAAATTATCTTCTTATGTTAATTTCAAACCACAAAAGCAAAGCAAACAAATGTTTGTCTCATTTAAGTATTAATGTGTGCTCTCTAAGTTGTTTTGTGTGTTTTGATGCATTTTTTATAAATAAGACCTTGTGTCACATGTTTTACTCTTGTTGGATGGTATACTTAGATTGTTAAAGGGATTTCACCTATATACTTGCACAAGCCAAATATGGTAGTGAATTCCATACTCAATGAGGTAGCATAGGTACTACCCAACCTCTCCCAACATACTGCGCATAGCGATACACCCTTCTAAATATGAGTGCATGCTATTTTGCATGGATAGGATAGTTCTTGGATAAACCTTAGCCATGGATAGGTTTCGATGATACAATATCAAGTGAGCCAACCAAGTGGTAATAACTAACACTATTGGTCTCGATCAGAGGGTTGGATGTGAGAGCCCAATGCCACTGATGTTAAAGTGATACATGATGTGTGGGGTTATTTTTAGAATAAAGGAAAATGATGCATCAATGAGCACTCATGATATTTCCCTATATGCCTAAAAGGAACGTTTGATTTTAGAAAATGCATCTCTAACTGATCTAAATAACTTTCATACAATGCAATTTATATTTTGTGATGTAGAGGCCACATGCAAGTAAGCTTAAACATGCAAGAGCCTAGACCATTGGAAACTAGGTAAGACCCCAAAAATAGGGGTCTGTTATTCCTATAAATGACTAGAAGAAAGCTAAAAGAAATATCTAAGAAGCTTCAAATGTATTTTTCTTCCATATTTTCTTATAATTCCTTAGTAAAAAAATGTGATTTTACTTTTTTTTTGAAAATAAATTGTAGACAAAGAAATATAGAAAATTAGGGAGTAGCACCAACCTAAAATCCTCGTTTGATGATGAAAGGGCTTCCCTCTACTACACTTTTATTCTATCCACTGTTGACTAGAGCGGCTACTTCTGGCTACTGACTTCAAAAGCGGTCAAACTCTACTATTTGCTGTCAACTAGAGCAACTAACCTACACACATAAAACACATGAAAACATCAGCAATACGGATAAAAATAGAAAACTAGGTGGGATTCCCACCATGATCACCATTTGTGGGACCCTAGGAAGTGTGAAACTCTACACTAATTACAACTTCATATCGAAATAAAGGACAATAAAAGCATTAATAACACAAAAATGAAAAATAAAGAAAGATGTTTTATTAATTCTTATGAATCTCGGTTACATATCGACCCCTCTGAGGGATACCTAGTTTGATATAATTAAATACAAGCAAAATAATGGTGAATATGTCCCCTCGCAAAGGGGTTGTGCTCCACAGACCTCCTGATATCGCAAACAAAATTGTATGAGGTCTTATAGATGCCTCATTCTCCACATTTTTCCTGGAGGTATCTTATTCGTTGAATGCCTTGAATTGGTCTTGTAAACCCATAACATGCATGCATAGAAATAACTAAATACTATTAGTAGTACAGGAAACCTTTTGTGATGAGGCTTTATTAGTAGATTTGATAAACATGATATATGAACATGATAATATTTAAAATGCAAGCACAAACTAAGAGATAAATGCACGAAAAACTCATAAATATGATGTAAATTCATTATCAGAATTGGATCTATGCTAAAACTAAGTAATAAAGTAAAATCAATCACATATTTAAGCTAAAACAAAGGAAATGACACATCAGATCCTGGACACTACTACTAAGAGTGACTATTATTGTAGGCCACTATTGAAGATAGTGGCCACTAAACTAAAGGGTTTACCTTAATATCCAGGGGTTGTGGTAGTCGATCCCTTGTTCAAATTTATGTTCAAGGGTTGCCTCTTATGTCTGATACACTGGTTGGCAGTGAAGAATAGGTGGATCTAAATGTAGGTGCATAGTCATAAATTAGATAGATAGTTCTTTGTTGATCCTCAAAGAGGACATGGATTCACTCTTTTATTGGTCAGGGCTTCGCTGCACAAATTTTTTATATTCAAGGATCATTTGCTTTTCTTAGGAGGGTCCATATGTAGAACTCCTAGATTCAGATCTAGGTCTAGATATTGGATTCCTGGAGAAGCCAAAATCTAGATCTACATGCAACTGACCATCCTAGGAGGAAGTATCAGTCATAAATTTGCATTGAAGGGGCATTCAAGAAGAGCTCTAGGATTTCCATGCCAAAATCTACATGCAATCAATGCAAGTGTAGTCAGACTACATGATTTGGGCCTATATTCATGACCATACTATGTTTTTGTTATAGTCACTATCTAGAGTAGTGGCTAGGTGTGGTCGCTCTTAGCTTTAGCGACCAGTGTTGGTGGCCACTCTAATTGATAGTGGCTAAGCTTGGATGGGCTAGAACTACCCTTTTTGAGTACTTAGGACCACTACTAGCTCTTGGAAAGGTCCAAGATCATTCATATGGTCTTCGGGTGTGTCCATATGAGTAGTCTCCTAAACATGATGTATTTTAGGTGTCTATAACTTGAAAATTATAATTAGCATTAGGGGGCCTACTTAGGCTACTATAAATTAGTGCTTGGAGGCACATCAGCAAGCCCCCTAGGTCCTTTTAGCTGACCTTTGAAAATAGAAGCAAAAATTGACCTTTGGAAGAAATCAAGTATATCAAGATATAGATGAATAAAATTATAGAAAAACAGAACAAAATATGACACTATGCTCTATATGCAGTCTATAATGCAAGTATGAAATTTGGAACAACAATTTACCCCAAGTACAAATCAAGCAAAATTGTGCCATGTAATAGGCGATCGTGATATTGCATTGGCAAAATCATGCCCCGTAGGGATTCGAGTGTGATTTCACAGAAGTGAGGTGAAACTTCTCATATTAATACAAAATAATAAATGTCATATGCATCGAACTAAAATATGCATGTGATATAATGAGTTCACCTAGCAGAGAGTGAGGAAGAAATCAAAAAGGTTGAGACCTCCCAAAATAGTTGATCTCTCCTTAGGGCTTCAACACAAATCCACCAAAGTGAGCAAAAACAATCAATAATCCAATGCAGTGGAGATCAAATCAAACTTCACACTTCATAGCTAGCTTACTTGTGGGAGAAGAAGAAGGATGCAGACCAATTAACGAGCACTAAAACACTTTGCAGCAATAATCATAAAAAAATATTATCATCAATTATCATTGTCCTCTAGAATTGAATTCAAACTCTCCTTATATAGCGGATTTGAAGGCGATATGGATAGTAAAACCAAGGAGGGTTGATGTAAAACACACCAAATATAAAAAATTAGTGTTTTCTTGGAGAAAAATCCTAAATTTTGAAATCGTACCTCGTTAAGGCCAACCGTGATTTTATCTTATGTAAAATAACGCCCCATCAAGGGTGAGCATGATTTTTTATAGAGAGGAAAAATAAGGCAAACGAGAGGGGGGAAGCCTAACCCTTTACCTAGGCAAGTCTAGGGGGTCTCCAAAAGAGCTCAAGGAATATTTCCCACTAAAGTGGATTAATTTTCCATCTCTATAGTAATATTCTTAGCTCTTCCATTGTTCGATGGTGCTTGCTTATGAGTTGGTTTCATATGGAGTGAAGAGCAATGCTTTAGTGGAGATTTGGTGGAGTTTTCATGAACATCCAATAATGGTAGAATGCTCCTTGGACGTATGTCTAGATTTGATATTGCTTCAACATATTATGCTCTCCTTTTTGTCCTTGAATATAAAGCTTCTCTTTGCCTTGTATTGTGCTTTTTTTTATTGCAGATTTGGCTATCCAAAACATAGAGGATTCAAGCCTTCTATGGGGCTTTTTTTCTTTGGTTGGAGTGTGCAAGTATTCAACTGTTGTGGGTTTTTATGCATTGAGGATATTGTGCCTTTTAGACACTTAAAAATCTGCCCTTTTACCTATGTAAAATATATTAGGATAGTGCAAGATCATGTAAATATTTTGTATATAAAATACCCTTATTTCACTCCTTTTGCAAATCTGATTTTTCTGATTTTTACGATAGCTTTATTGAAGGCAATGGGGGATTTTGAGGTTGTATTTTGATTAGACACCTTTCCCCTTTTTTCTTGGATATTTTTCTAATGAACCCAAGCTTCTAACCATGTATATAGAAGCTTCTTTTTGTAGAAATTTTTGCACTCTTTTTTTAAATAGTTTTTAGTGCACTTTGAATTTTAAGACTCACCAAGTTTTTATTTCAAGATTTTCTTGTTGATTTTAATGGTGTCTTTCTTCTCCACTCCTTGGAGGAATTTGATCTGATTTTGGTGGCTTCTTTGGGCCATGAAATATTGCAGGTTCTGTGCACCAAATAGTGTCTCTAGACACTTGATTAATCTATTGGATTTTTTGTGCTCTTGATCCTTAACAATCAAAAAACACAAACTAACCTTTGAGGGTAACTAGTTAGAGATCAACTAGAATAGTGCCAATGCACCTTTTTTAATGATAAAAATAATCTCACCTTATTTCTCTAGTAAATTAACTCTCAAAATAATTTTATATGCACTTAATAATCTTTGCAACTTTTAAGATTAAGTTGTAATGAACCCTTAATAAGTATTCTATAAATTTTCACTACAATAAATATTATAGGATATCATCTTTTTTTCTTTCTAGATAGCAAATATGTAGTTGATAGATAGTTGCAATTTTAAAATCTATTCAACTCCAAATTAATGTGCAAATGAATCTTAAAAGAACTTTTCCTTTTTGCACTTTTGAAGACTATAATGCAACCTTTTTCTTTTTGCAACTTTTAATCCAAATATGATGCTTAATGGAATTTGATAATGAAACCTAATATAAATTTCAACTAGTTGCACCTTAGTTTCTTATATTTTTTATGGATTCTATAGATCTTGGTGTTTTAATTCACCAAGTTTCTACTTTGTAGTGAATGAATTTACAACTTATTTATTGGTTGTCCTAAAAAACATTCTGCTTCACCAATCTATAGCCTTGAAATTTCTATATTGAGCCTTATATTTGGTGGCTTGATCCTTCCAATGGCCTTATATATTTCTGTTTTAGATTCATAGAACTCCTTTCTATGAATTTTACCTCCTTTCTATGAGAGGAAATCCCCAAATCTCTTGGATTTTGAAGGCTTCTTTTGTCTGAATTTTCCTTCAATATTCTTGTCGGATTCTATCTTCAAAGAGGATCTTCTCAAGAATTTGATTTTCTTTAGGTCTTCACTAGATTCTTATTCTAGGTTTGGCACTCCTTACCAAATTATTCTTCTTGAATTTACACTCCTTGGAAAATTATTCTTCTTTAGGTATTTGGCTCTCCTTTCCAAATTCTTGGACTTTTTTTCAGATGGCAACAATTATCTTGATTCTTTCACTATATTCTATAGTGAATTTCTCCCATGAGTTCTCCTAGGAACTCCATTGATGATTTCCTCGGTAAGAATATCCAAGTCTTTTAATGGATGCTACTTGAGACCTTTCCAAGGTTTTCTATATTTCAGCTTATTCTGGTCTTTCTTGAGACCTTTTGTTCAACTTTCTAGTTAGAGAAGTGTTGGTGGTGAGATCTTCTTCTAGATCTCTGATTTTGCTACTTCAAGATTTGAGCAGGACTCTCCTAGTCCTTCTTCTTCTTCCAAGAATAGAATTTCTTCAATGAGATATTCTTATGATATATTTAGCTTCTTCTAAGAGAAATATTTTAATTAGTAAATGAGATTACCAATCTCCTATTTCTTGGACTCTTCTCTAGAGTCTTCTTTAAAACTTCTTTTTGGATTTTTCCTTCTGAATCAAGAATTTTCCTTCTGAAACAAGAATTCTTCTCTAAATTTTTCTTCAAAATTAAGGCTTCTATGGCCTTATTCTTAATCAAGGCTTCTATGGAATTTTATGCTTCAAGGTTTATCTAGCCTATTCTTCTTCTAGGCTTCTTTAGCCTATTATTTTTCTAGGCTTCTTTGACCTTTTCTTCTTCTAGGATTCTATGGACTTTTCTTCTTCCAGGATTCTTTGGCCTTTTCTTCTTCTACTCTCTACAGGTATTAGTCTTGAATAGAGATCACCAATTCCTATATCCTCCTATGACTCAAATTCTGGAGTATTTTCTTGCTCGAGTTTTCTATAAGCCTACTATGGTCTTTTCTTTACTTCTACAATTTTTAGGATTGTAGCTCTAGTAATGAGACCTTTCTCGAGGTCTTTGAAATATCTAGTATTCTACTTGTTGCTACAAGTGCTAGAGTTATTCTAAGAAGATATTATTCCTAACTCTTTTGTAGGAATATTACTGACATTTTGCTAAATCTCCTTTTCTTGCAACAAGTTGTTAGAGACTAGAATGAAAGAACTTATAAATCTAGAGATAATAATCTTCACTAGTTGATTTATCAAACTAGTGGCTTGAATGTTGAGTCCTAGTCTTCATGAGTTTTTTTGCAACTTTGTGGAAATACCCTAGCCATATGTAATCTCAAGTTTTCTACAATAGATATTTATTTCAGTCCTCACTTTACAAGGGGACACCTTGCAAATTATACCTTGCACATTTCCAATTTTGCATTTATTACATTTCTTGAAGTAACTAGATAACTTTACCTAAAGTAATCTCCTATCCTAACTATGCACCTAAGGTGGTACATTTCCATGATCCAAATGGTATAATATACTCTAAATCTAACACATAACTTGTAGAAAAGGGGATCCAATCCCTTTATTTATAGAGGGTTTGGAGGGCTAAAAGGTGGGAAAATGAAATTTAACCTTGATTAAGTCGATGCCCAAAAATGATCGGCTTAAAATTTAGGTTTTTTCAAGAAAAACCCTAAATTTACCGAATCCATGCCCCATAATTTATCAGGCATAGATTCGGTCAAGGTTAAGAAAAGCAAGGCAAAACACAAGAAAAAGGGGTCAAACTTGCTCCTAGAAAGTTTGAGAGCCTCCCAAAGGAACCTAAGGAAAAATGACTCATTTGGGTGGGTCAATTTTTTGTGTCTACATTTTGCCCCCTCTTTGATGCATTTATGGCCTAATAAATGCATCAAAGAAATATGTAGACACCTATGGGAAAAAAGGATGGCAAATGCAAGGAAAAAAGGGGTGGCCAGTTTAGAAGAAAGGGGTGGTGCAAAAATGGTGTCATTCTAGACACTTTGAATATTTTGCATGCAAATCGAGGCATTAGGGACATTAATGCCTCTCAGGCCAGGGTGCCCCCTCAAGTTTCGGAAGGAATGTAAAATTCCTAAGGAAACTTGAAATGGCGGACTCAGAAGAAAAGAGAGTAGCAAACAACAACAAAGAAAAAGGTGCAAAAGAGAAGAAAGAGGAGAGATAAAATAGACAAAAGAAAGAAATATTAGGTTTTACTTGCAATTTTTATTTTTTTTTAGCATGATAATCACAAACATAATGAATGCAATTCAAAATGATCCTAACTAAATGAATGCAAAATAAGCTTAACTAATGAAATGCATGAAAACTAACTAAATAAAATGCATAAATGAATCTAACTAGATGAAATGCAATATAAAATAAATGCAAAATGAAATGCATGAGTGAGCAGATGGAAAGAAGAAAGAATAGAAAGAAAAGAGAAGGGAGGAAACAAACGGTGATAGAAGAAGAAAGCAAAACTTTGAAAGGTCAAAATGAAGAAAAAAAGAAAAATAAAGATAAGAGTTGAATCCCTGAAAGTATGTGTGCTCACAAATGATCGAATGGAGGTTACCCCTCACTTGTGGCCATGAAGCTATCCTATAAGGGTGTTATGCTCACAAATATGGATAGGTGTGGAGAAATACCCACTATGGGTGTGGTGCTTACTAATGGCCAAATATGAAGAGATATACCCACTAGGATGTATGCTCACAAATGGTCGAGATGGAGGTTACCCCTCGCTTATGACCATGAAGCTTATCCTATATGGGGTGATGAAATGATGTGATTGATTTTCCAAAATGAGTACTACCTAATAGGGGTGTGGTGTGTGCAAAATATATGTATGAGTGAAGAAAAAGTAAATCAAAATAGTGTGATTGTGTGCATGTGTTAGAAGAAGATAGAAGAAATCAAGAGAAGCAAGAAGATAGTGTGTGTGCATCCTTATTGAAATTTCAAGAGCTAAGAGATGTGTGTAAGATAGTTAGTGGTCATATGAATACCATAAATGATATTCATATGATATCTATCCTATCTCATGAGGACCACTTAACACATAAAATACCATTAGGTGTGAAAATAGAAGAAGGAACGTATATCCTTTATCTTGATGAAAAGAAGAAAGAAGACATGCAAAGGACAAGGATATACAAAAGGAGAACTATATTCCTTGACTTGGAGAAAATTTTGATGATCATTTTATACTTTCAAAGGTCAAGGAATATAAGAGAAGAAGAAGAGAAGAAAAGATGGATGAAATACAAGATGGAAATGCATGGAGATGAGCCCTAGGTTGGGGATTTGCTAGGCATAAAAGCCCTAGTGTGAGTGCAATGCATGTGAGCTAAGACCTAACTAGGTGTCATCACTTACCATTATCACAAAATCCTTAAGAATCTATATGATCAAGCAATCATGCAAATATGAGCAAGCAACAATGTAATTATATGACAAGCAAAATGCAAATGGAATAGAATGTTAAGCAAACCATGCAAAATATGATAGGAAATCATGCAATATGAATAAGCAAACCAAATGTAGTATGAAAACTAATCTAAATGCAATATAAAAATGTAGAGTGCCAAGTTATGCATAGTATCTCTTTAGATGCATTATGTTCATTGGTTATTTAAGTTCTTTACCATCTAAAGATAGGCCCTTGAACCAAACTTGGTTGTTATGATAAAGGGGCCTAACCAATTGGGCTAAATTGCCTTTAATATCTAAATGAGCATTGGTGTTCTTCTAGTTTTCCTTGAGGACAAGGTCCCCAACCTCAAAAGAATGATTGTGAACTCTCTTGGAATAATATCGCTTGAGCCTATTTTGATAGGCTTAAAAATGCTCTAAGGTATGAATATACTTTTCATCTAACAACTCCAATTGATGCAAATGATCTAAGTGATACTCATCATCGATCGAGGCATCTTGCAACAAGATGTGCAATGAAGGAACCTCTAACTTGAACAGAAAGACTACCTCAATCCCATAGACCAAGACATATGAGGAAGCACCTGTAGGAGTTTGCACACTAGTGCGATAGGCCCATAGGGCTAGATAAAGTTGGATATGCCAATCACAACCGATCTTACTAACCAACTTCTTGAGAACCTTGATCAAAGACTTATTGGATGCTTTGACTTATCTATTACCCTAGGGGTAATATGGAGTTGACCACTTATGTTGAATCTTGTACTTAGCACAAATTTTATGGATATCCTTGTTCTTGAAAGGAGTTCCATTATCAAAAATAATCATCGAAGGAATCTTAAACCTACAAAGGATCTGGTTAAAGATGAACTTGGAAACCTGAGCTCTAGTCACCATGGCCAGGGGTATGGCTTCGACCCATTTAGTGAAGTACTATATCATTGTTATGATAAACTTGTGACCATCAAATGATATTGGGTTAATCTTCCCTATAATGTCCAATCCCCACATGGAAAATGGCCAAAGGGAAGAAATAACTTGAAGGTGTTGAGAAGGAGCATGAACAAGGTTGTCATGGCATTGACACTTGTCACAACATCGAACATGGTCACATGCATCTTTCTCCATGGAAGGCCAATAGTACCCCATTTGAAGGAGATTTTTGGCAATGGCATTACCACTAAAATGGCCTCCACATGAACCTTCATGAGCCTCACTAAGAGCTAGTTGGGCTTCATCAAAGTTAAGGCATCACAAGAGGATACCTTCAAAATAATTTCAATACAAAGTATTACCAATTATAATGAATCGACATACTCTTTTGTACAAAATCTTATATTGATTATGATCTAAACCATCAAGAATCAAACCATCCTTAAGAAAATTAAAGATTCAATATACCATGGCTCAGATGGGGAAGCTTCGATGGTCAAAACATCTAATGAAACAAGACAAGAACCGAGCAATATAGGCTCCCAGAGTTGTCTAATGATAATCGATGCTTGATCATCTTCCAACTCCAAAGGAAACAAGGATGCAACAGTGGCCATGGCATCCACATGGTGGTTAGAGGATCTAGGGATAGACTCTATGGTCACTCAATCGAACATGGATAAAATCTTGGTGATAATCTCTTTGTAAGGTTTTAGCTTATCATCCCAAGTCTGATAAACATCATTAATATGATTCACCACAAGTTGAGAGTCACCAAAGATTAAAAGAACTCTAACCTTCAAGGCTAAGGCTACTCTAAGACCAAGGATCAAAGCTTCATATTTTATAGTATTGTTTATGCAAGAGAAATAAAGCTTGAAGGAAAAGGGGATGAGTTATTTTTGTGGGGTAACTAGAATGACTCCAGCACCAACACCCTTCATGCATCGAGCTCCATCAAAAAACAAAGTCCAAGACTCTAGCTCTTTAACCTCTATGCCAAAGCACTCATCGAGAAACTCAATGACCAAAGGATGGGCAACTTCTAGGGGAGCAAAGGCTAACTGATCAATAATCACCTGACCCTTGATAGCCTTTTAACCTATGAAAGTGAGGTCAAACTCACTAAGGGCTAAAACCCACTTAGCAGCTCAACCTAAAAGGTGGGGCTTAGACATTAAGTAATGCAAAGGATCAAACTTTGCAACCACCAATATCTTATGGTTGAGCATGTAGTGTCTTAACTTCTAGGAAGAAAACACCATAACAAGGCAAATCTTCTCTAAGGGAGTGTATCAGGTTTCATAGCTGACCAAGGTTCTACTGATATAGTAGATAGCTCACTCTTTATTTTGATCATCATGTTGAGCCAACAAGGCTCCCAAAGTGTGAGTTATGGTTGCTATGTAAAGCATCAAATGCTTATCTAGTCTAGGTAGAACTAAGATAGGTGGGGAAGTGAGATACCTTTTGAGTTCATAAAAAGCTTGTTGACACTCAGAATCCCATTAGAACACAACATCTTTCTTAAGAAGCTTAAGAAAGGGTTGATACTTATCAGCTAACTAGGCTATGAACTGATGAATAGCTTGAAGTCTACCTTGCAAGCTATGCAAATCAATCAGGGTGCAGGGAGGAGGTATGTCAGTGATAGCTACTATCTTAGTAGGGTCCACTTCAATACCTCACCTAGAAATGATGAAACCTAACAACTTGCCAGATGTGACTCCAAACACACACTTGGAGGGCTTAAGACAAACCCTGAACTATTGAAGCCTTTCAAAAATTTATCTTAGATCATGAACATGATCCTATCAATGTATGGAATGACCTAGGATATCATCCACATAGTCTTATAAAATATCATGCATCATGTCATGAAAAATATAAGTCATAGCCCTCTGATATGTGGCACCAATATTCTTCAAGCCAAAAGGCATGACTTTATAATAGAAGGTACCCCATGGTGTGATGAAAGTTATCTTGGCCTAGTCCTTAGGGGTAACCATGATCTGATTGTATCCTGAAAAACCATCCATGAGTGAAAGCATACCACATTTGGTGGTGAAATCTATGATCATATCTATGTTGGGAAGGGGAAAATCATCCTTGGGACATGCTAAGTTAATGTCCCGAAAGTTGGTACATATTCTGATTATTCCTATCTTCTTAGCCACTAGAATGATGTTGGAGATCCAATCAGAATAGTCGATAGCTTTGATAAATTCGATATCAAGGAGTTGTTGGAGCTCCTCCTTGACTAAAAGGGTGACCTTAGGATGCATCTTCCTAAGTTTCTACTTAACAAGCTTAGCACTAGGCTTCACTACCAAATGATGCATAACAAGGGAGGGATCAAGCCCTGGCATGTTGGCATATGACCAAGCAAAAATATCATGAAACTCTTTCAACAAATTGGTCAATTACTCTTGCTCATCCATGGACAAGGCTTTACCTAGCTTAAGGATTCTAGGGCTCTCCTCAGAACCTATGTTAACATCTATGGTCTCCTCAATGAGAATGGATGACTCATCCTCAAGAGGAGGTGGGGTAGGAATCACTCCTAGTTGCTCAAGGTCCTCGGGAGACATAGAACCAAAGTCCTCTTGAGAACTAGAAGACTCAACTTGCACAATGCAAGGGACTGACCCATCAAAGAAGAAGCTATTTTGAAGGACATCCTCATGAGCCATGTCACAAAGAGTGTCACCTTCAACATACTCCCCTAGGGTCACAACTAACTCAGGATGCACCAAAGTTACCACATTGTAAAACAAAATATTTGAGGGATAAGGGGGTCCCTCATCCTCATCACTCCACTCCAAGCCTTGATGATCTAAATATTCAACATAAGTAACAAGGCAATCATCATTATCAAAGGGTAAAGGTTGGTTTTTATTAGGGATGTAGCCTATGCCACATCTCCCAAGGCTAAATTTCCAAAGGTTCTTGAATACCTTTCTATCATGGCCCCAAACCTTTACCTATATATCCCATACTAGATAGGATTTGCTTAGGAAGTGGGTAATCAGTGGATAGGTAACAATGGATAAAAGAATGCTCTACAGGAAGAGGATTGCTACCATGAATATTTTCTTTAAGAGATACTCACAAAGATAAAGGTACACATGCCAATATGTACAACTTCACCTTTCTTATAGGGTAAACCCATAGTCCTTGGTGAAGGTGGTAGCTTAGAAAGATCTAGAAGAGGCTCTTGAAGAAAAGGATTGACTTGATCCTGTGATGAAATATTGATGAGTGGTTCCTCACTCACCTTTAGATTTTCAAATTGCTTAGTGATGTGAGATGAAGAAACTGATGGACATAAATTGAGATTAGATTGAGCTTGCTCAACTATTGAACAATATTGGAATGGATGAGGATCACCTAGAATGGTGACAAGTTGATCCTTAAATTTGAACTTCAAATATTGATGAAAAGTAGAAGGGACAACCCTCATCGCATGAATCCAAGGGCATCTAAGAAGAAGATTAAAATATGTAGGGTAAGACACCACATAGAACAAGGTATCTAAGATCTTAGGTCCAACCCTAAAGGGGAGAGATATAACATTACAAGCCTCTTGGGACTCATTGTTGAAAGCTTTGATGATGATATTAGATTTAGTTAAATCTTCCTCTTTTAATCCAAATTTTTGGAAAAATTGATAAGTGCATAAATTGAGGGAAGAACCATTATCAATCAAAATTCACTTGATAAATGTTTCCCCAATAAATGTAGTAATATAGAGGGAATAATCCCCTCATAAGTTTGAGGAAGGAATATCATCATCCAAAAATGTGATATGATGTATCCCAAGAGAACTTACAACATTAGCTATAGCACTAGGGGAAATATCTTGAGGAACAAATTGTTGTCTTAGAAGCTTCAACAAGGCTTCCCTATGAATAGGAGAAGTTTGCAAAAGTTCTAAGAGGGAGATCTTAGCTAGGGTACTAGCTAATTGTTGTTGAATGTCAAAGGAGACTTTAGGTTGTGGCTTCAACACTAAAGGTGGGTTTTCTAACCTTGTGCTCCTTTTTTGGGTATTCTTCAAAACTAAGGTGGGTTTTAAAGGTTGATTGGATGAAGAACTCATCTCCTATTGAGAATGTTGAGTTAGTTGAGCTTGAGCTTATTGCCTTGTAGTTATTGCTATCATACCAACCATATTATCATAGGGAGGTGGCACATTATGATATGACACTTGATTAGCTGCTTATTGACCATGCTTAGGTAGGGGGTCTTGGAAGATCCCCATGTCTTGATTAGTTGTGGGTGCTTGTTGAGTAGGAGGTTGATTGTTTATTGGAGGATTAGGTTGAGAACCTTCTATAACAAGGCATCCTTCATCAATTAGGTCTTGAACCACATGTTTCAACCTCTTACATCCATTTTTCATGTGCCCCTCCACTCTATGATATTCACAATGTTGACCAGGCTTATACCAATTAGTCATGGTATTAGGTTACCTTATGGGAGGTAACTCAATCATGTTAGCTTCCAAAAGTTATTTTAGGACCACATTCATAGGTATATTGAGTCTTGTGAACTTCCTTGGTGGGGGTTTTTGAGGTTGGCTAAGCACCATATTTTGTAGGGTGTTAACAACACTATTAACAGGCCTACTATCCATTACCCCATCACCAACTACATGCTTGTTCTTATACTATGCTTTAGTGGTCCTATCTTCCTTTATCTTAAGTTGACCTCTTCGAATAAGGGCTTGCTCTACCCTTCTTGCTAGATCTATTGCTTGGTCAAAATATGTGATAGTTGTAGTTTCTAATTCATAAGATATTTTCTCTTGTAAATTTCTAATAAATATCTCAAGCATGTCTCGAGGAGGTAAGGTATATCTCAAGCGTCCAACTAGAATCCTCCAACGAGATAAAAATTTTAAAAACTTTCATCTTTACCTTGTTTTAACATATAAACATCTTTCATAGTCACATTATTTTCAACATAAGCTTCAAACTATTGAACAAATATTTCAATTATCTCTTCAAAATTCCTCAAAGAATGATTAGGCAATTGATAATACCACTCTAATGCCATACCACCAAGGCTCTTAGGGAATATCTTTAGTAACAACATGTCATCATATATGATATCATGGCATGTTATCCTAAACATTCTTAAATGCTCAATTGGATCTTTTATTCCCTTATAGATAGGTAAAATTGACATTGGAAAATGCTTAGGGTAGGGCCTAGAGGTAATGATAGGGTCTAAGGGTTGATTGCACATTTCTCTATAGTTGTAGGTGAAACTAGGAGGTTGAATCATATCCACTCTTGAAACCAATTGTTTCACCATATTTGTTAAACTTTGCATATCAAGATTGTTGTTGTGCAATACCCCTAGGTTCCCTAGGGGAGGGGTATAGGTAGGTTATTGAAAGGGAACTTGGCCAATGTTGGAGGTATTGATACTATTATGGTATGGGTTATGATATGTGGTATCTTGTTATAGAGGATAACTGATATTTGGTGGAATAGAAGCATGAATGTTGAGATGAGCAGAATGAGGAGGAAATTGAACATAATCTTGATATGCACTACTAGTTGGAGGAACTTGCAGAATCCTTCCAACATTGGTAGTTATAGTAGTGACATATGTTGGTTTAGGACAAGGATTAACATGATGTGAAGATTCAAGCAATGAATTGGTGTGGACATTTTGAGGAGAAATTATTTGATGATGAGAAGTCCCAACTTCCTCAAGTTGGGCTTCCTCATCCATAGCCTTATTCAAGGCATCTCTATGATACTTGTAGAAATTCTAGATATGATCAAATGATTTAAAGATAAGGTTTCCATTGGACCCCTTAATAGGATCAAGGTCATTACTAACTTCTTCATTTTCTTCCTCTTCTAGATTATGATTCTCTCTATCAATCTGATCATCTTCTCAAAAAATCTCATCAGATTCTAAAAGCCTTCGCTTACTCCTAAGGTTGGGAGCCATTAGGAGAAAGAGAAAGGATAGAGTAGAAAAGGAGGAAAACTAAAAACTAGCAAAAACACACAAAATATTTTTAAGATATTTTTAATATTTTCTTATTCTAAACAAACAAAATTAGTGGTCTTATTTAAAGTTTTCAAGAGAAAAGCAAAGGAAGAGGCTTCCTATCTTGGCCACTAAGATGTGTCTTCACATTAGGTTCACCAAATATGTAGAGGGGGAAAATTACCCTAC
This sequence comes from Wollemia nobilis, assembly GCA_028583015.1. Lineage (NCBI taxonomy): Eukaryota > Viridiplantae > Streptophyta > Pinopsida > Araucariales > Araucariaceae > Wollemia > Wollemia nobilis. Next base: position 23,416,754 of record JAQPPZ010016892.1, read on the forward strand.
CATGTATGATTCTCGATTGGATCTATTGGGAGTCGAGGTGACCATAGGGGTGTGTTATATTCTCTACACTCAGAACAAAGAAATGGGTTCACCAAGAATGATTTTAGGACTCGCTCCAAGTTCGAGGGTGGAAATGTTTAATGTGTGATTTAAGCAAACACCTATGTTTGGCCTTTCTAAACTAAACTATGGAAATGAAAGAACAATGCAAAACACACAAGATGCAAGAAGACAATGACTAACCCTAATATGATTCTTTGATTCAATGATATCTAACCCTAGGTTGCAAGAAATGAAATATTTTTCTTTGAGCAAGGGACCAAGGGAATGCACAAACAAGACTAAACCCTAGATGCAAAACTATATGCCTTTTTCTTTTAAATGCCTAGAAAGCAATCAAATATTTTTCCTTTTTATTTATAACCTAGGTTGTGAATAGGAATAACAAAAACAAACAACACACAACCTAAAAGCTTTACTTAGGGCACTTATCTGATCCAGTGTTTGATCCAAGATTTATCTTGCATCCAAAATATCCCATAGCTTCAAATCTACAAAAATAGCTTCACAAAAACTCTAGAAAATATGGTCAATGTTTGGGGGCCTGCTTAGGCCATTGTAAGACTAAGCTTGGAGGTGCAACAATCAAGCCCCCTTGGTCCTTTTAGTTGACCATTCAAAATAAAAATGAGCTTTGACCTTTGGAACAAACACAATAAAATATGATAGCATGGAACAATAAATGAAATGCAAATAGAATGGACACAATGCTTGAACAAGAATGCAACTTTGAAACCTAGGGTTTGGGAACAAATAATTTCCCCCAAGCTAATGTGATATGAAATGCAAGCAAAATAGAATGATAATAGATCAGAACAAAATGCAAACAAAGATGAAACAATTAGCAACAGGCATGCAAATCAAAACCCTAGGGTTTTGGGATGAACAATCACCCCAAAGTCTACCTAGACCGAATTTGTGCCCTATAAATTATCAAGCGCAGATTCGGTAACAGAGAGAAAACAAAAATAGAATGTAAAATAGGTGAAAGTAGGGTTTTTCACCCAATTTACACCCTTTAGCATAGGAAGCATGGATTCGCATAAAGGGTTCTAAAACCCAAAAATAGAGACCAAAAATGCAACAAAACATGGACTAAGATGAATAAATGAACTAATGAATGCAAAGAAACAACCTAGTGATCTTGTGGAAGAAGCAAGAGCAAAGGTGGAAGACCTCTCCTCCTTCAAGAAGACAAGTTATCATCAAGGCTTTCTCCACTTGTAGATCACAAGGAACACACCAACAATAGAACACCAAAGCACCAAGAGCACCAGAATATTGCACAAGAAACCAAAAGAATTCTTATTTCGCATGAACTTTGATAGATTGATAGTTAGAAACTCAAGAGAATAACTAGTAGAAAAATGGGATCCAATCCCTTTATTTATAGAGGGTTTGGAGGGCTAAAATGTGGGAAAATGAAAGTTAACCTTGATTAAGCTGACGCCCCAAAAGGATCGACTTAAAATTTAGGTTTTTTCAAGAAAAAACCTAAATTTGAAAAGCATAATTAATCACGAGGAATATGAATGATAATGATTTGAGGATGCATGATTGGCATGCAAACATGGTGTTATTCATAAGAATGTAAACACAACCTATCCTAATGCAAGTGTGATGGATGAATATGCCTAATGCAATGCACCTAATGAATGCATATAATGGAATGCAAAATATAATTTTTGTGTTTTAATATATATATTTTTTTGGATTTTATTTATTTTTAGGAGGAAGGTGTGATACCTTATGTACCCCCAGTGTGGATGCTACTTAATGAAAGTGAGGAAAGTGCAATACCTTAAAATTTCTCACTTTGTTTCATTGATTGTGATGTGTATTGTGGGGGAAGTGTGACACCTTGAAGACCCCCAATGTGCATTTTGTCTACTGCAATATAATTAGACCAACTAGGAAGAGTGATGGAAATTGACTCCCCTATTAGGGCACAAAATTCTACACAATGCCAATGTCCTAATGGGATGAAACAAGAGAACCATCTATGTGGAGCTTATTTTGATCTATCATTTCTTTGATCATATTCTTGAATGAATGGCAGTCGTGAATGTCATATCCATTTATACAGTGGTACCTAAAATAGAGGCTTTCATTGTCTGATCTAGGTTTAGGTGTTTTTTGTTTGACCTCCAATAATGTGATTGCATGTGCATCGTAAATTATTTGAAATAGGACCGAGGTGATCATCAAAAAGTTTACTACCCGACGAGGTGACTTGTTTTTTTACAAGGATACAATTGACCTAGGGTTTGTAGATGGGATGATGAGGCATGACCTATGATAGGTTGAGCTGAGGTGGATGAGCCATATTTCATTGAGTCTTTCTTATCAATAAGGTTTTGGATGACATTTTTAAACCCATAGCAGTTGTGAATGTCATGGCCCTCTATTCGATGATAAAGGTATAATTAAACCTAAACCCTTAGGTTTAATTCTATTTGGGTCTTAAGGGTGTATAGATGGTAAGAAGATAGTCTTAACTTCTTGTAATTTCTAAAAAATGGTTAACATGGGTTCATATAAAAGAGTCCAAGTATGTTGAGGGTATTTTTGGCAAGGGAGAGGATATTGAGGTTACACATGATGTGGTGGCTGAGATGCAGGTGTATCATTTGTGTGTGTGGATGGCTCTCCTCGATTTTTTTGTTTAGGCAAAGAACCTTTAACTATGCTCACTTTTTGGATTTCGATATTGGTAAGGCTCTCAATTCGAAGTTAATTCTTCTCAAGCATATTTTGTATTGTGTTCTTGAATCCATAACATGATTGAATATCATGACCATCCAATTGATGGTACAAATAATGCAAGTCTTATCTATATCCTTTGGGTTTTTATGGTTTGGATCTAAAGGGTGAACCTTAGGTAAATTAATGACCTTTGCTTCACATAGTCGATTGAAAATCGATACCATAGGTTCGGGTAGAGATGTATAAATATGAGGCGGTCAACATATATGAATTTATGCTTGATCTTGCTAAGGTATTTCTTGTGGTTGCACAAGAGGTGGTTTGATTTTGGAGGTGGTTTGCTTCTATAGCCCAATGTTCATGAGTTGGTGCATTATTTGTTGCAAAGCCTCATTTTATGACCCATTTGCATCTCTAACTTATCCAAATGATCTAGAAATGCAAATTACATTGTTGTTGATGGATCTAGCTAAAAATTGACCAATGATGGAAGTGAATTTAAAGTGGGTGCTAGAGGACCCTTAGGTAGTATTGTACCCCATAGTTAGAACTTGGTTTTCACCTCATTTTTTGAATTTTTTATCAAATTTATTTCTAGGTGAGATTAGGGTGTAAGGCTCAATTTTTCGATGATTCTAGAGAATTAAATTTTGGGTTTAATCTAAATTTTTGGCTTACAAAAGTGTTGAGATTTGTGCATCTTGAAGACTTGGATCTAGTGGCAATGATTTGGATTGAGCATTTTTTAACATTTGCATCTTAAACACATTATTTCAAATTAAATGCTGCAAAAAATTCAAGTTCTAAAGTCTGTCAATGGTTTAATTAATTATATTTCATTTTAATGCTGCTCCAATTTCGTCACTTTTTCCCTAAATTTGGATGCAAAATGATATGGCCATAACTTGATCTAGAAGACTTTGTTTGAACTGATTCAAAAACTGGAGGAAAGAGCTCGATCTAATATTTATAATGGTACTAAATTTTAAGAATTATAATTGTTAGGTTTTCAACAATAGTAATTTACAACATAATTTGAACTTAAAAATGGTGTATCTCATGAACCATGATGAGTGTTTTGATTCTCTCAATTGATTTGAGTACCCATTTGGCCCATTGGGATGCCTATGAAATTTTGTAATATTCTAAGCACTTTGAATGTTATCCTATTTTAGAGCACACAAAGGTCTAAAGCGTGCATGAGTTCGCGTATCCCATTTTAATATTATAGAATGTGGTATATAGCAGGTCAAAGGATCAATCCAATGTATTTGGTCATTCATAAATTCAAGGAGTGGTGGGGGAAACAAGAAGAGGTGCCTGGTAACAAATAAGGTAGAGCAGAGTCTAACACAGCAAATGATGTAACTAATCAAGGTATGCTAGATCCATATTCTCAAGGTGATGGAGAGGTTGAAATGCAAGATGAATTGCATGGGACACCTATCCCTTTTTATCCCTACCATGATTTTGCACAGGACAAGAGATCAGGCCATATGGAGGGCTGATAGAAAAATAGTTACAACACAACTTGATCTCCTCAGTGCTATACATAGGGGGTATTGCAGCAAAATATCGGGATCAATACTTAGAGAGCAAAAACCTGAGTCCATGTATAATCGTGTTCTAGAGTTAGTCATATTTTCTTTTATGTGTGTATTTTATCACTTTGTCTCTCACATTGCCTCTTCCTCTACCATTTTCCAAGGACTATCTAGGAAGCTTTGTCTTTTGAGGTTATTTCTTATGGACATGCTAGATTTGGAGACTCTCACATCACTACAATCAGGATGGAGGGAAACAACCCCCTGTTATGATATTCGAACATGAGTTTCATTGTAACTACTATCATATAAGATCGAAGAATTATGCCGAGCTTTTCATTTGTAAATATTTTTATATGAATATAAGTTCTAACTCTATTCCTAGTATCTCCTGTGTTCATTGTTTATGTGCCTCGCTTATTTTCATATTACAATAATATGAATGTGTGAATGATGTTTTCCCTCGCTAGTTTAATCATTCTCATTGATTACATAATTTGAATGAATGTGGACAAACTAGTTCTCCTTTCCTATTCTTTTCTTAGTTCATGAAAATTATAAATCTGCTACAACTAATGGACATGGCACTGGTTTGGTCTTAATGATTTTAATACTACTTGGTTTGGTAAAAAAGAACAAAAACTGATATAATATCATTAAATCTGGTAAGATATGGGTTATAGTATCATAATGGCAAATATTTGAACCCATTGTTTGGGGTTTCCTTACCCGAATTGGTCTATCTAGAGTCATATAGATAATCTATTCTTGGGTCAAAGAGGTAGATCCACCAGATTCTACAAACTAGTTGTGATTATAGGGATTCCTATGACATGACATATTTTAAAGAGGTAAGTAAGAAATCTCCATAGTAATTTTTTGCACCATTGTCGAGGATTGACCTTCTGTTTAATAGCTTTAGGATTAGTGGGCTAAGCAATCTTGGCCATAGAGCATCTCTTATTTTTACACACTGTTATAGCAACTTTTAAGAACCCACAATCAAAAATCAGAAGTTGATGTGGCAACCACAAGAAGTAGCAAAAAATAACTCTACCTTGAACTTCCATATCCACAGGTACTTTTTTGATTACGTGGTGAAATATGCAAAACGCAACACACAGACAATGCTTTGAACAAAATGAAATGCAAGGTAACACAAGATTGCACAATAGAATAATTTTCATTGATGGGGGAGCCTAGAAACTCCATTGTTTACAAGCTTGGATCCTTGAATCCTTTTGATACAATATTACAACAATTTAGGGTTCTCCGAAACCCTAAGAAGCAAGGTCGTGGTGTCTTCAAGCGCATCTTGATCCCAACAAGGTTGAGTGGGCTTTTTGATATCCAAGGTTGGGCCACTCCAGATGCTGATGTAGTGCTCCAGATCTGCACACAAGGACACAAAAAATAGTTAGTAGTATATGCGAGGGCTCCACAGTGTGAGGCCCTCTATATGCAATAATAAAACCCTAACTAGATGCTGCAAATATAGTGAACAGAAATAGAAACACATGCATAAAATAAATAAATAAAGGGTAGATCTATCTTACTTACGTATTATGTTCTGATGTGAAAATCTGATGCAGGTGACTGGTGCGATGATGCCCTAGCATCACCCGAAGGCTAGGGGGACTTCAAGAATGGGAGCATAAAATACCTATGGGCACCTGACAACTATAGGAAAGACCAGTGGGCACTTGGGACTGGTAGGGAGGCACCCATGGGCACCTGGTGTTGATAGGAAGTGCCTAAAGATGCTTGGATACTGATGGGAAATTCTACAGAAGCAGATCGGGTGAGGATGCGGGATGTGGTGGTAGTGATGGCGAGCGAGGGGAGTGGAATGCGATGGATGGAATGGGGCTAGGGCACAAAAGGCTTGGTACAAGACTTAAGGCACTCAGGGAATCAGGGTATTCAAAAACTTAGAAGAAACTTGGGAACTTAGACTCAGGGGTTGAGCCATCAAAATGGCTCTTATTTATAATCTAACCTAGGGCATGCTAGGGTTTCAATGACACTAATCGTGTGGCTGAGATTAAAGCACATCCAAGGGTAGATAATAAATCTAGGGTGTGGCATGGATTGATGTAAATGGATGGATGAGATTAAATGAAATTGGATGGCTAGGATTAATTCACTTAAATAAATACATATTTATTAAATATATATTAAAATATAATATAAAATATTATATTTAAATATATATAAAATAAATATATATAAATAAATGTGAATAATGATCGAAAATGGTGGGAAATAGGAATGGTGGGAAAATTGGCTATGCTTTGGTGGTGGAAATGGTGGGAAAGCAAGTATGGAGGGCAAATGGCTAGATTTTGGTGTCTACAGATGCCCCTTTTTGTATTGTATTGCATGAAACACAATGTAGTGCAAAAACATGAGACACCTATTTTGGCTAGGTGTAGAAGCAACTTCTCTTGGGATGTGGAGCATGAGCTTGAAGATAAAAGAATAAAATAATTTGGAGTTTTGCATAGCTTACCCCCTCAATTGGTGAATGAGGTTACGGATGAATCTCATGAGCCAATTGAAAAATCTATGCAAATGAATGATATATGGATGATATGAATGATGTAAAATTTGATACCATTTTTACCCCAATGGTGGGAAGGGGGTTGGTGAAAAGTGTGTCTATTTTTGCCCCAATAGATGAAGGGATTTTTACCAAGTGTAGATGCCATGATCATGTAAGATGTATCCCATTATGAGAAAGTTAAAACCAAAAGTGGTTATCCCAAATTTGGGGTGATTCGATGTTGTTGAAACAATTTACCTTTTGGCATCATTGATATGCAAAATGATGATGCAAAGAAAAAGAATCAACCTTGGATGGCCTGCTAGTGACTATTTGAATAATTCCCATAATTGGAACCAATCATCCTAGCTAGTGCCTATCTCTAAGGTGTTAAGGAGATTTTGAATGATGAAATTTGAGTTTTGTCCATGTTTTAAGCCCCACGAACTAGGCCATCAATGACAGTGGTTGTGCAAATTGTTCTTGGCAATGTTTCACTCTAAAGATGAGGAAATACCAAATATGATTGTGATTTCGAGCAAGGAGATAAGTGATGATGATCATGGTCAAGTGTCCTTATTGTAAGCTATTCATCTTACCAAATTGCATGGATGCAAATCGTTGCAATCACCAAGTATGTAGAATAACCCACTAGATACAAGATTCACTTGCATGTTATGTGAACTTGGAAAATATGTAAATGATGATGTGAAATGAAGTGGAGATGATGTATGAATGATGAAAATGGTGATGGTCATCATTTTGTGAAGATTTGGACCATTTTAGGTGCTTTTGGAATCTATTTGGTGAATTTTGGTCAATGTGGTCGCAAATGAGATTTATGCATCCAAATCAATTAGAATCTTCACAAAACCTGATAAAATGATGGAATGCATTGATGAGTGAAATTTGGAGTGATTTGGTTGGGGGTAGCTACTATTTTGTGTTGATTTAGCTTTTGTCAATGCTGACGCAAAATGCTCATAGGTGCTTACGATCTATAGAAATACCCGTAGCTTTAAATGCACCAAGAAATGCCCATGGGCACCTCAAAGTACTTGAAGTAGCTATAAATAGCTTGTTGGGTGAGATTGAAGCTCATTTGTGCATATAAGGAGTTTGAGAAGTTACATCTGAGGAGTGAAGGGTGAGTGAGGAGGAAAGTGAGGTGAGGTATTTGGAGTACAGAAGCTATGGCGATGAAGGAAGTGGGTACAGGGGGCAGGGTTATGGATGGAGCACGAGTGGCTGAGGTAACCCATTATTTATTATGTATTGTGCAAATTTTATTTTTGAAATTATTAACAAATATTTTGTGTTGTGCTACAACTTAGAGTTTTGGAGGCTTGATTTTTACCTTATATCCTCAGGATGAGGAAGGTGATTATGGAGGATGAGTGGGAGCTACTTAGGGAGGTGGGGCTAGTGGAGGTAGCCCGAATGGATGTGGTGAGGGTGGATGAGGGGTACCTCTCCACCTTGGAAGAGAGGTGGGATGTAGATAGGGGACATTTTAGCTCCCCATAGGTGAGGTGACAATTACCTTGGAGGATGTATATCGCATCCTCAAGGTACCGATGGAGGGGATCCGAGTTGAGGTTGGGCTCAACCAAAATATGGAGATGATGTAGATGTTTGGGGATGCATGGGAGGGGGTGAAGGTGGAGAGTGGAGGCATACCTTATTTATCCATGTATGTGGACAAGGAGTTAGACCCACTTCGAGCATTGGTGATGTTCATGTTGGCCAACATTGTGGCCCCAAATAGTATCAGGTGTAGGTTCCCTTGGAACCTGATAGGGGTGGTGAGTGATATGCTCATGATGAGGTAGGTGTATGCATGGGCTCCCACCTTACTAGTGTAGGTGTACTAGGAGCTTTATGATGTGATGAGGTGGGGGAAAGGGATTGGGGTGCAACTTATTACTACAATGTTGGGGATGGGAGCACTTTAGAGTTGCTCGACTAGAGGGCTTACCTATGGAGGATTTTGGTAGGGAGCAGCCCTATGCTAGGTGATGGGCATTGGTAGAGGAGGTGTAATCGAGTCATCCAATGAGGATGAGTTAGTGGTACAGGGATCTATGGGTTAGATTGATATCCACCCAAGTGGTATGGAGGCCATGGTTGGGTGCTCAATGGACTAGGGATGGAGAGCATCTACGATGGGTGTGATAGGGTAGATGGGTGATTGGGAGGCATAGGAGTGAGGTGGAGTACTTCTAGTTCTCATGAGTGCTCCACCAATTTGGTATGAGGTAGGATGTCCCTGATGAGCTAGTGTGGTATAGGAGACATCAAGAGGAGATCGGGCTACCATGCATGGAGCCATGGAGGGTAGTCTTGGAGGATGATGAGGAGATGGATATCCTAGATGTGGAGGATGTAAGGATGACCATAGAGTATGATGCATGGTTTATAACTCAGCCACCATGGATACCACCTTAAGGAGTAGCTAATAGGGATGGTGATCGAGAGGCTAGGGATGAGGGTACCCAGGAGATCCAGGATGAGGGTGCCCTAGGAGACAGTATGAGGGGACCCCAGGATGCCCCAAGAGATAGTGCCTTTGATCTGATAGTCGAAGGTGGAAGGTGAAGGGTGCAGCTCAGTAGACACCCGAGGTTGGGGGAGATGGTGGAGATGGAGAGGAGATGGAGGAGGTTCTAGATGTACCCCTAGGCCAAAGTGAGGAGGAGTGGGCACAACTAGAGTAGTAGGTGGTGGAGTAGGATGCGAGGATTGTGAGTCTCCAGGTAGAGCTAGCGGAGAGGGAGCATCGACATGAGGTCGACATACGATGCCTTCGATCTTAACATAGATATATCGAGGCATTGGAGGATAGGTTGATGGAACATCATATTCCACTTCTTGATCCTCCAACCTCATCTATATTCGAGGGTGCTAGGCATAGTGAGTCTAGGCATACCTCTAGGTCTAGGACTCCTTCTAGGTATCAGGTCACAAGGGTCTTCTTGGAGGATGTAGCTAGTGCTTAGATGCACTTTTTGTATATGAGCCTTGGTGCTCCATTGTATGTAGCCATTTGGCACTCATTGTACATGTGATATTCATATATATATATATATATATACATGGATTTTACTTTTGTGTTATATTTTTGTGTGAATGCTTTTTGTGGAATGCATGTTTATGTTTATGACTAATGCATATGAGATGTTATGGATGATTAATGCAAGATAGAATATATGGATGATTAATGCAAGATGGCATGTGCTAATGATCATTTATAGTTTAGATATTTTCTTGACCATTTTCTAGCATTGTTGTTTAATCAGGGGCACCAGACTTGGTGGCATATGGGATGAATGACTTATGAACTGACATGGATGTTGACATGGAAGAAGATATGGATGTTGATATGGAAGAAGATATGGATGTTTATTTTGTAGAGACTCAAACATCCTAGTGGCATCAAAAAAACCCACTAAAACTACCTAATCCTTCTAGGACCAAATGTGTGTGTAGTGAATTCATTTACCAAATCAAGAGCAAGGTAATGACCCGAGACAATCAAGAACCAATGTGTGTGCAAGTGAGTTCATTAACTCATCTTGAGTAAATTGGGTAAACCTATTATGGTTGAAACCAAGAGGCTAGCTTATCCGTATGAGTGGTCAGAGGTCTCTTTTAAAAGAGACATGTCACCATGCATGAGCGTACTCCACTACCATTCAAGCGTCTATAGCTCCGATGGAGGCTAACTCCATAGTCCATGATTTTGTTTTTGATTTCTTGAATTTTGGGGATGACTACCTAACCATATGACTGGAAAGGTAGTATGATCCTTACAACCCAATTAATCAGTGGTGTGTGATGTAAAAGGTTTAGAGCTTTGGGGAATCAGATTCTCAACCTAAGTGTGATGAGAATTGTACCCTATCCTTACTACTCTATATTTTGAATTTGAAGAAACTATGATAGTGGTGCAAACCACTATTCTTATGGACTATGTTGCATAATGGGACTAGCAAGGATGACCCTTTTCACTTCAAGGTTCATACCAAGTATGGTGTTATCCCTCTTTGACACAAGATGTTTTTAAGATGTGAAAATTGTGCTTGGTTCAAGAATATTTTTGGAATCAATTCCCAAACTCAAGATTTTCTTAGTGTAAGATGTGCAATGGTCCTAAAAGAACTCGACATGTATTTTGGAGGTTTCTTAAAACACTAGGAGTGGCTGAGTGATCAAAAACACCTAGGAGTTTGTGAATGTGGCTTGTGTGCATGGCAATTTGACTTTGTGGAATTGTGTGGATGACATTGTGAAGGTGCCCCTGATTAAGGCAACATGACTTTTGTTGGACCAATTAAGACCTTGAACTTAATAAATGATCCCTATATGAAATGTGGAATGTGGATGTGAATGCAATGTATGAAATGCAATTTATGAATGTGCAGAATGCATTATTTTTGAAATGTGAATGCAAGTGAAATGCAATGTTATGAATGAAATGTATGCAAATGTTTTTGTGTATTAGCCATATATATATATATAATAATATCATGCATAGAATGCTTTCAAGTGTATAACATTAAGTGGTTTAGATTCTTCCTCTCCCTCTAGACTGGCAAGTCTATAAGTACCATTACCCACTCTTTGTGTAACTATGTATGGACCTAACCAATTAGCCATGAATTTATCATGAAGATGTGGCAATGCATTGGTGTTTTGTTGATTCTCTTTAAGGACAAGATCTCCTACTTGGAATTCATGTAGATGAACTTTGGCATTGTAAGCACGTTTGAGGTGGTCTTGATAAACTCGTAAATGCTCTAAAGCATTGAATCACCTCTCATCAAGAAGTGTGAGTTGGTCAAGATGTGCTTGTCTAGTAGTGTCATCATCTATGAATTCTTACAAAGAAATTTGCAAGGAAGGGATCTCAAGCTCAAGAGGCATGATTGCTTTAGCTCCATAGACCAATGAAAATGGTGTTGCCCCTGTAGGCATGTGGATGCTTGTTCGATAAGCCCATAATGCCAAGGGAATTTGTGTATGCCAATATTTATGATTTTCTTTGACAAGTTTCTTGAGAATAGCAATTAAGGTCTTGTTGGAAGCTTCAACTTGTCCATTTTCTTATGGGTAATAAGGAGTCGAGAAACTATGTTGAATATTATATTTCTCGCAAAGTGCTCGAACATCCTTGTTCTTGAAAGACTTGCCATTATCTAAAATGATTTTTGAGGGGATACCAAAATGATAAATGATGTGATGGAGTATAAACTCCATAATTCTAGGTCCTATCATACTGGTTAGAGGAATTGCCTCAACCCACTTTGTGAAGTATTCAGTGGTTGTGATGATGAAAGTATGTTGTCCCGAGGAAGGAGGTGAAATTTTTCCAATTAGATCTAGGCCCCATTGTGAAAAGGGCCAAAGGCTTTGAATAGGCTGTAAAGCTTGTGATGGTACATGAGTTAGATTAGCATGTTCTTGACACTTTTTGCAATGTTTAACATAGGTGCAACAATCACGTTCCATTGTGGGCCAATAATAACCCATGCATAGAATACGCTTTGCAATGGCCATTCCACTAAAATGACCACCACAAGTACCATCATGGGCTTCAGCTATGGCTCTTTGAGCTTCACTAGCCTCGAGACAATGAAGGAGGATTCCATCATAACCATGTTTATACAACACGTCCCCCAAAAGAATGAAATGGGCTACCTTTTGCTTGAAAGTGTATTTGGTAGTTTGAGACATATCAGATGGGAGTGTTCCAAACTTGAGAAAGGCTACTATTTGGCTCGACCAAGGCTCATATGAATCTGATTGGATAAAGCAAACATCCTTTTCATATTTTGACTCAGCATAAGAAATTGTAGATTTAGAGACCGTTGAAATGATAAGGGGTTGTACCTCTCCAAATGAATCTTTTGGAATCAAGGATCCAAGGGAGGCCATCGCATCTACAAATATATTAGTCGAACATGGCAAACTATTGATTTCATACCAATCAAACTTAGAGAGCAACTTCATTGCTACTTCATGATAAAGCTTAATGGTAGGTTCTTTGCATTGGTATTCTCCATTGATTTGCTTTACAACAAGTTGAGAATCACCAAATATCCTAATACGCTTAATGCTCATAGCTATAGCTGATTGAAGACCTAAGATTAAGGCTTCATACTCTGTAGTGTTGTTTGTGCATTGGAAGTCTAGTTTAAATGACAAGGGGATAGGTACCCCTTGTGGTGTGTGAAATATGACTCTAGCACCTTGACATTTCATGCACTTAGAGCCATCAAAGAATAGTGTGATATCGATATCTTCCTCCAGAATGACATATTCTTCTTGTTCAGTGACAGCAAATACCGAATCATCTGGGAGCTCAATAATCAAAGGATGATCACTAGGTAGTGGAGCTTTCACAAGTTGATCAGCTATTACCTGACCTTTAATGGATTTTTGGCTAATGAATTCTAGGTCGAATTCAGTAAGGAGCATTATCCATTTAGTGGTGTGGGTATTATTGTAAGTGTGGGACATCATGTAACGCAGAGGATTTTCTCTAGCTATGACATAAGTTGTGTGGCTAAGCATATAATGTCGAAGTTTCTTAGTGGTAAAAACCACTGCTAAGCACAATTTTTCTACATAAGCGTATTTAGTTTCATAGCTTACCAATGTTCGACTAATGTAGTAGACAACTTGCTCTCGATTTTGTTCATTCTTTTGTGCAAGCATTGTCCCTAATGCAAAGTTCGTTGTTGAGATATAAAGATAAAATGGGACCCTCGGATGAGGAGGAGCTAAGACTGGTGGAGAAGCTAGGTATTGCTTAATGTCATCGAAGGCTTTTTGACATTCATCTATCCAAGAGAATGGCACCCCCTTTTGTAGTAGGTGATTGAATGGCCTACATTTATCAGAAAGTTGTGCAATAAAATGATGGATTGATTGGATCTTTCCTTGTAAACTATGCAATTCCTTTAAGTTAGTTGGGGGAGGCATCTCTAGGATAGCCTTGACCTTGTTAGGGTCCACCTCAATGCCTCTTTTGGAGATAATGAATCCTAGAAGTTTGCTCGAGGTAACACCAAAGACACATTTCTTGGGATTCAACCTTACATTATGCTCTAGGAGTCGGTCAAAAACTTTCTCCAATACACCAATATGTTCTTGTCGAGTTTTGGATTTAGCCAAGAGATCATCCACATAGTCTTCGATAATCTTATGCATGTAGTCATGGAAAATGTATGTCATGGCACGTTGATAAGTGGCACCTACATTTTTGAGGCCAAAGGGCATCACCTTGTAACAAAAAGTTCCCCAAGGTGTAGTGAATGTTGTTTTGTGTTGGTCATCAAGATTTATTCGAATCTGGTTGTATCCTAAAAAACCATCCATGAGTGAAAGCATTTCATGGCCAACGTAGGTATCGACAAGAGTATCAATGTTTGGGAGAGGGAAGTCATCCTTAGGACACGCTTTGTTAAGATCTCGAAAGTCAGTGCATACGCGTATCACCCCATTAGGCTTGCGAATGGGTACCATGTTTGAGAGCCACTCAAGATAATCGATAGGAACTATGAAGTTCATATCTAAGAGTTTTTGAAGCTCTATTTTTACCAAGAGGGCCATGGTAGGATGCATTCTCCTAAGTTTTGTTTGATCGGCTTAGCATCAAGTTGTAAGGTGAGATTGTGGACCACTAGACTAGGGTCAAGACCAGGCATGTCCTTATAGGACCATGCAAATATACCCTTCTTCCTCTTGAGGAGAGCAATGAATTGCTCTTGTTCATCGGGTGATAAACTTTTGCCAAGCTTGACAATTTGGGGATTGTCTTTATCTGAACTAAGGTCCACATCGATGGTATCTTCAATAGACATGTGGGAACCTTCCTCAAGCTGATGGGGTGTAGGGATCAGATGAATATCATCTAAGATATCATCAAACTCTTATGGCTTATCCTCATCTATATCTACCTAGAAAACCTCAAGATCCGAAGGTGAAGGTGAAGGTGAAGGTGGAGGGGATGGAGGAATGTAGTTGGTGGAAGCCCTTAACAATTCCTCAGACAAGACAAATTTGGAAAAGGTTGGAGGTGAGGAAATCTGGTCCATATCAATAAGGCTTATGTCAATTGGAATTGGCTTAGTCGGATCGTATGGATTATGGAGTGGGGTGAATAAATCAACAGGATTCATGTTGACTTATGGGCAAGGTGGACAAGGTTGGATGGAATGGATGGAACCTAGGAATTGGTGCTAGGAGCTTGGTTAACCTGAACAGCAGCAAGCAACACAAAACATGTTTTATTAAATGATATATTTACATATGTAATGCAAAGAAAGCAAACATGTTTTTGATTTTTGATTTTGATTTTTTTATTTTTGTAGTGGTGATAACCACTATTTTTGTATTATGTACATATGTTACAAGTTGGCTTATGGAATGGCTTAATGGAATGGAGGTGGTGGTTCACCGGTAGGGGTGGCTCGCTCTTGTGGAAGAAGCAAGAGAAATATGGGCTCATGGATGGGGAACATGTTGAGATAAAACTCATCTTGTTCGGTATGGGGAATGATGGGCTCCGATTCTTCTTTAGATTCATCTAAAATTATCGACATAAGCTCGAATTCTTCATAGATGTCATCATCAAAATTATCGAGATGGAGGGCTTCTTCTCCTGAATTGAGGTTAAGCCTTTGGAAGGCTTGTTCAAAAGAAGAGGTGGTAGGAAGTGGGTGGAAACCTAGACCTGAATGGTCATGCACCTCTTGATATGGAACATCGATAGGTTGATGCACGCCTTATTCATGCAATCCTAGGCCATGGCCTTGCCAATTGACAATGTGGAAATATCGAGATGGGAATCCCGACATGTTTGAAATATTGGCAAGTTTTGGTTCTTTGGGCTCTTCTATGGGTGTTGGACTTGATGAAGATTCAATACCCCCATATACAAAATTAATGCTATTTGGAGCTGAACCCATATTATAAACTGCTCCTATTGCTAAAGGTTGGTCACGTGGGTGACCAAAATCCTTAGCACTAGGGATGGTGAGGGGTGTGATGGTGATGTCATCGACCATGTATTCACCAATACCAAGATTAGTGAGATGGAATTCGACTTGGGATGATATGGGAGGATCATGGTCAGGTGATGGATCAAGAAATGGTGGAAATGGAGGTATCTCACAATCCATCAATTTGACTTGTGAGACATTAGGTGAAGATGATGGATTGGATTGGGAAGGTTATGGAATGGATGATGATGAAGTGGATGGCAATGATGTTGATGATGTGGATTGACTATGACCACATGTGCATGTAGTCAATGATGATGATGATGAGGGTATGGAGGTTTGATGAGGGTTGGTGATGGGGAGCTCTTCAGGAATGGGATCCTTTGATGAAGAGATTGGTGAAGTGGTGGATGGATTGGATGATGGTGATAGGAAAATATGAGTGGAAGGGAGCATGGACTCATAAGGATTTGAGATGAGATTGCAATACTTAAATGGCTCGACATCCATTGGTATGCAATGTACTTATCCCTCATGAACATATTTCAAGCATTGATGTAATATTGAAGGGACACATCTCATTTCCCTCATCCAAGGTCTTCCAAGGAGTACATTATATGCCATGGATCCTTCCAAGATGTGGAACATTGTGTGCAATATTTTAACCCCTACTTCGATGGGAAAAACAATAGTGCCAACTATGGAACACAAAGCATCATTGAATGCTTTGAGGGTGAAGGATGATTTGGTGATGTGAGATGGAGGAAGGTTCAAATGATGGAGAGTGGATGTGGTGATAATATTGATAGAGGAACCGGTATCAATGAGGACTCTCTTGAAAGGTTTCTTGTCAATTAGAGCCATGATATGCAATGGAGGGTCTACTGATTCTGATGAGATTGGCTTAATCTCAAAGTCATAAAATGTTATGGAAGGCTCCATGCATGTTTGAATGCTCCCCACAAAGTTGTTGAAGGCATTAGGATCTTGCGATTGCAATTTGATGGATTTCAAAATTTCCATTAATGCCTCTCGATGTGGGGGAGATTGTTGGATTAGCTCATATATTGACAATTTGGTGGATGCCATTTTCAAACTTGTGGTTAACCAGCTACTCAATGAGATGATTAGTCGAGGTGGATGATTGATGGGTGGATTTGATGGATTCGATTGACTAGGTATATGAATGGGTGATGATGGATTAGGGGAAACTTGGATGGGTGGCAATGTAGATGGTTGTGAGACACTTGCTTGAGGTGGTTGCCTTTGTTGATTATTCTGTTGACCTCTAGTGACCACATGAATGGCCCCTACAAACCCTTGGTATTGTTGAATATGATTGACTTGGTTAGGGGGAGTTTTAGTGTTAGCTCCCTCTACATTTGGTTGCACCTCCTCATGATGAGGAAGTGGTGTCTGAAATATACCAAGGTTTTGGTTTTGTTGAGCGAGGGGATTACCAACTTTGATTGCCCCCAAGTCAATAAGGTCTTGGACTACATTTTTAAACACATGGCAATTGTTGATATCATGCCCATTTTGCCTATGATAAGGGTAAAATAAGTATTCTCGATAATTTTTACCATGTTTGGTAGGATCATCCGGTCTAATGTCGGGCAGAGCAAGTTTATTTGTCTCATACAACCTTCTAAAAAGAGAGGCATAAGACTCATCTAATGGGGTATATTGGTGATTTTGTCAGATAGACTATCATCGGGGATGGTTTTCCATAGTTGGCACTATGTTTTGAACTGTTGGAGCTTGTGTTGTTGAGGGGACCGCATGATAGGAAATTTGTTGTGGTACTTGTTGCATAGGTTGTTGTTGAGCCATTACCAGTTGGCTCATGACCACTTGATTGACTTGATTGGATTGGGTGGCTGGGGTAGCCTGTGATGATTTTTGTTGGCCTGAATAATTGCTTTTGTATTGGCCCTTGTTTTGCCATTCTTTCTTCTTAGGCTTAATGATGCCTTCTTGGATTTTGATATCCTCAATGACACTAGCCTGAGCTAAAGCTTCTTCAAAGGATTGATAAGTTCTTAGTTGGAGCATCCAAGAGATGGGTTTTAAGCAACTCTTGGTGAATAGCTTAATTAGCTCATCCATTGGTAGGGTGAATGGCAATTTAGTGATGATAACCCTCCAACGGTTTCCAAAATCATAGATAGATTCATCATCCTGTTGTCTTAAGGCATAGACATCAGATAATGAGATCTTATTTTTGACATTTAGGATGAAATGATCAAAGAATTGATCAATCAATTGTTCAAAAGTATAGATACTATGGCTTGGCAATTGATTGTACCATTCTATGGCATCCCCTCCTAATGTTTGAGGAAAATTTCGAAGCATGAGAGCATTATCATATTGAATTCTAAAGCATGCATGAACAAAGGTGCTCACATGTTCTTTGGGATCCTCAGTTCCCTTAAATTTGTCAAACTTGGGTACCATAAAATCTATCGGATATGGTGGGGATGGTACCGAAGGATGAATTGGTTGTTTGATCAATTAGTGTAAGGTTGGTTTCTAATTTGAAAATCTAGGAGTGAATTGCATCAATTGATCTATTTATTTCTGCATGGCCTTAATTCTAGGGTCTTCCTCAGGAATGTGAAAGCCCTAAATTACCTGATGAGCTTGTGGTGGAGTGGAGAGATGTTGTGGAGTGATTAAATGATGAGGAGATTGATATTGATGATTAGGTGAATTGGATGGAATATGATGAATGGGGGATTGTTGATGAAAGTATGGGGAATTATGAAATGATGTTGATGGATGAAGGTTATGGCTAGGCTAGCCAATGGGAATAGGATGGGTAATGGTATGGCTTGATGGGGGAACAGGGATAGAGACCACCAAAGACTAAGGTGCCCATGATGGACCCTGGTTGACAAGGGGAGTCTGAGTAGAGTTATGTAAAGGCGTAGGGTTAACCTATACTTGTTGTTGAGCATTTTGATATTGTCTAAGCAATTTATTTAGATGTTCCCATGCTTCACTAATATCTCTATCAGAGGCTAAGGGTATGGAGGTAGATGGTATGGAAGATGTGGCTTGGATACAAGTTACACTAGGTATGGCAACTTGTGAGGTTGGGACTTGTGAAGCAACATTGACATGTGCTTCATACAAGGGGTTGGTGTAAGTGGAGGTATATGAGGTGCTAGGAGCACATGAAGGTTGAGGAATGGATGTATGGGATGAAGGTGCAATTGATGCCTCAAAAAGAGGGTTAGTATACACCTGGGTAAAGGTGGATGGGGGTTGGGAATAGATAGGCTCTTGTTGTAGAGTAGAATCCTATCTAGGTGAGTTGGGGATAGACTCTAAGGCATAATTAGAAGACTTCATGAAGGCTTCTACTCTTGCCATGTCTATATGGGTGATATGGTTGGTAATGGTAGGGGAGGTTGACTCCTCTTGGGGCATGGTCATATGGAAGGTTGTGGATGGTAAGGAATGTGAGGGACCTATAGATAAATCTACCTATGTCACATTCAGGGTATCTACCACAGAAGTGGTGGGGAAGGTGGATGAAGGTTCCATTAAATTTTCTTGAATTATTGCTTTCTTTTGATTTCTAGTTAATACCATAAGAAAAATAAATCAAGATACAAATTAAAATACCAAATGTAACACAAAAACTAGAATGCTTAAGGAAATAAACAAACAATGCTAAGTCTCAATCAATGTGGCTTACCTCATTCATTAATTATCTCCTTTTAATGTGTATTCATTTTATGTGCTAGTTTTGTGTGTTTTGATTTTCTAATCTTTCTTAATGAAACAAAGGTGAAAAACTATGGCGAAGATAGGGCAACGAGATTCTTGTTGGTGATGAAATCCAACAAGTTTTCTCGGGGGTATTCCTAAGGTGTCTAAGGGTAGAGATTGGTGGATGGAGATGAATGCCACCATCACCAAATCTCAAGCAATGGTTGGTGATGAAATCCAACCACTACTATTTTGCATGAATCGTGATGTGTGTGAATTATTTTTAAGGTTTATGTTTTCTATTGTATACAAACAATGTTAAAAATAATTAATTTCATAAACCTAAATCAGAAGCCAACAAAATATTGCCAAGTTCTCCAAAGGGTGTGAAGTACACCGCTTAAGACCCCCTATCTAAATAACAACCGGAGGGTTCATCCACCCCTCTGCCTAGAATCACCCAACTGGAAGGGATACTTTTGGCAATCTAATATTGTTCCAACTTAGATAGATGAAATAAAATATCTTCTAACCCTAAGATGCAACACTAGATTATGCAATTTTTAGTTCAAATGCAAACAAAATGCAATAGTTTGCACCAAGAAAACAAAAACCCTAATCCGAATATGTGAATGAATGCAGATCTAAAAATGCAAACTAATATGAGTTCATTTCCAGATTTCTTAATGATGATTCATTTTATTGTTTAAAATCTAAAAAATACAGAAGATAACCCAAAATACGTAAAATAGAAAACTAGGGTTTTAAATAGTAGACTTACTAGAAAGCCTACGTTTTTGCTCCTAACTCTCTATAAATGCCCTTGGGCACTTCTAAATGCTGTTGAGATACCCGTGGGTGCTTTTGGATGGCTTTAAATACCTCTTAGCATTTTTGGATTACCTTCGAATGCCATTGGGTGTTTCATGCACCTTATGCAAACTTCTATAGACTTCAGAAACCCTAGATCCAATAAAATCTATGAAATCTATACTTCTAAAAAACCTGCAAGATGATAGAAAATAGCAAGCAAATTAGTAAAATAGATCATAAATAGAAACCCTTAGGGGGTCCCACCATGATCGCCATTTGAAAGATGCAAAATGCAACACACAAACAATGCTTTGAACAAAATGAAATACAAGGTAACACAAGATTGCACAATAGAATAAATTCTTTATTGATAGGGGGAGCCTAGAAACTCCATTGTTTACAAGCTTGGATCCTTGAATCCTTTTGATACAATATTACAATAATTTAGGGTTCTCCGAAACCCTAAGAAGCAAGGTTGTGGTGTCTTCAAGCGCATCTTGATCCCAACAAGGTTGAGTGGGCTTTTTGATATCCAAGGTTGGGCCACTCTAGATGTTGATGTAGTGCTCTAGATCTGCACACAAGGACACAAAAAATAGTTAGTAGTATATGAGGGCTCCATAGTGTGAGGCCCTCTATAAGCAATAATAAACCCTAACTAAATATTACAAATAAAGTGAACAAAAATAGAAGCACATATATAAAATAAACAAATAATAGATCTATTTTACTTACTATGTTTTGATGTGAGAAATCTGATGTAGATGATTGGTACGATGATGCCCTAGCATCGCTCGAAGGCTAGGGGGACTTCAGGAATGGGAGCATAAAATACCCATGAGCACCTAGAGACTATAGGAAATACCCGTGGGCACTTGGTGCTGGTAGGGAGGCACCCATAGGTACCTAGTGTTGATAGAAAGCACTCAAAGGTACCTAGCAATTGATGGGAAATTCTACAAAAGTAGATCGAGTGAGGGTGTGGGATGAATGGTTATGGTGAGTGAGGGGAGTGGAATGTGATAGATGGAATGGGACTAGGGCACAAAAGGCTTGGTAAAAGACTTAAGGCACTCAGGGAATCAAGGTATTCAAAAACTCAAAAAACTTGGGAACTTAGAATCAAGGGTTGAGCCATCAAAATGGCTCCTATTTATAATCTAACCTAGGGCATGCTAGGGTTTCAATGACACTAATCGTGTGGCTGAGATTAAAGCACATCCAAGGGTAGATAATAAATCTAGGGTGTGGCATGGATTGATGTAAATGGGTGGTCGAGATTAAATGGAATTGGATGGCTAGGATTAATTCACTTAAATAAATACATATTTATTAAATATATATTAAAATATAATATAAAATATTATATTTAAATATATATAAAATAAATATACATAAATAAATGTGAATAATATTCGAAAATGGTGGGAAATAGGAATGGTGGACAAATTGGCTATGCTTTGGTGGTGGAAATGGTGGGAAAGCCTGGATGGAGGATAAATGGCTAGATTTTGGTGTCTACACATGGAAATAAGAAAAATATTTTGCTTTCTTCCAATCAAGACTATGATAGTTCTAGTCCTTTTCTAAAAAATTCCTATTTGTCAAATGTTGTCCCCTCTACCATACCTCCTATGTTAGTCACCTCAGTAACACATATGGCCAACCCAATTTTAAACAACTGGTGGATGAATAGGTATAGGCCTCTTATGTTATCTCTTGTGTTAAACCTGTTACCCCTTAAAACCCACAAATACATACCCAAATTCTTGTGGTATAACACTGTAACCGAGGAATACCACGACAAATATGTTTTGTATGCCATGGATAGATTGGAAGTCAAATAAGAAGATGTGGATCTTAGGTTATTTTGGCTTACCCTAGATAAATATGCTTTAAATTGGTTCAATAGTATTCCTCCAGATTGTAAATTGAATTTCCAAAAAATGGAAGAAGTCTTTTTAGAAAGGTATGGTGAGGAGAGAAATATATGTTCACTCATAACTGAATTGGCTACAATAAAAAAAGAGAAAAATGAATCGGTTAATGAATTCAACAAAATATTTATTAAGGTTAAGAACAAATTTTTTGATAAGATAGCTCTTAATGATCACCAGTCCATTTGCTTTTATAAAAATGCTTTCTATATAGAATTCAATTGTGAACTAGGGAAATAGCAAGTAAACATTATTGATGAGTACATGAATAAGGTTGTTCACGTAGAAAGGAACATGATCGGTAGTAAATTCCCTTTCTATTGACCTACCTATAATTCATCTCATGAGCCTTCTAGTTGTGCCATCTATTTAGCTTCACACCCTAGCCTGAACCTCAAGGACCAACCTAGTAAAGAAGTTAAGACCAATTTAGATTGCAAGGATAAATACACTAAATCTAAAGAAGATATTGAGTTCTATCAATAACAAGGAACTTTAGTATCCAAAAGGGGGCAAAATCATCCTAAAACCTCTAACGTCATACTTGATGAAGTCAAATGGGAACCACTTATAGTAGCAGTGAATATTTTTCAAGAAATCCATGTTATGGACTTTGAGAGTATATAATAGATAATATGAATGTTCCTAATATGGATGAGATGAGAGAAAAAAACTTAGATGCAGTGGCTCTATCGAATAAAATAGTGTAGACTGAAGAAGAAGTAATTGATAAGGGGGCAAAAATTAATAACGATGAGTCTAAAAATAGGGGTCTTTTTAAGTCCAATACAAAAGAGAACCATAAAATAGAATGGATTGATCACAAACCATGGGTTGAAGAAGATATCAATATCTGCCTTGTTAGTAATGAGAAAAGGACTTTGTTTCCTAGAAAATAACATCATCATCAAGCTCCTGATGACATTTTGAAAGACAACAAGATCAATCTGTAACCATAGAAATTCCAAAAAGCCTTCAAATTGATGATTTCAATATATTAGAAATGCTAGAACAACATTTAGAGGAAGAGGCATTGTCCAAAAAAATTGTGCATGTTGAAGATGAAATCCCAATGACTAAGAACAATTTATCTAAATATGTAGTTCTACGTGTGAAGCCCAATTTAGAGGAAGAATCTAAGACATAACCAACTAACCACAAGCCTAAAAGTATAGTTAAGTCTAAAAATATACTAGTCAAAGAATCATAACACAAAAGGAAGATGAATTTTATAGGTCTTTTAAGCTTGTTGATCAGTAAGAAACAAGGCCCCTCCATGTTTTCCAAAGATATATGTTGGATTCAATGAAAGAATACTCTATCTGCAATCATCCGCTTGATAATAGAACTTCAAAAAAAAATATAGTTGATTTGTTGAATCTTCTACAAAGAACTATCTCTCTGTTTCTATTTTAAGTGTGAAAGTAGTCAAATTAAAACAGTCTAAATTAGATGAAATCAATAAATTTATAGTACTCATTGGTCTAGAAAATGATGTTGATACCTTTGTTGACTTCTCCATAATTATCATTAAAAAATCCCCAGTCCTAGGTAATACTGCATCTGTTACCTCGTTTCAGAGTAAAATCCCCAATGCCCAACCCATCATCAGGAACCCCACAAGAATTGGCCAGTCTAACAGAAGATATATCCTAAAAAGGACAAGGATAAAAAAATACATAAAGTTCAAATGCAATCTATTTTTCTTTAGGTCATCAAGAATTGAGAGTGTATCCTAGGCCATCCAAACAAAAACGAAAGAAATTCAAACTCACTCTACATCCTGAGGTCATTAAAGTATTTTTACAAAATGAAGTGTTACCCTCCATGTTGTTCTAGGTTTCATAGAAATATCCCAAAAAATTTGATTACCATTGTAAATATTCTAATGAGATAATTTCCCTTTTGTTTGCCTCATCACCATTAGTATCCAGTAGTGATTATGATTTTGTCTCCTTAAAAGTTTTTGTTGCACACTGCAATTTTGATAGACTTGTTCTAATCAATCAAAGAAAGAAGACCTAGAGTAAGGGCAGATGACATTGATATCTTGTGGACCAAGTTTTAGGCAGAGGTCCAACAAGTCCGAAGTGAAAAAATATTAATAGGAAGGTGTGGTTTTTTATGTTGAAGCTTCACATCTTCCACATATTTTAAGGATATTACAAGATCCATAAAAATGAAGTCATCATTGACAGGATGCTTTGAGCCAAAAACATATACACTCTTATTTTTAGCCTTAAAGATTTCTAACCCAGCATATGCTTTGTAATTCAACATGATTCTATCTGGATAATCTCTACCAGGGTTATAGATGTCTTGCTAGCATTAGAGCAAGTCTAGAGGAAATCGAGGTCATCTCCACCGGGGCTATAGACGCCTGGCTAGCAGTGGAGAAATGCAAAGGTGAAGATCATTCTCTCAAATAAAAAAAAAGAATAAAAATATAAACACTGGAAAGTAGCTATATTTTTGGGGTATTCGGATAACATCTATCAATTCTATAGATGCTCGATTGGTAGTAGAGAAGTTCTGGAGGAAATCAAGGTCATCTCCACTGGGGCTATAGATGCTTGGCTGGTAGTGGAGCAATGTCAAGGTGAATATCATTCGGAGTGAAAATAGGCTCAACTCCTACCGATATGATGAATTTTTGACTAATTAAGTAATAAGAGTGAATGCATAAAACACACATAAGCCTAAGCATGATGACACAACAAATTCCAAATAAATCTGCCTCAAATTTATATTAAGACATTGTTGATAGATTTGTTGCCCCATAATTCAATTTTCATCTACTTTTAAACTATGTCATTAGATTTTACTGATCAGAACCAAGGTCCATCCTTTAGTATTTTCTCTTTGTTACCTTTATTTTCCTTTTGGATTTTAGTCTGAATTTTTGTGGTCTCTTGATTGTCAACCAAAGATTCTAGAATTCTTAGAAGCATTCATGTGTCATTCATACTATGTGTCCTAGTTATATCTCGTGTTGTACCCCATAGTTACAACTTAGTTTTCACCCCATTATTTTTGAAAAATTTCATCAAATTGATGTCTAGGTGAGCTTAGGGTGCAAGGCTCAATTTTTTTATGATTCCAGAGAATTAAAGTTTGGGTTTAATCTAAATTTTTGGCTTACAAAAGTGCTGAGATTTGTGCATCTTGAAGACCTGGATCTAGTGGCAATGATTTGGATTGAGTATTTTTGAACATTTGTATCTTAAACACATTATTTCAAATTAAATGCTGTAGAAAATTCAAGTTCTAAAGTCTGTCAAAGGTTTAATTAATTAAATTTTATTTTAGGGCTGCTCCAATTTTGTCACTTTTGCCCTACATTTGGATGCAAATTGATATGGCCATAACTTGAGCTAGAAGACTCTGTTTGAGCTGATTCGAAAACTATGGGAAATAGCTTGATCTAATCTTCACAATGGCACTAAATTTTAAGAATTTTAACTACTAGGTTTTTCCAAAAATAGTAATTTATAGTAGCATCATGTGAATTTTAAAATGATGTATCTCATGAATCGTGATGAATTTTTTGATGATATCAACTGATTTGAGTACCCATTTGGTCTATTTAGATGCTTGTGATTTTTGTAATATTATGAGCACTTTGAATTTTACCCTAATTTTGGAGTGCATGAAGTTATAAAGGGTGTGCGATTTCACGCACCTCATTTTAATATTGTATAATATGGTAGATAGCAGGTCAAAGGATCAATCCAATATATCCAGTCATTCAAAAATTCAAGGAGTGGTGGTGGCCCACAAGGAGAGGCATCTGGTAACGAACAAGGCAAAGTGGAGTCCAACACGGCAAAGGACGTAACTAATCATGGCACCCTAGAGCCACTTTATTAAGGTAGTGGAGAGGTTGAAATACAATAAGAGTAGCCATAAGAAGAATTGTGTGGGCCACCTATCCCTTTTTATACCTACCACAATTTTGTATAGGATAGGAGATCAATCTAGATGGAGGGTCGATAGGAAAATGGTTACAACACATCATGCTCTCCCCAATGCTATACATAGAGGAGCATTATCGCAAAAGATCAAGATCAAGTCTTAGGGAGAAAAAACCTAAGTCCAGGTATAATCATATCCCTTCATCACTCACATTGCCTCTTCCTCTACCATTTTCTAGGGACTATCCAAGAAGCATTATCTACTGAGATTATTTCTTGTGGATATACCATATTTGGAGACTCTCACATCACTGCAATCAAGATGGAGAGAAACAACCCCTTGTTATGATATTCGAATAGGGGTGCCATTGTAACTACTGTCATATAAGACCCAAGCATTCTATCAAGATTTTCATATGTAAATATTTTTATATGAATATAAATTCCAACTCTATTCTTGGCATTTCTCATGTTCATGGTTTATGTGCCTTGCTTATTTGCATATTATAGTAATATAAATGTGTGAATGATGCTTTTCCTTACTAGTTTAATTGTTCTCATTGATTACATCATTTGAATGAATGTGGATGAACTAGTTCTTCTTTCCTGTTCTTTTCTTAGTTCATGAAAATTATAAATCTGCTATGACTACCCAATGGCTATGGCACTGGTCTGGTCTTAATAATTTTAATACTACTTGGTTTGGTAAAAAAGAAAAAAAATAATATAATATCATTAAATATGGTAAGATATGGGTTATAGTATCATAATGGAAAATATTTGAACCCATTGTCTAGGGTTTCCTTACCCAACCTGGTTTGTCTAGAGTCCTGTAGATAATCTATTCCTGGGTTAAAGAGGTAGATCCACCAGAGTCTACAAACTAGTTATGATTATTGATATTCCTATGATGTGACATATTTTAAAGAGGTAAGTAGAAAATCCCCATAATAGGTAGATGGGAAATAGATATCTCCATCATTGGAGGTGATTTGGATGTGTCACATTGATCTTGCCTACTAGGTGTATCCACATGCTCTTGTTTTAAATTCAATTCATACTCTTATTTCACTATGGAATTTTTAGTTGTGATAGGTGGAGTGCCTCCACTTTGGAGTAGGATATTCACTTATTCTTATTCTTGTGAAGGCTTTGCATGAAATGAACTAGGTGTGACTAGTTTTAGTGGTGGTAGCACTTTTGACGTAGCAGAGACATTTGATGGGGCTACCAATTGTGTCAATTGATTTAGAGAAACTTGGTTCTCTATCTTGACATTGATCATTACCACAAACTCATGAGTGGATATTTTGGCACTTGGACAAGTTGTGAATGGCTCATCAACTTGCTTATGGTGTTCTGCTTTAGTTGTGATAACTGGTGTTTCTTCTTCATCCTTAGGTATGATGATATCTTGTGTTATGTTGATGGGAATATATGGAGGAATCTCCTTTATTGGCCTTTTCGAGTTGTCTCCATTAAGAGATCCTAACGTTGTATAAGGGGAATAAGGAGGAATAACTAATGATAATGGATATGCAATGGGCAGTGATGGTTTTATGCATGCTATGGTCGAGTGTTTTATGATTTCATTTGAGTGAATGTTCTAGCACTTGCATTATGTAGGAGGTTCATGTGGTTCATCGATCATTTTGTAATACTTGAAGGGATTTGGATTGGTGTGTACCACATGTACTTGACCTTGGTGTATGAATTTGATGCATTGATGTACTATGGATGGGATGCATTCCATATCTCTCATCCAAGGTCTACCCAATAGTATATTGTACTATCTTTCACCCTCTAAGATGTGGCACAATGTAGGCATAGTCTTTTGTCCAACCTAAATAGGTAGGAATATTGTACTAATTATAGGGGATACGACATCATTAAAATCTCGTAATGTGAATGTGGATTCTATAGTATGTGAAAGTGGTAGGTTGATATTTTTCAATGCAACGATAATGATGATATTAATAGATGAATCAGTGTCAATAAAAACTCATTTATATAGAGTCTGATTGATGCTATCTATGATATGCAATGGTGGATCAGGTTCGTTAATAGGGGCTGCCCTAATCTCTTATTTACAAAAATTAATCATAAGGTTCTCACATGGTTTAATGAGACTTGATTGTTGTGAGTATTGTGATGAATGTCAAGCATTGATTACATTTGATAATGATGCAAACTAGTTAGGGAGTTTCTTTCTCTCCATTGTGATATTAATAATATCAATAGAACCCTCATTAGGTGGGGCTATATGCACCTCGTTCACATGCTCCATCTAATCTTGACCTCATGATTGGGGAAGGTATCTTTGAATATATCAATTTATTGATTATTGACAACAAAGGATTTATCTATCTACCTAGTAGGATGATTGTTTGTCTACCTAGGAGGCAACTTTTGATGATGCGTAGGGCGCATCACATTGATTTTTTGCCTATGAGTATTAGGTGTTGGTACCTCTTCATGAGTTACCTCTCTTCGCATTGATTGTTCTTCACGTAAATTTTATTTGAATATCCTCTCTTCACATCATTTGTGTTCATACAAATGTTGGCGGCATACTCTCTATTTTCTTCATGCTCATAGTTTAGGCGCTCATGCTCATCATGCAAATCCTCCAATTAATATTGGAGTAGTTGTTCTTTCTGGGTAGTGGTTGGCCTTGGTAGTTGATCCATGGGATCCAATGTATAAGGTCATTGACTTCTCACCTCAATGCAAGGGGATTTAGCTATGTCAATGTAGGTTAAAATGACAACACAAAGGGGAGAGAGGGGATGTCTTCTCAAAAAATTTCTAAGTATGGAAATAGTTATGTTTTCACGATCGATAAGATTTTCACTATCCAAAATCCTGAAAGGAGCACAAGGTAAAAAATGGTCACGATTTCACAATCGACCAGGTTTTCATTAGTCGAGGGCTCAAAAGGAGCATAAGGCAAAAAATGGTCATGATTTCACGATCGGCTAGGTTTTCACTGGCCAAGGGCTCGAAAGGAGCACAAGGTAGAAAATGGTCACGATTTCATGATCGACCAAGTTTTCACTGGCCGAGGGCCCGAAAGGAGCACAAGGTAGAAAATAGTCATGATTTCATGATCGACCAAGTTTTCATTGGCCAAGGGCCCAAAAGGAGCACAAGGTAGAAAATGGTCATGATTTCATGATCGATCAGGTTTTCGCTGGCCGAGGGCCCAAAAGGAGCACAAGGTAGAAAATAGTCACGATTTCATGATCGACTAGGTTTTCATTGGCCGAGGGCCCAAAAGGAGCACAAGGTAGAAAATGGTCATGATTTCACGATCGACCAGGTTTTCGTTGGCCGAGGGCCCGAAAGGAGCACAAGGTAGAAAATAGTCATGATTTCACGATCGATCAAGTTTTCGTTAGTCGAGGGCCCGAAAGGAGCACAAGGTGGAAAATGGTCATGATTTCGTGATCGATCAGGTTTTCGTTGGCCGAGGGCCCAAAAGGAGCACAAGGTAGAAAATGGTCACGATTTCATGATCGGTCAGGTTTTCACTGGCCAAAATTAGAAATCCAAAAATGAACAAGTGGAGGATAGTTGGGCCATGATGTCTCCAAGAGGATTGATGTAGATATGTGGTAACAAGAAGATCTCAACCATTTGTTATTGAAGACCCCATACTCTTTTAACTACCAATTTACTAGAATGAGCCTATGGGCATATTGTTGTAACAAGTTTTAGTTTTTCTATTATTAAAAATATATATATATATATATATATAGGATGAGTGACTCTAACTAATGGTCAACTCTTGGACATTTACAAGGCAATGTATACAGAATTTTGAAAGCAATAAAAGACTACTCATTCTGGTTTTTGGCTCAATGGTGTTTGATCAAGTATGTATGGATTGTTAAATTCTATATAAACTATGTTGAATATAAATCGCTTTAATTCTCTTTTTGGATTTTTGTACTTTAAGTTTCACTAGTTCTGAAATTAACAATTCTAGTAGGTTTATGGTTGTTTAAATCTGCACCAGAGAACTAGTTATTCTTATTTTGATGGTTTAAAGAATGCTTATCTATAAAAATTGTATGTGTTTCCTTGTTGTTGTCTAATCTGTACCATTTAACGTTCCTAGCAATAGCTATATTTCCCTTTCTTTATGCACTTTACTCTATCCCCTTTTCCTATAACAAAGCAAGGAACCAACCTTCTCTGGAGATTGAACTGGGTAATCTCTATTTTAAACCCGATCATTCAATGTTGGCAAAGTCTTGGGCGCAAATGTAACCAAAGGTAGATTTTGCACCAATAATTTTTGGCACGCCTAGTGGGACACAATCCCACTATATATACAGACCAAAGTTTTGGTGGTTATCTTTATCTTGTGCATTTTTTATGAATCACCTGGTGACTCCTGTTCAAGAAATAAAATCCCAAGAAAAACCTTATCTATTTTCTGGTAGAATACCAAGATATATGAAAACCAGATCTAAAGCAAAAAATTTTGAAGAACCCATAGAGTTCTTTGAATTACACCTTGGTAGCCTCAGAGCTAATCCTGTACTCATTGCTCGATCAACTTCTTCTTCTACCATCACTACAGGATCTACAAATCCTTCCCCTACAGCCCTCCCTAGTACTATTGCTACTAGTAGATTATTAAACACTAGTTGCTCACACTACTGCAATATCAATCGATACTATAATGGTGATAAATCAACCAAATATACCCTACCCTACATGGAATCATTTAGGTCCCCTGAATCTGGTAGCTCAACATCAGATCCCAACAACATATTTAAAAGCATTACCCAGTATGATGGCACAAGAAAAATGGCTTATGAACACTACCAAGATGTAGCCGCATTAGCACCAATACATAACATCACTGAGGAAGATGTTATGATAAGACTGTTAGTCATTTCCCTCAAAGAGAAAATGCTCTACTGGTATAGAGCCCTCCCTAATCAGACTATAGCTACCTGGGCCCAACTCACCGATAAACTAGTAGAAGAATTCAATGAACATGTTGATCCATTTTCCTTGCTAAATTAGTTCACCGTCATCCAGAAGCATCCTCAAGAAGAAATAGTTGATTTCAATATCAGATTCAATCATACTTGGTAGAGAGTACCTGATGGATTAAGACCAACAAATGAGCAATCAATGTATTATTATCTAAGAGCTTTTAACTCAGATATAAGCATGGCTATCAGATAGTCTCAAGTGTTTACTTTCCCAAAAAATTTTCAAGAAGCTCAAAAAGTAGAGAAATATCTCATTGCTATCGGAAGGTTCCCTCCAAATATGGTTATGCCTATCTTTCCAGACCTTCCACAAGTATCAAATTCTAGTTTCCCAAGCTCTGCTCCTACATCCAATGTAGATCTTCCTAAATGGACCGGACAACCCTCTATTCTAATAATACAGACACCCCTTGCTCCTCCAATGTTACCTGTCATTCCTGCACTTCCTATATCAGTAGTTTCACCAACTCCTGATCCTCAACTTGCAGCTTTACAAGATCTACAATCAACAATGAAAACTCTGACTAATAAGATGACCTCAATGGAAAGAAGAGAAGCAGAGAGGAGTTTCTAACCAAGGATATTTCCACAAGTAATAAGAGACCAAGCTTCCACAAGCGATAGAAATTAGGAGAGATCAAATGTGGTTTACGCTAATGAAGATTTTGAACCTACCAAATCCTCGATAGAATCAGACTTTTGGTGTTCTACATGTAATGATCCACATGGTGAAAACTCATGTATGATCCATCAACACTATGTCCAGAAGATAGTTGTTGAAAGAGCAAAAAGACTCTTAAAGGGCAAGTAAACATGATTAGGGAGGAAAATCATAATCTCATGATGCCTTTAGTAGAACAAGTAGTTATTCTGACCATATCAAGGAAGAAACCTTTGTAGGTAGATCCCTAGGAGCTTAATCCCTTGAAATTTCCTTCACCTATGAGAAACTAGGTTGAGAGAAGAGCCTCCTATGAGAAGGTTCCCCAAATATCAGGTCAGAAAGAAGTGGAGATACGCAAAGAAGCCCCCCTACAGAAAGAAGTTGAGACATAGGAACAGGCAAGAGATAAGTTGAGATATCCCTCATTGACCAAGTGTCAAAGGATAGATGCCACTCAGGGGTATAGGAATAAGTATGACACTATTACAAAAGAAAAAGAGAAAAGTGTCGATCCTCTCCCCTTCAACATAGTAGAAGAAATGAAAAAGACTCCTTCTAAAGCAACTATGTATGATGCCTTGCAATTTTTGGGATAAATCAACTTATTACAAGAATCCCTGAGGTCTATGAAAAACAAGAGTAAAACTCCCACTCAGTTGAATTTTGCACAAGCCAGTTTGACGTCTGCTATAGGAAAAAATAGACCTCCTCCCTTCTATTTATCTCTTCAGATGGAAGGATGGGTGGTACATAACTGTATGATAGACTCAGGGGCTGCAACTACTATAATACCCAAAGTTGTGTGTGACATCATGGGGATGGAATACACTAGAAGTAGCCTGGGTGTTTTGCAGTTAGATGGGACTCCGATCAAAACCGTGGGGGTGATAAAAGATATTCCCATAGTTCTACATAGAATGCCTCAACTTACAGTTATACAAGAGGTAGTTGTAGTAGATTTAGAACCTTATTTTGGTATGTGCCTATCCAGAGAATTCATAACCAAGATAGGAGGATACCTGTCTATGGATTACTCACACTTAGAAATCCCATTCAAGGGAAAAGAGTGAAAATATTCAATGAAAAACCATCTACCTTCCATATCAAAAAAATTGAAGAGGAAGGGAAGTAGGCCAATACAGTGAGCATAATGACTGAGGAGTTGGAAGATTTAAACTTAATGGAAGAAGCTCTGAATGTACTACAAGAAGAAGATCAGTTCTCCCTCCAAGACTTCAATGCTATGATTGAAATAGACCTTGGAAGCTATTCAATCATGAAACCTGAGAAAAGTAATCCCACCCCTTCACACAAAGCAGACCCATCTACCAACCAAATGTGGAAACTTTTCTTTGATGGTGCTAGATGCAAGAATGGAGCTAGAGCAGGTATAGTCTTAATCTCCCCAATAGGTGAGGAAAAGGTTTTCTCCTATCGACTAACTTGGAGCTGCACTAACAATGCAACTGAATATGAGGCTCTTTGCCTAGGCCTTAAGAAAGCTGAGAGACTTGGAATCAGGCAACTACAAATTTATGGAGATTCAGAACTGATTATCAACCAAGTCATAGAAAAATGTGTTAGTAAGCAACACTATCTCAAAGCTTACAAAAATAAAGTATGGGATCTACTCGAAGCTTTTGAAGCTCTAAACATCAAAGCAATCCCTAGAGAAAAGAATACCCATGCTGACCTATTGGCATCAGTAGGTGCAAATTTCTACCCCATAAGCAATGTCATTCAAAAATCTAAGATGGTAAGACTTATATATAGACCCTCTATGCCAGAAAAAGACACCTTTTGGTAGGTATTTGAGAGTGATCAATAGATAGTAGATTTCCTGATCCATAAAATGAACTATTCAAGTGATAGAGTGTAGAAATATGAAGAAGATGAAGGTATGATCCAATTGAAAAATAATCACATCCCAAAAGGACTGATCACTCTGGAAATCTTGTTCGAAAACAATGATAGGTCAATCGGTCACAAGATGAAGGTTGATAAACATAGGTATAAAGAAGTTCAGTTGGAACCAGAAAATTTTATCAAAGTAGGAGTAAACTGCATAGATGAAGAGTTGAATCAGATTCAAATATTGTGCAAAGAATTCCTTGATATCATAGCTTGGACTTATGGTGATCTTAAAGTCTACTCCAAAGAGACCATACAACATACCATTGAACTCGAAGAAGGTGCAAAACCCTTCAAGTAGAAACAAAGGTCGATGAACCCCAAAATCGAAGCTCTAATGAAGCAAGAACTATTGAAGCTACTCGAAGCCAAGATTGTCTACCCCATCAAACATTCTACATGGGTAGCTAACCTAGTTTCGGTCAAGAAGAAGAATGGAGACATTAGGCTATGCGTAGACTTTCGAAATCTCAATAAAGCTTCATTGAAGGATCATTACCCTCTCCCACAAATTGACCAGACTCTACATACTATGGTGGGAGTAGAGAGATTCTCATTATTGGATGGGTTTTTTGGGTACAACCAGGTGTGGGTCAAATATGAAGACCAATACAAAACTGCATTCACTACCAAGTGGGGAACATTCGCTTACCAGAGGATACCTTTTGGATTATCCAATGTTGGAGCAACCTTTCAAAGGGTAATGGATGTGGCTTTTGGAGAACTCATCAATAAGATCATAGTAATATACTTAGATGATATGACAATGTTCTCTCATCATAAAGAAGATCACGTTGAACACCTCAGAAGAGTTTTTGAGAAATGTAGAGAGTTCGGTATCTCTTTGAATCCGAAGAAATCCATATTTGCTATTGAAGAGGGGATTTTACTTGGACATGTCATTTCTAAAGTTGGGCTAGCTATAGACCCTAATAGAGTGAAAGCATTGTTGGAACTCCCTTTACCTCCGAATAAGAAAGGTCTACAATCATTCTTTGAG
Source organism: Wollemia nobilis (assembly GCA_028583015.1). Taxonomy (NCBI): domain Eukaryota; kingdom Viridiplantae; phylum Streptophyta; class Pinopsida; order Araucariales; family Araucariaceae; genus Wollemia; species Wollemia nobilis. The sequence continues at coordinate 23,451,591 of JAQPPZ010016892.1, forward strand.
TAGATCAACTTTGTACGCAAGTTCATAGCAGATTTTGCATAAATTATCAAACCCATGATAGAGCTATTAAAGAAAGATGTTGAATTCAAATGGATGGACTTGCGAAAGAAATATTTCACTAGTATAAAGGAACAGATAGCCCAAGCACCTATCTTAGTAAATCTAGATTACTCCAGAGGTTTCATCCTATATGTTGTAGGAGAACAAGAGAGTTACACTATAGTCCTTACTCAGAAAGGGATAGACAATGAAGAGAGGCCCATAGCCTTTCTAAGTCAGACCATGCAGGAACATGAGGAAAAATACAACTTCATCAAAAAGCAAGTTTATGCAATCATGAAATCATTGAAAAAGTTTAGGTATTTCCTTTCACAGAGTAGGACTATTGTATACGTAGTTCACCCTGATGTTAGAAACTTCATCATACAGGGAGAGCTTGGTGAGAAAAGAGTTGGTTGGGTATCGAAGATACAAGAATACGATGTCGAGATTCACCCGACCAAGCTAGTGAGAGGTAGAGCATTATGTCAAGAACTCGCCAAACAAGCCTCAATAGAGTATGTAGCTTGCCAAGTGCAAGAACCAATTCTAGAAGATGATCAACCTCAAAACACATATTGGGCTAACAATTAGATCAAATATTTTTAGATAGGAAAATATATAATAGGTTTAAATGCTTCACAGTGAAGAAGATACAGGATCCAAGCTTTGAAGTATACCTTACTACCTGAAGGACTGTATAGAAAAATTTGGATGGTGTATTACTTCGATGCATAAAATATGATCAGAAGTAGAATATTTTGGAGGAGTTTCATGGAGGCCCATTAGGTGGACATTACTCAGGAAGGACTACAACTTTGAAAATAATCAGAACTAGTTGCTATTGGCCATCTATTTTCTTAGATGCATTCAGAATAACTAGAAACTATGAAGAATGCCAGAGGTATATTGGGAGAAATAGAAATGCTTCAATGCCTTTGAAACCTATTCAGGTTGAAGAACCTTTTCAACAATGGGGTTTGGATTTCATTGGGGTAATAGAACCTAACTCATCTATTGGGCACAAATATATTTTGACTGCCACTGATTACTTCACTAAGTGGGTTGAAGTAGTACCTACTAAGAAAGTTGATCAAGAAGTTGTGATAGAATTCATTGAAAGTTTAATAACAAGGTTTGGTATCCCTGATGCATTGGTCACAGACAATGGCACATCCTTCATAGGTGCTAAAATGATTGATTTTTCTAGTAAATATGGGATCTATTTGAAGACTTATTCAAATTATTATCCCCAAGGAAATGGTTTAGCTGAATCAATGAATAAAAACCTACTCCGGATTTTAAAGTGGACTCTGAAAGACAATAAGAGAAGTTGGCATTCTTTGATAAACCAGGCATTATGGGCTGACAGGATCACAATCAAGAAATCCATCAACACCTCTCCTTACTCATTAGTCTATGGTAAGGAAGTTGTCCTCCCGATACACATAGAAATACCTGCTTTAAAATTACTCAATCAAACTGGCATGGAAGAAGCAGAACCGATGGAGAACAGGTTGATACAACTCCTACAACTAGAAGAACAGAAAGAACAAGCTTACAACCATTATCAGAAACACATGGGAGACACAAAGAAATGGTTTGATAAAAAGGCTACTCTCAAAAATTTTAAAGTAGGAGACTTGGTTCTGAGGTGGAACGAGAAAAAAGCAAAACCTAGGAACCATAAAAAATTTGATGCTTTCTAGGAAGGACCTTTTGAGATAATTGAAGAAAAACAATAGAATTCCTTCCAACTAAAAAATGAATAGGGTCAAGTACAACCTATCCCTATCAATGGCTTCCACCTGAAGTTGTACTTCAAGTAAGATAAAATTCCTCCCCCCACTTGTATTATATGTAAATATGCTATTTTTACTAAGTCACACTTCAAGGAAAATGGTCATGATTTCATGACATTTTGGCATTCAGAGGCCACTTCAAGGAAAATGGTCATGATTTCATGATATTTTGGCATTTAGAGGCCACTTCAAGGAAAATGGTCATGATTTCATGACATTTTGGTATTCAAAGGCCACTTCAAGAAAATGGTCATGATTTCATGACATTTTGGCATTCAGAGGCCACTTCAAGGAAAATGGTCATGATTTCATGACATTTTGGCATTCAACGGTCAAATTCAAATAATGACACTTCACTTTTGGTGGGAAAGCCAATTTTTGAAATTTTAAACATACTCTATTCAAAGTACCATCATGCAAAGTTATTGGTCCGAAAAAAGGTGATGCAAAGTTATTGGTTCGAAAAAAGGTGACATGAAGTTATTGGTCCAAAAGAGATGGTGATGCATAGCGGTTGGTTTCAAGAAGGTGGCACATGAAACAAGACACCCAACAATGTTCAAAATTATTCATAGAATATGCACCACCAACCATAATTACTGCATGGCACCTTAATGCATGCATGCACATTTATTTACATCATAAAAGCCCTTTCCTCACATCTCTACTTTCTCAAAAATTTCCCCTACAAGAGGCATCCCCTGAATTCTCTCAAAATTTTTTATCTTTCTCAAAGCACTTCCAGAATTTTTGCATGATGAAACCACGACAAGCAACCATGGCAGGATCTTCTTCAACTACTATAGAAAAGCATAAGGTAGGAGAAAAGAAAAGTGGTTTTATAGACCTAGATGCCTACATAACTGATACAATCATCACCTAGAAAAATCTAGAGAAGATTCAAAAAAATATGGAGGCTAGAGTAGCGAAAGGCATCACTCCATCGACTCCAAGTACTTTTCCTTTCCACTCTTTACTTTCATGGTATATATGCACTCCTATCCACCCCTACCCTGAGCTAATCAGAGCCATGGTAATGTTTTATGACATAAAGCATAGGATAGTTAGGAATTCTAAGGGTGAAGTCATTTTTACCCTAGATCCTAATACAATCAGGGTTGTCTTCAGTACAGGTAGAAAACCCATTGTAAATCCCATACCATTTGACCCAGTTGTATAGGCCAAGTATTATACCCCCACCCTTAATATTAAGTTGTTTCTACAATCACACATGTCAGAACCTCCTCCCAAAGGAGCTCTACCAGAAACACCCATTCCTCTATCAAAATTCAAAAATAAATAATTGTTCTCCATGTTAGCTATGGTGGTGGGATTAGAGTCAGATGCACAAGTATATGCATGGCAGATTGTGGTGGCATAATGTATTTCAAACCCTAAGTTCTATGATGCTGCCATCATAGATAAAAGCATTGTGCCAATTTTTTTGATTGGCCAGCTTACCTATCTCAACAAATACATGTAGGCTTATCCAAAATACAGAGGGGTTCTCAAGAGCCTTTTAGGTTTTCTTCTTATCTAGTATGGATTTTCTTCTTCTTTCAATCAAAAAAACTCCCTTTCATTCCTACAATTCATAAGGATAAGGAAGGAAATATTTTACCTATGTATGATTGGACAATGGTGCTTTCAAAGGCCGAATCATACTACTGTTTCAACATGGAATTCCTAGGCCTTGCTTTACAAATTATGTATGGTGAAATACATAGACTTCCCTAGAAAGTGTGAGATACTTTACAACATCCTCATGTAGAAGAAGGAGATTGGTTCATTTTAACACAGGGAGTGGTCATCAGATTATATGGTTTCATGGGGAAGCCTTTCTTACTCCCATATTATGTCACTGAATGATTGTTTGCCCTGGAGTATGTGAGGTAGACAGAATACATCAATAACAAATTTGACATAAGGATTGGTAAGACTGGTACATGCCTTATGCCTTTCCAATTTGAAGGGGTTATCGTATCTAAGAAATGAGACCATGAGTGAATCACTCGGTTTCTAAAGAACCTGAAGTTAGTAGAGTTGCCATAGAGATGGAAATATGATCCCCTTAACAGGTTTGCAGAAAGGTAGGCTTCTCTAAACAAAAATCCCTTCAAAAAATTTCACTCATATAAAAGGGAAATTGACAAACAAGGTAGGAATAATGAAGAAGATGAAGCACTAGAATGGCATGTAGAGAAGATGCAACCATTGGCCCCATGGCATGATTTCTATGAACATGTGATAGATTAGAACCCCAAAGAAAATCCAAGTCATGTGTTAGAAGAAAAAGTTATAAAGAGAATGCAGAAGAAGGGAGATGACTGGACATCAATAAAAATCATGGCTTGGTGGATGATGAGGATGCAAACTAAAATGAGCTCTAAGTGGGGACTAAAAGTTGATCATGAATTCTCCACCCTATATGACAAGCATCAAGCTACATGGTCCAAGACTCTTGTAGATAAGGTTCCACCAGGTGTCAATGGCATCAAGATTCTACCTACCACTAAAAAGGGTAAACCAACCAAGGTAAAGGAAAGGGAATTACTATTGAGAAAATAGAAATTCCAAAGAAAGTGGCTCATAAATTCATTCCCCTTCTACATATGACATAGAGTCTGATGATGATCTCTTCTCATCCATAGAAAAAGGAAATCAAAGTTAGTAGCAATAGGGAAACAAAAGAAAAGTAGGCAAGAAGAATCACATACAGACTCTAAAATAGGGGACATAGAAGAGAATGTAGAAAGAAACATAGAACAATCCCCTAAGCAACATGATGTTAGCACCCAAGAGCTAAACAAATCAGTTGAGAAAGTAGCTCCTACCAAAGAACCAGTCTCAATAGAGAAAGAGGTTACTACTGAAGGATCAGTCCCTCCAGAGAAGGTCAGCTCCTACCAAAGGATCAATCCTAGCTAATGAGCCACCAAATACTAAAGAAGCAAATCTGTAAACACTATCAGGTATGATTCCTATCAATCTTACTTCATCCTCCTCTCAATCCCAAAGAAATCCCCCTTCCCATTCTATAGATGAAGATGATGTTTCCTCTCCTTCCAATCAGCAACCTCCACCATCACCACAATCACCTAAACCATCAACCCAAACCAACCCAAAAGCATCCTCAACTGCTCCCACAGATCCACTCATAGGACCATCAAATGTGGATGCCACAATAGTCACCATTCCTTTCCCACATGCTATCAATTTCCCTAACCTCCAATCCATCCCCGCTTCCTCCTCTAAAAGTCACCCCACCATCTCCAAGCTAAAAAGGATGAAGAAAGCTAACCAGAATGCCTCAAACTAGTGGAAGTCTCACTATACCCAAGTTTCCAAGAACATAGCCCATACCAAAGAGAGGATAGCTCTGGATCCCATCAGTATGCAACATTCAACGATGAAGATGACTCCCTTAATACAAAATCTAGAGGGAGAAATGACTCTAGAAGATTACCAAGCTGAAATGATCACTGAAGACATCACTCAACTACCTATGGAATATGAATGGGGAAAGGCCCAAGCTCACATGGGGACCATATACTTAAATGTTGAATATTACAAAGAGAAATACCTCAGAGCTGAAGAGGTAAGGAAACATTTGGAGGAGGCCTTGAGTGAGTAGAAAACCATTGAAAAGGCTCTGAAGAATGAGGTAAAGAAGTGGGAAGAAAAATTCGATGAAGTAGCACCATATAAGGAAGAAGCGAAGAAGGTTGCTGAACAAATTCAAGTTTTGAAAAAACAAGTGGAGGACCTACAAAAACAAATCCAAGAAGGCACTAGAAAAACTAGTGGGTTGTCCAAAGAAAAGGCCAAGGCAGTCAGAAAGGAGATGTTCAATGATATCCAAAAGATAGGCTTGAAGGCAAGGCCCACATTGTTATACCTAGCCAAGATTAAGGAGACATTGGGCCAGGTGGAGGATGAGTTCACTACATCCATCACCTTCCTACAAGCAAGACTATCTACAACAACAAAGATTCAAGTTCTGGTAGAGAGCACGCAAGGAAAGGTTGGAAACAGAGCCCAAAATGAAACATGGTCCCAAGCAAAAATAACTTCTAGGAGTTTCTTCAGAAGGCACAAACTTGTGATAGAAAGTGCTAAAATAATTCAAGAACTCCAAGCAAAAGCTAAGGGGATTTTAAAACATTTGAGCATAGCAGAAAATTATGGCCTGCCAAGCTTCTGGGATAAAAATTCAAATATCTTGGAGGAAGATGGGCTTAAAGCTTCTTGGAAAACTTTTATAGAAGATGAATCAGAAATAGATAGCTAGGAAGAGCCAATCCAAGAAGATCAAATATTTAGCATGGCTCAAGATCTTACCCAGATCAACTCCTGTCTGCATGAGTTGTACATGAGGTCAAAAGTTTTATCCTATGACAAAGTGGAAGAGTTAGAGTATTTATATCTAACATTCATGGAGACTTCTGACCCAGATGAAGAGACTTGGAATAAAGCATGTACCGCTTATAATGAAGTTGTTCAGAAGATAGAAAAACATAAGAAGGCCAAAAAAGCCTCAACGAGCAGTCAGGCAAAAATAGAAGCAAGGAAATCGACTGAAGAAGACACCCTTGAAGAGTAGTTGCATTGAAGAAGAAACACAATTTTACTCCATATCTCTCCCCTTTATTTCTTTTGTTCTTTTTACTTCATTCCCCAATGGATAAAGGCTTTGGATTCTAACATTCAACTAGCAGAATTCCCTAGGAGGCACCAATAATGTAGGTCAAAATGACTACACCAAGGGAAGAGAGGAGATTTCTTCTCAAAATTTTTCTAAGTATGGAAAATAGTCATGATTTCATGATCGATCAGGTTTTCACTGGTCGAGGACCAAAAGGAGCACAAGGTAAAAAATAGTCATGATTTCATGATCGACTAGGTTTTCACTGGTCGAGGGCTCGAAAGGAGCACAAGGTAGAAAATAATCATAATTTCATGATCGACCAGTTTTTGGCTGGTTGAGGGCTCAAAAGGAGCACAAGGTAAAAAAGTCATGATTTCACGACCAATCAAGTTTTCATTGGCCAAGGGCCCGAAAGGAGCACAAGGTAGAAAATAGTCACAATTTCATGACCGGCCAGTTTTAGGCAAAAATGTACATTTTGATCGGTCAAGTTTTCGTTAGCCGAGGGCCCAAAAGGAGCACAAGGTAGAAAATAGTCACGATTTCATGATCGATCAGGTTTTCGCTAGTCGAGGGCCCAAAAGGAGCACAAGGTAAAAAATGGTCACGATTTCATGATCGACCAGGTTTTTGCTAGTCGAGGGCCCGAAAGGAGCACAAGGTAGAAAATGGTCATGATTTCATGATCGACCAGGTTTTCGCTGGCCAAGGGCCCAAAAGGAGCACAAGGTAGAAAATGGTCACGATTTCACGATCGACCAGGTTTTCTGATTGAAATAGAAAGCCAAAAATGAACAAGTGGAGGATAGTTGGGCCATGACGTCTCCAAGAGGATCGAGGCAGATATGCGGTAACAAGAAGATCTCAATCATTTGTTGTTGAAGACCCCATACTCTTTTAACTACCAATTTACCAGAATGAGCCTACGGGCATATTGTTGTAACAAGTTTTAGTTTTTCTGTTATTAGAAAAATATATATATAGGATGAGCGACCCTAACAAATGGTCGACTCTTGGATGTTTACAAGGCAATGTATACAAATTCTGAAAGCAATAAAAGACTACTCATTTTGGTTTCTGGCTCAATGGTGTTTGATCAAGTATGTATGGATTGTTAAATTCTATATAAACTACGTTGAATGTAAATCGCTTTAATTCTCTTTCTAGATTTTTGCGCTTTAAGTTTCACTAGTTCTGAATTAACAATTCTAGTAGGTTTATGGTTGTTTAAATCTACACCAGAGAACTGGTTATTCCTATTTTTGATGGTTTAAAGAATGCTTATCTATAAAAATTGTATGTGTTCCTATTTTTGGTGTACCATTTAACATTCCTAGCAATAGCTATATTTCCCTTTCTTTATGCACTTTACTCTATACCCTTTTTCTATAACAAAGCAAGGAACCAACCTTCTCTGGAGATTGAACCGGGTAATCTCTGTTTTAAACCCGATCATTCAATGTTGGCAAAGTCTTGGGTGTAAACGTAACCAAAGGCATATTTTGCACCAACAGTCAGTTCTTGTAGTGGGTATGGCATTCTTATCACCTCAGTGAGTAGATCCCCTATGTGAGGAAGTATCTTCGTGATGAATATCAGGGCATTGTATGATATCCTCAGAAGAATATCATAGGTTTTTAGGACCTCTTCGTAACTTTTTCGCTTCGTTGGCTCATGATTGATCTCAAATATGCATAGTTGTCATGATGTGTTGATTAAGCAAACCCTGAAGGAAACCCACACTAAAGAAAATTTTGACTTCCAAAAAATATTATGGGTGTTATATACCAAAATGATCAGTGCAACGAGCTGATAACAATGGGCTAGGACTCCAAAAAATATTTTTCAGATCAAAATTTGTATTTTTGGAATATTTAGCCAACCAAGGCTTGTGGAAAAATGATAAATTTGCAAAATTTTGAGAAAATATGAATCTAGGCCTAAAATATATTGTGAGAGGTTCACAATGGGCTAACTAAGACAACAAAATAAATTTGGCAATTTTTTGGGTTGTCTAGGGCTTTTAATGATAGTTTTAGTGTCATTTTTCCTTATTTTTGGCTTAAAATTTACTCAAAATAGAGTAATGATAAAACCAACATAACTTCTTCACTATAGCCCCGATTTGCATGATTTTTGATTTTTTGGATGTAGAATAAAAAAGTAGCAACTTTTTAGGGTTTTTTCTCAGATCATATGGTAGGATATTATGTTGATTACATGAACATCAAAGAAACAAACAAAGTAGACAAAATAATTCTCTTTTAAAGTTTGATTATGTTTCCTAAAAAAATAAAAATTGGCTTGTGTGTTTTTATTTGTTGTATATTGTACCACTTTATCATACGTGTTTGAAAATTTGATGTAATTCTCAATTTTTATAATGATTTCATCCATACGCTCTAACACGCACATGAAGTCCAAATGACGAAACCCACCAGGCTATGGAGATGAAACCCATACTCAATGAGGGAGCATAGGTCCTACCGATCCTCACCCAAATTGATCGTGGGTAGTGATACACCCTTCAAATAGAAATACATGCTATTTTACAAGGCTAATATGATTCTTGGAGTCGGCCTTGGCCATGAGCGAGTTTGAAAAATTACAATATCCAAGCCAAATAGGTGGTGATGAAGGCCACCGTTGGTCTTGATCAATTGGTTGGATGTGAAATATCAACTCAAGTTATTTTAAACTTTAAATAATGATGTTTGTGTGGTTCATTTTACTTTAAGTAAAAACAATGATGCATAAAACAACACACCATGATTTTTCAACTACATGCATGAAAATAACATTTAAGATTCAGAAATGATGCATGTAAAAGATATTTTTCTTTCATAAAATGTAGTGCAAAGTTAAATGAGACAGTATTTTAGTAGGCTAGAAGCATGCAAATTCTAACACTCAAATTTAACAGAGGATTTCTCTATGAATTATGATCAACAATAGTGGCCACTATACACAAGATCAGTCATAATTTTGGTTGTTAGATTCTGGGGAAGCTAACAATAGAGGTTGTTGTTCCCAGTAGTGGTGGATAGTAAACAAAGATAAATCTAAAAATTTTACCTTCTAAATTTCTCTATGTTCTTTAATTACTGCTATTCTATAATATTTTTAGAAAAGTGCAGTAGAAAGTAGATCAAGGTAACTTACAGGCAAAGCCATAGTTCAAAGAAGTTTTAATTTTGGTTTCCTGTGTTTTCTCGAGGTTTTTGATGATCAGGGCAGCAGTGGTCCTAGCCATCAGAGTCGATGGTAGTGACTTTTAGCTACACTCACTCAGAGTGATGGTACCTACAATGAAAAAATGAACAAAAAACTCAGTTAGCAGCCAAATAGGAAGGGTCTCGTAGGTGATCACCACTTGTAAAGCTACCAAAATCGTGCATCTAATCTATTACAATCTTACAAACAAATTGAAATATAAAATTATGTAACCATTGAAATAACAAGATAACAAAATGGGGTGCTCTTATTATTAATAAAATGAATCTCGATTACAATACGTCCCTCTTAGGGATACCAAATTTGATACAAGATTACAAAGTATGAAGCCCCAAAAGGGGAAAGATGCACTCCACAAGGTCTTTGCTCTTCCACTATTTTGATTATAGAGGGTTTACTTGGAACCTCTGCTTTTGATACCAACATATGGATCTTCATTATGTATAAATCTTAAATAACCCTGTAACCTACACACAAGAAACTAAAGATAGATTAATAACATTGAAAGCCTCTCAAGATGAGGCTAGTTTCTTGATATCTGCAATAAAGAAAGCAAATGCATAAAGAAGTGTAGAAATGCATGTAATACTGAGATAAAGGTATAAATACTAAATGTAAATTTAAAACTGATAAAACTAGAAATGACAAAGAAATAAGATATCATCCCATGGTTGCTAATGATTAGGTCGACGGACTCTGTTAGACATTGTCAATGTCAATGGTGGCACCTGTGGGCCGTTGTTAAAAATAGTGACCACTAAATAGAGGCTTTATTTTATGTGCTCGATGTGAGGAAGCGTCCAATTTACTTGTCAAATTAATTGATGTTCTTGGTGTGTTCTTGAGAAATAACTTAGGGTGGGAATTGGATCAAAATTGGTGGTGAATTGACAACTGAACAATGGTATAAGTGACTCTTCAAACTCCAATGCAATCCATGGCCACGAATGGTAAGCTTGTGACACAAATTTGATAGTACTTGGATGCTTGTGAAATATTTCTCTCTATTATATGGTTCGATAGCACTTCATTATAGCAAGATGATCATAAATTCACCAGACTTCTTTCTTATTTTTGGGACCTTAATTAGACTCTCAAAATCTTCATCTTAGCTTATCCAACAAGCCAAGATCAATAATTGGTTAGGCTGGGGCAGTTGGAGTGACACTTCTGGAAGCTTCACAGGCGCAACCACTCAAGAAATGGTTGCTTGTAACATTTTTTTTTGGCTTGGGTAGCCTAAGTTTGTTACATATTCGACCACCTTCGACAGGAATGACTTAGATCATGGTCGTTATCGATAGGCACAATCAACCTGTGGCCACTCTCAATGTCAGTTACAATGGTGGCCATCATCGATTTCATTAGCGACTAAGGTTGAATAAGACTAGCTTGCCTTGATTGAGTGGTTAGATCCATTGTTGGGTCTTGGAAAGGTCCAAGGTGATTCACATGGCTTGAAAAGGTGTCCACGTGAGTAGTATCCTCAACATGATGTTTTTTAGGTGTCTACAGGAATACACCAACAACAAAACACAAAAGGACCAAGAGAACCAAAAGATTGCACAAGAGACCAAAATAATTCTTATTTTACATGAACTTTGATAGATTGATAGTTAGATCACTCGAGAATAACTGGTGGAAAAATGGGATCCAATCCCTTTATTTATAGAGGGCTTGGAGGACTAAAAGGTGGGAAAATGAAAGTTAACCTTGATTAAGGCGACGCCCTAAAGAGGGCCGACTTAAAATTTAGGTTTTTTTAAAGAAAATTCTTAAATTTGAAAAATTTACACCCCATAATTTATCAGGCACGAATTTGGCCAAGATTAATAAAAGTAAGACAAAAAACAAGAAAAAGGGGTCAAAATTTCTCCTAGCAAGTTTGAGAGCTTCCTAAAGGAACCTAAGGAAAAATGACTCATTTGGGTGCGTCAATTTTTTGTGTCTACAAGTAGTACCTAAACCTTAAGTGGTCTTGTGAGCAAGCTTCCGTGCCCCCACTTCTAGAATAAATTGTAATCTTCATATTCATATGTATACTGTAAGTTATGACTACTAGTTTTTATGTCTTGTTTCTTAGTGTTTGTATGATTATGTGCACGTATAAGAGGTTGACTGCCACATTTTATCCCCTTTTTTGTATGTGCAACTCGTGCTTAATTTCACATGATAAGAAGATGAAGTGTTCACCTTTGAGATGTTGGTGCATTATAGTCATGTGTCCATGTATCTTGTTATTATGTAGATGAATCTTATGGTCTTGGCACATCATCCCTGTAGCTTAGGATAATTTTTCTTTATGTTATCTTTGTTTTCTTTTTTCCTTTTTCCCCTAAAGTTGGTTGAGTAGGAAGGGCATTGAAGATCACATATGAAAAGGAGTTATCCTTATTAAAAATCTTAGAGGTAATTCAATTGAGTCGATTCCCATGCTCTTAGAGCTGCCTTGTTTGTCACTCCACCTGAGGCATAATAGTTTGATCATATGATCCATGCAGCTGGTGATAACAACGATTAGATTGGACAACAAATCTCATGGTTCCTATTTAAATTCACCCTTGAGTTACCTTGGGTGAGAAATTTCTACTTCCACTAGAAGTAAACATTTGGGCTATTTTTAGAAAAATAATTGAACTCCAAATGTTATATTATTGTAAATACTCTCCTAAATGGCTTAGAAGCCTTTGAAAATGGTTAGTGATATCATTATATATCAAAATATCATTTTAAAAAGTATTCCTCGAGATTTGTGCACTTCTTGTTTACTTTTAGCTACTAATGAATTATTTGCTCCTTAAAGGGGAGTAATTCGCTCATACCTAGGAGTGCTTTGCTCTTGTCTATTGAGCGCTTCACTCCAACTAAACCAATCACATGTTTTGGAGTAGATTGCACCTTAGTACTTGAATTTACAAAATTGGCTCTCTAGATGCTCAAATTACTTGATTCTTTGGTTTTATAAGTTTTCAAAGTGTCGAGGACCCTAAGGTAGTAATAGAGTTAATATACTAAGTTAATTTTTTTTTTAAATTTAGCATGCCTTCAAATTTATCTTCTAAACATCTATGTAAAATTTAAAACTACAAAGATTTGATTTTTGTAAAGGGTTTGAGTGTTAGACAATTTATATATTAAATGCTATGTTTTTAAATAAATTATTCACAAAATATATATTAGATTAAGAGATTCTCATAGAAATGATTTGTTTTAAAGATTTTTATTTATCTCCTTTGCTATTTTCTTCAATATTATCTTCATTTTGGTTTATATAGTCTATCTTTAAACAACTCTCTCTCTTTGTCTCTCTTCTTTGTTTTGTTTGGATAAAATATTCAAATTTTAGTTCATTTTTTTGTCTTTATAATCTAGTTTCAATATGATGTTATAGTAACGTATTATTATCTTATAATGTCATTACAAAGAGTTGTCACCATAGTGGTTTGTCTTAAGGTTTTCTTTCAGAAGATCCAAGTTCAAACCACAGGGAGGTGTGTGCATGTGTTTGAGTGTATTAAAAAAAGGTTGTCACAATGATATTTAGTGTCATTATTGTATTAAATTAGCATTACACAAACTAAAGATGGTTTATTGATGTTGTAAAAATTCAAATTTTTTAAAAATTAAGCTTACTTTGCTCTTTGATCCCCCAACAAAAAAACTCACTCTTTTTTCTTTCAATCAATATGGTTTCAAATGAAATATTGATAAATTTAATAGCTACCTAATTAAAAACTTTTTCCTTGGTGGACTTAAGGGTAAAAACTTTGGAACTCTAAATAAAAGGTTCAACGGAGGTTTAAGGTTTGAACCCTATGAAAGGTGGAGTTATATATCGTACTATAATGTATTTTTATAAAATCCAATTTGATGATGAATAATCAATGGTCCTCTAGATGCTAATTTTTTTTTTTATGAAACCTATAATAAAAAATATAAACCATGGCAAATTTAAATTCAAAAAAAAAAATGAAGGTATTAAAATTAAGATGTTTTTTTTTTTTTATAAGTATACAAGACATTGATGCTAGGAGGTAATTGAGTAGAAATATAACAATTGTGATTGTTCCGAGACGTGCCAAGGATAAATTGATTTGGGAGTTGAATAGCTTGAGAATACACAACAAGAAGTGAATATAATGTTAACACCAACATAATAATAATATCACTAGAATATGGAGAGATATTTGGGATAGCCCCAAGCATTCCTAAAGTCAAAATGTTTGTTTGGCTAGTAGGTCATAGAAGAATTTTATCTTGAGAATACCTTATGACAAGGGGTTTTCATGGCCCCTCTCAATGCATTTTCTATAATAAGGAGGAGAGTATTGACCATATCTTGGGACATTGCTCAATAGTTTGGAATCTATGGCAATGGATTCTTAATATGTTTGGTAAATGCATGGTGATGAATAGCATAATTGAAGATTGGTTAAAACAATGACAAATTACTTATAAAAGTGAGGCTGTACTCGTTGGGTAAGATGAATTTAATGGAACCTGAACCCACTTCTTCCACCCTCCAGGGAATGAAATCGGGGCAGCCAGCCCGTTGGGTAAGATGAAGTTAAGAGAACTCCAATCCTTCAAGGAATCAAACCCCAACCCTTCAAGGAATCAAACAGCCGGCTGGGTAAGATGAAGTTAATGGAACTCCAATCCTTCAAGGAGTCAAACCGGGGTAGGGAATTAAATCAAACTAAACTGAGGCAACCAACCTTATGGAGTAAGATAAAGTTAACAGAACCCCAACCCTTCAAGGAATCAAATCCGAGTAGGGGATCAGGGTAGTCAGCTCACTAGAAAAGACGAAATTAATACTTGAACGCTACTATCAACATATCTCCTTTTAAGTATGTCGTAGTTTGAATTTAGATCTGAGTTTAAAACCCTTAACACTAAACTGTCAACCTATCTCTTTTAAGTATGTAGTGGTTTGAACCTAGGTCTGAGTTTAAAACCCTTAACACTAAACTGTCCTTGCAAACAACTTGTATAACACTTATCATTACTCATTTTTAAATAAGTCGTGATTTGAACCTAAATCTAAGTTTAAAACCTTTACCACTAAACTGTCAACGTAAATCTAAGTTTAAAACCCTTACCACTAAACTGTCATTATATAAGAAAATACCAGTTTCTCGAGAAAAGCTTGGATAATTAAATCTTGGAAAACGGTCCAATCTTCACACCAAGTGCGATAGGTAGACTCCTGGGGACAAATCTGCTTGACTGTATCCTTCGTCTTAGATGTTTCCATTTGAGGATAACGTGTGTATTGCGTTTCTTCTTGACTACTTGTTTTCAACAGTTTTGAAAACCGTTGGCCGTTACAAGAATTTCAATACCCATTTAATATTTCGCATAACCCATAGTTGAGGACAAATTCAATGCTGAATTATTGTGCGCAACAAACACGAAGAGCCGCCCTCTCTTGTTCGACATCTCCTTAACTGCATCGAACCTGAACGCTGGATAAGCAGAGAGGAGAAATGGTCAATTTAGAGACATTTAAATTTAAAACATGAGATGATAACAAAGCAGTTACGTATTCGAAAAACCGACGTTCACATTAATACCGATTTGGATTAATATCTGAATATATGATGCAGCTCTAGTTCGTTGTATCCACCGGATTTCCGTGGGAAATACACTATTCCTACATACTCCAACGTCAGTTGGATCGTATATCAACTCAAATACGGCTACCTAGTCCAACATCAATTGGATAGGACCAACATTTTGTCCGAGAAGCATCTTGTTGACAAGATACCCGAAGCGGCCATTAATCGATTGATTGGACTTTAGAACCTTCTATTACCGGCCACGAAAACGGGCAAGTCGACCATAACAAATTCGTAGGTCAAATTTATGGCCACAGATACCTGATGTACCCCCTATTAAATGACACGCTAGGGCAGACAAAGTTTCTTGTATAGTCTTGTTGGTTTGTTGAGCATGGAGCCCACGGGCAAAGCCTCTTCGTCTGGTCTTCACTGTATAGTCATGCTGGTCTGATATCTAGCTCTTTGAAATGACAACACCATTGTTATTATTATTATTCTGTAAATGTTTTTAACTGTTTAAATATATTATGAAAAGGGACTCTCTCTCTAGAGGCCATTCAATTCTGCCGACTTAATATAGTCTTGACTGTGTAGTCTTGTTGGTCTTTTGAGCATGGAGCCCACGGGCAAAGCCTCTTCGTCTGGTCTTCACTGTATAGTCATGCTGGTCTGATATCTAGCTCTTTGAAATGACAACACCATTGTTATTATTATTATTCTGTAAATGTATTTAACTGTTTAAATATATTATGAAAAGGGACTCTCTCTCTAGAGGCCATTCAATTCTGCCGACTTAATATAGTCTTGA
Organism: Wollemia nobilis; assembly: GCA_028583015.1. Lineage (NCBI taxonomy): Eukaryota > Viridiplantae > Streptophyta > Pinopsida > Araucariales > Araucariaceae > Wollemia > Wollemia nobilis. The sequence continues at coordinate 23,467,689 of JAQPPZ010016892.1, forward strand.
CTGTGTAGTCTTGTTGGTGTTTTGAGCATGAAGCCCACGGGCAAAGCCTCTTCGTCTGGTCTTCACTGTATAGTCATGCTGGTCTGATATCTAGCTCTTTGAAATGACAACACCATTGTTATTATTATTATTCTGTAAATGTATTTGACTGTTTAAATATATTATGAAAAGTGACTCTCTCTCTTTGTTACATACTTGCATCCTCTCATTCTGGATATCTTCATTGAAACAAGGACTTCTAAGTAGGGAGGAAGATGTTTTGCCAGGTTGTAATCTTTCTAGCTCACTTTTTCTTTTCTCCTTTGTTTCTTATTTTATGTATTTTCCCTTCATTTACCTTGCTAACACTTCATTTGGTGTAATCTACAACTACTAATGCTTGCTTATGGTGTTTTTATTACTTATAACTTTTTTTATACCTTTCTAATTTCTTTTGCAGCTACCTAACTTGATTCATGTTTATTTTATCTTATTTTGCAGTTATTTACGTTCATTACGTGTTTATTTTTATTTTAATACGACCATTTTAGTATTTCTAATCACTTTAATCTCTTTATTTAATACTTTTATAGCTCTTGTTAATTATTTTACATAATATTTTCTTGTTTATAACTTGCATTTGTTTATGTACAAGTAATTTATAGCATCTTTATTTTGTTCAACTACTATTCATCAAGCTTTCATTACATAATTTCACATACATTCCATTGCATGTGTTTCTAATCACTCTTACATTTATTATATATGGTAATATATCTTGTTTTGGCTTAGTTTTTTAATTAGTAATTATTCATTTGTATCTCATTTGCAACACTTACCCTTTGTTTGTAGGCATTTCCATGTTTTCTTTGGGTGATTTCCTTGGGTATTAGCCATATATGCTTGGGACTATTGCTCATACTTGCTATATTGCTCATACACTATCTTATTCCAACATATTAACCATTATTTACTCCTTCACCTTCAATTTGTAGTCTCTAAATCACACCTTCTGATTCCACAGGGTCCATTTGCAGGAATTAATACACATTATCCCTTAATCTTAGCATTTTGAACCTCTATTCACTCCATAGATACGTTTTGTAAAATTTGGGCATTAATAAGCATAGTTTTGAAACTCTTTTTAGCATCTAGACATCAACAGTTAAACTTTAATGACTCCTTTGTACCTCATCCTTCCATATGAACCAAATTTACATGAATTTTGGCTCCTAGAATTGTTTTTTCTCAACTAAATGTGCAAAAGTGTTAACATTTCTAGAAACATAGAGCTTCTACCTCTTTGTTTTACACAGTGTAAAAGTGCCTAGGTGGTGCTTTTGATCAATTATAGTGCTTTTGCATGGATATATTTTTCTTCCAACTTCTAGGCATTTTCCAAATTTGTGCTACAAAAAAAGGGCCTGATTAGTATGTCCAAATATTCTACCACTTCCCTGTGATTAGACAGACCCCATAAATCTAACTACAAGTCATTATTTTCTAAGTTTTGCAGGTCCCAGTAAAAGCACTAGGCAATGCTTCTGTAGAGTTTTAGCACTTTTGCTTAGCCTTTCAAAACTAGATTTTTAGTTTTAGGATCTCCTTACTTGCTTTTTATAGTTGATTCTCTATTATTTTGTTGTAAAGTTTTAGCACTTTTTCTTAGCCTTTCAAAATTAAATTTTTAGTTTTAGGATCTTATTTATTTTTTATAGTTGTTTCTCTATTGTTTTGCTCTCTATGACCATGTTTTTCTAATAAAATACATTTTAAATGTGCTTTTAAGGAACATTAGATTTAGTTTGAATCAGTTCTTTCAAAACCCTTTTATGAAAGGAATTGTAATTGCATTTAGGTGCACTTAGGCTATATTTGCATGTTTACCCTTAAAATAAGAACGCTTTATTTTCTTGCAATCATCAAAATCGAAAAACATATAGCAATTTTTTATTATTTGCTGCATATATTCTTGCATTCTCTTATCTTTTATTTTATCTCAAAGTGGTTTTGTTTAGGTAAGAAACATAATTTAGGTGTGACAATTTGACACTTATAAATATTTGCTTAAACATATACATGTACATGGAGGTAGGTTAACTTACATGAAAGTTTTCAAGTCCTCTTTGGAAAGGGACTTAGGGTCTTAGACCATGCAGCCCTTTGCCTACATTTTTACGAACTCAATGTGAAACACACATTTTTTTCTAATAAAAGATAAACTTAATTTGAACTTAAGAAATATCATTAAATTGGTTTGATTAGCTTACATCACATTAATTGAGATTAGCAATTTATTCCTTCTACCAGTGTGAAATTATAAATATTGTGTCACATGTCTAGGTGTGATTGATCCTATTGGTGCAAAATCTACTTTTGGTTACATTTGCGCCTAAGAATTTTCCAACATTGAAAGATCGAGTTAAAAATAGATTTTACTCAGTTCAATCTCCAGAGGAGGCTGGTTCCTTGCTTTTTAGGGAAAAGGTGAGGAGAATGAAATGCATAAGGAGAGGGAAATATAGATATTGCTAGGAGCATTTAAATGCTACAGGTTATATAACAACAAAGCAACTTCTATAATCTTTTACAGAAAAATATTCTTAAAGCCATAAAAATAAAGTAACTAACCCTTCGATGCAGATTTAATCAAACACAAACCTATTAGAGATGTTAATTTTAAAGTTTAGTAGAGCTTCAAATGCAAAAATTCAGAATAAGAATTAAAGCAATTTTATTCAACCTAACCTTATACAACAATAAACAACTCATACATACTTGATGACAACACTAGTGACCCAGAAACCAAAATGGGTAATCTTTATTTGTTTTTAGAATTTTGTATACATTGCCTTGTAAACATCCAAGAGTTGACCATTTTTTTGGGTTGCTCATCCTATATATATAGTTTTACATAACAGAAAATTTGAAATTTATTACAATAATAGGCCCGTAGGCTCATTCTTGTAGAGTGGTAGTTAAGAGAGCATGGGATATTCAACTGGAAATGGTTAGGATATTTTTTTTACCGTAATCCACCTTTATCTTCTTAGAGGCATCATGGTCCATCTGTCTTTCACTGGAAAATGTCATGCCATTGTGACCTTTTCTCTTTGTTCGACGACTTGGTTCAAAAATTTCACACCATCACAAACTTTTCTCTTCGTTTGGCCTTTTGGCTTAAAAATGTCATGCCATCGTGATATTTTCTCTTTGCTTAGCCTTCAGGCTTAAAAATATTGTGTTATCACGACCTTTTCTCCTTACTTAGCCTCTTGGCTCAAAAATGTCGCATCGTTGTGACTTTTCCTTGGACTTGACATTCAGGTTCAAAACTATTGTACCATAGTGACTTTTTCCTTGGACTTGGTCTTCAGGTTCAAAAATATCACACCATCACGATATTTTCTCTTCGCTTAGCCTTCAAGATCAAAAATATCGTGTTATCACGGTCTTTTCTCTATACTTAGTGAAATTTTGATAAGACCACTCCTTACTTCCATTAATGTGGTCATTTTGACCAACATTATTGTTGCCTCTTGGGGGAATTCTACCAGCAGAATGTTAGAATCTAAATCCTTTATCCATTGTGGAATGGAGTAAAAAGAAACAACTAAAAAAGGGGGATAAAGGGGAGTGATACCAAGAAAAAAGATGCTTCTAGTTCTGTGTGGTCATTCATTGAGAGTGTCTTCTTCTATAGATTTCTCTATTTCTTCCTACCCATGTGTTGCTGCACTGCTTGTTGAGGCTTTTTTAGCCTTTTTCTGCTTCTCTTTTTCTTGGAAAACTTCATTGTAGGTGGCATAGGCCCTTCTCCAAGTCTCTTCATTTGGATCTGAAGTCTCTTTGAAAGTTAGGTATAAATATTCTAACTCTTCTACCTTGTCGTACGATAGAAATTTTGACTTCATGTACAATTCATGCAAGCAAGAGTTGATTTGGGTGATATCCTAAGCCATACTAAATATTTGTTCTTCCTGGATCGGCTCTTCCTAGCTATCTATTTTTTATTCATCTTCTAAAAAATATTTCCAGGAAGTCTTCAACTCATCTTATTCTAAGAAATTTGAATCCTTATCCCAAAATCTAGGCATATAGTAATTTTTAAAAATACTTACATGTTTCAAAATTTCCTTAGCCTCTGCATTATGTTAACACTTTTTGTTACCATTTTGCGCCTCTTGAATAATTTACTGGCTACTAGTTTAGCTTGGGACCATTTTTCATCCCAGGATTTGTATCCAAATATTGTTTGTGTGATTTCTGTCAAGACTTGGATTTTTATTATTGTGGATAACCTCAATTTTAGGATATTGATGGATGTATTAAATTTGTTTTCTACCTAACCTAACGTCTCCTTAATTTTGACCAAGTATGACAATGTAGGCTTTGCTTTCATGCTCATCTTTTGGATGGCTCTGATCATTTTTTACCTGAATACCATGGCATTTTTCTTGGATAGCCCACTGGTCTTATCGGGTTGTCTAAGATCTGCTTTTGAAGACATTCCACCTACTTTTTCAATAGTTTAATCTATTTCACGGCTTTCTTGGCTTCTTCCTTATAAGGAGCCACTTCATTGAACATTTGTTACCACTTCTTTGCTTCATTTTTTAACACCTTTTCAATTGTCTTTTGTTGATTCAAGGCTTATTCCAAATGCTTCCTTACCGCTTCAGCCCTGAGGTATTTCTCTTTGTAATACTCGATGTTCAAATATGTTGTTCCCATGTGAGCTTGGAATTTTCCCCATTTGTTCTCCATCGGTAGTTGAATGATATCTTCGATGGTTATCTCAGCTTGATAATATTCTAAGGTCATTTCTCCTTTGATATTTTGGACCAATGGTGTAATATTTAGGGTAGAATGATGCATATTGATAGGGTCTAAGGCTATCCCTTCCCTGGTGTGAGCTATATCCTTGGAGCTTTGAGTGTTTCATGATTTCAACCCAAAAGCATTTAGGGTTACCTTTTTCAATTTCTTCAATTTAGCAATTGTGGGGTGACTTTCGGAATAAGAGGTAGGAATGGATTAGAAGTTTAGAAAAATGCCAATATAGGGGCAGGGAATGGTGGCTATGGAGGCATCCACATTTGGCTGTTCAGTGAGGGCTTCTATGGGTGCAGTTGAAGATGCTTTTGGGTCAATTTTGGTTGATGGTGGAGATGGTGGAGGTTTTTGAATGGAGGTAGAAGAGACATCACCTTGATTTGCAGAATGGGGAGGGGAATTCCTTTAGAGATGAGAAGAAGAAGATGTAGCAAGGTTAATAGGATACATACCTGATTCCTTTTGCAGGTTTGAGTCTCCTTTATCTTGTGCATTCTAAAGAGGAACTTGGTCTTCAGTATAAGTCTCTACGATATTTTGTAGGCTAGTTTCTCCAGTATCCATTGCATCTTTGGAAAAGACTTGTTCTTTTCAACGGGTCTCTCTGGTGAGGATAGATTTTTCAGCCATTTCAACCACTTCTTGATTGTTTGTCTCTTGCTATTCAAAGAGTTTTTCAGTGCTTTCCCCTATGTTTTCTTCTTGGTCCCATGTTTCCTCTTGGTCCCTTGTTTCTTCAAAGTGTGCTTCTTCTTGTCTCATTTTCTTTTGTTCCCCTTCCTTTGTTAATTTTGCTTTCCTCTTTATATGTAAGAGAGGAGCATCATCATCAGACTCTGTGTCTGATGTGGAAGGGGGATGAATTTATGAGATGCCTTATTTGGGGCTTACCCTTGTTCAACAACAATCTCTTTACCTTTACCCTAGCTAGTCCTGACCTTTTCAGTGATGATTGAAATAGGGATACCATTCTTGCCTGGTGGTACTTTATCTACAAGAGTTTCAGACCATGTGGTATGGTGATCGTCATACATATTATAAAATTCATGGTCAAATTTTATTTTGTATCTAGTGTGTGTTTTCATCTGGCACCTCATTTGCCACCAAGCTAGGATTTTGGCATGTGTCCAGTCCTTCCCTTATTTCTTCATCCTTCTGATAACCTTTGCACCTAACTTGTGGCATGGATTTACATCGAGGTTCTATTTTATTAAATTCTTATAGAAGTCATGTCACGGGGCTAATGACTATATTTTCTCAACGTGTCATTATAATGCTTCATCTTCTTCATTATTTCTACCCTATTTGTCAATCTGCCTGTTTGATGCATGAAACTTCTTGAAGGGAGTCTAATTGAGGGTATCCTATTTTTGATCAGATTTGTCCATAGGATCATACTTCCATTTCTGTGGTAATTCAATTAACATGAAATTCTTTAGGTTTTAAGTGATTTTCTTGTGGTATCCCTTCTTTGAGACTGATACCCTTGTAAATTGGAAGGGCATGAGGCATGTACCAGTCTTGCTAGTACCTACATACTCATTCTACCTCACATACTCCAGAGCAAACAATCACTTAGTGATATAATAGGGTAGTAAGAAGGGCTTCCCTGTGAAGCCATACAACCTGATGACTACCCCTTGAGTCAAGATGAACCAATTCTCTTCTTTTGCATCTATATGTTGTAGGGTATCCCACATATTTTAGAAAATTCTTGGCATAGTGCCATACATAATTTTTAATGTAGGACCTAGGAAATCCATATTAAAGCAGTAGTATGATTCTACTTTTGAGAGGACTAACGTCCACTAGTATACAGATAATTCATTTCTATATTGATCCTTAGTTGTGGTAGAGATGAATTCCAAGTTTTTTGACTGAAAGAAAAATAAAAGCCATACCATGTAAGAGGAAAATCTCAAGGTATCTGGGAGATCTCTCTGTATTCTAAAAAATCCTACATGTATCTACTGGACCAGGTATGTCATCCAATAAAAAAAGTGGTACTGTCTTCTTATCTACATGTGAAGCATCGTAGAAATTGGGGTTCAACATGCACTATGCCACCACAATGTACCATCCGTAGACCTATGTGTCATATTCTAGCCCTACTACCATATACAACATGGAAAAAAGCTCCTTTTTATTGAATTTTGATAAGGGAATCAAAGATATTGGTAGGGTTTCCTTGGGAGGAGGTCCCGATAAATGCTCTTGCAGAAATAATTTTATGTTGAGGGCAAGGGTATAGAACTTGGTTGAATTTATGGGATCAAAAGGAATAGGATTTATCGTGGGATTTTTGGAATAACTAAATGTGACCCTAATTGCATCGACGTATAGGGTAAATATGACCTCACCCCTATAATTATTGACAATTCTATGTTTTACATCATAAAATTATGCCATGGATTTGATTAATTTAGAGTAGGAGTGAACATAGGTGTAAATGTACCAAGAGATAAGGGAGTGGTAGGATAATATACTCAATCACGATGGTGTGATGTTCTTTGCTACCCTGGCTTCCACATCTTTTCAAAACTACTCTAGGTTTTTTCATGTTACTCTAGTATCGGTGATGTGTGCATCTGGGTCTATGAAACCACTTTCGCTCTTATCTGACTTGCACTTTTCTTTAGTGGCTGGAGCAGAGGCCTTCATGGTTTCTTGCTATGATTTTGGCATACAAAAAAACTTGGGAGGCACTCAACAGAGCTCGAAGAACTTTGGGGAAATCCGAGAGCACTATAAGCAAGGAGAAAATTTTCAGAGGATAAAGAAGTGATGAAAAATATTATGCGGCATAAGTAGATGTGCATGCATGTGCCAAGGTAACAGGAATTAATTGTGGTTGGTGGCGCACACCCTGCAACAAATTTCAAACATTACCCGATGCTTTGTTTCGTGTGCCACTTTCAAGAAAACCAATTGCCATGCATTACCATTTTTTTAGGGCCAATGGCATTGCTTTACCACTGTCCTGGGCCAATAAATTAGTGTCAACTCTGTTATGGATCAATAACTTGGTATGGTAGTACTTTGAGAGGCGGGGATTTTAAAATTTCAAGAAACTAATTTTTAAACCAGAAGGTATGGTTGCCTTGATTTTGACCATTAGGTACCAAAATGTTGTGCCATCGTGATAATTTTCCTTTAAGTGGCCATTGGACATCAAAATGTTGTGAAATCATGATAATTTTCTTTGAGGTGGCCTTTGAGCACCAAAATATCGTGCCATCAGGACAATTTTCCTTGGAGTGACCATTGGATGCCGAAATGTCATGTCATTGTGATAATTTTCTTTAGAGTGACCTTGGACACCAAAATTTCATGCCATCATGAAAATTTTTCTTGAAGTGGGTATTGGATGCTAAAATGTTATGAAATCATGACAATTTTTCTTATAGTGGCCATTGGATTCTGAAATATTACAAAATCATGATAATTTTCTTTGAGGTGGCCTTGAGCACCAAAATATCGTGTCATCGTGATAATTTTTCTTGGAGTGGCCATTGGATGCCGAAATGTCACAAAAATATGATAATTTTCTTTGAGGTGGCCTTTGGGCACCAAAATATCATGCCATCACGACATTTTTCCTTGGAGTGGCCATTGGATGCCGAAATGTCACAAAATCACGATAATTTTCATTAAGGTGGCCTTTAGGCCCCAAAATGTCCTGTTATCACAATAGTTTTCCTTGGAGTGGCCATTGGATGTCAAAATGTCATGAAATCATGACAATTTTCTTTGAGGTGACCTTTGAAAAGAAAAAAGAATGTATTTAAATATAATACATGCGAAGTGGAGAGAAACCTTTTACTTGTACAACTTCAGATAGAAACCGTTGACATGGATGGGCTGGACTTGACCCTGTTAAATTCTTAACTAGAAGGAAATCTATTGTTTTTCTTTGATCACCTCAAAAGGTCTTTCCCAGAACACATCAGATTTCTAGTGGTTTTTGGGTTTTTATTTCCTTTCGTTCCACCTTAGAACCAAGTTTCCTACCTTGAAATTCCTAAGAGTAGCTTTTTTGTTGAACCATTTTTCGTAGCAACCATATGTTTTTGATAATAGTCATAGGATTGTTCTTTCTATTCTTCTAATTGTAGGAGTTGGATCAAATTATTTTCCATTGGCTCTACCTCTTTTGTTCCAGTTTTATTGAGCAACTTTAAAGTTGTCATCTCTATGTGTATTGGGAGAACTGCTTCTTTACCATAGACTAAAGAGTAGGGAGAGGTATTGATAGACCTATTGATAGTTATTCTATAAGCCCATGATGCTTGGTTTATCAAAGAGTACCAACTTATATTATTGTCCTTCAAAGTCTGCTTTATGATTCAGAGTAGTATTTTATTTGTCGATTCGGCTAATCCATTTCCCTATGGTAGTAATTTTGGGATGTCTTCAAGTAGATCCCATATTTGCACATAAAGTCAATAATTGTTGTGCCTATAAAAAATATGTCATTGTCTATGACCAATGCATCTGGGATATCGAATCTTGTGATTAAAATCTCTACGAATTCCATCACAACTTCGTAGTCTGCTTTCTTAGTGGGTATTGCTTCAACCCACTTAGTGAAATAATCTATAGTGGTCAGAATGTATTTATGTCCAATAGATGAGTTGGTTTATATCACTCCAATAAAATCTAACCCCCATTTTTGAAAAGTTTCTTCAACCTTAATGGATTTCAAAGGCATCAAAGTGTTTCTATTTCTCACAATGTATCTTTGGCACTTTTCATAGTTTCTTGTCACTCTGAAGGTGTCTAAGAAAATGGTTGGCCAATAGCACCCAGTTCTGATGATATTTAAAGTAGTGGTTCTTCTTGAGTAATGTCCTCCTGATGGGTCCCCATGGAATTCATCCAAGATATTCTGCTTTTGATCATCCTTTATACATCGAAGCAACACTCCATATGGATTTTTTCTATACAACCCTTCAGGTTATAGGGTGTATTTCAAAGCTTGGATCCTATATCTCCTTTTATATGAAGCATTCAAACTTGCTAGAAACTTTCCAATCTGGAAGTACCTGATCAATTCATCAACCCAGTCAATATCATATAAGGCTTTATCATCCTATGAGGCTGCTTCTTGAGTTTGGCAAGCTACGTATTCTGATGAGGCTTTCTTTACGAGTTCTTGATATAGTTCTCTACCTCTTACTAGCTTGGTTGGATGGATCTCAATATTGTATTCTTGTATATTTGACACCCAACCATATCTTTTATCACCAATTTCCCTTTGAATGATGAAATTCCTAACATCGGGGTGGACCACATAAACAATGGTCCTACTCTACGAAGGAAAATACCTAGACTTTTTCAAATACTTAATTATTGTGTAAACTTATTTTTTGATGAAGTTGTACTTCTCTTCATGTTCCTGCATAGTTTGACTGAGGAATGTTATAGGTATTTCTTCATTGTCAAGCCCTTTCTAAGTGAGTATTGTGGCGTAGCTCTCTTGTTTACCTACAACATACAATATGAAACCTCTGGAATAGTCTGGATTCACTAAGATGGGAGATCGGGCTATATGTTATTTTATTTGTTGAAAGACCTATTTTCTTAAGTATGTCCACTTGAATTCAACATATTTCTTCAATAATTTGGTCATGGGCTTGACAATTTATGCAAAATATCCTATGAATTTGTGTACAAATTTGATTTGGCTAAAAAATTATTGCAAGCCTTTTTTGTTTGAGGGTAGCGGGAGTTCCAATAGTGCTTTCACCCTGTTAGGGTCTATAGCCAACTTGACTTTAGAAATGACATGACCTAGTAAGATCCCCTCTTCCACGATGAAAATAAATTTCTTCAGGTTTAAAGAGATGCCAAACTCTCTATATTTCTCAAACATGCTTTTGAGATGATCAATGTGATCTTCCTTTTGATGAGAGAACACTATCACATCATCTATATATATCACCATAATCTTATTGACAAGTTCTCTAAAGGCCACGTCTATTGCTCTTTGAAAGGTTACCCTAGCATTGGATAATACAAAAGACATCCTTTGATAATTGAATGTTCCCCACTTGGTGGTGAATGCAGTCTTGAACTGATCTTCATATTTGATTCATACCTTATTGTACCGAGAGAACCCATCCATGAGTGAGAATATTTCTGCTCCTACCACTGTATGTAGAGTTTGGTCGATCTGCAGGAGAGGGCAATGGTATTTTAATGAAGCCTTGTTCAGGTTATGAAATTTGATGCATAACCTAATATCTCCATTCTTATTTCTAACTGGGAGTAAGTTAGATACCCAAGTAGAATTCTTGATTGAGTAAACAATATTAGCTTTGAGCAACTTTAGTAGTTCCTACTTGATTAGATATTTGATCTTAGGATTCACCGATCTTTGATTTTATAATAAAAATTTTGCATCTTCTTCGAGCTTGGTTGTATGCTAGATGGTCTCTTTAGAGTAGAATTTAAGGTCACCATAAGTCCATGCTATGATGTCGAGGAATTCCTTGCATGATACCCAGATTTGATCCAGCTCTTCCTATATAGTGTTTACTCCTACTTTAATAGATTTATCGGGTCCTATTTGAGATTCTTTGTATCTGTGCTTGTCAAATTTCATTTTATGGCTCGTTGACCTATTGTTGTTATCAAATAGGCTTTCAAGGGTGATCAATCCTTTTGGGATGTGGTTGTTTTTCAACTAGATCATGCCTGCATCTTCTTCATCTTTAGACACTCTATCGTTCAAGCAATTCATTTCATGGATGAGAAAGTCTTCTTTTTGTTCATCATTTTCAAATACCTACCAAAAGGTATATCTATATGGAACGAAGGGCCTATAAATTAGTCTAATTTTCTTAGACTTATTAATGACTTTGCTTATAGGATGAAAATTTGCGCCTACAAAATCCAATAAATTGGCATGAGTGTTCTTTCCCTAGGAATTGTATTAAGGTTTAAATATTCAAAGGACTCTAGCAAGTCCCAAACCTTATTTCTGTAAGCCTTTAGGTAGTGTTGTTTGCTTACACATTTCTCGGTGACCTAGTTTACTATTAATTCAGAGTATCCAAAGATCTAAAGTTGTTTGATACCCATATTTTTAGATTTCTTAAGGCCTAAGCAGAGTGCTTCATATTATGTTGCATTGTTAGTGCAACTCCAGGTTAATCGATAAGAAAAAACTTTCTCTTTGATTGTTGGAGAGATTAGAACAATACCTACTTCAGATCCATTTTTGCATATAGCACCATCGAAAAAAGTTTCCATAGTTGATTAGTAGATTGGTCTACCTGAGGGAGAGGAGTGGGGTTAATTTTCTTGGGTTTTATAATTGTGTAGCAAACCATATCTGTTTCAATCATGGCATTGAAGTCTTGGAGAGAGAACTGGTCTTATTCCTACAACATATTTAGAGCTTCCTCCATCAAGTTCAAGTCTTTTAGTTCCTCTATAATCATATTCACCATGGTGGCATGTTTACCTTCCTCTTCAAGTTTTTCAATGTGAAAATTTGAAGGTTTCTCATTAAATATTTTCACTCTTTTGCCCTTGAATGGTATTTCCATGTGTGAGAAATCTAATGATAAATATCCTCCTATTTTGGTGGTTAATTCCTTGGAGACACACATACCAAAATAAGGTTCTATATCCACTACTACTACCTCTTGTATAACTATGATTTGAGGTGGTCTATGAAGAACTAGTGGAATATATTTAATTACCCCTACGTTTTTGACAAGGGTTCCATCCAGTTGCAATATGCCAGGGCTTCTTCTTGTGAATTCCATTCCCATGATGTCACATACAAAATTAGGTATCACAATGGTTGCAACTTTGGAGTCTATCATATAGTTATGTATCATCCACCCTTCCATTTGAAGAGACAGATAGAAGGGAGAGGTCTATTTTTTCTTGAAGAAGATATCAGGCTAGCTTGTGAAAAATATAACTAAGCCTGGATTCCATTCTTGTTTTTCATAGATCTCAAGGATTATTGCAATAAATAAATATGTCCTGGAAGCTACAAAGCTTCATACATAGTTTCTTTGGAGGGAGGTTTATTCATTTTCTCGACTATGTTAAATTGGAGAGGTTAGGTACTTTTATCTTTCACAACTGTATAATACTTGTTCTTGTACCCTTGAGTAGCATCTATCCTTTGATGCTTATTTAGTGAGAGGTATCTTAATTTATCTCTAGCTTGTTCTTGCATCTCAAATTCTTTCTATAGGGGTATTTCTTTACATGTTTCTACTCCTTTATAGCCTAAAATTTGGGGAGCTTTCTTTTAAGAGTCTATTTTCTCAACTGGGTCCCTCACAGGTGAATGCACTTTCAAGGGGTTAAGTTCTTGGAGATCAATATAGAAAGATTTATTTCTTGATCTGGTTAGAACAACCACTTGTTTGATAGAAGGCATCATGAAATTCTAATTTTCTTCTCTAATTATATTAACCCAACCCTTGAGGGTTTTCTCAACCTTCTCAATAGCTATCTTTTGGACATGATGTTGATGGATCATACATAATTTTTCACCGTGTGGATCATTACATGTAGAATACCATAAGTTCAACTCTATTGAGGCATTAGCGGATTCACTATCTTCATTGGCATAGGCCACATTAGATTTGTCATGCTTTCTATCACTCATGGAGGCTTGATATCTTGTTACCTATGGAAATATCCTTGGTTGTAAATTTCTTTTGTTTTTTTTACCATTGAGGTCATCTTATTTGTCAGAGTCTTCAATATTGATTGTAGATCTTGTAGAGGTGCAAGTTGAGGATTTGGGGTCGATGAAAATGTTGCCCTAGGAAGTGTAGGAATGGTAGGAAGAATTAGAGGAGTGAGGGGTGCCTGTATCACTAGGATATTAGGTTTCTTGGTCCATTTGGGGAGACTTGTATTAGAAGTGAGAGAAGGAGTTGGGAAAGAAATATTTGATGCTTGTAGTAGATCTTGGAAAATAAGCATTATCATATTTGAATGGAACCTTCCAATAGAAATTAGATATATTTCTACTTTCTGAACTTCTTGGTAAATCTTTGGGAAGGTAAACACTTGGGATTTACTGATAACCATACTTATGTCTGAGTTGAAATCCCTTAGATAATAATACATTGATTATTCATCAATCGGTCTTAAACCATTAGGTACTCTTTTCCAAGTTAAACTGAATCTAATATTAAAGTTGACTATCTCCTCTTGTCGGTGCTTCTGTATGACAGTAAACTAATTTACCAGGGAGAATGGGTCAACATGTTTTTTGAACTCTTCCACTATTTTACTGGCAAGTTGAGCCGAAGTAGATATAGTTTGGTTTCTAAGGTCTCTGTACCAATAGAGCAATTTTCCTTTCAAGAAAATGACTAACAGTATTATCATAACATCCTCCTTAGTGATGTTATGTATTGGGGCTAGCACAGCTACATCTTGGCAATTTTTGTAGGTCGTCTTCCAGTACCATCATATTGGGGTAATTCTTTCAAGTCGCTGCTGGAATGGAGTGTTGATTTGCAAAATTCATGGGGCCTGTATGGTTCCATAAAGGGTAAGGTAGATTTGGTTGATTTACGACCATTGCAGTTATGGTTTTGTAGGATATTATGGGTTTATGGGTAGCTAGAGTTAATGTTCTACTAGTAGCAGTACTAGGGAAGGCTACAGGGGAAATATTTGCATATCTAGTATTGATAGTAGATGAAGAAGTTGTTCTAGCAACTAAAATAGGATTAGATCTGAGACTATCAAGGTGTAATTCGAAGAACTCGATGGGCTCTTTGGAATTTTTTTCTTTAGATTTGGTTATCATAAAAAATGGTATTCAATGAGAAAGTAGATAAAGGCTTTCTTAGGGTTCCTTTCTTGGGTGGAGTCGCTAGGTGATTCATAAAAAATTAACAGGGCAAAGGTAATAACCAGAAATTTGACTTGTGTATATCATGGGATTGCGTCCTACTTTTATAATAAAGATCTTATAAATACTTACTAACCATACATTTTAGCCCCTAAATTTAACAAATATATTTTTGGCTTTTCACATCAATATTAATGTATTAGCAGCAGAAGTGCAATTTTATATATTTTGTCTAACACGGTGGCTCTCCATTTCCATTAACTAGGGTGGGTTGATGTCATTTCTAGCTCTTGACTTACCATTGCTCCTAGAGATTATGCTCTGGACATGTTCCTATTACTCATGATTATATTGCTATTTTTGGAGAACGTACACCTTACGAGACATCCATTTCCTCATATAAAATGTAACTATATAATTATTGGTTTTGTTATACTACTACCAAAGGAATTAATGCATATAATCATTATTTAGCTATATCATGAGTATATTTACTTTTTGAATTTGGACTATTCACATAGTTCAATAAGGAGATCTAATTCTCTATTTTTTTCCTCATCAGCAAGGCGTTTTAATTAATTTGGATTCATATGTGGAATTGCTACAGAATATATAAGGCTAAGTCTATGTTGACAGCATTCAAGCTCAAATATCCTAACTAAATATTCAGCAT
The DNA here is from genome assembly GCA_028583015.1 of Wollemia nobilis. Taxonomy (NCBI): domain Eukaryota; kingdom Viridiplantae; phylum Streptophyta; class Pinopsida; order Araucariales; family Araucariaceae; genus Wollemia; species Wollemia nobilis. Next base: position 23,483,024 of record JAQPPZ010016892.1, read on the forward strand.
AGCTTGATAATCTACTTTTTAAAACATAAAGAAACCTATGTCAAATACTCCTAGTAGAAGACATTCCCTACCCAAGCATACACACATTTTCACATAAGTTATGTTTGTCACTCAGTCTCAACTCCATGTAAAATTTATTTATAATTTTTGGTCCACTTTGTTAATAAAAATCCAATGCACATAAAGACGCCCATTGACGTGGAGGCCAGTTGAACGTTATACAAATAACTTCAAAAGTATAAAGCTTTCACCTATTTGGTAGAAGATAAAATGTTTGCTCTAGGATGGATTGATAATGAATAATTATTTTTTAAGATATCCTTTCAGAGAAGAAAACACACAGAACATTCATAGAATCAATCACACCCATGTATGCTTAAATAATTTCATAATTTGCAATATCCATATTGGCAAATTCAACTTTAAATTACATATATAGCCCAAATTTTAACTAAAAATTTGCCAAATATTGTAATACAGAGATATAAAATTTATTTCTTGCAGTTTCGTATCCATATACATAACCGAGTTCATTTATACTCTAAATTCATTTCTCCTAAAATTGAAATACAAAAGCTATTAAGAAAAAAATAGAACATGACTTGACCATGTTTGGTTATGTTCCCAAGCAACTTGTCCATATCATAACAATTATAGATTTTATACATTCGGTTTTCCCTCAGTGGAGAATAGCAGTTTGATTGCTATATGGGTTAGCTTGGCCTTATGATGTATGCAATAATCTATTTTAATGCATTGAAAACATATCCTACATGTCCTCTATCAAGACCCATTATTTTCTTCATTAAAAATTTATATATATTCTTGTATAATAGATATTCATTAAGTTTTATGTGTTTATTACCACATATGGATAAAACCATATCCATTATAACAGTTAACACATAAAATTTTCAAGCATAGATGCATCAATATTGTACACAAACACCATCCTCCAAAAACAAAAGCAAACAATTTATTTTAAAATCCTCATATCAAGCCAACTATTTTAAAACTAAAAGACAAGCAATTTCTAACCTGACAACACAGAAGAAACTTGACTTGCTACTGGCTTTCAACAAAGTGTGATCACAAATTCAACAAAACCTTTTGGCGAAGTGTTTTCTCTCTTCATAATTTCTATAAGAAGCTTTCTTATTGATAAATAAATATCAGTTTGATTGTTATGTCAGCACGTATAAACTTAGACATGCATCATAGTTAGCCCATAGTTCATCGGGTGGTGATGCCCTGCTTATGTCCACTTGGTGGATGATAAATTATTTTATATTATTTACTTTTACATGTACATGATTAATGTTTCTTTTGTATAGGATTTACACTTTATTTGTTTATATTTATTATTATATAGTTTTATTATTTAAATAAATATTTATATTTATTTTTTTAATAAGTTTATTGTTATAATTATACTCATATTTTTTATCTTATTATTATTATTTTTTTACTTAAAATAATAATTATCTTTACCAATTTTTATGTAACAAGCAGAGTGAAGCATTCAATTTTCACAACCAAATATATGCACAAAATGCAGCAACAGGCAAATATGACCTATATGAAGTTTTTTAGTGGGCTTCCATGTACCCACGGGCCAAGGTGCACAAGGCATGACATCATATCCCACCTTACCTGATGCTTTCAACCGCTATCTCTACCAAATTTAGGTATTGATCTTATCTAGCTTACTTGCTTCGGTTGGAAACATGCACCTGAATGTATAAGTACTTACAATAGTATCACATTCTTCCAATAAAAAGATGATCAAATAATGGGGATGTTACATTCTCCCCCACCAGAATTTAACACAACCCTTATGTTAGCCAATATAATATTGCAGGTCTCAAAATAACTAAACATATATTAATAAACAACCATCCATAGATTACACAATATCTCAAAGGTCACATAAAATATCAAACATACAGACATAATCATATCAATATTCAATTTTTTTTCATTTCTGCTACATCCTTCCAAGTAGAATTTCTCTCTGAGTAGTGATCCCAATGGACCCTACACTGGTCAATTATTCTTTTTCTCAACTATTTAGACCTATATCCTAAGATGTTGACTAGTCGAACCTCAATCAGCTACGGTTCCGATGTCTGCAAGTGAGAGATATCCAAAACATGAGATGGGTTAGTGATATGTCTACAGAGGAGAGACACATGGAAAACACTATGGATATTAGACAAATTTGGTGGCAGTGCGAGCTTATATGCAATAGGACTTATTTTAGCAATGATATCAAATGGATCGACAAATTTGGGGCTTAGTTTAGTAGAATTAATAGAGCTTTTGGTTAGTTTGACTTTGAGGAAGACTCTATCATCAATAGTAAACTTTAGAGGGGTTCTTTTTAAATTCGCATAACTCTTCTGAAATTTTTTAGCTTCACGAAGCTGCTGGAAGATTTCATTTAATTGGATCTCCATATTATTAACAACATCAAGATCAATCACTTCTTGATCATCCAAATTATCCCACATTAATGGTGTCCTGCACCTACGCTTGTATAGGACCTTAAAAGGGTCCATGCCCAATGTGGAATGATAACTATTGTTGTACGTAAATTCCACTAGGAAGATATAATATTCCCACTTACTTTGGTGGTCCATACAATACATGTGTAACATGTATTCCAGTACCTGATTGACCCTCTCGGTCTACCCATCCATCTCAGGATGATAGGTTGTGCTGATGTTTAGCTTTGTATCCCATGCTCGGTGCAAAGCTTACCAAAATTTAGAGGTGAATCTCGAATCTCTATCCGAGATAATTATTTTAGGAAAACCATGCAACCTCACGATTTCTTGAGAAAATTTTAATACTATTGTGGGAGCATCATCACGAATATTTCCCGATATAAAATGTGTCGCCTTAGTCAATTTATCCACAATTACAAAAATTACATCATGTTGAAATCGAGTCTTGGGAAGACCAACTATAAAATCCATAGAAATCACTTGTCATTTTTGTTCTGGCACATCAAATAGGTGTAGTTGTCCTCCTAGATGTTGATGCTCAAATTTGATCTTCTGATATTCTAGGCATCTTGCAACAAATTGAACCACATCCTTCTTCATTCTGGGGAAGGAATAGTATTTTTTAAAGTTTTCCTCATTTTTATTACACCTAGATGAGCAGAATATGGAGCACAATGGGCTTCCTAAAAAGTTATTCTTTTTATTCCTTCATAATTGGGCACTATTATCTAGTTTTTGAAGTATAACAGATCCTCTTTGATCATGAAATCTGGATTTTTATTATATCTTTGTTTAACCTTAGCACGATATTGATTGTAGAATTTATCATTTTTCTATAATTTCTTGATTTGCTTCTTTAGCCCATACTGGCATAGAGTGAGAGTAGCTATGTGTCTTGTTCGACTGAGGGCATCTACTAGTTTATTTTCCTTTTCTTTGATATATTTGATTCTGAAGTCATATTCGTCTAAGAATTCCATGCATCTTCGTTGTCTAGCATTTAGCAGAGGTTGGATGAAAATGTATCTCAAGCTCTAGTGATCAATTTTAACTCAAATGGTTTATGAAATAAATAGTGTTTCTATATTTTAAGAGCATGGACTACAAAAGCTAGCTCTAAATCATGAGTAGCATACTTTATTTCATGTTTCTTAAGCTTTATAGATTCGTATGCTACAACTACCTCATCTTGCATTAAAAAACCACCCAATCCTTCTAGAGAGGCATCGATATATACTATAAATGGTTTTTGAGGTCAGGTATCTGTAGTATAGGCGTAGTTGTCAATTTTTCTTTAATGGTTTTGAAAGCATCTTCACTCTGAGTCATCCACTTAAATGCTTTTCCTTTTCTTTGGATATTGGTAATAGGAAATGCAACTTTTAAAAATCCCTTAACAAATCACCGACAGTATCCAGCCATCCCTATAAAACTTCTTACTTCAGAAACATTGGTGGGGGCTGGCCAGTCCACTATGGCTTCAATATTTTTAGGGTCAAAAGCTATTCCTTCAGCTGAAACAATGTGCCCCAAACACTAAACTTGTAGAGTATAAAACTCACACTTGGAAAATTTGTTATATAATTGGTTTTTCCTGAGAATTTCCAAAACTACCCTCATGTGTTGGTCATGTTATTCCTTATTTCGAGAGTAGATCAAAATATCATCCATAATGGGAACAAGAGCAATGGATGGTTTTTGCAACTATGGAAGTGGATCCTTTGGTTTTCAAGTTTTTGAAGGTAGGAAGGATTTTATTCAAATTTTTGGAGGGTGAGAAGAAGGTTCTACCTCGCTTGGCATTGCTGCTGCAAAGGAAATTGCCAAATATTTCTCCTCTGAGCAGGAGGATGATTTCAAAAGTATTATTGAAGTTGGTAATAACCTTATTCAATTTTTTGAAAGGCAGGATGAAGGCCCCAGGACCAGCTCCATTCCGCTTAGTTTTGTCACTTTGGAGGATTTCGATTTTTCCTCTAGGCAGAGGAAATTTCCAAAATCCCTACATCTGCCAATTCCATTCCTTTTTCTAAGGTGGATGTGTTTAACTATGACTCTATAAAGGTCACTTCCTTTTGGGGGGATGACATTCCTTCTACCCCTAAACCTTCATTTTCTAAGGTTTTGGGTAGTTCTTCTTCCTCGGTTGATACTTCTCCCCCACATTTTGAAGTTTCTAGGAATAAAGTTAAGATTTCGGTTAGTGTTGCTAAAAATATTCTCGTCGAGGAATATTTCTCTCTTATGAGGAAAGTAGTTGGAGGAAACCCTAGTATTGATATTATCAGGAACTAGGCCTTCTCCAGATGGAAATTTTGAGGATCTCTGCAAATTGTTGTCATTTCTAATATTTTTTTTGGTATTTGTCTTAATGCCAAAGAAGATGCCACTCAAATATTATCTGGTGGAACTTGGTTCCTCGGGTCTATAAGTGTCTTCTTAATGAAATGGACTCCTGAGTTTGACCTAGATACTCAAAGCATCAATTTTACCCCTATTTGGGTTAGACTTACAAATCTCCCTTAACACGTGTGGCAAGAATCTATCTTCAAATCCATTGCCTCAACCATTGGAGATCTGCTCCTCATTAACAGAGTTACTTTGTCCATATCAAGTATGCATGTTGCTCATATTTGTATCAATGCAAATCTTGACTCTGCTCTCCCTACCTTTGTCGAGCTGGAACATGGGAATTTTCTTTGTAAGCAAGCTATTGAATATGAGAACAAACCTCCTTTTTGTATTGAATGCCGGACTCAAGGCCATCTTCATGCTTAGTGCCCTTCACTCAAAAAACAAACAGTCACTGCTGAGCCAAATTTAGATACTACAATCACTAGTAAAGGAAAGGAATTCCAGACTCCTTTCAAAAAGGATAAAAGAATATTTCCTTTGTCCAAAGGAATCATTTTTAGGCCTATCAAGGACCAAAAAACAAAGGATGTTTGAGGCAATGCTTCCTTCACCAAATCTCCAAACGATAAGGGGAAAAATGTAGTTCCCTCGGTGGTTGCTCCCAATGAGGTTAGTCTTTTTGCTCTTCCCAATCAATTTCAAATTCTAGAAGATTTAGATCTTGAGACTGTTGTTGATGAAATCAATAACCCTGATCCTACTTCAATCCCATCCTCAGATCTAATGGAAGTCCATCAAGAAACTTTTTCTAAACCTTTGGCTATTAATCCCTCATCTTCGACTGCTTTCAATACAAACTAGTCTCTAGTTGATGAAGTCTCCATCCCTTCCTCCTTTTTTGAGCCATCCAACCCTGTTGTTCAGAAAATTTCTACCAACAATTTCAGCCCCAAAATCACTAGAAGCCAGAAGAAATCTCCTACTGGTTGTGGAACAGAAAAAAGAGGGGAATGCCTTCTAATTCTTATCAATGGAAGCAAGGCGTAAATGATGATATTGCTAATGAAGTACAAAAAACTCTATTTTCCACTGGTATTAACCTATCCAAGGAAGAATCAAAGTGCACCAAACCTCCCCAACCATATGGAAAGGGAGGCAAAAGAACCTCTAAATATTCCAAATGAAGATCCTCTCATGGAATGTGAGAGGCCTTAATGGTCTAGCTAAACAAAGGTTAGCTAAATCATTAAGGAAATAAATCAGACCTACAATTTTTGTGATTCAAGAAACCAAGGTTAGTGAGCCTCATGATAAAAAAATATGTAATCATATTTGGAAGAACTATGAATTCATTGTTTGTAATGCTAAAGGTGCTTCTAGAGGCCTACTGTGTTTATGAAACCCAAAAATTATGGAAGGAAATCTCATCCATTTCGTTGATGAGATGATGAGTATCCTCTTTTTTGACAAAGATAATAATTCACCCTAGGTTCTTACTAATATTTATGCTCCCAATTCCATCTCTAGGAGTTCTCGTATGTGGGGTAACTTGTATTATGTCAGAAGTTCCTTTCCAAACCTTCTTTGGATCCTCACAGGAGACTTTAATACACCTTTGTTTCCTTCCAAAAAAAGGGAGGTGTGGGTTCCTTTTCCAAAAGTATGGAGGATTTTTAGGAATTTATCAGCGAACATAACTTAATGGATGTAAATCTAAAAGGAAATCAATTTACTTGGTCAAATCGAAGGTGTGGACCCCAACTAATTCAAGTCAAACTTGACAGGGTATTATTTTCACAGGAAGCTACTAGAATTTGGGGGGATGCAAATCTTCAATCCCTCCTCAAAATTGGTTCTGACCATAATCCTATTCTTTTAGACACCAATAATCCAAAAATCTTCAAAACTCCTTTCAAATTTGAATCCATGTGGATGTTACATCCTGATTTCAGAGAAAGGATCAATCAATGGTGGCAATCTGATGTTCAAGGAACTCCTTCCTTTGTTTTGGCTTAGAAACTTAAGACTATCAAAGAAAATATAAAAATATGGAATAGAGACATCTTTGGAAATCTCTTCCAAAACAAACAGGATAATCAATAACAGGTTAGCCATAATAGAAAAAGAGAGCCAAAAAATAAGAGATTATTCTGTTGAGGTGAGAAGTGAAGAAAGGAACCTACTAGCTCAATATCACAATATCCTCCAATGTGAGGAAACTTTCTGGAGATAGAAGTCTCGTGATATTTGGCTCAAGCAAGGAGATTCCAACACAAAATTCTTTCATGTTTCTACCATGAGACACCAAAGTAATAACAAGATCAAAGAAATTCATAGCCAGGATGGAAGGACCATCAATGATATCAAGGAAATTAGAGTTGAAGGGATAGCTCACTTCATGCAACTACTCTAGGAGGAATGCAGACCCAATTCTCAAGTGGCAAAGGACTTCTTCCTTCAATTTATTCCTCATATTATTTTTGATGATATTAAAAATAGACTTACTGTTGTTCTTTCTGATGAGGAAATTAAAGATGCTTTATTCTCAATGAAACCTGACAAAGCCCTTGGTCCAGATGGTTTTTCTCCAAGATTTTTTCAAGCATTTTGGGATTTAGTTGGTAAGGATGTTTGCAATGCCATTAGAGAAATCCAATTTTCTAAAGTCATTCCTAGAGGCTTCAATTCCACCTTTATTATGCTCATACCAAAAATTCCAAATGCTTGCAATTTTAATGAATTTAGGCCAATCAACCTCTGTAATGTCATTTACAAGATCTTAACGAAAGCCATTACTATCCGCATGAGAGAGGTGATGCCTTTAATCATAAATCAATGTCAAGGAAGCTCTTTTAGAGGTAGATCCATCTTGGATGGTATCATTTCAGTTCATGAAGCAATCCACTCCATATCCTTCAATAAAAAAACCGCTTTCCTTATCAAACATGATATGAAAAAATCTTATGATAAACTCGGTTGGGATTTCCTTCTTGCCATATTGCATAAATTTGGCTTTCATCCTGACTAGATTTACTTAATAAAAGGATGTATTTCTTCAGCTTGGAATCTATCCTCATTAATGGATCTCCTGTAGGTTATTTCTAGAGTAGCAGAGGTTTAAGATAGGGGGATCCTCTGTCTCCTCTTATTTTCATTATTACTATAGAGGCTTTAGGCAGATCAATATTGGGAGCAAAATATGTAGGCTTAATTTTTGGAATTTAGGTTACCTCTCAAAGTAACCCCATCACCCACAAATAATTTGTTGATGATACCCTATTGTCCACCTTCGCCTCTATTAATGAAGCCAAAATCATCAAGTGTATCCCCCTCTTGTACGAAGAAGCTACTAGCTAGAGGATAAATTTCCATAAAAGCAAACTATATTTTTTCAATACTCATTTAAGAAGATAGAACATGATTTCCAACATATTTGAATGCTCCATAGCTCATCTGCATTCTTCCTATCTGGGTTTACCTCTCTTTATTGGAAATGCCAAAGAAAGCCTATGGGATAATGTTATTGAGAGATTACAAAAAAAATTGTCCACCTGGAGGGGTAATATTTTGTCTCAAGTGGGTAAAATCACTCTTACCATGGCCTGCCTTCAAAGTATTCCTATCTATTTCCTTTCTTTGTTTAAAGCTCCTGCAAGTGTTTGCCAAAAAATAAAAAAAATCAAAAACACTTCCTTTTGACAGGGTCTGAAAATAGACATAGATTTAATTTATTTGCTTGGGACAAAGTGTGCAAACCCAAAGACCAGGGAGGTTTAGGACTTAGAAGGATTTTTCTTCTCAACCTTTCCCTCCTTGCTAAGCAATCCTGGTGACTCATTTCCAATGAAAATGTTGATTGGGTCAAGATCATGAGAAGGAAATATCTACAAGCCTCTGAATTTCTCTATGGGGAGGTTCCCTCTACTGGGTCTGCTTTCTGGAAATCCATCTATGAAGCTCGCTCCCTTTTAAAAAAGGGCTACGATGGCAACTTGGGAATGGTAAATCCATTTTCTTCTAGGAGGACAAGTGGCTTGGTGAGAGTCCTCTTATTCAGATTCCTATGCTTCAAAGGATAACCAACATAACTAAATATTTGGTTGGTCCTTTAGTGGCTAATTTCATTTCTTCTATCAATGAAATCTTGAGCTGGAAAAGACTTGATGTCCCAAACCATGAGGATGAAACTTCTTGTTTGCAAGCTCAATTATCTTCTATCAAAATTCCAACTGGTGATCCTAAAGACCACCCAATTTGGGAACCTACTGATTCTGGAGAATTTTTTGTCAAATCAGCTTATTTGCTTTCTCTCAATCATATTGAAACTCCTATTCTATTTAAGTTGGTTTGGACCAAGTACCTGATTCCCAAGATTACCTCATTTTATTGGCTTTGCATTCAAGATCGTATCCTTACAACGGAAAACCTAATAAAAAGGGGCATTCCTCTTCCTAACAGATGTTATCTTTGTCTCTCTGATTGGGAATCAACCTCTCACCTTTTCTTGTTTTGTCCCTTTTCAAGAATGGTGATAAGTAAGATTTTTCTAAATTTCTAGCTGGTTTGGGCCTATCCTCCTTCCATTGTTGAGCTATTCCTTCAATGGCCAAATCCTTTCAAGAATCTTGTGCTTAAAGGAATTTGGAAATTCTGCTTACAACATTACCTTTGGCAAATTTGGCTTGAGCGCAACGGAAGAATATTTGATAAAAAAAGCCTTGAATTTTGATCTCATTGCTAATAAAATCATCCTCTATGCCAAGGAGAATGTCCATATAGCCCCTTTTGATCCTTTTCCTTGTCCTCCTTTTGAGAAAGCCATCCTCAATTCATGTAATATCTTCCTTGATACTTCAAGACCAGTCAATCCTTCAACTTCGAGAACCAACATCAAATGGCATCCTCCCCGGTTGGTTGGGTCAAGCTTAAATTTTATGGAGCAACTAAAGGAAATCTTGGCAATGCTGGAGCTAGAGGAATTCTTCATGATCACCTTAGCAATTCCATTTTTGCTTACTTTAAACCTTTGGGCATCCTTTCCAATCATTCTGATGAAGCCAAGGCTATTTGGATAGGCCTTCAATTCATCAAAAACATTCCAGGGAATATCATTGTGGAAGGAGATTCTCTAAATATTATTAATTATTTAAAAACCTCCAAACCTAGTAGTTGGAGGATTAGAACAATTTTGGAATAAAGCAAACAAATCCTAAGTCAGTAGAATAACACCATTGTTCAACATGCTTTTAGGGAGGCCAACTCTATTGCTGATAGATTGGAAAACATCGAAGCAAATGCCCAAGGAATATTGACGTGGACTAAAATTCTTCCTCCTGAAGTTGTTGAGCTTGTCAGGTGTGATAAAAATATTGGTAATCATGTTGAATCTTGAGATCCTCATTCAGTTCATTTCCCGATACTTCCTCTTCCATGTGAAGCATTGGGTTCATGCCCTAATATTTTTGTTGTTTTTTCCATCAATTGCTATGTCTTACCTTGAAATTTGGACACATGACCCCTTGTGTTTTAATTTTAAATTATCCATCGCATTTATTCATGCCTACACTTATTTCTTGATAACCGATTCCTTTTGGAATCCCAAGGTAAATCCTAGCATGATTTTTAATCATACCTCTCTCGTGTGTTTTGATATTTACAATCTAGCTTCCTCGAGAACCATTTGCCACCATTTAGCCTGTTGCATTGTTCTAAGACCTTGTTTGGTGAACATTCCAATCCTCTTTATTTCTTGCGCTAGGCCCTCTTGTTGGCTTAGTTTTTTAAGCATCCCCAAGGGTCAACCTTTTCATTTGATGTTGATTCTCTCAATTTTTTGGTGCAATGTTCGATGCCTAAAAAACTGCCTTGTTATTTGCCTTAGCCAATATTTTTTCTTCAGGCAGTGTTTCCCCTTTTTAAAGCATCCTTTTGGGTTGTCCTGCAGGCCCTAAATCTACAACACTATTTTCCTTTTATATTACCCTTAGCATGCTCTGTTTACTCATCAGATCACTGCTAATTTTCATTTCCTATTTAATTCTTGTCCTTCCTTTTGTCTTTCTTCTCGTTGTTTTCTACTTACAATCATGAAGGAAGGAAAACCTGTATTCATTGAGCATGAGATGTTTGAGTTAGAATCCATTTCTAAATATATATTGAAGGACAAAGGTGGGCTTATTTATTTCTTTAAGATATTTTCAAGCGTCGATGAGGAGGTGATGAAATCTTTTTCTATGTCTTGGGATAAGAGCCTTGTTACCATTCATGGCATGAAGTTTTGGATTACTATGGAGCTACTGGTGGATTTGATGGGACAACCTATGGATAACAAGGTGATTAGGAGGAATAAACATAACTGGGATGCAGAGCTGATGCATTTTGAGAAGAACTTGATGATCCACAAGATGTTCAAGAAAGGTCTGTATCGTCATCATCTCTCTACTCCCTGGAAAGAAATTCTCAAACCCATCATGCAATACCTTACTACTGATAATACTAATTCCCAGCTCTGCTACTTTCATTTAACCTTCGTAAATAATTTTTGTGAAGCCAAAATGATGAACATTCCTGCTACCCTCTTTTGTTCCATGGATTACACCATAAATTCCACCCATTTTAAAAAGGAAGAGACTTTGCCCTGTCATCAAGGGCTTTTTAAAGTCCTTTAAAGGTTGCTCCTCCTAAAGTTCCCCAAAGGAAACATCCCCACCCTGGAGTCTGATGAATAAAATTATTCCTCAACCCCCAGTACTAAGATTTCCAGACCTAAGAGGAAGGATAATAATGATAAACCTAATTCTGATTTTGACATCAGAAAAAATGTCAAGGTTGAAAGTACGCCTATTCATTGTTCCTAGAGACTCAAACTTAAAGAAATTTTTGAAACCCCTCCTTCCACGTCTATAAAACCTGTAAAGGATAATTCCAATTTACATGATCTTGTTGAAAAGTACCTCCATAAACTTGTTGTCTACGCAACCTCTACTATAATTTATCATCTGGATACGACTCACATGGCTATTGGAAAAGCAATTTTGAAGCTCAAGGAACAATGCCAAGCACTCAACCTCCTGTTATTTTGTGATACGTTTGAGGATATTCATGCCATTTCTTTTGCTGAGGTACCTTATGATGCCAAGGGTGACGCTAAAGAAGAGGACATTTTAGATATTGCAAAGGAAGCCTATATTAATGTTCTAAAGGAAAACCCAAAGGAAACACTGAAGGATGAAGTGAAGGATACCGTGTTGGAGGCCGCTGTCACATCACCAATGCAAAATGACGTTCCCCTCTAAGCATGGATATGGACCCACATTTTGTTGACTCAATCCTTATTTCTCTTGTTCCTTCAGTTTGGAGGTTCTATTCTATTTTGGTTTAACTTGTTGTAGGCCTGTCTCATTTTGTTCCTTCCTATCAGAGGATGCATTCATTTTTGTTGCTGCAAGATGACTGCCTCTTTGTTGTGTTCCTTTCTTGGTTCCTCTGGTGTTTTTCATTCTAATCTATTATTGATCCACTATTTTAAAATTCGTTGGGGTGCATTTAAAATTCCCCCCTTTTTTTAATAAAAATATTAACTTACCAAAAAAAATATCATCCAAAAATATCAGCACAAACTAATCTAGTTTTTCCCTAAAGACATTGTTCATAAAATTCATAAATGCAGTTGGTGCATTTGTTAACCCAAAAGGTAACAATGTGAACTCATAATATCCATAGTGAGTTATAAAAGCAGTTTCATATGTATTCTCTTACGTGATTCTCAGTTGATGATAACCTGACCTAAGGTCGATCTTGAAAAATATTGTAGCTCCTCTTAATTGATTAAACAAATCATAAATCCTAGGAAAGGGATACTTGTTATTTACTATCATATTATTAAGCATCCTATAATCAATGCACAGTATTAACGATCCATATTTATTTTTAAAAAATAGTACCAGTGCTCCCCATGGTGACACACTAGGTTTAATGTGCCCATTTTATAACAAATCGTGCAACTGGGTCTTGAGTTATTGCATTTCAAGGGGTGTCATATGGTAAGGGGTTCTGACTACAAGAGATACTCTAGGTAAAATCTCAATGGAGAATTTGAATTCTCTTTTTTGAGGAAGTCTAGGTAGATCCTTAGGAAAGACATCCCTAAAATCATTCAAAATAGGATACTATTGAAATAGAGCGGAGCTAGACATAGACTCAGTTTCTTCCTTTTTGTTTAACTTGACCACATATAGTCTACATACATTTATTAAGGCTCTTTTGACTTACATTGTGGTCATAAGGTAGGGTTCAAAATATGCTTGTTTAAAATGGACACAAATTCATTGATTTGAGTCGTCTTTGAAATCCAACCATCTTTCCTCAAAATTTAGCAAGGCTTTGTGGGTTTTTAGTTTGTCTACTCCTAGGACTATATCAAAAGCATGTAAGGGAGCCATATAGGTTCCAGTTAATCTTTCCAAGTGGTGTATCTATTTTAGGGTCAAATGAGTATTGGTTAACCATATAGGTCTGACCTAAGCCATACTTGACTTGCCACCATTTTGCCATGATCTCAGGTTTAAGTAGTATGCCCATCAAAATAGTAGTTGAAATAAAACTATCAGTAGCACCACTATCCATCAAAATCTGAACATCTCTTGCCCAGTTTTCCCTTGATAAGAAATGAAGTAGCTTGTCCTAGAAGGTTATATGTAGCAGCGTAGATATACCCAACAATGTATTAGTACTTTTGCATAGAGGTTCACACTTCAAGATCATTTTACCACTGCATATGGTATCTTAAGTGCTTTGGACTAGACAACTTCCCATGATAGGTTACCATCTAAAATATCCTTACTCATTTCTCGATTTTCCTTGATATTGGCATGGGGTTGCCCTTCTAGGGCCCATAACACCTGGAATGGTGGACGCACTAATTCCCCATCTCAAAGAATGGTGGAATTAGATTCATAATCCTACTCTTGTCCTTACTGGTCCACTAACCTATCAGTTCCTAAAGATTCATGTTTTGGCTAGCGTAACTATGCCAATGCATGATCATCGACCTTCAACTAAGGTTTAATCAGGGCCCGCCACCACATGGATTTCGGACCAGATTTCTCAAAATTAGCTCCAATTGATGTTAATACTGCACATACCATCTACTTCTAGATCTTCCAACCTTATGGAACAGATCCCTAGACTTGAGTCTTGTTGGAAATTTTGCAATTGGAGTAGGTTCGTGAGAATACTCACATACTACTCGTATGGTAACCTAGAACCATGTCCTATTCCATTGTTTGTTACTCCCTCCAATGTAGGACCCTTTTAATTCTTGACTGCTAGAGAATAGTTACCTCTGAATTGTAGTAATCACCTTCATGATATGCCATTGTTAAGTGGGTGTCTTAGCCCTTCTTGACCATTTATATTTCCCTTATTCTTAGCAAACCTCTAGCCCTTCTTGGTATCTTTAGTAAAATTATTTTAAGGTGTTGAGAGGAAGTTTGATGGAGCAAGTAGTATTGGGTAAGGTGAACAATTTTATAATTTTTTTTGAAATTCTTAGATTAACATCACATTTAACCCAAGAAGTAATATAAATACTTCTACCATCATATAAAAATAAATGAAGTTAGATATAACATCATTTTTCTATGCTTAACATAAAAATAGTTGCAATGTAATGGTCTTTCTAGAATTTAATATTTTCTTAAAAGATAATTAATGTATTCTATATAAACTTTGAAGAATTTAAATACTAACTATACAATTTCACATTCCAATATGAATTTTTATAAAGACAATAAACAATACCCCAAAAATATAAATACTCTTCTATCATCAAATATAAAGAAAAAATACTAATTAGTTAAAATCACTCTATATTGTCCAATCATCTAAAAGTCATTTTGGACTTACAAAATTATTTACTAACTCAAGATAGTCATTATCCTTTACATATTGATGTGATCTACTTCTATGTGCTTAATCATGGGTGCTTCCTAAAATATAATATCCCTTAAGTTTATATAATTCGTTGTTATGGTATAGGAATGCGAATTTAGTGGTGACTTGGTTTCTGGTCTTTACGTTTTACTGGACGTTCTTGGAATATATTCTTCCAAGGTATTGTATTCCCATACTTCTCGGGTTGCCAAAAACTATTGGTGCAAAATCTGCCTTTGGTTATGTTTGTTCCCAAGACTTTTCCAACATTGAAAGACCGAGTTCAAAATAGAGTTTACTTGGTTAAATCTCCATAGGAGGCTGGTTTGTTGATTTTTAGGGAAAAATGAAGGAGAATAAAATGCATAAAGATAGGGAAATATAACTATTGCTAGGAGCATTTAAATGGTGCAGGTTATATAACAACAAAGCAACTTCTATAGCCTTTTACTAGAAAATTATTCTTAAAGCCATATAAATAGAGTAACTAACCCTTCGGTGCATATTTAATCAAACACAAACCTATTAGAGCTATTAATTTCAGAGTTTACTAGAGCTTCAAATGTAGAAATTCAGAATAAGAATTAAAGTAGATTTATTCAACCTAACCTTATACAATAATCAACTCATACATACTTGATGACAACACCAGTGAGCTAGAAACCAGAATGGGTAATATTTATTTGCTTTCAGAAGTCTGTGTACATTTCCTTGTAAACATCCAAGATTTAATCCTTTGTTTGGATCAGTCATCCTATATATATAGTTTTACATATAAGAACAATTGAAAGTAGTTACAACGATATGCTCGTAGGCTCATTATGGTAGAGTGGCAGTTAAGAGAGCATGGGATATTCAACTGGAAATGGTTAGGATCTTCTTGTTACTGCAATCCACCTTTATCTTATTAGAGGCATCGTGGTCCAACTGTCTTTCACTAAAAAATATTGTGCCATCATGACCTTTTCTCTTCGTTCAGTCTCTGGGTTCAAAAATATTGCACCATCATGACCTTTTCAATTTGCTTAGCCTTCGATATCATAAATGTCACATTGTCATGAAATTTTATCTTGAATTAGCCTCTTGGCTCAAAAATATTGCATCATCACAAAATTTTCCCTTGGACTTGGATTTCATGTTCAAAATTGTCGCATTGTCACGACTTTTTCCTTGGAATTGACCTTCATGTTCAAAAATGTCATGCCATCATGACCTTTTCTCTTTGCTTAGCCTTAGGGTTCAAAAATGTCATGCCATCATGACCTTTTCTCTATACTTAGTGAAATTTTGAGAAGACCACTCCTTACTCCCACTGATGTGGTTATTTTGACCAACAGATCCTCATACAATTCCTTGTTCATGTACCTCAAGGTTTGCCCTCATGTACTACCATGTATATTGGGAGAACTGATCCTCTTCCACATACTGATGAGGATGTTAGAAGGATAGGCATATAAATTAGGTTCAAGGATATTAGGATATCCTCCAAAGATATATCGACTAATTTTTAATATTCATAACATTTTCTACCTACCTTAATCGAAATTTAATTAATTAAACAAATTTTATTCTTCCAAAATTTTAACCTATAGTTGAACATCAATATAACACTTATAGTAGGGGTTTTTCATTATCTTCGTATCCTCATTTTCCACATACCCAAGAAGAAGAAGAAAATCTATGGTTAAATCCTAATTATAGAGAAGTGGAACCTGTTGTGGAAAGTAATATTTGATTCTATAGAATATATTAGAGAATGTATAGAAATATATTTAAGACATCTTGAGAGAAGAATTTGAAAATCAAAATAGAGGAGAACCTTCTAATACTTATCTAAGAAATGAAAATATTGAGCGTTCAAATAGTCAATCCATCATTACACCACTAATTAAAAAAAACTAATACTTCAGTTCTTAATGTATATGTAGCTCACCCCATTGATTCTACTACCCCTCCCATAAATTCTATAGGTATATCTATTTCAATTTCTAAAATTCCTTTACATATCCCACCTATCTCAAATCCTATTTGTACCAATCTTTTTTTGTCAACTAATTTAGATATTGACTTTCCACAAGCACTAATAGTGTCTAATCAAACGGTACCACCTTTAGGATCACTCCCTCAAATTAGAGCACCTTGAAAAGTGGGATTCCAAACTTGAATAATTAGAATACCAAATCACCTCTCTTCAAGGGTCTTCATCTAGGCAAAAATATTATTTTGATGAATTATAGCCAACTAGTAGATCCTATAGTTACTTATCATCCATTTCTACAATACTTTGAGATGCCATGATTTTAAATGTATGATGGCAATAAATATCTTGTTAATAACCTTATATTGTTTCAAATTACTTGTAGTGATATAGCTCATGATGAAATGCTTCTCCCAATACTCTTTCCTAAAAGCCTTAGTGGTCTAGCCCTAGAATGGTACTTTTAAATAACCTGATACTTTATTAAAATATTTAGGGAACTTATGGAGGCATTTGTAAAATAATTTCTAGTATATATTGAAGAAAATATCACCATAAATGACCTTTATTAGTTTAAATAAGCTAAAGATAAATATTTCACTATTTTATTGGCTAGATGGTGATATCTTATCAGTAGGATCCAATATATTCTCCCATCAGAATAACTCTTATATATCTTCATACGTAACTTTCATGAATATTTATCCTATCCTTTAGAAGATGCTAATATAACTTCCTTTTAAAATGCAATAGACATGGAAAAAAATGTAGAAGCCACCCTCTTATGCAAAGGACAACTAAAATACAAGAAAGAAGGTGATAAACCATATTATTCTAGCAATAAAGGGTGATATAAAAATAAGCATATTACAGATGATGACCTTACTAATTCTTGCAAAATCAATAACATAAACACAATAGCTACTGCTAAAAAACATGCCTTAAAAAAATAAGATAGACCTAGGCACTAGTTTACAAATATAGGTCAAACCCAACCTACCCTCTTAAAAATGCTCCTTGAAAAAAAAATGATAAATATCCTACCTGTTAGACCTCTAGATACCAAAAAAGAATTGCCTAATTGGTATCAACATGATGAACATTTTGATTAGCAACGTGTTGATGACTACAAACTTATAGATGCAAAACTTTACATAATGTCATTCAAAACCTTATAGATGATGGAAAATTTATATTTAATTATCAAACTTATAAATATTTCAAAATACTTTACCAACCCATAATTGAAGGACCACTAATTATGTTCAAATACATAGCATGGTAAGAATAGTTTATTTTTCTAGTCCCTCTTATGTTGTAAAATGCCAACAAGCTAAGAATCAATCTTCGAAACAACCCTCATAATGACCATTAGTTATTCCCTGGAACATAAAGATAACTTCCTCCAATAGACTACCTTTAGTGTGTAGGCCTCTTGAAGACAATCAATATTATTTATAGTCTTTGAAAACAATTAGAAAGTATACCTCCTAAAATATCTCTTCTAGAATGATTAAGAATTTCACCTACCCACAAAGACATACTACTCAAACTTTCAAGTGTGCAAGAAGTTTCCAAATATTTATCTCCAAATGATATCACCAATATAATAGGATTTATTGGGATCAACAATGTTGTCCTAGATTTTCATGAAACCAATATACCTCTATCTTCAATGTCAAAATTTACACTTAATATTTACAACATTAAGTTTCTCAAACACTTTGGAAAAACCACGAAATATTTACACAATATTGATCTCATTATCAAAGCTTTCGATAGTGAAGAATGAGAATATACTGACACCATAACTTTACCACTCAATGTAGGACCTTGAATCCATAATACTATTTTCTATGTAATTTCTTATGATGTAACTTATAACATACTTCTTTGATGACCATGGAGTCATGCCATGAAATCAATCCTTTTCATGTTGCATCAATGTCTTAAATATGAATACTTAGGAAGGATCAACCACATTCACATTGATCTTGAGCTATTTGCTTATTGCCAAATGGTAGAAATTAACTAGTCTAGAAAAAACCTTTGTCCATCACTTCATATAACTCTACCATATACCTCTTCTAAACCTAAGGAAGATAATAAAAAACCCAAATAACCTCTCATAAATCTAAACAATTATTATCAATCCCAAATAAAACTAATTACCCAAAATAAAGATCCATTTGCAGATCTAGTTAGCATTTTTATCTCCCCTCAAAATATAGGTCTACCAAAAATAAAAGGGCTAAATATGTAGATAGGAAGTTTTTATTTCACTTATACCGATACTACTCATGAAAAATAAATGCATGGTGGTATCCCCATCCTCATTGAATGAATATATTAATTATGTTATATGTCTCCCGTATATCCCATCTCCAAGCAAATATTAGCCAACATGGGATACCAAGGAAAAGGTTTAGGTCAACTTGAACAAGTTATCAAGGAACCATTAGAAACCAAAGCCTATGTAGAGAAATTTGTGATAGGATACATCCCTAGGAATAATTAACCGTTATCCTCTTCTTTATCACTAAAAATGATGATAAATTCAACTATTACCTTAGGGAACCTCATGCTAATACTATGTATTTAAACAAAATGTAGTGGGATGACAAATATGAAAAAGATCTTATGTCTCTCCTTAGTTTAGGATCCTGTAGTATTGTGCATTTTTCTAGCATTACTTTTCTAACTATTCTTCATCCCAAATTATTAACCAAAATAGGCAACCCTGAGGAAATTCCTTGTGGTCCTTTTAATCAAGATAACTCTTATGTTGAAGGACAACCCTTCTAAATATCCAACCTTATCTCATCACAACTAGAGAAATTATCTATGGATCCTAAAGACAATGAAAACCTAAGATTTTTGCTTGCTTCCCCACAAATTGAAGATGAAATAGATATCTTAATAGAAGAAACCATAAACATCAAAATTGGTACTAAATATAATTCTCAAACTTCAAAATTAGGCAAAGTCTTAACTAATGATGAGCAATAGAGTACATTAAACTTTAAAAATTATTTAGCAATATTTTTGCTTG
Source organism: Wollemia nobilis (assembly GCA_028583015.1). Taxonomy (NCBI): domain Eukaryota; kingdom Viridiplantae; phylum Streptophyta; class Pinopsida; order Araucariales; family Araucariaceae; genus Wollemia; species Wollemia nobilis. Next base: position 23,502,852 of record JAQPPZ010016892.1, read on the forward strand.
GACCTATGCTGACATGCATGACATTGATCCATCTCTCATTTTCTATCACCTCTTTTAATGACCTAATGCTAAACTACTAAAACCAAATTTGATAAAAATGCATCCTAAGGCCACTCTTCAAAAAGGCATCTTATTGAGCAAATAATTTAGCCATCTCTTCAAAATTCCTCAAAGAATGATTAGGTAGTTGATAATACCACTCTAATGTCATACCACCAAGGCTCTTAGGGAACATATTTAGTAACAACATGCCATCATATATGATATCATGACATGTTATTCTAAACATTTTTAAATGCTCAATTGGATCTTTTATTCCCTTATAAATAGGCAAAACTAGAATTGGAAAATGCTTATGATAGGTCCTAGAGGTAATGATAGGGTTCAAGAGTTGATTTCAAATTTCTCTTTAATTGTAGGTGAAACTAGGAGGCTAAATCATATCCACTCTTGAAACTAATTGTTTCACCACATTTGTTAAAATTTGTATCTCAGGGTTATTTTTGTGCAATACCCCTAGGTTCCCTAAGGTAGGGGTATAGGTAGGTTGTTGAAAGGGAACTTGGGCAATGTTGGAGATATTAAAACTATCATGGTATGGGTTATGATATGTGGTATCTTGTTGTAGAGGATAATTGACATTTGGGGGAAAAAAACATGAATGTTGAGATGAGTAGAATGTGGAGGAAATTGAACATAATATTGATATGCACTACTAGTTGAAGGAACTTGCAGATTCCTTCCAACATTGGTAATTTCAATAGTGACATATGTTGGTTTAGGATAAGGATAAACATGATGTGAAGATTCAAGCAATGAACTGGTCTGTATATTCTAAGGAGAAATAATTTGATGATGAGAAGTCCCAATTTTATTGAGTTGGGCTTCCTCATCCATAGCCTTATTTAAGGCATATTTATGATACTTGTAGAAATTCTAGACATGATCAAATGATTTAAAGGTAAGGTTTCCATTGGACCCCTTAATAGGATCAAGGTCATTACCAATTTATTCATTTTATTCCCCTTCTAGATTAAGGTTCTCTCTATCAATCTGATCTTATTACTGAATAATATGATTAGATTCTAAAATTCTTTGCTTAATCCTAACGTTTGAATCCATTAGGATAAAGAGAAAGGATAGAGTAGAAAATGAGAAAAACTAAAAACTAGTGAAAATGCACAAAGATATTTTTTTAAGATGCTTTTAATGTCTTCTAGTTCTAAGAAAACAATATTAGTGGTCTTGTTTAATTTTTTCAAGAGAAAAGTAGATGAAGAGGCTTCCTATATTGTCCACTAAGATGTGTCTTCACATCGGGTTCACCAAAGATGAATAGGAGGAAAGCTACCCTACCACATATGGTTCTTGATTAGATTTCCTAGGAGCCAAGTGTTGGACATTTTGAGTCCATCGAGTTGTCATTGATTTCAAGGTGAAAAGTCATCATTAATGTCATGGAGCACACCATCAATAGCACAAGGAACAATGCAAAGAGTTAAAGAATAAGTTGGAAAAATATTGTTTTATGAAGGTTTATGGCAACTCATGGTGGAAGATTAAATGGTTTTATTAAATTCATTATGAGGATATAAAAGTCTCCTCACACATTGAGATGGCAGTTAATATTTTAAAAATTTCCACGGTGGAAGAATTATTTACAAATTTAAAGGTTTAAGTTTAAACCCAAGGAAGGCTTTAATCTCCCTAAAGCTAAAGTTTAAAAATATAATTTATAAAATTGAAATTTCTTAGAATTTAAATAATTTAGAAATTATAAAGGCTGGAAAGCACCGACGTCATCAAACAAGTGGGAGTGACGCCGTCTAAAAAACAAAGGTAGTTTATGTATAAATTAATGCCAAAGAGTCATTCAAAATTTACCCCTCGACATTATTAATTCATGCGACAAGTTTGAAATGTTTTTCATGAAATCATGATTGTTGAGGAAGAAGACAAGGATTCGCTTGTCTTTAGCACTAGGTAAAAGTCAAAAGGGAAAGATATTTTTGGTTAAATTACAAAGGATGTGGTGGTCCATTGGTAGCGCATGTTTTGCATAGGCGTTGGGAGTTGAGGAGTCCATGATCGATTCACGTGGACGATTGGCATCGTTGACTTGAGTGCTAAGGAAAAGTTTTGATTGTGTACGGTTTTGAGCACCAGGTGTGGTAGAAGGAGCACGAGGTGCTCGTGGAGTGTTAAGTGTGCATCTAGCGCAAGCGGTGGCTAAGTCCATGGCTAGAGTACTTGCGAGGGTAGATATTATAGGTTCGAATCCCACTAAGTGACAAAGGTAACTTTTGTTTAAATTTTTATATTGTCCAAAGTTTTTTCTAAGGTATTGTTAGGAGTTATAAGGGTTTGTGGAGAATTATTTGTTTGTTTTGTTAGGAGGTATAAGGGTTTGGTGAAGAATTAATTTTGGTAATTAATTTATGTTGTTAGGAGTTATAAGGGTTTGGGAAGAATTATTTTATTGGAAATTATTTTTTGCTATTTGGAGTTAAAAGGTTTTTGAAAGAGTATTTTATTGAGAAGTGATTTATGTTATTTTAATAAAAAAGGATTTGATTCTTGCCAAAGTTCTTTTTTCCATTAAAATTGATTAAAGATGTTTTGAGTTATTTTGGTGGAAGTTAAAATTATTTTAGTTGGGAGTTTATAAGGTGTTATTGGATAAATATTTTATGTATGTTGTTGGTTATTTTTGAAAGGTGGAGTGATATGGTGTAATTTATTTTTTTCATTATATTGTGATAAAGATTTATCTTCTAACTGAAACGATCAAAAAGACACTCTATAACACTTCATTCAATATTATAGAATCTACTGTATTTGTATTGATAATCATAAAAGGGGTTACAAGAGGTGATATCCTTTTACAAATTTTCCCTGAAGGCTACAATGGGGTCTTCCCTTAGGAAGCCCTCTCGGATGTGGTACAAAGACAGCAAGATTCATCTTTTTGGGTTCCTCGATGTAGGTGGGCTTCTTGCTCGTGAGCCACCGCTTGTTGGAGATGTTCCTTGGTGCTTTTGGGACCTGTGAACCTACAAAATCCTATTAGTGCATTGGGGGGTCTGCCTCAGTCAAACCCCATGGTTATGAAGACAAAAGACTCATTAAAACTACTCAAAACATGAAATTTCTTGCTAAAAACAACAAAATACTAAAAATTAAGCTATTCTTACCTGTCCTGGTGATTCTGGTGCCAGTTTCAGAGGTTAGCACCCTAGGGGTGCGAACCAATTGGTTCACACGTGTGAGGTGCGAACCGGTCCCTTTTAGACCAGAATGCTCAGATAGACTCCCTGGATGCACTAGATTGGCTCTGGATGTGTACTTTGGCTGGTTGAGCTCTTGAACTATAAATTTTGATGTAGAAATCAACCTATCTCACTCACAAAATAGGATTATGCAAGAGACAAATTGATTGTGATGCTCGTACGATGGATGTGTGATGGATGTGTGATGGATGCAATGGCAGTAGTGATTTCGGTAGAGTTTCGGTATGCAAAAGTTGTGATGCTCAAAATGGTGAAAATGGCCTTCTATTTATAGAGTGGGCCAAGGTGAGAGAAAGGGGATGAGGTGTCCCCTATGAGGTGGCAATGGTGAGGTGTCCACCAAAGAGGTGTCCCCTGAGGTGTCCTGGGTCATAAGTGAGGTTGGGTGAGAGAATCCCTCACCCATCCAAAAGTAATGATGATTAGGGATAAATATCAATTTGCAATCAATATTTACCTTTATTGAAATATCTTAGCATTAAATAATCATTTTTGTGTGCAAAAGTCTCCATCTTGCATTAATGACCCAGGGGGATGTGAGGTGGAGAAATATCTAGGTGAGAGGTGGCAAGGCTAGGCTAGGCTAGGCTAGGTGAGGTGGAAGGCTAGGCTAGTCAAAGTAGACTAGGTGAGGTGGAGGATTTTAATTAAATCAAGATTAGATCTAATTAAGCATGAAATTAGCCATAAAGCATAATTTGACCAAAATGTTGACTTTTTGACCATAAAGTGCTTTTTGACCATGGTGAAGGTTTCAACCTTAGTTGAGTTGGCATGAGGTCACATGAGGACCTATGGTTAAGTGTAGGAAGGGGCTTGGCTAGCCCAAAGGGGCTAAGGATGATGAATAGTGGTTTTTAGCCAATTTATGCAATTTTTGAGGGTTTTGCAAATTGATTGACCATGGAAATGGGGAGAGGGACAATGTGCGACTTTTTGGTGTCTACATTTTTCCCCTTTTTGTACTGGATTGTGTGGAAACATGGTTTAGTACAAAAACTGATGACGTGGATTGATGGGATGATTTGGAAGGCAAAGAATTTATGATTGATGAATTGTGGATGATTGCGAGAGAGATGCATTGATAAAATGGTTTGTGATTGGATACAACACTTTGTAGTATTGTAATGATTACTTTTGGGGGAAGGTGTAATATTGCCTTGCATTATGATCAATTTAAGATGTTCCAATTGTGGAAGGAACAAATGCCTTTGTCTATTTTTGCTTTTGATTGATTGATGAGCTCTTTTGACAATATTTGATAAATCATTGGAGCCATAGGGGTAGAACTTTTAGGATCTTCATTCACAAGTGGTCTTACGCCTGCCACTATGAAGATTGGAATCCATGAGGTGTCTAGAGTTAGAGGTATTTTGAGGTTTGTCAAACATTGATTTGTTTTTGGATTGGAGTTTTGATTGAGAAGAGAAGTTTCATTTTTGTATTTGTCCTAGCATGAGGACTTGAGATAATCTTCAGCAAAAATTTTCTTAGGCATTTGTTATATCCATGATTGGATGTTTGGTTGTTTGACCAAGTGCAAGGTAGCTTTTGATGTGTTGGATGATTACCCCCTCAAGCGATGAATTGGCGATGGAGGAGATGAATATCGACGATGAAACGGTTGATGAAGATTAATGAGAGAATTTGCAAAATTTTGTGTCAAAATTAGCAAAAATGGATGAATGGGATGAAATGTGTAGGAGATGGAATGCAGGTGAAGCATTTTTGGGTAGGAAATATAGGTTCACATGGGTGGGGTGTGAACCAGGTGGTTCACACGTGTGGGGTGTGAACCCGTGGTTTGCATGTGTGGGGTGCGAACTTTTTCTAGTTGACCCATGTGTAGTATTTTGGAAGTTTGGAGGACCAAACGATGTCAGAATTGGATAAAACTTATACCGTTGGAAAGCTATTTTTAAGCCTGATCCAATGGTGGTAGTTTTGGGAAATTTGGAAGTGATTTGATAGGTAAAAATTTAGGTCAAATATGACCCATATTTTGAAGGTGGTGAATGCACAATTTCAAGCCTTTTGAAAAGGGAAATTGGTATGAATGGTTAGAGGGAGTGTGTGGACTGTAGAGAAATCAACAATGGAAGTAGAGTAGGTGAATTGATGGATGAAAATATGGAGGGGGAGATTTGAACCTCAGTATGGATGGTGGATGGTGGATTAGAGATGGAGGGAGAGCGAAGAGGCAAGGTGGGAGGAGAGGCTAGAGATAGCCTTAGAGGAAGTGAAGTGATTAGTAGATGAGAGAAATGGACTAGCATTAGATGCTAGAATGGATGAGAGAGATAAGCTCATAGGGTAGGCTTCTTATTTGCATCAGGAGGTGGATGATGTGAGGGTTGTGGGGGATCAGGCCCTGATGGCTCGGAAGAGAGTGGAGAGACTCTCGATGAGCAGCATGATTGATTGATATTTGTGTTGGTGGCAAAATGACCATCATTTTATGTATAAGGAGTATATACACACACTATGTACATGTGATGAGGTACCTAAAAGGGTACGCAGTTTGTTGTATGACATTCTGATTCTACTTTTCTATATGTGTAGGAGAATGATGTGAATGTATGAATATAGCATGGATGCAGGAATTGATAGAAGTAGATGTGTGTGATATGAATGATAACATGTATGTAGATGAATATATGAGTATGAAATAAATATGGTATCATTTAGATTAGAATAATTAGAAATGATGTAATGAGGATGAGAGTGAATGATTGAGTAACATGTAAGGCATGCAAGACAAGCAAACATGTAGTGGATGATATGAATATGGAGTGTAAATGCTTATGCAATGTATGCATGTGTTGGGGCAGTATGCATCGGATGAGACATGACAATGTATGTATGCAAAGGTGTAGAAGTATCGCTTGGAGAAAGCATTTGCATCATTGTAGTAATCAGATGATGTAATCCATTCCGTTATTCCAAGGAAGTTGGATATGAAGATTGTAGTGAAGAGATTCGAACACTACAGTTTGTAAGTAATCAAACCCATTGACTAACTGAGCAAAACTTCTTGAACAGGTTCTAGGCTATCTTGGTAAACAAGACCTCTATCCTGGACTTGTGTGTGGAAAGTGATGTTCATTTCACCATTCTAGAAGAGGGTGGTTTGTAACTGCATGCCAACTTAGCCTGTAAGCTAGCTCATCGGTAAAGACCTGAGGAATGCAGGGATTCAAGCGGATGGTACTCTTGAGGCCTTTGCTTTTGTTTTCTACCTTCTATGATATGACTATCTCTTTGTGGGTAGTACTCTTTTCTCTTTTTGTTTCTTTTCTTTTGTTTCTCTCTTTTCTTTTTCTTTTTATTTCTTTTTTTTTTGGATACTTGCTCATATTAGATGTAGAGCAAGGGATTTTTATTTCTTTTGATTTTTTGGGATACTTGCTCAGATTAGATATAGAGCAAGGGATTTTATTCGGGTAGGGGGAGCTTGTCCTTTTGTCATCCCTCCGGTTCAAGAGAAATCATGTGAATGATGTAATGAGCAGAGTGATTTTTGCTAAGCATCAGTTGGCATGCAATGTAGCCAATCCTATTTCCAAAATGTTATTAGTGTGTAGGACGTGTAGGTAAATCTAGGAAGGAGAGCAAGGTAACCAAGGGAAGCCTAGAAATGTTTTTGAAATATGCCAACTTTGGATGGTGGTTGATTATATAATTGTTTATGGGTGAAGCATTCAAAACAATTCTCTAATCCTATCTCCTGAAAATGGGTTTGGGCATCAAACTGGTATGCTAGCATGTGCATTTTTAATTCCCCAAGCATGGTATTCACAATGAGTATGTATGGATGCAATTTGGATTCATGTGGAGGATGCAATGTGGTGCTGAATGATAGCGAGTATGCAAATGCAAGGTTGCCCCAGTATTATAAACAATGGAGAGGGGAGATGGTGTAAATGAGAAAATGATGGAGAAAGAATAGAAAAGAATGAGGGAAGGAAGGAGAAGAAAAAGAAGAGAAATATAAGAAGAAGAAGCCTATCAAAGGTATGTAGCCACTCGAAGCGTGACCATACAACATTGATAAGTTTCAAAAAAGAAGAGAGGAGAAGAAAAAGAGGGAAATGAAGAGAAGAGGGAAGATGAAAGGTATGTAGCCGCTCGAAGCATGACCATACAACATTCATCATAGAAGAAGGGGGAGAAGAGAGATGAATGAAGAAAATGAAGGTAATCAAAGGTATGTAGCCGCTCGAAGCATGACCATACAACATTGATCAAAGAGGAAGGAGACAAAGAATAGAAGAAGGAGAAATAAGTAGGATAAATATGAAGAATGCAATGTATACATACGCCATGTATGGATGGTTTTGTTTTTGTTGTTTTTATTATTGTTGTTATTGTTTTTGAATTTTTGTATTATCGTAATAGTCATGATGGTATGTACAAAGAATGGTGAGTCGTACTTGAAAATGCTTAGGCATAAAGTGCTCGGAGATGAATGATGGTGATGGGTTCAAGGTCAGCAAGATGTTCAAGATTGGCAAGGTGATATGCCCCAAAACCGAATGTGTGTGTAACAATGTAAGGGCCTAGCCAATTAGGTGTAAATTTATCATGAAGATGACATGGTTGGCTAGTGATCTATTTGGTTCTCTATGAGGACTAGATCTCTGACTTAAAATTCTCATGGATGTACCATGCTATGATAGGCACATCAAAGGCAATCATGGTAAATACGTGGGTGTTTAAGAATGTAAATGCAATATTCACCCAAGAGTGTTAACTGGTCTGATTTTGTTGGATGAGCAATATCATCATTGATAAATTTTAGCATTGATATGTGCAATGATGATAAGCTTGATCTCTAGGGGTAGTAGATTTTGAAAATGTTATTGCCCTAGTTGTAGCTTAAGTGTGATGACTCTATAACGGTTTTGTATGAAGAATGGCACATATGGTTTGATGGGTAAATTCGGTTGAATTGCTCACATAGTGCGCAAACATTCTTGGTCTAGAAAAGCATACCATTTATTAGAGATGACCATGGAAGAGATGTCAAAGTGATAGGTGATGTGTGAAGTAATGAATTTATTGATTGTAAGACCTATCATTTGAATGAGAATGGTGTCTTGAACCCAATTTGTAAAATACTCCGCAATATTGTTGGATGGGGTGGGGAGGATTTTATCAATAAAATGCAAACCCCATTGAGAAAAGGACCACATAAATTGAACCGACTAGAGTGCTTGAGATGATAAAAAGTGTAATATTAGCATGGTGTTGCCATGTGATGTATGGCGAAATGTATTCACAACAACCATGCTCCAGTGTAGGCCAATACTAACCCATTTGTAAGATGATTCCTAATGAAGTGTTGGGTTTGTGTGTGGTTCGAGATAACGTCGAAGGATGCCATCATGGTTACATTGAAAAAGAATATCTCCCAACAATGAAAAATGGATTTCCCTTTGTTTGGATGTTCGTTGAGAAGCGTCGGGCAAATCCAAAAGAAAATGCCTAATGTTATAGAATCTTTGACATGGGGAAAAAGCAAAGATTTGTGAGGCTCAACCATATATGCGAGCGATATGAGGATGTGGTGAGATGTATTGTGGAAGAAGGATGAAATATCTTAGTCAAGAATGTGATGAGATAGAAGGAGAACTCCCTCAGTCATTGAAGTGGATTGAAAAGGGAACAAAATCCCCTAATGATGAAAGGGAGTAGATGAGGGGAGGAAAACCCTCCTAGTGATGAAGAATTGATGGAAGTGGATGAGTCATAATGATGGTATTGAAGAAGTATGATGCCAGATGGTCTTGCGATCATGATCAATGTAAGATGCCCCAACTTTGAAAGGGACAAATGTCTTTGGAACTTTGCCTTGGATAAGCTTTGAAGCTTGGTTTGATTTGGTCAGTTAGTCAACCATAGATGGGTCCTACTCATGATAGTCGACATACATGAGCCCTTGACATCCAATGGCATGTAACTTACCACATTGTGATTAGATTGGAATGATGTGGAGAAGAGACCTTTTGCTGCATGTCTGCCCCAGCAAATGAGGGCTAAAGATAGTCTTAGGCAAAGTTCTTGGACAAATGTCAGTTCCAATATTGAGTGTGTGATGATTGATCATGTGCAAGATAGCGTATATATGTGAAATATCTATCCTTGCAAGCAAGGAATAGGTGATAGGGAAGGTGATAAATGAGGATGAGGTGATTTGAAAAAGGGAAAAAAATATCCCATGATAGGAGATGGAGTGCAAGGAGGAGAAGTCCCCCAATGTTAGAAGAAGGATGGCAAGGGGAAGAGGTCCCCCAGTTGTAGCAAATGGATGGTGAGGAGGAGAGATCCTCCAATTGGAAGGAATGAGTGGTAAGGAGGAGAAATTCCCCCAAATGGTATGCTAGGCTATGTCTATGCTAGCCTAGACTGTGTGAATTGGTATACATGTGCGTTAGAATATTTTGGAGCTTGCCTTGGTCAAGCCCCATATTTATAAAAACAAAGACTTAAAAATCTAAGCTAGAATACGTCCTCATGAAATCAAATATATTCTAATGCATTGAAAGTAAGACTAAATAAAGGTACACTTTGAAATAAATCTAAGCTAGTATTTACAAATTTAATCTATTGTTGTTTCTGGCGATTGGAAATGAATGGAATGAGTTGCAGGTTGTGGAACCAGTACTTATGATGGTAGTACTAGAACCTGTTGTGGATGAATGGAATTATGGTGGGGTGGGCATTAGTGGTTGATGCCCTAGTATCTGATGAGTGGAATGAATGGTAGGTTGTGATATGAGTGCATGTGGCGGTTGTATTGGTACATGCAGATGTTGAATGAGTGGGTGTTGGGGAACTAGCATTGGATTTTTATGGCCCTAGTACCCACTAATTATGGAATGATTTGGTGGACCAGTACTTGTTCTTGTTGTACTAGTGTAGGATGAATGGAATGAGTTGCAGGTTGTGGAACCAATACTTGTGGTGGTAGTACTAGAACCTACAAATGATGAATGGGATGTAGGTGGTAGGACCAGTGCGTATGGATGTCACACTAGAACTAGCTAAAGTGGAATGAGGAGTGGTGGGGATGAATGGAATTATGGTGGGGTGGGCATTGATGGTTGATGCCCTAGTATTTTATGAGTGAAATGAGTAGCAAGTTGTGGAACTAGTACTTGTGGTGGTTGTACTAGAACCTACAGATGATGGGTGAATGGAAGTGTGGTGGGGTGAGAGGTGAAGGTAAGGTAAAGGATGTAACCTTGTGAAGTGCCTAGTGATGGATGTGGTGAGTGAAATGTGTTGGAGGAAGAGAGGAATCCCTCCAAGTGTGAATGAAGTAGTAGGAGAATGTGAATCTCCACTATTTATGGAAGATTTATGGAGAAGATAAACCCTCTAATGTGAATGAAGTGGTAGGAGAATATGAATCTCTGATATGTATGGAAGAGGTGTTGGAGGAAGAGAGAAATCCCTCCAAGTGTGAATGAAGTGGTAGGAGAAGATGAATCTCTATGTATGGAAGAGGTTTTGGAGGAAGAGAGAACTCCCTCCAAGTATGAAGAGGAGTTGGAGGAAGAGACAACTCCCCCCAAGTGTGAAATATGGATTGGAGAGAGATGAAACTCCTCCATATATGTAGATGAGGAAAAATATGAAAAATGAGAGGTGAAAAGATGTAGAAGATGTGAAATGTGAGCATAAATAGCAAGATCCATGCATAAAATGGTGAATTCCATGGGAAAATTAGGTTCGCATAGGTGGGGTGTGAACCAGTTGGTTCGCACGTGTGGGGTGTGAACCAGTGGTTCGCACGTGTGGGGTGCGAACTTTTTCTGGTTGACCCAGGTGCAGTGTTTTAGCTATTTGGATGACCAAATGATGTCAGAATTGGACAAATATTATACCGTTGGAAAGCTATTTTTGAGCCTGATCCAATGGTATTAGTTTTGAGAAATTTGGAGGTGATTTTATGGGTGAAAATTTAGGTCAAATATGACCCTTCTTCTAGAAGTGATGAATGCACAATTTCAGGCCTTTTGAAAGGGAAAAAGTGGCATTATTGATGAAAAGGATGGGATGATGATAATGGAGTAGAAGAAAATATGTTGAGGTGATTTGAAAAGATGAAAATACCCCTAGTTATAGAGGATGATTGGTAAGGATGAAAAGTCACCCAATTGTAGGAGATAAATGTGAAGGAGAGAAACTCTCCCAAGTATGAGAGATGAGGTGGAAGGAGAAGAATCTCCTTAATTGGAGAAGCTGAGGTGGTAGGGGAGAAGCTCCCCCAAGTGTAGCATATGGTTTATGAGGAGGAAAATTCCCCCTAGTGGAAGAATATGGGTGATGAAGAAGGAAGGAAAGAAAGAATTGAAGAAGTAAGGAAGATAGAATATGTACAAGGAAAGAAGGGGTGCTTAGTGAAACCTGAAAGAAATGCTATGTTGGTGGAGGATAGCACCTCAGAGGATGGGAAATGCTAGTCATAATATGGGGATGACTAACACTTTGGATAAGAAGTGTGGTCATGGGCATGATGAACTTGCCGAGGTGGGGGAATAGATGTGGGAGTATGAACATGTGGTAGTGGTGGTACTGGATGGGGCAATGGATTTGGAGTTGCACCCCCATTCTTATGTGAGGAAGTAGTATGATTGGTTCATTGTGTTGTATCCTCATTCCTCATGTTATGGAGCAGACGTATGAAAATATGACAAGTGTTGATATCATACCCTTGTTGGCGATGATAAACACAAAATTGGTGCTCATTGTACCCTTTAGGTGTTGGAATATTTGGATCAAGCAATTTGACCTCAGGTAAAATTAAGCGACCCATGCGATGCAAATGTTGGAAGGTTTGAGATTAAGTCTCAGAAGGAGTGGTGGAAGAATGAGGAGAATGTGGAGGATGTTGTGTTCGAATGGGATTTGGACTAGGCAATGATGGATTGAATGCTTGCCTAGGTTGTGGAGAGCCCATTTGTTGAGGATGAGGGGTTGGTGGAGGAGGAGGAATAGTGGGACCCACCATGATTGGATTATTGATAGATGTATGACATGGACAATGGCTCATGTGCAACTCAAGTGTATCAAGATGTGCCAAGATGTGTTGCATGTCAATGGGTGGAGGATATGGAGGTATGGAAATAGGACGAGAATGAATGCCAGTGGTGGAGGGTGATGATCGATATGAAGAAGAATATGGAGGTGGATGAGATGAAGAATGTGGAAATGGGGGTTGATAAGGTTGGGAAATTCCAACCTGTTGGGTGATGTGAAATGGAATTTGGGGTGGAGGAAGAATAGGTGGAAGATGTGATCCTGAATGAGGAGGAGCATGGTAGAAAGAATGATGATGCACAGATGGGAAAGGTGAAGGATCATCCATGGGAGTATGATGTCTCACAACATGATCATAGGATGAAATCCTAGAGGATGATGTAGGAGGTGGAGAGGAATTGTGTGAGGAAGTGGAAGGAGTATGAGAATGGGCAGAGGTGGCTATCTCTGAGTGCCCTGATGGAGTGGTTGGAGAAGAAGGGATAAGATGAGAATCCTGCATGATGATGTGTGCAACTGTGTGGTAACAACCAAAAGATGTGAAATTTAGACTCAAAAACTATCTGTGACTGACTGGGATGCTATCTGGTGATCAAAAAAGAGGTTTGCACCTTATGGGTGCAGACCAATTTGGTTTGTACTCTAGGAGTGTAGACCACCCAAAATAGAAAACATCGATCTAAAATATGTTGTGGAGTGTCTCTATGACCTATGTGTGATTTTGAACCTCGAAAAAAGGTTCACACCCTAGGGGTGCGGACCACCAAAATGATGAACAAAGGTCAGAAATGTGTTGTGGAGGATTTGTGTCCTGTGTGTGCAATTTGGAACCCAAAAAATAGGTTCACACTCTAGGGGTGCGGACCAAATGGTTCGCACTCTAGGGGTGCGGACCACCCAAAACTATGACAGAGGGTCAAATATGTGCTGTGGATACCCTCAATGTGTTGTGTAGATTAGTGGGAATCAGTTTTGTAGCCTGAATGCTAAGTTTTCGCATAGAATCATGTGAAATAAGTTTGAGTGTAGGATGATCACGCTGGGGGGCGTAAATCACCTAAAAACAAACTGTGTAGTGAAAAGCATGGTAGTGAAACTGTGGAACAATCAATAAGTGAGTTATAGCACATTTGATATGTTGTTGTAACCACTTTTTTGAGACTCAACAATAAGCAAATGTTCTTTCTTTTTGTTTTTTTTGTGTGTTTTGATGAAAGTATATCCACCCTAGGAGCAAAATCTAGGTAGTGGGTGAACTTCTATTTTGAATCAGGTATGTCGTAGCATAGAACCTTTTGCAATGCCCAAAAGTGCACAAAATAGAACTATGTTTCCAATGGGTGAATGGCAACCTAGATGTATACGGTACAGTAAAATGATATCCAAAGGGGGAGACTCAAAATGCTCTAATGAGTCAAATAAACTCTCACGAAGAGAGGTCACACTGTCAATGTGGTGCTACCGGCATACCCATGCTTTCGCTTAACCCTCGCGTTTAAGGCACCCACAATAATGATCAACTGTACCCACTAATTATTTGAAAAGCCCTGTGGTAAAGGGGCTTTCTAAAACTACCCACTTCGAAGGTACCTTCCAGTGATGAATTTTGGATAACCAACACTCAAAGTGGGAAGGACCGATCGGGTATTAATGTCGAAATGATCCACCTAGGGGGATACTATGGTGACTAATCTGGAGGTGAGCCAGTGGAGAGTAAACCCAGACCTCACTAAACTCTGGTGGTGAATTGGTGATGAAATCCAATTTGACGCTGGAGATGAAACCCAGCTCCTTACACTATTTAAATAGGACGTGAGTGTGTGGTGTTTGTTTGTGCGGTACTATTTTAGAAGCAAATCTAGTCTAAATGCCTTTTTGAAATAAACTATGCTATGATGCCTTTTCAAAGCAAATCTATTTACTTGGTTTTGTGCAAAAATAAATTTAATCTATTGATTTTCGAAAAGGAAATCTAATTAAGTGGTTTTCACAAAAATAAATTTACTCTATTGATTTTCAAAAAGGAAATCTAATTAAGTGGTTTTCACAAAAATAAATTTACTCTATTGATTTTTGAAAAGGAAATCTAATTAAGTGGTTTTCACAAAAATAAATTTACTCTATTGATTTTTGATGAGCACCAAAAATGCTCATATTTTGTACATATTTCTTGGATCAATATGCGGCTGTATAATAAGGATTGCATACTTTTATGAATGATTATATAGATATTTGATATAATTATGCGTGTTATATAATTTGTGTGCTTTTAGTATGTTTTGTGGAATTGCAGTTGATTTAGTTAGATTTGGAACGATCGAGGTCTTTTGATGGACTTGGCACTTTATTTTATCGGGGGTCAATGTAGAGAACATAGATGCCTCCCTACAACCGAAAGGCGCCAAGGGAACAAGCACTTCCCTGCAATAAGAAGGTGCCAAACCAAAGACGAGCACCTCCCTATAGTCGAAAGGCACCAACTGAATACAAGCGCCTCCCTGCAGTCCGAAGGCGCCAACTGAATATGAGTGCCTCCCTGCAGTCGAAAGGTGCCAACTGAATACAAGCGCCTCCCTACAGTTGGAAGGCACCAATTGAATACAAGTGCCTCCCTACAGTTGGAAGGCACCAATTTAATACAAGCACCTCCCTACAGTTGGAAGGCACCAATTGAATACAAGCGCCTCCCTGCAACCGAAAGGCACCAACTGAATACGAGCGCCTCCCTGCAGTCGAAAGGCGCCAACTGAATGTGAGCGCCTCCCTACAACCGAAAGCCACCAACCAAAGACAAGTGCCTCCCTGCAGTAGAAAGGCACCAACAAAAGGCAAGCACCTCCCCATAGCCGAAAGGCGCTAATAGAAGGCAAGCGCCTCTCCATAGTCGAAAGGTGCTAATAGGAGGCAAGCACCTCCCTACAACCGAAAGGTGCCATTGATTCTTTGCCCGTTGACCAAATTTGAACGACGTGGATGGCAGTGGCTGGTGCAGTTCTAGCTCTACGTCATGCAAAGATAAATTGGAGATAGCACCAACGTATCCAAACATCTTACTAATGCCAGGCAAAGCACAAACCGAAATGAACACGCCGCCTTTAGAACATAATGCCAGACATCGATTGCATTTGCCAGACTGTTCTAATTTAGTCTGGGAAGAATTGACTATTGTAACCACTTCTGTAACAGAAGTTCTACGGGTGTGTTATATAAACACACGTAGATTGTTCTGAGGATATATAGAAATAATTAATAAAGATCCATTTTGAATTACAGAAGATAGATTGTAATACGTTGATAAATATATTCCAGTTCTAGAAGTTCTAAGCGCGTGTTCGATCGGGAAGGAGCTGCTGGAGCCTAGGCCCACTCCAAGCCAGTATTTCTTCCCCATTTATTTTTTGTTTATTTATTTTAATTAGTTTATTGCTTTCATAGGAATGTTCATCAGTTTACTAGTTCCAGTATTTGCAGTAGGTTTATTTTCAGGAATGTGTACATGATTTATTTTTGTATATTTAATTATGTTCTTCTTACGTAATTTATTGAGGAGTGCGGGAATGATTGACAACCATTTCAAGAACACCCCCCAAATGTAGGAATAGCAGATTCACCTCCAGTGGTATTGTAGTAACCTAATTCGACTCTTCGCAAGTTTACGAAGCTCTCTGGGTTGATAATTAAATGCATAGGCATGTGACAAAAATAGGAAACCATTCACCTTGTTTGGCCCGCAACATTTTGGCATCGTTTCGGGGAAGCGTATTAATTAGATTACTTACAATACCTTGAAACCTTCCATCTGACCTTGTATGAGTTCTTTGAGAAGAAGAGGACATGACGGTCACTTTATAAGAACTAATCCATTAGGACCTGAGTCAACCGAGCATTTTGGATTTGAGTTAGACTCGCCCGACCTACCAGCAGTCCATTGGAGTGAGGAACCACACTTTATGCAAAGTGTCACCTCATCCCATCAATAATGGGATGAACGAATCATCATAAATCCCTTATTTAATAGGACTCCTCTAGAGGAAGCCCTATTGTGGAAGGCTATGGAGGATCAGACGATCTCGCCAAAAAACCTTAGAGCATTGACTCAGAAAGTCTTAAACGACCGGAAGGCCATAAACACTGCATTAGAAACCACATTTCCTTAAAAAATGGATAACGATGAAGTCTCATCTTGCTTTAGTTTCCCAATAGAGGAGGGAGTAGGAGATACCAAAATGAAAAACATATCCCCTACTCACCTTTCGTCCTTCAGAGGACACCCGACTGAGGACCCTGACTTATTTTTATTCAAGTTTGATGTTTTGTGCAGGTCTGTGGATTACAAATCAAATGCACAAAAATTGAAATTATTTCCTTCTACATTAGACAATGCAGCTCTACGATGGTTCATCGGTCTGGGAGACAAACACATCACCACCTGGGACCAGATGAAGATGCTCTTTCTAGAGAAATATCAAGATTTCGGGAGAGCAAGAGACTCCAGGAAGGAGGTCCTGAGCATGACACAAAGAGAAGATGAGTCTCTCGAGGACTATTGGGAGAGATTTAGCTTTAATATTCAACGATCCCCTCACTCGAAGCTATCTGATAAGTCCCTCAAAAGCATCTTCTTGAGGGGACTTACCAATGAGTCACTGGAGGCTCTTAACATGATCTCTGGAGGTGATGTCTATCAGCATGCTATGGATGACATTCGGAAATTATGCTGAAAATACTCGAGAATGCGAGGCAAAATCATCGCCAAGACCATGAAGGCGACTGCTTCAGTCACCAAAAAAAAATAGGCAACATGCTGGAGGATTTGAAGAGCGAAATTCTCTCATCTATAGCACTGCAGATGGATACGCTACTGTTAGAAAAGAAGAAACAAGAAAATGATGTAGCATTAGCCTATTTCTACCCAAAATGTAGAGGAAGGCACGCAAAGAATGCATGCCCAAAAAACAAGGTCAGAGTATGCGCAGTTTGCAGGCTGAATCATAAAACTAGATTGTGCCCACAACTACCTAGTAACCAGGAAGCGGCTGAGAGCACGGAGGCCTACTTTATAGGCAATAGGAAGAGTTGGCCACATCTCCCCACGGGGAATATACCAACTGAAATGCCATCATATGGGGGAGGGTCATACATGCACCAAGGACCCCCTCAACCACCTAATATGGGGTGGTGGGGACCGTCACCCTGGATGAACGCACCCCCAGTAGCATTCCCGAATCAACAACCATGGATGCCATATCCATATCCTGGGTAGTAGTGGAGAGGCCACAATGCATGGAATCAGACTCCATAGAATGTAGCTCCTGCTCACATCCAACAGAACTTACCAGCATTTCCAGTAGCGAGACCTGCGTAGCTACCAGCACAACCGATAGCAAACCCGAACAACAAAGTAAATCAGCCGGCATACAACGTAGAAGGTGATATGTATCATATGTACAATATTCAGCTTAGATCAGGTAGGCAGCTAGGAGTAGAGACACCGCCTCTGGTAGAAGAGGAGGAAGAAATGGTAGAGACACCTCCACTGGTAGAAGAGGAGGCATAAATAGAGGAGACACCTCTGGTAGAAGAGGGAAAAGCACTTGAGAGAGCGGAGGCTCCATTTCCTAGCCGGCTGTAGGAACAAAGAAAAAAAACACAACTGGAATTCGACCTCTTGTCAAGCTTGAAGAATCTCACGGTAACAATCCCATTATTTCAAGCAATTCGAGATGTCCCAATTTACACCAAGGCAATTAGAGAAATGTGTCTAAGGAGATCGGAATGAAAAGCTACCTAGACTATCAACATCATGGGTAAACTGGCAGATCTACTAATGGGTAGAACATGTCATCTGAAGTATGCAAATCCAGGAAGCCCAGTGCTGACCATAAAAATTGGAGGACATTCCCTGTCCAACACATTGGTTGACCTCGGGGTAGCCATCAACATGATGCCTCAAGAGACCATGTAGAGGCTGTGGCTCACGAACCTGAAGCCAACCATGATAGTGTTGTAGTTAGCCGATCGATCAACCGTGTCACCAAAAGGGATCTTTGGAAGATGTGATCATAACAGTCAATGCATGGGAATATCCAGCCAATTTTTTAGTTTTGCAAACCAAGACCAGGTTGGGCGGTTACCCGCTCATTTTTGGGGATGCCATGGCTGGCAATAGCCAACCCTTACATCAGCTATCGGGATGGGCTAATGACCATCTCCAATGGGCAAAATGTCAAAAGGCTGACCATTTCACCACTAGCTTAGTCTATGGACTCGATAGAAGAACCCAGGATCACCGAGCATGGAACTACGGAGTTGTCCATAATCCAGTCGGTGATGACCTTGGAGGAGGTGGCAGAAGAGGATGAGGATGGTGCTATCGTGGAGTTTCTCCATGGAGAATCATCCACCCCCACACCTGGATCGTCATTGACTGGTGCCCAAGATCAGCACATCCGAAAAATACACGTTGGGCCAGGGAGGACATTAAACGTCAACAGCAGGTTGACGCCCACACAGCTAGAGAAATTGGAAGAGCTTCTAGTAAAACACCAGCAAGCATTTGCATGGGACTACGCAGATATGCATGACATTAGCCCAGAAATATGCACCCATCAGATTTATTTAGATGACCAGGCAACTCCTAGTCGACAGCCATAGAGAAGGATGAACCCAGCAATGAAATACATTGCCAGAGAAGAACTGCACAAAATTTTGGCTACCGAATTCATATATCCAATTTTTGACAGTGAATGGGTATCACCATTAGTGGTGGTCCCCAAAAATAACGGGAAATGGCGGATCTACGTGGACTACCGGGCGTTGAACAAGGCGACTAAGAAAGACCACTTCCCGCTACCATTCATCGATCAGATCTTGGACACACTCTCAAGAAGAAAATACTTCTCCTTTCTAGATGGTTTCAATGGTTACAACCAGATCCAGATAGGGGAAGAAGATCAAGATAAAACAATGGTCACCTGTTCATGGGGAACGTTTACCTATAAGGTATTGCCTTTTGGATTGTGCAACGCACCGACCACCTTTCAAAGGGCGGTGCTTAGCATATTCTCTAATATGATAGGAGACGGGGTGGAAGTATACATGGATGACTTCACCGCCTATGGAGAAACCTTCGAGGAGGCAATGACAAATTTGGAAAGAGTGCTCGACAGGAGCAAGGAAAATCATTTGTCCCTAAGTAATGAAAAATGTTTTATGATGATGCAGGAAGGCATCGTGTTGGGACACCACCTCTCTGCAGAAGGAATAATATTAGACAAGAGGAAGATCGAGGTCATAAGAGAACTACCTAGCCCCAGAACGCAGAAGGAGGTAAGAATTTTCCTTGGATCAGTCGGGTACTACCAATAATTTATCGTCGAATTTAGTAAGATTGCCAAACCACTGCACACCCTAATTTCTAAGGACGTAGAGTTCAATTGGACGGGATATTGCGAAGAAGCATTCCAATTGCTGAAAGAAAAATTGATATCTGCACCGGTCTTGAGAGGACCGAATTGGGCCATACCGTTCCATATTTACTACGATGCATCTAACGGTGCGATCGAAGCTGTCCTCGAGCAGAAAGACGACGAAGAATTCTACGCCATCTATTATGTCAGTAAAAACTTGGCGGGAGCAGAGCTCAACTATACAGTGACAAAAAGAATTCCTCGTAATTGTCCATGCAATAAAAAAATTATGCCACTATATAACGAGATACAAAGTCTTCGTCCATATGGACCACGCGGCTATCAGGTATCTGATGAGCAAGCCGGCCATTGGTGGCAGAATTATCAGATGGCTATTGCTATTGCAGGAATTCAACATCACTATAGTCGATAAATTGGGCAAGGACAACGTCATGGCAGATTTTCTATCCAGATTGATACCAACAAATCATCAAGCAGTGGAAGATCAGTTTTCAGATGAACATCTGTTCGCTATTAGTGAACAAATTCTGTGGTATGAAGACATAGCCAATTACTTGGCCATCGGAAGGACCTCACCTACTCTCTCCTATAGAGAAAAGCAGGCGGTCATAGAGAAGAGCGTATCATTCCTTTGGATGGATGGTATCCTATTTAAAATAGGACGAGACCAAATTATAAGAAGATGCGTAGCAGAACAAGAGTTTTCAGAAGTGCTCAAGGCATGTCATGATGAGCCATGGGGAGGACACTTTGCAGGGAAACGAACTGCCTACAAAATCCTGCAGGCTGGGTATTTTTGGCCCACTCTATTCAAGGATGTGACTGTGTATACCAGCAAGTGTGACGAGTGCCAGAGGATGGGTAGACCAACCCACCGAGATGAAATGCCCTTGCAGCCCCAGGTACACCTAGAACCTTTCGATAAATGGGGCATGGACTTCGTGGGACCATTTAATCCACCTTCGATGGGAAGGAGGTTTATTCTAGTCTGCACGGATTACATCACCAAATGGGTGGAAGTGCAAGCATTAAGGGACTCAAAGGAAAGAACGGTCACCAATTTTTTATTTGCCCATATTTTCATATGATTTGGGGTTCCTCGGGAGATAACAATAGACCAAGGGCCCCAATTCACCTCCAAATTGATTGAGGAACTGATGGAGCAGTATAGAGTTCGGCACAATAAAACCACACCCTACCATCCACAGGCGAACGGGTAAGTAGAAGTGACAAACAGGGAGATAGAAAATATCCTGACCAAAACCGTGCAGCAACACAAGAAAGATTGGGCCACACGGTTGCCGGAGGTAGTTTGGGCATACAACACCACGTGGAAATCCACCACAGGATGCACACCTTTCCAAATGGTCTATGGAAAAAATGCGATGATGCCCATCGATTTCGAAATCAAAACTCTGAGGACGGATTCATAATTAAATTTGAGCTTGGATGAAGCTCAAAAATAGAGGATTCGCCAGCTAGATCAGCTAGACGAAATCTAACTAGATGCTTTATAGAGGACATATATTATACAAAAGCATAGAAAGAAGCGGCATGATAACCACATCAAGCTAAAGAAGTTCCAGGTAGGGGAATGGGTACTGTTGTATGATTCCCGATTCCAGGAAAGGAAGGGAAAACTTATGCAGAGGTGGATGGGGCCGTATGAGGTGGCAAAGCTTATTAGGAATGGGGCGGTGTGCGTTAAGACAATTGATGATAGCAACACCATGTTCACAGTCAATAGCCACCGACTATGCCCCTATAATATGTCCGAAATGTTACAGGTGGAATCCAGAGTAGGCGTGGGGGAGACCCCATCCTGCTAAATCTGGACCGAACTCTCACAGGTGAAATGGTGGGCACGAAAGTGCTCACCCAAATTTTTTAGTTAGTTAATATAGTTTTTTTTAATGTGTATTTTTGCAGGGACAACGCCCGCATGCAAGCTGCAGGCATCCTAATCCAGGGCCTAACAGGCACGAAACACATCTAACTGCCTTTATTTTCCTTTTTTATTTTGGTTGCTTTTTGCAGGTGGAGGATCTGACAGCACGAGGGATAGGTATCTGGGGAACCAGGCCTGATTCGGCTCAGCATTACGACATCGGCTCGTAGGTAGAATCTGGGTAGCATGAAAAATTGGGAAGGTTTGATCACCCTTTTTCCAATCAAATCGCCATCCAGAAGAAGGTGCCTTACAGCATCCAGAAGGTGCCAAGTCCAGAAGAATGCGCCTTACTGCACCCGAAATGCACCCATCCAAAAGAAGGCACCTTACTGCACCCAGAAGGTGTCCATACAGAAGAAGGTTCCTTACTGCAGTCAGAAGGTGCCCATCCAGAAGAAGGTGCCTTACTGCACCCGAAAGGCGCCCATCTAGAAGAAGGCGCCTTACTATAGTCAGAAGGTGCCCATCCAGAAGAAGGTGCCTTACTACACCCAGAAGGCACCCATCCAGAAGAAGGTGCCTTACTACAGTCAGAAGGCACCCATCTAGAAGAAGGTGCCTTACTACACCCGAAAGGCGCCCATACAGAAGAAGGTGCCTTACTGTAGTCAGAAGGTGCCCATCTAGAAGAATGCGCCTTACTGCAGTCAGAAGGCACCAAGTCCACAAGAAGGCACCTTACCGCATCTGGAAGGTGCCAAATTGGAGGGCAGCGCCTTCCATTCAAAAAAATAAAAATAAATAATAATAATATATATATATATAGGTTCCTTCCGTGGCAAGAAGGCACCAAGTCAAAAAAAAAAAAAAGCCAGCCGAATACACCTTCCAACATCAGGAAGGCGCATTCATCCAACCGAATACGCCTTCCAACATTAGGAAGGCACATTCGTCAAGATGAGCGCCTTCCAACATCGTGAACGTGTGAACCAGAAGGAGGCACCCCCCCACATTGGGAAGATGCATGCAGGCAAAAGTGCCTCCCACCAATCAGAGGCACCTCGTAGCACCGAAAGGCGCATTCGTTCGAAGAAGAGCACCGACAATGTTGGAAAGGCGCTACAAGGGCACCATCCACATGGGGAAGGTACCAAAGAATTCCTCCCGCGTACAACATTTACATCTATCGGATGCCTCGAGCGAAATGAAGCATCGCACGAATAAGCAAAATCAAATGACCATACCCCTCCCTCATTTCACAAGTGAGCAAATCAGCGGCTACCATGACAACTGGAACACCGAATCAGGTACGCGCATACTAAATCAAATCTTTTATATAATTATTTATAAATACACAGTACCAAAAAATACAGCTGTCATAGAGATCGTACCCCCCACCATAGCCAAAATCGCGTGCCAATGATAGGGTGCCTTCCATAACTACTAGGGTTAGGTGTCTTTTCTATAATAAGGTGCCTTCCTGAAGAAGGAAGGACAGAAAAACAATACAGCAGTAGAAGGCACCATGGGAGGAAGGTCCAAGAACCATGCGATCAAGAAGAATGAACCCAGTGACACTGATGGGATCAGAGGGGCAGTGAAGACCCAATCCGAAGCCAAGGGGTGGATGGAATACTGCACCCTGGTCAGTCAAGGCCAATACGTAGAGGCAGCTAGAGAATTCACCACCTCTTTGAGGGACGATGCGACCCAAGTATGAGGGATGGAAATTCCAGTCACCCCTGAGTTCATCTCACAGGCGACTAGATTGCCTCTCACGGGGGAATGTAGATACAAGGGCGAAGCGTTAAAACTATACGCGAAATACTACTGCCAGGAGGAAATGTGCAGATATACAGGGATGGGTTACTCAAAAATAGTCTCCCCATGAATATGCGGAAGATGTTCGAGCAGATTGCTTGATTATTCACATGCACAGGGAAGTATACCCATCTGCACCTTAATCATGTGCACTTCCTCAATCACCTAGTGCATGGGAGGAAATTAAATATACCTTTCTACTTGGCAAGTGCTTTGAAAGATGAAGCGGCTCGATACCAGAAAGGGGCACCGTCCGCCTTAGCCCACCATGGACTGATATCGGCATTGGTCTGCCATGCAGAAGCACAAGGATAGAACCGCGACGCAGAGGGAGATGGTGGCCAAATAGAGCAACACAATGCAATTGTCAAATTAGGGCAAGGTGAAGCATCCCCTGTAGAGGAGATAACAAACATCAGGCAATTGGCATTGCCCTATTTTCTAGGAGGAGTAGAGCAGTCACCGGTGCCTAAAGACATAGAGGATAGAGGGCATTCCCCAATTCCCGAGTATGAGGAGGAAGGAGTGCCACTCGCTGGTGGTGAGGACGAACCAATTCCTAGGAGGAAACATCTATGGTGATTCCTCTCGATAGAGGAAGGAAAGAGTGACACAGAGATAGACGTTGCCACCCAAACCCTTAGAGAATTAATGAACCAAAGCCAACAGAATGGAGGAACTTCTGGGAGTAATGACCAGATCAATGCGGCCTTGGAGGAGGCGCTCGACTGGAAAACCGATTGTTGGATGGCATAGCAGATTCTGGAAGATTGCCAGAACCAACATAAAAGGGAGTTGGAGGAAAGGGATAGACAAATCACTTAGCTTGAGCAGCTAGTCTAGCAGTTGTAGGAGGAAAATCAAATGCTCCAGGACAGAGGAACAGTAAGATAGGAGGCATCCACTCAGACTGATTGGGTAGAAGAAGTGCCGATGAACTCTCCCACATCCGTCAAATGAGTATTCTCTTCGGGGAGATTTGATCGGACACCCGATAGAGCAGCCCAGAGGCAGGGGAGGACTCCTCTGTTTTCAGGGGTGAAAAGGAAAGAAGTCCTACGATGCCCCCTATCATTGTCTTGAGTGACACAGAGCAGGACGAAGGTCTCCAGTAGCAGATAAGACCAGAGGATACGGAGGAACTCCCCAGGCTTGAAGAAGGAGAAGAGCCTAAGGGGTCGACACCAGGTAGATAGGAGAAAGAAGGATCACCCCCGGAGATAGCAGCACAGTCGATCCTTCAGAGGAAAGAGAAGTCCCCAAAGGAGAAAGAAGAGACCCCGGTCCAAGCCACCACATTTTCTATAGAGGCCAAGGCAAAGAGGCCCAGGATGGCTCTACAGAAGGTGAAAGAGACCTTTGTTGAGTCAGAGGAGGACGAATGGGACATGCAATTGTTCATCAAAAGGCAAAAATATTTTGAGCAGCTGCGCAATGAAATGAAAGCAGCCAAGGAGGCCAGGAAGGCATCCTCGAGGGTAAAAGGAGATTTTGGCATCTACGTCAATCCGGCAAAAGACAACCAGTTTTGGGACATCTATGGTTCATCCCGAGGGTAGCCTTCCATGATGAGGAGGTACTTGGAACGATGGGGAGTATATGGCCCACAATTGGAGGCCATTGCAATTGCAAAGGAGAATGCAGGGCTTACCCCTGAAGCGACCAAATTATACAAGGCCCAAGTAGTGCCTTCCAGAGGGGATAACTCAAATATCCCTCTGGCAGAGGTTAGACCTCCAGACGCTGACCTCTAGCAAGCTATCGAAGCTGCATTTCAATTGGCAGGAACCACGCTGGCTAGACCACCACCAGTAGTGGCCAAAACAAGAAGGGGACAATTGACAGCCACTGTTTCCCATAGGCAAAGGTGAACCACACCTTCAAATGCCAACATGAAAAGACAGACTCGAGCCGCAGGGGCAGCCGAATCCTCCAAGAGATGGCGACGATGAAAATTCAGAGGGCTACCTGTAGTTTGGATGCCACGAGGGCATGGCATATGTTAGGCGTGGGGGGATGATGAGCACCAAAAATGCTCATATTTTGTACATATTTCTTGGATCAATATGCGGTTGTATAATAAGGATTGCATACTTTTATGAATGATTATATAGATATTTGATATAATTATGCATGTTATCTAATTTGTGTGCTTTTAGTATGTTTTGTGGAATTGTAGTTGATTTAGTTAGATTTGGAATGGTCGAGGTCTTTTGATGGACTTGGCACTTTATTTTATCAAGGGTCAATGTAGAGAACATAGACGCCTCCCTGCAACCGAAAGGTGCCAAGGTAACAAGCGCCTCCCTGCAATCAGAAGGCACCAAACCAAATACGAGTGCCTCCCTATAGTCAGAAGGTGCCAACTGAATACAAGCACCTCCCTGCAGTCGAAAGGTGCCAACTGAATACGAGCACCTCCCTACAGTCGGAAGGTGCCAACTGAATACAAGCGCCTCCCTGTAGTCAGAAGGCGCTAACTGAATACAAGAACCTCCCTACAGTCAAAAGGTACCAACTGAATACAAGTGCCTCCCTACAGTCGGAAGGTGCCAACTAAATACGAGCGCCTCCCTGCAGTCGAAAGGTGCCAACTGAATGCGAGTGCCTCCCTGCAATTGGAAGGCGCAAACCAAAGACAAGCGCCTCCCTACATTCGAAAGGCGCCAACAGAAGGCAAGTGCCTCCCCACAACCAGAAGGCACTAATAGAAGGCAAGCACCTCTCCATAGCTGGAAGGCGCTAATAGGAGGCAAGTGCCTCCCTACAACCGAAAGGCGCCACTGATTCTTTGCCCGTTGACCAGAGTTGAACGACGTGGATGGCAGTGGCTGGTGCAGTTCCAGCTCTGCATCATGCAAAGCTAAATTGGAGATAGCACCAACATATCCAAATGTATTACTGATGCCAGGCAAAGCACGAACCAAAATGAACATGTCACCTTTAGAACAGAATGCCAGACGTCGATTGCATTCGCCAGACTATTCTAATTTAGTCTGGGAAGAATCGACTATTGTAACCACTTTTATAACAAAAGTTCTATGGGTGTGTTATATAAACACACGCAGATCATTCTGAGGATATATAGAAATAATTAATAAAGATCCATTATGAATTACAGAAGATAAATTGTAATACGTTGATAAATATATTCCAGTTCCAGAAGTTCTAAGCACGTGTTCAATCGGGAAGGAGCTACTGGAGCCTGGGCCCACTCCAAGCCAGTATTTCTTCCCCATTTCTTTTCTATTTATTTATTTTAATTAGTTTATTGCTTTCATAGGAACATTCATCAGTTTGCTAGTTCCAGTATTTGCAGTAGGTTTATTTTTAGGAATGTGTACATGATTTATTTTTGTAGATTTAATTATGTTCTTCTTACGTAATTTATTGAGGAGTGCGGGAATGATTGACAACCATTTCAAGAACACCCCCAAACGTAGGATTAGCAGATTCACCTCCAGTGGTATTGTAGTAACCTAATTCTGACTCTTCGCAAGTTTACGAAGCTCCCTGGGTTGATAATTAAATGCATGGGCATGTGACAAAAATAGGAAACCATTCACCTTGTTTGGCCCGCAACAATTTTCAAAAACAAGTAAACTAACTATTGATTTGCTGCACAAAATACAAGGATGCTTTAACCTTGCATATGCCATGGCAAGAGACAATTTGTGGTCTAGGTATGGGGGCACACAATCCCCATGAACATGAGGCTCTTAACATCCCCTGACTTACCTTTTCATTGGTTGTGGGTGTCTGAACCAATACCTATGTATCAAGTAGTAGTTTGAGGAATATTGGATAATTCACACGCCCAAGTGTGTACTCACTACTCTCTTTTTAAGCTCACTGGTGCACTAGTGAACCTTTTGTGGTTTGTCCTGAGGTGTCTTTCAAGGCATTTTTGGTTTGTGGTGTTCTTAAAATATTACAAATACCTACCATACAAAACATACCATAATTTTTGGTTAGAATGCGATTAAGCTTATGCTTGGTGGGGGTCCCACCGGTAGTGCCAGAATGAAACGATAAAAAATACACTCTATAATACTTCATTAAATATTATAGAATCTATTGCATTTGTATTTATAGTCATAAAAGGGGTTACAAAGATTTGATATCCTTTTATAAATTTTACCTAAAGGCTACAATAGGGTCTTCCCTTAGGAATCCCTTTCAAATGTGGTACAAAGGTAGCAAGATCAATCCTTTTGATTTCCTTGATGAAGGTGGGCTTCTTGCTCGTGAACCACCACTTTTGGAGTGTTCCTTGGTTCTTTTAGGACCTGTGAACCTGTCCTTGTGATTTCAATGCCAGTTATAGAGGTTAGCACCCCATGGGTGCGAACCAATTAGTTTACACGTGTGAGGTATGAACCGGACCCTTTCGGACCAGAATGCTTAGATATGATTCATGGATGCACCGGATTGGCTTTGGATGTGTACTTTGGCTGGTTGAGCTCTTGAACCGCAAATTCTAATGTAGAAATAAACCTATATCACTCACAAAATAGGAATATGCAAGAGATAAACTAATTGTGATGCTCGTATGATGGATGTGAGATGGATGTGTGTTGATTGCAATGGTTGTGGTGATTTCAGCAAAGTTTTGGTATGCAAAAGTTGTGATCCTCAAAATGGTGAAAATGGCCTTCTATTTATAGAGTGGGAAAGGGTGAGAGAAAGGGGATGAGGTGTCCCCTATGAGGTGGCTATGGTGAGGTGTCCACCAAAGAGGTGTCCCTTGAGGTGTCTTGGGTCATAAGTGAAGTTGGGTGAGAGAACCCCTCACCCATACAAAAGTAATGATGATTAGGGATAAATATCAATTTGCAATCAATATTTACCTTTATTGAAATATCTTAGCATTAAATAATCATTTTTGTGTGCAAAAATCTCCATCTTGCATTAATGACCTAGGGGGATGTGAGGTGGAGAAATATCTGGGTGAGATGTGGCAGGGCTAGGCTAGGCTAGGCTAGGTGAGGTGGAAGGCTAGGCTAGTCAAAGTAGACTAGGTGAGGTGGAGGCTTTTAATTAAATCAATATTAGATCTAATTAAGTATGAAATTAGCCATAAAGCATAATTTGACCAAAAGTGTTGACTTTTTTCCCATAAAGTGCTTTTTGACCATGGTGAGGGTTTCAACCTTAGTTGAGTTGATATGAGGTCACATGAAGATCCATGGTTAAGTGTAGGAAAGGGCTTGGCTAGCCCAAAGGGGCTAAGGATAGTGAATAATGGTTTTTAGTCAATTTATGCAATTTTTGAAGGTTTTGCAAATTGATTGACCATGGAAATGGGGAGAGGGACAATATGCGACTTTTTGGTGTCTACACTAACCTCTTTAATTTTGGCATAGAAGTGATTGTGGTTGTGTCAGATTTACAAGATCCCTTCACCATCAAGAAAAAGGTATGAGCACATTCTTCCATAGTTGAGTTGATTGGTTGGTTTTCTAAAAATAAGCTTGGAGTGAAAAGGACTTGATTAGGGTTTCCTTTTTAGAGTGTTTGATTTAATGCATAAAAGTTTTTTGGAATAAATATTTTTGATTAGAACCTTTTTTGATAATAATTTTTGTTGAAACTATTGGTTATATGAAGAACTTGAGTTAGAGTTTTGAAAAGAACATGAGGATCATTGTTATGTGAGATTTGTTGTTGAGCATTGTTGGAAATATTTTGAGTTGGTGGTTATATGCTTGATCTAGGGTTTGTGAGAAAGGGATGTTTCATTGAGTGATTGGTTGAGTAGAGTTGATTGAGCCTAGTCAAGTGGATGTGTGAAGTGATTTTTCAAGTTCCATAAAACAAATTATTCTATATTTGGATTTGAGTTAAAAAAGTGATTGAGAATTGAATATAGAACATATTGAGTCTCTAACAATTATCTTTATGTTTCTATGAGATTTGGACAAGTTCTATGTGGACTTATTGAGAAAAATTGAGCAAGTTCTGTGTGGACTTGTTAAGAATATTTGAGGAAGTTCTGTGTGGACATGATGAGCAGCTTTGAGCAAGTTCTGTGTGGACTTGTTGAGTAGATTTGTGCTAGACCGAAGGACTGTGTTCAGTGCAGATTTGATATAAATATTTGGAGGTGATGGAACAGAGAGGACAGTAGTCTCTAATGGATAGAGATCCATCAGCCAAGGTAGTGAGGACAAGTATTCTGAGTGGGGACAAGAGTCTTTAGTGGAGAGATATCCATAAGATAATGTAGTGGAGGCAGTAGTCTTCTAGAGGTTCACTAGCCATAGCAGATGAGGAGTTCTCCTATGGATAGATACCCACAATCTTGATTTAGGGTATAAAAATATCCATTGGAAAAAGGTCCATAAATATTATAGGGAACGAATTCCCAAGAGAATTTATTTGAGAAAAATTTATAAGAAATATTTTATCTGTGGAGTAGCCCGCATTGGGTGAACAACATAAAATCATGTGTCTCATATGTGTGATGTTTTTTGTGATGTTTACTGCTTTAATATTTCTTATGTTATTATTTGGATTAAAAAGTAAAAAGTTTTATCTTATACTGTTCACCCCCCCTCTCAGTATAAGCACATGTTCTTCATTTGGTATCAGAGCGGGTCTCTCCATAAAAAGACTAACAACTTGGAGGAGGATCCATCAATAGCACACATGAATTTTAAAAATGAAGAAGAGACTATGTTTGACATAAAAGAAGAATTCTTTGCTGCTCTCAAAAAATTGGAAAGACTTAGAGAGAAGAATTCAAGCTTGAAGGAACAAGTTCAAGAAGATGAAGAAGCAAGGATGGAACTTATACAAAATCTCACAGAAATTAAGATTAGGGTGGAAGAAGGAAAGAAGATTGAGAAAGACATGACAGATCTATTGAGGACCAAGGTTCTACAAGATGTAGAATATGAGAAAAAGAAAGAGGAATCAAGTCATCAGAAAGCAGAAATATCAAACAAGGATAAGCAAGCAAAGGATATCAGAAAGGAAGAAATCAAAGGAGAACCCTGGATAAGAGTTAATCACAAGAGGAGGATGACTTCTCCGCAAATTCCAAGACATCCAAACAGGTTACATAATTTCTTCCATGGTCATTGCTTTTCTTGTAATAAATATGGTCATAGAGTTGTACAATGTATTCATCATGCAAGATACAATAGAAATTTCAATTCCTTTGCACCTCTCATGGATGATGATGTTACATGTTACAAATACAATAATTTTGGGCACAAGGCTAGATGGTGTAAAATGATACTTCCTAAGTCTAGAAAAATAATTTCAGCAACTAGGAAAGATGAAAAAGAAAATGTTAAGGGTAGATCAATGTTAGTACAAACAACCCTTCATGCTCAGGATAAAGAAGAACAATGGTATCTTGATAGTGGTTTCTCTAGTCACATGATATGAGACAAAGATAAATTCATTGTACTAAAAGAAACAAATAGAGGATCAATAAGTTTTGGTGATAATGGATCAACAAGGATTGGTGGAAGAGGAACTCTAAGTTTAGATAATGGGAAAAAAAAACTGAGAATATTTTGTATGTTAAAGGGTTAAAAAACAATCTGCTGAGTATAAGCCAACTTTGTGATCAAGGATACATGGTTACTTTCCATCCATATAGATGTGAGATAAGAAAATCAGAAACTAGAAAAATCATTGCCAATGCAAGAAGAACTCCAAACAACTTATACATGCTCAATGAGATCAAAGGGGAAAAGTGCTTTCTATCACAAGAAGATGAGAGTTGGTTATGGCATAGAATATTGGGTCACTTGAATTTTGACAACATAGTCAACATAAGCAATAAATAGGCAGTTAGATATTTACCCAAAATAAGAAGACCTCAAAACACAATCTGTGCACCTTGTCAACATGGAAAGAAAACTAGGACAACATTCAAGTCAAAAGGATATATGTCATCTAAGCCATTGAGCCTAATACATATTGATCTATGTGGTCCTACCAGGACACAAAGCATCCAGGGTGAGAGCTAATTTATACTGTTTATAGATGATTATTCCAGAATGGTTTGGGTAGCCTTCCTAAAAGAGAAGTTAGAGGCCTTTGGAAAATTCAAAGCATTTAAGGAATTTGTTGAAAATGAAACTGGAAAAAGGATTAAGTGTCTAAGATATGATAGAGGAGGAGAATTTACTTCAAATGAATTTTTAGAGTTTTGTGAACAACATGGAATCAAGAGAGAGTACTCAGCAGCAAGAACTCCTCAACAAAATGGGGTAGTTGAAAGGAAAAACAAGATAGTTGAAAACATGGCTAGAGCTATGTTAAATGAATCTAAGCTATCAGATGGTTTTTGGAGAGAAGTTATAAACACAACAATATACATAATCACTAGGGCTCAAATGAGGGTAAATCATCACAAGACTCCATATGAGCTTTGGAAAGGAAGACCTACCACTGTAAAACACTTCAAAATTTTTGGAAGTAAATGTTACATAAGATGGGAAGACCAAAACTTAGGCAAGTTTGATCCAAGATGTGATGAGGGAATTTTTCTTGGTTATTCTACAAGGAGTAAAGCCTACAGATGCTTCAACAAAAGAACACACACTATGGTGGAAAGTATAAATGTAACAATTGATGAAAAGATAGATTCAAGGGAACCAGTTCAGAAAATTGTGTATCAAGAAGATGGATGTTGTCAAGAAGAATTTTGTGAGGAATTAGATAAAGAAGAAGAAGAAACACAAAGACTTCTTCCTAAAAATCCATCCAGGTATGTACAAAAACATCATCCAAAAGAGCAGATCATTGGGGATCCAGATGAAAGACAGACAAGAAGAAGAATAATAAAACCATCTCAACAAGCAAATTTTTCTTTGCTATCTAAGATTGAGCCAAAAGACTTCACTCAAGCAAGTGAGGATGAATTTTGGATTAAGGCAATGAATGAGGAATTGGATTAGATAGAGAAGAGAAAAACTTGGGAACTTGTTCCATGACCAAAGGACAAAAATGTGATTGGCACAAAATGGGTTTTCAGAAACAAATTAAATGAAGACGGACAAGTGGTCAAAAATAAAGCAAGGTTAGTATGCAAAGGTTATGCACAGGTAGAAGGAATTGAATTTGATGAGACTTTTGCTCCAGTTGCATAGCTTGAAGCTATAAGGATGTTTTTAGCCTTCTCAAGTTTCAAGAACTTCAAGGTATATCAGATGGATGTCAAGTCAGCATTTCTAAATGGGGTTCTAGAAGAAGAAGTTTATATTGAATAGCCAGAGGGATTCATACTAGCAGATAAACCATATCAGGTATGAATATTGAAAAAGGTATTGTATGGTTTAAAACAGGCATCGAGAGCATGGTACTCAATATTGGATAAGTATCTTCAGGAACAGGGCTTCAAAAAAGGAATAGCAGACAATAATTTATATATCAAAAATGAAGGGAGTGATCTATTAATAGTGGTTGTTTATGTTGATGACATAATATTTGGGGGAAACAATGATAAGATGTGTAAAGAATTTGCTAAGAACATGCAAAATGAATTTGAGATGTCTATGCTTGGTGAATTTTCCTTCTTTCTTGGACTTCAGATTTCACAATCAGAAAGAGGAGTGTTTCTCTCATAAGCCAAGTATATAAAAGAAATGTTAAAGAAATTTAGGTTAGAATATTGTAAACCAGTAAGTACTCCCATGGTTACAGGATGCAAGTTGAGTAAGGATGATGAATCTCCAGAGGTAGATCAGAGACTATACAGATCTATGATTGGTAGCTTATTGTATGTTACAGCTACAAGACCAGACATAGTACAATCAATAGGATTAGTGGTAAGATTTCAGGTGGCACCTAAGGAAACACATGTGGCAGCAGTAAAAATAATTTTTAGGTATCTAAAAGGGACTATGGACTTTGGGCTTTGGTATCCCAAAAGTGATAGTTTTACACTAATAACATATACAGATGCAGATTGGGTCAGACAAAATTGATGACATAAAAAGTACAAGTGGAGGAGCATTCTTTCTTGGAGAATGTTTAGTCTCTTGGTTAAGCAAGAAGCAGGTTTCAGTATCTTTATCTACATAAAAAGTATAATACATTGCAATAGTAGCCAGTTGTACA
Source organism: Wollemia nobilis (assembly GCA_028583015.1). Lineage (NCBI taxonomy): Eukaryota > Viridiplantae > Streptophyta > Pinopsida > Araucariales > Araucariaceae > Wollemia > Wollemia nobilis. Next base: position 23,536,415 of record JAQPPZ010016892.1, read on the forward strand.
CAGGTGTTATGGATGAAGAGAACTCTAGAATATTTCAAGATAAAGCATGATCATCCCATTCCTATACTATGTGATAATACTAGTGCCATAAGTATCTCAAAAAATCTAGTAATGCACTCCAGGACAAAGCACATTTCGATTAAGTACCATTTTATGAGAGAACATGTGATAGATAAACATGTCAAATTGGAATATGTCACTACAAAGGAAAATATAGCAGATATTTTCACTAAGCCACTTTCAAAAGAAAATTTTGAGTATCTTCGAGGAAAATTGGGAGTGAGACTCCCACCCAAGAATTAACCACCTCAAGAGGAGGTGGGGGAGGGGCTAAGCTAAGAGGCTCATTCTTAGCCCCGAGCCCCAAAGGTGACCCTTTGCCATTGATGTCAAAGGGGGAGAGATTTGAGTAAGGGGGAGATATTTGATATTTGAGAGAGCATTGAGCCAGGGGGAGTAATGTCCCAGGGGGAGCAGAACAAAGGAAAGATCAAGTTTTCAGTTAAAATAATTTGGGTTGCCATCAATGACAAAGGGGGAGATTGTTGGACATTTTGAGCTTATTTAGTTGTCATTGATGTCAAGGTGAAAATTCATCATTAATGTCATGGAGCACACCATCAATAGCACCAGGAACAATGCAAAGAGTTGAAGAAAAAGTTGGAAAAATATTGTTTTATGAAGGTTTATGGTAAACTCATGGTGGAAGATTAAATGGTTTTATTAAATTCATTATGAGGATATAAAAGTCTCCTCACACATTGAGATGGCAGTTAAGATTTTAAAAAGACCCATGGTGGAAGAATTATTTACAAATTTAAAGGTTTAAGTTTAAACCCAAGGAAGGCTTTAATCTCCTTAAAGCTAAAGTTTAAAAATATAATTTATAAAATTTAAATTCCTTAGAATTTAAATAATTTATAAATTATAAAGGTTGGAAAGCATCGACGTCATCAAACAAGTGGGAGCACCGACGTCTAAACAACAAAGGGAGTTCGTGTATAAATTAATGCCAAAGAGGCATTCAAAACTTACCCCTCGACATTATTAATGCATGCGACAAGTTTGAAACATTTTTGGTGAAATCATGATTGTTGAGGAAGAAGACAAGGATTCGCTTGTCTTTAGTGCTAGGTAAAAGACAAAAGGGAAAGAGCTTTTTGGTTAAATCACAAAGGACACGATGGTCCATTGGCAGCACATGTTTTGCAAAGGTGTTGGGAGTTGAGGAGTCCACGATCGATTCGCGTGGACGATTGGCATGGTTGACTTGAGCGCCAAGGAAAAGTTTTGATCATGTTCGGTTTTGAGCACCAGGTGTGGTAGAAGGAGCACGAGGTTCTCATGGAGTGTTAAGCATGCGTCTAGCGCATGTGGTGGCTAAGTCCATGGCTAGAGCGCTTGCAGGGGCAGAGATTGTGGGTTCGAATCCCACTAAGTGGCAAAGGTAATTTTTGATTAAATTTTTATATTGCCCAAAGTTTTTGCTAAGGTATTGTTAGGAGTTATAAGGGTTTGTGGAGAATTATTTGTTTGTGTTGTTAGGAGTTATAAGGGTTTGTGAAGAATTAATTTTGGTAATTAATTTGTGTTGTTAGGATTTATAAGGGTTTGTGAAGAATTATTTTATTGGAAATTATTTTGTGCCATTTGGAGTTAAAAGGTTTTTGAAAGAGTATTTTATTGAGAAGTGATTTATGTTATTTTAAGGAAAAAATATTTGATTCTTGCCAAAGTTATTTTTGCCATTAAAATTGATTAAAGAGGTTTTGAGTTATTTTGGTGGAAGTTGAAATTATTTTAGTTGGGAGTTTATAAGGTGTTATTGGATAAATATTTTATGTATGTTGTTGGTTGTTTTTGAAATGTGGAGTGATAAGGTGTAATTGAGTTTTTGCATTATATTGTGAGAAATATTTATCTTCTAACCTCTTTAAGTTTGGCATAGAAGTGATTGTGGTTGTGGCAGATTTACAAGATCCCTTCACCATCAAGAAAAAGGTATGAGCACATTCTTCCATAGTTGAGTTGATTGGTTGGTTTTCTGAAAATAAGCTTGGAGTGAAAAGGACTTGATTAGGGTTTCCTTTTGAGAGTGTTTGAGTTAATGCATCAAGGTTTTCTGGAATAAAGAGTTGTGATTAAAACCTTGTTTGATAAGCATTGTTGTTGAAACTATTGGTTGTATGAAGAACTTGAGTTAGAGTTTTGAAAAGAACATGAGTATCATTGTTATGTGAGATTTTTTGTTGAGCATTGTTGGAAATATTTTGAGTTGGTGGTTATATGCTTGATCTAGGGTTTGTGAGAAAGGGATGTTTCATTGAGTGATTGGTTGAGTAGAGTTGATTGAGCCTAGTCAAGTGGATGTGTGAAGTGATTGTTCAAGTTCCATAAAAAAAATTATTCTATATTCTGATTTGAGTTAAGAAAGTGATTGAGCATTGAATATAGAACATATTGAGTCTCTAACAATTCTCTTTATGTTTCTATGAGATTTGGACAAGTTCTGTGTGGACTTGTTGAGAATATTTGAGCAAGTTCTATGTGGACTTGTTGAGCATATTTGAGCAAGTTCTATGTGGACTTGTTGAGCATATTTGAGCAAGTTCTGTGTGGACTTGTTGAGAAGATTTGAGCAAGTTCTGTGTGGACTTGTTGAGCAGATTTGAGCAAGTTCTGTGTGGACTTTTTGAGCAGATTTGTGCTAGACCGAAGGACTGTGTTCAATGCAGATTTGAGACAGAGCTTTGGAGGTGATAGAGTAAATATGGACAGTAGTCTCCAATGGATAGAGATCCATCAACCAAGGTAGTGAGGACAGGTCTTCTGAGTGGGGACAAGAGTCTTTAGTGGAGAGAGATCCACAAGCCAGTGTAGTGGAGGTAGTAGTCTTCTAGAGGTTCACTAGCCAGAGCAGAGGAGAAGGAGTTCTCCTGTGGATAGAGATCCACAAGCTTGATTTAGGGGATCAACATCTCCATTGGACAGAGGTCCATAAACATTGTAGGGAAAGGATTCCCAAGAGAATTTATTTGAGAAAAATTTATAAGAAATATTTTCTTCGTGGAGTAGCCCGCATTGGGTGAACCACGTAAAATCATGTCTCTCATATGTGTGATGATTTGTGTGATGTTTACTACTTTAATATTGCTAATGCTATTATTTGGATTAAAAAGCAAAAAGTACTATCTTATATTGTTCACCCCCCCTCTTAGTATAAGCACATGTTCTTCACCAAGGTGTCCATGGGGGTGTCTTATATCTCTACACTTAGAACAAAGAAATGGGTTCACCAAGAATGGTTTTAAGCCTCACGCCAAGTGCAGGGTGGAAGTGTTTAATGTATGATTTAAGAAAACACCTATGTTGGTCTTTCTAAACTAAACTATGGAACTAAAATAACAATGTAAAACACACAAGATGTAAGAAGACAATTATTAACCCTAATATGATTCTTTGATTCAATGATATCTAACACTAGGTTGCAATAAATGAATCTTTTTCTTTGAGTAAGGGACCAAGAGAATGCACAAACAAGACTAAACCCTAGATTCAAAACTATATGCACTTTTCCTTTTACAATACCTAAAAAGCAATCAAATATTTTCCCCTTTTTATTTATAACCTAGGTTGTGAACATCAATAAAAAATCAAAAAACACACAAACTAAAAAATTTAGGGAACTTATTGATTAGGTGTTTGATCCAAGCTTTATCTTACATCTAGAGTATCCCCCAACTTCAAATATATAAAACTTCACAAAAACCCTAGAAAATATGGTCAATCTTTAGGTGCCTTCTTAGGCAGATATCAGACTAATATTGGAGGTACAATAGTCAAGCCCCCTTGGACATTTTGGTTAACCGTTCAAAATAAAAATGAGCTTTGAACTTTGGAACAAACATAGTGAAATATGATAGCATGGAATAGTAAATGAAATGGAAATAAAATGGACATGATGCTTGAACAAGAATGTAGCTTTGGAAACTAGGGCTTGGGAACAAGTAATTTCCCCCAAGCTAATGCAATATGCAATGTAAGTAAACAAAATGATAATAGGTAGAACATAATACAAAAAAGGAGGAAATAGTTAAAAATAGGTATGCAAATTAAAACCCTAGTATTTTGGATGAACAATTAGCCCAAAGTCTACCAATTCTGGATCCATACCCTATAAATTATTGAGCATGGATTCTGTAACAAAGAGAAAATGGATGTAGAACATAGAATGGATGAAAGTAGGGTTTTTTTCAAATTTGTGCCCTTTAGTAGACGAAACACGAATTTGCATAGAGGGTTCTAAAACCCAAAGACAAAGACTCAAAATATAAGAAATATGAAAATTTATGAATAAACAAACTAACAAATTTAAAGAAACCACCTAGTGATCTTGTGGGAGAAGCAAGATCAAAGGTAGAAGACCTCTCCTCCTTTAAGAAGGCAAGTTGTCATCAAGGCTTTCTCCACTTGCATACCACAAGGAACACACCAACAACAAAATACAAACGGACCAAGAGCACCAAAATATTACACAAGAGACCAAAAGAATTTGTATTTCACATGAACTTTGCTAGATTGGTAGTTAGATTACTTAAGAACATAACTAGTGGAAAAAGAGAATCCAATCCCTTTATTTATAGAGGGCTTGGAGGACTAAAATGCAGGAATGTAAAACTTAACCTTGATTAAACCAACACCTCAAAAAGGGTCGGCTTACCAAATTTATGCCTCGTAATTTTTTGGGTGTAAATTCAATTAATATTAATAAAAGCATGGCAAAACACAAGAAAAAAGGGGTCAAACTTGCTCATAGCAAGTTTGAGAGCCTCCCAAAAGAACCTAAGGAAAAATGACTCATTTGGGTGGATCAATTTTTCATATCTACAAGTAGTACTCGAACCCTAAGTGGTCTTGTGGGTAAGCTTCCAAGCCCCCACTTATAGCATAAATTGTAATCTTCATATTCATATGTATACTGTAAGTTGTGACTAATAAGTTTTTTTATCTCATTTCTTAGTGTTTGTATGATTATGTGCATGTATAAGAGGTTGACTACCACATTTTGTCCCCTTTTTTGTATGTGTAACTTGTGCTTAATTTCAAATGCTAAGAAGAGGATGTGTTTAACTTTGAGATGTTGGTGCATTATAGTCATGTGTTCATGTGTCTTGTTATTATGTAGATGCATCTTATGATCTTGGTGCATCATCCTTGTAGCTTAGGATATTTTTTATTTTGGTTATCTTTATTTTTCTCTTTTCCTTTTCCCCCTAAATTTGGTTAGAGTAGGAAGGGCATTGAAGATCACATCTTAAAAGGAGTCATCCTTATAAAAAACCTTGGAGGTAATTCAATTGAGTCAATTCTCATGCTCTTTGAGTTACCTTGTTGTGTCACTCCACTTGAGGTATGATAGTTTGATCATATGATTGGTGCATCTAGTGATAAAAACAATCAAAGAGGACAACAAAACCCATGGTTCCTATTTATATAAGTAATTCACCCTTGAGTTACCTTAGGTGAGAAATTTCTATTTCCACTAGAAATAAATATTTGGACTATTTTTAGAAAAATAATTGATCTCCAAATGTTAGATTCTTGTAAATACACTCCTAAATGGCTTAGAAGCCTTTAAAAATGGTTAGTGATGCCATTATATGTCAAAATATCATTTTCAAAAATCTTCCTCGAGATTTGTGCACTCCTTGTTTACTTTTAACTACCAATGAATGATTTGCTCCTTAAAGGAGGGTAATTTGCTCATACTGAGTAGTGCTTTGCTCTTGTTTGTTGAGCGCTTTGCTCCAACTAAACCAATCACATATTTTGAAGTAGATTACACCTTAGTACTTGACTTTACAAAATTGGCTCTCTAGATGCTCGAATTACTTGATTCTTTGATTTTATAAGTTTTCAAAGTGTCGAGGACCCTAAGGTAGTAAAAGAGTTAATATACTAAGTTATTTTTTTTTTTAAATTTAGCAAGCCTTCAAATTTATCTTCTAAACATCTATCTCAAATTTACAACTACAAAGGTTTGAGTTTTGTAAAGAGTTTGAGTGTTAGACAATTTATATATTAAATGTTATCTTTTTAAATAAATTATTTAAAATTTTATATTAGATTAAGAGATTCTCATAGAATTTATTTATTTTAGAGATTTTAATTTATCTCCTTTGCTAGTTTCTTCAATATTGTCTTCATTTTGGTTTCTAGTCTATATTTGAACATCTCTCTCTCTCTCTCCCTCCTTTGTTTTGTTTGGATAAAATAATCATTTTTATTTGTCTTTATAATCTAGTTTCAATATGATATTATAGTAACATATTACTATCTTATTATGTCATTACAAAGAGTTGTCACCATAGTGGTTTGGCTTTGGGATTTCTTTTAGAAGACTCAAGTTCAAACCACAAGGAAGTGTGTGCGTGTGTTTAAGTGTGTTAAAAAAAAGTTATAATATTTTTTAGTGTCAATATTGTATTAAATTACCATTACACAAAATGAAGATGCTTTATTATATTGTAGTAAAGTAAAGTTTTAAAAAACTAAGCTTATTTTGCTCTTTGATCCCAAAAAAAACTCACTCTTTTATCTTTCAATCAATATGGTTTCAAATGAAATATTTAAAAATTTAATAGTTACCTAATTAAAATATTTGCTTTTCCTTGGTGGATTTAAGGGCAAAATCTTTAGAACTCTAAATAAAAGGTTCAAGGGAATTTTATGGTTTGAACCCTATGAAAGGTAGAGTTATATATAATACTACAATGTATTTTTATAAAATTCAATCTAATGATAAATAATCAATTGTCTTTTAGATGTTAATTTTTTTTTTATTTTTTTTTTATGAAACCTATAATAAAAAAATATAAACCATGAAAAATTTAAATTAAAAAAAAAATAAAGTTTAAATATTAAAATTAAGATGCTTTTCTTTTTGTTAGTCTTACAATGGCACTGAGAGGGGGGGGTGAATCAGTGCAGCTATTTTAAAACTTAATGCTTTAACTCTTAAAGCCAAAACAAAAGAAAGCTAAAACCAGAAACAGCAAGTACCACAAGAGAGCATAACATAACACAAGATGTAACGAGGTTCACCGGTTTTGGCTACTCCTCAAACTAGACTGCTTGGACTCCCATCCAAATCCAGCCATTGCAAAGCACCAACTTTACAATCAATTTACCAAGCATCCACTGGAAGGAGCACCAACCCCTAATTTACCAAGCATCAAGCTGGAAGGAGCACCAACCCCCGATTCCAAGCACCAACTTGGATTTCTATTTTCAATTTTGATTGACATAAAAATGCCTTCAGTGTTACAAGATCCTCACTGATCTAGCTTAAATCAAATCAATCTCATGGAAGCATACACTCTTTTACGGTTCTACCTTCTGCACACTTCCAGCCCTTTCATATGGCATGCTCTTGCAGCTCCCATCATTAACACAACACTGTTATAATCTCTTACAACACTCTCACAGCTCACTTACAGCCAGCCTCTTTCTGAAGCATCTTCTATCACGCAGCAGCAACTGCAATTCTGATCAATTTAGAATGACATAAAAATGTCTTCACTTCATGCACGACCCTGACTGGTCTGCAATTAACCCAACTCTACACACTCTCACGGCTCTGCTTATTTTTCTCTTGATTCTTTTCTAACCCTCCTTTTACAAGCAATTTCTCTCTAACAATGACAACATCTTCTCTGTACGATTATTCTTTTATAACCTTTCAATCCTGCATGCAATCGAATCACATACTCTGACTGTTCGAATCCATGCAATACGGCTGTTCGGTTCCATGCACTTCGACTGTTCGAAACCCTGCAATACGTCTTTTGGAAACCATGCAATACGGCAATTTTGTTTCATGCACTTCGACTGTTCAATTTCTTCGAATACGGCTTTTCGAATGCTTTTTCGAAATTCCATATGTGATTCTTCGAAAGCTTTTCGATTCTTCATGTTCGGCTTTTCTGTATGCTTCAAATACGTCTGTTAGAATGCCTACAAATACGACCTTTCGAATGCTTTTATTATCCTTCATATTCGGCTTTTCGAATGCGTTTCAATTATGCATGTTTGGTTGTTGCATTGCATGTTCAACACCTATCAACGTTTAACTGTCTGTCTGACTTCAGTTACTTCTTATGTGACAGACTGCATGATGCTTTTCTGCCACGTGTCACCTTTCATGTTGCTTCGGCATTTTCCAGTCTAACTGTTTCCTATCGCGATATCGTGACACTTTTAACTTATGCTGACGTCACCCTGAAGGTTGTCGTGAAATCATGACCATTTTGGCCTTGAAAGCTTTTCCCCCGCTCATGTCGCGAAATCGCGACACTTTGAACTTTTGCTGACGTCATCCTCAATGCTGTCACGAAATCGTGACCATTTTGGCTTTGACAGCTTTCCTTCTGTTCATGTCGCGATATCGCGACACTTAGAACTTTTGCTGACGTCATCCTTAAGCATGTCGCGAAATCGTGACCGTTTTGGCTCTTGGAAGCTTTCCCTGCATCTTGTCGCGATATCGCGACACTTTCAACATTTGTTGACGTCATCCTTAAGCATGTCGCGAAATCATGACGCTTTCGGCTTCCAGCAGCTTTCCTTTCATCCTGTCATGAAATCGTGACACTTTTCAACTTTGCTGACGTCATCATCCTTCTTGTCGTGAAATCACGACGTTTTCGACTCTTGCTGACGTCATCATCCTGCTTGTCACGAAATCGTGACACTTTCTACTTCCGTACACTCTTCTTTGCCAACACGAGAAAAAGGAACATGTCGCGAAATCGCGACACTATGCTTCATGCAATGGCGAAATTTTTACATCTTTGTGCCTTGTGTTTTCACCTTGCCTCTTTTCATGAAATTTTGACTTGTAATATCATTGTTTCATCTTTCAGTTCTACACTTTTGACTAGTAGCGAAATCGCTACACCTTAGTTTCCCTTTGTTTCAACATGTAGCGCCATCGCTACACCTTAGTTTCTCTTTGTTTCAACATGTAGCGAAATCGCTACACCTTAGTTTCTCTTTGTTTCAACATGTAGCGAAATCGCTACACCTTAGTTCCATGTATTTTCATCATGCAGCGATATCGCTACACCTTTGTTTCCATTCATTTCAACATGTAGCGATATCGCTACACCTTTGTTCCTCTCTCTCCTCTTTTATTTCCTCCTTTTCTCCATTTATGTCACGAAATCGTGACATCTTTTCACCTTGCTTCCCTCTCTTCCAGCATGTCGCGAAATCGTGACAGTTTTGCTCGCATCTTCTCTCTCCTCGGATATGTCGCGAAATCGCGACAGTTTTGCTCGCATCTTCTCTCTCCTCGTTTCTCTCTCCTCGACATGTCGCGAAATCGTGACATTTTGGCGTGCATTTTCTCTCTCCTACTTTTTGTCGCGAAATCGCGACACATTTTCTCTCTCCTCAATGAAAACTCGACATGTCACGAAATCGTGACATTTTCGGCTGCGCCTTCTCTCTCCTCGACCATGTCGCGAAATCGCGACAGAAAACATGTCGCGATATCGCGATAGTTTTCTTCCTTGTCTCTTTTTGCCATTTTTTGAATCTGGGTCACCTCTGTTTTCCTTGAAACTTTTTGCACTTGATCTGACTGACCTCTGAACTGCATCAACTGCATCAATCTGACTGTGTTGACAACAATGACAATACTTTTGCAATTCTTTTGCTGCACCTTGCTCAACAAACAACTCCTATCCATCACCTTGCTCACCAATCAACTTCTAACCATTGCATCAACTGATCAACCTGACTGTGTTGACAACAATGACAATACTTAGGTTGCACCTTGCTCATCAATCTCCCCCTTTGGAATTGTTGGCAACACACGTAATTGTCTGCAATTACCTGTAATTCTTCTCCCCCTTTGACAATAATACCAAAGGGCGGCTGCAAAACTCCCCCTTAGTCCATGCACAACATTCACGAGGCAAAAAATTAATCCAGGTTAGCAAAAAGCATAAACATGAGCAATATGATGAACAGATCCATAAATTCTCCCTCTGAGAATTTGATCCTGATGTCTAGTCAAATCTTAGCCAATACTTGGGAAAAAATGACCTCTTCAGATCACGCTGTCTTCTGAGCCTCAACCCTCTGTACTCTGTCATAGACTCACTAAGAACCTGCTTAAGAAGCACACATAGAACTTGTCCAGATCAGCACACAAGTTCTCACTAGAACCACGCTTAGCATGAACCCACAAAGAGAATTGTTAGAGACCCAATGTGATTTATCAACTTCATAGAAACATACCAGAGAATTGTTAGAGACTCAATATGTTCTATACTTAATTCCCAATCTCAAACTCAACTATTAAACTCAAGACAGCCAACCAAGGGTTCCACCAACTTAATGCAAGTAGCTAGACTCACAAAAATAAGCCCTAGAGCACAAAGCTTCCACTATCTCAAACCAGAAATTAGGATTTACACCAAGCCAAGGGATACCTAGAAGAGTACCTTTTCACTCCAACCTTATTTCAGAAAACATACACCAATCATACTCATAAGAAGAATGAGTCCATACCTTATTTGAGTAGAAGATAATTGAACCTTCAAGCTGACACCACACACAACTCTCAAACTTTCAACCAATTTAGGGAAGGAATAAAAATAAATTAGCAATAAAGTGAACTTCCTTTATTACACCTTTTAGCTCCACTTCTTTAAACACAATCATCAAAACATGCCAATAAGATAATGTCAAAGCAAAATATGACAACTTAACCTTATACCTCCATCAATTATATTTGCCAAGTCAATTCAAAATACTCCAAGCAAATAATAATAAAAGATATACCTTGGCCAAACTTAGTTCTCCAACCTTTGGAGAAAGTGAATAACACCACCACAAAAGCTAAAGCGCTTTTATTGCTGCTATCCACGAGCATCACGACCAAGACGAAATTGCCCACAACATGGGTCAAACTTGGCACCTCTGCCCAACGCTTCTTCACTTCAACAAGCAGATTTCACATCTTTCAATAAAATTGATAGGAGACTCACTTGTACCAACTCTACAAATTTACTGCCAACTTAGTGCAAGCAATAAATACTGTACTGCGGCACAACCAGATTCCTTTTTAAACTTAAAACCTGATCTGAGTTTTCTACAGATACTGCAGATCACTTTACTTTTAACAGTGCAAATCTTGGAGAAGACATTTTGACAAACACTTTATGGCCAACCATAGAGCCCCTTACTCAACCTCAACTTCTTAACCTCGGATTGATATTTTATCAACAGTTAACCCGAACTGTCTGTGAATTGAATAATCTTACCAAGGCGACAAGAAGGATCTTGTAAGCTTTACCTCAAAGTGTAAAACAAATACACGCTGCTCGAAACACGTATATGCAGCTAGAGCAAACACGCAAAAAAATTTTGAACTGTTATGATCCGAAGTAATGAACAGTTGGTGGAAGAAATATCAACAGTACAACAGTGACATATCTCAACACTACCAAATGTGACAACTCTTCAAATTAAACAACACACTTCACGGCACCTTCAAAAACAACAACAAGAACTGACAACACACTTTAGCTGCAAACAACAATAACTCGACTTCTTATCTTTCATCCTCAGAAAACTGGCCCAAAAACAAAGGAGCATTAAAATAAAATTTTAAGATTGCTCCCCCTGAGGATGTGCCACCTGGAGCTGCTTAAAGTAGAAGAGGAGTAATCTCCTTCTGTCCAAGGAGACACGAATTCCTTTCTTTTGTCTTTCTCCAGACTTTCCTGAACTTGGGCTTGAGTTTTTCAACTACATCCCTATTTTGCCCCTGTTCGTGAACTTGAACATTTTTCTTGCGGGGTTGTCTCTTGTGCATTCTTGAAGGTTGATTATTTTCATTTCTCGTTGTGCACATGATTTATTCTCTTCTCGTATTGTATTCTTTGCGTCCGATGAAATCTAGGGTTTTGCCTTAGATTAGATACGGAAGTGCTTGCATGAGAACCTTGCTATGTGCCCTTGACCATTACATTTAAAACATTGCACATGTTTTATTCCCTGTCTGTATTGCATTACGTGTGTCCGATGAAATATATGGTCCAGCCTTAGATTGGATACAGAAATTCTTGGACAAAACCTTGCTATGTGCCCATGTCCATTACATTTAAAACATTGCACGGGGTGTTCACTCGGGAAAGCAGATGTGTTTTTATCAAGCATAACTCTTTGATCTATTATTCCGTCCACAATAAAATGCCTTGTGACCATAGTAGTTGCATTTAGAACAATAGCCATTAAAAGCATTATTATTAAAAGAGTGAGAGTGAGAGAACCTCATTGCTTGTGGTTGCTTTCTTTGTAGATTTTCTTTGATGATTTCTTCCTTTTGAGGATTCGACTTCAGACTTTTCTTTTTTCAAACCTTCAACCGAGGACTTCTTCTTCTCTGCATGTTTAGAGGATGAAGGTTGTTCAGCTTCATATCCAAGACCAAACTTAGACGTGGAGCTTCTTTGTTGATTTATCATTGTATCTAGCAACTCTGTGCTTTTCTCAAATTTGAGATTTATATTGGCCTCTTTTAGTTGTTTCTTCAAAGAAACAATCTCTTCTTCTTGTTGGCAACAAGCAGTCTTTTTCTCATTGAACTGAGACCTGAGAATTTCTTCAACCCTCTTGGACACATCTACTTGCGACTTTAGATTACTAACGGTTTTGTTAGATTCTTCTTCACGTTTGCTATATACATCGACTTTATCATTCAGCTGTGTCTTCAAGGCTTCTGCTTTCTTGGCCTCTTGAATTTGTAAACAGAGATTTTCAATCTCATCCCCGTATTCTTCCAACTTTTTGGACAGTCTTTTGTTGCTTTTCTTTTGTATACTTAACTCTTCAAGAGCGGCGATCAACTCACCTTCTAGATCTACTTCAATCTCCGGGTTTTCATTGCAAACTTCAGAGTTCACTTCTTCTTCCTTCTTTAGTGCAATTTTCTCTTCTGAAGGAATTGAAAGCGATCGAGATGCCTTAATGGAGGATAATCTATTCTTCTTACCCATTGTAAACTAATCCAAGATCAACCCTGACTGATTTAGCCTGAACTGGGAACCTTGCTCTGATACCAATTGTTAGTCTTACAATGGCACTGAGAGGGGGGGTGAATCAGTGCAGCTATTTTAAAACTTAATGCTTTAACTCTTAAAGCCAAAACAAAAGAAAGCTAAAACCAGAAACAACAAGTACCACAAGAGAGCATAACATAACACAAGATGTAACGAGGTTCACCAGTTTTGGCTACTCCTCAAACTAGACTGCTTGGACTCCCATCCAAATCCAGCCATTGCAAAGCACCAACTTTACAATCAATTTACCAGCATCCACTGGAAGGAGCACCAACCCCTAATTTACCAGCATCAACTGGAAGGAGCACCAACCCCTGATTCCAAGCACCAACTTGGATTTCTATTTTCAATTTTGATTGACATAAAAATGCCTTCAATGTTACAAGATCCTCACTGATCTAGCTTAAATCAAATCAATCTCATGGAAGCATACACTCTTTTACAGTTCTACCTTCTGCACACTTCCAGCCCTTTCATATGGCATGCTCTTGCAGCTCTTCACAGCATTAACACAACACTGTTATAATCTCTTACAACACTCTCACAGCTCACTTACAGCCAGCCTCTTTCTGCAGCATCTTCTATCACGCAGCAGCAACTGCAATTCTGATCAATTTAGAATGACATAAAAATGTCTTCACTTCATGCACGACCCTGACTAGTCTGCAATTAACCCAACTCTACACACTCTCACGGCTCTGCTTATTTTTCTCTTGATTCTTTTCTAACCCTCCTTTTACAGCAATTTCTCTCTAACAACAGCAACATCTTCTCTGTACGATTATTCTTTTATAACCTTTCAATCCTGCATGCAATCGAATCACATACTCTGACTGTTCGAATCCATGCAATACGGTTGTTCGGTTCCATGCACTTCGACTGTTCGAAACCCTGCAATACGTCTTTTGGAAACCATGCAATACGGCAATTTTGTTTCATGCACTTCGACTGTTCAATTTCTTCGAATACGGCTTTTCGAATGCTTTTTCGAAATTCCATATGTGATTCTTCGAAAGCTTTTCGATTCTTCATGTTCGGCTTTTCTGTATGCTTCAAATACGTCTGTTAGAATGCCTGCAAATACGACCTTTCGAATGCTTTTATTATCCTTCATATTCGGCTTTTCGAATGCGTTTCAATTATGCATGTTTGGCTGTTGCATTGCATGTCCAACACCTGTCAACGTTTAACTGTCTGTCTGACTTCAGTTACTTCTTATGTGACAGACTGCATGACGCTTTTCTGCCACGTGTCACCTTTCATGTTGCTTCGATTTTTCGATCAAATTGTTTCCTATCGCGATATCGTGACACTTTTAACTTATGCTGACGTCACCCTGAAGGTTGTCGCGAAATCGTGACCATTTTGGCCTTGAAAGCTTTTCCATCGCTCATGTCACGAAATCGTGACACTTTGAACTTTTGCTGACGTCATCCTCAACTTGTCGCGAAATCATGACCATTTTGGCTTTGACAACTTTCCTTCTATTCATGTCGCGATATCGCGACACTTAGAACTTTTGCTGACGTCATCCTTAAGCATGTCGCGAAATCGTGACCGTTTTGGCTCTTGGAAGCTTTCCCTGCATCTTGTCGCGATATCGCGACACTTTCAACATTTGCTGACGTCATCCTTAAGCATGTCGTGAAATCGTGACGCTTTCGGCTTTCAGCAGCTTTCCTTTCATCCTGTCGTGAAATCGTGACACTTTTCAACTTTGCTGATGTCATCATCCTTCTTGTCACGAAATCATGACGTTTTCGACTCTTGCTGACGTCATCATCCTGCTTGTCGTGAAATCGTGACACTTTCGGCTTCCGTACACTCTTCTTTGCCAGCAGCAGCGAAAAAGGAACATGTCGCGAAATCGCGACACTATGCTTCATGCAATGGCGAAATTTTTACATCTTTGTGCCTTGTGTTTTCACCTTGCCTCTTTTCATGAAATTTTGACTTGTAATATCATTGTTGCATCTTTCAGTTCTACACTTTTGACTAGTAGCGAAATCGCTACACCTTAGTTTCCCTTTGTTTCAACATGTAGCGCCATCGCTACACCTTAGTTTCTCTTTGTTTCAACATGTAGCGAAATCGCTACACCTTAGTTTCTCTTTGTTTCAACATGTAGCGAAATCGCTACACCTTCGTGCCATGTATTTTCATCATGCAGCGATATCGCTACACCTTTGTTTCCATTCATTTCAACATGTAGCGATATCGCTACACCTTTGTTGCTGAGCATTCTCTCTCCTCTTCGGCCCCCTCCTTCCTTTTGCTAGCTCCTTTTCTCCATTTATGTCACGAAATCGTGACATCTTTTCACCTTGCTTCCCTCTCTTCCAGCATGTCGCGAAATCGCGATAGTTTTGCTCGCATCTTCTCTCTCCTCGGATATGTCGCGAAATCGTGACAGTTTTGCTCGCATCTTCTCTCTCCTCGTTTTGTCGCCATTTTCTCTCTCCTCGACATGTCGCGAAATCGCGACATTTTGGCGTGCATTTTCTCTCTCCTGCTTTTTGTCGCGAAATCGCGACACATTTTCTCTCTCCTCAATGAAAACTCGACATGTCACGAAATCGTGACATTTTCGGCTGCGCCTTCTCTCTCCTCGACCATGTCGCGAAATCGCGACAGAAAACATGTCGCGATATCGCGACAGTTTTCTTCCTTGTCTCTTTCTGCCATTTTCTGAATCTGGGTCACCTCTGTTTTCCTTGAAACTTTCTGCACTTGATCTGACTGACCTCTGAACTGCATCAATCGCATCAATCTGATCGTGTTGACAACAATGACAATACTTTTGCAATGCTTTTGCTGCACCTTGCTCAACAAACAACTCCTATCCATCACCTTGCTCACCAATCAACTTCTAACCATTGCATCAACTGATCAACCTTACTGTGTTGACAACAATGACAATACTTAGGTTGCACCTTGCTCATCACTTTCTACAAGCTATTATTTTACTAACATACTTCCATGATGAAATTTTGTTTCACTTAATGATAAAAATTATATGATGTTTTACTTCCTCTAATTTTAAAGATAGGATGATTTACTCAAAATAAAATATCATTAACAAGTTGGATAAAAGTAAAAATAAAAAATAAAATAATTTTTATTGCTCTTAGGACCAATAGATTATATAAAATAACCTCCATAGAAAAAAATATTCAATATATAATCATCTAAACACACAAATTATCAAAATATAAATATAATATATAACCTTAAACTATTGTTTAAAATTTTAAAATCTTCATGGGATTATAGTCTTCTTCCACCACCACCATATTTTACTTAAAATTCCTTTATCTAGAAGAGTACGAATATGCTTAAGTTGACAATAATTGATTCCATATTTACCATAAGGTAACTAACAAAATTGTCTTTTGTATGTGACTAGTCAAGCCCATTCTATTAGTTGTCCCATCCGCTCAAAAATGCTCCTAAGTACCAGTTTTAATCAACGAGGTCTTACTTCAACGGGGAGTAGGGCGTTCACTCATGTCTATATTTATAGTAAATGATTTTTGTGGGTAGATTTTTGAGTAGTTTTTATTTTTTTAAGAATAATAATATATTCGCGTGAGTGTGATCTACTTTGTAAGGATGCTATTTGTATTATCGGTGATGTGATCCGGTACAATTCTCACGAAGGATGTTTATAAGAAGTATTATTCAAAAAAATAAAAAATAAAAAATTATAATATTAATAAATTTAATATTATTAAATTTAAAAAATAATAGCAAAAATTATAAATTAAATATTTTAATAATTTAAATTTAAATTATTAAAATTTAAAAAAAAATTATTAATTTTAATTATTATCTGATCAAGGGGTTTGGGGTTGAAGAGAATGAAAGAAATCAACCAAACTTTAATTGGCAAACATGTCTAGAGATTTGTCAATAATGATCAATTGGAATGGGTAAAACTTCTTAAACAAAATATATCAGAAATTTCCTGAAAGCTGATAATCTCCCTAGAGGATCCTATTTTTGGAATTGTTTGCTCGAATTTCATGAGGTAGTCAGGAAAGGTATCATATGGAGAATTGGTAATAGAAGACAAGTAGACTTTTGGCAAGATCTGTGCTTGGAAGAAGCCTCTATGCAAGATAACTTAGACCTTTTGGTCATCCAACACAAACTTTCGGAGGAAATGGGAGCAAAAGTAGGGGATTTTCTTGCTGTAGCACAGGAAACTTCCTCTTGGAAGAAAATAATAGTTCAAAATCCTTCAGAGCAAGAGAAGGTGGCCCTGACCAAACTCAATGATGCTTTAAGGGTGTTCTCGATCATTCCAGGTGGAGGAAGAGACAAAGTTATTTGGGGCAAAACTACAAGTGGGATCTATTCAGTAAAATCTGCCTATAAACTAATTCACTCAGGATTCAATGGTTGGACTCCGACTTCTATTATTTGGTTAAATAATTTAACCCCAAAAATAGCTTTCTTCTTTTGACTGGTAGTTCAAAATAATATTCTAACAACAGATAATCTGCAGAGGAAAGGTTTTCAATTCATCAATCAATGTATCCTGTGTGAGAAAGCGACAGAATCTGTAAGTCATATCTTTCTAACTTGTGAATTTTCTTGTGCAGTCTTTCAAATGATTATGTCCAAATTTCATATAGATTGGGTCCGCCCAAATAGTATGCCTGTCTTCTGCATACAGTGGGCTTCCCCCTTTTAGGCGAAACTTTTGACTTGGCTCTGGAAGCTCAGCTTACCCCATTTTTTATGGGGTATATGTAATGAGAGAAATAAGAGAGTATTTAGAGGATGAAAGAAAAATCCTAGGTTATGTGGTAATAAAATAATCAGAGCTTTGAAAGAAAATTGGAAAACCTTTTACTTCAAAAATGAGACCCTGTCAACTAGGGAAAGGAGGATTTTGCGGAACTGGGGAGAGGAACCTCCAGACCCAGTCATTACAACCAACCCACGTGATGGTGTCAAGAGGATACCCCCCACACAAAAGTGGGTTAAGTTCAATTTTGACGAGGCAACCAAAGGAAATCCGGGGTCTGCAAGAGCAGGACGAGTTCTGAGAAATGAGGAAGTAAAAGTGGTCCTTGCCTTTGCGGAGCTTTTGGGAACTCAAACAAATAAT
The DNA here is from genome assembly GCA_028583015.1 of Wollemia nobilis. Taxonomy (NCBI): domain Eukaryota; kingdom Viridiplantae; phylum Streptophyta; class Pinopsida; order Araucariales; family Araucariaceae; genus Wollemia; species Wollemia nobilis. Next base: position 23,554,670 of record JAQPPZ010016892.1, read on the forward strand.
TTTGCAGAAGCTCGAGCTTGCATGCAGGCAATGAGAATTGCCATAGTAGAGGGTTATAAGGAAGTAATCTTTGAAGGGGATTCACTTAATATAATCAAGGCAATTAAGGAGGATAAAGACCCCAGCTGGACCATCTTGGAGCTTATCCTAGAAGTAAGATTCATAAGTCCCATTTAGTCAGTGCTCGAATCCAACACACCTTCAGAGAAGGGAACCAGGCGACGGATCTAATTTAAAATATTGCAGATTTTGCTGGGGAGATGCAAATTTGGAAGGATAACTTCCCTCAAACCTGTTAGAGTAGTAGGAAATCAGAGTGGTTAATGACGAGTAATCTGGAAGATGGAATTAGGCAAAGGGGCATAAGGCAACCCATTTCCTAGGGCATGGGAAGTGACAAATGTATGGTAAAACAACCTAGTGTTATTTTTAGTAAGTGCTAGGTGTTTCTGGTTTTTGTTTTATCTTGAATAGTCCAACGACAAGTATAGGATTGCGGACTCTAAATATGGCTTAATGTGGGTCTTGGGAAGATCCATTTTGTATTTTGATTATACGGGCGTGAAGCTAGAACCAACCCATTTTAACTATGTAAAAGGTTTGTGGACCTTATAACCACCTCTACCTAATACCAATTTTTTTTTTAATAACTATCTAAAGACTATATTCTAAATAATGTTTGCTAAATATTTAAAAAATTCTCCGATGCTTAGGTTTTAACCAATTCCATGACACTTAGGTTTTGTGTCCACTTTGCTCACCAAAAGCCTCTAAAATTGTATAGATACAGGGTAGAATTGGATACTATCAATATTATTTGTTAGTAAGATGAAGTTAATTGAACTCCAATTTAAAGAATCAAAGTTTTATTGGATAAGATGAAGTTAATGGAACCGCTCCATCTTTAAGGAATAAAATTGGGCCAGCCAACCCCTCGGTAAGATGAAGTTAACAGAACCCCAACCCTTAGAGTAGCCAACCCACCTAATAGAACCCCAACCCTCACAGTAGCCAACCCACCCGTTCCACTCTCCAAGGAATCCAATCGAGGCAGCCAACCTGTTGGATAAGTTGAAGTTAACGAAACCCCCGAACCACTCGTTCCACCCTCCAAGCAATGAAATTGGGGCAGCCAATCCGTTGGGTAAGATGAAGTTAATGGAAGCCCAACCCTTCCAAGAATCAAACTTGACAGGGAATTAAATCAAACTGGGGCAGTCAGCCCGCTGAGTAAGATAAAGTTAATAAAACCCCAACCTTTCAAAGAATCAAACTAGGGCAGGGAATTAAATCTTACTGGAGCGACCACCCCTTTGGGTAAGATGAAGTTAACAGAACCCCAAGCCTTCAAGGAATCAAATCGGGGCAGGGGATCCGAGTAGGCAACTTGTTGGATGAGATGAAGTTAACCTTAAAGGAATCAAACCTGTGTAGGGGATCCGGGTAGCCAACCTACTGGATAAGATGAAGTTAACCTTCAAAAAATCAAACCGAGGCAGGGGATCCGGGTAACCAGCCTGCTGAATAAGATGAAGTTAACACTTCCCGAGTAACCAGCCTGCTGGATAAGATGAAGTTAACACTTAAAGGCTACGATGATTTGAACCTAAATCTAAATTTAAAACACTTCTATGGACTGTGCTTGCAAACAACTTGTATATATATTATTAAAAAAAAATAGCAGTTAAAGGCTTGTTTTTCTCATTCAATGAGCAGGAAAAGCGTGGATAATTAAATCTGGAAAACGGTCCAATCTTCACACAAAGTGCGATAGGTAGACTCATGGAGACAAATCTGCGACTGTATCCTTCGTCTTAGATGTTTCCCTTTGAGGATAACGTGTGTATTGCGTTTCTTCTTGACTACTTGTTTTCAACAGTTTTGAAAACTGTTGGCTGTTACAAGAATTTCAATACCCATTTAATATTCCACATAACCCATAGTTGAGGACAAATTCAATGCTGAATTATTATGCGCGCCAAACACGAAGACCCGCCCTCTCTTGTTCGACATCTCCTTAACTGCATCGAACCTGAACGCTGGATAAGCAGAGTGAGGAGAAATGGTCAATTTATAGACATTTAAATTTAAACATGAGATGAGAAGAACGCAGTTACGTGTTTGAAAAACCGACCTTCACAATAATACCGATTCGGATATAATATCTGAATATATAATGCAGGCCTAGTTGGTTGTATCCGCGGGAAATAGACCATTGCTATCTAGTCCAACGTCAATTGGATCGTATATCAGCTCAAATACGGCTACCTAGTCCAACATCAATTGGATGGGACCAACATTTTGTCCGAGAAGCATCTTGTTGACAAGATACCCGGAGCGGCCATTAATCGATTGATTGGACTTGGGAAACTTCTATTACCGGCCACGAAAACGGGCAAGTCGACCATAACAAATTCGTAGGTCAAATTTATGGCCGCAGATACCTGATCTATCCCCTATTAAATGACACACTGGGCAGACAAAGTTTATTGTAAAATTTTTCATTCTACCTAAATTTGTCTCCAGAGGACAGTCTAGTTCCACCATTATCAGATTTCTTTTCCCCTTTACTTTTAAAAGTTATATACTCCAGAGGAGAACAGTTTACCATGAAGTACTTTTATTTCTGGTTTGGATTAACAGTCGGGTTTAGTACTTTGCATCCTATAGAAGTATAGTGATGGCACAACAGGTAATATAACGATCAAGCAGATATAACTCTTTTTATTTTTGTTTTTTTATAGACGTGTCAATTGTTTTTAATTTTTATATAAAAGTAACCACAGTCGGATCTGACATATGTGAAAAATTTGCCAAATATATTTCTATTTAATATTTGCCATATGACTTATCGGATTACAACATCTGGTAATAGTATTTCAATTATAAATTAAGTTAAAGTTTTAAAAGGGTTGTTTTTTTATTTTATATAATAATTTTTTTTATAAAATTAGATATGACTTTATTTTTTTTCCTTGCATTGTTAAGTTTAAGTATTAGCTTTGTAAAAAATAACTTATATGAGTACATGCCTAAATTCCTTCATGTAGATATTTAATTTTGACACATTAAGTCAACTATCTGTCGTCAAATAAAGCACCATATAGTAGATCATTAGTAAAAACAGGTAATCAAGGTAAATCAAGTTTGAAACTGTCCTATGCAAATGCGTCGTACTTCAACAAAAATATTCCTTAGCACTTTTGCTCATTTTTAGCTGTTTTGCAAGGTTGGCTTATCTAAAAAATATGACCAACCATTAATGTAGTCAAGAAAAAAAATTATCTAAGTGCAAAAGCGCTATCCCAATGCTTTTGTAGAATCTCAAGGTTTTTGTTTGCTTCTTATTTTATGCATTTTTACTTTTATTTACCTTTCTAACACTTCATTTGGTGTAATATACAATTACTAATGCTTTTTTTTATGGTGTTTTTCTTACTTATAACAACTTATTTTATACCTTTCTAATTTCTTTTGCAGCTACCTAACTTGGTTCATGCTTATTTCATTTTCATTTGCAGTTGTTTATGTTCATTACATGTTTATTTTTATTTTAATATAACCATTTTAGTATTTCTAATCACTTTACTCTCTTTATTTAATACTTTTATAGCTCTTGTTAATCATTTTACATAATATTATCTTGTTTATAACTTGCATTTGTTTATGTACAACTAATTTATAGCATTTTATTTTGTTCAACTACTCTTCCTCAAGCTTTCATTACATAATTTTACATACATGCCATTGCATGTGCTTCTAATCACTCTTACATTTGTTATATATGGTAATATATCTTGTTTTGGCTTAGTTTTTTAATTAGTAATTATTCATTTGTACTTCAATTGCAACACTTAACCTTTGTTTGTAGGCATTTCCATGTTTTCTTTGGATGATTTCCTTGGGTATTAGCCATATATGCTTGGGATTGATATTCTCACAATGACACTGAGTGGGGGGGGGTGAATCAGTGTAGCTATTTAAATTCAAATCTACAACTCTTAAAGCTGAAGCAAAGAGAACTTAAAAGTAGATAAAGCAATTATCACAAGAGAGCACACCACAACACACAATGTAACGAGGTTCACCAATTTGGCTACTCCTCAAGAATGACTTCTTGGACTATGGTCCAAATCCAACCTTTGCAAAACACCAATTTTATAATCTGTTTACCAGCACCCAGTGGAAGGAGCACCAACCCCTAATTTATTTGCTTCAACAGAAAGGAGCACCAACCCCTATCCAAGCACCAACTTGGATTACAGTTTTGAAAACTATATTAATGACATAAAAATGCCTTCGCTCTTACAAGACCCTGACTGGTCTACAATTTATCAAAACTCAGTAAACACTTACGGCTCTGCTTGTCGCTCTCTTACAACACTCTTCTACCCCTATTTCGGCAGCACTTTCACACATTCAGCGACACCTTTTTACTATAAGCGACACCTTAAATCTCCACGTAGACCTCCTTTTATAACAAGATTTTCTCTCTATTTTTAACTTTCATATTTACTCATGCATACTATCAATAGCCACTTCTGTGAGTAACTCCTTTTTGGCATAGTATTTCTGCATGCAACCTATTAATAGTTATGTCTCTTGTTTTGGACTGACAATGTAACGGCTGCTCGATGGTTTCACTGCATCATGTGCCCTGTAACTACCATTCTTCCTTTAATGTTTTGTTCTTATTTTAGCTTGCATGATTTCTATCTCATAACTGCACCTGTAACTGTCGCACTAACTCCAGTTAACTCTTATTATTTTGGTTGCATGATTTTCCTCTACAATTGCCCCTTTAAATGTCATTCTACTTCAGTTAACTGTCCGTAATCATGTTGTTGCGACCTGTCATGAAATCGTGACACTTCTGTCTCTTTGTACTCTTCTCGCCTTTTACCCGTGAAAACATGACATGTCATGATATCGCGACATTTTTGCCCCTTTGACATTTTCTCAGCTTGCACCTATGAAAACATGACATGTCACGAAATCGTGACACTTTTTGCCTTCTTGTCCTCTTCTCAGCTTGCACCCGCGAAAACATGACATGTCGTGAAATCATGACACTTTTTGCCTCTTTGTCCTTTTCTCGGCTTGCACCCGCAAAAACATGACATGTCACGAAATCATGACACTTTCGCCTCTTTGTCTTTTTCTCGGCTTGCACCTGTAAAAACATGACATGTCGCGAAATCGTGACACATTCACTGCCTTGTGCCTTTCTCTGTCTTTCACCCGTGAAAACACATGTCATGAAATCGCGACACATTCGTTGCCTTGTGCCTTTCTCTGTCTTTCGCTTGCGAAAACACATGTCACGAAATCGTGACACATTCGTTGCCTTGTGCATTTTCTTGCCTTGACCTCACGAAAATAGAACATGTCATGAAATCGTGACACTTTCACTTCCGTACTCTCCTTCTTTCCTTTTGTCACGATATCGCGACACTTTTTCTCCTTGGCGCTCTTCTTCTCATCGGGTCGCGAAAACCCGACATGTCATGATATCGCGACACTTTTTCTCTGCGAGCTCTTTCTCTCGAACCTGTCGTGAAATTGTGACACTTTTTCTTGCGAGCTCTTTCTCTCGAACCTGTCGCGAAATCGTGACACTTTTTCTCTGCAAGCTCTTTCTCTCGAACCTGTCACGAAATCACGACACTTTTTCTCTGCGAGCTCTTTCTCGCTTTCTCTCTCTTCCAACATGTCGTGAAATCGTGACAATTTTCCTTGCACTTTCTAAACATGTCGTGATATCGCACCAATTTTCCTTGCCCTTTCTCAACATGTCGTGATATCGCGAAAGTTTTCCTTGTGCTTTCTAAACATGTCGTGATATCGCGATAGTTTTCCTTGCGCTGGCCAAACATGTCGCGATATCGTGACAATTTTCTTACTTGTATTTTTCTTTGATCTTTTGAATGTTGGCCTCTTCTATCTTCTTGGAAATTCACTGTACATGCTTTGACTGACCTCTGAACTCCTGTCCACTGCATCAACTGATCTATCTGTTAGTGTTGACAACAATGACAATATTGTTTCTGCACCTTGCTCAACAATCTCCCCCTTTGGAATTGTTGGCAACACATGTGCAATTTTTTGTAATTCTTCTCCCCCTTTGACAATAATACCAAAGGGCTACTGCAGACTCCCCTTGAGTCTATGCACAACATTCTTAGACAAACATTGTTATAGTTAGCAAAAATCATGAATATGAGCAAAACTATAAACATAGGCATAAATGCTCCCCCTGAGAATGTGGTCCCGATTGCTAGTCAATTCTTGGGAAACGTGACCACTCCCAACTTACTCCGTAGGTACTCAAAAACTTCTTTGGGCAACGGTTTTGTGAAGATATCCGCTACTTTCTCTGTAGTTGGAACAAAATCCAATTTAACCTCACCTTTCGCAACTTTATCCTTCAAAAAGTGATACCGGATTGCAATATGTTTGGTTCGAGAATGCATAACCAGATTCTTTGAGATGTTAATAGCACTAGTGTTATCACATTTAATTGAAATTGGCTCTTTGAAGTGAATACCAAGATCTTTCAGGGTTTGTCTCATCCATAAAATTTGCGTACAACATGTTGTTGCTACAATGTATTCTACCTCTGTTGTGGATAGAGAGACTGATTCTTGTTTCTTGTTGTGCCATGCTACCAACCTGTCTCCAAGATAGAATGCACCTCCACTGGTACTCTTTTTGTCATCTATACATCCTGCCCAATCTGCATCAGAATATGCAATAAGAGTGAAGTCCTTACCTTTTGGGTACCATAACCCATACTCCATAGTACCCTTGAGGTACCTAAAGATCCTCTTCACAACTGTCACATGAGTCTCTTTGGGACTAGCTTGAAATCTTGCTACCATGCATACTGCCTGTAATATATCTGGTCTTGTAGCTGTTAAATACAGTAGGCTCCCAATCATAGATCTGTACATGGTTTGATCAACATTTGGAGATTTTTCATCCTTGCTCAACTTGCAACCTATTTTCATGGGAGTGCTAACAGGTTTACAATCCTCCATTGTGAATTTTTTTAGCATTTCTTTCACATATTTAACTTGAGAGATAAAAATGCCCTTTTCATTTTGATTAACTTGCAGTCCGAGGAAATACGAAAGTTCACCAATCATAGACATCTCAAATTCTTTCTTCATTTTATTTGCTATGTCTCTACAAGACTCATCCATGTTGCTGCCAAATATGATATCATCTACATAAACAACAAGTACAATAAGATGGCCATTCTCTATTTTGACATACAAATTGCTGTCCACCATACCTTTCTTGAACCCCTGTTGAATAAGATAGTTATCCAGCCTTGCATACCATGCTCTAGGTGCCTTTTTCAGACCATACAAAGATTTCTTTAACTTGCAAACAAAATTGGGATTGTCACCGAGTTGGAAACCATTTGGCTGCTCAATATAAACTTCTTCTTCAAGTTTGCCATTCAGAAATGCTGATTTCACGTCCATCTGATAAACTTTGAAATTCTTGTGTATAGCTAAAGCTAGAAACATTCTGATTGCCTCGAGTCTAGCCACTGGTGCAAAGGTTTCCTCAAAATCAATACCTTCAACTTGAGCATAGCCTTTACAAACCAATCTTGCCTTATTTCTAACAACCTGTCCGTCTTCGTTCAATTTGTTTCAAAAAATCCATTTAGTACCGATTATGTTTTTATTTGCAGGCCTTGGTACTAACTCCCAGGTTTTGTTTTTCTCAATCTGATCTAGTTCTTCGTTTATTGCCTTCATCCAACTTTCATCTGTGCTTGCTTCAGCAACATTTTTGGGCTCAATGCTGGATAATAGAGAGTAGTTCCTTACTACTATTCTCCTTGTCTGAATACCAACTATGGGGTCCCCAATAATTTTCTCTCTGGGATGATTTTTCTGCCAGCTGCCTATTTTAAATTTCTTGTTTTCTTCTACTTCTGAATTCAATCTCCTTATTCTCTTATGTTTCCTTTTCTTCATCTCCTTCAATAACTTCTTCATAAATAGGGTAGTTTTCTTCATAGCTAATTTCTCGTTCCCTACCTTCATCAACCTTAACATCGACACTCTCCACAATTTTCTTTAGCCTTTTGTTATAGCATGTGTAGGCTTTGCTTTTTGTCGAATAGCCAAGAAAAATTCCTTCATCAGCTCTATCTTCAAACTTACCAAGATTATCTTCAGTTCTTTTGATGTAGCACTTGCTGCCAAAGACTTTGAAGTATCTTGTTGTTGCATTTTTTTCGAACCATAGCTCATAAGGAGTTTTGCTTTCATGTGTCCTCAACATGCACCTATTTTGGATGTAAACCGTAGTATGAACTGCCTCTTTCTAGAATCTATCTGCTATTTTGTTCTCTGTCAACATTGTCCGTGCCATTTCCTGCATTGTCTTGTTCTTTCTTTCAACAACACCATTCTTCTGAGGTGTCCTTGCTGCTGAAAACTGTCTTCTGATCCCATATTTTTGATAGTACTTTGCAAACTCCTCTGAGATAAACTCTCCTCCTCTATCTGATCTTAAGCATTTAATTCTTTTTCTTGTTTGATTCTCAACCAGGTTTTTGAAAGTCTTGAACATTTCAAAGGCATTTGATTTAAGCTTTAAAAATAGTACCCATGTCATCCTAGAATAGTCATCTATGCACAACATAAAGTATTTGTCACCATTTATGCTTTGTGTTCTCATGGGTCCACATAAATCAGTATGTATTAGCTCTAAAGGTTTGTTGGTGAAGTATTCCTTTGATTTAAATGTGGATCTAGTTTGCTTCCCTTTTTGGCATGAAGCATAGATGCTATTTAATGGTTTTCCAATGGTGGGTATATCTCTTACTGCCCTTTTTGAACTTATTTTTACCATATTGTCAAAGCTAATATGACCGAGCCTCTTGTGCCACAACCAATTTTCATCTACCTGTCCAATCAAACATGCTCCTTATGAAGTCTTTGAGAGAGTATACAGGTTTCCAGAAGTCCTCGATCCAGTAGCTATCAACTTTCCACTGTGTGCTTTTCTGACTTCACAGCCCTACTTCTTAAAAATGACTTCATGACCTCTGTCACAGATTTGGCTTACGCTCAGTAGGTTGTGCTTCAAACCAATCACAAACAAGACTTCTTTGGAATTGATTTTTCCTTCACTTATCTTGACTGATCCTTTGCCAACTATCTTGGCTCCATCATTATTTCCAAATTTAACTGAGCCACCTTCATAGTTTTGTAACTTTTCAAACTTTTGTTTATCACCTGTCATGTGACTGGAGCATCCACTATCCAGTATCCATGGTGCAGATTTGTTCTGTGCTTTGAATGTTGTCTGTACAATCAAGGATTCCTTTTCTTCCTTGGGTCGCTCCTTTTCTTTCCACTTTGGTTTGACTACAGTTTTGGTCACTTGTTTAGACTTTTCTTTGTTAATGGCCTATGCATGTTTTTCTAGGAATTTTTTATTTTGTCTTAAACCATTTGGTTGAGATTTTCTTCCTTGATATTTATTTGCTGCATATGTACTTCTATAATTTCTTGCAATGTGTCCAAAGTTATGACAGTTATAGCATTCTACTGCATAATCCATCAAGGGTGAAAAGACATTTCTACTGGTGAAATTTCTTTGTCCTATATTATAAATGCGGTCTAAAATCTTATGACCGTAAGCATTGCATTTAAAACAATAACCAGAAAAGGATTGATTGAACCTGGGAGTTGGTTTTTGCCATTTTGTAGTAGGAGCCACAAATCTTCTTCTCCTTTGATGTGAGACATTTGTGAATCCATCATTGTTAGTGCTCTTTTCGTGCTTGGCATTATTGCTTTCTTTTGCATGATTTGTTTTTCTTTGATCAACCATGATCTTATCTTCTTTCTTTATGGGTTCTATATTTAAGGCCTTTGATCCATTTGACGATTCTCCTTCGACGAAGCCCAAGCCAAATTTGATGCCTGTACTCCTTTGGCTATTTATAATATTTTCAAGCTTCATAGAGCTTCCTTCAAGTTTGTGATAACAACTCAATTTTTGATTCATCTCTTCTAGCTGAATCCTTAAACCAACAATTTCTTCTTCCAGTTTGTTGCATTCATCTATTTTCACGGTTAATTGTACTTCGAGTTCTTCAGACATTTTCTTAAATTCATCTGTCTGTACTTTCAAACTGTTTATTATGTCATTGGCATCCTCTAGCTTTCTTGAAACCTTTTTATTCTTTTTCCTTTCTGTACTCAACTCTTTAAGTGCAGCAACCAACTCACCTTCCAGATATACTTCAGCCTCATCCTTAAGGTTTTTATCACCTTCCTATTTTTCTTCTATTTTTTCTTCTTCAAATGCCATGAACAGAGCTTCACCTGTTTCTTCTTTAGAATCCTCACCTGAGATTTCTTCAGAAGAGCTGACATTCTTGGATATGAAACTTTTCTTCTTGAAGTTGCTTTTTCTAAAATTTGGTTTCTTCTTCCAGTCACCTTTTTCTTGGTGTGACCCTTCATCATTTTTGGTTTTCTCATTCATTGGAAATTTAGCTGCAAAGTGCCCGATGCCTCCACAGTTGAAGCACTTAAACGATAACTTTCCTCTGTATTTTCCTTTTCCCTTTATAAGTTTTCGAAAAAAGTTAGCTTCCATTTCATCCGATGTCTCTTCATCCTCAGATTCTTGTTTAGTTTTTATATTTTTGTGTGCTTTAAAAGTAGCTTCTCTATTTGTGGGCTTAGCTTGTCCTATTCTCATTTCGTATGCAGTCAAAGAACCATGCATCTCATCCATGCTAAAAGTATTGAGATCTTTAGCTTCTTCTATAGCAAAAACTTTAGAATTAAATCTTTTGTGAAGAGTTCTTAGTACCTTTTTCACGATGACCGCATCTTCCATTTCCTCGTCGAGTCCTCTAATCGCAGTAATGATTCCATTGACTCTCAGCATATAGGCCTCTATGTTCTCATCGTCATTCATTCTTAATGCTTCAAACTGAGCTCGATGCGTTTGTAGCTTGGCTTCCTTGATCTTGTCGTCTCCTTCATGAATGCTCTTCAGTTTGTCCCACATGTCTTTTATAGTTTTACAGCTCATGATCCTTATTAGTTCACTGTCCACTAAACTACACATTATAGCATTCTGTGCTTTAGAGTTATTCTCAAATGGTTTCTTACCGGCAACATCGGTTGGAGGTATGGCGGGTATTGTGTATCCACTTTCTACTGACTCCCAGATGTCGTATCCCAAAGCACAAAGATATGTCTGCATCTTGATTTTCCAAAATGAATAATTAGTTTCATCGAACAATGGAGCTTTATTTGATGAGAATCCTTCACCACCTGCCATTGTGTTCCTTCCCAGATCACCTTAGCTGATTAAGCTTGTTCAAGAACCTTGCTCTGATACCAATTGATATTCTCACAATGACACTAAGAGGGGGGGTGAATCAATGTAGCTATTTAAATTCAAATCTACAACTCTTAAAGTTGAAGCAAAGAGAACTTAAAAGCAGATAAAGCAATTATCACAAGAGAGCACACCACAACACACAATGTAATGAGGTTCACCAATTTGGCTACTCCTCAAGAATGACTGCTTGGACTATGGTCCAAATCTAGCCTTTGCAAAACACCAATTTTACAATCCGTTTACCAACACCCACTGGAAGGAGCACCAACCCCTGATTTATCTACACCAATAGAAAGGAGCACCAACCCCTATCCAAGCACCAACTTGGATTACAGTTTTGAAAACTATATTAATGACATAAAAATGCCTTCACTCTTACAAGACCCTGACTGGTCTACAATTTATCAAAACTCAATAAACACTTACGGCTCTGCTTGTCACTCTCTTACAACACTCTTCTAACCCTCTTTCGGTAGCACTTTCACACATTCAGTGACACCTTTTTACTATAAGCAACACCTTAAATCTCCATGCAGACCTCCTTTTATAATAGGCTTTTCTCTCTATTTTTAACTTTCGTATTTACTCATGCAGACTATCAATAGCCACTTCTGTGAGTAACTCCTTTTTGGCACAGTATTTCTGCATGCAACCTATTAATAGTTCTGTCTCTTGTTTTGGACTGACAGTGTAACGACTGCTCGATGGTTTCACTATGTCACGTGCCCTGTAACTGTTCTTCCTTTAATGCTTTGTTCTTATTTTAGCTTGCATGATTTCTATCTGTAACTGCACCTGTAACTATCGCACTAACTCCAGTTAACTCTTCTTATTTTGGCTGCATGATTTTCCTCTACAACTGCCCCTTTAACTATCGTTCTACTTCAGTTAACTATCCGTAATCATGCTGTTGTGACCTGTCATGAAATCGTGACACTTCTGTCTCTTTGTACTCTTCTCGCCTTTTACCCGTGAAAACATGACATGTCGCGATATCATGACATTTCTGCCCCTTTGACCTTTTCTTAGCTTGCACCCATGAAAACATGACATGTCACAAAATCGTGACACTTTTCGCCTTCTTGTCCTCTTCTCAGCTTGCACCCGCGAAAACATGACATGTCACGAAATCGTGACACTTTCCGCCTCTTTGTCCTTTTCTCGGCTTGCACCCGTGAAAACATGACATGTCGTGAAATCATGACACTTTTTGCCTCTTTGTCCTTTTCTCGGCTTGCACCCGTGAAAACACGACATGTCACGAAATCGCGACACATTCACTGCCTTGTGCCTTTCTCTATCTTTCGCCCGTGAAAACACATGTCACGAAATCGTGACACATTCGCTGCCTTGTGCCTTTCTCTGTCTTTTCCCGTGAAAACACAACATGTCGCGAAATCGTGACACATTCGCTGCCTTGTGCCTTTTCTTTCCTTGACCTCGCAAAAATAGAACATGTCACGAAATCGTGACACTTTCGCTCTCGTACTCTCCTTTCCTTTTGTCGTGATATCGTGACACTTTTTCTCCTTGGCGCTCTTCTTCTCATCGGGTCATGAAAACCCAACATGTCACGATATCATGACACTTTTTCTCTACAAGCTCTTTCTCTTGAACCTGTCACAAAATCGCGACACTTTTTTTTCTACAAGCTCTTTCTCTTGAACCTGTCATGAAATTGCAAAACTTTTTCTCTGCGAGCTCTTTCTCTTGAACCTATCGTGAAATCATGACACTTTTTCTCTGCGAGCTCTTTCTCTCGAACCTGTCGTGAAATCGTGACACTTTTTCTTTGCGAGCTCTTTCTCTCGAACCTGTCACGAAATCGTGACACTTTCTCGTCCGTACAATCCTTCTTGCAAATTGTCGCGAAATCGTGACACTTTTCTTTCTCTGCCTTCCTCTTCGCTTCGGACCGTGAAAATGAAACATGTCGCGAAATCGTGACATATTTTTCTCTCTCCTCTTTTCTTCGCTTTGGATCACAAAAATGAAACATGTCACGAAATTGTGACATCTTTTTCTCTCTCCTTGTTCTCTTCCAACATGTCACGAAATCGCGAAATTTTTCCTTGCTTGCGCCTTCTCTTCGAACATGTCACGAAATCGTGACAGTTTTCTTTGCTCTTTCTCTCTCTTCCAACATGTCATGAAATCATGACAGTTTTCCTTGTGCTTTCTCTCTCTTCCAACATGTCACGAAATCATGACAATTTTCCTTGCGCTTTCTAAACATGTCATGATATCATGACAGTTTTCCTTTCCCTTTCTCAACATGTCGCGATATCGCGACAGTTTTTCTTGCGCTTTCTAAACATGTCATGATATCGTGACATTTTCCCTTGTGCTAGCCAAACATGTTGCGATATTGTGACAGTTTTCTTACTTGTATTTTTCTATGATATTTTGAATGTTGGCCTCTTCTATCTTCTTGGAAATTCAATGTACATGCTTTGACTGACCTTTGAACTCCTGTCCATTTCATCAACTGATCTATCTGTCTGTGTTGACAACAATGACAATACTGTTTCTGCACCTTGCTCAACAGGGACCATTGCTCATACTTGCTAAAATGCTCATACACTATCTTATTATAAAATTTTAACCATTATTTACTCCTTCACCTTCAATTTGTATTTTCTAAATCACACCTTATAGATTCCATAGGGTCCATTTGCAATAATTAATAGATATTATCTATTACTCTTAGCATTTTGAACCTCTATTCACTCCCTAGACACAATTTATAAAATTTAGGCATCAATAAGCATAGTTTTGAAACTCTTTTTAGCATCTAGACATCAATAATTAAACTTTAATGACTTCTTTGTATCTCATCCTTCCATATGAACCAAATTTGCATCAATTTTAGCTCCTACAATTATTTTTTCTCAACTACATGTGCAAAAGTGTTAACATTTCTAGAAACCTAGAGCTTCTACCTCTTTGTTTTACACAGTGTAAAAGTACCTAGGTGGTGCTTTTGAGCAATTATAGTGCTTGTGCGTGGATACATTTTTCTTCCAACTTCTAGGTATAAGGGGCCTGATTAGTTTGGCCAGATAGTCTACCACTTCCCTATGATTAGATAGACCTTGTAAATCTACCTATAATTCGTTATTTTCTAAGTTTTGCAAGTCCTAGAAAAAACGCTAGGTAATGCTTCTTTAGAGTTTTAGCACTTTTGCTTAGCCTTTCAAATCTATATTTTTAGTTTTAGGATCTCCTTATTTGTTTTTTATAGTTGATTCTCTATTATTTTGTTGTAGAGTTTTCGCACTTTTGCTTAGCCTTTCAAAATTAAATTTTTAGTTTTAGGATCTTCTTATTTGCTTTTTATAGTTGTTTCTCTATTATTTTACTCTCTATTACTATGTTTTTCTAATAAAATACTTTTAAAATGTGTTTTTAAGGAACATTAGATTTAGTTTGAATTAGTTCTTTCAAAACCCCTTTATGAAAGGAATTGTAATTGCATTTAGTTGCACTTAGGCTAGATTCACATGTTTACCCTTAAAAGAAGAACTCTTTATTTCCTTGCAATCATAAAAATCAAAAATCATATAGAAATTTTTTATTATTTGTTGCATATATTCTTGCATTCTCTTATCTTTTATTTTATCTGACAGTGGTTTGGTTTAGGTTAGGAACATAATTTAGGTGATTTGAAAATTTGACACTTAAAAATATTTGCTTAAACATATACATGTACATGGAGGTAGGTTAACTTACATGAAAGTTTTCAAATCCCCTTTGGAAAGGGACTTAGGTTCTTAGACCATGCAGCCCTTTGCCTACATTTTGGTGAACTCGATGTGAAACACACATTTTTTTCTAATAAAAGATAAACTTAATTTGAACTTAAGAAAGATCATTTAAATTGGTTTGATTAGCTTGCATCACATTAATTGAGATTAGCAATTTATTCCTTCTACCACTATGAAATTATTAATATTGTATCACGTGTCTAGGTGTGATTGATCCTCATACAATTCCTTGTTCATGTACCTCAAGTTTTGCCCTCATGTACTACCATGTATATTGGGGGAATTGAGCCTCTTCCACATACTGATGAGGATGTTATAAGAATATGTATATCAATTAGGTTTAGGTATATTAGGAGATCCTCCAAAGGTATATCGACTAATTTTTAATATTCATAACATTTGCTATCTACCTTAATTGAGATTTAATTAATTAACCAACTTTAATTCTCCCAACATTTTAACCTATGGTTGAAAATCAATATAACACTCATAGTACGGGTTTGCCATCATCTTCTTATCCTCATTTTCCACATGCCCAAGAAGAAGAAAAAAATCTATGGGTAAATCCTAATTATAGAGAAGTGGAACTTGTTGTGGAAAGAGTAATATTTGATTCTATAGAATATATTAGAGAATGTATACAAATATCTTTAAGACATCCTGAGAGAATAATTTGAAAATCAAAATAGAGAAGAACCTTCTAATACTAATCTAAGAAATGAAAATATTTAGCATTCAAATAGTCAATCCATCATTACACCACTAATTAAAAATCAAGTTAATACTTTAGGTCTTAATGTATCTGTAGCTCACTCCATTGATTCTACTACCCCTCCCATAAATTCTATAGGAATATCTATTTCTATTCCTAAAATTTCTTTACATATCCCACCTATATCCTGTTTCTACAAATCCTTTTTTATCAACTAATTTGGGTATTGAATTTCCATAAGCACCTATAGTATCTAATCAAATGGCACCACCTTTAGGATTACTCCCTCAAGTTAGAGCACCTTGAAAAGTGGTATTCCAAACTTGAAGAATTAGAATACCAAATCACCTCTCTTAAAGGGGCTTCATCTAGGAAAAACTATTCTTTTGATGAATTATAGCCAACCATTAGATCCTATAGTTACTTGTCATCCATTTCCACAAAACTTTGAGATACCATAAGTTTAAATGTATGATGTCAAGAAAGATCTTGTTAATAACCTTAGATTGTTTCAAATTACTTGTAGTGATATAGCTCATGAAGAAATGCTTCTTCCAATACTCTTTCCCAAAAGCCTTTGTGGTCTAGCCCTAGAATGGTACTTTTAAATAACCTATCACTTTATTAAAATATTTAGGAAGCTTATGGAGGTATTTGTAAATAAATTTCTAGTATATATTGAAGAAAAGATCACCATAAATGATCTTTATGAGTTGAAATAAGCTAAAGATAAATATTTCACTATTTTATTGGCTATATGGTGATATCTTAT
Organism: Wollemia nobilis; assembly: GCA_028583015.1. Classification (NCBI taxonomy): domain Eukaryota; kingdom Viridiplantae; phylum Streptophyta; class Pinopsida; order Araucariales; family Araucariaceae; genus Wollemia; species Wollemia nobilis. The sequence goes on from JAQPPZ010016892.1 coordinate 23,571,321, forward strand.
CAGTAGGATCCAATATATTCTCCCATCAGAAGAATTCTTATATATATTCATACATAATTTTCATGAAAATTTATCCTATCCTTTAAAAAATACAAATATAACTTCCTTTGAAAATGCAATAGACATGGCCAAACATGTAGAAGACACCCTCTTATGCAAAGAACAAATAAAATACAAGAAAGAAGGTGATAAACCGTATTCTTCTAGCAATAAAGGGTGATATAAAAATAAGCATATTGTAGATGACGACGTTACTAATTCTTGCCAAATCAATAACATAAACACAATAGCTACTGCTAAAAAACCTGCCTTAAAAAAATAAGATAGATCTAGGCACCAATTTACAACTATAGGTCAAAACCAACCTACCATCTTAAAAATGTTCCTTGACAAAAAAATGATAAATATCCTACCTTTTAGACCTCTAGATACCAAAAAAGAATTGCCTAATTGGTATCAACATGATGAACATTTTGATTATCAACGTGTTGATGACCATAAACTAATAGATGCAACACTTTACATAATATCATTCAAAACCTTATAGATGATGGGATATTTTTCTTTAATTATCAAACTTAGAAATATTTCAAAATACTTTACCAACCCATAATCGAAGGGCCACTAATTATGTTCAAAGACATAATATGGTAAGCACAATTTATTTGTCTAGTCCCTCTTATGTCGTAACCTACCAATAAACTAAGAATAAATCTTCAAAACAACCCTCATAATGACTATTAGTTATTCTCTAGAACACAAAGATAACTTCCTCCAATATACCACCTTTAATGTTTAGGCCCCTTGAAGATAATCAAAATAATTATAGTTTTTGACAACAGTTAGAAAGTATGCCTCCTAAAATTTCTCTTCTAAAGTTATGAAGAACTTCACCTACCCACAAAGACATACTACTCAAAATTTTACTGAAACCGATTCACTAGGATCAACAATTGTGTCCTAGATTTTCATGAAACCAATATACCTCTATCTTCAATGTCAAAATATTTACCGCTTTACATAACATCCCATATCAAATAAAAGCTCATTAGAAGAGTTCTAATTGACAATGGGTCAAAACTTAACATTTACAACATTAATTTTCTCAAACGCTTTGGACAAACCAAAGAAGATTTATACAAGGTTGATCTCATTATCAAAGATTTTGATAATGAAGAATGAGAATCTTCTGACACCATAACTTTACCACTCAAAGTAGGACCTTGAATCCATAATATTATTTTCTATGTAATTTATTATTATGTAACTTATAACATACTTCTTTTATGAAATCAGTTCTTATCATGTTGCATCAATGTCTTAATATGAATACTTAGGAAGGATAAACCACATTCCTATTGATATTGAGCCATTTCTTATAGCCAAATGGTAGAAATAAAATAGTCTAGAAAAAACCTTTGTCTATCACTTCATCGAACTCTACCATCTACCTCTTCTCAATCTAAGGAAGATAATAACAAACCCAAAGAACCATTCATAAATCTAAACGATGATCATCAATCCTAAATAAATATAATTACCCAAAATTAAGATTCATTTGTAGATCTAGTTAATCTTTTTCTCTCCCCTCAAACTTTAGGCCTACCAAAAAGAAAAGGGGTAAAGTTATAGATAGTGAGATTTTATTTCACTTATACCGATACTATAAGTCTCCCGCATAGGGGAATGAATACATTAATTATGTTATATGTTTTCTGCATATCCCATATCCAAGAAAATATTAGCCAACATGGGATATCAAGAAAAGGGTTTAGGTCAACTTGAACAAGTTATCAAGGAACCATTAGAAACCAAAGCCTATGCAGGGAGTCTCCGTGAGAGGATATATACATAGGAATAATTAACCATTATCCTCTTCACTATCATTAAAAAGTGATGATAAATTCAACTATTACCTTAGGGAACCTCATGCTAATACTATGTCTTTACACAAAATGTAGTGGGATAAAAAATATGAAAAAGAGCTTGTGTCTCTCCTTAGTTTAGAATATTGTAAGATTATGCATTTTTCTAGCATTACTTTTCTAACTATTATTCATCCAAAATTAATAATTGACATAGACAACCCTAATAAAATTCCTTGTGGTCCTTTTGATCAAGATAACTCTTATGTTGAAGGAAATTCCTTCTAATGTCCAACCTTATCTCATCACAACTAGAGCAATTATCTATGGATCCTAAATATCTTCAAAACCTAAGATTTTTGCTTTCTCCCCCACAAATTGAATATGAAATAGATATCTTAATAGAAGAAACCATAAACATCAACATTGGTACTAAAGATAATCCTCAAAATTCAAAATTAGGCAAAGTATTAACTAATGATGAGCAATAGAGTACATTAAAATTTAAAAATAATTTAGCAATATTTTTTCTTGGACCTATGCTTGCATGCATGGCATTGATCCATCTCTCATTTTTTATCACCTCTTTGTATGACCTAATTGTTAGCATACTACATACTTAGGTTATTACATGATTAGTGAGTTGTTAATACTGTTGCAACTCCTACCTAAGTTAGCTATTTAGCTTCATTGGTTACAGGCTAATCTAAGCCACTATTGTAGTATTTATACAATATTTGGTCTATGTTAATTATTCCACTTTTTGACATGGTATCATATTGGGTTATCTGCTCATTTTGATTCATCGTAAGTAGAATTCAAATTATGTAGTTGAGGGCTACAAAACCTATGGCTAGAATGGGATGTAGGTGGTAGAAGGTAAGCCCACACGGAGCTGATGAACTGTCACTGGACACGATGATCGAAGGCGATAACTAACCAGCTGGCTAATGCTAATGCAGGTACATGGGACCTGACTCACACCCAAGGTGTTAGACGTGGGATATGAATCAACCCAGATCCTAATACTTGAAAGTGCTACATGGACGTGGACTCAGCCTACGGTAGGAGACACTGGACTACACAACAAGACGTCAAGACTGCTAGACTAGTCGTGACTAGGACCGGATTGACACAAGCCTATCGCAGGCCCCAAACTGGACAACCATGACGACAACCTAGACTGAATAGAGGATGACACATGACGAACCTAGCCTAGGTGGACATGAATCTGAGGAAGATCTAATCACTAGATATAGAAGTACTACATAGACATGGTGTATCCCGTAGCTATGGAAGGAGTTGGAAAAAATCTACTATTGTGACGGTCAACATCGGGTTGGTTATAGCCTAACCAAAGGTATAAAAGTCACAATATGTGTGTTTTTCCTTTTATGGTGTGTTATTTATTTTTCTGCTGGCATGTGGGATAATTATCCCTACAACATAGCCATTATGTGCAGATTAATCACACCTGCATATTTTGCAGCCAAATTTGGAAACCTTGCAACAAAGGAGTACCATATGGTATCATCCATAGAGAGGAGACCAAGGAGACATCCATAATTTCTATCATGTTTTTAGACGATGATTTGTAGAGCCAAACTTAGATGCTAATTGTAAGAAGTGTTTATTTATGTAAATCATAGATCATGGATTGATCGTTCATTTTTTAATTTCCTGTTGGTGACGTAGCGTATCCTGCTGGTGGATCGCAAGTAGATTTATTTCATGCTAGTAGAAGCAGATGGAATTTTTAGAGACATAAGGTAGTAATCTGGTTGATTTTTTCTCCAAGACACAATGTAGAAACTATTTTTTTGCAAGTCGTCGATCGCAGTGCAATGAACTCATGCAGTAATTTGTGTTGTTTCAGCGCATATGGTACAGTCTAAGATTTACGAGCAGATCCTCATAGAAAAATAGCTAGCAAGTGATTTAACGAAATTGTAGTTGTACGAGAGATGCAGTTGACGCGACGGTTCCTAAACTGTGACTCGACCATCAGAGAAAAAATATTTTTCCACGTCTCATTGATCTAGACGTGTTTAACTCCACATCTGGACAACTGGTGGAAGTGTTGAGCTCCCTCTCATAAGATGGGCCAATTTTATTTTTGGTAGACCACACCATCGTAAGGTACGCCACCAATAGCACCGCCTAGATAGAGATTCGTTGCCATTGTTGTGGAGTGGAGTCGACAAGATCGCGTTACCTAGGTAGCCGAGGAGTTGCGCCATCATGGAAGCAAAGTCTCTCTCAATGCTATGTCAATAAAGGAAAGTATTCTCCCTTTCCTTTCGACTCAGCCCGCTAGCCCAAATGGTGGAAGGCCCAGTGGTAAGCTTTGCAAAGCAGAGGTCGAGGGTTCAAATCTCCTAAAAGGTATAATTTTTTTTTTTTTTAAGTTTGTTTAAATTATTTTTTTCTATGTTTCAAAAGTTAATTTAATTAAATATTTTTTTCTTAAAATTATTTTTTTACAAAATAGTTTTAAGACAATACATTTAATCCAACTATAGACTTTTGCTTCATTAGGAAAATTACTTTTCAAACTTGAAATTACATATCTTGGAGAATTTTTTTTTCCCATCCTCATTTTGCAAATTTAAAAGAGATCAACCTTGTTAAAGCATTCAAACAAGGTATAAACTCATCAAACCTCCCGACCTATTTTTTTAGGCTTCATCAATAGCAAATATTTTTTGTTTGAAGTACTTCACAGGGGGAATTTTTTTTTGTGACATATTGTGCTAATGTGCCTACGAGGTAAGCTTTGTAAGAGCCTTTTGAGGCTTCATAGTTGCATATTTTTTGCACTAAATGGGGAGATATATTTTTTCTCTTCACCATCTCCTATCTTGCAAACTAGCTATGTTTTTGGATCTTTTATTCCCTTATAGATAGGTAAAAATAGCATTGGAAAATGCTTAGGATAGGTTCTAGAGGTAATGATAGGGTCCAAGAGATGATTGCGTATTTTTCTTTAATTGTAGGTGAAACTAGGAGGTTAAATCATATTTGCTCTTGAAACCAATTGTTTCACCATATTTGTTAAACTTTGTATCTCAGGGTTGTTGTTGTGCAATATCCCTAGGTTCCTTAAGGGAGGGGTATAGGTAGGTTGTTGAAATTGAACTTGGCCAATGTTGGAGGTATTGACACTGTTATGGTGTGGGTTATGATATGTGGTATCTTACTGTAGAGGATAGTTGACATTTAGGGGAATAGAAGCATTAATGTTGAGATGAGTAGAATGAGAATGAAATTGAACATAATCTTGATATGCACTACTACCTAGAGGAACTTGTAGATTCCTTCCAACATTGATAATTATAGTAGTGACATATGTTGGTTTAGGAAAAGGATCAACATGATGTGAAGATTCAAGCAATGAACTGGTGTGGACATTCTAAGGAGAAATAATTTGATGATGAGAAGTCCCAACTTCCTCGAGTTGGGCTTTCTCATCCATAGCCTTATTTAAGGCATCTCTATGATACTTGTAGAAATTCTAGACATGATCAAATTATTTAAAGTTAAGGTTTCCATTGGACCTCTTAATAGGATCAAGGTCATTACAAACTTCTTCATTTTCTTATTCTTCTAGATTAAGGTTCTCTCTATCAATTCGATCATATTATTGAATAATATAATTAGATTATGAAAGCCTTTGATTACTCCTAAGGTTAGAAGCAATTAGAAGAAAGAGAAAGGATAGAGTAAAAAAGGAGAAAAACTAAAAACTATCAAAAATGCACAAAGATATTTTTTAATATGCTTTTAATGTTTTCTAATTCTAAGCAAACAAAATTAGTGGTCTTGTTTAAAGTTTTCAAGTGAAAATTAGAGTAAGAGGCTTCCTATCTTGGTCACTAAGATGTGTCTTCACATCCAGTTCACCAAATATGCAAAGGAGTAAAACTACCCTTCCACATATGGTTCTCGATTATATCTGTTGGGAGCCGAGGTGACCATGGGGGTGTTTTATATCTCTACACTTAGAACAAAGAAATGAATTCACGAAGAATAGTTTTAAGACTCGCTCCAAGTCCAGGGTGGAAGTGATTAATGTATGATTTAATAAAACATCTATGTTGGTCTTTCTAAACTAAACTATGGAAATTGAAGAACAATGCAAAATACACAAGATGTAAGAAGACAATGATTAACCCTAATATGATCCTTTGATTCAATGATATGTAACCCTAGGTTGCAAAAAATGAATATTTTTCTTTGAGCAAGGGACCAAGGGAATGCACAAACAAGACTAAACCCTAGATGCAAAACTATATGCCTTTTTCATTTTAAAATGCCTAAAAAGCAATCAAATATTTTTCCCTTTTTATTTATAACCTAGGTTGCAAACATAAATAACAAAAGCAAACAATACACAACCTAAAAATTTTACTGAAGGTACTTATCTGATTTGGTTTTTGACCTGAGCTTTATATTGCATCTAGAATATCCCATAACTTCAAATATATAAAATAGGTTCACAAAAACCCTAGAAAATATGGTCAAAATTTAAGGGTCTTCTTAGGCTGCTATCAAACTGAGCTTGGAGGTGCAATAGTCAAGCCCCCTTGGTCCTTTTGGTTGACCATTCAAAACAAAAATAATCTTTGAACTTTAGAACAAAAACAGTGAAATATGATAGCTTGGAACAGTAAATAAAATGGACACAATGCTTGAACAAGAATGTAGCTTTGAAAACTAGGGTTTGGGAACAACTAATTTTCCCCAAGCTAATGCAATATGAAATGTAAGTAAACAAAATGATAATAGGCAAAAAATAATACACACAAAGAGAAAATAGTTAAAAATATGTATGCAAATTAAAACCCTAGGATTTTGGAATTAATAGTTGCTCAAAAGTCGACCATGTCTAGATTTGTGCCCTATAAATTATTGAGCATGGATTCAATAAAAAAGAGAAAATTGGTGTAGAACGTAGAATGAGTGAAAGTAGGGGTTTTTCCAAATCCATGCCCTTTAGTATAAGGAGCACGAATTTGCATAGAGGGTTCTAAAATCCAAAAATAAAGACTCAAAATGTAAGAAATACAAAAATTGACGAATAAAAAAACTAATAAAAACAAAGAAACCAGCCAGTGATCTTGTGGGATAAGCAAGAGCAAAGGTGGAAGACCTATCCTCCTTAAATATGACAAGTTGTCGTCAAGGCTTTCTCCACTTGTAGACCACAAGGAACACACCAACAACAAAACACAAAAGGACCAAGAGCACTAAAAGATTGCACAAGAGACCAAAAGAATTTGTATTTCACATGAAATTTGGTAGATTGATAGTTATATCACTCAAGAGCATAACTAGTGGAAAAAGAGAATCCAATCCATTTATTTATATAGGATTTTAAAAGGTAGGAAAGCAAAACTTAACCTTGATTAAACAAACACCCCAAAGAGGTTCGGCTTAAAATTTAGGTTTTTTTAAGAAAAACCCTAAATTTACCAAATTTGTGCCTCATAATTTATCGGGTGCAAATTCAATTAAGGTTAAGAAAAATAAGATAAAACACAAGAAAAAAGGGGTCAAACTTGCTCCTAGAAAGTTTGAGAGCCTTCCAAAAGAACCTATGGAAAAATGACTCATTTGGGTGGATCAATTTTTCATATCTACAAGTAGTACTCGAACCCTAAGTGGTATTGTGGGTAAGCTTCCAAACCCCCATCTATAGCATAAATTGTAATCTTCATATTTATATGTATACTGTAAGTTGTGACTAATGAGTTTTTTTATCTCATTTCTTAGTGTTTGTATGATTATGTGCATGTATAAGAGGTTGACTACCACATTTTATCCCCTTTTTTGTATGTGTAACTCGTGCTTAATTTCACATGCTAAGAAGAGTATGTGTTTAAATTTGAGATGTTGGTGCATTATAGTCATGTGTTCATGTGACTTGTTATTATGTAGATGAATCTTATGGTCTTGGCACATCATCCTTGTAGCTTAGGATATTTTTTCTTTCAGTTATCTTTGTTTTTCTCTTTTCCCTTTTCCCCTAAAGTTTGTTAGATTAGGAAGGGCATTGAAGATCACATATTTAAAGAAGTCATCCTTATAAAAACCTTGGAGGCAATTCAATTGAGTCGATCCCCATGCTCTTAGAGTTACCTTGTTGTGTCACTCCACCTAAGGTATGATAGTTTGATCATATGATCTGTGCATCTAGTGATAACAACAATCAGAGAGGACAACAAAACACATGGTTCCTACTTATATAAGTAATTCACCCTTGAGTTACCTAGGGTGATAAATTTCTACTTCCATTAGAAATAAATATTTGGACTATTTTTAGAGAAATAATTGATCTTCAAATGTTAGAATCTTGTAAATACACTCCTAAATGGCTTAGAAGCCTTGAAAATGGTTAGTGATGCCATTATATGTCAAAACATCATTTTTAAAAATCTTCCTCGATATTTGTGCACTCTTTGTTTACTTTTAGCTACCAATGAATGATTTGCTCCTTAAATGGGAGTAATTCGCTCATACCTAGGAGTGCTTTGCTCCAACTAAACCAATCACATATTTTGAAGTAGATTGCACCTTAGTACTTGAATTTACAAAATTGGCTCTCTAGATGATCGAATTACTTGATTCTTTGGTTTTATAAGTTTTTAAAGTGCCGAGGACCCTAAGGTAAGAATAGAGTTAATATACTAAGTTAATTTTTTAAAAAATTTAGAAAAAATTCAAATTTATCTTCTAAACATCTATCTCAAATTTAAAACTACAAAGGTTTAAGTTTTGTGAAGGGTTTGAGTGTTAGAAAATTTATATATTAAATATTATGTTTTAAAATAAATTATTTAAAAAATTATATTAGATTTAGAGGTTCTCATAGAATTTATTTGTTTTAGAGATTTTAATTTATCTCCTTTGCTATTTTCTTCAATATTATCTTCATTTTGGTTTCTATAGTCTACATTTGAACCTCTCTCTCTCTCTCTCTTCTTTGTTTTGTTTGGATAAAATAATCAAATTTTAGTCCATTTTTTTATCTTTATAATCTAGTTTCAATATGATGTTATAGTAACATATTAGTATCTTATTATGTCATTACAAAGATTTGTCACCATAGTGGTTTGGCATTGGGCTTTCTTTTAGGAGACTCAAGTTCAAACTACAGGGAGGTGTGTGCGTGTGTTTGAGCATGCTAAAAAATGTTGTCACAATATTTTTTAGTGTCATTATTGTATTAAATTAGCATTACACAAAATGTAGATGATTTATTGATGTTGTAATAAAGCAAAGTTTCAAAAAATTAAGCTTACTTTGCTCTTTGATCCCCCAAAATAAACTCACTCTTTTATCTTTCAATCAATATGGTTTCAAATGAAATATTTAAAAATTTAATAACTACCTAATTAAAATTTTTGTTTTTCCTTGGTGGAATTAAGGGTAAAATCTTTAAAATTCTAAATAAAAGGTTCAAGGGAGGTTTAATTAAAAATTTTGTTTTTCCTTGGTGGAATTAAGGGTAAAATCTTTAAAACTCTAAATAAAAGGTTCAAGAGAGGTTTAAGGTTTGAACCCTATGAAATATAGAGTTATATATAATACTATAATGTGTTTTTATAAAATCCAATCTAGCGATAAATAATCAATTTTCTTCTAGATGTTAATTTGTTTATTTATTTTATTTTGATGAAACCTATAATAAACAAATATAAACCATGAAAATTTTAAATTTAAAAAAATATTAAGATGGGGTGATATTAAAATTAAGATGCTTTTCTTTCTACAAGCTATTATTTTACTAACATACTTCCATGATGATATTTTGTTTCACTTAATGATAAAAATTATATAATGCTTTATTTCCTCTAATTTTAAAGATGGGGTGATTTGATTAAAATAAAACATCATTAAAAAGTTGGATGAAAGTAAAAAATAAAATAATTTTTAATACTCTTAAGACCAATAAACTATATAAAATAACCTTCATGAAAAAAAAAAATTATACAATATAATATACTATACTATACTATACTATATATATATATATATATATATATATATATATATATATAAATTATACAATATATAATCATCTAAACGTACCAATTATCAAAATATAATATATAACTCTTAACGTTAAACTATTATTTAAAATTTTAAAGTCTTTCGATTAAATATAATCTTCTTCCACCACCATATTTTGGTTAAAATTTCAAATCCTTTATTTAGAAGGGCACAAATATGCTTATGTTGACAATAATTGATTCCATCTTTACCATCAAGGTAACTAACAAAGTCGTCTTTTGTATGTCACTAGTCAAGCCCGTTCTATTCGTTGTCCCATCCGCTCAAAAAGGCTCCTAACTGCCAGTTTTAACCAACGAGGTCTTACTGCAACGGGGAGTAGGGCGTTCACTCATGTTTATTTTTATAGTAAATGATACTTGTCGGTAGGTTTTTGAGTGGTATTTATTTAAAAATAAAAATAATTATAATTATAATATTAATAAATTTAATATTATTAAATTAAAAAATTAATAACAAAAATTATAAATTAAATATTTTAATTTTAACCTATTAAAATTAATATAATTATTTTTATTAATTTAATAACTATTTAAAATATATTTAAAAATTGATGCTTACGTTTTAAGCAATTCCATGACACTTAGGTTTTGCGTCCACTCCGCTCAATAGAATTTGATGTTATCAACACTATTTCTTGGTAAGATAAAGTTAATAGAATTTTAATTTAAGGAATTAAAATTTTAAATTAAAATTCTATTGGATAAGATAAATTTAATGAAACTTTTTCCATCTTTTAAAAAATGGAACAAGGATAGCCAACCCATTGGATAAGATGAAGTTAACAGAACCTCAACCTTTAAGGTAGCCAACCCACTTAATAGAACCCCAACCCTCACGGTAGCCAACCCACATGTTCCACTCTCCAAGGAATCCAATCGGATCAGCCAACCTGTTGGATAAGATGAAGTTAACGAAACCCCAACTCTTTAAAGAATCAAACCGGACAGGGAATCAAATCAAACTGGAGCAGTTAACCCGTTGGATAAGATGAAGTTAACAAGAACTCCAACCCTTCAACGAATCAAACCTGGGCAAAGAATCAAATGATACTAGGGCGACCAATCCTTTGAGTAAAATGAAGTTAAGAGAACCCCAACCCTTTAAGGAATCAACTGAAACAGGGAATCCGGGTAACCAGCCCCCTAAATAAAACGAAGGGGATCCGAGTAACCAACCCGCTAGATAAGACGAAGTTAACACAAATCTGCATAACTGTATCCTTGGTCTTAGATGTGTCCATTTGACTACTTGTTTTCAACACTTTTGAAAACCGTTGGCCGTTACAAGAATTTCAATACCCATTTAATATTTCACGTAACCCATAGTTGAGGACAAATTCAATGCTGACTTATTATGCGCAACAAACACCAAGAGCCGCCCTCTCTTGTTCGACATCTCCTTAAACTGCATCGAACCTGAACGCTGGATAGGCAGAGTGAGGAGAAATGGCCAATTTAGAGACATTTAAATTTGAACATGAGATGCTAAGAGCGCAGTTACGTGTTTGAATAACCGACGTTCAAATTAATACGGATTCGGATATAATATCGGAATATATGATGCAGCTCTAGTCCGTGGGAAATATACTATTCCTAATTTCCTACCTACTCCAACGTCAATTGGATCGTATATCCACTCAAATACGGCTACCTAACATCAATTGGATAGGACCAACATTTTGTCCGAGAAACATCTTGTTGACCAGATACCCGAAGCGGCCATTAATCGATTGATAGGACTTTAGAACCTTCTATAACCGGCAGGGCAAGTCGACCATAACAAATTCGTAGGTCAAATTTATGGCCGCACATACCTGAGCTTACCCTATTAAATGACACACTAGGCCAGACAAAGTTTCTTGCATAGTATTTAATTGTACCTAAATTTGTCTCCAGAGGACAGTCTAGTTCCACCATTATCAGATTCCCTTTCCTCTTTACTTTTAAAAGTTCTATACTCCAGAGAAGAACAGTTCACCATGAACGAAGGGAACGTGGAGGTTAGTTGTGCTCAAAAACGAAGGAGAGATCATTCGCTCGATGACATGGAGATGGAGGCCCATCAGCACAAAAAGTCTGGAGGTCTTTGTCCGTGGTCTGATTTATTCGGATTTGAATCCTCTGATGTGGAGGAGGATTTGCCATATGGCAAAGAGGAGGAACGTGTTTCTGGTTTGATGAGAGAACTCATGGAAGAATTGGGCATGGTACCTCCTCCTTGCCATGCTCTTATTCCTCCACTCGAATCTTGGGCCGAAACGAGCTACTCATGGTGCGACTCCGCATCTTCCTCCACTCACTGTTCCTCCAAAACTGCTGACGCCTACGCTACAGCGCTTGCCGCAGAAACGGATTCGGCACAGAGTGCAGAAATTGGAGGAGATTGCTTTGATTACGACGGAGCAATGCTTGTCACAGATTATTCTGCTGAAATAGATTTATATGCGGATTTTAGTGAAGATGGTGTTTTCATAAACGATAACGACCTTGTACAGGCGTCGGTAAGCGGCCCGTCTTGCGGTTTGAAGACGGCATTCTCAGTCGAAGAGTTATGGCAATTTGATGGTATGATGCAGGATTCGTCCGACTTTTTGTTCGAGGGCGAAAATCGGGTGTCGGAGGAAACACCGTGGCAGTAAAAATGTGGTAGACTACGTAAGATTATTAAAAATGGACTATTTCTTGGTAAGTGGAGGCTATTCAATTCTGCCAACTTAATATAGTCTTCAGTGTGTAGTCTTGTTGGTCTGTTGAGCATGGAGCTCACGCGCAAAGCCTCTTCGTCTCGTCTTCACTGTGTAGTCACGCATGTCTGAGATCTAGCTGTTTGAAATGACAACACCACTGTATAAACTGTCTTGTTAATATTCTGTAAATGTTTTTGACGGTTTAAATATATTATGGAAAGGGATTCCCCTTTTTATTTCTGGTTTGGATTAACAGTCAGGCTGAGTACTTTGCATCCTATAATAACTATATATGGTCAGATTTAGATCAGACAGCAGTATAGTGATGGCACAACAGGTAACATAACGATCAACCGGATTTAACTCTTTTTATTTTTGTTTTTTTATGTTTTTTAATTTTTATATAAAAGTAAAGAAATTATAGTTTTTTACCACAGTCGGGTCTGAAATATGTGAAAATTCATTGCATCCGTTTGCCAAAAATTTTTAAAGTTAATATTTGCGATATGATTTATGGGATTACAAAATCTGTTAATAGCCTATATCTCGCTTAGTGAGAAAGTACTATTCATTCAATAATAGGTGATTATAACACTAATTTAATTTGGGAGCTCTTCAGATGGCTGTTTCATATGTCCAGTGGGCAGCCCAGGAGACTTTGGGTGAGAAATGATTTAGATGTTTTCAGTGTTGGTGTCTTTTGGTTTCGTTTCTAGTCTCGTTGTTTGTTTTGGGCCAGCTGGCCTATCTGGTGGTTGTTTTTTTTTTTTTTAACCTTAGTTTTTTTTTCCAGATGTTTTTTTTGGCGTGGCTAAGTATTTATCACTGTATTTAATGATCGTTTTGTTTATTTCTTCTGCCGCATTCGTGGGATGTGAACTTATATAAAAGAGTGGTACCTTTTAAAAGAGTGGAGCCTTCGTAGATAGTTTGAACCCTATCAGCTTTGCTGGTAGTTACTAAAAATCGTGATTGTAACTATTGTTTCTATATACAAAAAAAAAAAAAAAAAAAAAGAGTAGGCTTTTAAAAATGTTGTCTTTCTTTTATAAAATTAGATATCAACTTTTATTTTATTTTTTCTTTTCATTATTAAAGTTTAAGTTTTGAACTCATATTAAAAATACTTTATATGAGTATATGCCTAAACTTCTTCCGATAGACATTCAATTTTGATACACCTAGTCAACTATCTCTTCAAACAATGCACCAGATAATAGATCATTAGTCAAATGAGCTAATCAAGGCAAACCAAGCTTGAAACTACCCCAATGCAAAAACGTCATAGTTAAACAAAAGTGGTTCCTAGCATTTTTGCTAATTTTTAGCAATTTTTCAAGGTTGGCTTATCTCAAAAAGATGACCAACTAGCAATGTAGTTAAGCAAAAACTCTATCTGAGTCCAAAAGCGCTATCCTAGTGCTTTTGCACAATCTCAATGCTTATTCTTGCATGGATGAAATCTTTGTAGGCATGAGTCTAATGCATGTTGAGTCCCCTTTTCCACTCTTGGGCATGATCACCCTCGTATCAAACCAGTAAATTTGAATTTCCTTTTTTCCTAAAGGCATTTTTAATGACTCCTCTCCAAAAGAGTCCTTTCCCAAAATTGATAAATCAAGCCCATGGGAGGGGCATTCAAGAAGCATTCAAAAGGTGTACAAACTCTACTAAAATTCTCTCCCACTCTCTCTCTCTGTTTGTTACATTCTTGCATCCTCTCATTTGGGATATCTTCAAGCAAGCTTTTGGGAAAGTCAAGCAAGGCAAAGGAGTATTGTAGCATGGAATTCTAAGCTGAGAGGAGGAGGTTTTGCTAGGTTGTAATCTTCCTAGCTCACTCTTCTTTTCTCCTTTACTTCTTATTTTATATAGTTCTAATTTTTGTTGTAGCTACCTGACTTGGTTCATGCTTATTTCATCTTATTTTGTAGTCATTAAGATTCATTACATGTTTATTTTTATCTTATTACAACCATTTTAGTATTTCTAATCACTTTAGTCTCTTTGTTTAATAATTTTGTAGCTCTTGTTAATTATTTTACAAAATATTATCTTGTTTATAACTTGCATTTTTTTACGTACAACTAATTTATAGCATCTTATTTTGTTCAACTACTCTTCCTCAAATTGTGTAATTTCACATGCATTCCATTACATGTGTTTTTAGTCACTCTTACATTTGTTATGTGTGGTAATATATCTTGTTTTGGCTTAGTTTTTTAGTCAATAATTACTCATTTGTATTTCATTTGTAAAATATAACCTTTATTTGTAGGCATTCCCAAGTCTTCTTCGGGTGATTTTCTTGACTATTAGCCATATATGCTTGGTACCATTGCTCATACTTGCTAAATTGCTCATACACTTTCTTATTCCAAACCCTTCATCAGGTGCTCCATCCCCTCTATTTTAAAGGTAAAGGCCCCTACCCCATCCTCACAATTTAAAAGGTTTTTTAACCATTATTTACTCAATCACCTTCAATTTGTATTCTCTAAATCATACCTTATAGAATTCATAGGTTCCATTTGCAAGAATTAATAGACATTAAATCTTACTCTCAATATTTTAAACATCTATTCACTCCCTAAACACATTTTGTAAAATTTGGGCATCAATAGGCATAATTTTTGTAACTTGTTTAGCATATAGACATTAGCAATTAAACTTTAATGACTCCTTTGTACCTTGTTCTTGCATCTAAAGCAAATTTACATCAACTTTAGATCCTACAATATTTATTTATTAGTTACATGTGTAGAAGCATTGACATTTCTAGAAACCCAAATATTCTACCTCTTTATTTTACATAGTGCAAAAGTGCCTAGGCATGCAATAAATCTAGGAATGATTTTGAGAAATTGGAGTGCTTTTGCATGAATATATTTTCCTTCCAAATTCTAGGTATTTTCCAAATTTGTGTTACAAAAGGGGAGTTTGATCAGTTTGTCTAGATAGTCTACCATTTCCATGATCAAATAAACCTCGTAAACCTAACTACAAGTTGTAGTTTTCCAAGTTTTATAGGTCCTAGCAAAGCGCCAGGTAGTGCTTCTACAAAAATTTAGCACTTCTACTTAGCCTTCCAAAATTAGGTTTTTTAGTTATGGGATCTCCTTATTTGCTTTTTACAGGTGAATATTTATTAATTTTCTCTCTATGATTGTGTTTTTCTGATAATATACATTTGAATTTTGTTATTATAGAATATTATATTTAGTTTGAATTAGTTCTTTCAAAAATCCTTTAGGAAAGGATTCACAATCTTATTTAGGTGCACTTGGGCTAGATTTGCATGTTTTCCCTTGAAAGAAGAAGAACTCTTTATTTCCTTGCAATCATCAAAATTGAAAAGCATATAACAAAGTTTAATTATTTCATTGTGTGCTTGTATTATTGCATTGCCTTATCTTTTATTTTAGCTTAGAGTGGTTTTTCTTAGGTTAGGAACATAATTTTATGTGATTTCACAATTTGACACAAAAATATTTGCTTAAAAATATACATATGCATATACATGTACATGGAGGTAGATCAACTTGCATGAAAGTTTTCAAGTCCCCTTTAGAAAGGGACTCAGTTCATAGCTCATGCAGCCCATTACCTACATTTTTGTGAGCTCGACATGAAACACACATTTTTTGTAATAAAATATAAATTTAATTTGAACTTAAGCAAGATCACTTAAATTTGTTTGTTTAGCTTAGATCACATTAATTGAGATTAACATTTTGTTCCTTATACCAGTGTCAAAGTATCAATACCATGTCACATACCTAGGTGTGATTGATCCTCATACCATTCTTTGTTCATGTATCTCAATGTTTTCCCTCACGTACGACCATGTATATTGGGGGAATTGAGCCTCTTCCACATATCGATGAGGATGTTAGAAAATTAGGTATATTGAGCAGTTTTAGGTATATCAAGAGATCCTCTTAAGTTCTATCAACCAATTTTTAATATTCATAACATTTGATAGCTACCTTAATCAAGATTTAATTAATTAACCAAATTCTCTTCTTCCAATATTTTAGCCTATGGTTGAACATCGATATAATACTCGTAGTAGGGGTTTGCCATCATCTTCTTATATTCATTTTTTGCATCCCCAAGAAGAAGAAAAAAATACATGGGTAAACCTTAACTATAGAGAAGTGTAACCTATTAAGGAAAGAGTAATATTTGATTGTATAGAATATATTAGAGATTGTGGAAGAATATATTTAAGACATCCTTAGAGAAGAATTTGAAAACCAAAATAGGGGACAACCTTCTAATATTGATCTATGAAATAAAAATATTGAGCATTCATATAGTCAATCCATCATTACACCACTAATTAAAAATCAAGCTAATACTTCAGGTCTTAATGTATCTGTAGCTCACCCCATTGATTTTACTATCCCTTCCATAAATTCTATAGGCATATCTATTTTAATTCATAACATTCCTTTACACATCCCACCTATCCCAAATCCTGTTTCTACCAATCCTTTTTTGTCAACTGATTTGGGTATTAAATTTCCACAGGCACCTGTAGTGTCTAATAAAATGGTACCAGCTTTAGGAATACTCCCTCAAGTGTCCCAATATTTACCTTACACCAATCCTCAACCCCAATTAGTATTGTCAACACCTTAAAACCAATCATCTCTAAAATTCTAAATCATAAACGCTAAGTTAGAGCACCTTGAAAAGAGTGATTCCAAACTTGAATAATTAGAATGTTAACTCTCTTGAAGGGGTTTAATCTAAGAATAATATTCTTTTGATGAATTTCATAGCCAACCATTAGATCCTATAGTTACTACTTGTAGACACCAAATCCTAGCCATGCCCTCCATCCTAACCATCCCACCACCCACTTGTCCACCACACACCTTCCTGCAACTCATTTAACCATCGCATGCCTTTTTTGCCTTCAAAAGGTCCACTTTAGCCCTTTCCCACCATTTTTTGACCCTTTTGGACTTTATTTATATTTAATATAATATTTTATTATTATATTTAATATATCTATTATATATATCTATTTATTTAAACCCAATTAACCTCAGCCATTAGATTTAATATAATCTCAACCGTCCATATTCATTAATCCATGTCACACTTAAAGTATAATATCAACCTTAGGATTTGATTTAATCTTAGCCACATGATCTAAAGTGTAAGGCTAAAAACCCTAAGAAAACCTTAAGATTTGATTATAAGTAAAGGCATGTGCAAATTCTCAAACTCTAGAATGTTCTCATCCTTGGAGAGATTATTGAAGAAGCCCATGTTAAGAAGAAGGTTGCAAAGCCATTGAATATCCAAACCCTAGCTTTCTATAGGACTTCCATCATTCCAGGTATTCCATATCCATCCTCCATTGTCGTCATAATCCTCCATCCATCTTTTGTCACCACCGCCATACCCTACCCACCTCTTTTCTCACATTTCTATGATCTGATGTTGCAGATCCAACCCTAACTCATAGGATTGTTGTAGAGCCTACCATTTCATAGGCACCCTCTAGAGCTTGCCAAGCTCACTGTAGAACCTGTTAGGCATTCGCTAGAGCCTACCATATCACAGGCTTGCTCAAGAGCCTGCACAAGCTCACGCTAGAGCCTGCAAAGTGTGC
Organism: Wollemia nobilis; assembly: GCA_028583015.1. Lineage (NCBI taxonomy): Eukaryota > Viridiplantae > Streptophyta > Pinopsida > Araucariales > Araucariaceae > Wollemia > Wollemia nobilis. The sequence goes on from JAQPPZ010016892.1 coordinate 23,589,583, forward strand.
ACCAGAGCCTGCCATAATCATCAAATATGAACCAAAGTATGCTTCATCAAGCCATAAGGTGTTGTTAGAGCATCCTACCACCTAATCTACAACAAATCAACAAAGCATCAAGTCCAGCAAGGTAAGTCAACATTGATTATTATTTTATTGAATAATTTATAGGTTTTTGTATGCTATTTCATTTAGTAACAACTAGGGTTTTATTAATAACTAACGGTATTAATATATGGAGCCTTCATAGGTATTACTAACTCCTTATTTTGTTTATATGTGTGCAGATCTATAGGTTTCATTCGTTATTGGATAGTTGCTGAAGTTGGAGTGGCCGAAAATTGGATACCAAAGCCCATTCAAACTATTGAGAGTGGAACACACTGAAGACACTTAGATATGTGTAGCTAGGATTTTGGAGAACCCTAAAATTTATTTGTAATATCTATATCAAAAATAATTATGTTGGAAAAAATAGTTGTAACAAGGAGTTTCTCAGCAACCCCCCTTTATTTTTGAATAGAATAATATCTTGTGCAATTATTGTCTATCTTGAGATATTTGCTTTTATATCTGCATAGTGTCATGTTTTTAGCTCTACAAATGGCGATCACGGTGGGACCCCACAAGGGTTTCATTTGTTAATATGATTTAATTTATTGATTTCATTTTGTTTTTGTTTGTTACAAGTTTTTTAGAAGCAAAACATTTGTTGTTTCTATCGATTAGGGTTTATGAAGAATTTTGCAGCAGTTGTAGAAGGTGCGCAGGCACTCTATAATACCTACTGAATATCACAGGCATCCAGTCACACCTACAGAGGCACCCAACTGCACCTGGTGACAAGTTGAAGTAGAGCGTAAGCTTTTGAGTGAGTCCCATAGCCCCTATTTCAAATTTTTGACTTACATATTCTCTTGTTCTACATGATTTTTAGATTTTGAACATAAAATGAACACAAATTAGGTAATATGGGAAAGAAATCATAGTAGGTTGCACTTAGTTTTTTTTGTGCATTCATTCACACAAGTTTAATTTCCTATTCAAAAGTTGTAAATCTAAGTGATTGCTTGCATGTTTTGTTTGCATTTGAAATGAAAGAGAATTATTTAGATTTTGCACTCTTAGGATTTAAAGACTGCTTTATTTTACACATCTAAGTAGGAACAATATTTAGGTGCAAAAAGTAGTCCTACCCTAGGCTAGCCCCTTTGGCAAAGAGGTGGGCGAACCCTTCGGTTGCTACTAAGGTAGGGGATTTTAAGCAGTGTACTCCATGCTCTTTAGATGAAATTTACATCCTGATATTAGCTTCTAATTTAGACGAGTGAAATTAGTTATCTTTAGCATTGTTTGAACACAATAAAGAACAAGAAATTTTAAAATTTATCACACACTGCACGTTTTACTCAAAAATAGTAGTGGTCGGATTTCATCACCAACCATTGCTTGAGATTTGGTGATGATGGAGGTCATTTCCATCCACCAATCTCTGCCTTAGAAACCATAGGTCACCCTCGAGCAAAATTTTTGGAGGTCATTACCAACAAGAATCTTGTTGCCCTTGCTAGCCATATTTTTTACCTTTATTTTTATTAAGAAATATTAGAACATCAAAACACACAAACCTATCACTCTAAAAATAATTTCACATTAACAAATAAAATAATTAATAAACGAGTTAAGCCACACAAGGTGAAACTTAGCATTGATTGTTTTCTTTCATTCTATATGAGTTTTTCAATTTGTTTTTATTTTGATAAGTTTTAAATTTTGGTTTAGATACTTTATGGTATTAACAAGACATCAAAAGAAAGTAATAAACCAAAACCGCTTAATGGAAAACATTCCCAATTCTCCCACTACTTCGGTGACAAACCCATTGAGTGTGGTACAAACTACTTTGTCTGGACCTCCATATCCATCCCTACCACAAGTAGGATCCCTTACACACAATGTGGAGAAATACACCACCCACATAGACATGGATAAAGTGAAATCCATTTACAGGTCTTCCAAGTATGTCTTAGATCCCCTTTGCCAAGAGGGTTTTGAAGAACCCAAACTAGATACATCTTGCCCAACCCAAGGACATCCTAATTTTGTGTATGAATATGGTATGCCTTCTTCCCCAAGCCCATTACATAAAAACCCAAGTGTTTTCAACACTTACCCCTCATCCACCCATACCAAAAAATATTCCAACCCTTTGTATGAGGAGTATGTCAATGTTACCTCAAGGTACCCATCCCCCAAGTTGCAATGTCAAGTGCAACTTGCTCCATGCCCATTGCCTCCAATCCATCCTCATCAATCCCTTCATCCTCCAACCTAGCCATGACCATGTCCCTATCCACCATGTTAGAACAAGAACTTCAGGACACATTAGGTCTTGTGAACAAATTGCTCTTACAAGACCCTATGCTCCATGTTGTTCCAACCCAACCCATAGTAATCAACCAAAATCCAAATTGGATACCCCAATATTTGGTGGTGTCCATTTTCATACCTCCATCAACCCATTCCATTCCTATGAGTCCACACATCCATAGTCCTCATACATCATATTCTTTTATTCATTCACAATCATTTCCTCACCAACCTCATCATCATCAAATTCATTCCATACACCCAAATTCATCACATCTCCAACAACACACATAATATCATCCCTTCATTTATCCATTCATTAATCCATTCACCACATCTCAAGTCATTCAACAAGCCAACCAAGGCTTACAATCATATTTTCAACACATTAAAATTCTACAAAAAATCTTAACTTGACTCATCAACATTAAGTTACAGTTGAGTCATCTTCAGCAACCACAATAGTTGACACATCAAAGTTCACAATCCACATCTCAGGTTTTTACACCTGTACCACAAATTCAAAGTTTAACACAATTGGACACAAGCACCAAGCACCCCAAAAAGCCTCATCACAACTACAAAAGACTTTTAGAATCTTATGCAACCATTTTTGAAAGGCTTTATGAAGCACAAAAGTTTGTACTTCCAGAAATAAAATTAATAAATCCTAATAAGCCACATGAAAAAATTATAAGGAACACTAGTACTACCCTTATCATCAACAATCAGGTTATAACATCAACAATTGTTACGTATTCAAAAAATTTGTACAAGACCTTATTGATCTGAAAGTCTTTCCCACAAAGGGTCCAACCAACTCATCTGATTAGGACACGGGTATTGACTCAATAACCAAGGAAAGCGAGGACTCTCAAGATATCACATCCTCCTATTTATCTACATTTCAAGTTCACAAATCCCCAAAGGGTCTTAACCCCTTTGGTCACATTTAATTTCAAAAATCTCCAAAGGTCTTAATCCCTTTGGTCACATTCAATCTAAAAAATCTCTAAAGGTATTAACCCCTTTGGTCACATTCAATTTAAAAAAGCCCCAAAGGTCTTAACTCCTTTGGTCACATTCAATTTCAAAAACAAAATCCCCAAAGGTATTAACCCCTTTGGTCACCTTCAATTTCAAAAAGCCCCAAAGGTACCCAATTCCTTTGATCATAAGCTTACTAGGTTAGGGGAGTAGAAAAAACCCAAGCCAATGAATATCATACACTTGAAAGCATTCCATGCTTATTGTGATTACTATATATGTATATATATACATGGCTAAAAATAAATAAATAAACAACAAAAACAAATCATTCACATCAACATATTTCCATGGCATACATCTTGCATTTTCATATAGGTATTTTCGCATGTATTTATTGCATTCATACATATTTCACACAAAAAAAATAGTTTGCATCCATTCCACATGCATTTCACTACATTTTGCATTCTGCTACATTCATTCACTTCACAAATTGCATTTATCCCATCCCATGTTCAATGATAATTTATAGTAGTGATGATATGACCAAAAATCAAAAAGTCAAGTTTCCACAAATGGGGGTACCTATTTGGGAGCATTTATGCAATCCCCTCTAATAATACCATTTGTCCAAAGTCACAAAAATCCAAAAAATTCCACTCACTCAGCCACTACTAGTGTGTCTAGCAGCCTCCATAAAGATGTTTAATTTTATTTAGTACCAAAAGCACTTTTCTCACATTAAGAAAAACTTGAGTATTGTCGATTGATTCCAAAAACAATATTTCACTAACCACACTCTTTCACATATTAAAAACATTTTGAGTAAAATAGGGATAACACCATACTTGGGTAGCACATTGAAGTGAAAAAGGCCTTCCTTGCTTGTCATATTATGTAATATAGTTCAAAAAAATAAAAAATAGTGGTATTCACTACTATCACAGTTGCTCTCCAAATACAAACATAAAATATAGAGTAGTAAGGATAGGGTCACATTCTCATCATACTTTGGTTGAGAATATGATTTCCCAAAGCTTTATTCCAAATTCACAAATTCCACATATCCCTAAATCTATAAGGATTGTATTACATTTCCATCATAAATATATGTAGTCATCCCCAAGGCCTAAAATATAAGATCATTGGAATATGGATTTGAGTCTCCACCGAGGCTATAGATGCTTGAATGTAAGTGGAGTAAGCTCATGCAGGGCGACATGTCTCTCTTCCAAAAAGGGAGACCTCTAACCACACACATGGGAAAGCTAGCTTCTTGGTCCATCCCATAATAGGTCATGCCCAATTTACTCATAATGGGTTAATGAACTTCACATGCACACACACTAGTTCTTGATTTTCTAGGGTCATTGTCATGCTCAATATTTGGCACATGAACTTCACTTGCACACACATTGGTCCTAAAGAACGTTAGACAACCATAAAGTGAGTTTGGTCGATAGCACTAGTCTGTTTGAGTCTTTGAAAATCTGTTAGTATTCCATATCAACATCCATATATTATTCCATATCAACATCCATATATTCTTCTATATCAACATCCATACCTTCTTCTTGTTAGGGTAAAATAGGTAGTATATTGCATTATACTACATAGATTATTACATTTACTTTTTACTGCATACCATGAGATACTTACTGTTCTAAATATCTACTGGATAACCTAGAGTAAATACCTAAATATACTAAGTCAAATATTTAGGTTAGTTTTTTAGTTAGAACTATTTACTTAGGTTAATAGTTAGCTACACATTTCTCCTAACATGTATTGTTAGCGTATTATATGCTAAAGCAGTTGTTAAGTAATTTATATAACTAGCTTAATTTTTCTAAGCTAAGTTAGTTGATATTAATCAAAGCTTATTTCCATTGCATTATTTGTAGAGTTTTGCTAAGTACATTGGCATCAAAGCCATAGGGAGTAGGAGAGAGGAAGAGTGAGCATCGGGAAACCTTCATTCTACTGGATAAGGCGAAGGTACACCTTTGTTCCGCTGGAGAAGGTGAAGGCAACTGCTGACTTTAATTATTTTTTTTCTCCTATAGTTTGATGCATTATTTTGATTAAATTTCTCGGAGGCAGAGGAGGTGGGATATTCCCAATTTTTTTGGGCCACCTCTCTCTTAGGAGGACTATCCCTGTAGAAGCTAGATTTTGCAGCACTAGGCATGGATCTCGAGGTAGGGAATATTAATTCCCTTGATCATGATTATGAACATCGAAGGGCTCGAATACCCCCACCGATGATCCCAATAGTGGGTCCACCAACATCCCACGGGAGTGCCTCAAGGGCAGGAGCGCCCTCACGCTTCCCATGACACGAGAATAGTCTTCGATGGTGATTGGCTCATCACCACAAGAGGGCAAGAGTGCCCTCCGTGGTAGGAAATTTGATGGCACAAAAACCAAGGCAACATGTGGATGGCTTAATTTTTGAGACCCTATTGACTAGACCTATTGACATGGCACAACCACCTAGACATTGAGTTGGCAGTTGACTAGGATCTGACAAGACATGTGGTAGGGTGACGTGGTGCATCGAGGGCAGGACACATGGCAGGGTAAAGGTTTTCTCCATAGGGTGGTAAAACAGTGGTTTTTTGACTGCTTGAAGGCAGTCGCTAGAAAGGGGGAGTATTGGGTTTCTTAAACCCTACATCCTGTGCTCGTAGGATAAAATGTGGGACAAAAGTCCCCATTTAAAAAAAAATCACGGAGCCCGCATTGAAACATAAGGCAGCCCCTCCTCCTTGCCCATCCGCACCCCAGAGCGTAGTGGCAAGAGTTTATTTGTTGCGACACGCATGATCGGGGGATCTAACCCCACACACATCGCTTTGAAGATATTTATTAAATTTTTTTGACACTCCGTTCAAAAGGATTATTCAAATACAAGGTAATACCTCCTTGGTTTCAAAGTCGTTATGCAGCCTATTGGTTTGTTCGGTCATTCGAGCCCGCGAGGTCCTATGTTCGAAGTCGGGCGCAACATTTTTTTTCAAATGCAAAAAGACTCTCCAACAAAAAGGTGCAACTTTTATTATTCTAAGGTTTATTCAATATTTAATATATATATATATATATATATATATATATATATATATATATATATATATATATATATATATATATATATATATATATATATATATATATATATATATATATATATTTATATTTATTTATTTTTTTATATATATAATTTAGTGTGTTTGGATAAAAAAATCATTTTTTTTCAAAAATAATTAGATGATTTTATTTTCCCCAAATACCTTTATTATATAAAGTTTTAATCATTAGAATATATTTTTTAGTATTCAAACCTAGAAATTTGCCGTCTCAAAATCAAGCAAAACCATTTCTTTAGTTTTATTCACAAATTGGAGATAAAGAGACAAAGATATTAAGACTTTGGTTGCATCACATAGAGGTTTTTCTTCCAACATTTTTGCAATAAATTACTCAAAATTCCTATAGTTTTCTCCCAATTTTTTTTTTGGAGATAAAGAGACATAGGAACTTTATATTCTATTGCAAAACCAAATAATTTCAAAATTGGGCAAGGACAAAGGTCATTTTTTTTGCAACAAAACCAAATATTTGCTTTTGTTTTCTCCTTCAAAAAGGAGATATAAGACATAAAATTGCAAATTTTGTTGTAAACTTGACAAGAATTTGTGAACCTATTCTTTTCTCGTCATGCTTGAGCATTGAAGACAAAAAAACCAAATTCGTGTGTCGACTGGTTTGGAAGCCATGTGGGTCATGTGTCGACTTGTCTTGAAAGGAGTGATTGAATTTTAAATTTTGTAAAAATTAAGGGGGGATAGAAGTCATATTTTGTGATTTTATTTTTTGCAAAATTGTAAAGAGAAAAGGGGGGATATTTCAAAGCAAGAAATGTGCATTCTCGATTGTACTCAACACCTTTTCTTAAAAAAAAATTGACTATACTAGGTGCATTCGACACCTAGAGTGATAATAATTTGGGTTGCTTTCTTGTTTTCATTACTACACTAACAATCATGCTTTTTTTGTGTAATTGAACAATCAGATAGAACATTGAAGAAGAATTTCACAAAACCTAAACTTCACTCAAAATCGTGCTACACCTTGCACAGGTTAAAACAAAGTCAATTTTTTTGCTCCCCATCAAAGGTCAAAATCCAAACACCTTGATTAACTCTCTTTTTTTGGCTTAATTTCCTCAAAATTTCCATCCTTATTGAAGGGTGTTAAGGCATGTGCCATTAAATATCCTAGAGAGCACAATTAGAAGTCTTTCAAAACCTACCCCTTTAATTTGCTCTATTTTGTTTGGCTTAATTTCCTTAAACTTTTCATCCCTTGTTAAGGGTGTTAAGGCAAATGCCATTAAATATCTTAAAGAGCAAATTAAAATATTCCATATACTCTTTTGAGGGAATATTGCAAGATAAAGTCATCTTAGTCATATCAATTTGAAACCTTCACCATGGCCATGATCAACAAGTATCTCAATGAAAGCCAACTGCTCAAAGGTTCAAATTATTTTGCTTGGAAAAATATATATGAAATCCATTTTAACTGTAGAGGAGATGTGAGGAATAGTGGATGGCACTGATTCTAGATCCACATCAGCAAGAGTAGATCAAAAAAATTATGATAAAAAGGATAAAATACTTTCCTTATTGATCGTGCTAACTATCACTGATGACATATAGCCCCATATAAGTGAAGCTAAAAATGGTAAGGAGGCATGGAATACCTTAGCTACCATTTTTGAAGAAAAGAATCAATCAACAATTCTTAATATTCAAACACAACTTCATACTCTTCATATGAAATCTGGAGAGACAGTAGAGCTATTCCTCTGTAGAGTCGTAGATATAAAAACAAAACTGCAAGCCTTAGGAGAAAAAGTGGAAGACAATGTCCTAACCTCAATCATTTTAAGGGCTCTTCCAGACTCCTATAGAATGTTGATCACTTCACTACAAGTCTCTAGAAGGACAATGAATTTTTTAGAGTTGGTAAAATTGCTTCAAACTGAAGAAGCTAATAAACTCCAAAGAGATGAGGCATCCAACAATGCACTTTTCTCAAACAAGAAAAGTTGAAAGAAAAAGTGGAATCAACAGAAGGGATATTCTTCTAACAAAGACAAGGGTAAAGGCAAATATATTTAGAAGTAGTATTGTAAAATTTGTGATAAGGACACTCATGAAGCCAAAATATGTTGTATTAAGAACAAATCACCCAATGAACAAGGACAAAAGAAGGGCAAAGGTAAAAAAAATAACAAGAACAAAAAACAACAAGGACATGTTACTATCACTGAAGATTCTAGTTTGGACTCTGAATGAGCACACAAAATGCTCATGACACATACAGATTCCCCTCAAAAGGATATTGTTTGGTACATAGATTTAGGTGCTAGTCAACATATGACTGGCGACAAGTCCTGGTTTAAAATATTTGAGGATCGAGAAGGTAGAATCGTAACCATTGCTGATGATCAGACCTATCGAGTTTAGGGAGAAGGAAATGTTTTTGTCTCCCTTCTAGATGGAGATTGTGAGATTCAAAAATTTCTTTATGTACCAAGATTGAAAAATAATCTCTTGTTAGTTCCACAAATCCTGGACAATAACATGAATGTCAATTTCAAAGTGGACAAAGAAAATAAACATTTCTTTATCACTCAAAAAGGAAAACAAATAGCAATAGGTTCATACAAACATGATTTGGAATCCTTTCAAACGTGGGTCATGTGTCGACTTGTCATGGAAGGAGTGCTTGAATTTTCAAATTTTTAAAAATTAAGGGGGGATAGAAGTCATATTTTGTGATTCTATTTTTTGCAAAATTGTAAAGAGAAAAGGGGGGATATTTCAAAGCAAGAAAGGTGCATTCTCGATTGTACTCGACACCTTTTCTTAAAAATAATTGACTATACTAGGTGCATTTTTGGTTGCATTTGACACCTAGAGTGATAATAATTTGGGTTGCTCTCTTGTTTTAATTATTGCACTAACAATCATGCTTTTTTTGTGTAATTAAACAATCAGATAGAACATTGAAGAAGAATTTCACAAAACCCAAACTTCACTCAAAATCGTGTTACACCTTGCACAGGTTAAAACAAAGTAATTTTTTTTTCTCCCCATCAAAGGTCAAAATCCAAACACCTTGATTAACTCTCTTTGTTTGGCTTAATTTCCTCAAAATCTCCATCCTTCTTGAACGGTGTTAATGCAGGTGCCATTAAATATCCTAGAGAGCACAATCAAAAGTCTTTCAAAACCTACCCATTTAATTTGTTGTATTTTGTTTCGCTTAATTTTTTTAAACTTTTCATCCCTTGTTAAGGGTGTTAAGGTAGGTGCCATTAAATATATTAAAGAGCAAATTAAAATCTTCCATATACTCTTTTGAGGGAATACTGCAAGATAAAGTCATATTAGTCATATCAATTTGAAACCTTCACCATGGCCATGATCAACAAGTATCTCAATGAAAGCCAACTTCTCAAAGGTTAAAATTATTTTTCTTGGAAAACTAAGATGAAATCCATTTTAACTGTAGAGGAGATGTGAGGAATAGTGGATGGCACTGATTCTAGATCCACATCAGCAAGAGCAGATCAAACAACTTATGATAAAAAGGATAAAAGACTTTCCTTATTGATCTTGCTAACTATTACTGATGACATATAGCCCCATATAAGTGAAGCTAAAAATGGTAAGGAGGCATGGAATACCTTAGCTACCATTTTTGAAGAAAAGAATCAATCAACAATTCTTAACCTTCAAACACAACTTCATACTCTTCATATGAAATCTAGAGAGATAGTAGAGCTATTCCTCTATAGAGTCGTAGATATAAAAACAAACCTGCAAGCCTTAGGAGAAAAAGTGGAAGACAATGTCCTGACCTCAATCATTTTAAGGGGTCTTCCAGACTCCTATAGAATGTTGATCACTTCACTACAAGTCTCTGGAAGAACAATGAATTTTTTAGAGTTGGTAAATTTGCTTCAAACTAAAGAAGCTAATAAACTCCAAAGAGATGAGGCATCCAATAATGCACTTTTCTCAAACAAGCAAAGTTGAAATAAAATGTGGAATCAATAGAAAGGATCTTATTCTAACAAAGACAAGGGAAAAGGCAAATATATTAAGAAGAAGAAGTCGTATTGTAAAATTTGTGATAAGGACACTCATGAAACCAAAAGATGTTGTATTAAGAACAAATCACCCAATGAACAAGGAAAAAAGAAGGGCAAAGGTAAACCAAAGAACAAGAACAAAAAACAAGGACAGGTTACTATCATTGAAGATTCTAGTTTGGACTCTGAATGAGCACACAAAATGCTCATGACACATACATATTCCCCTCAAAAGGATACTATTTGGTACATAGATTCAAGTGCTAGTCAAAATATGACTGGAAATAAGTCCTGGTTTAAAATATTTGAGGATCGAGAAGGTAGAATCGTAACCATTGATGATGATCAGACCTATCGAGTTTAGGGAGAAGGAAATGTTTCTGTCTTCCTTCTAGATGGAGATTGTAAGATCCAAAAAGTTCTTTATGTACCAGTATTGAAAAATAATCTCTTTATCACTCAGAAAGGAAAACAAATAGCAATAGGTTCATACAAACATAATTTGGAATCCTTTCAAATGCGGGTCATGTGTCGACTTGTCTTGGAAGGAGTGCTTGAATTTTCAATTTTGTAAAAATTAAGGGGGGATAGAAGTTATATTTTGTGATTCTATTTTTTGAAAAATTGTAAAGAGAAAATGGGGGATATTTCAAAGCAAGAAAGGTGCATTCTCGATTGTACTCGACACCTTTTATTAAAAAAAATTGACTATACTAGGTGCATTTTCGATTGCATTCGACACCTAGAGTGATAATAATTTGGGTTGCTCTCTTGTTTTTATTATTGCACTAACAATCATGATTTTTGTGTATAATTATTCAATTAGATAGAACATTGAAGAAGCATTTCATAAAACCCAAACTTCACTCAAAATCGTGCTACACCTTGCACAGGTTAAAACAAGGTAATTTTTTTTTGCTCCCCATCAAAGGTCAAAATCCAAACACCTTGATTAACTCTCTTTGTTTGGCTTAGTTTCCTCAAAATTTCCATTCTTATTCAAGGGTGTTAAGGCAGGTGCCATTAAATATCGTAGAGAGCACAATCATAAGTCTTTCAAAACCTACCCATTTAATTTGTTGTATTTTGTTTGGCTTAATTTTCTTAAACTTTTCATCCCTTGTTAAGGGTGTTAAGGTAGGTGACATTAAATATCTTAAAGAGCAAATTAAAATCTTCCATATACTCTTTTTAGGGTATTCTACAAGATAAAGTTATCTTAGTCATATCAATTTGAAACCTTCACCATGGCCATGATCAACAAGTATCTCAATGAATGCCAACTGCTCAAAGGTTCAAATTATTCTACTTGGAAAACTAAGATGAAATCCATTTTAACTATAGAGGAGATGTGAGGAATAGTGGATGACACTGATTCTAGACCCACATCAGCAAGAGCAGATCAGACAACTTATGATAAAAAGGATAAAAGACTTTCCTTATTGATCTTGCTAGTTATTACTGATGACATAGCCCCATATAAGTGAAGCTAAAAATGGTAAGGAGGCATGGAATACCTTAGCTACCATTTTTGAAAGAAAAGAATCAATGAACAATTCTTAATCTTAAAACACAACTTCATACTCTTCATATGAAATCTGGAGAGACAATAGAGCTATTCCTCTATAGAGTCATAGATATAAAAACAAAACTGCAATCCTTTGGAGAAAAAGTGGAAGACAATGTCCTGACCTCAATCATTTTAAGGGGTCTTCCGGACTCCTATAGAATGTTGATCACTTCACTACAAGTCTCTGGAAGGACAATGAATTTTTTAGAGTTGGTAAATTTACTTCAAACTGAAGAAGCTAATCAATTCCAAAGAGATGAGGCATCCAACAATGCACTTTTCTCAAACAAGAAAAGTTGAAAGAAAAAACGGAATCAACAGAAGGGATATTCTTCTAACAAAGACAAGGGTAAAGGCAAATATATTTAGAAGAAGAAGTAATATTGTAAAATTTGTGATAAGGACACTCATGAAACCAAAATATGTTGTATTAAGAACAAATCACCCAATGAACAAGGAAAAAAGAAGGGCAAAGGTAAACAAAAGAACAAGAACAAAAAACAAGGACATGTTACTATCACTGAAGATTCTAGTTTGGACTCTGAATGAGCACACAAAATGCTCATGACACATATAGATTCCCCTCAAAAGGATATTGTTTGGTACATAGATTCAAGCACTAGTCAACATATGATTGGCAATAAGTCTTGGTTTAAAATATTTGAGGATCGAGAAGGTAGAATCGTAACCATTGCTGATGATCAAACCTATCGAGTTTAGGGAGAAGGAAATGTTTTTGTCTCCCTTCTAGATGGAGATTGTAAGATTCAAAAAGTTCTTTATGTACGAGTATTGAAAAATAATCTCTTGTTAGTTCCACAAATCCTGGACAATAACATGAATGTCAATTTCAAAGTAGACAAAGAAAATAAACGTTTCTTTATCACTCAAAAAGGAAAAAAAATAGCAATAGGTTCATACAAACATGATTTGGAAGCCTTTCAAACGTGGGTCATGTGTCGACTTGTCTTGGAAGGAGTGCTTGAATTTTCAATTTTGTAAAAATTAAGAGGGGATAGAAGTCATATTTTGTGATTCTATTTTTGCAAAATTGTAAAGAGAAAAGGGGGGATATTTCAAAGCAAGAAAGGTGCATTCTCGATTGTACTCGACACCTTTTCTTAAAAATAATTGACTACACTAGGTGCATTTTCGGTTGCATTTGACACCTAGAGTGATAATAATTTGGGTTGCTCTCTTGTTTTAATTATTGCACTAACAATCATGCTTTTTTTGTGTAATTAAACAATCAAATAGAACATTGAAGAAGAATTTCACAAAACCCAAACTTCACTCAAAATCATACTACACCTTGCACAGGTTAAAACAAAGTAATTTTTTTTTTCTCCCCATCAAAAGTCAAAATCCAAACACCTTGATTAACTCTCTTTGTTTGGCTTAATTTCCTCAAAATCTCCATCCTTCTTGAAGGGTGTTAATGCAGGTGCCATTAAATATCCTAGAGAGCACAATCAAAAGTCTTTCAAAACCTACCCATTTAATTTGTGGTATTTTGTTTGGCTTAATTTCCTTAAACTTTTCATCCCTTGTTAAGGGTGTTAAGGTACGTGCCATTAAATATATTAAAGAGAAAATTAAAATCTTCCATATACTCTTTTTAGGGAATACTGCAAGATAAAGTCATCTTAGTCATATCAATTTGAAACCTTCACCATGGACATGATCAACAAGTATCTCAATGAAAGCCAACTTCTCAAAGGTTAAAATTATTCTGCTTGGAAAACTAAGATGAAATCCATTTTAACTATAGAGGAGATGTGAGGAATAGTGGATGGCACTGATTCTAGACCCACATCAGCAAAAGCAGATCAAACAACTTATGATAAAAAGGATAAAAGACTTTCCTTATTGATCTTGCTAACTGTTACTGATGACATATAGCCCCATATAAGTGAAGCTAAAAATGGCGAGGCATGGAATACCTTAGCTACAATTTTTAAAGAAAAGAATCATTCAACAATTCTTAACCTTCAAATACAACTTCATACTCTTCATATGAAATCTGGAGAGATAGTAGAGCTATTCCTCTGTAGAGTCGTAGATATAAAAACAAAACTGCAAGCCTTAGGAGAAAAAGTGGAAGACAATGTCCTGACCTCAATCAATTTAAGGGTTCTTCCAGACTCCTATAGAATGTTGATCACTTCACTACAAGTCTCTGGAAGGACAATGATTTTTTTAGAGTTGGTAAATTTGCTTCAAACTAAAGAAGTTGATCAACTCCAAAGAGATGAGGCATCCAATAATGCACTTTTCTCAAACAAGCAAAGTTGAAAGAAAATGTGGAATCAATAGAAAGGATCTTCTTCTAACAAAGACAAGGGTAAAGGCAAATATATTTAGAAGAAGAAGTCGTATTGTAAAATTTGTGATAAGGACACTCATGAAACCAAAAGATGTTGTATTAAGAACAAATCACCCAATTAACAAGGAAAAAAGAAGGGCAAAGGTAAACCAAAGAACAAGAACAAAAAACAAGGACATGTTACTATCATTGAAGATTCTAGTTTGGACTCTGAATGAGCAAACAAAATGCTCATGACACATACATATTCCCCTCAAAAGGATATTGTTTGGTACATTGATTCAGGTACTAGTCAACATATGACTGGTGATAAGTCCTAGTTTAAAATATTAGAGGATCGAGAAGGTAGAATCGTAACCATTGATGATGATCAGACCTATCGAGTTTAGGGAAAAGGAAATGTTTCTGTCTCCCTTCTAGATGGAGATTGAAAGATTCAAAAAGTTCTTTATGTACCAGTATTTAAAAATATTCTCTTTATCACTCAGAAAGGAAAACAAATAGCAATAGGTTCATACAAACATAATTTGGAAGCCTTTCAAATGCGGGTCATTTGTCGACTTGTCTTGGAAGGAGTGCTTGAATTTTCAATTTTGTAAAAATTAAGGGGGGATAGAAGTCATATTTTGTGATTCTATTTTTTGCAAAATTGTAAAGAGAAAATGGGGGATATTTCAAAGTAAGAAATGTGCATTCTCGATTGTACTCGACACCTTTTCTTAAAAAAAATTGACTATACTAGGTGCATTTTCGGTTGCATTCGACACCTAGAGTGATAATAATTTGGGTTGCTCTCTTGTTTTTATTATTGCACTAACAATCATGATTTTTGTGTATAATTAGTCAATCAGATAGAACATTGAAGAAGCATTTCATAAAACCCAAACTTCACTCAAAATCGTGCTACACCTTGCACAGGTTAAAACAAAGTAATTTTTTTTTGCTCCCCATCAAAGGTCAAAATCCAAACACCTGGATTAACTCTCTTTGTTTGGCTTAGTTTCCTCAAAATTTCCATTCTTATTCAAGGGTGTTAAGGCAGGTGCCATTAAATATCCTAGAGAGCACAATCAGAAGTCTTTCAAAACCCACCCCTTTAATTTGTTGTTTTTTGTTTGGCTTAATTTTCTTAAACTTTTCATCCCTTGTTAAGGGTTTTAAGGTAGGTGCCATTAAATATCTTAAAGAGCAAATTAAAATATTCCATATACTCTTTTTAGGGTATTCTGCAAGATAAAGTTATCTTAGTCATATCAATTTGAAACCTTCACCATGGCCATGATCAACAAGTATCTCAATGAAAGCCAACTGCTCAAAGCTTCAAATTATTCTCCTTGGAAAACTAATATGAAATCCATTTTAACTATAGAGGAGATGTGAGGAATAGTGGATGACACTGATTCTAGACCCACATCAGCAAGAGCAGATCAGACAACTTATGATAAAAAGGATAAAAGACTTTCCTTATTGATCTTGCTAGTTATTACTGATGACATAGCCCCATATAAGTGAAGCTAAAAATGGTAAGGAGGCATGGAATACCTTAGCTACCATTTTTGAATAAAAGAATCAATCAACAATTCTTAATCTTCAAACACAACTTCATACTCTTCATATGAAATCTGGAGAGATAGTAGAGCTGTTCCTCTGTAGAGTCGTAGATATGAAAACAAAACTGCAAGCCTTAGGAGAAAAAGCGAAAGACAATGTCCTGACCTCAATCATTTTAAGGGCTCTTCCAGACTCCTATAGAATGTTGATCACTTCACTACAAGTCTCTGGAAGGACAATGAATTTTTTAGAGTTGGTAAATTTTCTTCAAACTGAAGAAGCTTATCAACTCCAAAGAGATGAGGCATCCAATAATGCAGTTTTCTCAAACAAGCAAAGTTTAAAGAAAAAGCAGAATCAACAGAAAGGATCTTCTTCTAACAAAGACAAGGGCAAAGGCAAATGTATTCAGAAGAAGAAGTCGTATTGTAAAATTTGTGATAAGGACACTCATGAAACCAAAAGATGTATTAAGAACAAATCACCCAATGAACAAGGACAAAAGAAGGGCAAAGGCAAACAAAAGAACAAGAAAAAAAAACAAGGACATGTTACTATCACTGAAGGTTCTAGTTTGGACTCTGAATGAGCACAAAAAATGCTCATGACACATACATATTCCCCTCAAAAGGATACTGTTTGGTACATAGATTTAGGCACTAGTCAACATATGACTGGAGATAAGTCTTGGCTTAAAATATTTGAGGATCGAGAAGGTAGAATCGTAACCATTGATGATGATCAGACCTATCAAGTTTAGGGAGAAGGAAATGTTTTTGTCTCCCTTCTAGATGGAGATTGTAAGATTCAAAAAGTTCTTTATGTACCAGTATTGAAAAATAATCTCTTGTCAGTTCCACAAATCTTGGACAATAACATGAATGTCAATTTCAAAGTGGACAAAGAAAAGAAACGTTTCTTTATCACTCAGAAAGGAAAAAAATAGCAACAAGTTCATACAAACATGATCTGGAAGCCTTTCAAACACGGGTCATGTGTCGACTTGTCTTGAAAGGAGTGCTTGAATTTTTAATTTTGTAAAAATTAAGGGGGGATAGAAGTCATATTTTGTGATTCTATTTTTTGCAAAATTGTAAAGAGAAAATGGGAGATATTTCAAAGTAAGAAAGGTGCATTCTCGATTGTACTCGACACCTTTTCTTAAAAAAAATTGACTATACTAGGTGCATTTTCGGTTGCATTCGACACCTAGAGTGATAATAATTTGGGTTGCTCTCTTGTTTTGATTATTGTACTAACAATCATGCTTTTTGTGTGTAATTAAACAATCATATAGAACATTGAAGAAGCATTTCACAAAACCCAAACTTCACTCAAAATCGTGCTACACCTTGCACAGGTTAAACCAAAGTAATTTTTTTTGCTCCCCATCAAAGGTAAAAATCATAACACCTTGATTAACTCTCTTTGTTTGTCTTAATTTCCTCAAACTTTCCATCCTTCTTGAAGGGAGGTAATGCAGGTTCCATTACAGATCCTAGAGAGCACAATTAGAAGTCTTTCAAAACCTACCCATTTAATTTGCTCTATTTTGTTTGGCTTAATTTCATTAAAGTTTTAATCCCTTGTTAAGGGTGTTAAGGTAGGTGCCATTAAATATCTTAAAGAGCAAATGAAAATCTTCCATATACTCTTTTGAGGGTATAATGCAAGATAAAGTCATCTTAGTCATATCAATTTGAAACCTTCACCATGGCCATGATAAACAAGTATCTCAATGAAAGCCAACTGCTCAAAGGTTCAAATTATTCTTCTTGGAAAACTAATATGAAATCCATTTTAACTGTAGAGAAGATGTGAGGAATAGTGGATGGCACTGATTCTAGAACCACATCAATAAGAGCAGATCAGACAACTTATGATAAAAAGGATAAAAGGCTTTCCTTATTGATCTTGCTAGCTATTACTGATGACATATAGTCCCATATAAGTGAAGCTAAAAATGGTAAGGAGGCATGGAATACCTTAGCTACCATTTTTGAAGAAAACAATAAATCAATAATTCTTAACCTTCAAAAACAACTTCATACTCTTCATATGAAATCTGGAGAGATAGTAGTGTTATTCCTCTGTAGAGTCGCAGATATAAAAACAAAACTGCAAGCCTTAGGAGAAAAAGTGGAAGACAATGTCCTACTATCAATAATTTTAAGGGCTCTTCCAGACTCCTATAGAATGTTGATCACTTCACTACAAGTCTCTCGAAGGACAATGACTTTTGTAGAGTTGGTAAATTTTCTTCAAACTGAAGAATCTAATCAACTCCAAAGATATGAGGCATCCAACAATGCACTTTTCTCAAACAAGCAAAGTTGAAAGAAAATGTGGAATCAACAGAAAGGATATTCTTCTAACAAAGACAATGGTAAAGGCAAATATATTCATAAGAAGAAGTAGTATAGTAAAAGTTGTGATAAGGACACTCATGAAACCAAAAGATGTTGTATTAAGAACAGATCGCCCAATGAACAAGGACAATAGAAGGGCAAATGCAAACCAAAGAACAAGAACAAAAAACAACAAGGACATGTTACTATCACTAAAAATTATAGTTTGGACACTGAATGAGCACACAAAGTGCTCATGACACATACAAATTCCCCTCAAAAGGATACTATTTAGTACATATATTCAGGTGCTAGTCAACATATGACTGGCGATAAGCCCTTATTTAAAATATTTAAGGCTCAAGCAGGAGGACTCGTAACCATTGTTGATGATTAGACCTATCGAGTTTAGGGAGAAGGAAATGTTTCTATCTCCCTTCCAGATGGAGATTGTAAGATTCAAAAAGTTCTTTATGTACCAGTATTGAAAATTAATCTCTTGTCAGTTCCACAAATCTTGGACAATAACATGAATGTCAATTTCAAAGTGGACAAAGAAAAGAAATGTTTCTTTATCGCTCAGAAAGGAAAACAAATAGCAACAGGTTCATACAAACATGATTTGGAAGCCTTTCAAACGCGGGTCATGTGTCGACTTGTCTTGAAAGGCGTGCTTGAATTTTCAATTTTGTAAAAATTAAGGGGGGATAGAAGTCATATTTTGTGATTCTATTTTTTGCAAAATTGTAAAGAGAAAAGGGGGGATATTTCAAAGCAAGAAAGGTGATTTCTCGATTGTACTTGACACCTTTTCTTAAAAAAAATTGACTATACTAGGTTCATTTTTGGTTCCATTTGACATCTAGAGTGATAATAATTTTGGTTTCTCTCTTGTTTTTATTATTGCACTAACAATCATGCTTTTTGTGTGTAATTAAACAATCACATAGAACATTGAAGAAGCATTTCACAAAACCCAAACTTCACTCAAAATCGTGCTACACCTTGCACAGGTTAAAACAAAGTAATTTTTTTTTGCTCCCCATCAAAGGTCAAAATCCAAACACCTCGATTAACTCTCTTTTTTTGGCTTAATTTCCTCAAAATTTCCATCCTTATTGAATGGTGTTAATGCAGGTGCCATTAAATATCCTAGAGAGCACAATCAAAAGTCTTTCAAAACCTACCCCTTTAATTTGTTGTATTTTGTTTGGCTCAATTTCCTTAAAATTTTTATCCCTTATTAAGGATGTTAAGGTAGGTGCCATTAAATATATTAAAGATCCAATTAAAATCTTCCATATACTCTTTTTAGGTTATTCTGGAAGATAAAGTTATCTTAGTCATATCAATTTGAAACCTTCACCATGGCCATGATCAACAAATATCTCAATGAAATCCAACTGCTCAAAGGTTTAAATTATTCTACTTGGAAAACTAAGATGAAATCCATTTTAACTATAGAGGAGATGTGAGGAATAGTGGATGACACTGATTCTAGACCCACATTAGCAAGAGCAGATCAGACAACTTATGATAAAAAGGATAGAAGACTTTCCTTATTGATCTTTCTAGTTATTAATGATGACATAGCCCCATATAAGTGAGGCTAAAAATGGTAAGGAAGCATGGAATACCTTAGCTACCATTTTTGAAGAAAATAATCAATCAACAATTCTTAAACTTCAAACACAACTTCATACTATTCATATGAAATCTTGAGAGATAGTAGAGCTATTCCTCTGTAGAGTCGTAGATATAAAAACAAAACTGCAAGCCTTAGGAGAAAAAGTGGAAGACAATGTCCTGACCCTCAATCATTTTAAGGGCTCTTCCAGACTCCTATAGAATGTTGATCACTTCACTATAATTCTCTAGAAGGACAATGAATTTTGTAGAGTTGGTAAATTTTCTTCAAACTGAAGAAGCTTATCAAATCCAAAGAGATGAGACATACAACAATGCACTTTACTCAAACAAGCAAAGTTGAAAGGAAAAGTGGAATCAACAGAAAGGATCTTCTTCTAACAAAGACAAGGGTAAAGGCAAATATATTTAGAATAAGAAGTAGTATTGTAAAATTTGTGATAAGGATACTCATGAAACCAAAAGATGTTGTATTAAGAACAAATCACCCAATGAATGGGGAAAAAATAAGGGCAAAGGCAAACCAAAGAACAAGAAAAAAAAACAACAAGGACATGTTACTATCATTGAAGATTCTAGTTTGGACTCTGAATGAGCACACAAAGTGCTCATGACACATAAATATTCCCCTCAAAAGGATATTGTTTGGTACATAGATACAGGCGCTAGTCAACATATGACTAACGATAAGTCCTGGTTTAAAATATTTGAGGCTTGAGAAGGTAGACTCATAACCATTGTTGATGATCAAACCTATCGAGTTTAGGGAGAAGGAAATGTTTCTGTCTCCCTTCCAGATGGAGATTGTAACATTCAAAAAGTTCTTTATGTACCAATATTGAAAAATAATCTCTTATCAGTTCCAAAAATCCTGGACAATAACATGAATGTCAATTTCAAAGTGGACAAAGAAAAGAAATGTTTCTTTATCACTCATAAAGGAAAACAAATAGCAACAGGTTCATACAAACAAGATTTGGAAGCCTTTCAAACGTGGGTCATGTGTCGACTTGTCTTGAACGGAGTGATTGAATTTTCAATTTTGTAAAAATTAAGGGGGGATAGAAGTCATATTTTGTGATTCTATTTTTTGCAAAATTTTAAAGAGAAAAGGGGGGATATTTCAAAGCAAGAAAACTGCATTCTCGATTGTACTCGACACCTTTTCTTAAAAAAAAATTACTATATTAGGTGCATTTTCTGTTGCATTTGACACCTAGAGTGATAATAATTTTTGTTTCTCTCTTGTTTTTATTATTGCACTAACAATCATGCTTTTTGTGTGTAATTAAACAATCACATAGAACATTGAAGAAGCATTTCACAAAACCCAAACTTCACTCAAAATCATGCTACACCTTGCACAGGTTAAAACAAAGTAATTTTTTTTTGCTCCCCATCAAAGGTCAAAATCCAAACACCTTGATTAACTCTCTTTGTTTAGCTTAATTTCCTCAAAATTTCCATCCTTATTGAATGGTGTTAAGGCAGGTGCCATTAAATATCCTAGAGAGCACAATCAAAAGTCTTTCAAAACCTACCTCTTTAATTTGTTGTATTTTGTTTGGCTTAATTTCCTTAAAATGTTCATCCCTTGTTAAGGGTGTTAAGGTAGGTGCCATTAAATATCTTAAAGAGAAAATTAAAATATTCCATATAATATTTTGAGGGTATACTGCAAGATAAAGTCATCTTAGTCATATCAATTTGAAACCTTCACCATGGCCATGATCAACAAGTATCTCAATGAAAGCCAACCGCTCAAAGGTTCAAATTATTCGCTTTGGAAAACTAAGATGAAATCCATTTTAACTATAGAGGAGATGTGAGGAATAGTGGATGGCACTCGATTCTAGACCCACATCAGCAAAAGTAGATCGGACAACTTATGATAAAAAGGATAAAAGACTTTCCTTATTGATCTTGCTAGCTATTACTGATGACATATAGCCCCATATAAGTGAAGCTAAAAATGGTAAGGAGGCATGGAATACCTTAGCTACCATTTTTGAAGAAAATAATCAATCAAAAATTCTTAAATTTCAAACACAACTTCATACTCTTCATATGAAATCCGGAGAGACAGTAGAGAGCTATTCCTATGCGAGTCGTAGATATAAAAACAAAACCGCAATCCTTAGGAGAAAAAGTGGAAGACAATGTCCCGACCCTCAATCATTTTAAGGGCTCTTCCAGGACTCCTATAGAATGTTGATCACTTCACTACAATTCTCTAGAAGGACAATGACTTTTGTAGAGTTGGTAAATTTTCTTCAAACTGAAGAAGCTAATCAAATCCAAAGAGATGAGGCATACAACAATGCACTTTACTCAAACAAGCAAAGTTGAGAGAAAAAGTGGAATCAACAGAAATGATCTTCTTCTAACAAAGACAAGGGTAAAGGCAAATATATTCAAAATAAGTAGTATTGTAAAATTTGTGATAAGGACACTCATGAAACCAAAATATATTGTATTAATGACAAATCACCCAATAAACAAGGACAAAATAATGGCAAAGGAAAACCAAAGAACAAGAACCAAAAACAACAAGGACATGTTACTATCACTGAAGATTCTGGTTTGGACTCTGAATGAGCACACAAAGTGCTCATGACACATAAATATTCCCCTCAAAAGGATATTGTTTGGTACATAGATTCAGGCGCTAGTCAACATATGACTGACGATAATTCTTGGTTTAAAATATTTGAGGCTCAAGAAGGTAGACTCGTAACCATTGGTGATGATCAGACCTATCGAGTTTACGGAGAAGGAAATGTTTCTGTCTCCCTTCTAGATGGAGATTGTAACATTCAAAAAGTTCTTTATGTACCAGTATTGAAAAATAATCTCTTATCAGTTCCATAAATACTGGACAATAACATGAATGCCAATTTCAAAGTGGACAAAGAAAAGAAATATTTATTTATCACTTAGAAAGGAAAATAAATAGCAACAGCTTCATACAAACATGATTTGGAAGCCTTTCAAACGTAGGCCATGTGCTGACTTGTCTTGACAGGAGTGCTTGAATATTAATTTTTTTAAAAATTAAGGGGTGATAGAAGTCATATTTTGTGATTCTATTTTTTGCAAAATTGTAAAGAGAAAAGCGGGGATCTTTCAAAGCAAGAAAGGTGCATTATCGATTGTACTCGACACCTTTTCTTAAAAACATTTGACTATACTAGGTGCATTTTTGGTTGCATTCGACACCTAGAGTGATAATAATTTGGGTTTCTCTCTTGTTTTTATTATTGCACTAACAATCATGTTATTTGTGTGTAATTAAAAAATCATATAGAACATTGAAGAAGCATTTCACAAAACCCAAACTTCACTCAAAATCGTGCTACACCTTGCACAGGTTAAAACAAAGTAATTTTTTTGTGCTCCCCATCAAAGGTAAAAATCCCAACACCTTGATTAACTCTCTTTGTTTGGATTAATTTCCTCAAAATTTCCATCCTTATTGAATGGTGTTAAGGCAGGTGCCATTAAATATCCTAGAGAGCACAATCAAAAGTCTTTCAAAACCTACCTCTTTAATTTGTTGTATTTTGTTTGTCTTAATTTCCTTAAAATGTTCATCCCTTGTTAAGGGTGTTAAGGTAGTTGCCATTAAATATCTTAAAGAGAAAATTAAAATATTCCATATAATATTTTGAGGGTATACTGCAAGATAAAGTCATCTTAGTCATATCAATTTGAAACCTTCACCATGGCCATGATCAACAAGTATCTCAATGAAAGCCAACTGCTCAAAGGTTCAAATTATTCTGCTTGGAAAACTAAGATGAAATCCATTTTAACTATAGAGGAGATGTGAGGAATAGTGGATGGCACTGATTCTAGACCCACATCAGCAAAAGTAGATCAGACAACTTATGATAAAAAGGATAAAAGACTTTCCTTATTGATCTTGCTAGCTATTACTGATGACATATAGCCCCATATAAGTGAAGCTAAAAATGGTAAGGAGGCATGGAATACCTTAGCTACCATTTTTGAAGAAAATAATCAATCAAAAATTCTTAAATTTCAAACACAACTTCATACTCTTCATATGAAATCTGGAGAGACAGTAGAGCTATTCCTATGCAGAGTCGTAGATATAAAAACAAAACTGCAATCCTTAGGAGAAAAAGTGGAAGACAATGTCCTGACCCTCAATCATTTTAAGGGCTCTTCCAGGACTCCTATAGAATGTTGATCACTTCACTACAATTCTCTAGAAGGACAATGACTTTTGTAGAGTTGGTAAATTTTCTTCAAACTGAAGAAGCTAATCAAATCCAAAGAGATGAGGCATACAACAATGCACTTTACTCAAACAAGCAAAGTTGAGAGAAAAAGTGGAATCAACAGAAATGATCTTCTTCTAACAAAGACAAGGGTAAAGGCAAATATATTCAAAATAAGTAGTATTGTAAAATTTGTGATAAGGACACTCATGAAACCAAAATATATTGTATTAATGACAAATCACCCAATAAACAAGGACAAAATAATGGCAAAGGAAAACCAAAGAACAAGAACCAAAAACAACAAGGACATGTTACTATCACTGAAGATTCTGGTTTGGACTCTGAATGAGCACACAAAGTGCTCATGACACATAAATATTCCCCTCAAAAGGATATTGTTTGGTACATAGATTCAGGCGCTAGTCAACATATGACTGACGATAATTCTTGGTTTAAAATATTTGAGGCTCAAGAAGGTAGACTCGTAACCATTGGTGATGATCAGACCTATCGAGTTTACGGAGAAGGAAATGTTTCTGTCTCCCTTCTAGATGGAGATTGTAACATTCAAAAAGTTCTTTATGTACCAGTATTGAAAAATAATCTCTGATCAGTTCCATAAATACTGGACAATAACATGAATGCCAATTTCAAAGTGGACAAAGAAAAGAAATATTTATTTATCACTTAGAAAGGAAAATAAATAGCAACAGCTTCATACAAACATGATTTGGAAGCCTTTCAAACGTAGGCCATGTGCTGACTTGTCTTGACAGGAGTGCTTGAATATTAATTTTTTTAAAAATTAAGGGGTGATAGAAGTCATATTTTGTGATTCTATTTTTTGCAAAATTGTAAAGAGAAAAGCGGGGATCTTTCAAAGCAAGAAAGGTGCATTATCGATTGTACTCGACACCTTTTCTTAAAAACATTTGACTATACTAGGTGCATTTTTGGTTGCATTCGACACCTAGAGTGATAATAATTTGGGTTTCTCTCTTGTTTTTATTATTGCACTAACAATCATGTTATTTGTGTGTAATTAAAAAATCATATAGAACATTGAAGAAGCATTTCACAAAACCCAAACTTCACTCAAAATCGTGCTACACCTTGCACAAGGTTAAAACAAAGTAATTTTTTTGTGCTCCCCATCAAAGGTAAAAATCCCAACACCTTGATTAACTCTCTTTGTTTGGATTAATTTCCACAAACTTTCCATCCTTCTTGAAGGGTGTTAAGGCAGGTGCCATTAAATATCCTAGAGAGCATAATCAAAAGTCTTTCAAAACCTACCCCTTTAACTTGCTCTATTTTGTTTGGCTTAATTTCCTTAAAATTTTCATCCCTTGTTAAGGGTGTTAAGGTAGGTGCCATTAAATATCTTAAAGAGAAAATTAAAATATTCCATATACTCTTTTGAGGGTATACTGCAAGATAAAGTCATCTTAGTCATATCAATTTGAAACCTTCACCATGGCCATGATCAACAAGTATCTCAATTAAAGCCAACTGCTCAAAGGTTCAAATTATTCTGCTTGGAAAACTAAGATGAAATCCATTTTAACTATAGAGGAGATGTGAGGAATAGTGGATGGCACTGATTCTAGACCCACATCAGCAAAAGTAGATCAGACAACTTATGATAAAAAGGATAAAAGACTTTCCTTATTGATCTTGCTAGCTATTACTGATGACATATAGCCCCATATAAGTGAAGCTAAAAATGGTAAGGAGGCATGGAATACCTTAGCTACCATTTTTGAAGAAAATAATCAATCAAAAATTCTTAAATTTCAAACACAACTTCATACTCTTCATATGAAATCCGGAGAGACAGTGAGAGCTATTCCTATGCAGAGTCGTAGATATAAAAACAAAAGCGCAATCCTTAGGAGAAAAAGTGGAAGACAATGTCCTGACCCTCAATCATTTTAAGGGCTCTTCCAGACTCCTATAGAATGTTGATCACTTCACTACAATTCTCTAGAAGGACAATGACTTTTGTAGAGTTGGTAAATTTTCTTCAAACTGAAGAAGCTAATCAAATCCAAAGAGATGAGGCATACAACAATGCACTTTACTCAAACAAGCAAAGTTGAGAGAAAAAGTGGAATCAACAGAAATGATCTTCTTCTAACAAAGACAAGGGTAAAGGCAAATATATTCAAAATAAGTAGTATTGTAAAATTTGTGATAAGGACACTCATGAAACCAAAATATATTGTATTAATGACAAATCACCCAATAAACAAGGACAAAATAATGGCAAAGGAAAACCAAAGAACAAGAACCAAAAACAACAAGGACATGTTACTATCACTGAAGATTCTGGTTTGGACTCTGAATGAGCACACAAAGTGCTCATGACACATAAATATTCCCCTCAAAAGGATATTGTTTGGTACATAGATTCAGGCGCTAGTCAACATATGACTGACGATAATTCTTGGTTTAAAATATTTGAGGCTCAAGAAGGTAGACTCGTAACCATTGGTGATGATCAGACCTATCGAGTTTACGGAGAAGGAAATGTTTCTGTCTCCCTTCTAGATGGAGATTGTAACATTCAAAAAGTTCTTTATGTACCAAGTATTGAAAAATAATCTCTTATCGGTTCCATAAATACTGGACAATAACATGAATGCCAATTTCAAAGTGGACAAAGAAAAAAAATATTTATTTATCACTTAGAAAGGAAAATAAATAGCAACAGCTTCATACAAACATGATTTGGAAGCCTTTCAAACGTAGGCCATGTGCTGACTTGTCTTGACAGGAGTGCTTGAATATTAATTTTTTTAAAAATTAAGGGGTGATAGAAGTCATATTTTGTGATTCTATTTTTTGCAAAATTGTAAAGAGAAAAGCGGGGATCTTTCAAAGCAAGAAAGGTGCATTATCGATTGTACTCGACACCTTTTCTTAAAAAAATTTGACTATACTAGGTGCATTTTTGGTTGCATTCGACACCTAGAGTGATAATAATTTGGGTTTCTCTCTTGTTTTTATTATTGCACTAACAATCATGTTATTTGTGTGTAATTAAAAAATCATATAGAACATTGAAGAAGCATTTCACAAAACCCAAACTTCACTCAAAATTGTGCTACACCTTGCACAGGTTAAAACAAAGTAATTTTTTTGTGCTCCCCATCAAAGGTAAAAATCCCAACACCTTGATTAACTCTCTTTGTTTGGATTAATTTCCACAAACTTTCCATCCTTCTTGAAGGGTGTTAAGGCAGTGCCATTAAATATCCTAGAGAGCATAATCAGAAGTCTTTCAAAACCTACCCCTTTAACTTGCTCTATTTTGTTTGGCTTAATTTCCTTAAAATTTTCATCCCTTGTTAAGGGTGTTAAGGTAGGTGCCATTAAATATCTTAAAGAGAAAATTAAAATATTCCATATACTCTTTTGAGGGTATATCTGCAAGATAAAGTCATCTTAGTCCTATCAATTTGAAACCTTCACCATGGCCATGATCAACAAGTATCTCAATTAAAGCCAACTGCTCAAAGGTTCAAATTATTCTGCTT
The DNA here is from genome assembly GCA_028583015.1 of Wollemia nobilis. Taxonomy (NCBI): domain Eukaryota; kingdom Viridiplantae; phylum Streptophyta; class Pinopsida; order Araucariales; family Araucariaceae; genus Wollemia; species Wollemia nobilis. The sequence goes on from JAQPPZ010016892.1 coordinate 23,617,339, forward strand.
GGAAAACTAAGATGAAATCCATTTTAACTATAGAGGAGATGTGAGGAATAGTGGATGGCACTGATTCTAGACCCACATCAGCAAAAGTAGATCAGACAACTTATGATAAAAAGGATAAAAGACTTTCCTTATTGATCTTGCTAGCTATTACTGATGACATATAGCCCCATATAAGTGAAGCTAAAAATGGTAAGGAGGCATGGAATACCTTAGCTACCATTTTTGAAGAAAATAATCAATCAAAAATTCTTAAATTTCAAACACAACTTCATACTCTTCATATGAAATCTGGAGAGACAGTAGAGCTATTCCTATGCAGAGTCGTAGATATAAAAACAAAACTGCAATCCTTAGGAGAAAAAGTGGAAGACAATGTCCTGACCCTCAATCATTTTAAGGGCTCTTCCAGACTCCTATAGAATGTTGATCACTTCACTACAATTCTCTAGAAGGACAATGACTTTTGTAGAGTTGGTAAATTTTCTTCAAACTGAAGAAGCTAATCAAATCCAAAGAGATGAGGCATACAACAATGCACTTTACTCAAACAAGCAAAGTTGAGAGAAAAAGTGGAATCAACAGAAATGATCTTCTTCTAACAAAGACAAGGGTAAAGGCAAATATATTCAAAATAAGTAGTATTGTAAAATTTGTGATAAGGACACTCATGAAACCAAAATATATTGTATTAATGACAAATCACCCAATAAACAAGGACAAAATAATGGCAAAGGAAAACCAAAGAACAAGAACCAAAAACAACAAGGACATGTTACTATCACTGAAGATTCTGGTTTGGACTCTGAATGAGCACACAAAGTGCTCATGACACATAAATATTCCCCTCAAAAGGATATTGTTTGGTACATAGATTCAGGCGCTAGTCAACATATGACTGACGATAATTCTTGGTTTAAAATATTTGAGGCTCAAGAAGGTAGACTCGTAACCATTGGTGATGATCAGACCTATCGAGTTTACGGAGAAGGAAATGTTTCTGTCTCCCTTCTAGATGGAGATTGTAACATTCAAAAAGTTCTTTATGTACCAGTATTGAAAAATAATCTCTTATCATTTCCATAAATACTGGACAATAACATGAATGCCAATTTCAAAGTGGACAAAGAAAAGAAATATTTATTTATCACTTAGAAAGGAAAATAAATAGCAACAGCTTCATACAAACATGATTTGGAAGCCTTTCAAACGTAGGCCATGTGCTGACTTGTCTTGACAGGAGTGCTTGAATATTAATTTTTTTAAAAATTAAGGGGTGATAGAAGTCATATTTTGTGATTCTATTTTTTGCAAAATTGTAAAGAGAAAAGCGGGGATCTTTCAAAGCAAGAAAGGTGCATTATCGATTGTACTCGACACCTTTTCTTAAAAACATTTGACTATACTAGGTGCATTTTTGGTTGCATTCGACACCTAGAGTGATTATAATTTGGGTTTCTCTCTTGTTTTTATTATTGCACTAACAATCATGTTATTTGTGTGTAATTAAAAAATCATATAGAACATTGAAGAAGCATTTCACAAAACCCAAACTTCACTCAAAATCGTGCTACACCTTGCACAGGTTAAAACAAAGTAATTTTTTTGTGCTCCCCATCAAAGGTAAAAATCCCAACACCTTGATTAACTCTCTTTGTTTGGATTAATTTCCACAAACTTTCCATCCTTCTTGAAGGGTGTTAAGGCAGGTGCCATTAAATATCCTAGAGAGCATAATCAAAAGTCTTTCAAAACCTACCCCTTTAACTTGCTCTATTTTGTTTGGCTTAATTTCCTTAAAATTTTCATCCCTTGTTAAGGGTGTTAAGGTAGGTGCCATTAAATATCTTAAAGAGAAAATTAAAATATTCCATATACTCTTTTGAGGGTATACTGCAAGATAAAGTCATCTTAGTCATATCAATTTGAAACCTTCACCATGGCCATGATCAACAAGTATCTCAATTAAAGCCAACTGCTCAAAGATTCAAATTATTCTGCTTGGAAAACTAAGATGAAATCCATTTTAACTATAGAGGAGATGTGAGGAATAGTGGATGGCACTATTTTTAGACCCACATCAGCAAGAGAAGATCAAACAACTTATGATAAAAAGAATAAAAGACTTTCCTTATTGATCTTGCTAACTATTACTAATGACATATAGCCCCATATAAGTGAAGCTAAAAATGGTAAGGAGGCATGGAATACCTTAGCTACCATTTTTGAAGAAAAGAATCAATCAACAATTCTTAACCTTCAAACACAACTTCAGACTCTTCATATGAAAACTGGAGAGACAGTAGAGCTATTCCTCTGTAGAGTCGTAGATATAAAAACAAAACTGCAAGCCTTAGGATAAAAAGTGGAAGACACTGTCCTGACCTCAATCATTTTAAGGGCTCTTCCAAAATCCTATAGAATGTTGATCACTTCACTACAAGTCTCTAGAAGGACAATGAATTTTTTAGAGTTGGTAAATTTGCTTCAAACTAAAGAAGCTAATCAACTCCAAAGAGATGAGGCATCCAATAATGCACTTTTCTCAAACAAGCAAAGTTGAAAGAAAAAGTGGAATCAATAGAAAGACATTCATGAAACCAAAAGATGTATTAAGAACATATCACCCAATGAACAAGGAAAAAAGAAGGGCAAAGGCAAACCAAAGGACAAGAACAAAAAACAAGGACATGTTACTATCACTGAAGATTCTAGTTTGGACTCTGAATGAGCACACAAAATGCTCATGACACATACATATTCCCCTCAAAAGGATACTGTTTGGTACATAGATTCAGGTGCTGGTCAATATATGACTGGCGATAAGTCCTGGTTTAAAATATTTGAGGATCGAGAAGGTAGAATCGTAACCATTGATGATGATCAGACCTATCAAGTTTAGGTAGAAGGAAATGTTTCTATCTCCCTTCTAGATGGATATTGTAAGATTCAAAAAGTTCTTTATGTACCAGATGATTGAAAAATAATCTCTTGTTAGTTCCACAAATCTTGGACAATAACATGAATGTCAATTTCAAAGTGGACAAAGAAAAGAAATGTTTCTTTATCACTCAGAAAGGAAAACAAATAGCAATATGTTCATACAAACATGATTTGGAAGCCTTTCAAATGCGGGTCATGTGTCGACTTGTCTTGGAAGGAGTGCTTGAATTTTCAATGTTGTAAAAATTAAGGGGGGATAGAAGCCATATTTTGTGATTCTATTTTTTGCAAAATTGTAAAGAGAAAAGAGGGGATATTTCAAAGCAAGAAAGGTGCATTCTCGATTGTACTCGACACTTTTTATTAAAAAAAATTGACTATACTAGGTGCATTTTTGGTTGCATTCGACACCTAGAGTGATAATAATTTTGGTTTCTCTCTTGTTTTGATTATTGCACTAACAATCATGCTTTTTGTGTATAATTAGACAATCAGATAGAACATTGAAGAAGCATTTCATAAAACCCAAACTTCACTCAAAATCGTGCTACCCCTTGCACAGGTTAAAACAAAGTAATTTTTCTTTGCTCTTCATCAAAGGTCAAAATCCAAACACCTTGATTAACTCTCTTTTTTTGGCTTAGTTTCCTCAAAATTTCCATTCTTATTCAAGGGTGTTAAGGCAGGTGCCATTAAATATCCTAGAGAGCACAATCAGAAGTCTTTCAAAACCTACCCCTTTAATTTGCTCTATTTTTTTTGGCTTAATTTTCTTAAACTTTTCATCCCTTGTTAAGGGTATTAAGGTAGGTGCCATTAAATATCTTAAAGAGAAAATTAAAATCTTCCATATACTCTTTTTAGGGTATTCTGCAAGATAAAGTTATCTTAGTCATATCAATTTGAAACCTTCACCATGGCCATGATCAACAAGTATCTCAATGAATGCCAACTGCTCAAAGGTTCAAATTATTCTCCTTGGAAAACTAAGATGAAATCCATTTTAACTATAGAGGAGATGTGAGGAATAGTGGATGACACTGATTCTAGATCTACATCATCAAGAGCAGATCAGACAAATTATGATAAAAAGGATAAAAGACATTCCTTATTGATCTTGCTAGTTATTACTGATGACATAGCCCCATATAAGTGAATCTAAAAATGGTAAGGAGGCATGGAATACCTTAGCTACCATTTTTGAAGAAAATAATCAATCAACAATTCTTAACCTTCAAACACAACTTCATTCTATTCATATGAAATCTGGAGAGATAGTAGAGCTATTCCTCTATAGAGTCATAGATATAAAAACAAAACTGCAAGCCTTATGAGAAAAAGTGGAAGACAATGTCTTGACCTCAATCATTTTAAGGGATCTTCTAGACTCCTATAGAATGTTGATCACTTCACTACAAGTCTTTGGAAGGACAATCAATTTTTTAGAGTTGGTAAATTTGCTTCAAACTGAAGAAGCTAATCAACTCCAAAGAGATGAGGTATCCAATAATGCAGTTTTCTCAAACAAGCAAAGTTGAATGAAAAAGTGGAATCAATAGAAAGGATCTTCTTCTAACAAAGATAAGGGTAAAGGCAAATATATTTAGAATAAGAATTCGTATTGTAAAATTTGTGATAAGGACACTCATGAAACCAAAATATGTATTAAGAACAAATCACCCAATGAACAAGGACAAAAGAAGGCCAAAGGCAAACCAAAGAACAAGAACAAAAATCAACAAGGACATGTTACTATCACTGAAGATTCTAGTTTGGACTTTGAATGAGCACACAAAATGCTCATGACACATACATATTCCCCTCAAAAGGATACTATTTGGTACATAGATTCAAGCGCTAGTCAACATATGACTGGCGATAAGTCCTGGTTTAAAATATTTGAGGATTGAGAAGGTAGAATCGTAACCATTGATGATGATCAGGCTTATCGAGTTTAGGGAGAAGGAAATGTTTATGTGTCCCTTCTAGATGGAGATTGTAAGATTCAAAAAGTTCTTTATGTACAAGTATAGAAAAATAATCTCTTGTTAGTTCCACAAATCCTGGACAATAACATGAATGTCAATTTCAAAGTGGACAAAGAAAAGAAACATTTCTTTATCACTCAGAAAGGAAAAAAAATAGCAACAGGTTAATACAAAAATGATTTGGAAGCCTTTCAAATGCAGGTCATGTGTCATCTTGTCTTGAAAGGAGTGCTTGAATTTTCAAATTTGTAAAAATTAAGGGGGGATAGAAGTCATATTTTGTGATTCTATTTTTTGCAAAATTGTAAAGAGAAAAGGGGAGATATTTCAAAGTAAGAAAGGTGGATTCTCGATTGTACTCGACACATTTTATTAAAAAAAATTGACTATACTAGGTGCATTTTCAGTTGCATTCAACACCTAGAGTGATAATAATTTGGGTTGCTCTCTTGTTTTGATTATTGTACTAACAATCATGCTTTTTGTGTGTAATTAAACAATCATATAGAACATTGAAGAAGCATTTCACAAAACCCAAACTTCTCTCAAAATTGTGCTACACCTTGCACAGGTTAAACCAAAGTAATTTTTTTTGCTCCCTATCAAAGGTCAAAATCATAAAACCTTGATTAACTCTCTTTGTTTGTCTTAATTTCCTCAAAATTTCCATCGTTCTTGAAGGGAGTTAAGGAAGGTTCCATTAAAGATCCTAGAGAGAAAAATCAGAAGTCTTTCAAAACCTACCCATTTAATTTGCTCTATTTTGTTTGGCTTAATTTCCTTAAAATTTTCATCCCTTGTTAAGGGTGTTAAGGTAGGTGCCATTAAATATCTTAAAGAGCAAATTAAAATCTTCCATATACTCTTTTGAGGGTATACTGCAAGATAAAGTCATATTAGTCATATCAATTTGAAACCTTCACCATGGCCATGATCAACAAGTATCTCAATGAAAGCCAACTGCTCAAAGGTTCAAATTATTTTGCTTGGAAAACTAAGATGAAATCCATTTTAACTGTAGAGGAGATGTGAGGAAGAGTGGATGACACTGATTCTAGACCCACATCAGCAAGAGTAGATCAAACAACTTATGATAAAAAGGATAAAATAATTTCCTTATTGATCTTGCTAGCTATTACTGATTACATATAGCCCCATATAAGTGAAGTTAAAAATGGTGAGGCATGGAATACCTTAGCTACCATTTTTTAAGAAAAGAATAAATCGACAATTCTTAACCTTCAAACACAACTTCATACTCTTCATATGAAATCTGGAGAGATAGTAGAGTTATTCCTCTGTAGAGTCGCAGATATAAAAGCAAAACTACAAGCCTTAGGAGAAAAAGTGGAAGACAATGTCCTCACCCTCAATCATTTTAATGGCTCTTCCAGACTCCTATAGAATGTTGATCACTTCACTACAATTATCTAGAAGGACAAACACTTTTGTAGAGTTGGTAAATTTTATTCAAACTGAAGAAGCTAATAAAATCCAAAGAGATGATGCATACAACAATGCACTTTACTCAAACAAGCAAAGTTGAAAGAAAAAGTGGAATCAACAGAAAGGAGCTTCTTCTAACAAAGAAAAGGGTAAAGGTAAATATATTCAGAATAAGAAGTAGTATTGTAAAATTTGTGATAAGGACACTCGTGAAACCAAAAGTTGTATTAAGAACAAATCACCCAATGAACAAGGACAAAATAAGGGCAAAGGCAAACCAAAGAACAAGAAAAAAAACAACAAGGACATGTTTCTATCACTAAAGATTCTAGTTTGGACTCTGAATGAGCACACAAAGTGCTCACAACACATAAAGATTCCCCTCAAAAGGATATTGTTTGGTACATAGATACAGGCGCTAGTCAACATATTACTGACAATAAGTCCCGGTTTAAAATATTTGAGGCTCGAGAAGGTAGACTCGTAGCCATTTCTGATGATCAGACCTATCAATTTTAGGGAGAAGGAAATGTTTCTTTCTCCCTTCCAGATGGATATTGTAACATTCAAAAAGTTCTTGATGTACAAGTATTGAAAAATAATCTCTTATCAGTTCCACAAATCCTGGACAATAACATGAATGTCAATTTCAAAGTGGAAAAAGAAAAGAAATGTTTCTTTATCACTCAGAAAGGAAAACAAATAGCAACAGGTTCATACAAACATGATTTGGAAGCCTTTCAAATGCGGGTCATGTGTCGACTTGTCTTGAAAGGAGTGCTTGAATTTTCAATTTTGTATAAATTAAGGGGGGATAGAAGTCATATTTTGTGATTCTATTTTTTGCAAAATTGTAAAGAGAAAAGGGGGGATATTTTAAAGCAAGAAAACAACATTCTCGATTGTACTCGACACCTTTTCTTAAAAAAATGACTATACTAGGTGCATTTTTGGTTGCATTCGACACCTAGAGTGATAATAATTTTGGTTTCTCTCTTGTTTTTATTATTGCACTAACAATCATGCTTTTTGTGTGTAATTAAACAATCACATAGAACATTGAAGAAGCATTTCACAAAACCCAAACTTCACTCAAAATCGTGCTACGCCTTGCACAGGTTAAAACAAAGTAATTTTTTTTTGCTCCCCATCAAAGGTCAAAATCCAAACACCTTGATTAACTCTCTTTGTTTAGCTTAATTTCCTCAAAATTTCCATCCTTATTGAATTGTGTTAAGGCAGGTGCCATTAAATATCCTAGAGAGCACAATCAAAAGTCTTTCAAAACCTACCCCTTTAATTTGTTCCATTTTCATTGGCTTAATTTCCATAAAATTTTCATCCCTTGTTAAGGGTGTTAAGGTAGGTGCCATTAAATATCTTAAAGAGCAAATTAAAATATTCCATATAATCTTTTGAGGGTATACTACAAGATAAAGTCATCTTTGTCATATCAATTTGAAACCTTCATCATGGCCATGATCAACAAGTATCTCAATGAAAGCCAACTGCTCAAAGGTTCAAATTATTCTTCTTGGAAAACTAAGATGAAATCCATTTTAACTGTAGAGGAGATGTGAGGAATAGTGGATGGCACTGATTCTAGACCCACATTAACAAAAGTAGATCAGACAACTTATGATAAAAAGGATAAAAGACTTTCCTTATTGATCTTGCTAACTATTACTAATGACATATAGCCCCATATAAGTGAAGCTAAAAATGGTAAGGAGGCATGGAATACCTTAGCTACCATTTTTGAAGAAAATAATCAATCAACAATTCTTAAACTTCAAACACAACTTCATACTCTTCATATGAAATCTGGAGAGACAGTAGAGCTATTCCTCTGCAGAGTTGTAGATATAAAAACAAAACTACAAGCCTTAGGATAAAAAGTGGAAGACAATGTCCTCACCCGCAATAATTTTAAGGGCTCTTCCAGACTCCTATAGAATGTTGATCACTTCACTACAATTCTCTAGAAGGACAATGACTTTTGTAGAGTTGGTAAATTTTCTTCAAACTGAAGAAGGTAATCAAATCCAAAGAGATGAGGCATACAACAATGCACTTTACTCAAACAAGCAAAGTTGAAAGAAAAAATGGAATAAAAAAAAAGGATCTTCTTCTAACAAAGACAAGGGTAAAGGCAAATATATTCAGAATAAGAAGTAGTATTGTAAAATTTGTTATAAGGACACTCATGAAACCAAAAGATGTTGTATTAAGAACAAATCACCCAATGAACAAGGACAAAATAAGGGCAAAGGCAAACCAAAGAACAAGAACAAAAAACAACAAGGACATGTTACTATCACTGAAGATTCTAGTTTGGACTCTGAATGAGCACACAAAGTGCTCATGACATATAAAGATTCCCCTCAAAAGGATATTGTTTGGTACATAGATACAGGCTTTAGTCAACATATGACTGACGATAAGTCTTGGTTTAAAATATTTGAGGCTCGAGAAGGTAGACTCGTAACCATTGCTGATGATCAGACCTATCGAGTTTAGCGAGAAGGAAATGTTTCTATCTCCCTTCCAGATGGATATTATAACATTCAAAAAGTTCTTTATGTACCAGTATTGAAAAATAATCTCTTATCAGTTCCACAAATCCTGGACAATAACATGAATTTCAATTTCAAAGTGGACAAAGAAAAGAAATGTTTCTTTATCACTCGGATAGGAAAACAAATAGCAACATGTTCATACAAACATGATTTGGAAGCCTTTCAAATGTGGGTCATGTGTCGACTTGTCTTGAAAGGAGTGCTTGAATTTTCAATTTTGTAAAAATTAAGGGGGGATAGAAGTCATATTTTGTGATTCTATTTTTTGCAAAATTGTAAAGAGAAAAGGGGGGATATTTCAAAGTAAGAAAACTACATTCTCGATTGTACTCGACACCTTTTGTTAAAAAAAAATGACTATACTAGGTTCATTTTTGCTTGCATTCGACACCTAGAGTGATAATAATTTTGGTTTCTCTCTTGTTTTTATTATTGCACTAACAATCATGCTTTTTGTCTATAATTAATCAATCACATAGAACATTGAATAAGCATTTCACAAAACCCAAACTTCACTCAAAATTGTGCTACACCTTGCACAGGTTAAAAAAAAGTAATTTTTTTTGCTCCCCATCAAAGGTCAAAATCCAAACACCTTGATTAACTCTCTTTGTTTGGCTTAATTTCCTCAAAATTTCCATCCTTATTGAATGGTGTTAAGGCAGGTGCCATTAAATATCCTAGAGAGCACAATCAAAAGTCTTTCAAAAACTACCCCTTTAATTTGTTCCATTTTCTTTGGCTTAATTTCCATAAAATTTTCATCCCTTGTTAAGGGTGTTAAGGTAGGTGCCATTAAATATCTTAAAGAGCAAATGAAAATATTCCATATAATATTTTGAGGGTATACTACAAGATAAAGTCATCCTAGTCATATCAATTTGAAACCTTCACCATGGCCATGATCAAGAAGTATCTCAATGAAAGCCAACTGCTCAAAGATTAAAATTTTTTTGCTTGGAAAACTAAGATGAAATCCATTTTAACTGTAGAGGAGATGTGAGGAATAGTGGATGGCACTGATTCTAGACCCACATTAGCAAAAGTAGATCAGACAACTTATGATAAAAAGGATAAAAGACTTTCCTTATTGATCTTTCTAACTATTACTGATGACATATAGCCCCATATAAGTGAAGCTAAAAATGGTAAGGAGGCATGGAATACCTTAGCTACCATTTTTGAAGAAAATAATCAATCAACAATTCTTAACCTTCAAATACAACTTCATACTCTTCATATGAAATGTGGAGAGACAGTAGAGCTATTCCTCTGCAGAGTCGTAGATATAAAAACAAAACTAGAAGCCCTAGGAGAAAAAGTGGAAGACAATGTCCTCACCCACAATCATTTTAAGGGCTCTTCCAGGACTCCTATAGAATGTTGATCACTTCACTACAATTCTCTAGAAGGACAATGACTTTTGTAGAGTTGGTAAATTTTATTCAAACTGAAGAAGCTAATCAAATCCAAAGAGATGATGCATACAACAATGCACTTTACTCAAACAAGAAAAGTTGAAAGAAAAAGTGGAATCAATAGAAAGGATCTTCTTCTAACAAAGACAAGGGTAAAGGTAAATATATTCAGAATAAGTAGTATTGTAAAATTTGTGATAAGGACACTCGTGAAACCAAAAGTTGTATTAAGAACAAATCACCCAATGAACAAGGACAAAATAAGGGCAAAGGCAAACCAAAGAACAAGAAAAAAAACAAGGACATGTTACTATCACTAAAGATTCTAGTTTGGACTCTGAATGAGCACACAAAGTGCTCACGACACATAAAGATTCCCCTCAAAAGGATATTGTTTGGTACATAGATACAGGCGCTAGTCAACATATTACTGACGATAAGTCTCGGTTTAAAATATTTGAGGCTCGAGAAGGTAGACTCGTAGCCATTGCTGATGATCAGACCTATCGAGTTTAGGGAGAAGGAAATGTTTCTGTCTCCCTTCCAGATGGATATTGTAACATTCAAAAAGTTCTTGATGTACAAGTATTGAAAAATAATCTCTTTTCAGTTCCACAAATCCTGGACAATAACATGAATGTCAATTTCAAAGTGGAAAAAGAAAAGAAATGTTTCTTTATCACTCAGAAATGAAAACAAATAGCAACAGGTTCATACAAACATGATTTGGAAGCCTTTCAAATGTGGGTCATGTGTCGAATTGTCTTGAAAGGAGTGCTTGAATTTTTAATTTTGTATAAATTAAGGGGGGATAGAAGTCATATTTTGTGATTCTATTTTTTGCAAAATTGTAAAGAGAAAAGGGGGGATATTTCAAAGCAAGAAAACTGCATTCTCGATTGTACACGACACCTTTTCTCAAAAAAAATGACTATACTAAGTGCATTTTCGGTTGCATTCGACATCTAGAGTGGTAATAATTTTGGTTTCTCTCTTGTTTTTATTATTGCACTAACAATCATGCTTTTTGTGTGTATTTAAACAATCACATAGAACATTGAAGAAGCATTTCACAAAACCCAAACTTCACTCAAAATCGTGCTACACCTTGCACAGGTTAAAACAAAGTAATTTTTTTTTGCTCCCCATCAAAGGTCAAAATCCAAACACCTTGATTAACTCTCTTTTTTTAGCTTAATTTCCTCAAAATTTCTATCCTTATTGAATGGTGTTAAGGCAGGTGCCATTAAATATCCTAGAGAGCACAATCAAAAGTCTTTCAAAACCTACCCCTTTAATTTGTTCCATTTTCTTTGGCTTAATTTCCATAAAATTTTCATCCCTTGTTAAGGGTGTTAAGGTAGGTGCCATTAAATATCTTAAAGAGAAAATTAAAATATTCCATATAATATTTTGAGGGTATACTACAAGATAAAGTCATCTTAGTCATATCAATTTGAAACCTTCATCATGGCCATGATCAACAAGTATCTCAATGAAAGCCAACTGCTCAAAGGTTCAAATTATTCTGCTTGGAAAACTAAGATGAAATCCATTTTAACTATAGAGGAGATGTGAGGAATAGTGGATGGCACTGATTCTAGACCCACATTAGCAAAAGTAGATCAGACAACTTATGATAAAAATGATAAAATACTTTCCTTATGATCTTGCTAACTATTACTGATGACATATAGCCCCATATAAGTGAAGCTAAAAATGGTAAGGAGGCATGGAATACCTTAGCTACCATTTTTGAAGAAAATAATCAATCAACAATTCTTAACCTTCAAACACAACTTCATACTCTTCATATGAAATCTGGAGAGACAGTAGAGCTATTCCTCTGCAGAGTTGTAGATATAAAAACAAAACTACAAGACTTAGGAGAAAAAGTGGAAGACAATGTCCTCACCCTCAATCATTTTAAGGGCTCTTCTAGACTCCTATAGAATGTTGATCACTTCACTACAATTCTCTAGAAGGACAATGACTTTTGTAGAGTTGGTAAATTTTCTTCAAACTGAAGAAGCTAATAAAATCCAAAGAGATGAGGCATACAACAATGTACTTTACTCAAACAAGCAAAGTTGAAAGAAAAAATGGAATAAAAAAAAAGGATCTTCTTCTAACAAAGACAAGGGTAAAGGTAAATATATTCAGAATAAGAAGTAGTATTGTAAAATTTGTGATAATGACACTCATGAAACCAAAAGATGTTGTATTAAGAACAAATCACCCAATGAACAAGGACAAAATAAGGGCAAAGGCAAACCAAAGAACAAGAACAAAAAACAACAAGGACATGTTACTATCACTGAAGATTCTAGTTTGGACTCTGAATGAGCACACAAAGTGCTCATGACATATAAAGATTCCCCTCAAAAGGATATTGTTTGGTACATAGATACAGACTCTAGTCAACATATGACTGACGATAAGTCCTGGTTTAAAATATTTGAGGCTCGAGAAGGTAGACTCGTAACCATTGCTGATGATCATACCTATCGAGTTTAGTGAGAAGGAAATGTTTCTATCTCCCTTCCAGATGGAGATTGTAACATTCAAAAAGTTCTTTATGTACCGGTATTGAAAAATAATCTCTTATCAGTTCCACAAATCCTGGACAATAACATGAATGTCAATTTCAAAGTGGTCAAAGAAAAGAAACGTTTCTTTATCACTCAGAAAGGAAAACAAATAGCAACATGTTCATACAAACATGATTTGGAAGCCTTTCAAACGCGGGTCATGTGTCGACTTGTCTTGAAAGGAGTGCTTGAATTTTCAATTTTGTAAAAATTAAGGGGGGATAGAAGTCATATTTTGTGATTTTATTTTTTGCAAAATTGTAAAGATAAAAGGGGGGATATTTCAAAGCAATAAAACTGCATTCTCTATTGTACTCGACACCTTTTGTTAAAAAAAAATGACTATACTAGGTTCATTTTTGCTTGCATTCGACACCTAGAGTGATAATAATTTTGGTTTCTCCCTTGTTTTTATTATTGCACTAACAATCATGCTTTTTGTGTATAATTAATCAATCACATAGAACATTGAAGAAGCATTTCACAAAACCCAAACTTCACTCAAAATTGTGCTACACCTTGCACATGTTAAAAAAAAGTAATTTTTTTTTGCTCCCCATCAAATGTCAAAATCCAAACACCTTGATTAACTCTCTTTGTTTAGCTTGATTTCCTCAAAATTTCCATCCTTATTGAATGGTGTTAATGAAGGTGCCATTAAATATCCTAGAGAGCACAATCAAAAGTCTTTCAAAACCTACCTCTTTAATTTGTTCTATTTTCTTTGGCTTAATTTCCTCAAAATTTTCATTCCTTGTTAAGGGTGTTAAGGTAGGTGCCATTAAATATCCTAAAGAGCAAATTAAAATATTCCATAAAATCTTTTGAGGGTATACTACAAGATAAAGTCATCTTAGTCATATCAATTTGAAACCTTCACCATGGCCATGATCAACAAGTATTTCAATGAAAGCCAACTGCTCAATGGTTCAAATTATTCTGCTTGGAAAACTAAGATGAAATCCATTTTAACTGTAGAGGAGATGGGAGGAATAGTGGATGGCATTGATTCTAGACCCACATCAACAAAAGTAGATCAGGCAACTTATGATAAAAAGGATAAAATACTTTCCTTATTGATCTTGCTAGCTCTTACTGATGACATATAGCCCCATATAAGTGAAGCTAAAAATGTTAAGGAGGCATGGAATACCTTAACTACATTTTTTTAAGAAAAGAATCAATCAACAATTCTTAACTTTCAAACACAACTTCATACTCTTCATATGAAATCTGGAGAGATAGTAGAGCGATTCCTAGGCAGATTCGTAGATATAAAAACAAAACTGCAAGCCTTAGGAGAAAAAGTGGAAGACAATGTCCTGACCCTCAATCATTTTAAGGGCTCTTCCAGACTCCTATAGAATGTTGATAACTTCACTACAATTCTCTAGAAGGACAATGACTTTTATAGAGTTGGTAAATTTTCTTCAAACTGAAGAAGCTAATCAAATCCAAAGAGATGAGGCATACAACAATGCACTTTACTCAAACAAGCAAAGTTGAAAGAAAAAGTGGAATCAACAGAAATGATCTTCTTCTAACAAAGACAAGGGTAAAGGCAAATATATTCAGAATAAGAAGTATTATTGTAAAATTTGTTATAAGGACACTCATGAAACCAAAAGATGTTGTATTAAGAACAAATCACCCAATGAACAAGGACAAAATAAGGGCAAAGGCAAACCAAAGAACAAGAACAAAAAACAACAAGGACATGTTACTATCACTAAAGATTCTAGTTTGGACTCTGAATGAGCACACAAAGTGCTCATGACACATAAAGATTCCCCTCAAAAGGATATTGTTTGGTACATAGATTTAGGCACTAGTCAACATATGACTGACGATAAGTCCTGGTTTAAAATATTTGAGGCTAAAGAAGGTAGACTCGTAACCATTTCTGATGATTAGACCTATCGAGTTTAGGAAGAAGGAAATGTTTTTTTCTCCCTTTCAGATGGAGATTGTAACATTCAAAAAGTTCTTTATGTACCAGTATTGAAAAATAATCTCTTATCAGTTCCACAAATACTGGACAATAACATGAATGTCAATTTCAAAGTGGACAAAGAAAAGAAACATTTCTTTATCACTCAGAAAGGAAAACAAATAACAACAGGTTCATACAAACATGATTTGGAAGCCTTTCAAACGTGGGTCATGTGATGACTTGTCTTGAAAGGAGTGCTTGAATATTCAAATTTTTAAAAATTAAGGGGGCATAGAAGTCATATTTTGTGATTCTATTTTTTGTAAAATTGTAAAGAGAAAAGTAGGGATATTTCAAAGCAAGAAAGTTGCATTATCGATTGTACTCGACACCTTTTCTTAAAAATATTTGACTATACTAGGTGCATTTTCGGTTGCATTCGACACCTAGAGTGATAATAATTTGGGTTTCTCTCTTGTTTAGATTATTGCGCTAACAATTATGCTTTTTGTGTGTAATTAAACAATCAAATAGAACATTGAAGAAGCATTTCACAAAACCCAAACTTCACTCAAAATCGTGCTACACCTTGCACAAGTTAAAATAAAGTAATTTTTTTGTGCTCCCCATCAAAGGTAAAAATCCAAACACCTTGATTAACTCTCTTTGTTTGGCTTAATTTCCTCAAACTTTCCATCCTTCGTGAAGGGTGTTAAGGTAGGTGCCATTAAATATGCTAGAGAAAACAATCAGAAGTCTTTCAAAACCTACCCTTTTAATTTGCTCTATTTTTTTTGGCTTAATTTCCTTAAAATTTTCATCCCTTTTTAAGGGTGTTAAGGTAGGTGCCATTAAATATCTTAAAGAGAAAATTAAAATATCCCATATAGTATTTTGAAGGTATACTGCAAGATAAAGTCATCTTAGTCATATCAATTTGAAACCTTCACCATGGCCATGATCAACAAGTATCTCAATTAAAGCCAACTGCTCAAAGATTCAAATTATTCTGCTTGGAAAACTAAGATGAAATCCATTTTAACTATAGAGGAGATGTGAGGAATAGTGGATGGCACTATTTTTAGACCCACATCAGCAAGAGAAGATCAAACAACTTATGATAAAAAGAATAAAAGACTTTCCTTATTGATCTTGCTAACTATTACTGATGACATATAGCCCCATATAAGTGAAGCTAAAAATGGTAAGGAGGCATGGAATACCTTAGCTACCATTTTTGAAGAAAATAATCAATCAAAAATTCTTAACCTTCAAACACAACTTCAGACTCTTCATATGAAAACTGGAGAGACAGTAGAGCTATTCCTCTGTAGAGTCGTAGATATAAAAACAAAACTGCAAGCCTTAGGATAAAAAGTGGAAGACACTGTCCTGACCTCAATCATTTTAAGGGCTCTTCCAAAATCCTATAGAATGTTGATCACTTCACTACAAGTCTCTATAAGGACAATGAATTTTTTAGAGTTGGTAAATTTGCTTCAAACTAAAGAAGCTAATCAACTCCAAAGAGATGAGGCATCCAATAATGCACTTTTCTCAAACAAGCAAAGTTGAAAGAAAAAGTGGAATCAATAGAAAGACATTCATGAAACAAAAAGATGTATTAAGAACATATCACCCAATGAACAAGGACAAAAGAAAGGCAAAGGCAAACCAAAGGACAAGAACAAAAAACAAGGACATGTTACTATCACTGAAGATTCTAGTTTGGACTCTGAATGAGCACACAAAATGCTCATGACACATACATATTCCCCTCAAAAGGATACTGTTTGGTACATAGATTCAGGTGCTGGTCAATATATGACTAGCGATAAGTCCTGGTTTAAAATATTTGAGGATCGAGAAGGTAGAATCGTAACCATTGATGATGATCATACCTATCAAGTTTAGGTAGAAGGAAATGTTTCTATCTCCCTTCTAGATGGATATTGTAAGATTCAAAAAGTTCTTTATGTACCAGTATTGAAAAATAATCTCTTGTTAGTTCCACAAATCTTGGACAATAACATGAATGTCAATTTCAAAGTGGACAAAGAAAAGAAATGTTTCTTTATCACTCAGAAAGGAAAAAAAATAGCAATATGTTCAAACAAACATGATTTGGAAGCCTTTCAAATGCGGGTCATGTGTCGACTTGTCTTGGAAGGAGTGCTTGAATTTTCAATGTTGTAAAAATTAAGGGGTGATAGAAGTCATATTTTGTGATTCTATTTTTTGCAAAATTGTAAAGAGAAAAGAGGGGATATTTCAAAGCAAGAAAGGTGCATTCTCGATTGTACTCGACACTTTTCCTTAAAAAAAATTGACTATACTAGGTGCATTTTTGGTTGCATTCGACACCTAGAGTGATAATAATTTTGGTTTCTCTCTTGTTTTGATTATTGCACTAACAATCATGCTTTTTGTGTATAATTAGACAATCAGATAGAACATTGAAGAAGCATTTCATAAAACCCAAACTTCACTCAAAATCGTGCTACCCCTTGCACAGGTTAAAACAAAGTAATTTTTCTTTGCTCCTCATCAAAGGTCAAAATCCAAACACCTTGATTAACTCTCTTTGTTTGGCTTAGTTTCCTCAAAATTTCCATTCTTATTCAAGGGTGTTAAGGCAGGTGCCATTAAATATCCTAGAGAGCACAATCAGAAGTCTTTCAAAACCTACCCCTTTAATTTGCTCTATTTTGTTTGGCTTAATTTTCTTAAACTTTTCATCCCTTGTTAAGGGTATTAAGGTAGGTGCCATTAAATATCTTAAAGAGAAAATTAAAATCTTCCATATACTCTTTTTAGGGTATTCTGCAAGATAAAGTTATCTTAGTCATATCAATTTGAAACCTTCACCACGGCCATGATCAACAAGTATCTCAATGAATGCCAACTGCTCAAAGGTTCAAATTATTCTCCTTGGAAAACTAAGATGAAATCCATTTTAACTATAGAGGAGATGTGAGGAATAGTGGATGACACTGATTCTAGACCTACATCATCAAGAGCAGATCAGACAACTTATGATAAAAAGGATAAAAGACATTCCTTATTGATCTTGCTAGTTATTACTGATGACATAGCCCCATATAAGTGAAGCTAAAAATGGTAAGGAGGAATGGAATACATTAGCTACCATTTTTGAAGAAAATAATCAATCAACAATTCTTAACCTTCAAACACAACTTCATTCTATTCATATGAAATCTGGAGAGATAGTAGAGCTATTCCTCTATAGAGTCATAGATATAAAAACAAAACTGCAAGCCTTATGAGAAAAAGTGGAAGACAATGTCTTGACCTCAATCATTTTAAGGGATCTTCCAGACTCCTATAGAATGTTGATCACTTCACTACAAGTCTCTGGAAGGACAATCAATTTTTTAGAGTTGGTAAATTTGCTTCAAACTGAAGAAGCTAATCAACTCCAAAGAGATGAGACATCCAATAATGCAGTTTTCTCAAACAAGCAAAGTTGAATGAAAAAGTGGAATCAATAGAAAGGATCTTCTTCTAACAAAGATAAGGGTAAAGGCAAATATATTTAGAATAAGAATTTGTATTGTAAAATTTGTGATAAGGACACTCATGAAACCAAAATATGTATTAAGAACAAATCACCCAATGAACAAGGACAAAAGAAGGCCAAAGGCAAACCAAAGAACAAGAACAAAAATCAACAAGGACATGTTACTATCACTGAAGATTCTAGTTTGGACTTTGAATGAGCACACAAAATGCTCATGACACATACATATTCCCCTCAAAAGGATACTGTTTGGTACATAGATTCAAGCGCTAGTCAACATATGACTGGCGATAAGTCCTGGTTTAAAATATTTGAGGATTGAGAAGGTAGAATCGTAACCATTGATGATGATCAGGCTTATCGAGTTTAGGGAGAAGGAAATGTTTATGTGTCCCTTCTAGATGGAGATTGTAAGATTCAAAAAGTTCTTTATGTACAAGTATAGAAAAATAATCTCTTGTTAGTTCCACAAATCCTGGACAATAACATGAATGTCAATTTCAAAGTGGACAAAGAAAAGAAACATTTCTTTATCACTCAGAAAGGAAAACAAATAGCAACAGGTTAATACAAAAATGATTTGGAAGCCTTTCAAATGCAGTTCATGTGTCATCTTGTCTTGAAAGGAGTGCTTGAATTTTGAAATTTGTAAAAATTAAGAGGGGATAGAAGTCATATTTTGTGATTCTATTTTTTGCAAAATTGTAAAGAGAAAAGGGGAGATATTTCAAAGTAAGAAAGGTGCATTCTCGATTGTACTCGACACATTTTCTTAAAAAAAATTGACTATACTAGGTGCATTTTCAGTTGCATTCAACACCTAGAGTGATAATAATTTGGGTTGCTCTCTTGTTTTGATTATTGTACTAACAATCATGCTTTTTGTGTGTAATTAAACAATCATATAGAACATTGAAGAAGCATTTCACAAAACCCAAACTTCTCTCAAAATTGTGCTACACCTTGCACAGGTTAAACCAAAGTAATTTTTTTTGCTCCCTATCAAAGGTCAAAATCATAACACCTTGATTAACTCTCTTTGTTTGTCTTAATTTCCTCAAAATTTCCATCGTTCTTGAAGGGAGTTAAGGAAGGTTCCATTAAAGATCCTAGAGAGAAAAATTAGAAGTCTTTCAAAACCTACCCATTTAATTTGCTCTATTTTGTTTGGCTTAATTTCCTTAAAATTTTCATCCCTTGTTAAGGGTGTTAAGGTAGGTGCCATTAAATATATTAAAGAGCAAATTAAAATCTTCCATATACTCTTTTGAGGGTATACTGCAAGATAAAGTCATATTAGTCATATCAATTTGAAACCTTCACCATGGCCATGATCAACAAGTATCTCAATGAGAGCCAACTGCTCAAAGGTTCAAATTATTCTGCTTGGAAAACTAAGATGAAATCCATTTTAACTGTAGAGGAGATGTGAGGAAGAGTGGATGACACTGATTCTAGACCCACATCAGCAAGAGTAGATCAAACAACTTATGATAAAAAGGATAAAAGAATTTCCTTATTGATCTTGCTAGCTATTACTGATGACATATAGCCCCATATAAGTGAAGCTAAAAATGGTGAGGCATGGAATACCTTAGCTACCATTTTTTAAGAAAAGAATAAATCGACAATTCTTAACCTTCAAACACAACTTCATACTCTTCATATGAAATCTGGAGAGATAGTAGAGTTATTCCTCTGTAGAGTCGCAGATATAAAAGCAAAACTACAAGCCTTAGGAGAAAAAATTAAAGACAATGTCCTAATATCAATCATTTTAAGGGCTCTTCCAGACTCTTATAGAATGTTGATCTCTTCACTACAAGTCTCTGGAAGGACAATGACTTTTGTAGAGTTGGTAAATTTGCTTCAAACTGAAGAATCTAATCAACTCCAAAGATATGAGGCATCCAACAATGCACTTTTCTCAAACAAGAAAAGTTGAAAGAAAATGTGGAATCAACAGAAAGGATCTTCTTCTAACAAAGACAATGGTAAAGGCAAATATATTCAGAAGAAGAAGTAGTATAGTAAAAGTTGTGATAAGGACACTCATGAAACCAAAACATGTTGTATTAAGAACAAATCACCCAATGAACAAGGACAAAAGAAGGGCAAAGGCAAACCAAAGAACAAGAACAAAAAACAACAAGGACATGTTACTATCACTAAAGATTCTAGTTTGGACACTGAATGAGCACACAAAGTGCTCATGACACATACAGATTCCCCTCAAAAGGATACTGTTTAGTACATATATTCAGGTGCTAGTCAACATATGACTAGCGATAAGTCCTTATTTAAAACATTTAAGGCTCAAGAAGGTAGAATCGTAACCATTGTTGATGATCATACCTATCGAGTTTAGGGAGAAGGAAATGTTTCTGTCTCCCTTCCAGATGGAGATTGTAACATTCAAAAAGTTCTTTATGTACCAGTATTGAAAATTAATCTCTTTTCGGTTCCACAAATCCTAGACAATAACATGAATGTCAATTTCAAAGTGGAAAAAGAAAAGAAATGTTTCTTTATCACTCAGAAAGGAAAACAAATAGCAACAAGATCATACTAACATGATTTGGAAGCCTTTCAAACATGGGTCATGTGTCGACTTGTCTTGAAAGGAGTGCTTGAATTTTCAATTTTGTATAAATTAAGGGGGGATAGAAGTCATATTTTGTGATTCTATTTTTTGCAAAATTGTAAAGAGAAAAGGGGGGATATTTCAAAGCAAGAAAACTACATTCTCAATTGTACTCGACAGCTTTTCTTAAAAAAATGACTATACTAAGTGCATTTTCGGTTGCATTCGACACCTAGAGTGATAATAATTTTGGTTTCTCCCTTTTTTTATTATTGCACTAACAATCATGCTTTTTGTGTGTATTTAAACAATCATATAGAACATTGAAGAAGCATTTCACAAAACCCAAACTTCACTCAAAATCGTGCTACGCCTTGCACATGTTAAAACAAAGTAATTTTTTTTTGCTCCCCATCAAAGGTCAAAATCCAAACACCTTGATTAACTCTTTTTGTTTAGCTTAATTTCCTCAAAATTTCCATCCTTATTGAATGGTGTTAAGGCAGGTGCCATTAAATATCCTAGAGAGCACAATCAAAAGTCTTTCAAAACCTACCTCTTTAATTTGTTCCATTTTCTTTGGCTTAATTTCCATAAAATTTTCATCCCTTGTTAAGGGTGTTAAGGTAGGTGCCATTAAATATCTTAAAGAGCAAATGAAAATATTCCATATAATCTTTTGAGGGTATACTACAAGATAAAGTCATCTTAGTCATATCAATTTGAAACCTTCACCATGGCCATGATCAACAAGTATCTCAATGAAAGGCAACTGCTCAAAGCTTCAAATTTTTTTGCTTGGAAAACTAAGATGAAATCAATTTTAACTGTAGAGGAGATGTGAGGAATAGTGGATGGCACTGATTCTAGACCCACATTAGCAAAAGTAGATCAGACAACTTATGATAAAAAGGATAAAATACTTTCCTTATTGATCTTGCTAACTATTACTGATGACATATAGCCCCATATAAGTGAATCTAAAAAAGGTAAGGAGGCATGGAATACCTTAGCTACCATTTTTGAAGAAAATAATCAATCAAAAATTCTTAACCTTCAAAGACAACTTCATACTCTTCATATGAAATCTGGAGAGATAGTAGAGCTATTCCTCTGCAGAGTCGTAGATATAAAAACAAAACTACAACCCTTAGGATAAAAAGTGGAAGACAATGTCCTCACCCTCAATCATTTTAAGGGCTCTTCCAGACTCCTATAGAATGTTGATCACTTCACTACAATTATCTAGAAGGACAATGACTTTTGTAGAGTTGGTAAATTTTATTCAAACTGAAGAAGCTAATCAAATCCAAAGAGATGATGCATACAACAATGCACTTTACTCAAACAAGCAAACTTGAAAGAAAAAGTGGAATCAACAGAAAGGAGCTTCTTCTAACAAAGACAAGGGTAAAGGTAAATATATTCAGAATAAGAAGTAGTATTGTAAAATTTGTGATAAGGACACTCGTGAAACCAAAAGTTGTATTAAGAACAAATCACCCAATGAACAAGGACAAAATAAGGGCAAAGGCAAACCAAAGAACAAGAAAAAAAACAACGGACATGTTACTATCACTAAAGATTCTAGTTTGGACTCTGAATGAGCACACAAAGTGCTCACGACACATAAAGATTCCCCTCAAAAGGATATTGTTTGGTACATAGATACAGGCGTTAGTCAACATATTACTGACAATAAGTCCCGGTTTAAAATATTTGAGGCTCGAGAAGGTAGACTCGTAGCCATTGCTGATGATCAGACCTATCGAGTTTAGGGAGAAGGAAATGTTTCTGTCTCCCTTCCAGATGGATATTGTAACATTCAAAAAGTTCTTGATGTACAAGTATTGAAAAATAATCTCTTATCAGTTCCACAAATCCTGGACAATAACATTAATGTCAATTTCAAAGTGGAAAAAGAAAAGAAATGTTTCTTTATCACTCAGAAAGGAAAACAAATAGCAACAGGTTCATACAAACATGATTTGGAAGCCTTTCAAATGCGGGTCATGTGTCGACTTGTCTTGAAAGGAGTGCTTGAATTTTCAATTTTGTATAAATTAAGGGGGGATAGAAGTCATATTTTGTGATTCTATTTTTTGCAAAATTGTAAAGAGAAAAGGGGGGATATTTCAAAGCAAGAAAACAACATTCTCGATTGTACTCGACACCTTTTCTTAAAAAAATGACTATACTAGGTGCATTTTTGGTTGCATTCGACACCTAGAGTGATAATAATTTTGGTTTCTCTCTTGTTTTTATTATTGCACTAACAATCATTCTTTTTGTGTGTAATTAAACAATCACATAGAACATTGAAGAAGCATTTCACAAAACCCAAACTTCACTCAAAATCGTGCTACGCCTTGCACAGGTTAAAACAAAGTAATTTTTTTTTGCTCCCCATCAAAGGTCAAAATCCAAACACCTTGATTAACTCTCTTTGTTTAGCTTAATTTCCTCAAAATTTCCATCCTTATTGAATTGTGTTAAGGCAGGTGCCATTAAATATCCTAGAGAGCACAATCAAAAGTCTTTCAAAACCTACCCCTTTAATTTGTTCCATTTTCTTTGGCTTAATTTCCATAAAATTTTCATCCCTTGTTAAGGGTGTTAAGGTAGGTGCCATTAAATATCTTAAAGAGCAAATTAAAATATTCCATATAATCTTTTGAGGGTATACTACAAGATAAAGTCATCTTAGTCATATCAATTTGAAACCTTCATCATGGCCATGATCAACAAGTATCTCAATGAAAGCCAACTGCTCAAAGGTTCAAATTATTCTTCTTGGAAAACTAAGATGAAATCCATTTTAACTGTAGAGGAGATGTGAGGAATAGTGGATGGCACTGATTCTAGACCCACATTAACAAAAGTAGATCAGACAACTTATGATAAAAAGGATAAAAGACTTTCCTTATTGATCTTGCTAACTATTACTGATGACATATAGCCCCATATAAGTGAAGCTAAAAATGGTAAGGAGGCATGGAATACCTTAGCTACCATTTTTGAAGAAAATAATCAATCAACAATTCTTAACCTTCAAAGACAACTTCATACTCTTCATATGAAATGTGGAGAGACAGTAGAGCTATTCCTCTGCAGAGTCGTAGATATAAAAACAAAACTAGAAGCCCTAGGAGAAAAAGTGGAAGACAATGTCCTCACCCACAATCATTTTAAGGGCTCTTCCAGACTCCTATAGAATGTTGATCACTTCACTACAATTCTCTAGAAGGACAATGACTTTTGTAGAGTTGGTAAATTTTATTCAAACTGAAGAAGCTAATCAAATCCAAAGAGATGATGCATACAACAATGCACTTTACTCAAACAAGCAAAGTTGAAAGAAAAAGTGGAATCAACAGAAAGGATCTTCTTCTAACAAAGACAAGGGTAAAGGTAAATATATTCAGAATAAGAAGTAGTATTGTAAAATTTGTGATAAGGACACTCGTGAAACCAAAAGTTGTATTAAGAACAAATCACCTAATGAACAAGGACAAAATAAGGGCAAAGGCAAACCAAAGAACAAGAAAAAAAACAAGGACATGTTACTATCACTAAAGATTCTAGTTTGGACTCTGAATGAGCACACAAAGTGCTCATGACACATAAAGATTCCCCTCAAAAGGATATTGTTTGGTACATAGATACAGGCGCTAGTCAACATATTACTGACGATAAGTCCCGGTTTAAAATATTTGAGGCTCGAGAAGGTAGACTCGTAGCCATTGCTGATGATCAGACCTATCGAGTTTAGGGAGAAGGAAATGTTTTTGTCTCCCTTCCAGATGGATATTGTAACATTCAAAAAGTTCTTGATGTACAAGTATTGAAAAATAATCTCTTTTTAGTTCCACAAATCCTGGACAATAACATGAATGTCAATTTCAAAGTGGAAAAAGAAAAGAAATGTTTCTTTATCACTTAGAAAGGAAAAAAAATAGCAACAGGTTCATACAAACATGATTTGGAAGCCTTTCAAATGTGGGTCATGTGTCGACTTGTCTTGAAATGAGTGCTTGAATTTTCAATTTTGTATAAATTAAGGGGGGATAGAAGTCATATTTTGTGATTCTATTTTTTGCAAAATTGTAAAGAGAAAAGGGGGGATATTTCAAAGCAATAAAACTGCATTCTCGATTGTACACGACACCTTTTCTCAAAAAAAAGGACTATACTAAGTGCATTTTCGGTTGCATTCGACACCTAGAGTGATAATAATTTTGGTTTCTCTCTTGTTTTTATTATTGCACTAACAATCATGCTTTTTGTGTGTATTTAAACAATCACATAGAACATTGAAGAAGCATTTCAAAAAACCCAAACTTCACTCAAAATCGTGCTACGCCTTGCACAGGTTAAAACAAAGTAATTTTTTTTTGCTCCCCATCAAAGGTCAAAATCCAAACACCTTGATTAACTCTCTTTGTTTAGCTTAATTTCCTCAAAATTTTTATCCTTATTCAATGGTGTTAAGGCAGGTGCCATTAAATATCCTAGAGAGCACAATCAGAAGTCTTTCAAAACCTACCCCTTTAATTTGTTCCATTTTCTTTGGATTAATTTCCATAAAATTTTCATCCCTTGTTAAGGGTGTTAAGGTAGGTGCCATTAAATATCTTAAAGAGAAAATTAAAATATTCCATATAATATTTTGAGGGTATACTACAAGATAAAGTCATCTTAGTCATATCAATTTGAAACCTTCATCATGGCCATGATCAACAAGTATCTCAATGAAAGCCAACTGCTCAAAGGTTAAAATTATTCTTCTTGGAAAACTAAGATGAAATCCATTTTAACTATAGAGGAGATGTGAGGAATAGTGGATGGCACTGATTCTAGACCCACATTAGCAAAAGTAGATCAGACAACTTATGATAAAAATGATAAAATACTTTCCTTATTGATCTTGCTAACTATTACTGATGACATATAGCCCCATATAGGTGAAGCTAAAAATGGTAAGGAGGCATGGAATACCTTAGCTACCATTTTTGAAGAAAATAATCAATCAAAAATTCTTAACCTTCAAACACAACTTCATACTCTTCATATGAAATCTGGAGAGACAGTAGAGCTATTCCTCTGCAGAGTTGTAGATATAAAAACAAAACTACAAGCCTTAGGAGAAAAAGTGGAAGACAATGTCCTCACCCTCAATCATTTTAAGGGCTCTTCTAGACTCCTATAGAATGTTGATCACTTCACTACAATTCTCTAGAAGGACAATGACTTTTGTAGAGTTGGTAAATTTTCTTCAAACTGAAGAAGCTAATAAAATCCAAATAGATGAGGCATACAACAATGTACTTTACTCAAACAAGCAAAGTTGAAAGAAAAAATGGAATAAAAAAAAAGGATCTTCTTCTAACAAAGACAAGGGTAAAGGCAAATATATTCAGAATAAGAAGTAGTATTGTAAAATTTGTGATAAGGACACTCATGAAACCAAAAGATGTTGTATTAAGAACAAATCACCCAATGAACAAGGACAAAATAAGGGCAAAGGCAAACCAAAGAACAAGAACAAAAAACAACAAGGACATGTTACTATCACTGAAGATTCTAGTTTGGACTCTGAATGAGCACACAAAGTGCTCATGACACATAAAGATTCCCCTCAAAAGGATATTGTTTGGTACATAGATACAGGCTCTAGTCAACATATGATTGACGATAAGTCCTGGTTTAAAATATTTGAGGCTCGAGAAGGTAGACTCGTAACCATTGCTGATGATCATACCTATCGAGTTTAGTGAGAAGGAAATGTTTCTATCTCCCTTCCAGATGGAGATTGTAACATTCAAAAAGTTCTTTATGTACTGGTATTGAAAAATAATCTCTTATCAGTTCCACAAATCCTTGACAATAACATGAATGTCAATTTCAAAGTGGTCAAAGAAAAGAAACGTTTCTTTATCACTCAGAAAGGAAAACAAATAGCAACATGTTCATACAAACATGATTTGGAAGCCTTTCAAACGCGGGTCATGTGTCGAATTGTCTTGAAAGGAGTGCTTGAATTTTCAATTTTGTAAAAATTAAGGGGGGATAGAAGTCATATTTTGTGATTTTATTTTTTGCAAAATTGTAAAGATAAAAGGGGGGATATTTCAAAGCAAGAAAACTACTTTCTCTATTGTACTCGACACCTTTTGTTAAAAAAAAATGACTATACTAGGTTCATTTTTGCTTGTATTCGACACCTAGAGTGATAATAATTTTGGTTTCTCCATTTTTTTTATTATTGCACTAACAATCATGCTTTTTGTGTATAATTAATCAATCACATAGAACATTGAAGAAGCATTTCACAAAACCCAAACTTCACTCAAAATTGTGCTACACCTTGCACAGGTTAAAGAAAAGTAATTTTTTTTTGCTCCCCATCAAAGGTCAAAATACAAACACCTTGATTAACTCTCTTTGTTTAGCTTAATTTCCTCAAAATTTCCATCCTTATTGAATGGTGTTAAGGCAGGTGCCATTAAATATCCTAGAGAGCACAATCAAAAGTATTTCAAAACCTACCTCTTTAATTTGTTCTATTTTATTTGGCTTAATTTCCTTAAAATTTTCATTCCTTGTTAAGGGTGTTAAGGTAGGTGCCATTAAATATCCTAAAGAGCAAATTAAAATATTCCTTAAAATCTTTTGAGAGTATACTACAAGATAAAGTCATCTTAGTCATATCAATTTGAAACCTTCACCATGGCCATGATCAACAAGTATTTCAATGAAAGCCAACTGCTCAATGGTTCAAATTATTCTGCTTGGAAAACTAAGATGAAATCAATTTTAACTGTAGAGGAGATGGGAGGAATAGTGGATGGCATTGATTCTAGACCCACATCAGCAAAAGTAGATCAGGCAACTTATGATAAAAAGGATAAAATACTTTCCTTATTGATCTTGCTAGCTCTTACTGATGACATATAGCCCCATATAAGTGAAGCTAAAAATGTTAAGGAGGCATGGAATACCTTAGCTACCTTTTTTGAAGAAAAGAATCAATCAACAATTCTTAACTTTCAAACACAACTTCATACTCTTCATATGAAATCTGGAGAGATAGTAGAGCTATTCCTATGCAGAGTCGTAGATATAAAAACAAAACTGCAAGCCTTAGGAGAAAAAGTGGAAGACAATGTCCTGACCCTCAATCATTTTAAGGGCTCTTCCAGACTCCTATAGAATGTTGATAACTTCACTACAATTCTCTAGAAGGACAATGACTTTTATAGAGTTGGTAAATTTTCTTCAAACTGAAGAAGCTAATCAAATCCAAAGAGATGAGGCATACAACAATGCACTTTACTCAAACAAGCAAAGTTGAAAGAAAAAATGGAATAAAAAAAAAGGATCTTCTTCTAACAAAGACAAGGGTAAAGGCAAATATATTCAGAATAAGAAGTAGTATTGTAAAATTTGTGATAAGGACACTCATGAAACCAAAAGATGTTGTATTAAGAACAAATCACCCAATGAACAAGGACAAAATAAGGGCAAAGGCAAACCAAAGAACAAGAACAAAAAACAACAAGGACATGTTACTATCACTAAAGATTCTAGTTTGGACTCTGAATGAGCACACAAAGTGCTCATGACACATAAAGATTCCCTCAAAAGGATATTGTTTGGTACATAGATTTAGGCACTAGTCAACATATGACTGACGATAAGTCCTGGTTTAAAATATTTGAGGCTAAAGAAGGTAGACTCGTAACCATTTCTGATGATTAGACCTATCGAGTTTAGGAAGAAGGAAATGTTTTTTTCTCCCTTTCAGATGGAGATTGTAACATTCAAAAAGTTCTTTATGTACCAGTATTGAAAAATAATCTCTTATCAGTTCCACAAATACTGGACAATAACATGAATGCCAATTTCAAAGTGGACAAAGAAAAGAAACATTTCTTTATCACTCAGAAAGGAAAACAAATAGCAACAGGTTCATACAAACATGATTTGGAAGCCTTTCAAACATGGGTCATGTGATGACTTGTCTTGAAAGGAGTGCTTGAATATTAAAATTTTTAAAAATTAAGGGGGCATAGAAGTCATATTTTGTGATTCTATTTTTTGCAAGTAAAGAGAAAAGTAGGGATATTTCAAAGCAAGAAAGTTGCATAATCGATTGTACTCGACACCTTTTCTTAAAAATATTTGACTATACTAGGTGCATTTTCGGTTGCATTCGACACCTAGAGTGATAATAATTTGGGTTTCTCTCTTGTTTTGATTATTGCACTAACAATCATGCTTTTTGTGTGTAATTAAACAATCAGATAGAACATTGAAGAAGCATTTCACAAAATCCAAACTTCACTCAAAATCGTGCTACACCTTGCATAGGTTAAAATAAAGTAATTTATTTTTGCTCCCCATCAAAGGTCAAAATCCAAACACCTTGATTAACTCTCTTTGTTTGGCTTAATTTCCTCAAACTTTCCATCCTTCGTGAAGGGTGTTAAGGTAGGTGCCATTAAATATGCTAAAGAGCACAATCAGAAGACTTTCAAAACCTACCCTTTTAATTTGCTCTATTTTTTTTGGCTTAATTTCCTTAAAATTTTCATCCCTTGTTAAGGGTGTTAAGGTAGATGCCATTAAATATCTTAAAGAGAAAATTAAAATATCCCATATACTCTTTTGAGGGTATACTACAAGATAAAATCATCTTAGTCATATCAATTTGAAACCTTCACCATGGCCATGATCAAGAAGTATCTTAATGAAAGCCAACTGCTCAAAGGTTCAAATTATTCTTCTTGGAAAACTAAGATGAAATCCATTTTAACTATAGAGGATATGTGAGGAATAGTGGATGGCACTGATTCTAGACCCACATCAGCAAGAGCAGATAAAACAACTTATGATAAAAAGGATAAAAGACTTTCCTTATTGATCTTGCTAGCTATTAATGATGACATATAGTCCCATATAAGTGAAGCTAAAAATTGTAAGGAGGCATGGAATACCTTAGCTACCATTTTTGAAGAAAAGAAAAAATCAACAATTCTTAACCTTCAAACACAACTTCATACTCTTCATATGAAATCTGGAGAGATAGCAGAGCTATTCCTCTGCAGAGTCATAGATATAAAAACAAAACTGCAAGCCTTAGGAGAAAAAGTGGAAGACAATGTCCTAATATCAATCATTTTAAGGGCTCTTCTAGACTCCTATAGAATGTTGATCACTTCACTACAAGTCTCTGGAAGGACAATGGCTTTTGTAGAGTTGGTAAATTTGCTTCAAACTGAAGAATCTAATCAACTCCAAAGAGATGAGGCATTCAACAATGCACTTTTCTCAAAAAATTAAAGTTGAAAGAAAAAGTGGAATCAACAGAAAGGATCTTCTTCTAACAAAGACAAGGGTAAAGGCAAATATATTCAGAAGAAGAAGTAGTATAGTAAAATTTGTGATAAGGACACTCATGAAACCAAAATATGTTGTATTAAGAACAGATCACCCAATGAACAAGGACAAAATAAGGGCAAATGCAAACCAAAGAACAAGAACAAAAAACAACAAGGACATGTTACTATCACTAAATATTCTAGTTTGGACACAGAATGAGCACACAAAGTGCTCATGACACATACAAATTTCCCTCAAAAGGATACTGTTTAGTACATAGATTCAAGCGCTAGTCAACATATGACTGGCGATAAGTCCTCATTTAAAATATTTAAGGATCAAGAAGGTAGACACGTAACCATTATTGATGATCAGAACTATCGAGTTTAGGGAGAAGGAAATGTTTCTGTCTCCCTTCCAGATGGAGATTGTAAGATTCAAAAAGTTCTTTATGTACCAGTATTGAAAAATAATCTCTTTTCAGTCCCACAAATCCTGGACAATAACATGAATGTCAATTTAAAAGTGGAAAAAGAAAAGAAATGTTTCTTTATCACTCAGAAAGGAAAACAAATAGCAACAGGTTCATACAAACATGATTTGGAAGCCTTTCAAACGCTGGTCATGTGTCGACAGGTCTTGAAAGGAGTGTTTGAATTTTCAATTTTGTAAAAATTAAGGGGGGATAGATGTCATATTTTGTGATTCTATTTTTTGCAAAATTGTAAAGATAAAAGGGGGGATATTTCAAAGCAAGAAAGGTGCATTCTCAATTGTACTCGACACCTTTTCTTAAAAAAAATTGACTATACTGGGTGCATTTTCGGTTGCATTCGACACCTAGAGTGATAATAATTTTGGTTTCTCTCTTGTTTTTATTATTGCACTAACAATCATGCTTTTTGTGTGCAATTAAAAAATCACATAGAACATTGAAGAAGCATTTCACAAAACCCAAACCTCACTCAAAATCATGCTACACATTGCACAGGTTAAAACAAAGTAATTTTTTTTTGCTCCCCATCAAAGGTCAAAATCCAAACACCTTGATTAACTCTCTTTTTTTGGCTTAATTTCCTCAAACTTTCCATCCTTATTGAAGGGTGTTAAGGCAGGTGCCATTAAATATCCTAGAGAGCACAATCAGAAGTCTTTCAAAACCTACCCCTTTAATTTGTTGTATTTTGTTTGGCTTAATTTCCTTAAAATTTTCATCCCTTGTTAAGGGTGTTAAGGTAGGTGCCATTAAATATCTTAAAGAGAAAATTAAAATATTCCATATAATATTTTTAGGGTATACTACAAGATAAAGTCATCTTAGTCATATCAATTTTAAATCTTCACCATGGCAATGATCAACAAGTATCTCAATGAAATCCAATTGCTCAAAGGTTCAAATTATTCTTCTTGGAAAACTAAGATGAAATCCATTTTAACTGTAGAGGAGATGTGAGAAATAGTGGATGGCACTGATTCTAGACCCACATCAGCAAAAGTAGATTAGATAACTTATGATAAAAAGGAAAAAAGACTTTCCTTATTGATCTTGCTAGCTATTATTGATGACATATAGCACCATATAAGTGAAGCTAAAAATGGTAAGGAGGCATGGAATACCTTAGCTACCATTTTTGAAGAAAATAATCAATCAACAATTCTTAACTTTCAAACACAACCTCATACTCTTCATATGAAATCTTGAGAGACAGTAGAGCTATTTCTATGCAGAGTCGTAGATATAAAAACAAAACTACAAGCCTTAGGAGAAAAAGTGGAAGACAATGTCCTGAACCTTAATCATTTTAAGGGCTCTTCCAGACTCCTATAGAATGTTGATCACTTCACTACAATTCTCTAGAAGGACAATGACTTTTGTAGAGTTGGTAAATTTTCTTCAAACTGAAGAAGCTAATCAAATCCAAAGAGATGAGACATACAACAATGCACTTTACTCAAACAAGCAAAGTTGAAAGAAAAAGTGGAATCAACAGAAAGGATCTTCTTCTAACAAAGACAAGGGTAAAGGCAAATATATTCAGAATAAGTAGTATTGTAAAATTTGTGATAAGGACACTCATGAAACCAAAAGATGTTGTATTAAGAACAAATCACCCAATGAAAAAGGACAAAATAAGGGCAAAGGCAAACGAAATAAAAAGAACAAAAAACAACAAGGACATGTTACTATCACTGAAGATTCTAGTTTGGATTCTAAATGAGCACACAAAGTGCTCATGACACATAAATTTTCCCATCAAAAGGATATTGTTTTGTCTATATATTTAGGCGCTAGTCAACATATGACTGACGATAAGTCCTAGTTTAAAATATTTGAGGCTCGAGAAGGTAGACTTGTAACCATTGCTGATGATCAGACCTATCGAGTTTAGGGTGAAGGAAATGTTTCTATCTCCCTTCCAGATGGAGATTGTAAGATTCAAAAAGTTCTTTATGTACTAGTATTGAAAAATAATCTCTTCTCAGTTCCACAAATCCTGTACAATAACATGAATGTCAATTTCAAAGTGCACAGAGAAAATAAACTTTTCTTTATCACTCAGAAAGGAAAAAAAATAGCAACAAGTTCATACAAACATGATTTGGAAGCCTTTCAAATGCGGGTCATCTGTCGACTTGTCTTGAAAGGAGTGCTTGAATTTTCAATTTTGTAAAAATTAAGGGGGGATAGAAGTCATATTTTGTGATTTTACTTTTTGCAAAATTTTAAATAGAAAAGGGGGGATATTTCAAAGCAAGAAAGGTGCATTCTCGATTGTAATCGACACCTTTTCTTAAAAAAATTGACTATACTAGGTGCATTTTTGGTTGCATTGAACACCTAGAGTGATAATAATTTGGGTTGCTTTCTTGTTTTGACTATTGCACTAACAATCATGCTTTTTGTGTGTAATTAAACAATCAGATAGAACATTGAAGAACCATTTCACAAAACCCAAAATTCACTCAAAATCGTGCTACACCTTGCACAAGTTAAAACAAAGTAATTTTTTTTTGCTCCCCATCAAAGGTCAAAATTCAAACACCTTGATTAACTCTCTTTGTTTGGCTTAATTTCATAAAACTTTCGATACTTCTTGAAGGGTGTTAAGGCAGGTGCCATTAAATATCCTAGAGAGCATAATCATAAGTCTTTCAAAACCTACCCCTTTAATTTACTGTATTTTGTTTGGCTTAATTTCCTTAAAATTTTCCTACCTTGTTAAGGGTGTTAAGGTAGGTGCCATTAAATATCTTAAAGATCAAATTAAAATATTTCATATACTCTTTGGAGGGTATACTACAAGATAAATTCATCTTAGTCATATCAATTTGAAATCTTCACCATGGCCATGATCAACAAGTATCTCATTGAAAGCCAACTGCTCAAAGGTTCAAATTATTCTACTTGGAAAACTAAGATGAAATCCATTTTAACTATAGAGGAGATGTGAGGAATAGTGGATGGCAATGATTCTAGACCCACATCAGCAAGAACAGATCAGACAACTTATGATAAAAATAATAAAAGACTTTAATTATTGATCTTTCTAGCTATTACTGATGACATATAAACCCATATAAGTGAAGCTAAAATTGGCAAGGAGGCATAGAATACCTTAGCTATCATTTTTGAAGAAAAGAATAAATCAACAATTCTTAACCTTCAAACACAACTTCATACTCTTCATATGAAATATGGAGAGACAGTAGAGCTAATCCTCTACAGATTCGTAGATATAAAAACAAAACTGCAAGCCTTAGGATAAAAAGTGGAATACAATGTCCTAACCTCAATTATTTTAAGGGCTCTTCCAGACTCCAATAGAATGCTGATAACTTCACTACAAGTCTCTGTAAGGACAATGACTTTTGTAGAGTTGGTAAATTTTCTTCAAAATGAAGAAGCTATTCAACTCCAAAGAGATGAGGCATCTAACAATGCACTTTTCTCAAACAATTAAAGTTGAAAGAAAAAGTGGAATCAATAGAAAGGATCTTCTTCTAACAAAGACAAGGGTAAAGGCAAATATATTCGGAAGAAGTAGCATTGTAAAATTTGTGATAAGGACACTCATGAAACCAAAAGATGTTGTATTCAGAACAAATCACCCAATGAACAAGGACAAAAGAAGGGCAAAGGCAAACCAAAGAACAAGAACAAAAAACAACAAGGACATATTACTATCACTGAAGATTCTAGTTTGCATTCTAAATGAGCATACAAAGTGCTCATGACACATACAGATTCCCCTCAAAAGGATACTGTTTGGTACATAGATTCAGGTGCTAGTCAACATATGATTGGCGATAAGTCCTGGTTTAAAATATTTGAGGCTCAAGAAGGTAGACTCGTAACCAGTGCTGATGATCAGACCTATTGAGTTTAGGGAGAAGGAAATGTTTCTGTCTCCCTTCCAGATGGAGATTGTAAGATTCAAAAAGATTTTTATGTACCAGTATTGAAAAATAATCTCTTGTCAATTCCACAAATATTGGACAATAACATGAATGTCAATTTCAAAGTGGAAAAATAAAAGAAACGTTTCTTTATCACTCAGAAAGGAAAACAAATAACATCAGGTTCATACAAACATGATTTGGAAGCCTTTCAAACGCTGGTCATGTGTCGACTTGTCTTGAAGGGAGTGCTTGAATTTTCAATTTTGTAAAAATTAAGGGGGGATAGAAGTCATATTTTGTGATTCTATTTTTTCCAAAATTTTAAAGAGAAAAGGGTGGATATTTCAAAGCAAGAAAGGTGCATTCTCGATTGTAATCGACACATTTTCTTAAAAAAAATTGACTATACTAGGTGTATTTTTGGTTGCATTCAACACCTAGAGTGATAATAATTTGGGTTGCTCTCTTGTTTTGATTATTTAACTAACAATCATGTTTTTGATGTGTAATTAAACAATCAGATAGAACATTGAAGTAGCATTTCACAAAACCCAAACTTCACTCAAAATCGTGCTACACCTTGTACAGGTTAAAACAAAGTAATTTTTTTTTGCTCATCAAAGGTCAAAATACAAACACCTTTATTAACTCTCTTTTTGGCTTAATTTCCTCAAAATTTCCATCCTTCTTGAAGGGTGTTAAGGTAGGTGCCATTAAATATCCTAGAGAGCACAATCAGGAGTATTTCAAAATCTACCCCTTTAATTTGCTCTATTTTATTTGGCTTAATTTCCTTAAACTTTTCATCCCTTGTTAAGGGTGTTAAGGTAGGTGCCATTAAATATCTTAAAGAGCAAATTAAAATCTTCCATATACTCTTTTGAGGGAATACAACAAGATAAAGTCATCTTAGTCATATCAATTTGAAACCTTCACCATGGCCATGATCAATAAGTATCTTAATGAAAGCCAACTGCTCAAAGGTTCAAATTATTCTGCTTGGAAAACTAAGATGAAATCCATTTTAACTGTAGAGGAAATGTGAGGAATAGTGGATGACACTAATTCTAGATCCACATAAACAAGAGCAGATCAGACAACTTATGATAAAAAGGATAAAAGAATTTCCTTATTGATCTTGCTAGCTATTACTGATGACATATAGCCCCATATAAGTGAAGCTAAAAATGGTAAGGAGGCATGGAATACATTAGCTACCATTTTTAAAGAAAAGAATCAATCAAAAATTCTTAACCTTCAAACACAACTTCATACTCTTCATATGAAATCTGTAGAGATAGTAGAGCTATTCTTCTGTAGAGTCGCAGATATAAAAACAAAACTACAAGCCTTAGGAGAAATAGTGGAAGACAATATCCTGACATCAATCATTTTAAGGGCTCTTTCGGACTCCTATAGAATGTTGATCACTTCACTACAAGTCTCTGGAAGGACAATGACTTTTGTAGAGTTGGTAAATTTGCTTCAAACTGAAGAAGCTAATCAACTCCAAAGATATGAGGCATCCAACAAGGCACTTTTTTCAAACAATCAAAGTTGAAAGAAAAAGTGGAATCAACAGAAAGGATCTTCTTCTAATAAAGACAAGGGTAAAGGCAAATATATTCAGAAGAAGAAGTAGTATTGAAAAATTTGTGATAAGGACACTCATGAAACCAAAATATGTATTAAGAACAAATCACCCAATGAACACGGACAAAATAAGGGCAAAGGCAAACCAAATAACAAGAACAAAAAACAAGGACATGTTAATATCACTAAATATTCTAGTTTGGACTCTGAATGAGCACACAAAGTGCTCATGACACATACAGATTCCCCTCAAATGGATACTTTTTGGTACATAGATTCAGGTGCTAGTTAACATATGACTGGTGATAAGTCCTGGTTTAAAATATTTGAGGATCGAGAAGGTAGACTCATAACCATTGCTGATGATCAGACCTATCGAGTTTAGGGAGAAGGAAATGTTTCTATCTCCCTTCCAGATGGAGATTGTAAGATTCAAAAAGTTCTTTATGTACCAGTATTAAAAAATAATCTCTTGTCAGTTCCAAAAATCCTGGACAATAACATGAATGTCAATTTCAAAGTGGACAAAGAAAATAAATGTTTCTTTATCACTTAGAAAGGAAAAAATATAGCAATAGGTTCATACAAACATGATTTGGAAGCCTTTCAAACGTGGGTCATGTGTCGACTTGACTTAAAAGGAGTGCTTGAATTTTCAATTTTGTAAAAATTAATGGGGGATAGAAGTCATAATTTGTGATTCTATTTTTTGCAAAATTGTAAAGAGAAAAGGGGAGATATTTCAATGTAAGAAAGGTGCATTCTCGATTGTACTCAACACCTTTTCTTAAAAAAAATTGACTATACTAGGTGCATTTTCGGTTGCATTTGACACCTAGAGTGATAATAATTTGGGTTGCTCTCTTGTTTTGATTATTGCACTAACAATCATGCTTTTTGTGTGTAATTAAACAATCACATAGAACATTGAAGAAGCATTTCAAAAAACCCAAACTTCACTCAAAATCATGCTACACCTTGCACAGGTTAAACCAAAGTAATTTTTTTTGCTTCCCATCAAAGGTCAAAATCCAAAAACCTTGATTAACTCTCTTTGTTTGGCTTAATTTCCTCAAACTTTCCATCCTTATTGAATGGTTTT
The DNA here is from genome assembly GCA_028583015.1 of Wollemia nobilis. Taxonomy (NCBI): domain Eukaryota; kingdom Viridiplantae; phylum Streptophyta; class Pinopsida; order Araucariales; family Araucariaceae; genus Wollemia; species Wollemia nobilis. The sequence continues at coordinate 23,654,839 of JAQPPZ010016892.1, forward strand.
AAGGAATGTGCCATTAAATATCCTAGAGAGCACAATCAGAAGTCTTTCAAAACCTACCCATTTAATTTGTTGTATTTTTTTTGGCTTAATTTCCTTAAACTTTTCATTCCTTGTTAATGGTGTTAAGGTAGGTGCCATTAAATATCTTAAAGAGCAAATTAAAATCTTCCATATACTCTTTTGAGAGTATAATGCAAGATAAAGTCATATTAGTCATATCAATTTGAAACATTCACCATGGCCATGATCAACAAGTATCTCAATGAAAGCCAACTGCTCAAAGGTTCAAATTATTTTGCTTGGAAAACTAAGATGAAATACATTTTAACTGTAGAGGATATGTGAGGAATAGTGGATGGCACTAATTCTAGACCCACATCAGCAAGAGAATATCAGACAACTTATGATAAAAAGGATAAAAGACTTTCCTTATTGATCTTGGTAGCTATTATTGATGACATATAACCCCATATAAGTGAAGCTAAAAATGGTAAGGAGGCATGGAATACCTTAGCTACCATTTTTGACTAAAAGAATCAATCAAAAATTCTTAACCTTCAAACACAACTTCATACTATTCATATGAAATCTTGAGAGACGGTAGAGCTATTCCTCTGCAGAGTCACATATATAAAAATAAAATTGCAAGCCTTAGGAGAAAAAGTGGAAGACAATGTCCTGACCTTAATAATTTTAAGGGCTCTTCCAGACTCCTATAGAATGTTGATCACTTCACTAGAAGTCTCTGGAAGGAAAATGACTTTTGTAGAGTTGGTAAATTTGCTTCAAACTGAAGAATCTAATCAAATCCAAAGAGATGAGGTATCCAACAATGCACTTTTCTCAAACAAGCAAAGTTGAAAGAAAAAGTGGAATCAACAGAAAGGATCTTATTCTAAAAAAGACAACGGTAAAGGTAAATATATTCAGAATAAGAAGTAGTATTGTAAAATTTGTGATAAGCACACTCATGAAACCAAAAGATGTTGTATTAAGAACAAATCACCCAATGAACAAGGAAAAAATAAGGGAAAAGGCAAACCAAAGAACAAGAACAAACAACAACAAGGACATGTTACTATCATTGAAGATTCTAGTTTGGACTCTGAATGAGCACACAAAGTGATCATGACACATACAGATTCCCCTCAAAAGGATACTATTTGGTACATAGATTCAGGCGCTAGTCAACATATGACTGGCGATAAGTCCTGGTTTAAAACATTTGAGGCTCGAGAAGGTAGACTGATAACCATTGCTGATGATCAGACCTATCGAGTTTAGGGAGAAGGAAATGTTTCTATCTCCCTTCCAGATGGAGAATGTAAGATTCAAAAAGTTCTTTTTTGTACCAGTATTGAAAAATAATCTCTTGTCAGTTCCACAAATCTTGGACAATAACATGAATGTCAATTTCAAAGTGGACAAAGAAAAAAAACATTTCTTTATCACTCATAAAGGAAAAAAATAGCATCAGGTTCATACAAACATGATTTGTTTATCTTATATGCAATTACCTCCACACATACTACAATGGAAGTAACCACAAAAGAGGCCACTTCTCTATGGCATAATAGATTTGGGCATCTAATTTTAGGGTATTTACTAGAACTTAGTAAATATCAAATGGTGAAATGACTGGCTACTCTTTCATCTACTTTACCAGTGTGCTCAGATTGCTTGTCAGGAGAGCAACATAGAGTACCTTTTGAACCTAAATATTTTTGAGCTAAAGTACCTTTGGAGTTAGTTCACAAAGATTTATGTGGTCCTATGTCTACTAGTTGTAGAGGAAAAAAGCATTTTCAATTGTTTGTAGATGATCACTCACGAAAAATGTGGGTCTTCTTCTTACATCTGAAGTCTGAAGCATTTGACTATTTTTAGCAGTTCAAGAAGCTTGTTGAGAAAGAATCATGATGTTTCATAAAGACCCTTCATTCAAATCGAGGGGGGAATACACATCAAAAGAATTTTTCTCATTTTTACAGAAACATGGGATAAAAATACAATTAATAACATCCTATTCTCCTCAATCAAATGGAGTTGCTGAGAGAAGAAATTGTTCCATTATGGAAATTGTTCGATGTATGCTTTAGGGATCCAATATTGAGCACATTTACTGGGATGGAGCTATAACAACTATAGTATGTCTTCTAAATAGGGCATCCACATGGGATTTTGAAGGTATGACTCCTTAGGAAGCATTGAGTGGAAGGAAACCCTCCATATCTCATCTACGAGTATTTGGGTGTAAGGCTTTTATACATATACCTAAGGAGAAAAGAAAGAAGTTAGATGAGAATACCCTACAATGTGTTTTTTTTGGATATGATGAATTCTCAAAAGGCTATCGATTAATAGATCCATTCACAAAGAAAATAAATGTTAGTAGAGATGTAGTGTTTGATGAAGCTTTCACACCTAACACTACATCAGTATACCTGGATGATGAGGAGAAACAACCACTTCCTCCACAACAAAAAAAACCTCCTAAATGGTATACAATTACTATGAGAGATTCCAAACTCACTTCATCACCAGATCTCACTCTCAATCATCCAAAGGCATGAAGCATATCTCGACAGAGAACGACAAAAGCATCTACTTCAGTTGATGATCTTTGTGCAGATTTTTAAGAGCTTTCTTTGATAGAGATTTAGAAAGTGGAAATGATATGGAAATTGATGAGGAGAGGGTTTACATGTCTTCATATGATGAAAATGAACCTTATACAGTTGATGAAGCACTTAGTCAGCCTCAGTGGAAGGCAGTTATGGATGCTGAACATAAATCCATCATTAAAAACAAAACATGGAAGTTGGTTGATTTGCCTAAAGGAAAGAAGCCCATAGGCTGGAAATGGGTTTACAAAGTCAAATATAAGACATATGGTACCATATACAAGCATAAGGCCCATATTTTGGAAAATGGCTATGCTCAAAAGGAAGGCCTTGATTATGAGGAAACCTTTGCACCCACTACAAGGATGACCACAATTAGAGTTCTTTGTGCTATGGAAGCACAGTTTAGATGGAAATTACATCATATGGATGTAAAAAGTGCCTTAATGGTGACTTAAAATAAGAGGTATACATGACTCAACCTCCAAGATTTTTTGAGGAAGGCCATGAGCAACAAGTTTGTAAACTGGTCAAATCATTATATGGGCTAAAACAAGCCCCAATAGCATGGTAAATCAAAATGGATAGTCGCCTACTATAGGACAGATTTAAGAGAAGTCCATCAGATGCAAATCTATATATCAAGAACACAGGTTCTGAAATAGTGATTCTTTTACTATATGTAGATGATCTAATCATAACTGGAAATTTAGAGAAATTGATTAACATCGTGAAATATGACTTGAAAGAGTCATTTGATATAATAGATCTTGGACTTCTCCAATACTATCTTGGAATTGAGATAAAACATAAGAAGAATCATCTTAGGGTGACTAAAAAAAGTATTCCAATACTTTAGTAGAAAAATATCGTATGACTGATTGTAAGCCCAAAGCAACACCGATGGAATAAGGGCTGTAGTTATCACGATATGATGACTCACCATAGGTAGATGATATGCTATATCAACAAATGATTGGAAACCTCATCTATCTGACCAATACTAGACCAGACATTACTTATGCTATAAAATATATTTCTTAGTTCATGTAGGAACCAAATATCTCACACTAGAAAGCAAAAATGGTTCTTCACTACATAGGGTAGTGTAGATTATGGTCTAGAGTATAAGAAGAATAACTCATTCTTCTTATAGAGTTACACTGAATCTAACTATGTTGGATCCCTAGATGAAATAAAATCAACATCAGGATATGTATTTCATCTTGGATCTGGTCCTATCTCATGGTATAGTAAAAAGCAATAGGTGGTTGCTTTATCTTCAACTGAGGTAGAATATCACGTTGCACGTGGAGCTGTGTGTGAAGCGATATGGTTAAGTCTCATCTTGGCTACCATGGACCTACCAAATAAACTTCCTATTCACATGTTTTGTGATAGCTCAAGTGTTTTTAACTTGGTCAAGAATCTAGTCCATCATGAATGCACAAATCATATTGACATAGATTGTTATTTCATTTGTGATGAAGTTCCTAAACACAGAATCAAGCTCTAATACATTCCCACCGATGAGCAGGTTGTTGAAATCTTCACAAAAGCACTTGGACGTGTCAAATTTGAGTTGTTCTGAAGTAGAATTTATTTATCAAAGTAATGTAATAAAAGGGGGATGTTAGGGTAAAATAGGTAGTATGTTGCATTATACTACATAGATTATTACATTTACTTTTTACTGTTCTAATTATCTACTAGATAACCTAGAGAAATACCTAAATATCCTAATTCAGATATTTAGGTTAGTTGTTTAGTTATAACTCTCTACTTAGATTAATAGTTAGCTACACGTTTCTCCTAACGTGTATTGTTAGTGTCTTATATGCTAAAGCAGTTGTTATGTAATTTATATAACTAGCTTAAATTTTCTAAGCTAAGTTAGTTTATATTAATCAAATCTTATTTCCTTTGCATTATTCAAAGAGTTATGCTAACAACACTTCCATGTCATCATCCATGCCTTCATCATGGATCAACCCGCACAATGCCACCAAGATGGGTATCCCTGATTGCAAAATAATGAACAAAAATGACCAACAAAATTTTGAACTAAAAATTATCATTTGAACATCATGCATTCCTCTCATATAGTTTGCATTCATATACATGCCATTTCACTTGCATTAATCATCCATAAGAATTACGCATGTTATGGGCCAACAAGGATAACTCTTTTCCTAATTTTGTCACATGCCCGTGCATTTAATTTATCAACCCATGGAGCTTCGTAAACTTGCGAAGGGTATGGAAGGAGATTGCTTACAATACCACTTGAGATGAGTCCTGCTAATTCTACTATTGGGGGGTGTTTTTAAAATGGTTTTCAATCACTCATGCACTCCTCAATAATTTACGTAGGAAGAAAATAATTAAATATACAGAAATAAAACATTCACACATTCTTGAAAATGAATCTACTGCAAATACTAGAAATAGCAATGCGGTAAACGATCCTATAAAAGAAATAAAATAATCTAGAAAACACAAGAAAAGTGGGGAAGAAATACTAGCTTGGAGTGGGCCCAGGCTCTAGCAGCTTCCTCCCAGCTGAACACACACTTAGAACTCTTAGAACTATAATATATTTATCAAAGTGTTACAATATCTATCTCTTCTATCTGTCTCTATAACTCTATATAAATATATATCAATCTATATTTCTCAAAGTGGTCTGTGTGTGTTTATATAACACACCTATAGAAATTTTGTTACAAAGAAGTTACAACAGTCAATTCATCCCAGACTAAATTAAGACAACCTGGTAAATGCAATCAACGTCTTCTTAAAATTGGCATTTGGTTCTAATGGCGGTGTGTTCACTAATTGGTTCATGCTTCACCTGGAATTGGTAAGATATTTTCATACATTGGTGCGATCTCCAATTTAGCTCTACATGATGTAGAGTTGAAACTACACCAGCCGTTGTTGTCCACGTCATGCAAATCTGGTCAACGGGTGAAGAACAGAGGTGCCTTCTCTATGAGGAATGCGCCTAAGTATATTGGGTGCCTTACCTATACAGAAGGTGTCTTACTGTCGTTGGCACCTTCCTGGAAGAGGAAGACGCTTACCTTCTATTGGCACCTTCCTGTGAGAGGAAGGAGTTTGCTTTTTATTGGTGCCTTCCTATGAGAGGAAGGTGTTTGCCTTCTAGTGGCACCTTCCTTATGGGAGGAAGGCGCTCGCCTTCTTGTTGGCACCTTCCTTATGAGAGGAAGGTGCTTCCTTCCCTTTGGTGCCTTCCTGGAGGAGGAAGGCGCTTGTCTTTCCTTGGTGCCTTCTTGGAAGAGGAAGGTGCCTACTTACTCTTGGCACCTTCCTAGAAGAGGAAGGTGCCTACGTTCTCTTGGCACCTTCCTAGAAGAGGAAGGTTCCTACTTTATCTTGGTGCCTTCCTGGAAGAGGAAGGCACCTATGTTCTCTGCATTGATCCCCAAAGAAAAAAAGTGCCAGGTCCATCAAAAATACCTCGACTGATCCAAATCTAACTAAACCAACTGCAATTCCACAAAACACACTGAAAACACACAAATTAGGTAACACACATAATTTCATCAAATAATTACATAATAATTCATAAATATATGCAATCCTTATTATATAGCCACATAATAATCAAGAAATGATGTTCAAAATATGAGCATTTTTTATGCTCATCATCCCCCCATGCTTAACATATGCCACGCCATCATGTCATTAAAACTACAAGTAGTATTACTGACCCCTTATCGTCACCGTCTCTTGGTGGATCTGATTGTACCTACGACCCGTGTCTGCATCCTCTATGTGGGTGTGGTTGTAGGCTGTCCTCTCCTCATTTTGGCCACTATTGATGGTGATCTAGCCAACATCATTTTTGTTGACTAGAATGCAGCCTCTGCGGCTTGCCATAGGTTAGTGTTTGGAGGTCTAACTGCTATGAGAGGGATATCTAAATTGTCTCTCCTAGAATGAACTACTTGGGCTCTGTATAACTAGGCTGCTTCAGGAGTAAGTCCTGCGTTCTCATTTGCAATGGCAGCAGCCTCCAATTTGGGGTTATATACCCACCACCATTCAAGATACCTTCTCATCATGGAGGGTCATCCCTAGGATGAACCGTAAATATCCCAGAACTGGATGTCCTCTATCGAATTGATGCAAATGCCAGAGTCTCCTCGCATCCTTGAGGCTGCCTTCCTAGCCTCTTTGGTTGCTTTCATCTCCTTGAGAAGCCATTCGAATTATTTTTGCCTTTTCATGAACGACTGCATATCCCACTCATCCTCTTCTGGCTTGGTGAAGGTCATCTTCACCTTCTTTCGAGCCGTCTTGGGCCTTTTTACTCTGGCCTATGCATAAAATGTGACAACTCGAACAGGGGTCTTCTCCCTCTCCCTGGCGGTCATCTCCTCACTCTGAGGGGCCTGCTTTGCGGTCCCTAGAGCATTATTTTCATTCTACGCTACCGCCCTTGGGGTATTATCTTCATTCTATGCTGTCATTCTTGGGGGTACTTCTTTGTCCCATTGTCTATCCTACGTTGACCCCTCAGGTTCTATCTGTCCAAGAAACTCCTCCTTATCCTTCGGCCCTATCTACTATTGCTGACCATCGTCCTGCTTTGTATCACCGAGGATAATGATAGGGGGTGTTGCGGGAATTCTCTCCCTTTCATTCTCGAAAGTAGGGGAATTCTCCCCTATTTCTAGGTTGCTCTGACGAGCGTCTGATCGAATTTCTCTCGAAGAAAAGACTCATTCTATAGAGGTGGGAGAATTCATCAGAATTTTTGTTGCCCAGTTAGTTTGGGCTGATGCGTCTTTCCTTTCTGTTCCTCTGGCCTAGAGTAGTTGGTTCTCCTCTCGCAACTACCGGACCAGCTGCTCGAGGTGGGTGATTCATTCTTATTGCTCCTTCAACTCCCCTCTATGCTTGTTCTAGCAATATTCCAAAATTTGTTGGGCCATACGGCAATTGGTTTGCCACTCCAGCACCTCCTCCAAGGCCGCATCGACCTAATCATTTCTCTCGGAGGTCCTTGCATCTTGTGGGCTCTTTTTTATCAATTCTTGGAGGTTTTGGGCCACCACGTCGATTTTTGGGTTGCCCTGTTCCTCTTCTATCGAGAGGAGTCACCACAGTCATTTATTCCTGGGGCTTGGCGGTTGAAACTCAGCCTTGCTGCTAGTAAGCGAAACTCCCTCCTCTTCATGTTTGGGCATTGAAGAATGCCCTCTTTCCCCTGTGCAGTCGGGCACTGGAGAATGCCCTAATTATTTTGTACATTTGAGCATTGGGGAATGCCCTATTTCCTCTATGAAATAGGGCAATGCCGATTTCTCGATATTTGCCATTTCCTCCTCAGGTCTTCCCTCTGCTTGCCTAAATTTGGCAACAACATCCTGTTGCCTTACTAGGCCGCCATCTCCCTCTGCGTCGGGGTTCTACCTATGCACTTCTGCATGGCAGACTAGAACTGATATTAGCCCATGGTGGGCTAAGGCGGATGGTGCTCCTTTTTGATACCTATCTGCTTTGTCCTTGAGGGAATTTTCTAGATATAAATGCACGTTTAGCTTCCTTCCATGCACCAGGTGGTTCAAAAATTGCACATGGTTTGCATGCATATGGGTATACTTCCTGGTGCATGTAAGAAATTGAGAAACCTGCTCTAATATCTTCTGTAGGTGCATGGGAAGGCTATTTTTGGGCATCCCTTCCTTATCTATCTACACTATCTCTCTAGGCATCAACACTTCGGTGTACTACTTCAATAGTCTGTCTTTGTAGATGCATTCCCCAATGAGGGGTAATCTAGTTGCCTGCGAGATGTATTCGGGGGTGACTAGAATTTCTACTTCCCACACCTAAGTTGCATCGCCTCTCAAGGAGGTAGTGAATTCCTTGGCTTCCTCCACATCCTATCCCTGACTAACTAGGGTACAGTATTCAAGCCATCCTTTGGCATTGAACTGCATTCTTATAGCCCCCCTGATTCCTTCTGTGTTGCTTGGATCATTCTTCTTCACTGCATGATTCTTCGACCTTCCTCCCATGGTGCCTTCCTTCCTTATTGCATTTTTTTTTTGTATTTCCTTCTTCAGGAAGGCACCTTATTATAGGGAAGACACCTTACTTTGGCATTTATTTTGAGATATATCATTGGCACATGGTTCTGGCTATGGGGAGATACGATTTTTATGATGGCAATATTTTTTTGGTACCACATAATTTATAAATGATTATATAAAAATTTGAATTACCATGCATGTACCTGATTCGATAGTTCATGCATTGTGAAGATTAGTGATTCACTGATTTGTGACACAAGGGAGGGGTATGGTCATCTAATGTTGCTCATTTGTGTGGTGGCTACATCTCGATTGAGGCATCTGGGAGGTTTGAGTGCTACTTGTACATGGAAGGCGCTCTTTGGTACTTTCACGATGTGGAAGGTGCTTATATAGTGCCTTCCTGAATGGATGCACCTTTCGGTGGTGGAAGACACCTCTAATTGCTTACACCTTCCCGATGTGGAAGGTGCCTCCATCTGTATGTGCCTTCTCAATGTGGAATGCGCCATAGTCTGCATGTGCCTTCTCGATGTGGAAGGTGCCTCGATCTATATGCACCTTCCCAATGTGGAAGGTGCCTCATTCTGTATGTGCCTTCTCGATGTGGAAGGCACCACAATATGTATGCACCTTCTCGATGTGGAAGGTGCCTCAGTTTGTATGCGCCTTCTCGATGTGGAAGGCACCTCGGGCTTTGCTCTTTTTTTTTGTGGCGCCTTCCAGCCATGGAAGGTGCCTATGTATATATATATATATATATTTTTTTTTTTTTTTCAAAAACTCTTATGTGCGCCTTCTCTATAAGGAAGGCGCCTTCTTCTAGCGGGGCACCTTCTTTATAAGGAAGGTGCCTTCTTCTGGCGGGGTGCCTTCTTTATAAGGAAGGTGCCTTCTTCTAGCGGGGTGCCTTATTTATAAGGAAGATGCCTTCTTCTGGCAAGGCACCTTCTTTATAAGGAAGGTGCCTTTATTCACGACAATCATGCTGCAATTGACCAAGAAAGGGTGATCAAGCCTTCTTAGTCTTGCCTCATGTTGCCTTCACTTCTACCTCCGAGCCAGTGTTGGAATGCTGAGCCGAATCAGGCCTAGTTTCCTAGATACCTATTCCTCATGCTGTCAGGTCCTCCACCTATAAAAAGCAACTAAAAAAGAAATGAAAATAAAGGCAGTTAGATGCATTTTGTGTCTGTTAGGCCCTGGGTTAGGATGCCTACAGCTTGCATGCGGGTGTCATCCCTGCAAAAATACACTGTAAGAAAAAACTACATTAACTAATTTTGGGTGAGCACTTCCATGCCCACAATTTCACCTGTGAGAGTTCGATCTAGATCTAACAAGATGGGGTCTCCCACACGCCTATTCTGGATTCTACCTATAATGTTTTGGACATGTTATAGGGGAGTAGTCGATGGCCATTGACTATTAACACGGTGTTGCTAATGTCAATTGTCTTAATGCTTACTGCCCCATTATTTATGAGCTCTACCACCTCATACGACCCCATCCATCTCTGCATTAATTTGCCTTTCCTCTCTTAGAACTAATAATCGTACAATAGTACCCATTCCCCTTCTTGGAACTACTTCAGCTTAATGTGGCTATCATGCCACCACTTTCTTTGCTTCTGTATAATTTTTGTTCTCTGCAAAGCATCTAATTGGATTTTTCCCAGCTGATCTAGCTATCGAATTCTTTGTTTTTGAGCTTCATCCAAGCTCAAGTTCAATTCTGAAGCTATTATTAGCATCTTGATTTCAAATTCGATGGGCATCATCACATTTTTCCCATAGACCAGTTGGAAAGGTGTAAAGCTTGTGGTGGATTTCCACGTGGTGTTATATACCCAGACTTCCTCCGATAACCATGTAGCCCAATATTTCCTGTGTTTTTGCACAGTCTTCATCAGGATGTTCTTTATTTCTCTGTTTGTCACTTCCACTTGCCCATTTTCCTGTGGATGGTAGGGCGTAATTTTATTGTGTCGAAATCTATATTTCTCCATCATCTCCTTGATTAAATTCGAGGTATATGGAGGCCCTTGGTCTGTTGTTATCTCCCTAGGGACCCCAAATCATGTAAAAATATGGACAAATAAGAAATCAACAATCGTTATTTCCTTTGAATCCCTTAATGCCTGAACTTCAACCCATTTGGTAATGTAATCCGTATAGACAAAAATAAGCCTCCTCCCCATTGAAGGTGGATTAAACAGTCCCATGAAGTTCATGCCCCACTTATCGAAAGGTTCTAGGTGTACCTGAGGCTGGAGGGGCATTTCATCTCGATGGGTTGGTCTGCCCATCCTTTGGCATTCATCACACTTGCTGGCGTATGCAGCCGCATCCTTAAATAGAGTGGGCCAAAAGTACCCAGCCTATAGGATTTTGTAGGCAGTTCATTTCCAAACAAAGTGTCCTTCGCATGGTTCGTTGTGACATGCTTTGAGTACTTCTGAGAACTCTTGTTCTACTATGCATCTTATTATAATTTGGTCATGTCCTATTTTAAATAGGAGGCCATCCATCCATAGGAATGATGCGCTTTTCTCTATGACCGCCTACTTTTATCAAAAAGAGAGAGTAGGTGAGGTCCTTCCGATGGCCAAGTAATTGGCTATATCTGCATACCATGGGGTTTGCTCACTAATAGTGAACAAATGTTCATCTAGAAACTGGTATTCCACTGCATGATGGTCTGCTAGTATCAATATGGATAGAAAATCTGCCACGATGTTATCCTTGTATGGTTTGTTGACTATGGTGATGTCGAATTCCTATAGTAGCAATAGCCATCTGATAATTCTTCTACCAATGGTCGGCTTGCTCATTAGGTATCTGATAGTCGCATGGTCCATATGGAAAAATACCTTATATCTGGTGATATAGTGGTAGAATTTGTTTATAGCATGGAAAACTAAGAGGAACTCCTTCTATGTCATCGTGTAGTTGAGCTCTGCTCCTGCCAAGTTTTTATTGACATAATAAATGGCATAAAATTCTTTGCCATATTTTTGTTCGAGGACTGCTCCAATCACACCATTGGATGCATCATAGTAGCTATGGAACAGTATGGCCCAATTTGGTCCTCTTAAAACTGGTGTAGATATCAGTTTCTCCTTAAGCAATTGGAATGCTTCTTCATAGTCTTCCATCCAATTGAACTCCACATCCTTAGATAATAGAGTGTGCAGTGGTTTGGCAATTTTGCTAAATTCGATGATAAATTGTCGATAGTACCCGGTTGATATAAGAAAAATCCTTACCTCTTTCTATGTTCTAGGGCTGGGTAGGTCCCTGATGACCTCAATATTCCTTTTATCAACCTTTATTCCTTCTGCAGAGAGGTGGTTCCCTAGTACGATGCCTTCTTGCATCATCATAAAGCATTTTTTGTTACTTAGGGACAAATTATTATTTTTTCTTCTGTCGAGCACTCTTTCCAAGTTCATCATTGCCTCCTCAAAGGTTTCTCCATAGACGGTGAAGTCATCCATGTATACCTTGACCTCGTATCCCATCATGTCTAAGAATATGCTAAGCACCACCCTTTGAAATGTGGTAGGTGCATTGCATAGTTTGAAAGGTAATACCCTATAGGCAAACTTTCCCCATGGGTAGGTGAACATTGTCTTATCTTGATATTCTTCTCCTATCTAGATCTAGTTGTATCCAATGAATCCATACAAAAAGGAGAAGTACTTCCTCCTTGAGAGTGTGTCCAAGACCTGATCAATGAATGGGAGCGGGAAGTGGTCCTTCTTGGTTGCTTTGTTCAATGCTCTGTAGTCCACATAGATTCACCACTTCCCATTATTTTTAGGGACCACCACTAATGGTGATACCCAATCACTATCAGAAATAAAATATATGAATCCGGTAGCTAATATTTTATGCAGTTCTTCCTTGAAAATGTCTTTCATTGCCGAGTTCATTCTTCTCTATGGTTTTTGGCTTGGAGTTTCCTGATCATCTAGATAAATCTAATGGGTACAGATCTTTGGGATGATGCTCTGCATATCTGAGTAATCCCATGCAAATTCTTGTTGTTGCCTTACCAAGAGCTCTTATAATTTTATCAGTTGTGTGGGCGTTAACCTACTGCTAACATTTAACGTTCTTCCTGTCTGCCGAACATGGTGATCTTGGGTGCCAGTCAATGGTGATCCAAGTGTAGAGATGGAGGGCTCTCCATGGAGAAACTCCACAATAGCACCATCTTCATCTTCTTATGTCAACTCCTCCAATGTCATCACCGGTTGGATCATGGACAACTCTGGATTTCCATGCTCGATGAACATGGGTTCTCCTACTAAGTTGATGGATTGTGCTAGGGGTGAAATGGTCAACCTTTTAACTTTTTTCCCATTGAAGATGGTTATCATCCCATCCCAACAGCTGATGTAAGCATCATCTATTGCCAGCCATGGCCTCCCCAAGATGAGCGGGTAACTGCCCAGCTTAGTTTTGGATTGCAAGACTAAAAATTTAGCTGGGTATTCCCATGCACTGACCGTTACTATCATGTCTTCCAACATTCCTTTCGATGCTACGGTTGATCAATCAACCAGGTGTAGCACTGTCGTGGTGGGTTTTAGGTTCGTGAGATGTAGCCTCTACATGGTCTCCTAAGGCATTACGTTGATGGCTGCTTTGAGATCGACCAATGTATTGGATAGGGAATGTCCCTCAATTTTTATAGTTAGCATTGGGCTACCCAGGTCTGCATACTTTGGATGGCATGTTCTGACCATCATCAAATCTGCCAGTTTACCCATGACGTTGATAGTCTGGGTTTCTCTTCATATTGAATTCCTTAGACACATCTCTCTGATTGCCTTGGTATATATTGGAACATCTCGGATTGCTTGGAATAATGGAATTGTTAGTGTGAGGTTCTTCAAGCTTGACAAGATGTCAAATTTTGACTGCGTTACTTTCTATTCTTGGAGCCGATTGGGAAATGGAACCTTCACTCTCTCAAGTGTTTCTTCCTCCTCTACCAAAGGTGTTTCTTCTACCTCCTACTCCTCTTCTACCAGTGGAGGTGTTCCTACTTCTATATGCCTACCTAACTTGAGCTAAATATTGTACATAGGATACATCTCACCCTCCACATTGTACGCTAGTTAATTCACTTTGTTATTCAAATTTGCCATTGGTTGTGCGAGTAGCTATGCAGGTCTTACTGTAGGTAATGCAGATAAATTCTATTGGGGGTGAGCTAGTGCAACGTTCTATGGAGCCTGATTCCATGAAGTGTGGCCTCTCCACTGTTGCCCAGGATATGGATATGGCATCCATGGCTGTTGGTTCAGGAATGCTGCTGGGGCTGCATTAGACTAGGGTGATGGCCCCCACCACTCCATGTTAGGTGGTTGAGGTGGACCTTTGTGCATTTATGGCCCTCCTTCATATGACGACATTCTATTTGGCATATTCCTCGTAGGGGGTCTGGCCAACTCTTTCGATTGCTTATAAAATAGGCATCCGCACTTTCAGATTCTTCCTAATTACTGGGCAGTTACGGGCACAATCGAGTTTTGTGGTTCAGCCTACACACAGCGCATATTCTGACTTTGTTCTCCAGGAATACATTCTTTGCATGCTTCCCTCTACATTTTAGACAGAAAAAAGCCAATGCTGCTTCATTTTCCTGCTTCTTCTTCTCTAACAGTAGTGTATCCATATGCAATGCTAGAGATGAGAGCATTTCGCTCTTTAAATCCTCCAGCATGTTACCTATTTTTGTCTTTGTGACTAAAGCAGTCACTTTCATGGTTCTGGAGGTGGCCTTGCCTCACCTTCTTAAGTAGTTTCGACATAGTTTTTGGATGTCTTCCATAACATGCTAGTAGACATCACCTCCAAAGATCATGTTAATAGCCTCCAGTGATTCATTGGTAAGTCCTCTCAAAAATATGCTTTTGATGGACTTATCAGATAGTCTTGCATGAGGAGATCATTGAAGATTAAAGTTGAATCTCTCCCAATACTCCTTGAGAGCATCATCTTATTTTTGTGTCATTCTCAAGACCTCCTCCCTAGAGTCTCTTGCTCTCCTAAAATATTGGTTTTGTTCTAAAAAGAGCCTCTTCATTTGGTCCCACGTGGCAATATGTTTGTCTCCTAGACCGATGAACCATCGTAGAGTTGCATCATCCAATGTAGAAGGAAAGAGTTTTAGCTTCTACGTATCGTATTTGTAGTCCACAGACCTGCATAAGACATCAAACTTAAATAAAAATAGGTCAGGGTCCTCATTTGGGTATCCTCTGAAGGTCGAAAGGTGAGCAGGGGATCTTTTTTTCATTTTGGCATCTCCTACTCCTTCCTCTGTCTGGAAACTAAATATATATGAGACTTCATTGTTATTAGCCATTTTTTCAAGAAATGTGGTTTCTAATGCAGTGCTTATGGCCTTATAGTCATTTAAGACTTTTTGAGTCAAAGCTCTAAGGTTATCTAGTGAGATCGTCCGATCTTCTATAGCTTTCCACAACAGGGCTTCCTCTAAGGGAGTCCTATTAAATAGGGGATTTATGATGATTCATTCTTCCCCACATTGATGGGATGAGGAGGCACTTTGCACAAAGTGCGGTTCCTCACTCCAATGGATTACTGGTGGGTCGGGTGAGTCTAATTCAAATTTAGAATGCTCGGATGACTCAGGTTCTGATGGATTGGTTCTTATAAACCGATCGTTAGGTCTTCTTCTTCTCGAATAACTCATACAAGGTCAGATGGAAGGTTTCTAGGTATTGTAAATAATCTAGTTGAGACACTTCCCTATAAACGGTGCCAAAATGTTGTGGGCCAACAAGGTTAACTCTTTTCCTAATTTTTTCACATGCCCGTGCATTTAATTTATCAACCCAAGGAGCTTCATAAACTTGTGAAGGGTCTGGAACGAGATTGCTTACAATACCACTTGAGATGAGTCCTGCTAATTCTACTATTAGGGGGTGTTTTCAAAATGGTTGTCAATCACTCATGCACTCCTCAATAATTTATGTAAGAAGAAAATAATTAAATCTATGAAAATAAAACATTCACACATTCCTGAAAATGAATCTACTGCAAATACTGGAAATAGAAATGTGGTAAATGATCCTATAAAATAAATAAACTAATCTAGAAAACACAAGAAAAGTGGGGAAGAAATATTATCTTGGAGTGGGCCCAGGCTCCAACAGCTTCCTCCCAGCTGAACACACGCTTATAACTCTTAGAACTGTAATATATTTATCAAAGTGTTACAATATCTATCTCTTCTATCTGTCTTTATAAATATATAAAAATATATATCAATCTATATTTCTTAGAGCGGTCTACGTGTGTTTATATAACACACCCACAAAACTTTTGTTACAAAGAAGTTACAACAGTCGATTCATCCTAGACTAAATTAAGACAGTTTGGTGAATGCAATCAACGTCTGCTTAAAACTGGCATTTGGTTCTAATAGCAGTGTGTTCGCTGATTGGTTTGTACTTCACCTGGCATTGGTAAGACACTTTCATACATTGGTGCAATCTCCATTTTAGCTCTACATGACGTAGAGTTGAAACTGCACTAGCCGATGTTGTCCACGTCATGCAAATTTGGTCAACGGGCGAAGAATAGAGGCACCTTCCCTATGAGGAAGGTGCCTAAGTATATCGGGTGCCTTCCCTATATGGAAGGTGTATTACTACCATTGGTGCCTTCCTGGAAGAGGAAGGCACATACCTTCTATTGGTGCCTTCATGTGAGAGGAAGGCGCTTGCTTTTTGTTGGTGCATTCCTGTGAGAGGAAGGTGCTTTCCTTCTAGTGGCATCTTCATTATGGGAGAAAGGCGCTCGCCTTCTTGTCGGTGACTTCCTTATGAAAGGAAGGTGCTTCCTTCCCTTTGGCGTCTTCCTGGAGGAGGAAGGTGCTTGTCTTTCCTTGGCACCTTCCTGGAAGAGGAAGGCACCTACGTTCTCTTGGCGCATTCCTGGAAGAGGAAGGCACCTACTTTCTCTTGGCACCTTCCTGGAAGAGGAAGGTGCCTATGTTATCTGCATTGATCCCCAAAGAAACAAAGTTCCAGGTCCATCAAAAATACCTTGATTGATCCAAATCTAACTAAACCAGCTGCAATTCCACAAAACACACTAAAAACACACAAATTAGGTAACACGCATAATTTCATCAAATAATTACATAATAATTCATAAATATATGCAATTCTTATTATATAGTCGTATAATAATCAAGAAATTATGTACAAAATATGAGCATTTTTTATGCTCATCAACGCATACACATCATGATTAGCTTGCATTAATCATCAATAAGACATGCATAAAAAAAAATTATAAACATGCTTTCCACAAACGCATTCACTTAAAAGCACAAAAATAAAAATCCATGTATATATATAACTCGCATATGCAAATATTGCTAGAAAGTGAGAACATCATCACAATTTGGGGGGGTGTTCAAGTTTTCACACCTTTCCCCTCAATAAAGCAAGCATCTTCACAACTTGGGGGTGTTCAAGGTATCACACCTTCTCTACCAATGCACTATACAATTCAATAATTCAATCACATTACATCATCAACAATTTAATTTCTAGGTTCAAAAGGTTACGTCCTTTTGTCAAAGGTTGAGCCCTTTGCCTCACATACATCAAATTCAAAAGGCTCCAAAGGAATGAAAATTCCTTTCATCATAATTAAATCACATCATCAACAAATAAATTGCTAGGTTCAAAAGGTTGCATCATTTTGTCAAAGGTTGCGCCCTTTGCCTTGCATTCACATCATCCACATCAATTGCTAGGTTCAAAAGGTTGCATCCTTTTGTCAAAGTTTGCACCCTTTGCCTTGCATTCACACCATCATACATCATAAAAAACCCCTTTATTTGTTAAGGGTAAAGAAAAAACACAAATAATAAAAATAAAAACCTTTTATCTGTTAAGGAAAAAGAACAAACACAAATGATTTCATTTTACATCATCAAAAATCCCTTTATCTGTTAAGGGCAAAGAAAAGACACAAATATAAGTGAACCTTGTATTTAGTGGTTTATCCTAGAAACCTGGCAGTTGTAGCGATTGGTTATCCGTGCAATATGGTAGGATGGATGTATTACTATAAGGATACTTTCATTATAAAAAAAACCCTTCATGTGTTAGGGAAAAAATAGATACATTTCATCACATTTTCCTCATTTCAAAAACCCCTTCATATGTTAAGGGCAAAGAATAGAAATATTCATCACATTTTCATATTTCAAAAACCCCTTCATCTATTAGGGAAAAAATAGATACACTCATCATATCTTCCACATGGCAAAAAAAAAAATCCCTTCATCTGTTGGGGCAAAAACATATCACATTTACATTCAACATCATCCATTCATTTATCATTATGCAAAATTCACAAGTGAACCTTGTATTTAGTGGTTTATCCTAGAAACCTGGCGGTTGCAGCAAATGGTTATCCATGCAAATTTGATAATATGGATAAATCACCATAAGGACACTTACATCATCAAAAATCCCTTTATTTGTTAAGGGCAAAGAATAGACACAATCATTTTATTTTTCATAATAAAAAATCCCTTTATCTGTTAAGGGAAAAGAACAGACACAATCATTTAATTTTTCATCATTAAAAAAACCTTTATCTATTAAAGATAAAGAACAGACACAATCATTTCATTTTTCATCATCAAAAACCCCTTCATCTGTTAGGGAAAAAACAAATACATTCATCACATTTCCAAATTTCATAAATCCCTTCATCTGTTAGGGCAAAAACAGATACATTCATCACATTTTAAAATTTTAAAAACCCCTTCATCTATTAGGGCAAAAATAGATACACACATCATATCTTCCAAATTGCAAAAATCCCTTCATATTTTGGGGCCAAAACAAAATAAATAATTTGAATCCACATATGCAACAAGGTAGCTTACCTTCACAAAATCACTTCACATTGAATCCATAAATACATTTCTCATCACCACGTCTCCATAAAATCCATCAAAAATTACAATATTTGTCAAGTTCAAGTAGCTTGCAAGTGAATCTTGTATCTAGTGGGTTATTCTACAAACTTGGTGATTGCAGCGATGAGAATCCATGCAATTTTGTAAGATGAAGAGCTTACCATAAGGACAATTGACCATGATCATCATCACTTATATCATTGTTCGAGAACACAATCACATTTGGTACCTCACATTCTAAGTGAAACCTTACCAAGAATAATTTGCTCAAAAGTAGTCATTGATGTCCTTTTCCATGGGGCATAAAAATATGGATAATTACTATCACAATCACTCATTCATTTTACCATAGTCTCAAGACAGACAATCTCGGTAGGTTGATTGGTTCCATGGTGGAATTATGCAAATAGTTTTCCATAGTCAGTACCCAGCCCCTACGTTGACTCTGTCATCCTGCAACTTCATACATTGCATACTGAATGATACCAATGCAAAAATTTCTTCAACAACATAAAATAACCCTCAAATTTAGGGTAATCACATTGGATTTTGATTCTCCCAAAATGGGATACATATTACATGATCATGAAATCTACACTTGATAAAACCCCCTTCCCATTGACAGGGTAAAAATGATATCACATTTTACATCATTCATATCATCCACAATCACATCACATTTTACATCATTCATATCATCTACAATCGCATGGTATTTTACACCAACCCCATTTCCACCATTGGGGCAAAAATGGTATCACATTTTACATCATTCATATTGTCTACAATCACATCATATTTTACATCATTCATATCATCCATAATCACATCATATTTTACATCATGCATATCACCTACAATCACACCGTATTTCTCACCAACTCGTTCCCATCGTTGGGGCAAAAATGGTATACATCATTCGTCATTTGCACAAATTTTTTAATTGGCTCATGAGATGTATTCACAAATTATTCGCCAATTGAGGGGGTAAGCTACACAAAATTCTAAAAAAAAATTATTCTTTTGCCTTCAACATTAGTGCTCAAATCCAACAATAGAGAGAAGCTGCTTTTGTGCCCATAGCCCAAGAAGGTGTCTTGTATTTTTGCACCATATTGTGATTCATACAACATGCTACAAAAAGGGGCATCTGTAGACACCAAATCCTAGTCACTTGTCCTCCATCCTAACCATCCCACCACCCACTTGTCCACCACACACCTTTCTCGCCACTCATTTAACTATTCCATGCCTTTCCCACCTTTAAAAGGCCCACTTTAACCCTTTCTTGCCGTTTTATGACCCTTTTGGACTTAATTTATATTTATTTTATATTATTTATATTTAATATAATATTTTATTATTATATTTTAATATATCTATTATAAAATATATATATTTAAACCCAATCAGTCATCCATGTTCATTAATCCATGTCGCACTTAAAGTATAATCTCAGCCTTAGGATTTGATTTAATCTTAGCCACATGATCTAAAGTGTAAGTCTAAAAACCCTAAGAAAACCTTAAGGTTTGATTATAAGTAAAGACATGTGCAAATGATCAAACCCTAGAAGGTTCTCACCCTTGAAGAGATTATTGAAGAAGCTCGTGTGAAGTAGAAGGTTGCAGAGCTATTGAAGATCCAAACCCTAGCTTGTTATAGGAATTCCATCATTTTAGTATTTCCATATACATCCTCCATTGTCATCATAATCCTCCATCCATATTCTGTCGCCACCGCCATACCCTACCCACTGCTTTCCTTGCATTAGCATGATCTGTTGTTGCAGATCCAACCCTAACTCGCAAGATTGCTAGAGAGTCTGCCATTTCACAGGTACCCTCTAGAGCTTACCAAGCTTGATGTAGATCCTTCCAGGCACTCTACAGAGCCTACCATATCACAGGCTCACTCCATATCCTACCATATCATAGGTTCACTCCAGAGCCTACCCAAGCTTGCACCAGATCCTGCCAAGTGTGCACCAGAGCCTGCCTTAATCATCAAACATAAACCAGAGTCTACTGCATCAAGAAATTAGGTGTTGTTGGAGAATCCTACCATCGAATCTACAACAAATCAACAAAGCATCAAGTCCAGCAAGGTAATTCAACATTTATTATTATTTTATTGCATAATTTGTAGGTTTTTGTATGTTGTTTCATTCAGTAACAACTAGGGTTTTATTAATAACTAAGGGTCTCACTCTATGGAGCCCTCACATGTATTACTAACTCCTTATTTTGTTTATATGTGTGCATATCTACAGGTTTCATTCGTTATTGGATAGCTAGTGAAGGTGGAGTGGCCCAAAATTGGATACCAAAGCCCACTCAATATGTTGGGAGAAAAACACATTGAAGACACTTAAATTTGTGTAGCTAGGGTTTTGAAGAACCTTGGAATTTATTTGTAATATTTGTATCAAAAATAATTCTATTGGACATAATAGTTGTAACAAGGAGTTTCTCATCTCCCCCCCTTTATTATTGAATAAAATAATATCTTGTGCAATTATTGTCTATCTTGAGTTATTTGCTTTTATATCTGCATAGTGTCACGTTTTTAGCTCTATACTACTCATCCATTTCCATGAAACTTTGAGATGCCAAAATTTCAAATGTATAATGGCAAGAAATATCTTGTTATTCACCTTAGATTGTTCCAAAATGATTATAGTGACATAGCTCATGATTAAATACTTCTCTTGAGACTTTATCCCAAAAGCCTTAGTGTCCTAACCCTAGAATGGTACTTTTAAATTTTCTATCACTCTATTAAAATCTTTAGGGAACTTATGGAGGCATTTCTAAAGTTATTTTCCATATATTGAAGAAAAATCACCATAAATGACCTTTATCAGTTGAAACAATCTAAAGATGAAAATTTCATAATTTTCTTGGCCAACTGACAATCTCTTATTAGTAGGATCCAATATATCTCCCTATAAAAATAACTCTTACATATATCCATATGTAACCTTCATGAATATTTTTCCTATCCTTTAGAAACTATTAACATAACTTTCTTTAAAGATGCAACAAACATGGCCAAACATGTAGAAGCCACCCTCCTATATAAAAGAAAACTCAAATACAAGAAAGAAGATGATAAACCATCTTCTTTTAGCAATAAAAGGTGATATTAAAATAAGCATGTTGTAGGTGATGGTGTTACTAATTATTTCCAAATAAATAATATAAATACAATAGCTATTGCTCAAAAAATTCATCTTAGAAAAAATAACATAGACCTAGGTACCAATTTATAAATATATATCAAACCCAAAATACCATCTAAAGAATTCTCCTTAACACAAAAATGATAAGTATCCTACATATTAGACCTCTAGATACCACAAAATAATGACCTAATTCGTATCGACATGATGAACATTAAAATTATCATCATGTTGATGGTCACAAAACTGATAGATGCAACACTTTACATAATGTCATTCAAAACCTTATAAATGATGGAAATTTTCTTTAATCAAAAAACTTAGAAATATTTCAAAATACTTTACCAACCCATATTAAAAGGACCACTCATTATGTTCAAAGACATAATATGCTAAGCACGATTTATTTATTTAGTTCCTCTTATGTCATAGCCTATCAATAAATTAAGAATTAATATTTGAAACAACCCTCACAACCACTATTAGTTATTTTTTGGAACACAAAAATAACTTCCTCCAATAGATCAACTTTAGTACTTAGGCCTCCTAAATACAATCAAAATACTTACAATATTTGACAATAATCAGAAAGCATACCTACAAAATTTCATTAATGTTAGAGCTACAAGCTTACTATAGTGGTAAGGACTTTGGCCTCTCTTTGATAGGTCCAAGGTTTAAACCCCACTCAGTATGAGAGGACCACGATCCCTCATAAAATCTTGTGTACACTTATTGAATTTTTTTTTATCAATAATTAGAAATTATACCTACTAATATTTACCTCTAAATGATATCATCAATATAATAAGATTTATTGGGCTCAACATTGTCATCCTAGCTTTTCATGACATCAATATAC
Organism: Wollemia nobilis; assembly: GCA_028583015.1. Classification (NCBI taxonomy): domain Eukaryota; kingdom Viridiplantae; phylum Streptophyta; class Pinopsida; order Araucariales; family Araucariaceae; genus Wollemia; species Wollemia nobilis. The sequence continues at coordinate 23,677,570 of JAQPPZ010016892.1, forward strand.
CTCTATCTTCAATATCAAAATATTTACTCATTTACATAACATATCGTATGAGAGAAAAGCCTAGTAAAAGAGTTCTAATTGATAGTGGATCAACACTTAACATAGTGGATCAACACTTAACATTTGCAACATTAAGTTCCTCAAACACTTTGGCATAACCAAGGAAGATTTACACAAGACTGGCCTCATTTTTAAAGATTTCGATAATGAAGAATGATAAGCTATTAAAACCATAACTTTACCACTCAAAGTAGAACCTTAAATCTTTAATAATGTTTTCTATGTTATTCCTTGTGATGTAACTTATAACATACTTCTTATATGACATTGGATTCTTTCCATGAAATTAGTCCCTTCCACATTGTATCGATGTCTTACATATGAATAATAAGGAAGGATTGATCACATTCCCATTGATCATGAACCATTTAATTATTGCCAAATTGTAGAAACAAAATAGTCTAGACAAAACCTTTGTCCATAATTTCATCCAACTCTACCATCTACCTTTTCTCAATCCAAGGAAGATAACAACAAACCTGAGAAACCTCTCATAAATCTAAATGATGATCATCAATCCAAAATAAATATAATTTCTCAAAATAAATATCCAATTGCAAATCTAATTAACCTTTTTCTCCTCCCTCAAACTTTAGCACTACCAAATATAAAATAGGTAAAGGTGTATATAGGAATTTTTTCCTTCATTTAGACTAACACTACTCATGACAAACAAATTCATTGTGGTAAATCCCTCCTCGCTGAATTATTTTATGTATTATGTTATATGTCTCCCACATATACCATCTCTAAGCAAATAGTAGCCAACATGGGATATCAAGGAAAGGGTATATGTTAATTTAAACAAGTTATCAAGGAAAGGGTTTAGGTTAATTTGAACAAGTTTTTAAGGAACCATTAGAAATTAAAGTGTATCTAGAGAACTATATGATAGGATACATCCCGAGGAAGAATTAACCATTACCCTCTTCACTATCATTATAATATGATGATAAATTCAACTATTATCTTAGGTAATATCATGCCAATACGACATCTTTACACAGATTGTAATGGGGTGATGAAGATGAAAATGACCTTTGATCTCTCCTTAGTTTAGGACTCTATAGGGTTGTGCTTTTTTCTAGCATTAATTTTCTAGTTGCTTATCCCAAATTAATAACCAACATACAAAAACCTGAGAAAGAAAAACTCCCTTGTGGTATTTTTGATCAAAATAACTCTTATGTTGAAGGAACTTCCTTTCAAAAGTCCAACCTTATCTCATCAAAGTTGGAGCAATTATCCATGGATACCAAAGATATTGAAAACCTAGGAGTTTTGCTTGCTTTCCTACATATTGAAGATGAAATACATATCTTAATAGAAGAAACCAAAGACATCAACATTGGTACTAAATATAATCCTTGAACCTCAAAATTAGATAAAATATCAACTAATTATAAGCAATAGAATACGCTAATATTTAAAAAGAATATAGCAATATTTTTAGTTGGACCTATGTCGACCTTTTTGGCCTTGATCCATCCTTCATTGCCCATCACCTCATTGTACGAACTACTGCAAAAATAGTTAAACACATTGAGAAAAATGAATCCTAAGGTCACTCTCCTAGTTAAATATGAACTCCAAAAACTTTTAGAAATAAATTTTATCAAGGTAATAGACTATTTGGATTGGATTTCTAATATCATTCCTATTGCCAATAAAGAAGTCTCAATATGAATCTACATGGACTTTAGATAAATTAATTTTTCTTATCCCAAATATGACTTTCCTTTTCCCAACATTGATATGATAGTAGAATTTACCACTATATTTGAAATGGTATCTCTTATGGATGAGTTATTAGGGTAGAAATAGATCAAAATAACCCCTAAAGACCAATCAAAGATCACCGTCACTACTTCTTGGAAAACATTTTGTTATAAGGTCATTACTTTTTTATTAGAGAAAATTAGGGCAATATATCAAAGATCCATGGCTTATATTTTCATGACTTAATGCATGATAATATTGAATATTATGTACATGACCTCTTATGGTATTCCTTAAAGTGTGAAGTCCATGTCCGTGACCTATGTCATATCCTTGAAATATTGCAAAAATATAAAGTTTTGTTAAAGCCACAAAAGTGTATATTTGGAGTGACATGAGCAAGCTATTATGATTTATTGTATCTAACCATGTTATTTAAGTAGATCCTACAAAAATATTACCTATTACATGCATGCCACCCCCAAGAAATCTCATGGATCTATGTAGCCTCAAAGGTAAGTTACAAGATATTTAGAAATTCAAATTATAACTTGTAAAAAATGTAAAACACTTTCTAAACCTTTGAGAAAACATACTAAATTTAAATGGGATCGCAAGTGTTAGAAGACTTTTGATTATTTACAACATATATTTTTAAATTGCCCATCCATGTACCTCCTAATACAACTCAACCATTATTGTTGTACATAACCACCATTGCACATGCTCTTTGTGCCATTTTAGCCCAATATGAAAATCAACATAAAGAAAGGTCCATCTATTAAATTAGTAGAACATTAGTTAGTTATGAAACCCCTTATATTCCATTAGAAAAGTTATGCCTAGTAGTCCTCTTTTCTTCCCTAAAATTAAGACATTATATGTTTATTCAAAAGGTCTATGTCATAGCTAGAGTAGATCCTCTTTGTCATCTTATGTCAAAACCTCATCTCTCTGGGTGAACTTCCAACTGGGTTATCACTCTTAGTGAATTTAATCTCAAATTTGTCAATCAATAATCACCAAAAGGATAAGTTATTGTAGATCAATTAGCTACAACACATTTAGAATCAAAATTTCCTTTAGTCATAAGATTTTTAGATGAAGTTGTTCTAGCTATCAACATAAAATAACTACATGCTTGGAACCTCTATTTTTATAGTACTCAATGTGTCAAAGAAGTAGGAAAAGGAATTGTTTTAGTCACTCCATAAAAATTTATACCCCTATCACTTCAAATTCAATTCTCATGCATCGATAACATGGTAGAATGTGAGACACTTATTTTGGGACTTTAGGTTGTGTTAGCTCTCAAAATTAAGACACTTTATGTCTTTGGTGATTCTTAATTAGTAATTAATCATATTAATGGAACCTACCAAACTAAAGATGATAAGTTGAAGCTATATAAAAGTAGTTATGGTTAAACTAATTCCCTCTTTCGATAAGATCATTATTGATACTATCCCATGATCAAGAAACCATCATGTACATTCCATGGCCACAAATACATCCCTTATATCTTTACAAATAAAGGATGAACAAGCTTATATCATTATATGACTAATAAAATAGACAATGACTTTAGAATCTAGCCAAATTCCTCTAGGTGTTTTGCACTATCGAAGCTTCCTAATATCAAGATCCTTTGTATAAAATCATGTTAAAACTTTTTAAGTATTACCAAAATATTTGATCTATGATGAGTTTATGTGTTGGGGACTAGATCTAGTCCTTATTATCTAGGCACCATGACCACCTACAATGCAGTTTTTGTTCGGTGCATTTTTTTAACTAAAATCAAGCAACACCGATAAAAAAGGTAAAATGACAATAAACATTGTAATACACAAATATTGCACAAGATAGACAAACTCTTTATTAATGTAGGTGGATCTCAAAATTATACAATCAATGTACCCCAAATGTGGGGTTTTACAATGCTTTTTATGTGATACAATTTTTACAATTTTTAGGGTTCTCCAAAATGCTAGCTCAAAATAATAGTTGTTGTCTTCACACTTGTATTTGATCCAAACAAGGTTGCAAGTGGGCTTGTGTATCCTAAAAGAGCAACCCTAGCTTCAATAGCTTCTAGAAATATAATCCTTATACTTGCAAAAAACAAACAACACAAAGAGTCAATAATACTTATGAGGGCTTCAATACGTGAGACCCTCAGAAGAATAAAAATTACTAAAACCTATATGTTGTAGAATAAAATATATAAACAAAACAAAATAATGTAAAATAAATACATATAAAACTATTTACCTTATCACTTGAGATGTTTTATTTCTGCTTTAATCAGTGATGGTTGCGAGGATGCTCAAATGACACCTAGGGGTCAGGGGACTATAGATCTACTATAGAAAATATCTAGAGGTATTCTGTGATTATGGCAGATGCACCAGGGTGTTCTCTAATGGCAGTGGATGCACCAGGTCATTCTGTTATGAAATCAAATGCACTAGGGTGTTCAAGGGTTGAGGAGAATATCACAGAACTAGATTTGGTTCTGCATGGGTTATATATAATCTAGTTATATATGTATTTATTTATTTAGGTTATTACTATGCTTATTGTCATTTTATTTTTAGCCTAAATTGGAAAAAGTCTTTGATTGACTTCTAAATCATAATGTAAGTTTGAACTCCAAAAAGTGTGTCTTTGGTGTTACCTCGGGCAAACTACTAGGGTTAATTGTCTCTAAAAGAGGCATTGAGTTGGACCCAAATAAAGTCAAGGCCATAATGGAGATGCCTCCCCTAATAAAATTAAAGGAATTACATAGTTTACAAGGAAATATTCAATCAATCTGTTGTTTCATTGCATAACTTTCTGACAAATACAGGACATTCAATCACCTTCTACAAAAGGGGGTGACATTTTCATGGATAGATGAGTGCCAAAAGAATTTTGATGACATAAAGAAATACCTAGCTTCTCCACAAATCATAACTCCTCCTCTTTTGGGGATCCTCTTCCATATTTATGTTTTAGAAATAGACTTTGTAATACAGAAAATGTTTGCACATAAGAATGAAAAAAATCAAGAGAAAGTTGTCTATTACATTAGTCAAACATTGGTAAGCTATGAAACAAGATATGCTTACGTGGAAAATTTGTGCTTAGAAGTGGTTTTTGCAACTAAGAAAATTAGACATTACATGCTTAGTCACACCACATATGTCATAGCTCATGAAAATTATATGTGTTATATGATGTCTCGCATGTAAAATAACACCTGCACCACTAAATGGATAATTCTTCTCACTAAATTTGATCTTGAGTTCATTAGCCAAAAATCTATTAAAGGTCAGGTCATATCCAATCAGCTTGTAGAAGCTCCACTTCATAGTGATCAACCCTTGATTATTGAGCTCCCAAATGATTTATTATTCATTGTCACTGAATAAGAAGACAATATCATTTCAGAGGAAGATGTCGATATCACACTATTCTTTGATAGTTCTAAGTGTCAAAAAGGTCAAGATGTTGGAGTCATGTTTCATACACCACAATGGATACCTATTCATTTATCATTCAAAATTGACTTCCAATGCACAAATAACAACGCAAAGTATGGAGCCTTAAGCTTAGGCCTTCAAGTAGCTATAGCTATGGGCATAAAGTGTATCAAGATATTTGGTGATTCTCAACTTGTTGTTAGACAAATCAATGAAGAATACTAGTGCAAAGAACCTACCATAAAGATTTACCATGAAGTAGAAAAAAAATTGATCACCAAATTTGATTGGTATAAAATCGATAGTTTTCCATGTTCGACTAATAGATTTGCAGGTGCAATGGCCTCTCTAGGATCATTGATTCTAAAAAACTTCTAAGGAGATTTACAACCACTCATTGTTACAAAACCCCTAAATCTGCAATTTTTCATGTTGAATCTAAGGATGAAAAGGTGTTTTCTTTATCCATTCAAAACCATATGAGCCTTGGTCAAACCAAATAATAACCTTCCTTAAGTTTGGAATACTCCCATGAGATATTTCATGGATTTCTAAATGCACTTTCAAGCAAAATGTAGCTCTTTTTACTCTCTTGGGGGACATTTTGTATAGATGTGGTTATGATGGAGTCTTCCTTCATTGTATCAAGCCTACAGAGGCACAATGAGCCATAGTTGAAGCTCATGATGGTACTTGTGGTTGTCATTTTAGTGGAATAGCCATTGCAAAGTGTATTTTATGCATGGGTTATTATTGGCCCATCGTGGAATGCAACTGTTGCACTTATATCAAGCATTGTAAGCAATTTCAGGAGCATGCTAAGTTAAATCATGTGCCATCATAAACATTACAACCTATTCAAAGCATTTGGCCCTTATCACAATGGGGTCTTGATTTGATTGACAAAATCTCACCTCCTTCCTTGGGATAACATAAATTCATCATCATATCCATTGAATACTTCACAAAATAGGTTGAGGTAATTCCTTTATCCAGTATGACAAGACCTCAAATTGTGGAGTTTATACTTCATCATATTATCTGTCATTTTGGTATTCCCTAAAAAATCATCTATGACAATGGCAAGTATTTCAAAAACAAGAATATTCAAGCACTTTGTAAGAAATATAATATCCAACTGAGTTTCTCGACTCCTTACTACTCACAATCAAATGGACAAGATGAGGCTACCAACAAGACCGTAATTGTTATTCTCAGGAAACTAGTCAAAGAAAATCATAGAGATTGGCATACTCAAATCCCCTTGGCATTATGGGCTTATTTAACAAGCATATACATGCCTACTGGGGCAATGCCATTTTTATTTGTCTATGGAGCCAAATAAATTATGCCTCTTGAGCTTGACGTCCCCTCATTACGAATTTCATTGTAGGAATTCATAGATGATGGCACTGCTAGACAAGCATATTTTTACCAACTCACACTTCTTGATGAAAGGTGTGTTAATGATTTAGAAAATTTATGAGTTTATCAAGATAGTTTAAAGCTTTCTTACAACTCTGAAGTTCATCTACATAAATTCCAAGTATGATATCTTGTTCTTAAATAAAATCAACAAAAAACCTATGCATTGTCATTTAAAAATTGGGTAAAGGAACTTATAGGCTTGCTAGTCTAGAGGGAGTTGAAGATCCTGAACCACTTAACATCATCCACTTGAGAGAATTATATACTTAATGTGATTTATATATGTATATATACATGACTAATACACAAAAATAACATTGCATTTCACACATTTTACTTAACACATTACACTACACATTATATTTCACACATTGCATTGCACGTATTTCATTTTACAAATTACATTTCACACCTTGCATTGCATGTAGTTCATTTCAAAATCCATAATTCATACATTACATTCACAACCACATTCACACATTTCACATTTCATATTACGGGTCATTTATTCAGTTTAGGCAATAATTGACCCAATAAAGTTTTGTTGCATTAATTAGGGGTACCCCCAAATCATCATACATTTCATTACACCATTCCATAAATTCCAATTATCATTTGCAAACCACATACCCATAATACCTAGGTGTTTTTGGTCACTCAACACTCCTACTATTTCTAGCAACCTCCAATACATGTTGAGTTTTCTTTAGGACCAAGACACATTCTCACTAAGAAAATTTTGAGTTTTGGGAATTGACTCTAACGTTCTTGAACCAAACACAATCACACATTTAAAAAAAATCTTGTGTCAAATAGGGGTAATACCATATTTGGGGTTGAACCTCGAAGTAAAAAAGGTAATCCTTGCTTGTCCCATTATGCACATAGTCCAAAAATATAATGGTTTTCTTTTTGGTATCGATAAAAAAAGGGGTTTAAGGGCCCTGAACCTTTACACAAAGCTCAAAATATATACAAGAAAAAATAATAGAAGATCATAAAAATTCAAGATATCCTTATCTTAGTAAAACAAACAAAGTGGGCTAAACTTGTTGATGGAGAAGCTAAAATAATATTCCTCCTGCTATCCTTCTATTTAAAGTAGCTGATGTAGTGCTCAATGCTTTACATAATTGATAAAGAAAATGCTAACAATAATGTAATTTAGTGTGCTCAAATACTTCATCACATGATCCCAATAAGTATTCTACTTTGCTTTGCCCTCTTTATATGCTAGCTTCATTATCAATTCTTATAATCTCTTCCACCTCCATGGGGGCATATGACCAGACCTTGAAATCCTCAGATTTAAATACCATATTTGCTATTTTATCGGTAGCTTTGTTTCCCTCTCTATAAATATGTTTAACTTGAATTTATTCTAGGTTTCCCAAAATACTCCTCGCATCTGTAATTATTTTGAAAATAATAGAATTATTTAACTCCCCTTTTTTAAGGGAAGTTATAATATTCTTGGAATACCTCTCAAGAACAATTCTCCTAAAACCCAAATTCACTATAATTAAAAGGCCTGTAAGCATTGCCCTTGCTTCAACTTGGTAATTTGTGGTAATTCCTAGATCTTCAACATATGCAACCACTACCTGACCTCTTTCATTCCTAATGAGGCCCCCACCACCAACATGACCCATGTTATCTTTGTAACTCCATCGAAGTTAATTTTCACCTAGTCTTTGTTGGGATGTTCCCATCTTGTATCTAGTCTCACCTTATTGATTTTTTCCATATTTAAGATATCTTTTCTCTAGAGAGGATCATTGTAATATTTTCCTAGCCAAAAATGTTTTTAATACAATCCTACAATAGGGTTTTTTTTTATCTTGGCATAAACTCCAATTAATCCTCTACTTTTATTTTTGAACACTCGTCTATTTATTTCCAACCAAATCCCCCAACAAATATGTGGAATGCATTTTTGCTAAAAAATATTGCTTCCTAAGTGCCACTATTCCCAATCCTGATTAGATAATATGGAATGAACTAAGCAACATTAAATTATCTTAATAAAATATTTAGAATATCACAAAAAAAAATTACGAGTTCCAAATAGGTGGTCCACACACTCATCCTCTTTGTTACATAAGACACAAACAGTTGGAACCACAATCTCTCTTTTGAACATATTGTCTTTTGTAAGGATCTTATTGAGAATGGAAGTCCAAAAAAACATAGCAACTTTAGGGATGATGTTTAGCTTCTAAATTATTTTAAGCTCATGTTTCTAAGAGGTTACTTTTCCCAAGACTCTATATCCATACTTTCACTAAGTACTACCCTTGTTGGTTTCTTCCCCAAATTATTGGATCCTACTCTAAACCTCTACCTAAGTAATAACTCCTTTAGAGGTTTTGTAAAATTTTACTCCCCAAGCCTTGTATATCTTCTTGCATGATTTTCCACTCCTAAAAATCACCCACCCTATGAATGTAACAATCAATTTTCTTACCATAGGTTTTGGTTAAATATTATTTAATATATTTGAACTTTATGTAGTTCACTAAAGGCTCCTCTTGAATCTGAGGGTCTTTCCAAAAGTTAATTTTTTCTCTCATGCCTACTGTCCATTTTAGACCTTGCCATAGAACTTTCCTACTTTTGATTATATTTTTCTAAAAAACAAACCCACATGGAGGATTATAACAACTAATAAAGTGGTTTCTACCCTCCAAGTATTTATTTTGGATAATTCTAGCCCATTTCCTTGATGCTCCAATGCAAATCCTCCAACCATGTTTATCTAGAAGGGCTCTATTTAGATCTCTAAAATTTATCAAACCAAGACCTCCATTTTATAAAGGCTGGCAATAGGTATCCCAGGCTACCAGATGTATATTTTTTTGCATTCAGTGTCATCTCATAAGAATTTTTTTTGTATTATTTCTAAAGTCTCTTCCACTTTCCTTGATATCCTTAGGAAAGACATGAAATAAATAGGGAGGCTTTGAAGTGTGTGTTTTATGAGTTGTACTTTCCCTGTAGAGGATAACAAAGATCCCTTCCAACCTTGAAGTTTCCTATTAAATTTATCAATAATTGGATTCCAAAGTTCATCTTTCATATTACCTATAAACAAAGGCAAACCAAGATAGGTGATAGGGAAATTTTCCTCCTTACAACCCAACACATTAATTATTTTATCTCTTATAATCTCCTCCATATTTAAAAAATATAATCCTGCTTTTTTCATAATTTATTTTTTGGCTTGTAGCTTTTTCATAAGAATAAAAGACTTTTTTAAACTCCAAATCTTCTTCCTCTGTAGCTTCCCCAAGAAAGAAAGTATCATCCATAAACTGTTGATGAGATAAAGCTTCACCAATGGATAAAATTTTTTAGACCTTTGATATTACCATTCTTTATCTTTCTTTTCAAAGTTCTTCCTAGGGCATTTGCCATAATGATAAAGAGATATGGATACAATGGATCTCCCTGCCTAATTCCACTGCTATAAGGAAAGAATCTAGTAGATTGTCCATTGATCAATATTGAAAAGCGGGGGTTAGAAATACACATACCAATCCATGCCCTCCATTTTTCACTGAAACCCATTCGCTCCATTATTTTATCTAAGAAAGACCATGAAACCCTATCATAGGCTTTGTTCATGTTGAGCTTAAGGAACATGATTGACCCTTTCCTCCTTTGAAGAGAGTGTGATGTTTCATAAATGGTAATGATGCTTTTAGTAATCTGCTTACCTACCACATAACCTCCTTGATCTTCATTAATTATTGAAGGGATGATGTTTTTCAACCAATTGGCCAAAACTTTAGTAAATTTTTTGTAAATTGTATTACATAGGCTGATTGGTCTAAAGTCCTATGATTAATATGCCCCATATTTCTTGGGAATTAGAGAAAATAAGGTATTATTCCATTCTTTCAACAACTTACTAGATTCTTGGGCTTCTTGGATTACATTGACTACATCTTCTCCAACAATATCCCAATGATGTTGAAAAAAACCTACTGGAAAACCATCTAGGCCTAGATACTTGGATGATCCCATAGAGAACACAACTCTTTTAACTTCCTCATTAGATATTACCTTGCATAGATATTCTTTCATGCTATCATTAAATCCTTTGGAAACATTATTAATGATGATTTCTATTTTCCTGTTGCACTCTATTTTTTCTTTGCTAAGAAGGTTCTGAAAGAAAGTAATGGCCAAATTTTTAATATCATTTAAATCCTCATACTTTATTCCATATTACCCCATAAGGTAGAGGATTTTATTGTTGTTCCTATATCTCATAGTCAAAACATGGAAGAATTTAGTGTTTCTATCACCTTCCTTGAGCCATAAAACTCTTGATTTTTGTTTCCAATGAATTTCTTCTTGGGCAATGGTATTATGATACTCAGTGAGGAATTATTTTTCCTTTTCATGCCACTCTATTTTTCTACCTTCCATGTCCATTGTTTCCTCTATATCTTGAATATCCTTTTTAAGTTGTTTTCTTAAATTGATGTTACCAAAAACCTCTTTATTCCAAATTTTGATTTGATACTTGATGTTCTTTAATTTTTGGGTAACTTTGTACATTGTTGATCCTTGAAACTCCTCTTGTCACAAAGATTGAATTTTATTTGTAATATATGGGTGCATATTCCACATGAGCTCATGCCTAAAGGTTGCTCCTACCTTCTTCCCCTCCTTTTCGATATCCAGCAAGAGGGTATTGTGATATGATCCTATTCTGGGTATACATGTAAGTCTATGAATACTATTTATACTTAGCCAATTGTCAAAAATAAGAACTTTATCTAGGCACATTTGAATGTGATTATCCCCCATCCTTCTATTTGTCCACATAAACTGACCTTTACACATATCCAGGTCAATTAGCTTATTATTCTGAATAAAATCATTAAAATCTTGCATACCTTGAGTGATGTTAATCCTCCCTCCACTTTTGTCCTCTGTTCTTAATACTGTATTGAAGTCACCCAAAACCATCCAATGCAAATTACTGAAAATATTTCTCTAAAAATATAGCTTATTCCACAAATGGAATCTCTCACGATCATCATTTTGAGCATAAATCCCTATCATTACCCAATAGAAGTTATATTTTTTGTTCTTCAATTTGACTATGCATAATCTCTCTTCTTGATCAATTAAAGTGCCCTCAAAATTCATTCTATCCCAAAATATTTAAATACCTCTAGAAGTACCTTGTTTTGGGCTTACGATCCATTCAAAATTTGACTAGACCTCTTTCTGAATAATGTCAAGTTTTTTTATGTCAATTTAAGATTCTTGAAGATAAACAATTTCAGGTTTTACTTCCATGAGTAGATCTCTAACAATTCTTCTTTTCCCAGGGGAATTTATCCCCTGCACATTCCAAGAAAGTATTTTTATTTTTTGGTTTTGTTTTATGGGATTTTACCCTTAGCCATACATTATTAATTTGGATCTAATTCTTGTCTCCTATTCTCTGGTAATTTTTGTTCTTCTTGTTTGTTGGGTCTTCCTTGCTTTCTTTTCCCATAATTACCTGTATTATTTATATTTTTCGTATGTTTTCCAGGAGGATCATTCTCTCCCATTTTATTACATCATATTGGAGATTCTTTTGTTGTTGATTGAGTTGTTTTACCCAACTCTAGTCATTTGCTCAATCTTGTTTGCATACCTTCCTTAGACTGCTTTGAGTTTTCTATTATGCTTAGATCCTTGTGTTCCTTATATTGTTTAGTTTCATTATTTAATATTAAAACTTGATCTAATACTTTCCATACCTCCATTTATTTTATTTTAAACCCCCAAAATTCTTCAATCTGACCCTTCTCCTATTTTGAGTCCATTTGAGTGGATGGGCATCCTCTACCATTTTAGCATCATCTTCTAATATTACTTTTTTGACTTCCAAATTACCGTATGCATTCTCTATGCTAATTGCAATCACATTTTGTTTTTGTGTCTTGGTATCTAGATTTATATGATTTTCAATCATATTTATTTTCATATTATGGTTACCTTATTCATAATTATTTTATTTTTCTTGATTGAGACTATTCTCTTGTTGATTAGTGTTATTTCAAAAACCACTCAAGTTTTGTTTCTCATTATGTTATTCATCTACTTGCTGGTTTAACTCTACATTTACTTGCATACTCCATTATCTTATTAGGATTATGTTGTTCTTCCACTACTATAATAAATTCAAAATAAAATAAAGAGTAGGGAAAAATCCCTAAAAATCTAAATATTTTACACATCACACACCATAGATCCTCAAGTTGTAAGGATAGAACTACATTTCTAGTCAGATAGTTAGGTAGTCTAAATCCCTAAAGCTTAGAGATCAAATTCTTGGACTATGGAGTCAATATCCATTGAGGTTATAGATGCACGACTAGAAGTGGAGTACACTCATGTGTGATGACATGTCTCTTTTAAAGAGACCTCTGACCACACATAAGTACAAGATCGCTTCTTGGTCTTCTCCATAACAAGTTTTCATCTCAATTTAATCAGTATGGGTTAATAAAACCACTTGCACACACATTGTTTCTTGATTGCATAGAGTCAATATCATGTTCTTTATTTGGTAAATGAATTCACTGCACACACATTTTGTCTTAGAGAAAATTAGGTAGTATCTAGTGAGTTTGTTTGATGCTACTAGTATGTTTGAGTCTCTTCAAAATAGTCAATTTTTTATATCAACATCCATATCTTCTTCCATAGCAACATTCATATCATTTTATAAGTATTCCATTTCACATGCTACCATTTTGGTGTCCTTGATTAAAAAATAATGCAATAGCATGGTCAAGAAAATTCTAAACTACAAATAATCATTAGAGCATTAATTCATTTACATTCATAACACGTTATCAATTGCATTATCATCCATAACACATATACACATGCATTAACATAAAATCATAACACAAAAAAGTAATAGACATGTATATATATATTACATGTACAATGAATACCCGAAGGCTATATACAATGGAGCACCAAGGCTTATATATAAAAAGTGCATCTCAACACTAGCTAACACCTATAAGAGGACCCTTGTGACCCTAAAGGAGGCCTAGATATAGAGCTATATCTAGAATTGCTATACCTAATAGACCCAGATATATATGATGAGGGTGGATCTGGTAGCCCAGTTTGGTGCTCCATCAATCAATCCTCCAAAATTTGGATATATCCATATTGGGCTTGAAGGTTTCATACATCAAGTCTCTGATGATGGTCCCTCTCAAGTATCTCTACTTGGGGCCTTTTGATTCTATCCCCACCTCCACCTACAACCATATGTACCTCCAACTCCACTCGTAATCGAGCTATCTCTACATCTTGAGCTACTACCTTCATAACTTGAGCTGCTATCACTACGTCCCACTCTACCACTAGCTGCTCAAGCCTTACCTAATCCTCCTAAATCTAGTATAGAGGTATCTTTAGAACCTCCTCCATATCAGCATCATCATCACCTCCATCACCTCTGATATCTAGAGCTGGCTCTACTGCATGCCTCGCCCACCTCACTCAGCTGCTATATCAAAGACCTCTGTGACATATGGGAGACTCATCTATTTACTCCTCCTTGACATCTACCTCATCCTCATCACCATTCCCCTCATACACTACCAGACTCAGTACCCATGATGGCTATGCAGTGAACCATAAATTATACTTTGTAGTATTCCCTACATCATTCACATTAGGGAGATCTATCTCCTCTTCATCCTCATAGGATACTATCCATACCTCGGTGCAAGGTAGACCCATATCATTCTCATGATGCATGTATAGCACTAGCACCTCAAGAACCCCCTACCTCAAACCAAATTGCCTCATCACTTATGAGAATTTGATTAACTCCACCTCACTCATATACCTCCCAACCACCCATATAGTCTGTCGTACCCTCTATAGTTTCTCCCTATCATTAGTCCAAGTGACACCTCACCATGGCCTTCAGATTACATGAGTTGATGTTAGTCCAACCCACAAATATATATACTCCTATCCAATATGAATAGAATGACTCAACTACACCTCCTCATCCTATGACCATCTCATAGCATAGGGCTACTTCCTATCCCACACTTTAATAGGGAATTACATAGCCGAGACACACTAAAGTGCTCCTAAAACCAACATTATAGTAACAAATTACATCTCAACCCCTTCCACCTTTGCCTCCTCACATTATATAGTTCCTGGTACAAATAAGCTAGCATATCTAGTACCCATGCATACAATCAATGCACATAAAGCCTGTCATACACTAGATTGATCATGTTCCATGGGAATCGATAGTCAATGTTGTTCGACGCCACTATGTTGGCCAACACAAACATGACTAACGTGGGTAGTGCATCCAACCTCTTATCTAGGTATATATCCAAATACCTTGTCCCTACACATTTCACACTCTCCTTTCACCATCCAGATCCAAATATGTGGCTCATATCATACCCCTTATTGTGTTCAACCTCGACACATAACCCCTCCACTAGTAACTTGAGGATGCGATATACATCCTCAAGTGTCACTACCACCTCTCTAGTAGGTATTTGAAAGCTCCCCCAATATGGATACTATATCTTTACCAAGGTAGAGATATACCCCTCATCCACCCTCACTACATCAATTCAATTTGACCCAACCAACCCCATATCCTCCAACTACTTCCATTGATCCTCCCGTAGTGCCTTTATCACCCCTAGAATATAGGGTGAGAACCGATGTCTAGGCTCCAAAATCTTCAACTACAACACAACACATAAATAAGGCAAGAACATTAATGTCACATTCATTGTATAATTTAAAAAAATTAAAACACAACAAATATTTTGCACAAGTCCAAATAAGGGTGGCAGCGACACTTACCTCATAAACACACACCTCTAATCCTGCTACTACATATGCAACCTCCATCTCCATAGCTTTCACACCACCACACTCCTTCACTTCACTCCACTTCATTTTCTCACTTCCTCAGATGCAACTTCTAAAATTCAAGAATGCAAAGAATGAATCTGAATTCAATTATATAGAATATTTATATCCATTTTTGGCACACTAGAATACCCATGGGCATTCACAAGTGTATTCAAACACATACCAATATTTGCACATTGATATATGCCCACGAGCATCTAAGGTTGCTACAGATGCAAGCCAACGTTTGGTGTTAGAATTTGCAAAAATATCAAAATGATCCAAAAATTTAGCTTACCTCCACCAAATCACTCCAAATTTCATCCATATATTTATTTCATCATTATATCATATTTTATGAAAATAGAAATTGATTTGGATGCATAATTTTTGTTTGTGACCAAAAGATGCAAAATCACATAACAAGCTTCAAAACAAACAAAAATAGTCCAAATTTTCACAAAATAACCATATTCATATTTTTCATCATCCATCACATCATTCCATAACTTTTTGTAACAATGTGGCTCGATTTGGGCGGTTAATTTTTTTGTGACCAAAAAATCGTAAAATTGTTCAAAATTGCTTCAAAAATGCTCCAAAACAATGCAAAAATTTCACAAAATTATACAAACCAATCATCAATGCATTTCTAATAATCACATTATCATTTAAACATCATTTTCAACCATCAATAATTACATTTGCATATTTTCCAAGTTCACCTACAATTTCAAGTGAACCTTGTATCTAGTGGTCTATTCTATCTCCTTGGCGATTGCAGTGATTGGTTGTCCATGCAATTCGGTAATATGATTAAATCACCATAAGGAAACTTGGTCATATTCATCATCCAATATCTCCTTGTTCAAAAAAAAATCAATTTTGGTCCCTCATCCTTTGAGTGAGACTATGCCAAGACTAATTTGCTCAATAGTTGTCATTGATGCCCTTTTCCATGGGGTTCCCAACATGGATAACTTTCATCATTTCCTTTGCAATTACACAAGTCTCCAAGGATATAGTCTGGGTAAAGTAATTGAGCAAAATTTTAGGAATTCCATGTGGAAATTAGCTGTAATCATGAGTGGTCATGAGGTCAAACTATTTTCTCTTGTTTATGCATGTGCATATTTGCATTTCAATAACACCAAAAGGCACTTTCTTCAATAGCATGGAATCACCCCAAAACTTGAGGCAACAAAATTTGATTTTGATTTCCCACAATGGGATACATCTTACATGATCATGTCATCTACACATGGCAAAAAATATCTTTCTCCATTGGGGTAAAAACGATATCCATTTACGTCCTTCATATCATCCACATTTACATCATTTAAAAAACATTTACATCGTACACTTGCATTTACACCATTCAACTACATTTTTCACCATACAATTCTATCAATTTGCTTATCAGTCTCATTCTTCACTCATTCGCCAATTAAGGAGGTAAGCTACACATTCAAATTATTTTATCTTCAAAATTGTCTTTGCGCTCCAATGAAAGAAAGTTGCTTCTTTATCAGGCTAAACTAGGTGTCTCATATTTTTGCACCACATTGTGTTTTACACAATATGGTACAAAAAGGGGCATCTGTAGACACAAAAATATAGCCACTTGTCATCCATCCATGTCTCCAATCATAAGCCACCCATTATTTATATATATATGTATTTGTTTAATATATATTTAAATATTAATATTTTATATATTATATTTATATATATAATAAATATATATGTATTTATATAAATTAATCCTAGCCCTCTGCCACATTTTAATCTCAGCCATCCATCCCCTAAATTTTTGCCACTTACCCAGATTTAATCTCCACCCTTCCTCATGTTTTAATCTTGGCCGCTCATTTTGTGTTGTTAAAACCCTAACATGTTCAAGGAAAGATTATAAAAGAGAAGTCGTTTTGATAAATCGAAATCCTAATATCTCCCTTAATCCTTTGTCCCTAGTTATTATGAGGTTGAATTATATTGATAAACATTCACAAAGAATTATTAGAAGGTCTATTCCCCTAGGTTCTTGAGAAATATTCAATCCATTCTACCCTATCCATCTTGCTGTTACTTTTGCCCTTCATCGTAGCCCTCACATCGTTCGCATCTGCCACCGCATAACTCGCGTAGAACCAAATATGGTTCAACAACATTCTCCTCAACCCTTGAATGCCCTAATGCATCTCTTGTCTTCAAAGAACACCCTAGTGCATCTTGTGCCATCATAGAATACCCTAGTGCATTTTTCGTCATCATAGAACACCTATGGGTATTTTTGTAGCATACCTACAGTCCCCTAATCCTTGGGTGTTGTTTGGGCATTCTTGCGACCATAACTAATTAAATTAGAAACATAAAATCTCAAGTGATAGGGTAAATAGTTTTATGTGCAATTATTTTACATTCTTATGTTTTATTTACAACTTTTAGTTTGTAGCATCTAGGGTTTAGTAATTTTTATTCTTCTGAGGGTCTCATGTAGTGGAGCCCTCATAGGTATTACTGACTTTTTTGTGTAGTTTGTTGTTTTTAGGTATAAGGATTATATTTCTATAATCTATTAAAGCTAGGGTGGCCCTTTTAGGATACACAATCCCACATGCAACCTCATTTGGATCGAAGATAAGCACGGAGACACTAGCTATTATTTTGGGCTAGGGTTTCGAAGAACCCTATAAATTGTAAAAATTTATATCACACAAAAAGCATTATAAAACCTCATATTTGGGGTATGTTTATTGTATCATTTTGAGATCTTTCCACATTCATAAAGAGTTTATCTATCTTGTGCAATTATTACTGTGTCTATTATCATTTTATATTTTGTATTGGTATTGCTTGATTTCGGTTTATAAAATGGTGATCACGATGGGACCCCCAAAGGGTTCTCTATGTTAATTTAATTTATCACTAAATTTTTGTTTCTATTTTCATTTTGCAGGTTCCAAAAATTTGATCGCACAATTTTTGCAAAAAACTAGGGTTTTTGGAGATTGCATAAGTTGATCAAAGGTTGTGTGGATGCCCTACAGTGCTCGAGGGATGCCCTGATGCATTCAAGAGATGCTCCTAGTGCATTTAAATGGATCTTAGGTGTATTCCATAGAGTGGTAATGGAATACATAGTCTTCTTGGCAAGTCTACTTCAAACCCTAACCCATTTTTTCTTCATTTTTTATGCTTTTTACAAAAAAATTAATAAAAATAAAATCATTTATTTTTTGTTAAAGTGAACACATTTTTATTTGCATTTTAATTAATCATACACATTGCATTTAAAATATACTTGCATTCATATTCACCATAGTTCACATTTTCAGATTTAAATTTCTATTATTTTCTAAGGTATTCATTCATTATTTTTACATACTTTTTTCATGTGAAATTACAATTGCATAATATGAGATAATAGATGCTAGGGGATGGTAGAAGACTTCCCACTCTATGTGGTATGTCCCACTCTTCTTCCCTACCTCCCCCTCTCCTGGTCTTGCCCTAATTTTATGGCACATCCCAGGCCCTTCTCTCTAGGATTTTTGTCGATGCAGATGATATCCTTTGGGTGGGAGGTCCCCGATCCACTTTTCTACTCCTTTCCTAGCCTATTTGAGGGTTTCATGTATGTGCTCCTGACCTGGGGTGTCCATGGGTTCTCCCCTAGGTTTCCTACTGAGCTTTTGAGATCCTCTTTCCTGGTTGCTCTCAAGTATTTCCTAGGTTTTTTGTAGGTTTTCTACTTGGTACCAGATTCCTAATTTCCTCGATAGCGACCCTATGGCTCCTTTATATTGGGTTCCTTGGGAATTTCCTACCCCTTTCCCCATGGTTGGTGGTTTTGTTTCTATGGAATCCTTTGGTTTCTTTTGGTATTCATGTAGTTCAACATCATGTGCAAGGGGATCTCGTGGTGGTAAGGCTAACATGGAATGATAATTCTATATAAGAAATATGTATTCTTTTAGGTATTCAATGAATCTAACGAAGTCAGGGTTTTGTATCTAATGAATTTAGGGTTAAATATTTCTAGGAATCAGTGCTAGTGGGATTTTTGTTCTATTCCATGTGAAGTTGGGACAAATATGAAAAACTATTTTAAAATTGAACTGATAAATTAAAGCAAAACAACGATGAGAACGAGATGTGAAAAATTCTTGAATATCGGGTGTTTAACTTTGAATATCATTGGGAATGGAAAACTAACTGCCACACCCCACAAAAAATTTTATTCACTTCAATTTAGGTAACGTGGTAAGAGTTGAATTTTTATATTTAAATTGATTAAGAAAAACATTAATGGGAAAAGGTTGAGATTAAAGAAATATACGTGGATATGAAGCAATTTTTATTTTAAAATATTTTGTTTAATGTTATAATAATTAGAATAGTTAATCACTCAATCATTTTTTAACGTATAGATATTCATATAACATATAAAATATTCTAACTCAAAGGTAAGAGTAGGTGAGAGTTTTAGCTTTTAATATGTAACATTTTTTAACATATAGATATTCATATAACATATAAAATATTTTAACTCAAATATAAGAGTAGGTGAGAGTTTTAGCTTTTAATATGTAACATGTTTTAAGGATATTAAGGATATTAACCTTTTTTGATGTGTTAGCATGTTTTTCACTATAGTTCATACTTCATATTTAATGTAATTCTTTGGAATTGGTGTTTTTTATAAACATATCAATTGTTTTTAATTTTTATATAAAAGTAAATAAATTATAGTTTTGAACCACAACCGGATCTGACATATGTGTAAATTCATCACATTCATTTGCCAAATATATTTATATTTAATATTTGTGATATGATTTATCGGATTACAACATCTGTTAATCATTTTTAATGGTAATTTAAGGTTTTAAAAGGGTTGTCTTTTTCTTTTATATAATAATTTTTTTTATAAAATTAGATATGAATTTATTTTTTTCCTTGCATTATTAGGTTTAAGTCTTATCCTCATGAAAAATACTTTATATGATCACATGCCTAAACTCTTTCATGTAGATATCTAATTTTGACACATCTAGTCAACTATCTCCTCAAATAAAGCACCATATAGTAGATCATTAGTAAAAAAATATAATCAAGGTAAATCAAGCTTGAAACTGTCCCTATGCAAAAGTGCCATAGTTCAAAGAAAGTGTTGCTTAGCAGTTTTGGTCATTTTTAATGGTTTTGCAAGGTTTTCATATCTAAAAAAATGACTAACCATTAATGTAGCTAAGCAAAAATATTATCTAAGTACAAAAGCGCTATCCCAATGCTTTTGTAGAATCTCAACGTTTTGGCTGGCATGAACGAAATATTTACAAGCATGAGTCTAAGGCATGTTGAGTCCCCTTCTCCACTCATGAGCATGATCACCCTTATATCAAGCCTATAAATTTAAATTTCCCTCTTCTCTCATGGTATCTTTGAATCCTTCTCTCCAAGAGAGCCCTTTCCCAAAATCTATAAATCAAGCCTATGGGAGGGGAATTCAAGAAGCTCTCTCTCTCTCTCTCTCTCTCTCTCTCTCTACATACCAAAAAATAATTGCTTAATTGGTATCAAAATGATGAAAATTTTTATTATCAATGTGTTGATGACCAAAAACTAATAGATGCAACACTTTACATAATGTCATTCAAAACCTTATAGATGATGAAATATTTTTATTTAATTATCAAACTTAGAAATATTTCAAAATACTTTATCAACCCATAATTGAAGTGCCACTCATTATGTTCAAATACATAGTATGGTAAGCACAGTTTATTTGTCTAGTCCCTATTATGTCGTAACCTACCAACAAGCTAATAATAAATCTTTGAAACAACCCTCATAATGACCATTAGTTATTATCTAGAACACAAAGATAAATTCCTCCAATAGACCACCTTTAGTGCTTAGGCCTCTTTAAGACAATCAAAATAATTATAGTTTTTGACAACAATTAGAAAGTATGCCTCCTAAAATTTCTCTTATAGAATTATTAAGAACTTCACCTACCCACAAAGACATACTATTCAAAATTTTAAGTGAACAAGAAGTTTCCAAATATTTATCTCCAAATGATATCACCAATATAATAGGATTCATTGGGATCAACAATGTTTTCCTAGATTTTCATGAAACCAATATGCCTCTATCTTCAATGTTAAAAGATTTACCGCTTTACATAACATCCCATATCAAATAAAAGCTCATTAAAATAGTTCTAATTGACAATGGGTCAACACTTAACATTTACAATATTAAGTTTCTCAAATACTTTGGATAAACCAATGAATGTTTACACAATATTTATCTCATTTTCAAAGCTTTCGATAGTGAAGAATGAGAATCTACTGACACCATAACTTTAGCACTCAAAGTAGGACCTTGAATCTATAATACTATTTTCTATGTAATTTCTTATGATGTAACTTATAACATATTTCTTTGATGACCATGGAGTCATGCCATGAAATCAATTATTTTCATGTTACATCAATTTCTTTTATATGAATACTTAGGAAGGATCAACCACATTCCCATTGATCATGAGCTATTTTCTTATTGCCAAATGATAGAAATAAAATATTCTAGAAAAAACCTTTGTCCATCACTTCATATAACTCTACCATCTACCTCTTATCAACCTAAGGAATATAATAACATAAACGATTATCATCAATCCCAAATAAATCTAATAACCCAAAATAAATATCCATTTGTATATCTGGTTAACATGTTTCTCTCCCCTCAAACTTTAGGTCTACCAAAAATAAAAGGGGTAAAGGTGTAGATAGGGAGTTTTTATTTCACTTATACCGATACTACTCATGAAAAAAAAAATCATGGTGGTAAGCCCCTCCTCATTGAATGAATATATTAATTATGTTATATGTCTCCCGCATATCCCATATCCAAGCAAATATTAGCCAACATTGGATATCAAGGAAAGGGTTTAGGTCAACTTGAACAAGTAGTCAAGGAACCATTAGAAACCAAAGCCTATGCAAGGAACTATTACCTTAGGGAAACTCATGCTAATACTATGTGTTTACACAAAATTTAGTGGGATGACAAATATGAAAAAGATCTTATGTCTATCCTTAGTTTAGGATCCTATAGGATTGTACATTTTTCTAGAATTACTTTTCTAACTGAAATATGCAAAACGCAACACACAGACAATGCTTTCAATAAAATAAAATGCAAGATAACACAAGTTTGCACAATAGAATAAATTCTTTATTGATAGGGGGAACCTAGAAAATCCATTGTTACAAGCTTAGATCCTTGAATCCTTTTGATACAATATTATATCAATTTAGGGTTCTATGAAACCCTAAGAAGCAATGTTGTGGTGTCTTCAAGTGCATCTTAATCCCAACAAGGTTTAATGGGATTTTCGTTATCTTGGATTGGGCCACTCCATATGCTGATGTAGTGCTCCTGATATGCACACAATGACATAGAAAATAGTTAGTAGTATATGAGAGGGCTCCACAGTGTGAGGCCCTACGTAAGCAATAATAAAACCACAAACTAAATATTGTAAGTAAAATGAAAATAAACAGAAACACATGCAATGAAATAAAAAAATTTAGGGTTGATTTGTTTCACCTTTTTGCTATCTTTTGATGTGTAAAATCTGATGCAGATGGTTGGTGCGACGATGCCCTAGCATCTCTCGGAGGCTAAGGGGACTTCAAGAATGGGAGAATAAAACACCCATGGGTACCTATGGCTACAAAAAATTCTTGTGGGTGCTTGTGACTGGTAGGGAGATGCCAGTGGGCACTTGGTGTTGACAGAAAGTGACCATGGACACTTGGCTATTAATGGGAAAGTCTATAGAAGTAGATCGGGTGAGGTCAAGGGATGTAGTGGCAGTAATGGTGAGTGTGGGTATGGAATGTGGTGGATGGAATAGGGCTAGGGAACAAAGATATTATTGCAAGGCCTTTGGCACTCAGGGAATTAGGAATATCAAGAACTCAAGCAATCAAAAACTTAGGAACTTAGGGGTTGAGCCATCAAAATGGTTCCTATTTATAATCTAACCTAGGGCATGCTAGGGTTTCAACGACACTAATCGTGTGGATATATATATATATATATATATATATATATATATATATATATATATATATATATATATATATATATATATATTAGCAAAAAATCCCTTGCAGAGCCGCCTTGGTTTAAGAGACCACGAACAAGGGGTTCTACATCGTCAAAGTCACCCGGGGTTGCACCCAGCCCTGCCCACAACAACATTATCAATTGGATTTTTGGTACCCAATTTAGATTTTTTTGGTAGGTTGGAGATTCAAACCTGGGACCTCCCTTGGAGGATTGCCCTCTTCTCTCCAAATCACCTACAACACCTAGGTATCGTGTGGCTTATATTAAATCACATCTAAGGACAGCTAATAAATCTAGGGTGTGGCATGGATTAAGGTGAATGAACGGATGAGATTAGATGAAATATAATGGCTAGGATTAATTCACTTATATAAATATATATTTATTAAACATATATTAAAATATAATATAAAATATTATATTTAAATATATATAAAATAAATATATAAAAAATAAATATACATAAATAAATGTGAATAATATTTGGAAAATGGTGGGCAAAAGGCTATACTTTGGTGGTGGAAATGGTGGGAAAGCCTATATGGAAGGCAAATGGCTAGTATTTGGTGTCTACACATACCCCTTTTTGTACTACGTTGTGTGAAACACAATGCAGTGCAAAAATACGAGACACTTATTTTGGCCAGGTGTAGAAGCAACTTCTCTTGATATGTGGAGCATGAACTTGAAGATAAAAAAATAAAATAATTTGGAGTTGTGTGTAGCTTACCCCCTCAATTGGTGAATGAGGTTACGGATGAATCTCACGAGCCAATTCAAAAATATTTTGCATATGAATGATGGATGATGTGATACCATTTTTGCCCCAATGGTGGGAAGAGTGTTGTTGAAAAATATTAAATGATGTGTCTGATTTTGCCCTAATAGATGAAGGGTTTTGTAAAAATGTGAGGTGATGAGGACAATATGAATGATGTAAACTGTGATACTATTTTTGTCCCAACGGTGGTAAGGGGGGTTTTGTCAAGTGTATATGTCATGATCATGTAATATGTATCCCACTATGGGAGGATCAAAACCAAATGTGGTTGCCCCAAATTTAGGGTGATTCGATGCTGCTAAATAAAATGCCTTATTGGCGTCATTGAGTATGCAAGTTATGAAGATGTAGGATGACAGAGTCAATGTAGGGGTCGGGTAGTGACTATGAAAACTCTTCGCCTAATTCCACAATTTAGCCAATAAACCTACCAAGCTTGTCTGTCTTGTGACTATGGTTAAATGAATGAGTAATTGTGATATTAATTATCCATGTTTTCTTACCCCATGAAAAATGACATCAATGACTACTTTTGTGCAAATTGTTCTTAGCAATGTTTCACTCTAAAGATGATAAAATACCAAATATGATTATGATATTGATAAAGGAGATAGGCGTTGATGATCATGGACAAGTGTCCTTATGGAAATCTATTCATCTTACCAAATTGCATGGATTCAAATCGTTGCAATCGCCAAGTGTGTAGAATAACCCACTAGATACAAGATTCACTTGCATGTTATACGAACTTGGCAAATATGTAAATTATGATGTGAAATGAGGTGGAGATGATGTATGGATGACTAAAATGTTTATTGTAATTGTTTTTGTGAATATTTGGACCATTTTGAGGCACTTTTAAAATATGTTTGGTGAAATTTGGTCAATGTAGTCACAAATGAGATTTATGCATCCAAATTAGTTGGAATCTTCACAAAACTTGATAAAATTATGAAATGCATTAGTGATTGCAATTTGGAATGATTTGTTTGGGGGTAGATACCATTTTGTGTTTATCTAGATTTTATCAATACTGACATGAAACACCTACAGGTGCCTGCGGTCTATAGAAATGCTCGCAGGTCCTTCAATGCACTAGGAAACGCCCATGGGCACCTCAAATAGCCATAAATAGCTTGTTGGGCAAGTTTCAAACTCATTTGTGTATATGAGGAGTTTGAGAAGCTACATCTGGGGAGTGAAGGTGAGTGAGATGAGGTTTTTGTAGCATATAATCTATGGTAGTGAAAGGATCTGGTGTGGAGGCCGAGTCTACGGATGGAGCGCGAGTGGCTGAGGTAACCTATTGTTGATACCTTTTGTTTTGTGCAAAAATTTTGTTGTTTTTTTTTTAATTTTGAACAAATTATTAACAAATGTTTTGTGTTGTGTTGTAGCTTATATTTTTGAAGGCTCAACATCGGTTCTCACCTTATATCCTTAGGATGAGGAATGCGATTACGAAGGATGAGTGGGAGTTGTTGGAGACAGTGGGACTCTCAGAGGTAGCCCGATTGGATGTGGTCAGGGTGTATGAGGAGTACCTCTTTGATTTAGCAAAGAGGTGGGATGTAGATAGGGGAACATTTCAGATCCCCATAGGTGAGGTGAATGTTACCTTGGAGGATGTATATCGCATCCTCAAGGTACTAGTGGAGGATATCTGGGTTGAGGTCAAGCTCATATAGAAGGTAGAGATGATGCGGATGTTTGGATATGCATGGGAGGGAGTGAAGGTGGAGATGAAGAGAAGGTTGAGGAGGTTCCAGATGCACCCCAAGGGTAGAGTGAGGAGGAGTGGGTGCAACTAGAGTGAAAGGTGGCAAAGTGGGATGCGAGGATTGTGAGGCTCTAGGTAGAGCTAGCAGAGAGGGAGTATCAGCATGAGGTCGACATATGACACCTTTTATCTTGACAGGTATATCGAGACATTGGAGGATAGGTTTATGGAACATCATATTCCACTTACTGATCCTCCAACGTCATCTATATTTGAGGGTACAAGCGTAGCAAGTCTAAGCATACCTCTATGTCTAGGACTCCTTCTAGGTCACAGGCTCCTACTAGGTCACAAGGGTCTTCTTGAAGGATGTAGCTAGTGCTTAGATGCACATTTTGTATATGAGACTTGGTGCTCCATTGTATGTAACCATTTGGCACTCATTGTACATGTGATATTTATATATATATACATGGCTTTTTCTTTTATGTTATATTTTTGTATGAATGCTTTGTGGAATGCTTTTGTGAAAGGCTTTTTGTGGAATGCATGTTTTTTTTTATGACTAATGCATATGAGATGTTATGGATGATTAATGTAAGATGGAATATATGGATGATTTATGCAATATGGTATGTACTAATGATCATTTATGGTTTAGATATTTGCTTGACCTATTTTCTAGCATTGTTGTCTAATCAGGGGCACCGAACTTGGTGGCTTGTGGAATGAATGACTTATGAAGTGACATGGATGTCAGCATGGAAGAAGACATGGATGTTGATATGGAATAAGATATGGATGTTGATATGGAAAGTTTCTTGTTTTACAGAGACTCAAACATCCTAGTGGCATCAAACAAACCCACTAAAATTGTCTAATCCTTCTACGACCAAATGTATGTGCGGTGAATTCATTTACCAAATCAAGTGCAAGGTAATTACCTGAGATAGTCAAGAACCCATGTGTGTGCAAGTGAGTTCATTAACTCATCTTGAGTAAGTTGGGTAAACCTATTATAGTTGAAACCAAGAGGCTAGCTTGTATGTATGAGTGGTTAGAGGTATCTTTTAAAAGATACATGTCACAATGCATGGGTGTACTCCACTTCCAGTCAAGCGTCTATAGCTCCGATGGAGGTTAAATCCATATTACATGATTTTATTTTTGATTTCTTAAATTTTAGGGATGACTACCTAACTGTATGACTGGAAAGGTAGTACGATCCTTACAACCCAATGATCAATGGTGTATGATATAAAATGTTTAGAGATTTGGAGAATCAAATTCTCAACCTAAGTGTGATAATAATTGTACCCTATCCTTACTACTCTGTGTTTTGAATTTGATTCAATAGTGATAGTGGTGCAAACCACTATTCTTATGGACTATGTTGCATTATGGGACAGACAATGATGATCCTTTTCACTTCAAGGTTCCTACCAAGGATGGTGTTATCCCTATTTGAAACAAGATAATTTTAAGATGTGAAAATTGTGCTTGGTTCAAGAATGTTTTTGGAATAATTTCCCAAAATCAAGATTTTATTAGTGTATATGTGCTATGGTACTAAAAGAACTCGACGTATTTTTTGGAAGTTTCTTAAAACACTAGGAGTGGTTGAGTGACCGAAAACACCTAAGAGTTGTGAATATAGGTTGTGTTCATGGCAATTTGACTTTATGAATTGTGTGAATGACATTGTGAAGGTGCCCCTGATTAAGGCAACATGACTCTTGTTGGACCAATTAAGACCTTTAATAAATGATACCTATATGAAATGTGGAATGTGGATGTGAATGCAGTGTATGACATGCAATTTTATGAAATATGGAATGTAATATGTGATGTGGGTGAATTCATTTTTTTGAATGAAATGTAAATGCAATTGAAATACAATATTATAAATGAAATGTATCCAATTTTTTTTGTGTATTAGCCATGTATACATATACATATATAGTAATCATAGCATTCATAGAATGCTTTCAATTGTATAACATTAAGTTGTTTGAATTCTTCCTCTCCCTCTAGACTTGCAAGTCTATAAGTACCATTACCTACTATTTGTGTAATTATGTATGGATATAATCAATTAGCCATGAATTTATCACAAAGATACAACAATGCATTAGTATTTTGTTGATTCTCTTTAAGGACAATATCTCCTACTTGGAATTCATGTAGATGAACTTTAGCATTGTAAGCATGTTTGAGGTGGTCTTGGTAAACTCGTAAATACTCTAAAGCATTGACTCACCTCTCATAAAGAAGTGTGAGTTGGTCAAGATGTGCTTGTCTAGTAGTGTTATCATCTATGAATTATTGCAAATAAATTCTCAAGGAAGGGATCTCGAGCTCAAGAGGTATAATTTCTTCAACTCCATAGAACAATGAAAATGGTGTTGCCCCTGTAGGCATGCAAATGCTTGTTTGATAAGCAAATAATACCAAGGAAATTTGTGTATCCCAATATTTATGATTTTATTTGACATTTTTCTTGAGAATAGCAATTAAGGTATTTTTGGAAGCTTTAGCTTGTCTATTTGCTTATGGGTAATAAGGAGTCGAGAAACTATGTTGAATGTTGTATTTCTCATAAAGTTCTCGAAAATACTTGTTCTTGAAAGACTTGCCATTGTCAGAGATTATTTTCAAGGGGATACCAAAATGACAAATGATGTGATGAAGTATAAAATCCAAAAATCTAAGTCCTATCGTACTGGTTAGAGGAATTACCTCAACCTAGTTTGTGAAGTATTTAGTGGTTGTGATGATGAATATATGTTGTCTTGAGGAAGGAGGTGAAATTTTTCCAATTAGATCTAGGTACCATTATGAAAAGAGTCAAAGGATTTGAATAGGATATAAAGTTTGTGATGGAACATAGGTGCAACAATCATGTTCCATTGTGGGCTAATAATAACCCATGCATAGAATATGCTTTGCAATGGTCATTCCACTAAAATGACCACCACAAGTACCATCATGGGATTCAGTTATGGCTCTTTGAGCCTCACTAGCCTCGAGACAACGAAGGAGGACTCCATCATAACCATATTTATAGAAAACATATCACAAAAGAACTAAATGGGTTGCATTTTGATTGAAAGTGCATTTGGAAGTCTAAGATATATCAGATGGGAGTGTTCCAAATTTGAGAAAGGTTACTATTTGGCTTGACCAAGGCTCAAATGAATCCGATTGGATAAAGAAAATATCCTTTTCATATTTTGAATTAGCATAGGAAAATGCAGGTTTAGAGACCGTTGAAATTATAAGGGGTTGTACCTCTCCAAAGGAGTCCTTTGGAATCAATGATCCAAGGGAGGCCATCGCATCTGCAAATCTGTTAGTCAAACATGGCAAACTATTGATTTCATACAAATTAAACTTAGATAGCAATTGCATTACTACCTCATGATAAATCTTAATGGTAGGTTATTTGCATTGGTATTATCCATTAATTTTATTTACAACAAGTTGAGAATCACCAAATATCATAATATGCTTAATGCTCATAGCTATAGTTGATTGAAGACCTAAGATTAAGGCTTCATACTCTATAGTTTTGTTTATGCATTGGAAGTTTAGCTTGAATGACAAGGGGATAGGTACCCCCTATGGTGTGTGAAATATGACTCCGACAACTTGACCTTTCACACACTTAGAGCCATCAAAGAATAGCGTGATAGATGCCATTATCTAGAATTACATTTTCTTGTTCAATGACATCAAATACCAAATCATCTGGGAGCTCAATAATCAAAAGATGATCACTAGGTAGTGGAGCTTTTGCAAGTTGATCATCTATTACTTGATCTTTAATGGATTTTTGGCTAATGAATTTTAGGTCAAATTTAGTAAGGAGCATTATCCATTTAGTGATGTGGGTGTTATTTTAAGTGCGCGATATCATATAACACAGATGATTTTCTCTAGATATGATGTAAGTTGTGTGGCTAAGCATATAATGTCAAAGTTTCTTAGTGGCAAAAACCACTGCTAAGCACAATTTTTCTACATAAGTGTATTTAGTTTCATAGCTTACCAATGTTTGACTAATGTAGTAGATAGCTTGCTCTTGATTTTGTTCATTCTTTTGTGCAAGCATTGTCCCTAATGTAAATCTGTAGATGATATATAAAGATAAAATGGGACCCCCTAACAAGGAGGAGCTAAGACTGGTGGAGAAGCTAAGTATTGCTTAATGTTATCGAAGGATTTTTAAAATTTATTTGTCCAAGAGAATGACACCCCCTTTTGTATTAGGTGATTGAATGGCCTACATTTGTCAAAAATTTGCATAGTAAAACGATGGATTGATAGGATTTTTCCTTGTAAAATAAGCAATTTATTTAAGTTAGTTGGGGGAGGCATCTATAGGATAGCCTTAACCATACTAGGGTCTACCTCAATACCTCTTTTAGAGATAATTAATCCTAGAATTTTACTTGAGGTAATACCAAAGAATATTTATTGGGATTCAACCTTACATTATGCTCGAAGAGTCTGTCAATTTTTTTTTCCAATACACCAATATGTTCTTGTCGAGTTTTGGATTTCACCAAGAGATCATCCACATAGTATTCGATAATATTATGCATGTAATCATGGAAAATGTATATCATGGCACGTTGATAAGTGGCACTTGCATTTTTTAGACCAAAAGGCATTACCTTGTAACAAAAAGTTCCCAAAGGTTTAGTGAATGTTTTTTTGTGTTGTTCATTAGTATTATTTGAATACGGTTGTATCCTAAAAAAATGTCCATGAGTGAGAGCATTCATGGCCAGCACAGGTATCAACAATATTATCTATGTTTGGAAGAGGGAAGTCATCCTTAGGAAACACTTTTTTAAGATATTGAAAGTTAGTTCATACGCGTATCACCCCATTAGGCTTACAAATAGGTACCATATTTGAGAGCCACTCAGGATAGTCGAGAGGAACTATGAAGTTCATGTCAAATTTTTTGAAGCTCCGTTTTTACCAAGAGGACCATGGTAAGATGTATTCTCCTAAGCTTTTTTTTGAACATCTTAACATCAAGTTGTAAGGCAAGATTATGGACCACTAGACAAGGGTCAAGACTGGGAATGTCATTATAGGACCATGCAAATATGCCATTCTTCCTCTTGATGAGAGCAATGAATTGCTCTTGTTCATCGGGTGATAAGCTTTTGCCAAGATTGATAATTTGGGGATTGTCTTTGTATGAACTAAGGTCCACATTGATGGTATATTCAATAGACATGTGGGAACCTTTTTAAAGCTGATGGGGTGTAGGGATCAAATGAATATCATCTAAGATGTCATAAAACTATTATGTCTTATACTCATCTATATCTACTTGGAAAACCTCAGGATCCAAAGGTGAAGGTAAAGGTGAAGGTGGAGGGGATGGAGGAATGTATTTGGCGAAAGCCCTTAACAATTCCTTGGACAAGAAAAACTCGAAAAAGGTTGGAGGTGAGGAAATCCGGTCCATATCAATGAAGCTTATGTCAATTAGAATTGGTTTAGCTGAATCATATGGATTGCGGAGTGGGGTGAATAAATCAATAGGATTCATGTTGAATTAGGACCAAGGTGGACAAGGTTGGATGGAATGGATGGAACCTAGGATCTGGTGCTAGGAGCTTGGTTAACTTGAACAACAAAAAGTAACACAAAACGTGTTGTATTAAATGGTATATTTACATGTGTAATGCTAAAAAAAACATGTTTTTTTAATTTTTGATGTATTTTTTATTTTTATTTTTTGTTTTGGTAGTGGTGAAAATCACTATTTTGAATTATGTACATATGTTACAAGTAGTCTTATGAAATGGCTTAATGAAATGCAAGTGGAGGTTCAACGGTAGAGACATCTCACTCTTATGGAAGAAGCAAGTGAAATATGGGGTCATGGATGGAGAACATGTTGAGATAAAACTCATCTTGTTTGGAATGGGGAATGATAGGCTCTGATTATTCTTTAGATTCATCTAAAATTATTGACATAAGCTCGAATTCTTCATAGATGTCATTTTCATAATTATCGGGATGGAGGGCATCTTCTTCTAAATTGCGGTTAAGCATTTGTAAGGCTTGTTCAAAAGAAAAGGTGGTAGGAAGTGGGTGTTAACCTAGAATTGAATGGTCGTGCACCTCTTGATATGGAATATTGATAGGTTTATGTACGCCTTGTTCATGCAATCCTAGGCCATGGCATTACCAATTAACAATGTGGAAGTATCAAGATGAGAATCCTGATATGTTTCAAATATTAGCAAGTTTTGGTTATTTAGTCTCTTCTATAGGTGTTGGGCTTGACGAACAATCAATACCCCCATATACAAAATTAATGTTATTTGGAGATGAACCCATATTGTAGATTGCTCCTATTGCCAAAGGTTGGTCATGTGGGTGACCAAAATCCTTAGCACTAGGAATGATGAGGGGTGTAATGGTGATGTCATCAACCATGTATTAACAAATACCAAGATTAGTGATATGGACTTCGACTTGGGATGATATGGAAGGACCATGTTCAGGTGATGGATCGAGAAAATATAGAGATGGAGATATCTCACAATCCATCAATTTGACTTGTGAGACATTAGGTGATGATGATGGATTGGCTTGGGAAGGCTACGATACTACTGATGATGATGAAGTTGATGACAATGATGTTGATGATGTGGAATGATTGTGATCACATGTGCATGTAGTCATGGATTATTATGATGAGGATATGGTATTTTGATGATAATTAGTGATGCGAAGCTCTTTAGGAATGGGATCCTTTTATGAAGATATTGGTGAAGTGGTGGATGGATTGGATGATGGTGATATGAAAATATGAGTGGAAAGGAGAATGGAATCATAAATATTTGAGATGAGATTGCAATACTTAAATGGTTTGTCATCTACTGGTATGCAATGTACTTGTCCCTCATGAATGTATTTCAAGTATTTATGTAAATTGGAGGGAACACATCTCATTTCTCTCATCCATGGTCTTCCAAGGAGTACATTATATTCCATGTATCCTTCCAAGATGTGGAACATTGTGTGCAATATTTTAGCCCCTATTTGATGGGAAAAACAACAATGCCAATTGTGGAACACAAAGCATAATTGAATGCTTTGAGGGTGAAGGATGATTTGGTGATGTGAGATGGAGGAAGTTTCAAATGATGGAGAGAGAATGTGGTGATAATGTTGATAGAGGAACCGGTATCAATGAGGACTCTCCTGAAAGGTTTCTTGTCAATTAGATCCATGATATGCAATGGAGGGTCTACTGATCCAAATGAGATTGGCCTAATCTCAAAGTCATAAAATGTTATGGAGGGCTCCATGCATGTTTGAATGCTCCTCACAATGTTGTTGAAGGCATTAGGATCTTGTGATTGTAATTCAATGGATTTCAAAATTTTCATTAATGCCTCTTAATGTGGGGGATATTTTTGTATTTGTTCATATATTGATAATTTTGTGGATGCCATTTTCAAGTTTGTGGTTAACATGATACTCAATGAGATGACTGATAAGGATGGATGATTGATGGATGGATTTTATTGACTAGGTATATGAATGGGTGATGATGGATTAGGGGAAACTTGGATGGGTGGCAATGTAGAAGGTTGTGAGAGACTTGCTTGAGGTTTTTTCCTTTTTTGATTATTATGTTGACCTCTAGTGACCACATGAATGA
The DNA here is from genome assembly GCA_028583015.1 of Wollemia nobilis. Lineage (NCBI taxonomy): Eukaryota > Viridiplantae > Streptophyta > Pinopsida > Araucariales > Araucariaceae > Wollemia > Wollemia nobilis. Next base: position 23,711,547 of record JAQPPZ010016892.1, read on the forward strand.
CCCCTACAAACCCTTGGTATTTTTGGACATGATTGACTTGGTTAGGGGGACCTTTAGTATTTTCTCCTTCTATATTTGATTGTGTATCCTCGTGTTGAGGATGTGGTTTCTAAAATATACCAAGATCTTGGTTTTGTTGATCAAGGGGACTATTAAATTTAATTTCCCCTCAGTCGATGAGGTATTGGACTACATTTTTGAACACATGGAAATTATTGATGTCATACCCATTTTACCTATTATAAGGGTAAAATAAGTATTCTCGATAATTTTTACTATGTTTCGTAGGATCATTCGGTCTAATGTCAGGCAAAGCAAGTTTATTTATCTCATATAGCTTTCTAAAAAGAGAGGTATAAGACTCATGTAATGGGGTATATTGTTGATTTTATCAGATAAACTATCATTGAGGATGGTTTTCCATAGGTGGCACTATGTTTTGAACTATTGGAGCTTATGTTGTTGAAGGGACTGCATGATAGGAAATTTGTTGCAGTACTTGTTGCATAGGATTTTGTTGATCCATTACTGGTTGGCTCATGACCACTTGATTGAATTTATTAGATTGGGAGGTTGGGCTAGCCTATGTTGATTTTTATTGACATGAATAATTGCTTTTGTATTGGCCTTTGTTTTACCATTATTTCTTCTTTGGATTTTGATATCCTCAATGACACTTGCCTAAGCTAATGCTTCTTCAAAGGATTTATAAGTTCTTAGTTGGAGTATCCAAGAGATGGGTTTTAAGCAAATATTGGTGAATAGCTTAATTAGTTCATCTATTGGTAGGGTGAATGGCAATTTTATGATGATAAGCCTCCAATGGTTCCCTAAATCATAGATATATTCATCATCTTGTTGTCTTACAACATAGACGTCAGATAATGAGATCTTATTTTTGACATTTAGGATAAAGTGGTCAAATAATTGCTCAATCTATTGGTCAAAGGTATAAATACTATGGGTTGAAAATTGATTGTACCATTCTATGGCATCGCCTACTAATTTTTGAGGAAAAGCATGAATCATGAGAGCATTATCATCTTGTATTCCAAAGCATGCATGAAAAAAGTGCTCACATGTTCTTTGATATCCTTAGTTTCCTTAAATTTTTCAAACTTGGATATCGTAAAATCTGTCGGGTATGGCAGGGTTGGTACCGAAGGATGAATTGGTTGTTTGATCAATTGGTGTAAAGTTGATTTCTAATTTGAAAATCTAGGAGTGAATTGCATCAATTGATCTATTTGTTTTTGCATGGCCTTTATTCTAGGGTCTTCCTCAGGAATGTGAAAGGCTTGAATTACCTGATGAGCTTGTGGTGGAGTGGAGAAATGTTGAGTAACTAGATTATGAGGAGATTGATATTGATTATTTGGTGAATGAGATGGAATGTGATGAATAGGATATTGATGATGAAATTATGGGGAATTATGAAATGACATTGATGGATGAGGGTTATAGCTAGGCTGGCCAATTGGAATAGGACAGGTAATGGTATGGGTTGATGGGGAAATAGGGATAGATACCAGAGAAGATTTTTGTTCCCATGATGAACCATGGTTGATAAGGGGAGCCTGAGTAGAGGTAGGTAAAGGCTTAGAGTTAAACTATACTTTCTATTGAGCATCTTGATTTTTTCTAATAAATTTGTTCAAATAATCCCATACCTCATTGATTTCTCTATCAGAGTCTAAGGGTATGGAAGTAGAGGGTATGGAATATGTGGTTTGGGAGTAAGTCACACTAGGCATGGTGACTTGGGAGGTTGGTATTTATGAAGTAGCATTCACATGTGCTTCAAAAAAGGATTGGTGTAGGTGGAAGTATATGATGTGCTAGTAGCATAGGAAGGTTGGGGAATGGATGCCTAGGAAGGTGCAACTAATGCCTCAAAGAGAGGGTTAGTATACACTTGGGTAAAGGTAGTTGGTGGTTGGGAATAGAAATGTTCTTGTTGTAGAGCATAATCCTATCTAGGTGATTTGGGGATAGACTCTAAGGCATAATTAGAAGACTTCATGAAGGCTTCTACTCTAGCCATGTCTATATGGGTTATGTGGTGGTTGATGGTAGAGGAGTTTCACTCCTCTTGGGGTATGGTCGTGTGGAAGGTTGTGGATGGTAAGGAATGTGAAGGACCTATAGAAAAGTCTACCTATATCACATTCAGGGTATCTACCACTAAAGTGGTGGGGAAGGTGGATGAAGGTTCCATTAGTTTTTCTTGAATTATTGCTTTATTTTGATTTCGAGTTAATACCATAAGCAAAAATAAATCAAGATGTAGATTAAAATAACAAATGTAACAAAACTGGAATGCTTTAAGGAAATAAAAAAACAAATATAAGTCTCAATCAATGTGGCTTACCTCATTCATTAATTATCTTCTTTTAATGTGTGTTCATTTTTATGTGCTAGTTTTGTGTGTTTTGTTTTTCCTAATATTTCTTAATGAAACAAAGGTGAAAAAATATGGCTAGGGTAGGACAACGAGTTGGTGATGAAATCCAACAAGTTTTCTCAGGGGTATTTCTATGGTGTCTAAGTGCAGATATTGGTAGATGGAGATGAATGCCACCGTCACCAAATCTCAAGCAATGGTTGGTTATGAAATCCAACCACTACTGTTTTGCATGAATCGTGATGTGTGTGAATTATTTTTAAGTTTTATGTTTTATATTGTATATAAAAAATGTTAAAAACAATTAATTTCATAAACCTAAATCATAATCCAACAAAATATTGCCAAGTTCTCCAAATGGTGTGAAGTACATCGCTTAATACCCCCTTCCTAAATAGAAATCGAAGGGTTCATCCACCCCTCTACCTAGAATCACCCAACTGGTAGGGATACTTTTGGCAAATCCAATATTGTTCCAAAGTAGATATATGAAATAGAATTATTTCTAACCCTAAAATGCAACACTAAGTTATGCAATTTACAGTTTAAATACACACAAAATGCAGTAGTTTACACTCAGAAAACAAAAACCCTAATTTGAATATGAGGATGAAGTGTAGATCTAAAATACAAAAATAATATGCGTTTATTTCTATATTTATTAACAATGATTCATTTTATTTCTTAAAATATGAAAAATACGTAAGATACTAAAAATACATAAAGTAGAAAACTAGGGTTTTAAAACAGTCGACTTACTAAAAATCTTATGTTTTCATTCCTAACTTTCTGCAAACGCTCCTAGGTGCTTCTGAACACTACTAAGATGATTTTGGGTGCTTCTGGATAGCTATAAATGCCTATGGGGATTTTTGGATTACCCTCAGATTATGATGGGTGCTTTGCACACCTTTTGCAAACTTTTGTAGACTTCAAAAACCCTATATCCAACGAACTATGAAATTTATGCTTCTAAAAATCCTACAAGATGATAGAAAATAAAGCATAAATTAGTAAAACATATCATAAATATAAACCCTTAGGGGGTCCCACCATGATTTCCATTTGAAATATGCAAAACACAACACACAAACAATGCTTTGAACAAAATAAAATGCAAGATAACACAAGTTTTTAACAATATAATAAATTCTTTATTGATGGGGGAAGCTTAGAAACTCCATTGTTACAAGCTTGGATCCTTGAATATTTTTGATACAATATTACAATAATTTAGGGTTCTTCAAAATACTAAGAAGCAAGGTCGTGGTGTCTTCAAGTGCGTCTTGATCCCAACAAGGTTGAGTGGGATTTTTATTATCCAGGATTGGGCCACTTCAGATGATGTAGTGCTCCTGATATACACACAATAACACATAAAATAGTTAGTAGTATATGAGAGGGCCCCATAGCGTGAGGCCCTCTATAAGCAATAATAAAACCACTAACTAAATACTATAAGTAAAATAAACAAAAACAAAAACACATGCAATAAAACAGTAAAATTTAGGGTTGTTCTATTTTACCTTTTGGCTATCTTTTGATGTATGATGTCTGATGTAGATGGCTAGTGTGGCGATGCCCTAGCATAATCTGAAGGCTAGGGAGACTTCAAGAATGAGAGCATAAAACACCCGTGGGCACATGCGGTTGTATAAAATGCTTTTAGGCACTTGTGATTGGTAGGGATGTGTTGGTGGGCACTTGGTGTTGAAATAAAGTACCCATGGGTACTTAGAAATTGATGGAAAAGTCTATAAAAGCAGATCATGCAAGAGTAAGGGATGCGGTGGTAGTAATGGCAAGCATGGGTATGGAATGATGGATTAGGGCTAGGGCACAAAGAGCTTATTGCAAGGTCTTTTGCACTCAAGGAATTAGGAATCTCAAGAACTCAAGAAATAAAAAACCTAGGAACTTAGGGGTTGAGCCATAAAAATGGCTTCTATTTATAATCTAACCTAGGGCATGCTAGGTTTTCAATGACACTAATCATGTGGTTGATATTAAAGCACATCTAAGGGTAGATAATAAATCTAGGGTTAATTCACTTAAATAAATATATATTTATTAAACATATATTAAAATATTATATTTAAATATATAAAATAAATATACATAAATAAATGTAAAAAATATTTGGAAAATGGTGGGAAAAGAGAAATGGTGGGCAAAAGGCTATGAACATTTGGTGGTGGAAATGGTGGGAAAGCCTGGATAGAAGGCAAATGGCTAGGATTTTGTGTCTACATTAACTATTCTTCATCCCAAATTAATAACCAACATAGACAAACCTAAATAAATTCCTTGTGGTCCTTTTGATAAAATTAACTCTTATGTTGAAGGATATTCCTTCTAAATGTCCAACCTTATCTCATAACAACTAGATCAATTATCTATGGATCATAAAGATCTTGAAAACCTAATATTTTTGCTTGCTCCCCCACAAATTGAATATGAAATAGATATCTTAATAGAAGAAACCATAAACGTCAACATTGGTACTAAAGATAATCCTCAAACTTCAAAATTAGGCAAAGTCTTAACTAATGATGAGCAATAGAGTACATTAAACTTTAAAAATTATTTAGCAATATTTTTTCTTGGACCTATGCTGACATGCATGGCATTGATCCATCTCTCATTTTATATCACCTATCTTTATGACCTAATGCTAAACTATTTAAACCAATTTTGATAAAAATGCATCCTAAGGTTGCTCTTCAAAAGGGTATCCTATTGAACAAATAATTTAGCCATATCTTCAAAATTCCTCAAAGAATGATTAGGTAGTTGATAACACCACTCTAATGCCATACCACCAAGGCTCTTAGGTAACATCTTTAGTAATAACATGCCATCATATATGATATCATGACATGATATCATAAATATTTGTAAATACTCAATTGGATCTTTTATTCCCTTATAGATAGGTAAAACTAGCATTAGAAAATGCTTAGGATAGGTTATAGAGGTAATGATAGGGTCCAAGAGTTGATTGCACATTTATCTTTAATTATAGGTGAAACTAGGAGGCTAAATCATATCCACTATTGAAACTAATTGTTTCACCATATTTTTTAAACTAATTGGTAGGTTATTGAAAGGGAACTTGGTCAATGTTGGAGGTATTGACACTGTTATGGTATAGGTTATGATATGTGGTATATTTTTGTGGAGGATAATTGATATTTGGGGGAATAGAAGCATGAATGTTGAGATGAGTAGAATGAGGAGGAAATTGAACATAATATTGATATGCACTACTAGCTAGAGGAACTCGCGGATTCCTTCCAACATTGGTAATTACAATAGTGACATATGTTGTTTTAGGACAAGGATCAACATGATATGAAGATTCAAGCATTGAAATAGTGTGAAAATTCTAAGGAGAAATGATTTTATGATGAGAAGTACCAAATTCCTTGAGTTGGGCTTCCTCATCCATAGCCTTATTTAAGGCATCTCTATGATACTTGTAGAAATTCTAGATATGATCAAATGATTTAAAGGTAAGGTTTCCATTGGACCCCTTAATAGGATCAAGGTCATTACCAACTTCTTCATTTTATTCCTCTTCTAGATTAGGATTATCTCTATCAATATGATCATCTTCTTGAAGAATCTAACTAGATTCTGAAAGCCTTTGATTACTCCTAAGGTTAGAAGCCATTAGGAGAAATAAAAATTATAGAGTAGAAAAGGAGAAAAACTAAAAACTAATGAAAATGCACACAACTATTTTTTTAAGATGCTTTTAATATTTTCTAATAATAAATAAACAAAATCAATGGTATTTTTTAAAGTTTTCAAGATAAAATTAGATGAAGAGGCTTCCTATCTTGGCCACTAAGATGTGTCTTCACATTGGGTTCACCAAAGATGTGTAGGAGGAAAAATGCTCTACCACATATGGTTCTCAATTATATCTACTAGGAGCTGAAGTGACCATTGGGGTGTGTTATATCTCTACACTTAGAAAAATAAATGGGTTCACAAAGAATGGTTTTAAGACTCACTCCAAGTCCAATATGGAAGTGCTTAATGTATGATTTAAGAAAACACCTATGTTGGCATTTCTAAACTAAACTATGGAATTGAAAGAACAATGCAAAACACACAAGATGTAATAATACAATGATTAACCCTAATAAGATCCTTTGATTTAATAAAATATAACCCTATGTTGCAAGAAATACATCTTTTTCTTTGAGCAAGGGACCAAGGGAATGCACAAACAAGATTAAACCCTAGATGCAAAACTATATGCCTTTTTCCTTTTAAAATGCCTAAAAAGCAATAAAAATATTTTCCCTTTTTATTTATAGCCTATGTTGTGAACATAAATAACAAAATCAAACAACACACAACCTAAAAGCTTTACTTAGGGTACATATCTGATTTGGTGCTTGATCCAATATTTATCTTGCATATAGAATATACCACAAATTCAAATATATAAAATAGCTTCACAGAAACACTAGAAAATATGGTCAACATTTAGGGGCCATCTTAGGTTGTTATCAGACTGAGCTTGGAGGTGCAATAGTCAAGCCCCCTTGGTCATTTTGGTTGACCATTCAAAATAAAAATGAGCTTTAAACTTTGGAACAAACACAGTGAAATATGATAGCATGGAACAATAAATGAAATTCAAATAAAATGGACATAATGCTTGAACAAGAATGTAGCTTTGGAAACTAGGGTTTGGGAATAAGTAATTTCCCCCAAGCTAATGCAATATGAAATGTAAGTAAACAAAATGATCATAGGCAGAACATAATACAAACAAAGAGGAAATAGTTAAAAATAGACATGCAAATCAAAACCCTAGGATTTTGGTATGAATAGTTATCCCAAAGTCTACCAAGTATGAATTCATGCCCTAAAAATTATTGAGCATGGATTTAGTAACAAAGAGAAAATGGATGTGGAACGTAGAACGGGTGAAAGTAGGGTTTTTTCCAAATCCGTGCCCTTAGTAGACGGAGCACAAATTTGCATAGAGGGTTCTAAAACCCAAAAATAGAGACTCAAAATGTAAGAAATGTGCAATTTGATGAATAAAAAAACTAATAAATGCAAAGAAACCACCTAGTGACCTCATGGGAGAAGCAAGAGCAAAGGTGGAATGTTGGAAATTTTGAGTATAGTTTTGTCATTTATGTCATTGATTATCATTGATGTCAAAGGTGAAAAGGTTGAGTTTTGTATTCAAGGTTGAAGCAATAAATGCAAAGGAATTTTCCATGGTTGTGAAAGCAAGCAAAGAGAATTTTGAAGAAAAGGATTATAATATTTAAATTATAATATTTAAATATTATTAAGAGAGTTTGGAAGTAACAAGGGCTTCATTTGGTAAATAAAAAAGGAAAGGGAGATTTTATATTGCAAAGGAAAAATAAGATTTCTCATTGGTGAAAAAGACCTAAGGAAAAAGGTTTATTATAATATATATTTTTAAATATTATAATACCTAAGTATAAAGTTTGGTGGTGCCAAAGTTAATTCAAATTATTTTTAAATCAATTTGAAAGGAGGGTCGATGTCTAAAACATGCATGCAAAACATATAAATACCCTAAGACTTTGGAAATAAATGATGAGCTTGATAATTTGATTTTCGTGCAATCGTGCAAGAGGTGACAACGAATAAGGAGAAGAGGACAACGTTGATTTCGAAGCACAAAAGGAGAACGAAATAAAGGAAATTTTGTTCACTCCTAGAATCAGTTTTGAAGAGTTTTAGCCTTTTTGGTCTGTGTTAAGGTGTTTGCAAGATGGAGGTTTGCGGTTCAATTCTCCCTAGCATCAGTTTTGAAGAGTTTTAGCCATTTTGGCAAATGCGAAAGGGGAAATAAAGGTGGAGATCTATACATTAGGTCTCAACTACTTGGCTAGCGCAAGCGGTCATGTGCTACGTTAGGAGGTTGAGATCGGAGGGTCGATTCCCGTTTGTGCTAGCAATATTAATTTTTTTGAGAGGTATGTGCTAAGGTTGATTAAACTTGCTTTGTGTGAAGTTTGAGGGGTGTGCTATGGTGTAAAGGTTTTTGGCATATAGGAGGTATAAGGGAAATTATTTTTGCCAATTTTTTTTGAAAATATTGCTATAATTAAATTTCATTGTTATATATGCAAAAGTAGGAGTGATAAGGTGTAAATGATTGGTTCAATATTGTAAATTTGTGTTATGGGTCAATAAATGGTTTGAAAATTATTTTATGAAAGTGGGAGATAAAAGGTGTAAAAGGTGTTTTTATTGATTGTAATATTGGCATTAATTTTGAGGGACTTGGTTCATGATTTAAAGTTTTATTTTGAAAAACCAAGAGAGTTATAGAGCAGTGGTTTGGAATAAAATTGTGCACACATTTTGAGAAGGATTTTTCAATATATGAAAAGGTTATGCTAATCCTTTTTGTAGTTGCAAAAGATATTATTTGTGAGATAGGTTTTTGAAGACATATCTCCATAAGAGAAAATTAAGAGGTATGGGCACATCATTCCTTATTTGAGGTGTTTTTTTTGAGTAGATGTTTTTGAAACATAAGGTGGAGATAAAAGGGTTGTTTGGTAAGCATTTTTGGAAATATTTGAATTAGGGTTTGAGATCTACATGTACATCAATTGTTGAGAAAAAGTGGAAACAATTGTATTAGGGCTTGTACTTCATTGTTGAATGATTTTGGAAATATTTGGGATAGAGTTTGAGAACAAGTGTGTTTCCATTGTTGAAAGAGATTGAGATATTTGTGCTAGATATTGTGAACTACTTGTGTTAGATTTGAAGATAAGTTTGTGAATTATTATGAAACCTTTTGAACATTGGTTGAGATATTTTTAAAGCAATTGTAAAAGTGTTTGAGATCAATATTGTGAGGGAAATTTGTGCATTATTGAGATTAATGTTTGAGAGAAAATTTGGAAGAAAGATAGATCAGTTTTGTGAAGCAAGTTATACATTGTTTTGATTTTATTTGAAAGGGATTTTGTAAGAGATAGAGATTGGATTAGTGGAATGCAATAATTGTGAATGTGAAGAACATATTGGGATTTTTGATAGTGCATATAATTCTCTATATGTTCCAAAGGTTAAACAAATTCTAGGTAGAATATGTCTGAATTACCTAGTTAAAGAAAGTATTTTTGAAAGAGAAGCATTTATTTGTATGCAATATTTGGAAACATTTTATGATAGATTTTATAAAGTCTTTTGAGAAGACTTTAAGGTAGATTTGAGAAATTCTTATGAAGACTTGAAACAACATTAGGGTAGATTTAAGATAGAATTGAGAGCAAGTTTAGTTGCTTATTTGATCAAGCTTTGTATTAAGTCTTGGGGTAGATTTATGAGCAGAGTTAGAGCAGATTTGTGATAGAATTATGACAGGGTTTGGTGCATATTTGAGATAGATTCAGAGAATATTTGTGCTAGAATTATGATAATTTTTGGTGCAGATTTGAGGTAGATTTGAGAGTAGAATTTGAATGTGATAAGAGAAGAGAGGACATAGGTCTTCAGTGGATAGAGGTCCATCATCCAGTGCAGTGGGGATAGAGGTCTCCTATGGAGAGATATCCACAAGCCAAAGTAGTGGGGATAAAAGTCTTCTAGAAGTTCACCAACCAGAGTAGAGGGGAAAGAGTTCTCCTATGAAAATAGATCCATGAACCAGTTGGGGAGATAGATTTCTTCTATGGATAAATATGCATGAACTAGTTGAGGAGATAGAGTTCTCTTGGATCGATTTCCACAAACTAGATCAAAGGGGAAAGAGTTCTCCTATGGAGAGATATCCACGAACCATAATAAATGGGAAAGAGTTCTCCTGTGGAGAGATATCCATGAACTAGAGCAAAGGAGATAGAGTTCTCCTATGGAGAGAGATCCATAAATCAGAGCATAGGGGATTGGTGTTTCCTTTGGATAGAGGTCCATAAAAATTGTAATAGGGAATTGATTCCCAAGAGATTTGTTGAGAAAATTTGGAAGAAATATTTTCTCCGTGGACGTAACCCACATTGGGTGAACCATGTTAAATTTGTGTCTCTCATATGTGAGATGATTTTTTGCATTGCTTTGATTACTGCTATTGATATTTCCATTGATAATATTGGATAATATTGTTTAGGAAAGAAAAGTAAAAGTTGATCTTATATTGTTCACCCTCCTCTCAGTATAATCTTGTGTTATTCAATTGGTATCAGAGCGGGTTACTTCGAAAGAGTCTAACATCTTGAAAGAATATATTATAGGAACACAAATGACATCTCAGAATGGATCCTCATAAAATAAGATATCATTGTTCGACGGGAACAATTATCCTTTATGGAGTATAAGAATGAAGACTTACTTTATGGCACAAGGATATGAGACATGTCAATCCATTGAGGATGTATTCACACCTACAACTACACCTTCTACAAATAAATATGGTAATATGTTACATGTGAACCATTCCAAAGCTATGAATGGAATCTTAAGTGGATTACGTGAAGTAGAATTTGTGAAATTTATGCACTACAAATCAAAAAAAGATATATGGGAAAAATTGAAGTAGACATATGAGGAAGATAAAAAGGTCAAGATGGCAAAAATACAAAACCACAACAAAAGGTTTGAACATTTGAATAGGGAAGATGAGTAAGGTATTACCACATACTTGGATGAGATTGTTAATACCATGTGTGGACTTGGGTTTGAAATTGAAGACTCCAGTGTTGCTCAAAAAGTATTAAGATCACTTCCTATGAGGTATGATGGAAAGGTTTTAGCTATAAAAGATATGAGAGATATTGAAAAGCTGACTATGGATGAGTTACATGGAATTATCATAGATTATGAGATGAGAATAGTAAAGGATCCCAAATCCAAGAGAAAGGCAACTTTAAAAGCTTAAAATAATATAAAACATAAGAAACCATAATCAAGTGGTGACTCAAGCAGTGATGAAGAAGCTAACTATGGGAAAAGAAACAAGAAGAACTCAAGAAAGCACAAAGGTATGAATACTGTGAAATATTTTAATTGTGGTAATTTTTATCACTATGCATCTAATTATCCAAAAGTTGGAAGCATTAGCAGTGAAGAGAAATAGGATCATAAGAAAAAGGAAGGAGGAAAATTCAAGCATGAAAAGAAAAATAGGTATGGACAAGGTTAGCATGAAAATAAGTTATTTTAAAGGCACAAGAAGAGTTTCTATGTTAACAAGGCAAGCAAGGCTTCAAGTGACAATGATGAAAGACCCTCAGATAGTGAAGAAGAAGATATTCTATTTTTAGCAATAAAAGAGGAAGAAAATGCTCCTGTTGAAGATAAAATTGAAAAGTATGAAGATGTTCTTGAAGACCTAGAAGTAGAAAAATATTCAAAAAATGAAGAGGAAGGCAAAATAGATCTAGAAGAAGAATTTATTTTTGCTCATAGAGAATTGAAAAATGTTAGAAAATAGAATTTAAGACTAAAGACTCAAGTTCAAGAATATGAGGAAGAAAAGGAAAAGCTTCTACAAGACCTAAAAAGATCAAAAGCTAAGGCAAGGAGAATTAAAGAGGTCATGAGTGAAAAGCTAGAAGCAAAAGAGTTAGAATGTGAAAGAATTGAACATGAGGTAGTTTCACTAAGGATGGAAGTGAAAGATTCCAAGGACAAGCTACATAGGTTTGGAAAAAGTTCAATGACTTTGGATAAGATTATCAATGCACAATGATATTCATTTATCAAAACAGGACTTGGTTTTGAATAAGGACAAGAAAAACAAGAAGGGTCAAGCTCAAGCTCAAAATAAGAGAAAGTTTTAGAGGAATATATTGAAGAAGAAATTAATACTTATGAGAATAAGTTGAAGAACAGAAGCTTCAATAAGAAAGAAAACAATGCACAAACAAGAAACAAGGATCATCACAAAGAAAGGGCTAAGAGACCAGAGGGTTCAAGGCAATATTTATTCAAAGGACATTATTTTTCATGTAATTGGTTTGGTCACAAGGCTATGCATTGTAGGAATCATGGAAATAAGGAGTATGGACTCACTAAAAGGAATGTCAAATATTTCAAATATGGATATTTCTTTCAAGGGTATTGCTACTCTTGTAATCACTTTGGTCATAAAGCAAACCACTGTAGGATTCATAAAGAAAGAACAAGGACACTCAAAAGGATAAAAATGGTATGTTGTAAAAGAAGGTTGAAAAAGAAAAAGAGCATTACTGCTGGGAGTAGAGATACTCCCACCTCAAAATTAATCACCTCAAGGAGAGGAGGTAGGGAGGGGGTTCAACTCAGAGTCTTATCTTTAGCCCCAAAGGAGTCCCTTTAGCCCCAAAGGAGTCCCTTTGCCATTTATGTCAAATGGGGAGATATTTGAGTAAGGGGAGAGCATTAAGTCTGGGGAAGCAATTTCTTAGGGGGTGCATATTTGGAATCTAGTTGTAGGAAAAGGAATTTTTAGAAAAGGGTTGCCATCAATGACAAAGGGGGAGAGTGTTGGAAATTTTGAGCATAGTGTTGTAATTGATGTTAAAGGTTTGATGTCATTGATTGTCATTTATTTGAAAGATGAAAAGGTTGAGTTTTATCTTCAAGGTTGAAACAATAAATGCAAAGTAATTTTCCATGGTTGTGAAGTAAGCAAAGAGAATTTTGAAGAAAAAGATTATAATATTTAAATATTATTAAAATAGTTTGGAAGCAACAAGGGCTTCATTTGGTAAATAAAAAAGGAAAGGGAGATTTTATATTGCAAAGGAAAAATAAGACTTCTCATTGGTGAAAAAGACCCAAGGTAAAAGGTTTATTATAATATATATTTTTTAAATATTATAATACCTAAGTATAAAGTTTGGTGGTGCCAAAGTTAATTCAAATTATTTTTAAATCAATTTGAAAGGAGGGCCGATGCTTAAAATGTGTATGCAAAACATATAAATACCCTAAGACTTTGAAAATAAATGATGAGCTTGATAATTCAATTTTCGTGCAATCGTGCAAGAGGTGACAATGAATAAGGAGAAGAGGACAACATTGATTTCAGAGCACAAAAGGAGAATGAAATAAAGGAAATTTACTTCAATCCTTGATGTCATATTCCAAGGTGGCCTAGCGGTGGTAAGATTCGTGCTAAGGCATTTGCAAGGTGGAGGTTTACGGTTTGATTCTTCCTAGAACTAGTTTTGAAGAGTTTTAGACTTTTTGACAGACGCAAAAGGGGAAATAAAGGCAAAGACCTATATGTTGGGTCTCAACTACTTGGATAGCACAAGCAATCACACTCTACGTTAGGAAGTTGATGTCAAAGGGTCAATTCCCGTCCCCGCCAAAAATATTAATTTTTGTTGAGAGGTATGTGCTAAGGTTGATTAAACTTGCTTTGTGTGAAGTTTGAGGGGTGTGCTATGGTGTAAAGGTTTTTGGCATATAGGAGGTATAAGGGAAATTATTTTTTCCAAATATTTTTGAAAATATTGTTGTCATTAAATTTTATTTTTATATATGCAAAAGTAGGAGTGATAAGGTGTAAATGATTGGTTTAATATTGTAAATCTGTGTTATGGGTCAATAAATGGTTTGAAAATTATTTTATGAAAGTGGGAGATAAAAGGTGTAAAAGGTGTTTTTATTGATTGTAATATTGGTATTAATTTTGAGGAACTTGGTTCATGATTTAAATTTTTATTTTGAAAAACCAAGAGAGTTATAGAGCAGTGGTTTGGAACAAAATTATGTACACATTTTGAGAAGTATTTTTTAATATATGAAAAGGTTATGCTAATACTTTTTATAGTTACAAAAGATATTATTTTTGAGATATTTTTTTAAAGACATATATCCATAAGAGAAAATTAAGAGGTATGGGCACATAATTCCTTATTTGAGGTATTTTTGTTGAGTAGATGTTATATCTCCATAAGAAAAAATTAAGAGGTATGGGCACATCATTCCTTATTTGAGGTGTTTTTGTTGAGTAAATGTTTCTGAAACATAAGGTGGAGATAAAAGGGTTGTTTGGTAAGCATTGTTGGAAATATTTGAATTAGGGTTTGAGATCTACATGTACATCAATTGTTGAGAAAAAGTGGAAACAATTGTATTAGGGCTTGTACTTCATTTTTGAATGGTTTTGGAAATATTTGTGATAGAGTTCGAGAATAAGTGCGCTTCCATTGTTGAAAGAGATTGAGACATTTGTGCTAGAGATTGTGAACTACGTGTGTTAGATTTGAAGATAAGCTTGTGAATCATTGTGAAACCTTTTGAACATTGGTTGAGAGATTTTGAAAGCAATTGTGAAAGTGTTTGAGATAAATATTCTGAGGAAAATTTATGCATTATTGAGGTTGATGTTTGAGAGCAAATTTGTAAGAAATATAGATCATTTTTGTGAAGCAAGTTATACATTGTTTTGATTTTATTTGAAAGGGATTTTGTAAGAGATGGATATTGGATTAATGGAATGCAATAATTGTGAATGTGAAGAACATATTGGGATTTTTGATAGTGCATATCATTATCTATATGTTCCATATGTTAAACAAAGCAGAATATGTCTGAATTGCCTAGTTAAATAAAGTATTTCTAAAAGAGACATAAGAATTTGTTTGTATGCAAGATTTTAAAATATTTGAGAAGGTGTTGTGAGTAGCATTGAAGGCAGATTTAAGCAAGTCTTTGAGAAGTCTTGAAGGCATATTTGAGCAAGTATTTTGAGAAGGCTTGAAGGTAGATTTGAGCAAGCCTTTTAAGAAGGCTTGAAGGTAGATTTGAGCAAGTCTTTTGAGAAGGCTTGAAGACAAATTTGAGTAAGTCTTTTGAGAAGGCTTGAAGGTAGATTCGAGCAAGTCTTTGAGAAGGCTTGAAGGTATATTTAAGCAAGTATTTTAAGAAGGCTTGAAGGTAGATTTGAGAAAGTATTCTGAGAAGGAGTGAAGGTATATTTGAGCAAGTCTTTTGAGAAGGATTGAAGATATATTTGAGTAGGTATTTTTAGAAGACTTGAAGGTATATTTGAGCAAGTATTAGAAGACTTGAAACAAAATTAGGGTAGATTTGAGATAGAATTGAAATGCTGATTTGATCAAGCTTTGTGTTAAAGCTTGGGGTAGATTTATAAGCAGAGATAGAGAAAATTTGTGCTAGACTTATGAAATTGTTTGGTGTAAATTTGAGATAGAGTTAGATCAAATTTTTTCTAGAATTGTGATAGGGTTTGGTGCATATTTGATATAGATTTGAGAGTAGACTTTGAAGGTGACAAGAGAAGAGATGACAGAGATATCCATTCGATAGAGATCCATCAACTAGTATAGTGGGGATAGAGGTCTTCTACGAAGAGAGATCCACAAGCTATAATAGTGGGGATAGAAGTATTCTAGAATTTCACCAACTAGAGCAGAGGGGAAAGATTTATCTTATGGAAAGAGATCCATGAACCAGCTAAGGAGATAAATTTCTTCTATGGATAGAGATCCACAAACTAGTTGAGGAGATAGAGTTATCCTAGATTGAGTTCCACAAACTAGAGCAAATGGGAAAGAGTTTTCCCATGGATAGAGATCCACAAACTAGACCAAAGGGGAAAGATTTCTCCTATGGAGAGAGATCCACAAACCAAAGAAAAGGGGATAGAGTTCTCCTGTGGAGAGAGATCCACAAGTCAGAGCATAGGGGATTGGTGTCTCCTTTGGACAGAGGTCCATAAATATTGTAATAGGGAATTGATTCCTAGGATATTTGTTGAGAAAATTTATAAGAAAAAGTTTCTCTATGGACGTAACCCACATTGGGTGAATCACATTAAATTTGTCTTTCATGTGTGTGATTATTTGTGTATTACTTTGATTACTGCTATTGATATTGCCATTAATAATATTGAATAATATTGTTTGGGAAAGAAAAGTAAAAGTTGATCTTATATTGTTCACCCCCCTCTCATTACAAGACTATGTTATTGATGGAAGACCTCTCCTCCTTCAATAATGCAAGTTGTCGTTAAATCTTTCTCCACTTGCATATCACAAGGAACACACCAACAACAAAAAACAAAAGGACAAAGAGCACCAAAATATTGCACAAGAGACCAAAACAATTTGTATTTCACATAAACTTTGATAGATTTATAGTTAGATCACTCAAGAGCATAACTAGTGGAAAAAGGGTACCAATCCCTTTATTTATAGAGGGCTTGGATGAGTTGAATATCTTAATGACCGGAATACATGAAATAAAATTATTCTAAGAATATTTCAGAGTCCATAGAGGACAGTGATTATGGTTTCAGTGAACAAATTTTTTGACAAAAATCGGACCATAAACAAGGAGAAAACACGAATGGGAGAAGACATTAGCACCATTTTGAAGGAATTCCCCACCACCTATTAAGTGACAGGGCCATCTTGGAGTGCATCTACAACTAAACATGGGAACTCCCATAGCGACATCGATCGGGGAAAAGAGCCCCCTGACAAAATGGGCGGCCCAGGAAGCCATCGAGACCACTTGTCTTATGCAGACCACCTGTAGAACAAACTTAGATCACCCTCAGATGGATCGAAAGGTTTTGTGTCACAAGGGTGTGATGTACTATGCCCTCAAAACCTTATGGAAGACTATGCATCTCGCGAATCCTTTTCCCTAGTGGGAAAATTTGTAGGAGGGTGCCCAGACATGGATGCAATCCGTCGGTGGGCGACTTCAAAGTGGAAAATCTTGGGAAACATGGGGTTGTCTGTGATGACCAGAGGCTTTTTTATGATACAATTGAACACTCGGGAGGACGCAGAATGCATTCTATCCGGAGGTCCATGGTTCTTCGGGAGACGAAGTCTATTTTTGAAGAAATGGGAGCCAAATTTTGACCCTGACTCATAGAACATTAACTTCACCCCCATTTGGGTCCGTCTCCCCAATCTCCCCATGCATTTTTTCTATGAGGATGCTCTTCAAGGTCTAGCTAGGGCTTTTAGGGATTTAGTGGCCATTGATCCGGTCACTCGTGCCAGAACTCGCCTAACCCAGGCCCGCATCTATGTTAGTGTGAATCTGGAGTCACAACTCCCAGATCACCTCAATCTAATTTATGAGGACTTCAAGTGGAGACAACCGCTAATATTCAAAAATAAGCTGGATTTCTGTTTGGAGTGCCAATCCTAGGGGCACCTCCTATCTCAATGCCCTAAGCAAGAAACCCTAATGTCGATCACCAACCAGCGGGACACCCATAGCCAATTTCCAGTTAGAGGGCAGCCAACAACCAAGGGCAAATCTTGAAGAACATACAGCAGACTCGACCGCCTCTAGCCCAAGCTCTTCAAAAGGCAAGTACCTCGATTACCACTGCTAATAAATTTGATTTGCTTAATGATTCTAGAATCAATGAGGAATTTGAGGAAGGTGAAATCCCTGTTATATCATCCTCGACCCCTAACGTTACCTCCCAGTCACGCCCTGCTCCCAATCCCACTCAAAAAAGTCCCTGCCCCCCTCACCAGGGCCAAACCCCCACCTCCAGTGATGGCCCTCAAAGCCCTACCCAAAAACCCCTTCGGTCGCCATCTTCCCCAGCCTCGTCCCCCCCTCGGAGGGTTTGTTTTCCTTGCCTCCCCATCCAACTCTAATGCCACCAATTCTGATAGCGATGAGGCCACCTAGGAATCCCCTGATCATTGGAGCCCCAAACAAACTCAAAGTTTCAAAAAGTCCCAAGTCGATGTAGGAGTTGATAGAAAGAAGGGTAGGCCATCTGGCACAGAACGACGAAACCGGGATACAACCGAGGATATAGCCAATGGTACGTAGAAAACCCTGTTTCAGGAAATTGGAAACACTATCAAGGAAGAAAATCGAAGACCCAAACCCCCTACGCAACAAGGCAAAGGGGGCAAAAAACTCTCCAAAATTTCCAAATGAAAGTCCTCTCCTGGAATGCGAGAGGACTGAATGGGGCAGCCAAGAAAAGACTGGTTGCAGCCATGAGAAAATATTATAACCCCACAATCTTCTTCATTCAGGAAACCAAATTAGATGATCAGTGTTCTCCTAGGGTAGCCAAAATCATTTGGAAAAACTGCGACTTTGCCTACTCCCCGGCCTCCGGGACTGCAGGAGGGCTCCTGTGCCTTTGGAACCCATCCAAAGTTGAAGGTAGATTTATTTTAGGCCAAGACAGGCTGTCCAATATTTTGTTCCATGACCCCAGCTCCCAGACCTCCTGGATTATGTCAAATGTCTATGCTCCCAACACATCTCAGGGAAGAATGATCTTGTGGAACACCCTCACCCAGATGAGGTAGGTGTTTGCCAATATCCCTTGGGTGTTGGCTGGGGACTTCAATTCCCCCCTACACTTTTTTGATAAAAAGGGAGGGAACATGGTCACTCATAGGGATATAAATGACTTGAGGTAGTTTGTGGACTCCAATGCCCTTATGGACGTTCCGTTGTAGGGCTCCAGGTACACCTGGAGTAACAGACGGATGGGAAATAAACTCATACAAGAGCACCTTGATCGGGTTTTGTTATCCCAAGAAGCCCTTCCTCTCTTCGGTGATGCCAGCCTGTAGGCTCTCCCGAAGATAGGGTTTGATCATAGCCTGCTCCTTTTTGAGATGACAAGCAAGCCCCAGTTCAAGACTCCTTTCCGGTTCGAGTCAATGTGGACCCATCACCCGGATCTCAGAAATCGGATAGCAGAATGGTGGGGGACAAAATTCCCTAGGACAACTTCTAACCAATTTATGCAAAAACTCAGGTGGGTCAAGGAAAATCTTAAATTTTGGAATAGGGAAACCTTTGGGAATATTTTTGAAGCTAAGCAGAACATCAAAACCAGATTAGGGCAAATTGAGGACAGATTTTAGAAAGGGCAGGGTGATGATAGTCTAAGAGTTGAAGAGAGGGTGTTGCTCTCTGAGTTCCATAGCACCTTAGGTAAAGAAGAAATATTTTGGCACCAAAAGTCAAGACAACTCTGGCTCAGGGAAGGAGACTCCAACTCTAAGTATTTCCACATCTCCACTCTCAAGCACAGGGGAGTCAACAGAATTAAAGGCCCCACTCAGCAATATGAGACTTTTACTTCTGACATCCACCAGATCAGGGATGAAGTTGTTAGTCACTTCAAAGACCTTCTCGCCTCCCCCCTCTTCCTCTCCCTTGGCCATGGAGTCCCTTCTAGAGAATATTTCCAAAACCATCCCTGTCGATACTAACGAGTTCCTCCTCAACCCCCTGTCCCACAAGGAAATCCACCAAGCCCTTTTTTCCATGAAGCTCGATAAAGCTCCCGGGCCTGATGGCTTTTCCCCCAGGTTCTTCCAAACTTTTTGGGACATTGTGGGCCCTGACCTGTGCCTCACCATCACTGACATGCAGAAATCTAGGTCCATTCCCAGAGATGTTAACTCCACCTTCCTGGCCCTGATCCCCAAAGGAACTAACTCCCAGTCCCTCTCTGATTACCGCCCCATTAGTCTGTGCAATGTCATCTACAAAGTGTTGTCCAAAGCCCTGGCCAACAGACTCACTGAGATCCTTCCCACCATCATCGACCACTATCAGGGAAGCATAGTTAAGGGATGAAACATCCTTGATGGGGTCATCACCATCCATGAGATGATTCACTCTGCCCACAATTCCAACTCCGTTGCCTTCTTCCTGAAGCTTGACATGAACAAAGCCTTTGATAGAGTGAACCGGGAATTCCTATCCAAAATTCTCCTCAAATATGGTTTCCATGAATCTTGGGTAAATCTGATTTCAAATTGTGTCTCTTCTTCTTGGTTCTCGATCCTTGTGAATGGGTCTGTCATCGGTTACTTTCCCAGCACCAAGGGGCTGAGATAGGGGGACCCTCTCTCCCCCATTTTATTCATCATTATGGCTGACAGTTTGAGCAGAACCATCAAACCACCTTCTATAGAAACCTGATATTTAGCATCAAGGCAGCTTCAGGCTTACCCCCCACCACTCACCAGCAATTCATGGATGACACCTTGCTGGCCACTAAAGCTTCAGTCTCTGAAGCCAAAGTCATCAAAGTTATCCTCAATCTGTATGAGGAAGTGGTTGGGCAGAAGATCAATTACACCAAAAGTAAACTCTACTTCATCAACACCCCCACCAGAAGGTAGGCCAATATTGTAGGCATTTTGGGGTGCACCATTGCTGACTTCCCAACCACCTATCTGGGCCTACCAATGTTCAAGGGAAGACCACTTAAAGATATGTGGAACAACATCACAGAAAATATTCACAAGAAGCTGGCAGGATGGAAAGGGGCCCTCCTCTCCAGCGCAGGCAAAGCAACGTTGGTAAAGTCGGTCCTCCAGAGTATTCCTACCTACTTTCTATCGGTCTTCAAAATCCCTGCCGCAGTGGGAGAGGCCATTGAGAAACTGCAGAAGCATTTCCTGTGGTCTAGGAATGATAACCAAAGAAAGTTCCACCTGGTAGCCTGGGACAAAGTCTGCACCCCTAAATATAGGGGGGTTGGGACTGCATCGCATAAATATTACAAATCAAGCCCTCCTGGCTAAGCAGGCTTGGAAGGTGGTTACAGATGCCAACTTGGAGTGGGTATCGATTGTCAAAAGAAAATACCTACAACAACACTCATTCCTGGACATGGAGACTCCCCGTAATGGATCCCACTTCTAGAAATCCATCAGCCACACCAAGCAGCTGGTTCATCAGGGATCTTGGTGGTAGCTGGGAGATGGTAAGACTATCAACTTCTGGAAAGATGTGTGGGCCAAAAAATATCCCCTCATCAATGATGCCAATCTGACTCCAATCAAACACCTCATCGATAGTAAGTATGGAGCCCATGTTGCTGATTTCATCACATCTGATCAGGGTATCCATAAATGGAAGAAGGTTTAGTTCAGAATTAAGAATGACACCATTAACAAAGGCCTAGCTACCCTTCTGGACATTTTTAAAGCGAATTTCATCCTGCAGACCCTGAAGAAGGATGAACGTTGTTGGAAGGAATCTAGTGATGGTGGCTTCACTATCAAAACTGCATCCCAGATGTTGGAAAACACTCCCAAAAAAGGTGACAGTCAGACCCTAGCCAAAAGCGTGTGGCTCAAGCTCCTAATCCCGAAAGTGGCCCACTTCTGCTGGCTTGCTACCCACAATAAAATCTTGACCACCAACAACTTAATTCGAAGAGGAGTGATGGTTCCAAATAGGTGCTACCTCTGTACTCAAGCTTGGGAATCCACTCAGCACATTTTGTTGGATTGCCCTTTCATCGGGAGTGTTTTTTCTATCTTGACCAACAAATTCCAGGTTTGTTGGACCCGTCCCAAGGTAGTTGTAGACCTGTTCATCCAATGGCCAGGGACTTTTAAAAACCCAAGACTCAGGTTCTTATGGAGTTCCCTGCTTCACCATGCGGCCTGGAAGATATGGCTGGAATGTAATAACCGCATCTTCACGGAGGGCACCAAAAATTTGGAAGTTGTTGCCAACAGAGCTCTGTCCCTTGCTATTGAAAATAACAACCTAATCCCATGCGGTGAGGTACCTAACTATGGGCTGGAAGCTTACCTTTTTGCTTCCCTCAAGATTCCCACAGACTGTAGCAAAGTCCAAAATTCTTGCAGCTCCCGAACCATGGCAAAATGGTCCCCCCTTCGCAGGGATGGCTCAAGGCCAACTTCGATGGTGCCTCCAAAGGAAACCCAGGGAGAGCTGGGGTAGGTGGAGTCATCAGGGATCATACAGGCAACATTATCAAGGCTTTCTCAAAAAATTTGGGGACCCAAACCAACAATTATGCAGAAGCTAGAGCTTTGTGGAGAAGCATCGAGGTAAGCAAAACCCTTCCCAAGCCAATCATTTTCGAAGGAGACTCTTCAATGATCATTGGCCACATTACCAACAAGAGCACAGGGGGGAAGAATATCCAGAACATCATTCAGGACTGCCAATTTTCTCTCAACAACAATCCTCAAAGTCAGATCAACCATGTGTTCAGGGAAGCTAATAAAGTGGTTGATATTCTAGCCAACAAAGCAGTCAATCAGTCCACCCTGGTCATCTGGGAAGAAGACTTCCCACAAGAAGTCATCACCCAAGCTAATCAGGATGTGGGAAAGTGATCCGTTAGGTAGCTCGTGCTACCCCCTCGATGGTATTTCTTCAATACCCAAGGTGGCCACCCACTGCTCCACTTCTCCAAGAAAGCACCCCTACAAAGGTGGCTCTCGCCACCAAAGCGGTGTTTTTTCAACACCTTCGGTGTCTCTTAACACCACCCCCATCATAGCTATCTATACAGTTTTCCACATGGATAGTATGGCTCGTGCCCCCCCCGTGCTTCCCTAGCCGAGCTCTGACTTCGTAGTCCAGTTGCTCGTGTTGCCTCGTTTTCCCCACCACCCCTTCGCTCTCTCACCTTCCCACCTCCACTTCCCCCCATTCGCCCTTTCCTCCACCCTCTTCGCTTTCTCCTCCACTCCCTTCCACTTTGGCCCTATTGTCACGAGCCATGCCTATACCATTTTTTGCATTCCTAGTCTCCCTTTTTGAAAGTTTTTTTCTTGAGACCCCTGTTCACCGTTCTTTTATCTTGATCCAGACAGTTCACCTTCACTTTGCCCTTGCTAGGACTATTCTATCCCTATCCTCTGCTATTTTCGTCAGAATTCTCCTAGCGAGCTCTGTAAGCTCTGGTCTGGCTTCCACCATGGCCACCACTGAGCCTACTAGCCTACAAATTGATGTCGGGACCGCTGACCTGCTCGACGCTAAGCATTTCATCAATTTCTTCAAGATTTTCTCCAGAATTGAAGAAGAAGTGACCAATGCTTTCATCGAGACATGGAACGAAGGGGAAGTGCAGGTTCGTGGCCTTCGGTTTGAGGTAAGTGTTCACTCCATTTCTCATATTTTTGGTATTTTGGCTGATGGTAGAGTGGTGCATCGAGATAGGCATAACTTTAAAGAGGAAACTGATCAATTCCTTGATAAGGGGAAAAATCTAATTTGGGAAAATAAAGGAGTGGTGCGTTCTTCCTTGCCTCATCCTTGGGCCTCGACTATCATTCCTGTTATCTAGTATGTCTCTGTAGACAACCCCAACAAGCCCCTCCGAGCCTATAATCTTGCTCTGGTTAATCACCTGCATGATGTTCGTCCTGTCAATATCCTGGACTTCCTCTTTTGGTCTATCACCATCGCCATCAACAATTATAGGGAAAGCAAGTCCCCAAAACCCCCCGTCACCAGGGGCTTTTTTTAGTTCTGTACAAGTATGCCCTAGCCCACCAGGTGTCAGGGACTATGTCTTCTAGGTCCCCCAACCCCGCTCGTTCCTCCAGCTCTATCTGAGGTGAACCCTCGAACCCCCCTCATTCCCTCGTCGTCTCTCCTCCTCCCATGCACTCACCCCCTGACCATGGCAAGGAAGAGTCACCCCCGCTCTCTACTCCCAAAGAGGAAGTCCATTCTGGTAAGCGACCCAGACCCAAACAAAAGTCAGTTCGGCCACCTCAAAAGTGTAGGAAATCCAACAGGTTGAAGTCCCCTAAGACGAGTGATCAACACCCGGATACGGAAGTTATCAACGATGACGATGAGCAGCACATTGTTAGTGCCAAGGACATGCTACGTTCCATAGCCCTCAAGAGAGCTAGTGAAGTTGTAAGCCATTTGCAGATGGCTGCCAACATCTACAGGGAAGGTTGCGCCATGTTGTCCAATGCTATGGATGAGCTCAGAGAGTTCTCGATCCTGATCAAAACTCTCCTGACCCCTGATGATAGTGCACAGTAGGAAAGGAACAAGGAATCCCAGTAACCTGGGAAGGTGTTGTTTGGGCAGCAGGGCTGCTTGGTTTTTGTTTACCATTGGTTGTAATAGTTTAGTTTCCTCTGTCTTGGAGGGCTTCGGCCTAGTCTGGGTCATGGTGTATGAGGTTAAGCCTCAGTTGTTTTTTGTCTATTGCCACTGGAGGCCACAATTGTCTCTTTTTGCTACTGATGTAACAGGGACGAGACCCTTTAACCCGTAAAGCAATAAAATCTTTTACCTACCAAAAAAATAGAGGGCTCAGAGGACTAAAAGGTAAGAAAGCAAAACTTAACCTTGATTAAACCAACACCCCAAAAAGGGTTGGCTTAAATTTTTTTTTTTTTAAGAAAAACCCTAAATTTACCAAATTTGTGCCTCATAATTTATCGGGTGCAAATTCAATTAAGGTTAAGAAAAGAAAGAAAAAACACAAAAAAAATGGGTCAAACTTACTCCTAGCAAGTTTGAGAGCCTCCTAAAAGAACCTAAGAAAAAATGACTCATTTGGGTGGGTCAATTTTTCGTGTCTACAAGTAGTACTCGAACCCTAAGTGGTCTTGTGGGTAAGCTTTCAAGCCCCCACTTCTAGCATAAATTGTAACCTTCATATTCATATGTATACTATAAGTTGTTACTACTAAGTTTTTTTGTCTCATTTATTAGTGTTTGTATGATTATGTGTATGTATAAGAGGTTGACTGCCACATTTTATCCCCTTTTTTGTATGTGTAACTCGTGCTTAATTTCATATGCTACGAAGAGGATGTGTTTAACTTTGAGATTTTGGTGCATTATAGTCATGTGTTCATGTGACTTGTTATTATGTAGATGAATCTTATGGTCTTGGTGCATCATCCTTGTAGCTTAGGATATTTTTTCTTTTGGTTATATTTGTTTTTAACTTTTCCTTTTCCCCATAAAGTTGGTTAGAGTAGGAAGGGCATTGAAGATCACATATTAAAAGGAGTCATCCTTATAAAAATCCTTGGAGGTAATTCAATTGAGTCGATTCCCATGCTCTTAGAGTTACCTTGTTGTGTCACTCCACCCAAGGCATGATAATTTGATCATATGATATGTGCATCTGGTGATAACAACAATGAGAGAGGACAAAAAAGCCCATGGTTCCTATTTATAGAAGTAATTCACCCTTCAGTTACCTTGGGTGAAAAATTTCTACTTCCATTAGAAATAAATATTTGGACAATATTTAGAAAAATAATTGATCTCCAAATGTTAGATTCTTGTAAATACACTCCTAAATGGCTTAGAAGCCTTTAAAAATGGTTAGTGATGCCATTATATGTCAAAATATTATTTTCAAAAATCTTCCTCGAGATTTGTGCACTCATTGTTTACTTTTAGCTATCAAAGAATGATTTACTCCTTAAAGGGGAGTAATTCTCTCATACCTATGAGTGTTTTGCTCTTGTCTATTGAGCGCTTTGCTCCAACTAAACCAATCACATATTTTGAAGTAGATTACACCTTAGTACTTGACTTTACAAAATTGTCTCTCTAGATGCTCGAATTACTTGATTCTTTGGTTTTATAAGTTTTCAAAGTGTCGAGGACCCTAAGATAGTAATAGAGTTAATATACTAAGTTATTTTTTAAAAAAAATTAGCAAGTCTTTAAATTTATCTTCTAAAAATCTATCTCAAATTTAAAACTACAAAGGTTTGAGTTTTGTAAAGGGTTTGAGTGTTAGACAATTTATATATTAAATGTTATGTTTTTAAATAAATTATTTTAAAAATCATATTAGATTAAGATATGCTCATAGAATTTATTTGTTTTAGATATTTTAATTTATCTCCTTTACTATTTTCTTCAATATTATCTTCATTTTGGTTTCTATAGTCTATCTTTGAACACCTTTCTCTCTCTCTTCTTTGTTTTGTTTGGATAAAATAATCAAATTTTAGTCTATTTTTTTGTCTTTATAATCTAGTTTTAATATGATGTTATAATAACATATTAGTATCTTATTATGTCATTACAAAGAGTTGTCACCATAGTCGTTTGGCTTTGGGCTTTTTTTTAGGAGATTCAAGTTCAAACCACAAGGAGGTGTGTGCGTGTGTTTGAGCCTATTAAAAAAAAAGTTGTCACAATGTTTTTTTAGTGTCATTATTGTATTATATTAGCATTAAATAAAATGAAGATGCTTTATTGATGTTGTAATAAAACAAAGTTTTATAAAATTAAGCTTAATTTACTCTTTGATGACCAAAAAAAACTCACTATTTTATCTTTCAATCAATATGGATCCACTTGAAATATTTAAAAATTTAATAGCTACTCAGATTAATTTTTTTTTTGTTTTTTTGTGAATTCAAATGTAGTCTTCAACTTAATATAGTCTTCAGTGTGTAGTCTTGTTGGTGTGTTGAGCATGGGGGCCACGGGCAAAGCCTCTTCGTCTGGTCTTTACTGTGTAGTCATGCTGGTCTGATATCTAGCTCTTTGAAATGACAACACCACTGTACAAACTGTCTTGTTATTTAACGGTTTAAATATATTATGGAAAGGGATCCCCCTTCTTATTTGTGGTTTGGATTAACAGTCAGGTTTAGTAATTTGCATCCTATAATATATATATATATATATATATATATGATCAGATTTAGATCAAATAGTGGAATGGTATAATTTTCATGAAGTATTACTCAATTAAAAAAATAACGATAAAAAAAAATTAACTCTTCTCATTTTTGTTTTTATAAACGTGTCAATTGTTTTTAAATTTTATATAAAAGTAGTGAAATTATAGTTTTAACCACAGTCGAATCTGAAATATGTGGAAATTCATCGCATCTCTTTGTCAAATATTTTTATAGTTAATATTACAAAATCTGTTAATAGCGTATATCCCACTTAATGAGAAGGTAGTATTCATTTATAAGTAACATCAGTTATATTATTTATTTATTTTTTAATTAATGATAAGGTAAGTTTTTGAAAGTGTTGTATTTTTAATAATAAATTTTTTAATAAAATTAGATATTAATTTTTATTTTCTTTTTTCTTTTCATTGTTAAAGTTTTGACCTTCTATTAAAAATATTTTATATGATAATGCAGTTTTTTTGAAAGTGTTGTCTTCTTTTTTTTATCTAATAATTTTTTTTATAAAATTAGATATCAATTTTTATTTTCTTTTTCCTTTTTATTGTTAAAGTTTAGGTCCTGATCTTATATAAAAATTATTTTATATGAACACATACCTAAACTCTTTCACGGAGACATCCAATTTTGACATACCTAGTCAACTATCTTCTCAGATAAAGCACTAGATAATAGATCATCAATCAAATAAGCTAATCAAGGTAAAGCAGGCTTGATCCCTATGCAAAAGTTTCATAGTTCAGCAAAAGCGTTGTCTAGCACTTTCTCTCAATTCTAGTGATTTTGCAAGGTTGACTTGTTTCAAACAAATGAGCAACCAACAATGCAGTTAAGTAAAAACTCTATCTGATTGCAAAAGTGTTATCCTAGTGCATTTGATAGCATGAATAAAATATTTGTAGGCATGAGTCTAATGCATTTTCAGTCTCGTCCACTTTTGAGCATGATCACCCTCGTATCAGGCCTACATAATGTCATTCAAAATCTTATAGTTGATGGAAATTTTATCTTTAATCAATAAAATTAGAAATATTTCAAAATCCTTTGCCAACTCATAATCAAAGGGTCACTAATTATGTTCAAAGACATAATATGGTAAGAACGATTTATTTATTTAGTCCCTCTTATTTATCTAGTACCAAGCAAATGCTTTCAATGCTTTAGCAAGAAACAACCTAAGATCTTCACTAGAATCTTGGATTAAAGATCTTTTGGTGTGATTCATCCCACAACATGCTAGTTTAATTATTGCGGATAGTATCTGGTCCTTATGATCTAGGCATCGTGACCATCCATAATACAATTTTTATTAGTTGTGTTTGATGCCTATACCTCACCTGGAGTGCCAATCCAAGAAGTTTGAAGACCATGGAACACTGCTCCTTTAGATGACCTCTAGGATTTTTTACCAAGATCGACTTCTTGTTTGGATGCTATCTTCGGTGCTTCATTGTGTTCCTATGCTAGCCTATTCTAAAGGGATCTTTTCAAGAAAAAGGGATAGAGAGCAAAGTAGTAAATAAATGGAAGTAAAGTAATATAAAGATAAAAACTATGCTAAGGGGATGATGTGCCAAATATTATAGGCTCCTTCTTGAATTTTAGTGGGATGAATGAACATGGGGTCACATAAAGATAGCTAGGTTTGAACATGGTCACCATTTAACATGATTGCAAACCAAAACATTACTCATGAAAACTAGGATAGATGCTAGTCACAACCCTTCACAAAGAGATATATGCACATAAATACTAGGATAGAGATTTGGAATAGTCACAACCCCTTGTATTCATATTAATAAGCACATTACAATCATATAAAATAGAGGGAGACTTGGAAACCTGTACATGATATGACCAAAGGCTAGAGTCTATAATGACACACAAGAAGAACAAATTGAGAAAAAGAAGATTAATTAGGCTAGATACTAGGCACAAGGAACTAGTGCTATCTTCTTCCACCTAACTATGTAGAAAGGTGTATATTTATAGGTAAAATGGAAGTATTTTTCCTCTTAAAATTCAAAATACCTCTTTCAAAACCTTGCCCATGATTTCCTACATTAATGGTGCACAATATCAAGGTCTCTACATCTAGATCCATTAAGGTGAAATCTCATCAACCACACTAGAATTTTGTACTAATTAGAAATTGAGATATCTTGTCATTAATGCCTTTGGTCAAGTTAGTGGTCACTCTTTGGTAGGTTTTATGATGATGCCTATAATGTTGTATTTTATTGTAAGAAGAGGACTATACATCCTAAAAGTTTAAATATCTTGGCACAATGTGTGAGGTCCAAGGCTATGACCTTGGTTGGGGAGATGGAGGGCCAACGACCCGTCATGTATGGATTTGGGGGCAAGATCCTGCAAAAAAACATTTATCCTCCTAAGTTTTCAAAGAATGGTTAGAGGTGGTCTCACTAAAGTCTAGTTATCACCATTTATGCACTTCCTAGTCCATTTGCCCTTCTTAAGGTAATATTTACCTTTTATCTCACTTGGTATTTTGGTTACTATCACTAGCCTATAATCATTCAACATTAAAGCTAGGTGGATGTGCCAAAATCATTGTTCTCTTTGATTCTAATTATTCTATGCACTTAAGACAAGTTGAATGTATAACAAAGTTGGTTTGAAAATATGTGCAAACGGGAAGGTGGTGAAGGAGAGTGGGAAGTCAAGCAAGAAGGCAAAGACTAGAAATTTGAGCAAGAAGGAGGAGAATGATAGTTCAAGCAAGAAGGGGGTAGGTGAAAAGGTGAAGGTTGGAGGGTCTAATGGTCCTCTAGTGGATCACAGGTTTAGGTCATATTTTTATCATGGTGTGGACCCACCTCTAGGCCCATAGAACCTCAAAAATCCCTTTGATATTGGTGCTAGCTCCTATACTATAGTTTTTTAGGTAGGATTTCTTCAAAAGTGCTTTTTAACCCGACTCCTATCCAAAGGAATATTTGTGTACCTGGGCACCTCCTAAAACTTACTATGAACTAGTGAGCTTGTAGTCTTATGAGTAAGTTCCTATGAGTGAGGCCTAATTTGTACTCCATTAGAATATGGGCCTATTCCAAATGGAAACCTCAAGGTATGATGGAAATTGTGGCACTTCCAAAAGTATTTTTTCTCCTAAATTTGAACTACGAGGATGAATTGAGTCATATCCTGAATGGAGGTCTAGGGTTCTATGGCAAGAAATGACTATTTCTTTAGAAATGAGTTTCACATTTTGACCTAGATACTCAAAAAATCCACATTTTGTCTCTTTGGACCAGGCTCCCTAGTCTCCCCCTTTACCTGTAGCACACAAATATTT
This sequence comes from Wollemia nobilis, assembly GCA_028583015.1. NCBI lineage: Eukaryota > Viridiplantae > Streptophyta > Pinopsida > Araucariales > Araucariaceae > Wollemia > Wollemia nobilis. Next base: position 23,741,707 of record JAQPPZ010016892.1, read on the forward strand.
TGAGAGGAAATTCTAAGGTTATGGGAGAACTGATACTGATCAACTCTACGATGATGGTGGGATAAAGGAAGATCTTTGCAAGGATGTGCATTAATTTAGACCTTGATGTTGATTTCCTATCTTTCATTAAAATAATTTTAGATTTAGGTTTTAGGGTTCAAACTATAGAATATGAGAATCAACATAATTTTTGTTCTAGCTACAGGAAATTAGGACAACTCTTAGCTTAATGTCCTTCTAATAAAAAACTAGTGAAGAAAATCTGGTCAAGGAAAAATACTAAAGATAAATTCGTCCAAGAATCGTCCAAGGAGGGGAATAGAACTTTAGCTTAATAAACTGGGGAATTTGGGGAAGCTAGTACTTTTGCTCAAGAATTTGTGGAGGTTGTGGGTGCTAATGCTCCTTCCTAAGGAGTGGTAAAATATCAAAATTATCCATAACTATCTCTTCAAGAATTGAGAGTCTCTAATATGACCCCAATTACACCTCCAATTGAGGGAGAAGAGAAATATCAAACCCAATTATCTTTGGTTAGATACATTTCTCCATCCCTAGATATATTTCTTTTAAATTCTATCCTATGTAACTATTTTGAATGTATTGGTTTAATATTCAAGCCCCAAATCAATGTGATCACTGGGTTTTAATAAAATGCCCCTTGTCCCAATAAATTTCTATATCAGCTTTCTTAGTCCTGAGTTGAAGTCCCTAAACCCAAGTTGAAGAAGAGTTCCCCTAGCCCAAAAAATTGAAGCCATAAAAATGTTTCAATTGATGTGGATGTGGAGCAAAAATTTGGGAATCCTCCCAATAAAGACATCACAAAAAGGGATATAGAATCACAAATAGCTAATGGAACATAGTTGCAATAGAAAATGGAAGAAGGGAAGGATCATTATGAAAATAAATTAAATATTATATCCTTAAGTTCTCAACCAACTCCTCCCATTGATGGAGAAAAGAAAACCAATTCTAAACCTTGTAAATGAAGTTCCTCTCTTGAAACATAAGAGGCCTAAATGGCCACTCAACACAAAGAATGTTAGCCTCCTTAAGAAAATACATTTTTTCAAAAATTATTCTCTACTAAGAAACCAAACTTGAGGAATGTAAATATTGATTCAATTAGAAAGGTTATCTATAAGGATGTTGGGTTTGCAACTAGTTTGGCTCAAGGGGCCTCAGGGGGTCTCCTATGTCTCTAGGACACTAAAAAGCTGGATGAATCAATTATTTTGGCTTCAAATAGATTTACCAAAATTATTTTCTATTGTAAGGAAACTAAGCACAGGTGGGTCCTTTCAAATATCTATGCACCAAATTCTTGCCCTGGAAGGAGTTTGCTTTGTGTATCGTTCAAAATTTTCCACACCCTTACCTTCAGGCTAAAGGATCCGCGCCCGAAATGGGGATGCGAGAAGGATGGGACAATACCTCAAACTGAGAGGCCCTTTGAAGGTCCCGCCTCTCAAGGGAGGTGTATTAAGGTGATTTTTTGATGGATGGTGGGGTTCACCAGGAAATGTTTAGTGGTAGTCTCCACGCCTAGGTTGGGAATGTGTTTAATGTGTTCAATTTTATCTTTAAACATTCAAATCCTAGGTTTGGCCAAATGAATCTAAGTTGTTCTATTATGAAAATGCAAATTAAATGAATACAAAAAACAAAATTAAACATAAAACACAGAGAATATGCTATATGAGAAAAGCCATACCTGATTCCAGATGTTTGATGGAGATTCTAATTTTTGAAGCAGTCCAGATCGCCTCTGATTTGACAAGATCATCTAAAATCAGACAAGATCATCTAAGATCTGACTAAATTCATCAGACGAATTCGTTAGAGACCTGAAAACAGAGAAATAGATACAAAATACAGAAAATGTAGCTATACTGATAAAGGAAAATGATGTGAAATAATAATAAGGATGTTAATAAGATAATCCCGAATAGAAATGCAAGTAAATTACGATGCTTTAATATCTAATCATGATTTTATTATGAAATTAAACTACATGGGTGAACTCCAAGATGCAGAATAACAAGAAATAATAATAAAACTAACTAAATGCAGAATAAAATAACAGCAAAGTATAGAAAAAGCGCAAACTCTGGGCACTGATTGCCCCCAATGCAGACTGTAGTCGAAATCATTTCGAATTTTTATGGGATCGTCCAAGATTGTACAGGATCGTCTACAACGATCTAAGCTTGCTTCGGCTGAAAATCAATGAGGTCCCTGCAAGAAAACTTGGAAAGCACAAATGCAGATGGTAATCCAGGGTATTCTAATGCGCACAAAGGTCAAGTTACAGGAAAATTCAGCCAGGGGAATGTCAAGGGGGGTCCTAAGGTTTAAATAGGCTTAGGAGGGAGGTTAGGAGGTTGGGGATCATCCCAATTTGGGAGATCTCCAATGGGGAGGGTCTCTAACGACACAGACATGCTTCTGCCTGGATTAGAGACATCGTTGGAACATAATCTAATTATGCACAAATTAGTTTGGGACGAGATCGTCTAGACGTTCTGCTCTAGACAAAATCGTCCGATCTGAGGCGATATCGTCTGATCGGAGACAATATTGTCCAACGGTCACAAAAAATCCTAAAAATGGCACAGAAAATGGGGAAAGCTGTTTAACAGGCAGTTAATGGGCTGTTCGGGGTTAAAATTGAATTTTGAATTATTACTAAATTAATTTTAATTATTTGCTAAGGTTTATTGTGCCAATTTTGGGGTGCTACATTTTGCCCCCTCTTTAGCAATTTTTTTGAAGAAAATGCATTAAAGATGAGTTCTTCTCGATCTACGAGAAAGCAAAAATTATTCCCATTTTTAGGCGATGATTCTAGGTCGAATCGTACGACAGCTTACTATGGTGCCCCCTCCATGTTTTTACCCAAATCGAACGTTTGAGGTAAAAACGCGAAAAAGCAAAATTAAAATGTTGTTGAATAAAATTAAGAAAATAGGAAAAAACTCTAATTCATTTTTACTGCTCATTTTGTTGGTTTCTAGAGCTCTACAGACAATATGGTCGAGACAGTGCACATATCGATAAAGGTCCGACGCGGGCTATGGGTAAGAGTCTAAACTTAGTTTAGAATGCTTTAATTTTGAGTTTCTATGCTTTTTAGATTAATTTTGAATGATTTTTGAGCATCGCGACCGTTTTTGGGCCGTCAACGTCGTCGGGATGAAATCGTCTCAATTTCGTCGAAATCGTCTCGATATCGCCGATTTTGTCCAAGGGAAAAATTGGCGAAATGGGGACAATTTCATCAAATAAGGGATGATTTCGGCTTGCGAAATCATAGACAAATTTGTTCAAATTGAACTTGTGTTACTTGCATTTTTAATCACTATTTTATTAATGATTTTTATTGTTTTGTTATTTATGTTGCAGAGAGGATTACTAAAGAGTAGAGAATAGAAATACGGTAGGCTAAAGGATGACTTGGCCACTCTATCTCAAGCAGATTGAGATCAATTGTCTCAAGTCGGCTTGTAGCATATGGCAGATATGCCACAGGTTTCTACAGATATGGGGCTATTGACAACCCTAGCAGAGAGGTGGTATCCGGGTTCTTCCTGTTTTCAATTACCGACAGGGGAGATGAATCCCACATTGGAGGATGTATGGAGGATTTTGAGGATCCCCATACAAGGATGGCTAATAACTCCCATGGACAATCAGGGCCACATGATGATACAACTGTGCAGAGATCCGAGCTTTGACCTGGAGAAGGGTGGAGTGAACATCGAGTCGCTACGCCAGATGCTTGGGGCATCTAGACTAACACAGGTTTTGGATGGGGTGGTATGTGGTCTGTTGCTATGCCATCAAAGTGGATGCAAATTACCATGGCTACTAACAGATGTGGTCTATGACATGAGAGACCATGTGTATAGGTTTGCTTGGGGGAGCTTTGTACTATATCGATTGTATAGGATCCTGCATGGGGTCGTATACAAGGGTGGCCGATGTTTGGTTATGACATCACTACTATAGGTTTGGTGCTGAGAGCACATCATGATGCAGAGGCTGATAGGGCTCCCACTGATAGGGATTGACGAGGAGATGTCCCAAGCTTTCTATTGGTGGCTCCGAAGAGGGTCACAGTGGCGAATAGATCTGCCAATGTCCCAGAGACTACTTGATGACCTTGTCTCTGACCAGATCACCTAGAGGCCTTGAAGAGATCATACAGGGTGGGCCAAGGATGAATAAGAGCTGGCTCACATTAGGCAAACCTACTAGCTAAGGATGGAGAGGGGAGAGGTGGAGCTCCATCGCTACGATCGATTTTTGAGGCAGTTTGATCTACAACAGGGGATCCCATCTCTCAAAGACTATGAGTTTTCCTGGACTGTCTGGGATAACACTATAGTTAGCGAGGCTCCAGATATGCAACGCTTCTAGAGTCAGGACGCAGATGACACCTCGATCCAGCTAGTGGATGGGGACAACACTGGGGTAGCCGACGACTATGATGCCTGGTACACAGGCATCCAACCTCCTCGGATGACAAGGGCTCAGGGTCTGATTCATGTAGTTGTGCATTATATGGGGAGGTGACACCAAGCAACCATTGAGGTGACACAGGGTCATGGCGAGAGAGAGCAGAGGAGGCAACAAGTATAGTAGAGGCTGTGACAGTGGGAGAGGAGGGAGGATAGACCCCATTCTCCACGAAGAGAGAGGCCACCATCGCTCGATAAGGGAAAGGGTTTGGACACAGGAGAGAGTAGTGAGATGGCTACTCTCTGGGCGGAGACTGTCCATCTCCAGGAATAGGTGCAAACTTTATAAGATGAGGCTACACGCCACCAAGCTGAGGCTACACAACTTAGAGATGAGGTTGCACACCTCAGAGCATGGAGCGAAGGAGTGAGCACTCAGGAGCTGGCATGGTCGATTGCTCAGACCACGTTCTATAAGGGTATCTACTTTCAGCTAGTGCTAGAGGTCCCGAGGGTACAGCTGCCAGTCGACATTGCAGATCCGATCAGGGTTGGGTCATCGAGGACTTCATCCTGATCGATGACTAGGACTTGCAGTACCACACATACTGCGATGGGGCCACCTCGTCCACCTCAGGGCAGGGAGGAGATGAGGCTAAGAGCTCGAGGGGTTCTCAAGGCTAGGCTACTGCACTGCACAAACTAAATATATGATTGAGAGGATTGAGTATGCCAAGATGTAGATTGTGGCATACCAATCTAGTTTTGATATGATGTACATATATTGTTGATATATATATATATATATATTTTGATCATATGACTTGTCTTATGTGTTTGTATTATGCTTTAATGTTTTGATGTGATTGATTTGATGATTTATGTAATTATGTCGTTTGGAAATATTATGGTTTAAAGGTCATGCTTTTTAAAATTTAAATGAAATAATCTGATGTAAACAAATTGGTTGTTTGCGGGATAATAATAATAATAATAAAAAGGGACTTTTAACAATAATTTCAAAGGACATTGTCGCTATTATAGACCATTTCATGGAGTCGCCGCTTACTCGGTCGTCAAGCTAATCCCAGTATATAAATATTGTTAAAAGAAAAAAAGTGCTTAAGAGACTGTCTTAAGACTTTGTTGTGATGATGCAAATGATGATGATGATGATGGTGATTTGTTTTTAGATTTCCATGAAAATATTATGCATGAAATATATTAAAGATGATTTTTGCTAGGCATAAATTCCTAAGTGTGATAAATTGTTTGAATAATTCCCTAGGAATTATACCATCATTGGCAAAATTGAAGTTTGACATAATGACATGAAATAGTAACAATGTGGGTTGTTTTAAAGCATAATTGTGTAACATAATGAATTAAGTCATATGTTTTTATGCTTTTAAATAAATGGGAAAATAAAATTGGTACAATGGTTTGTGCTAGCATAGAATATTTAGGTATAGACTTATACCATCATCGCGAAATCCAAAGAAGAAAAATAATAGTTTTATTGCATGGTTGATTTTTAATTGTTGAAAATAAATAGAAAATATGAAGATGAGGACTTGCGCTAGGCATAAAATTCCAATTTAAGTTTTGGAACTATACCATCATCGTGAAAGTCGATAATATATATATGATTTGAGTGTATGTTTTGAAAGAAATTTTGATTTTTTTGAAAATGTATGTAGTCTTTATACTAATCTCTCAAATACACAAAATCTCTCAAATACAAATGTGTGTGAAATTGCTTTGTCCATTTACTAGTTTTGAGCAAGATAATTTGATACAAGTGATTTGAATTAACCAAATAAGTGTTCATTAACCATGATTTAGATGCATATAACCATACCAAACTACTATGTAAGTCGGGTTATCAAGAGCTAGCTAATCCATAAGTAGACATAGGTCTGTACAAAAGGTCGCTAATGTGACAGACATATCACCATGCTAGGAGTTACCCAAGTCCAAGCAGGTTGGGCACAAACCACCTGTTATGGGGCTTACCTCACAATTTTTGAATAATTGAGAATTCCAGGGATTCAAGCTCATCAACCCTTATTTTCTTTTCAATGGGTAGGGAAAGGGATTTTATTGCTTTTGCTTTTGCTTTTCTTTTTTTCTCTTTTTGTATTTTTGTTTTTTTTTTTTTTGTATTTTTTCTTTTGTATTTGAGACAATGCTGAAATAGTGCTGAGATAGTACAAAATGATACTGGAATAATGCTTCTTTTGCTCATAATTTTGTTTGATTTTTCTTTTTCTTTTGCTTCCTATGCTAGGGATACTTGCTTGGATTAGCTGTAGAGCAAGGTATTTTTATTCTGGGTAGGGGTGAGCTTGTCCTTTTGTCAATTCTCAAAGATTCTAGACCATGTGCATGATAGGATAGCAGGGGAAACTTTTCACTCAAGAAACCACTTCTACTATGTAGCATAGCATGGAAATTACAAATGTAATCATTTTATTGTGAAAGAATATGCTTGGTTTAAGTAAATAACAAGATCAATTCTCTATGCTCAAACTTTATTTAATTAAATTTTGTGGACTTTGATATAAGAGAGATTAGTAATCATGCCAGATAAAATCAAGATATTTATTTTTGTGTTTGCAAAAGTGAGGGATTTCAAATAAATGCTAATTTATCCAAGATAATAAGAAAATATAACTGCAATACTTTAAGAAGAAATATATACAACAAATATTTTTGAGGAGTTTGATCATTTTGACTCTCTTTCTTCATTTTTTTTTTGTTGGTTTGTTTTTGTTTAAACAGTTTTATATATATTTTTAAAATGAGACAACATGCAAAATATGTACAAATGAAATGACTAAATTTTATGTGTAATATCGCTTAAGATGCATAATATTCATAGGTTCTTTTAAATATTTACCATCTAAGGTAGCTAATTTGTATGCTGCTGATTCAAATTTAGAAATGATAATATATGGTCCAAGCCAGTTGGGCTCAAATTTACCTTTAAGGTCTTTAGTTGCATTAGTATTTTTTTGATTTTATTTTAAAACAAGGTCGTCAAACTCAAAGGATCGATGACGAACTTTCTTGGCATATGATCTTTTAAGCTTGTTTTGGTAGGCACGAAGATGCTCCAAAGCATTGATGTGCTTTTCATCTAGGAGTTCTAGCTGACTGAGTCTGCCAGCTCGATATTCATCTCCTACTTCGGTATCTTGAAGTAGTAGAGCCAAAGAAGGAACTTCTAATTCAAAGGGAAAAATAGCTTCAGTGCCATAAACCAAGACAAAAGGTGAAGTTCCAGTGGGAGTTCGAACGCTAGTGCGATATGCCCACAAAGTAGGATATAATTGAATGTGCCAGTCGCGACCAGATTTATTGACCAATATTTTAAGAATTTTGATTAAGGTTTTGTTAGATGCTTCTGCTTGACCATTACCCTGAGGATAATAGGGAGTGGACCAGCGATGTTGAATCTTATATTTTTGGCATAATTTCTTAACATATTTATTTTTGAAACAAGTTCCATTGTCTGAGATGAGATTTGTAGGAATTCCAAACCTACAAATAATTTGATTAAAAATAAATTTAGAGACTTGTGTTCCAGTGCAGGAAGCTAAAGGCATAGCTTCAACCCACTTCATGAAATACTCGGTGGCGGTTATGATGAATTTGTGTCCATCAGATGACACAGGATTAATTTTGCCAATAATGTCTAAGCCCCATTTTGAAAAGGGCCAAGGAGATGAAATAACCTACAGCTCTTGTGCAGGCGCATGTACAAGGTCAGCATGTTTTTGGCACTTGTTGCAATGGCACACATAATCATGTGCATCATTTTCCATGGTAGGCCAAAAGTATCCTATCCTAAGGAGCTTTTTAGCAATGACACTACCATTGAAGTGTCCTCCACAAGATCCATCGTGGGCTTCACTTAAAGCTAATTTGGATTCTTCTAGATTCAAACATCTCAATAGGATACCTTCAAAAGATCTCCTATATAAAGTATTGCCAATTATTACAAATCGACTTGCTCGTCTACGTAATAACCGACTTTGGTTTCTATTAGAATTGGCAGGGAAAGTCCCATTTTGAAGAAAATCAAATATATCTGTATACCAAGGTTCGGGAGTAGTTTCATTGATTAGAAACACATCCAAAGGTTCTAAACATGACTTATTTGAAGCGGGTTCCTGGAGTCGACGAATAATGATGGTGGCATATTCGTCATCTAACTCCAAGGGCAGAAGAGATGCAGTTGCGGCCATAGCATCAGTTGCACGGTTGCTAGTTCGAGGAATAGCTTCCAAGGTAACTTGATCAAATAGAGATATTAACTATAAAACATATGCTTTATATGGGCACAATTTATCATCTCTGGTCTGATAAACTTCATTAATTTGGTTTATAACAAGTTGAGAATCACCAAAAACTAGCAGATGTTTGATTTTTAGCGCCAAGGCAGCTCGTAATCCAAGGATTAGAGCCTCATATTCAGCAGTATTATTGGTGTAAGCAAATGTTAATTTAAAGGACAAAGGTATAAGATTTTTTTGTGGGGATATTAAAATAATACCCACACCAGCCCCACTCATGCATCGGGCTCCATCAAAGTATAAGGACCATTGTTCAACACGGTTTGCCTCTAATTGAAGGCATTCATCAGGAAACTCAATGATGAGGGGATGGGTAGACTCTAAGGGTGCAACAGCTAATTGATATGCTATGATTTGACCCTTAATAGACTTCTGTCCTATGAATGTGAGTTCAAACTCGCTTAGAGCAAGAACCCACTTTGCTGTATGACCCGATAAATAAGGTCGACTCATAAGATACCGCAAGGGATCATATTTAGCAATGACATATGTTTTTTGACTGAGCATATAATGGCATAATTTTTGCGTAGAAAATATGACTGCTAGACATAGTTTTTCTAATGTTGTGTAGTGGGTTTCATAACTGATTAAAGTTTGGCTAATATAATAATTAGCACGCTCTCTTTTCTCATTATCAAGTTGAGCTAGCATAGCTCCTAAAGCAAAATCTGAAGCTAAAATATACAGGATAAACGGGCGATCAAGTCTAGGCGGTGAAAGCACAGGTGGGTTAAGGAGGTATTGTTTGAGAAGTTCAAAAGCTTCCTTACATTCGTCATCCCAATTAAAAGGGACATCCTTCTTAAGAAGCTTAAGAAAGGGACCGGTTTTGTCTGCCGACTTATCGATGAAGCGACGGATGGCTTGAAGTTTACCTTGTAAACTTCGTAACTCAGATATATTGGTAGGTGCGGGCATATCAGTGATAGACACAATCTTGAGAGGGTCGATTTTGATACCACGTAAAGAAACTAAAACCCCTAATAGTTTACCGGACTTAACTCCGAATATGCATTTGGTTGGATTTAATCGAATAAGGTATTCTCTTAACCGATTAAATACTTTTCTCAAATCATCTAAATGATCATCTTCTTTAATAGAGTGAGCTATAATATCATCTACGTAATCATGTAGGATATCATGCATCATATCATGAAAGATATAAGTCATGGCTCGTTGATATGTTGTGCCTGCATTCTTTAAACCAAATGGCATCACTTTCCAACAAAAGGTACCCCAAGGGGTAATAAAGGTTGTTTTAGCCTGATCTTCAGGAGCTATCCTGATATGATTATAACCAGAAAATCCATCCATTAGGGACATCATTCCACTCCCCGTAGTAAAATCAATGATTTGATCCATGTTGGGAAGAGGAAAATCATCTTTAGGGCATGCAGCGTTAATATCTCTAAAGTCTGTGCAAACCCTAACTTTGGTAGCTTCTTTCTTGGTGACTGGAACTACATTTGAGATCCATTCAAACATAATCAATAGCTTGTATAAAAACAACATTCAGGAGTTTTTCTAACTCCCCTTTGACTAGCAAGGCCACTTTGGGATGCATTTTTCTAAGTTTTTGTTTAACGGGTTTAGCATCCGGATGGACTACTAGATGATGCATGACTACGGAAGGGTCCAGGACCTGGCATGTCTTCATATGTCCAAGAGAAGACATCTTCATATTCTTTAAGAAATGCAATGTATTCATCTTGTTTTTCTTGACTTAATTCTGATCCAATATTGATTATGTGAGGATTATCCTCGGTTCCAATGTTAACTTTAATGACGTTTTCTACTTCCATGTGTAGATCTCTTTCAAAATTAGGTGGGGCGGGTGAGACGCCCAATTCTTGTAATTATTTTAAGGTTAACTTGGAGAATTCATCTTGAGGAGTCGTGGCCTCAAGTTGGGCTATAGTAGGTATAGAACCATCAAAATAAAAACCATTGTGTAACAACTCTTCAACGGAGACATCATGGAAAATATCTCCTTCCAACTCATCATCGGATTCAACAATCAATTCGGGGTAAGCTATGGATAGCATATTGCATGTAAAGGGATTATTCTTTGGACACAAAGAATCTTGTTTATCTAGATAATCTTGATAACATATGAGTTGATCATCACCTTCAAAAGGGAAGGGTTGACCCTTACTAGGAAACAGGCCCACACCACATCGGGCGGGCCATGGTTCTACCTCGATAGGTTCTTTCATACCATTTTGGAAAGGTCCCAAGCCTTTCCCTTTATATCCCATTTTAAGCATTATAGGTTTAGCTTTAATATATTCATTAGCAAAATAGCATCGAGCATATCCATCACAATGCGTCTTGATGTTTCGGGGTATTCTTCCCCAATCATATCCTTTATAAATAAAAGCACAACTCCCGACTTGGTAAGTACTTCCCATAGGTTGTGGGAGGCCCAAAGTACGAGGAGATGGTGGCAAATTATTTAAAAGAAGTGAATCTTGCATAGAAGCATTTGTTTTTTTTTATATTAAAATTTTAGATAAATCCGGTAAAAGCTCATCAGAAAGAGCATAAGATGTAGAAGGATCATTCCCTATATCTTTAGATGTGGAAGGTATGATAGATGTAGATAATGTGGAGGTGTTAATAAATGGGTCTATAGGTTTTGAAATTATAGGGATGGAACATGAAGGATTGGTTGTAGATCTAAGATCTTTTTGAGGTTCTAGTGTGGTTTGTTCGGAAGATTGTTGAGCTATACATGGGGGTGAAATTAATGGAGGAGAAATAGATGAATTTGTAGGTGTGTGTTTCACACTTTTAGATGAAAAATAAGAATTAGGATGTGTGGATGACAGAGCAGGGCAAAACTGAACTCCAACGGGTTACGCCAAGGCACACATATCAAAGGGTCTAGGATCACCATGAATAGTGACCAACTAATTTTTAAATTCGAATTTAACACATTGGTGTAAAGTTGATGGGACAGCCCGCATCGCATTGATCCAAGGGTGACCCAAGAGTATATTGTACGATGCGGGGCAATGTACAATAAACACGGTTGTATCTAGGGTTCTAGGACCAACTTGCAAGGGTATAGTAATGACTCCACATGTTTCTTGTGTCTCGTCATTGAAGGCTTTGATAATCATATCCGTTCTTTTCATTTCATCACTTCTAAAGCCAAATATTTGGTAAAAGTCAAAAGTGCATATGTTTAGAGATGAACCATTATCAATCAAGACTCGTTTAACAGCTACATCTCCAATTAGGGCAGTAATATATAAGGGGTTATCCTTATGTAGACTATGTTGTGGTATATCTTTATCTCGAAAGTCAATACAATCGACTTCTCGAGTGATGATAGTATTGGACATGGCTTCAGGTTGAATATTTTGAGGTACCATCATTTGGCTTAATGTGAGCATTAATTCATCCCTATGGGTAGGAGAAGATCTTAACAAGTCCAAAAGGGAAATTATGGCTGTAGTATTGGATAATTGTTCGTTAATATTGTAAGGAGGTTTTGGTTGAACATTAGACATATGATTCCCTTTATTGGGATTTTTCAAAATAAATGGAGCTGATCCATCATTTTGAGTTTGATCCTGTTGAGAATTTTGAGCCTGTTGTCTGGTAATGGCTTCGATGGTACCTACAATGTTATATTGAGGATGTTGAACTGGTCTCGGTTGAGCGTTTATGGCTTGTTCATTAGGAAGGAACTGATTAGAAGAGGGTTGAGTAGTAACTCTTCTAGGAAATGGTTCTTCTGGAACCATAAAATCTGTGATAGGTTGAATAGGGTCTGATTCATTTTTAGAACTATTCGATTGATTTGAGGTGATGTCTATTTCACTTTCAGTATCCGATTCTACATCATTGAGATCCGGAGTTTGAGTATTATATAGGGGCATGGTCGTGACCATGGATAAAGTTGTGTCAAATTTTTGTAAATCATGATTAGGTAAATGTCCGCTAATAGTTCCTACATATCGGGTAGGAGGAGGGACATTATGATGCTCAATTTGATTGGCCACTTCTTTACCATGTTTTGGTAAAGGATGTTGAAATATATCCAATGATTGATTAGCATTTTGATTCTGATTTTGGGGAATGGTCTTTTGAGCATTATTAGGAGCATTTTGTTTAGGTTGGAAGGCTTGCACCTCCATTTCATTATTATCAATCAGATCTTGTATTTTATGTTTCAATATTTTACAAGAGTTTGTAGAGTGTCCAGGTCCTCTATGAAAATCACAATGTAAATCAGCTCTATATCCGGGTATAGTTGGATCAGGTTCCCGGATAGCTGGTAATTGAATCAAACCTCTTTCGAGTAATTGGGGTAGAATAGTTGATAATGGTTGATTGAGTCTAGTAAATTCTCGAGGAGGTTTATCAGGAGGTTTCAATATAAATTTTTTTGTTGTCTTCGTTGTATTGATATTAGCAACATTTTTGCTGTCAGTGACTCCGTCACCTACAACTTGTTTATTTTTATACTGATTTTTGGATGTTTTCTCATCATCTTTCTTCCTAAGCTGGCCTCTCCTAATGAGAGCATCTTCCACTCTTCGAGCTAAGTCTATAGCTTGATCGAAGGTGGTCAAGGTAGTAGTTGATAACTCATAGGATATTTGTTCTTGTAAATTATTGATAAAAATATCCAACATTTCCCTATAAGGTAGCACAAAGTGCAGTTTTCCTATCAACTGCCTCCATCTAGCTAAGAAATCAGCAAAACATTCATCTTTGTCTTGTTTTAAGTTGTATAAATATTTAATGGTGACATGCCTCTCGATGTAGGCACTAAATTGATGGACAAAAGATTCAGCCGTTTCTTCAAAATTTCTCAAAGAATGAGTGGGCAATTGATAGTACCACTCTAATGCCATTCCTCCTAAACTTTTTGGGAACATTTTTAGTAATAGCAAGTCATCATGTGATATATCATGACATGCTATCCTAAACATGCGAAGATGCTCTATGGGATCTTCAGTTCCTTTATATATAGGCAGGACGGGCATGGGAAAGTGTTTAGGGTATGGTTGTGCTACAACTATGGGATCCAAAGGCTGACTACACATCTCTCGATAATTGTACGAGGGACGATAGGGATCTATCTGGTCCATACGTGAAGCTAACTGTTTCACCATGGCTTCCAGATTACTGGTTTGCCCACCATATTGGTTCGGTAGGGTATTAATATGGGATTTGTGAGCATATGATGGAGGGACATGAAGATTAGATGCTATATTGCTATTGTGTAAATTTTTGGTAGGAAGGGTGTTATGAAGAAGTTTTGAAGTTGTATTATGTTGTATCCCAGATTGTTGAAAATTGGTGTTTGGCTTCATTTTAGGTTTTTGTCGATTTGAAGCATATTGATCAATAGTTTGGCGAAATAAAGCAGTGAATGAAGGTTTCTTTTGTGTGGGAATGATTTTAGGCTCAATAACAAGGTTCCTTAGGGGGTTGGGTAACCTATTGTTTTTGCATGTTCTGAATCATAGTGACCATATCTCTATTGGATGGTCCAGCCTTATCACTTTCTTGATCAACAAAGGACAAGGGATTAGTGTGTATGTTAAACATATCTTCCATGGCTGCTTGAGTGTCACTAATTTGTCCTCTATCAATACAAACTGCCATATTAAGAGCACCAATGTTATTATTGAAAAATTTCCAGAAATGATCTAAGTTATCAAAAGCAATAGTTCCATCTGGAGCCATTCTAGGGGATGAGGATCCTTCCTCTTTAAGATTTTCTTCTTGTTCATCTACAACAAGCTCATCTTCTGGCTGTTCTAGAGTTCCTCCTTCCGAAATTGAATCCTCAGGAAGGACATTTGGGTTTTTTGTTTTGTCTCCTAACCAATCTTCTTCTTCTTCTTCAGTTTGTTTACCATTCCTAAGTCTAGGCATTGTGCTTAAATTTAGATTTCAGCAAATATATATATACTTGTATATATATATATATATATATATATATATATAACAAGCTTAAGAGGTATATATTTTAATTATATACCTACTATAGTATTTAAAATAAAATGTTTTAGTTTTGTTATGTTTTTGGTTTTTCTTGTTTTTTCTATTTTTTTTTTTGTAACAATATTATAAAGATAACAAACAACACACTAAATGCAAGAAATAATAATAATGAAAGCAATGATCTAGTTTTCTATAAACAATTTATAAATATCATTAATGGGCTCAAGTTCTTCAGGAGTCATGAAGTGTTCTTCTTCAAATTGAAAATTTTCTTTCAAGAATTTGACAAAAAGTGCTATAGTGATATTATCTGTCTCAGATTCTGGTTGGTAGAAATAAAGTTCGTGGCAATACTCTCGATATAACACAGCTCGAGGAACTCTCCTCCACCTTTCCCTATCTGTAAGAACGACCTCTTGATCTTCTACATGACCTAGGAATTGGTGTATAACAGTTGCGTTCTCGAGGTATTCCTCGAAGGTGAACAATTACGAAGACACAAGAGCTCTCCTATAAGCTAACCACCTATGGCAAGCTCTCCGAAGTTCATGATAAAAAATGAGTTGATGAGGATCCAGGATCCTATCTAGGGCAAACCTCTTGATTTGTCTAAGTTCGGTTGATCTAGATGAAATGATACCTAGCCTCCTATCAAGTTCTTTCCACAAAAGTTGGTTTCTATCTGTTTCGAGCACACTAAGCACATAATTAACTTCTATGGCTGCTAATTGGTTTTCAACATTTATAGTGACGACTAGTCTTTTCTTAGGAGCTACCATCTAGACATGATATGCAACTTAGTAGTTTTCTAATGATTTTAAATGCATCTATGTTTTTTTTTTTTTTTCAAAAGGTTTTAGTTTCACGTCGGGTTCACCAAAATGTATCGTTCCAAATTTTCCGCACCCTTACCTTCAGGCTAAAGGATCCACGCCCGAAAGGGGGATGCGGGAAGGATGGGACAATACCTCGGACTGAGAGGCCCTTTGAAGGTCCCGCCTCTTGGGGGAGGTGTATTAAGGTGATTTTTTGACGGATGGTGGGGTTCACCAGGAAACGTTTAGTGGCAGTCTCCACGCCTAGGTTGGGAATGTGTTTAATGTGTTCAATTTTATCTTTAAACATTCAAATCCTAGGTTTGGCCAAATGAATCTAAGTTGTTCTATTATGAAAATGCAAATTAAATGAATACAAAAAATAGAATTAAACATAAAACATAGAGAATATGCTAGATGAGAAAAGCCATACCTGATTTCGGATGTCTGATGGAGATTCTGATTTTTGAAGCAGTCCAGATCGCCTCTGATTTGACAGGATCGTCTGAAATCAGACAAGATCATCTGAGATCTGACGAATTCATCAGATGAATTCATCAGAGACCTGCAAACAGAGAAATAGATACAAAATACAGAAAATGCAGCTATATTGATAAAGGAAAATGATGTGAAATAATAATAAGGATGTTAATAAGATAATCTCGAATAGAAATGCAAGTAAATTATGATGCTTTAATAGCTAATCATGATTTTATTATGCAATTAAACTACATGGGTGAACTCCAAGATGCAGAATAACAAGAAATAATAATAAAACTGACTAAATGCAGAATAAAATAGCAGCAAAGTATAGGAAAAGTGCAAACTCTGGGCATTGATTGCCCCCAATGCAGACTACAGTCGAAATCATCTTGAATTTTGATGGGATCATCCAAGATTGTATAGGATCGTCTACGACGATCTGAGCTTGCTCCGGCTGAAAATCAATGAGGTCCCTGCAAGAAAACTTGGAAAGCACAAATGCAGATGGTAATCCAGGGTATTCTAATGCGCGCAAAGGTCAAGTTACAGGAAAATTCAGCCAGGGGAATGTCAAGGGGGGTCCTAAGGTTTAAATAGGCTTAGGAGGGAGGTTAGGAGGTTGGGGATCATCCCAATTTGGGAGATCTCCAATGGGGAGGGTCTCTAACGGCGCAGACATGCTTCTACCCAGATTAGAGACGTCGTTGGAACAGAATCTAATTATGCACAAATCAGTTTGGGACGAGATCGTCTAGACGTTCTGCTCTAGATGAAATCGTTCGATCTGAGGCGATATCGTCTGATCGGAGACGATATCATCCAACGGTCACAACAAATCCTAAAAATGGCACGAAAAATGGGGAAAGCTATTTAACAGGCGGTTAACGGGCGGTTCGGGGTTAAAATTGAATTTTGAATTATTACTAAAGTAATTTTAATTATTTTCTAAGGTTTACTGTGCCAATTTTGGGGTGCTACACTTTGGGATTCTTTGGGTTTAATGAGGGATGCCTTTAAAATGATCTATTTGTTAGCTATGGAATTCAAATATCCCCTTTATTAGTCTAAAATAAAGGATGGAATCCAAGTCTATCAAAATGTATGGAATATTTTACCCTTTTTGTAAACCAAAATGAGTTTATGGACTTATACCTAAAAGGAAACAAGTTCACTTGGAGCAATAGAAGATTCAAAAATCAGCTTATCTAGATAAGATTAAATAGAGTTCTAATTTTTAAAAAAGGTTTATCTTATTTTGGGATGCTTCCTTAATTTCTCTTCCTAAAATGGGATTAGAACACAACCCTTTACTATTTTAAACAATTCAAAATCCCAAGAAATTCTTTAGACATTTTAGATTTGAAGCAATGTGGATTCAACACCCAAATTGGGAGGATAAAATTAAGGAGTGGTGGTATTATAAATTCTATAGGACATTAATTTCCCAAGTGGAAAATAAACTAAGGTTTGTCAAATCTAATCTAAAAATCTAGAATAAATTTATTTTTGGGCACATCTTTCAAAAGAAGGACCTAATAAAGCAATTGAAGGAAATTGAATTCACTATGAAATTTGGAGATTTTTCTGTGGACACTAGAGATAAGGAGAAAATATTTCTAGAAAAATTTCACAATATTTTTGGTACTGAAGAGATGTTATGGAGATAGAAATCAAGGGCCCTATGGCTTAAAGAAAGAGATCGTAATACCAAATTTTTCCATATTTCTACATTGAGACACAAAAGTACCAATAGAATTAGAGAAATTTTAAAAGTGGGTTGTTCTAAATTGGAGGATATTCAAGAAATTAGAACTAAAGCTATTAAGTTTTTTTAAACTCTCTCAGGTGATAAGGAGGATGGTGATGATCTATTTTTGAGGAACCTACTTCTCAACATCATTCCGCTTATCTTAGAGGACATGAAATCTCACCTAATTATATCAAGAGGGCTATTTTTTCTATGGGCAATTTGAAATCTCCTAGTCCCATCTATAATGACTAAAAACTTTTAAATAATACAAACCTATTAGTATTTGCAATACCATCTATAAAATTCTAACTAAAATACTGGCTAATAAAGTTAATTTTTTTTCCCAGTATTGTCGACCACACTCAGGGTGGCTTTATGGCAAGAAGGTAAACTTTGTATGGTATCATATCAGTTCATGAACTTATTCATTAAGTTGATAAGAGTGGAAGAGCAGGTCTATTCCTTAATCTTGACATGAATAAAGCTTACAATAGAGTCTCCTAGGACTTCCTCTTGAAAGTCATGGCCAAATTTAGATTTCACCAAAATTGGTTAAATCTTATCAGAGAATGCATCTCTACTACAAGGTTTGAGTAATCATTAGTGGGTCTACTAAAATTCATTTTAAGATCCAAAAGGGTATCCATCATGGATATTCTCCTCCCCCATATATTTTTATTTTGATGGCTGAAGCACTAGGAAAATCTCTTAAAGTTGCCTCCTTCGTTGAAGGTATTAGACTTACCCTATATCTAGATCCTGTTATTCACAAACAATTTGTGGATGTTAATATCTTATCCACTTCTACCTCTATCCCTCAAGCCAATAAATTCAAGGATATCATATCCTTATTCAATATAGCTTCAAGCCAAAAGATCAATTTCATTAAGAGTAAATTCTTCTTCCTTAATACTCCTCCCAAGAGGTAAAGAAATATTGCTCAAATTTTGGGGTGTGAGATTGTTGAACTTCCTTAAATTTACCTTGGGATGCCTTTCTTCAAAGGTAAACTAAAAGGGAATCCCTGGGATCCTATGGTGGAGAGAATCCAAAGGAAGCTTGCTGGTTGAAAAAGTGCCCTTCTTAGTGAGGCAAGTAAAGCCCAATTAGTGAAATCCACTCTTCAAAATTTTCCTATATATAATAAGACTCAAAATTATCCTAAAGAGCCCAAATTTAAAATACAAATCAAGCTGAAAATAATATTAACATTGCAAAATTTAAATAGGCCTTCGCAAAACCAATTTACAACAATACGCCCTCAAATCTCTCAGGAGGAGAAATAGGGAGGAGTACCAAGCAATATGCCCCTTTATCATAGAAGGAGAAATAGGGAGGAAAGAAAATATAATATTGCCTAACTATCCCTAAAATATCTACAACTAATATTTACTAATAAAAAGAAACAATCGGTTGTTGACAAATTATATTGCCTAATAATAATTAGCTAGGAAACTATAAAAAATAGAAAATGCCTAGGAAACTATGAATTTGATGCCCTCATCATACCTCCCCACTCAAGTAGCATTGGAATCCAATGCATACATAGTAGGAGTAGAAGGTTGAGGTACAAATAACTACAAAGAGAGCTCATAACTAGGCGTAAAATCATTCTGGATACCCTGGATGCCGATGTAGAGATACAACGTCAAGATGACTCCAATGCCAAGGAAAGACAAGGAGTAAAACACCTATTGCTCTGCATATGCTGTTGAAAACCTGGAACCTCTAAGAGTCCACAATAGCCAAGTGGCAACAAAGCCAAATGGAGAGATGTAATTTCGTGATAGGAAATTCTAACAGTGAAGGAGCCCGCTCAGATCAACTTGTAAAGAGGCTATTGCAGTTCTCGAGGTAGACAAAAATAGGTGTAGAAGAAGAAAATTATTGATGAAGAAGGAAGAATGACCACCTGAAAAGGAAAAATCTCCTGAAGACCATGATATTAACCATAGTAGGTAGACCTGTCAATTGATATTGTAAAGATGAATGACCACCTGAAAAGGACTAAATTATTTGAAGGACATGAGACTAATCGTAGTAGCTAGCCTGGCCATGAAATATATCAATAGAGTAGCCTTATGTTCATTGGTGAAAGCCAAAAAGGCTATCAGATTGTATCAAATAAATTAGTACAATAAAGCCCATATGGGATGAAGTGATCTGCATAATAAGGGGAGTGTCAGGTACCACCTAAATGGACTCCATATAAATCCACTAAATTTTGGAATCCTAAAATGGGAGGAGAAATTAAACTCCTCAAATACCTGCAGAAACATGTGTTCTAAAATTTTATAATGGTGCTATGAGTTTCAAGCACTTGTTGAAGCTGAAAAGGTCTTCAATATTTGCCTCATAGGCAATACAATATGCTATGGTTTTCAAGCATTTCAAGAAGCCATCAAGGCTTTCAATATTTGCCTCGTAGGGCAAGTGACAATCGTGCTATGAATTTCAAGCACTTTAGAAGCCATCAAGGCTTTCAATATTTGCCTCGCAGGGCAATTACAATGTGCTATGGTTTTCAAGCACTTTAGAAGCCATCAAGGCTTTCAATATTTACCTCATAAGGCAATTACAATGTGCTATGGTTTTCAAGCACTTAACAAGAAGTCGAAAGACTATTAATTGTTGCCTCGCAGGGCAATTTACAATTGTGCTATGAATTTCAAGCACTCATAGAAGCCAAAAAGGTCTTCAATATTTTCCACGTAGGGCAATATAATATGCTATGGTTTTCAAGAATTTCATGAAGCCAAAGGCTTTCATGGGTTCCCTTGAAGGGAAATTAACAATTGTGCTATGATTTTTTTTTTTGGTGGTGGCCACAAGGGGTAAACAGACTGTGACCACGAGGGAACCATTACATAACATATCCGCAACATGTGAGGCGAGAGATTTGAACCTGGGCCTCTCAGCAACTAGAGAGGTTTAACTACCCACCTGCTCTCCAACTCCTATACATGGGCGGATAATTGTGCTATGATTTTCAAGCACTAAAGCAAAACAAGATTGCTTTTACAATGATTAACTTATAGGTAATTTGCAAAACCACAAGTCCCCAATGCTTAGAGATTACAAAAATTTTGCAAAAATAATCCTTGTGGGATTTAACAATATTTAGCAAAGGAATTTGCAAAAATTAAGCCTCTTAGGCATTACAATGTTGTGTGAGCTTGCCAAATAAATGCTAAGGTGGAAATGGCAAAAGAGTGCCATTTAAGGAATTAAATTTATAAAAACAATTTAATTCAATTTAATTAATTAAATTTAAGTAAATTAAATTAAGTGTAATTTAATTTAAATAAAATAAAATAATTAATTGCCACCTTAGCAAAAATTTAGTTGGGCTAATCCAGCCCGCTCAAAAATAGCCTCCAATGGTCAATGGTGACCATCCTCGATTAGTGTGCAACAAGAAACAAATATATTTGGGTCTGCCAAAATAGACTACCCCACCTTCAATTGGTAGATGCGGCCACTGTGTGGTGGTCAAAACAATATGTGGCCTTCCACCACTTTATGGTACACTAAGTATCAACCCATGATAAATGTGGGATTATCACCTAGGAGCTAAACAAAAACTAGCCATCCCAATAATGCGATTGCAACTTCAGGCCAATTTTATGCGATGAAAGCATGCAACTGTAGATAGAATTTGATTGCAATGGTTTCAACCATTAATGCATCACTTCCTATGTGCTTGACATCGTAAATACACTGACACTCAGCTAGAATACGTGGTTGTGTTTCCATAAATATGCTAAAAGATCTAGTTACGTGATATCAATGGGTTTGTATGATGGTTCGATATATCATTGAGGGGTATCCACCAATGCCTACAAGGTGGATATGATCCCAAACACGCCTACAAAAAAAACTTATAAATAGGATTTTATGGAGTGCATGCATCACTTGGAGAAAACAGAGAATCCTAAAAAGCATTAGAATGTTCGACAAATGCTTTACTGCATGCAACGATCACAATACAAAAAGAAAATCACCAGATAGTCATTCATGTCTTTGAAATCAATTCGTAGGAGATGTGGGAAATGAATACATGGGAAATATTTATCCCACATGCACAACATGGGTTAAATTGCACGAATTTAAAAATAAAATGATATCGTATGGTTAATGACCACCATACGATGGTCAAGCCCTTCATGTCACTCCCTTAGTCAAGTCACCTTGCACCGCTATGCTCATTTCATTGACTATTGCGATATGGGTATGTCATCGATTTATTTTTTGTTAGATTATCACTCAAGTTTTTTCCTCCCCACCAGTGTAGTCTAGGTTGCATTGCATTGGTCCTCGAGTTAGTTTTTTCCATCTATCCACTATGTCCTCTAGTTGTGTGTGGTGTTGAGTCAGGTTTGTGGACTTGCTGGTCCACGTCAAGTCATTTGGAAGTCCACCAGACTCATTGGAGTCAAGGTCTATGTCGAGACCCGTTGGTCCTTGTCAAATCATTTGGTAGTTTTCCATACTCATCCACATTAAGTCTTTAGGCTTGTATCGTCTGGTGCTTGTAGGAGTCCATCTTCGATGCCACATACACCTATCTTAGTAGCTTGCTATCTAATTATAGAACCAAAATTAGGGTGGATTAGCCACTCCAATAAACTCCCCCACTAGGAGTCCACCATAGCCAAATGGAAATAATACTATGAGAGCTTACTGAGCCTGATACTGAAGGATCATCATAGGCTATGATACCAATAATAAGGCTCAAAATGACCCTAAAGAGCCCAATTTAAAATACAAATAAATATGAAAATAATATTAACATTGCAAAGTTTAAGTAGGCCTTTGCAAAACCAATTTACAAAAATACACCCTCAAATATCTCAGGAAGAGAAATAGGGAGGAGTGCCAAATAATATACCCCTTTCTTGTAGAAGGAGAAATAGGGAGTCAAGCAAATATAATATTGCCTAACTATCCCTAAAATATCTACAACTAATATTTGTCGATAAAAGGAAACAATCGGTTGTTGAAAAATTAAGTTACCTAATAATAATTACTTAGGAAACTATAGAAAATAGAAAATGCCTAGCAAAATATGAATGTGATGCCCTCATCGATATATTTCCTATTTCTATTAAAAATCCCTATTAAAGTCATTCAAAAATTTGAACACATTAAAAAAAAAACTTCCTCTAGTTGGGTGCTAAATAAAAAAAGATATTTACCTAGTCTCTTGGGATCAAGTTTACAACAAAAAATAAGCAAGATATCTAGGCCTCAGAAAGCTAAATCAAATGAATAAATAATTAATGGCTAAGCAATATTGGAATATATTTAGAAAGGAAAACTTAGGCTGGGTGCACATTATCTCAAGTAAGTATTTGAATCATAATAAAAACTTCCTTGTGGATCCCCTTCCATCCTTAGGTTCTACCTTTTATCTTAGCATTCTCAAAACAAAATCAATCATCCGTAAGGGTTACAGGTGGAATCTAAGGAATGGTAAAAAAATTGATTTCTAGGAGGATCCTTGGCTTATGAAATCCCATATTTCTAACTTTCCAAATATATTAGTTGTGGAGCCTAAAAGGTAGCTTCTCTTTAGCCCCAAAGTGGTTTATTTTAATAAAATAACTAATGGTAGGAAAAACTGGAAATCTCTCTATCCCTAAACTGAATCTAGAAGAGGAAGAGGGTATTAGATTTTCATCTGATAATTTGAGAATGCAGGTTATTAAAAGTTTATATGAGGATGATTATTATTTTTTGAACGGTGAAAATATGGCTCTTTGTCTGTAAATTCTATTTAATTGCTGAAGAAGAGCATAATGCTTGGTTTCCTTGTAGAAAAAAAATGGTTTAAAAACCGCATCCCTAAATTCAACTTCTTCTTTTGGTTGGCTATTTAGAATAAGGTCATGATTATAGAAAATTTTTAAAAAAGAGGAATGTATATTTTTAATAGGTGTTATCTCTGTGAAAAGTGCATTGAAAATTCAAACCATTTATTCTTTCAATGTTCCTTTTTTGAAGTTATTTATTCATTTTTGAATATCCTTAGGGTTTGATGGTTTTTTTTGTGTCTCCTCTTCAATGTTTGTAATCGGTGGACCTCTCCATTTTTCAACCCAATACTAGATTCTATGGTCCTTTATATGGAGTAATGGTCTTTGTGATGATAGTTATTTGTCTAGAATTTATTTTTATGATGAGGTTTATTAAGAATATTTTAACCTACAAAGTGATCGAAATGGTTAGTGTTTTTTATCTAGGGTCTTGTCTTTCTAGTACATTGAGGAGAACTATTTGGCAATATAATATCTTATTCAAATTTGAACTCTTTCTTAGTAGAATTTTTTTTGTAACTTGAGTTCCTAATCCTCGGTGGCAACTTTGACACTTCTTATTTGATGACCAGGTAGTCTTTAGCATGTGGCATTTTAATAGGTAGTGTAAAGAGTGGTAATTCTCCTTGTGGGTTGGAATCATGTGGTACATATTAAAGGATTCAAAGTGGGCCAAGACCCTTTATAGAACTTATCACCCTATTTTCAATCTCTCATTTGCAAGGTTGGTGAACTCCATTTGGGATATTCATAAATGAGAAGAGGATCAAAGCAATTTGGAGTGGTAGTCAACAACTTGCAACAACACCTCACTTCTTAATCATGATCACATTTGTATGGAAATTATTCATCATAGGTTGATATGGCATACTATGAGTAGCATATGATTTACCACTTCAGGCCATGCGACTGATTCTAAGTTTGACATCTTAGTATCTACTATTTTGGATCTTCCTCTTATTATTTGGTGTAGTTTTCATGATGCAAGGAGGAAGAATCTAAGTTCGCACGAGTCCTTCCTTCTTGTTGAAGCTTGGGCCAACTTTATGACTTCCAAAAAATTTCTATTTGGAAGGCATGTTAATCATAACTTGAATATTACCACTACCTTATCCACTATCTCAAGGTATCCTACTAAACTAAATTATTAGTGATGCTCCTTAAAAATGAGATCTAGATTTTTATCGAGATGGCTTAAGACCTTATGAATCACCTTCTAGACTTTGTTTCTTTTGTTAAGAGAGCATTCTCTACTATTGTGTTTAATTTAACTCTCCTTCAAAGTTTTATGGTCTATGGGAGGTTAGATGCAATCTTGTAGATATTCTTAAGGGTCTTCCATAAAGTTAAGTACTTGAACATGGTTATGGTGGAAGTGGAACCCCCCACCCTAAACTTGGATGAGGAGGTTAAAATATTATGAAGAAGGATGGCCTTCTTGAGTTCCTCATGTGTTTTAGCAAGTTTTATAGGGTGCTATCTCTAAGTGACCATTCTTGGAAGGATGACATGGTGAAATTTGGAGGTCTAGAGTTTTAAATCAGCATTCCTGTCATTTCAGAAGCTATAGGCCTTATGATGGAGGGTGCTTGTTTGAATAGGAAGAAGTACACCCTAGCCAAGTAGCTTAGGGACTTCCTAGTGAAATATGAAGAGCTAGAGAAAATCCAAAATGGGTACCTTGAATCTCCCTTAAGGCCCCTTGGAATGGGGTTGTGCTTCTCATAATGGATTATTTCACCCTTGATATCAACTAGGACATTATCAAGAGCTATAACTTCACCTTATTGAACCAAATCCATTGTAATAGAAGGCTGAATATACCATCCTTCCTATTCAAATATATGGAGAATATAATATTGCATGTGAAGAAAGGGGATTTAATGGACTCCATCCACAAAGGTCTTGTTAAAATAATATTTGACTACATGGTTAAAAAATATGGTAGATTGAGGGAGGCTAAGCTAACATTGGTGTATAATCCTGTTGAATCTCCTAAAATCGAGGATTTTCTAGTTTCTTCTCCAAAAAATTCTCTCAACACTCAATCCCCTAAGTTCGAACTAGCTCTAATTGAATCCATAGTTTTCCCTAGTGGAAAGGTGTTAGAGATGCAAAAGGGGCAAGGTGATATTTTAGTGGTTCGTAGAGGTGATAGAGAAACTGAGGATATATCCAAATGCTCTAATTATCTATTTTATAAAATGACAAAAGTGGATAAGACCCCCTTATTTATTACAAATTTTTAAAGATTCCAAAGAATTTAGTTTAGTTAGGAAAAAAAAGCCTTCCAAGGGGTATTTTGTGGGCAAGAAGGAAAAGCCCAGTAGTTCTCAAGATCCCTCAAAACCCCCCAAATCATTAAGAAGAATGATGAAATAATTCATGAGATCCTTAACTAGCAACCTTAAAGTGACTATCTTATGCATGGAGAAGGTCAAAGAACTGATGGAATAGGATCAGTGAAAACTGGTGGGGATGAGAATATTGAAGATTGAGGTATTTTCATTCTCTCGGTTCTCCCTACTCCTTCCCTGCACTTCTTATAGATCTTATATTTTGGTAGGTGATATTTTGACTTGTTGATTATCCCATATGGTGGGACAACTTTTGGTCTTTTATTTTTGACCTTGTAGTGGTATGAGGATCCTAGGGATGGAGGCTTATACATCCCTTTGGTTCTCCCTATTCCTTTTTGCTCTTCTTGTTGTCCTTCTACTTTGGTAGGTGATGGTTTGAATTGATGTAATTCCCATAGGGTGGGATAGCTTTTGGTCAGTTAGTTTTTGGCCTCAATTTTAGAAGTTGTAGCTTCTTACTTATAAAAATTTGGAGGCCCTTTCAAAATTGATAGGGATTAGTGTATTACCATTACTTGTAATAAGCTGATAAATTCTATTTATGACCACTTATTTTATTTAGTTGTAATAGATGAGGTTTATAATTGTTAACATTTAATACAACCTTATCTGATTGAAAGCTTTGTAATACCTATTTATAAGAATATTTTGATAATAAAAATTAGTTTTCATTCATGCAAGCCTTTCGTGTACTATTTGTAATTGTGTTCCATATCATTGGTATTAGAGTTGAGCACTAGGTAGGCAAGTATCCTCTTCCTCTAGTACAATTTTTGGTTCAAAATAGGAATGAGAAAACCTCCCATGGATATTGGTTTGGTGGTTTCATCTACCATTTAACAATAATTTTACATTTCTTTTATAGACATATTTTATTTTGAGATTGGCTTGCACTCTGATTAATTTGAAAACTCAGCTCGTAAAACTTATTACAACTTTGATTCACACTGTTTTACTACTTAACTATGTTTTGTTAATTGTTTTCCTTCTAGCAGCTCATTTGTAGCTCCTTTGCAATTTTTTTGTTTGATGCCATGCTCAATTCAAATCTTTATGAGGTCTTTGATAGACTTATAGATCTCTTTATGATACATGAGTAGATTCACATGACTATGCTTACCAAATTTTAGCATATTTAAGCTAAAATAGTCATAGTTATTGACAAAGTTCTCACCGATGAAGAACCTGATCTAGAACTTGTTCTAGATACTAAATATTATAAAGCAACACCTAGAATCAAACCAAGATTTATGGGTGAGATGCCCATCATATTTCCATTAGATAATGTTGCTAATGGTGTTGACATTTTATTTGTTGTAGATTAAGAAAATCAAGACATTGCAGATTGGAGCTCACTTGAAGCCATTATAGTTGAAGAATAAGTTGCTTCCTCTACCAAAAGCAACTATCTTGTTGATGTTCCAATCATTTTTATTGATCTAACGATTCCAAATTTTTAAAATTAATCTGTAGTTTACAGGTTTTAATCCATTTGCTTCATGCTCAAGCTCTTCATATCCTTGGAGTTTTGATCTCTTGTTTTTGTGGCATTATCTCAATGACACCACTTTATTGCTACCTAATTTTGATAAAGGTTGTCTCGCTTCTCCACTTGAACACACAACTTTCATTGCAGCCCTCGTCCATCATTGACACACTCAACTACACTTTTGTGCTTTTGTAGTTTTTTTTCTACCCATTTGTCGAAACTCAAATATGTTTCCTCTAGCTAATCTATGTCCTCTGGATTTGCTTTGTATATTACATTCTCTATCCTAAATTTTTGGTGTAGATCAAATATATTTTTCATTTCCAATCCATTTCACTATTTTTCAGCAATTTCATTCATTTTTGACATCAATCTATCATTTTCACCGATCAACCATTTCTTGTCCATCATGGTGATCCTAGCCATCATCGGATCCTATGCTTTCTCTCTCGATGGTTGGCATTTCTTTTGCTCACCATCATGACCAATCTCAATGTTGTTTATGGATTTACTTATACACCCTAACCACTAATTGTGCCATTCTTAGGTCCTCGTTGTACCACACATATGGACAATGATCACTCTACCCCATTTTTTCACTGGATGCACCAACCATCTTACTCTTTGGTGTGACATTCTCCATGGGCTTCACCAGTTGTAGAGCACCTCACAACCCTGGTCTACCACCAATGTTTTTACTCTATATGCCTTATGATATTAGCATGTTATGACACTCTCTACGGTTCTCTATACCATTTTTATGCCATTTCCTACCATTCCTAGTGATGTTTTCAATTTTTTTCAACATCTCTTGTGCATTTCACTCATTTTTGGATGATTTTGCACATTCCCTATGCATAGATCACATTTTTGAATAGTGATCTACTCTTTCTCGATGTTCATCCATAATTTTTGCATTCACCTATTGTTTCCTATCGTGTCGTGAGGTGATTCAAAAATTTTCTTGCACGAGTCTAGCTTCTTGAAAAAGAAAAGTAATCCATATTAAAATATTTGCAACATTCCAACAACTTTTTTCACCCAGTATCAATGTTTTTGGTAGTTTCTCTTTCTCGATAATGTTTTTTGCACATTTCAAAAAAGTGTTTTGTTTATGACCACAAAAATTAAAAATCTTCGTAAGTGTTTTGTTTTTTCATGGTGTTTTAAGCTTTTTCGAGCCCTTTTTCCTATTTTCCAAGGTTGTTCACCCTGTTTGGCCATCGCATTAGGGTTTTCCTACCCTTCACCAGTTTTATTTTAAAAAATTTCTCTTGGGTTTTATCCCACATTTGGAGGTGTTGTGGCTGATCCACAACGTACCCCAAAATTGGGGACCCACATTTTTTGCATGTGTTCCAAGAAGACCGAAGTGGCCCATAGGCTAAAGTTCAAAGAAAAAAGCAAAATACCACAAGGAGAAAAAGTGTCGCGATATCGCGACATGTTGCACTGTCGCGGCCAAAAAAGAAAAAGTGTCGCGATATCGCGACATGTTGCACCATCGCGGCCAAAAAGAAAAAGTGTCGCGATATCGCGACATGTTGCACCATCGCGGCCAAAAAAGAAAAAGTGTCGCGATATCGCGACATGTTGCACCATCGCGGCCAAAAAAGAAAAAGTGTCGCGATATCGCGACATGTTGCACCATCGCGGCCAAAAAAGAAAAAGTGTCGCGATATCGCGACATGTTGCTCCATCGCGGCCAAAAAAGAAAAAGTGTCGCGATATCGCGACATGTTGCTCCATCGTGGCCAAAAAAGAAAAAGTGTCGCGATATCGCGACATGTTGCTCTATCGCGGCTAAAAAAGAAAAAGTGTCGCGATATCGTGACATGTTGCATTTTCGCCCAAGAAAGGAAAAAAAGAAAAAAGTGTCGCGATATCGCGACATGTTGCATTTCGCGACCAAACGAGGAAAGAAAGAACAAGAAAGAAAAGTGTCGCGATATCGCGACATGTTGCATTTTCGCGGCCAAAGACAAAAAAGTGTCGCGATATCGTGACATGTTGCATTTTCGCGGCCCAAAGCAAAGGAAAAGAAGAAGAAAGAAAAGTGTCGCGATATCGCGACATGTTGCATTTTCACGATTCAAAATGGGCAGACAAGAAGAAGAAAGAAAAAGTGTCACGATATCACGACATGTTGCATTTTCGCGATTCAAAAATGTCGCGATATCGTGACATGTTGCATTTTTGCGGCCAAAAGGAAAAAGTGTCGCGATATCGTGACATGTTCCATTTTCGTGATTCAAAGCAAAGAGAGAGAGAAGAAAGAAAAAGTGTCGCGATATCATGACATGTTCCATTTTCGTGATTCAAAGCAACAAAGGAGAGCAAGGAGGCAAAAGTGTCATGATATCGTGACATGTTCCATTTTTGCCAAGGTAACGGACCTGCATAGTGACGTGGACATAAGGACAAAATCCAGTGAATAAGACAAGTGTTACATAAGGAATATTTAATGATTTGAAATCATTTAAGATGGTCATTACACATGGAGGGAAATGGACGCAAAACCATGTGGAGAAATCGCAGTGAAGGGCCACAAAATGGAAAGCAAAGCACACGCATACAAAGGAAGGTGAAATGAACAGTCAGGGAAGGTGAAACGAACAACCATCGAAAAATGAAACGAACCGTCAGGGAAGGAAACAAGGTTTTCACAAGTTTAAATATGCCATTCAAAGAGGCCAGAAGGGGGAAAACTTTTTAGAGAAGATTGCAGTAATGAAGGCAAGGCCTTAGCACTGGGTTTCTATGGATATTTTCTTCCACATTGGACTGGTTTTTCTTCTTCCATGGAAATGGGTTGGAAACTGCTGCGAGCAGAGTTGCAGAGTTGAAGGCGAGTAGGCCATTCTGGGCCTGTTTGAGTTGTTTTTCTTCCATGGACTGGTTTGGGAAAACCAAAAATTCTGCTATTGTAAAATGACACATTTTTAATGCAGAAGTGTTCAGAAATTTGCATCTTGTGGGCAAGAAAGAAGGAGATTTTCTTTGCATGCTATGGATTTAATGTTTATTCTTTCATCTTTTCAGATTTCGAATTTATAGATAATGTTGATGCCATTTCTTTGGGTTACATTAGGCGAATATTTGAAATCTGAATTTTATTTCGTACCCTAGGAACCAGCACTTAGCTTATCCGGATTGTGCTTGTTTGCAGGTCCAATAGGTTAGGTTGCATGCATGGAGACCTCACATCTTCGGTTTTGTCGAAATAGGATAGCATCATACTGAACGCATTTTATTTTCAATTTTCTGCATTTCATTTTTATTTTTCTGCATTTTATATTTTTCCAGAAGTTTTAACTTTCAAGGCATTAAAATAAACATCTAAAAAATATCAAAATCCAAAAAAAACAATGAACAATCACTAAAGTTTCATGGTGAAATAAATCAACATTGCCCCTTGTTTACAGTTACTTGCAATCACTAAGGTGTTCCAAGCATTTAAATTGAATATCTTTATTTGAGATTACTAATACATATATGCAAATGCTAATACAGCGGAGACCTTGGAGAAGTTGTTTGTTTAACTTCTTTGCAAGAGGGGATTTGGAACCCAAATCCTAAAGGAGAGTGTACTTTCACAATCGGGTGAAAATACCACTCAACAGATTGGCGCTAGAAGGAGGGCCTGAATTGTTTTATTTCGAGTGTGATTTAAATGCTATAGGGATTTAAATTTTGAATATTTCATGCCCTATTGATTATTATCTTTAGCCCTCTTTTAACAATACAACCTTGTAGTGTTAAAAGGAGGACATGAATTGCTATGCATTGTTCTAACGCTTTTGATTGTTCATACAGGAATAAGATGTTTTGAATAAGGTGTTTTGATTGTGCATTGTTTTAGAATATTGCTTTGTCATGGTTCCTTCTTTCATTCATGACTAACAAATTGGTTTTGAAGTTATTTCTTTGAATTTCACTAATTACAGGATTTTCTTTGTGTCGCAGGTTTTCTTTGAGGTATTGAGAGTTTTGGCAGATTTTGTAGGGTAGTTTCATTTACAAGCTGGACCCATCGCATCGCATCACAACTAGGTCCAATACAACCGAGGAAACCATATTCCAAAGCCTCCCACTCACTCGTAGGAATCCAAGGAATAAAACCGAGCAAATTGTGGTCCCGCGAGATATTCTCTGTTATAGAAGATCCTTCTATTTCCAGGCACACCTAGCGGACTTGCACCGGTGGTGTCATTTGCCACTAGTGTACCAATTATCGGTACCATTTCCACGGTTCTTGTAGGGTTATCATCATCGATTTTGAATCAAATGGCCCAACCTCCACCACCTCCTTGGTACGGAGCCAATAACATTCCTTTGAATATTGCAGGGGATATTCACGAGATCCCTAAGAATATAGAGAGATTTTTGCCCAAATACAAACCGGATGGCCCAAGGACCGCAGAAGAACATATTCAGGCCTATAGGGATGTTTTGATAAGATTGCAAGTTCAACATGAAGATGTGGCTTGTAGACTCTTCCCCATGAGCCTAGACCAAGTGGCTTACGAATGGTATATTTGCTTACCTCATTGGTTCCATTACGTCATGGACGCAAATGGAGGATGCTTTTGTCAACCAATTCAGGTCACCATTAGATCCCACCATCATCTATAATCAGTTCATTACATGCAAAAGAGGCCAGGGTGAGCCAATCCAAACTTTTAATCAGAGATTTCAGAAGTGCTATAATAGAGCAATTCGACATTTTACCATTGATCCCGTAGTAGCTTTGCAAATATATTTTGGGGCATTGGATCCTATGACGACAATGTTTGCAAGGCGAAATCCTCAAGTTACCACACTTGCTCTAGCCTACAATGAAGCTATGACCATTGAACAACAAATGACACCACAAAGTTATGGGTTTTCCCAGATGCCTATGGTAGGACAATATGGTCCTTATGGTCAAACTCCTATGATGAATCAGATCATGGCACCGCAAATATCAGGCATAAATGCTTTGCCTTATCAACAACCATATTCATCAACACCCGCTTACGCACCCATTCCAATTCAACCAATCACATCCATTCCTCCCATTCCTCCATTTCTACAAAATAGTCAATAGACTATGCAAGGAGCTAGTCTGGTTAATTCTCAGGCTATGGTTCCTTTCCCCAATCCAATTCCGATTCAAAGTGTGAATCCCTATGCAAATCAAGTGGCTCAAAATCCAACTCCAGTGTTGAGTCAAGATCTCACCAATCACGCAAATCCTATTGGAACTAGCAATAACATAGCTCAACCAAAAGAGATTTATTCAGAGGTTGAAGAACTCAAAAGGATAGTTCACAAATTGAGTAATGATCTGGTTCAAAAATAGAAGTATGAATCCCATGCCTCTCACCCAAATCAAAATTTCAATAATAGAGGGAGACAGTGGAATACGAAGCCAAACAATGGGGGTGTGCCTTCCCCTATTGCTAATCAGATAGATACTTCTGCAGGACCAAGTCACTCTAGTTCCATTCTTAATATTTCTGATTTTGCATGGGAAAAGGGGTGTAGATTGCATAATACAAAGGAGCATAATGAAAGGAATTGTCCCGAAATTGCTAGGTATACCCATTGTCTCCAAGCTCAAGTGGATGATTTGGAACTTGTGCCAAATGAGGGTCCACCCCAACATCAACAAGGAGAGGACAACATTTTGGTGGTGGAAACTCTATATCATCAAGAGAGTGGGAATGAGGAAGAAGAGGATGAAATCTTGGAACAGGAAGTGCAAGCTTTTAGAGAATTTAGAAAGGGGAACCATGGATACCATTTGAGGAGTAAACTCAAAACCCCTAAAACATCCTCAACTCCACCAAGCAATTCTATTATTCCTCCCGATGCTAAGGCTGATAATAATCCCCCTCCTCCATCTGGAAGAGAAACGTCTAAGGACACACAAAAAACATTGAAGCTTGAGAAGTCAACTTATGACATAGTGGAGGATTTAAGGAAGTCCAAGTCTAGCCTTTCATTTTTAGAGGCGGCTAGGTTGCCTGGCCAAAAGGAAGCATTGATAAAGGCTTTGGGCTCATCTAGTCAAATACAGGAAGGAAAAGAAGTAGAATCTCACATGGTTTTACGAAAGGAAATATGGGATGTCCCTCCTTTTTTATTGACTATGAGGATTGCTGGCAAAAATTTGCACAATTGTTTGGTGGACACAGGTGCCACAAGTAACCTCATGCCTACAGAAATTTGTCAAATGCTAGGCCTAAAGCCTGTTTTTGCTAAATGCAGGGTTTTGCAACTGGACCGGTCTGAGGTAAATGTGGTAGGGACCCTCTACGATGTTAAGATCCAACTCAATTCTGAACCTAGGGTCCAACAAGTGGTTGATATTTTGGTTGTCAATATCCCAAGTCGATATGGAATGTTACTTGCTAGGGATTGGATGAAAAGTTTGAATGGTTATTTCGCCACTGATTGCTCACACATGTGGCTACCCTGGAGAGGGATTGCTAATCAAATTAGAGTGGAAAATGAGCCAAGGCTTAAGGAAATCATCACAGAATTCAACAAGCCAAATGAAGTTCAATTTTTTGAACCTGAGTTAGGGGTCTATGCTTTTGATGTTGAAAGAGCTACCGAAGAACCTCAAAAAGAAGCAATTTCCTGTAGCTCTTCTGAAGAAGATAATCTCGTGTGGTTACTCAAGTTTGATGGATCTAAGTCAAAACAAGGGGTAGGAGCTGGAGTGGAACTCACTTGTCTGGGAAGTAAACCAATGTTTGTTGCCTATAGATTGCAATTTCCTTGCACTAACAACGTGGCAGAATATGAAGCTCTTATCTTTGGATTACATTTGGCTTTGAGCAAGAAGGTTAAGTGTTTGAAAGTATTGGGAGATTCGGAGTTGGTTGTCAAACAAGTTAAAGGACAATATACCTATCACGATAAGAGATTGAGCCTTTATAGAAATAGGGTGAGGGACCTCATTGAGGAATTTGATGCTTTTAATATATCCCTTATTTCTAGGAAAGGAAATCGTATAGCTGATTCTCTGGCGGTCGTTGCAGGCATGTTAAATCCAGTTGACATAAAAAAATGCAAGAAGTTTTCCATTGAGTTGGTCCCTTGCCCATCGATACCTGATAACGTCAGAAACTTGCAAGTTTTTGAGAATGATAGACACATTTTCGAATTTGTCACCAATTCAGGTATTTTTGAGAACCAAGTGATTGATGAAGATCAAAGGTGGCAAGAAGAAACAGAAGGAGAAAGCGAAGTTACATTTCAATCCAACAAGATACCTAAGAACATCGTTTCATTGGAGAAGGTGTTTGATATGGGATATAAAACTAGAAAAGGAAAAAGGGTTCCACCTCCTAAAGATGCTTGTGACCTGATCAATATAGGGAGTGTGGATAATCCGCGTGAAGTGTACATCGCAAAGGCATGTACAGCTGATGAGAGGGAAAATATAATATGTGCACTAAAGTATTACATGGATTGCATTGCTTGGAATTACAATGAGTTGAAAACGTATGATCAAAACGTTATTATGCACACCATCCCTCTAAAACCGGATTCCAAACCCTTGAGACAAAGACAACGACCTGTTAACCCATTACTTGAGCCCTTGATTGAGAAAGAGGTCAAGCGGTTGTTGGACGCAAAGATAATATTTCCCGTTAGGCACTCAACTTGGGTCGCTAATCTTGTTCCAGTAAGAAAGAAGAATGGGGAGATAAGGCTATGCATAGATTTTAGAAATCTCAACAAAGCCTCACAAAAGGATAATTACCCACTACCATCAATTGATGAAATCTTGCAAGCGGTGAATGGGTCTGAAATGATGTCTTTTCTCGATGGGTATTCTGGATACAATCAGATTCTTATTCATCCCAATGACAGGATGAAGACGGCCTTCACAACCAAATGGGGAACCTTTGCCTATAGAAGAATGCCTTTCGGATTATTAAATGCAGGCGCAACATTTCAACGTGCCATGGATTATGCGTTCAAAGGGCTCATAGGTAAATGTATCATTGTGTATGTGGATGACATTCCTGTGTTTTCAAAGGAAAGAAAAGATCATGTGAAAGATTTGAGGAAGGTTCTCCAAAGGTGTAAAGAGCACGAAATTTCTTTAAATCCAAAAAAATGCATCTTTGGAGTGACAGAAGGAAGATTGCTTGGCCATATCATTTCAAAAGAAGGTATCTCCATTGATCCGGAAAGGATAGAAGCTATCCAAAACTTGCCTCTCCCAGCTAGCAAAAAGGAATTGAGATCTTTCTTTGGGAAAATCAATTTCGTGAGGAAGTTTATTTTTGGCTTCGTTGAGATAGCTAAACCACTGAATGAGATGCTCAAAAAGGATGTGAATGTCAGATGGGATGAAGAAAGTAGGGTTGCCTTCCAAAGCATCAAGGATGCTATTTCTAGAGCCCCTGTCCTTATAAGTCCAAATTATTCTAAGCCTTTCTTTATTTATGCTTTCGCATCTGAACACTCTTTTGCGAGTGTCTTGACTCAAAAAGGTGAAGATAACACAGAAAATCCCATAGCTTTTCTAAGCGCTCCTTTGAAGGATGCTCAATTGAGGTATTCCATCCTCGATAAGCAAATGTATGCACTTTTCAAAACAGTAAAAAAATTCAGACATTACATTGTGCATAGTAGGGTCTTTGCCATTGTGTCGGACCCTACTATTAAAACCATGTTTGTGCAAAACGAGCTAGGTGAGAGAAGAGGTAAATGGATTTCTACCATCCAAGAATTTGACCTTGAAATTCAACCCATGAAGTTAGTTCGTGGACAAGGACTTGTGAAAACAATTGCTTAGAACAATCCCCAAGTCACATGCCAATATTCAGATGGAGAGCGCGTTTCTAAAGATGATTGGTATGTTGATATTGTGTATTTTCTATTAAATGGTAAGTGTCCATCACATCTTAATTCTACCCAAAGAAGAGCCGTGAGACTTAAATCTGCTAATTATCATATTTGGTCTGGTGTTCTTTACAGGAAAAATCACGAGGGAATTTACCTACGATGCTTAAATCAAGAAGAAGCTACCAATGTTTTGCAAGAGTTTCATGGTAAATACGGAACCGGCCATGGTTCGGAAAATTCAACAACACATCAAATACTGAGAGCGGGATATTATTGGCCCCACATTTTTAAAGATACACATGCACACGTGCGATCTTGCCATATTTGTCAAATGGCTGCCAATAGAGAAAGGAATGCAGCTATGCCATTGCAACTTGTAGTTGAGATGAGACCATTTGCACAATGGGGATTAGACTTCATCGGGGTTATTAACCCAAATTCTTTAGATTCCCATAAATTCATACTCACAGCTATAGATTATTGCACTAGATGGGCAGAAGCAATTCCTACGAAGCATGCTACTACGGATGTGGTAATAAAATTCCTCGAAGATCATATCGTAACAAGGTTTGGAATGCCCGATTCTATTGTAAGTGATAATGGTAAGGCTTTTGTTTCCACTCAATTTGCAAATTGGGCATATGATAATAAGGTGAGTTTAAAGTTTTCGTCTAACTATTACCCTCAAGGCAACGGTTTGGCGAGAATCTTCAAATAAAAATTTGTTAACCATCATTAAGAAGTTATTGGAAAAGAATTCTCGGGATTGGCACAACCAATTAAAATTTGCTCTTTGGGCAGATAGGACTAGAGAAAAAGAATCAATAGGGAATACACCTTATCATCTAGTTTATGGGCAAGATCCAATTTTTCCTACAAATTTGAAGCTTCAAACCCTTCGTTTCACACAAGAATACCTCGGAACTGACAATCACATTGAGGCTAGATTAAGTCATCTAATGCACCTTGATGAAAAAAGAGAAGAAGCCATGCTCCACATGAGCAAACATCAAGGTGTGGTCAAAATATGGTTTGATAAAAGAGCCAAAATTAAGTCTTTCGGGATCTCGGACTTGGTCTTATTGTGGGATAAAAAACATGAGGAGAAAGGGGATCACAAAAAGTTTGATTGTCTTTGGTTAGGCCCTTATCAAATTTCTAAAATCTTAGGGGAGAATACTTTCGGACTAAGAACTTTGGATGGGAAATATTTGACGTTACCGGTTAACGGGCAAGTTCTAAAGCATTATTTTAGCCCTTAAATCATGTGAGATTTGTATCATATTGTACATTCGTATTTAATTTTTTGGTTTTGATGTTGGTTTTGCATTTCTGTTTTGGTTTCAAGTTGTGTGTTGGTCCTTTGGACATTTTTGGGTTAAAAAAAAAAAAATAATAAAAAAATAATAAAGCGAGATGTTAGCGTATGTCCTTATGAATGTTGCCTAAGACTAGAAGAATATGAAATATCGGAATTGTATTGCAGAAAGCTCCACGAATATCACAAACACATTAAAGAATATCGTTTGGAATTTGTGATGCATGAAGTTGTCAGTTTTATAAATTATGGCAAAGTAGGTGATATGCTCCATCCGCATTTCAAAAGGAGCAATGCATTCATATCTCATGTACATTCCGCATTGCATATACATTTCATCTCAGTTGCATCTTCATTTCATGTGCAATCATTGAAAAGGTGTCGAATCCTCTTAGGATTATTACATAACATATATTAAAAGGATCCTAAGGTTGGGAACTGATGCCCGAACTATCTTGAACCAAGCACGTTCTACGCATATTAAAGAGGATCTTGAGAAAAATGGTCAAAACCATACTTGGAAGAAAAGGTGAGGCGAAAGGAGTATTTCGTGTCTATCCTATCATGCAACATAATCCTTAAAATAGTGGTTTTTACCACTCCCATAGTGCTTAAAGCCTAAAATCGAGTAGTAAGGATAGGGTTAAATCATCATCACTTAGGTTGAGGATCAATCAAAGCCATTATCATAGTAGTAAGGATAGGTCTAATTCTCATCTCGCTTAGGTTGAGAATCCAATTCCCCAAAGCTACGATTTGACCTTCATGGAGTAGTAAGGATAGGGTCTAATTCTCATCTCGCTTAGGTTGAGAATCCGATTCCCCAAAGCTTCCATTTTGCCCACTCAAGAACTTGAAATTCAAAAGAAAATATTTTTCATTTCTTTATTAATATTGGATTGGAAGGATCGTACTACATGTCCCTTGCAAGGATGGGTAGTCATCACCAAGGTCCAAGAAATCAAAGTAAAGTCAAATCCTGGATTATGGGGTTAATCTCCACCGGGGCTATAGACGCCTGGCTGGAAGTGGAGTATGCTCATGCGTGGCAACATGTCTTGTCTAAAAGCAAGACCACTGACTGCTCAAACGGATAGGCTAGCCTGACGATTTCATCCATAACAGGTTAAATCATTTTGTTCAAGATGAGGTAATGAACTCCAGATCAGAGTAGTAAGGATAGGGTTAAATTCCCATCTCGCTTAGGTTGGGAATCCGATTCCCCAAAGCTCCGATTTCACTTACACTTGCACATGGGTTCAAGATGGTAGTGACACATAACCAACTTTGGGATCTAGTAAATTAATTCAGTATACATATATTTGGTCCTAAGAGGGTTTGACAGTTTTAATATGTTTGTTCATGATACTAGAAGGTCCGAGCCTTTGCAAAGCAGGTTGTTATATCTCTAGCATCTTCATCATACATCAAATCCTCACAAAACATTCATACCCGCAAAAAAATCATAAGTGAAACTGACAATGGAATGTTGATCAATTTCAAACGATAGGGAATGAAGCACATTGCACACACCGAGCTGATGCTTAATAATTCTAATGTTTCATGTATTTCTCATCTAGTTTCATTCTTGGGATATTTGCTAATGCTTGTATTTGAGTCTGTGTGTTTTCAAGTTGAGTTCTCACCGAAATGCTCAGGAGCATTTCCCAAGTAGAGTCGCCATTTGTTGTGGCTGATCCACAACGTACCCCAAAATTGGGGACCCACCTTTTTTGCATGTGTTCCAAGAAGACCGAAGTGGCCCATAGGCTAAAGTTCAAAGAAAAAAGCAAAATACCACAAGGAGAAAAAGTGTCGCGATATCGCGACATGTTGCACTATCGCGGCCAAAAAAGAAAAAGTGTCACGATATCGCGACATGTTGCACCATCACGGCCAAAAAAGAAAAAGTGTCGCGATATCACGACATGTTGCACCATCGCGGCAAAAAGAAAAAGTGTCGCGATATCGCGACATGTTGCACCATCGCGGCCAAAAAGAAAAAGTGTCGCGATATCGCGACATGTTGCACCATCGCGGCCAAAAAAGAAAAAGTGTCACGATATCGCGACATGTTGCACCATCGCGGCCAAAAAAGAAAAAGTGTCACGATATCATGACATGTTGCACCATCGCGGCCAAAAAAAAAAGTGTCGCGATATCGCGACATGTTGCACCATCGCGGCCCAAAAAGAAAAAGTGTCGCGATATCGCGACATGTTGCACCATCAAAAAAAATTTCGTCGATATCGCGACATGTTGCGAGAGAGAAAAGTGTTCACTGATATCCTGACATGTTGCATTTTCAAAAAAAACAAAAAGAAAGAAGAAGAAAGAAAAGTGTCGCGATATCACTGACATTAATTTTCGAAAAAAAAAGTGTCACGATATCGCGACATGTTCCATTTTCATGATTCAAAGCAAAAGAGAAGAAAGCAAAAGTGTCGTGATATCGCGACATGTTCCATTTTCGTGATTCAAAGCAACAAAGGAGAGCAAGGAGGCAAAAGTGTCGCGATATCGCGACATGTTCCATTTTCGCCAAGGTAACGGACCTGCATAGTGACGTGGACATAAGGACAAAATCCAGTGAATAAGACAAGCGTTACATAAGGAATATTTAATGATTTGAAATCATTTAAGATGGTCGTTACACACGGAGGGAAACGGACGCAAGCCCATGTGGAGAAATCGTAGCGAAGGGCCACAAAATGGAAAGCAAAGCACACGCATACAGGGAAGGTGAAATGAACAGTCAAGGAAGGTGAAGCGAACAGCCATCGGCAAATGAAACGAACCGTCAGGGAAGGAAACAATGTTTTCACAAGTTTAAATATGCCATTCAAAGAGGCCAGAAGGGGTGGAACTTTTTAGAGAAGATTGCAGTAATGAAGGCAAGGCCATTAGCATTGGGTTTCTC
The DNA here is from genome assembly GCA_028583015.1 of Wollemia nobilis. NCBI lineage: Eukaryota > Viridiplantae > Streptophyta > Pinopsida > Araucariales > Araucariaceae > Wollemia > Wollemia nobilis. The sequence goes on from JAQPPZ010016892.1 coordinate 23,782,314, forward strand.
TGGATATTTTCTTCCACATTGGACTGGTTTTTCTTCTTCATGGACATGGGTTGGAAACTGCTGTGAGCAGAGTTGCAGAGCTGAAGGCGAGAAGGCCATTCTGGGCCTGTTTGAGTTGTTTTTCTTCCATGGACTGGTTTGGGAAAACCAAAAATTTTGCTATTGTAAAATGACACATTTTTAATGCAGAAGTGTTCAAAAATTTGCATCTTGTGGGCAAGAAAGAAGGAGATTTTCTTTGCATGCTATGGATTTAATGTTTATTCTTTCATCTTTTCAGATTTCGAATTTATAGATAATGTTGATGCCATTTCTTTGGGTTACATTAGGCGAATATTTGAAATCTGAATTTTATTTCGTACCCTAGGAACCAACACTTAGCTTATCCGGATTGTGCTTGTTTTGCAGGTCCAATAGGTTAGGTTGCATGCATGGAGACCTCACATCTTCGGTTTTGTCGAAATAGGATAGCATCATACTGAATGCATTTTATTTTCAATTTTTGCATTTCATTTTCATTTTTTTGCATTTTATATTTTTCCAAAAGTTTTAACTTTTCAAGGCATTAAAATAAACATCTAAAAAATATCAAAATCCAAAAAAAACAATGAACAATCACTAAAGTTTCATGGTGAAATAAATCAACATTGCCCCTTGTTTACAGTTACTTGCAATCACTAAGGTGTTCCAAGCATTTAAATTGAATATCTTTATTTGAGATTACTAATACATATATGCAAATGCTAATACAGTGGAGACCTTGGAGAAGTTGTTTGTTTAACTTCTTTGCAAGAGGGGATTTGGAACCCAAATCCTAAAGGAGAGTGTACTTTCACAACTGGGTGAAAATACCACTCAACAAGAGGGTTGAAGACCTTTTGGTCTTTATATTTCATGACTAGCATATTTAGTGGTAGCTAGCTTATGTTGGCTATCCTTATCTATTTCCACCAGTTCTCTCCACATCCACTTGTCTTAAATCTTAACCTAGTCATTTCTAGCTACCTTTATGACCCTTACCCACATCGTTGTAATCCTTTTCACCCAACCTATTAGCATTCATCAAATTTCATGTTTGTCAGTCTACCCTATTATCCTATTTGTGCCAATCACATCAGCGCATGTCTCCACTACCATCATCATCATTCACGTTAGTGTCCTATGAGTCACTATGTCCACTTCTATTACAACAGTCCACCCCAAAGTTTTAACCCATTGTGCATCTTGATAAACTCACCAGATATCATCATGTCCTCTGTTCCACATCATTAGCCTTGCACCTTATACATTGTTCATACCTTGTCAACAATTGTTTCCCAGGTTTTCACACCATCCACATCATTCTAGCTAGGTCTAGCTTTACATGTCATGCCTAGTTTTATATTTATGTGTTGTGTTCAGTCCACATTAGACCTTGTCACCTGACCCATGTCAGTCCACCTGTTGATCATGTCATCTTGCCTTCATTTTTGTCCATTCATTGTCCTAGTTTCTGAAATCATAATATTTTACACCCCACATCATTAAATGCATAATATTTTGTGTCCACATAATTAAATAGACATCCTCTATCCACATAATTAAATTCCCATCACTTGTCATTACATTTCATTAATGCATGCCCAAATTTCATAAAAAAATGCTTTCATTAATGTGTGCATCCACCAATTAAAACCAAAATTTAATACACATTTTTGCTAGCATCATTTGGCACATATTTTAAGGCATCTCCTTTTGACACATCAGTTGTTCCTTTATTCTACTAAATTGAGGGACCCATCAAACTATCCATTGATATAGTTGTGTTTACAGTTGTTGGAGAGTGTTTTCCAAGCCTGAATCAGATCCAACATCAGTTTTTGGTTTTCTAAAGACTTACTCAAGTTCATCATTTTGGTCTTCTTGTTTTGTAATAGGAGTGCATTATCGGTTGTACCTGACACTCCTTAGCTACCCATATTTCTCTTCCACACTTGTACACATTGGGGACCAATGCTTTCTCAGTGGGGAGGAATGATAGGGATTAGTGTATTACCATTACTTGTAATAAGATGATAATTTCTATGATAACCACATGTTTTATTTAGTTGTAATGGATAAGGTTTGTAACCATCAATATTTAATACAACCTTATTTGATTGAAAGCTTTGTAATACCTATTTATAGGCATATTTTGGTAATAAAAATAAGTTTTCATTCATGCAAGCCTTTCATGTTCTATTTGTAATTGTGTTCCATATCAAAAACCTCTTTCCTTTACCTAATACAAAAAACTATTCTATGAACTTTATCATCTTAGGCTACCAAAACTTTGGTTTTTTACTTTGCCTTTAAACTTGAGGGCCTCCTTATCTGTATTTTTCATTTATCTCTACTTGAGGTTCCCCTTGAGATTTTGGTTCATGCACATCCACTCATGATTTGGAAATATTTTGGAGTTTTGGATAACTCTTCTCTTATTAGAACCATCTTCTATACACTAGCCAAAGTGCTACTCCTACCAAGTGTAGTGAGAATTCAATACAATAAGCACTTTAGATAATGAGCCTATTGGTATGTCATTATAGGAGATACTCTATATCATCATTATTTGATGGTATACTTAGATTTTTAAACATCATAGACACATAAGAAGTCATTAAAAAGGCTCATTATGGGTCATGTGATGGACATTTTAGTGACTTATCTATCACTAGAAAACTTATTAAAATGGATTATTACTGCCATTTTATGGAAAAATACATGTGATTATGTTAGGAAATGTGATAAGTATTAAAGAAATTATAACCTTGTTCATGCTCCTCAAAATTTACAACCAAATATGTCAACATGGTCCTTTTATATTTGATGCCTTAGGGAAGATTAACCCACAATCATCAGACAAACAAGTTTATTATAATTGTTACTGTGAAGCAAAAATACAAAACTAAAGCAAATATGAAAGTAAAATAATTTCAATGAACAAGAGACTGCACAAAAGATGATTTTTATTCAATAAATGGAGGGAGCTAAGAAACTCATTTTTTACAATCTGTTTGTTCAAAATAACTTATTTTGATACAGTAAATATAGGTGCTAGGGTTATCTGAAAGCCTAGCTACAAAACAAGTAGTGTCTCCAATGTATCTTACTTCCAATAGGATGAGTGGGATTTTGGTTATCCGTAATCAGACCACTCTAGCTTCAAAAACTACTCAAAAATCCTTGATGAATGCTACCTGATCCTGCACAAACAATAAACATAGAGTTGTTAGCAAACAAAATGAGGGTTCCACAATGTGAAACCTAAAAAATATAAACTAAAAACCCTAGATATGAATAAATAAAACATGTAGAATCTAAATAACATCAAATAAAAATACATAAAATACTTACTTTGTTGTTGATGATGTTTTTCTATTGCTTTGTTGCAGATTTATGGTAGGGTACCTCGACGACACCTGATGATCTTGTAGACACCAAAACAGCACCAATCCGATTATGTGACAACAAGCACTGATCGCACTAACACACACAGCCCCCAGGGCAGCCCCCAGAGGTTAAACAGTGGTTCTAACCACTCACACAGCAGTTTTGCAAGTCAGGGATCAATTTGGCACCTTTTAGACACTTTATTGCTTATTCGTCCCACCCGGGGACGAGTGCGGATTTGTACTCGTCCTACCCAGGGACGAGTGCGGATTAATACTCGTCTCACCCGGAGACGATTACCGAGCGCTCGCTTCGGGGTGGGACGAACGCCAAGTTTGACCGACAAAAAGTCAGATCTCGGCATGTGACAACTCAGAACTGCCACTTAGCTTTTCTTGCATGACATAGGAGTGCGAGTGAGTTCTTTTGACAACTCATATCTGCCAATTGACTTTCCCTTCATTGCATGGGAATGAGAGTGAGCTTTTTAAGACAACTCAGATTTGCCACTTAGCTATCCCTTCATTGCATGGGAGTGCAAGTGAGCTTTTCTAAAACATACAAAGACATGCACAAGAGGCGGTTAAGAAGCCCTTGATCAAGAAGAAGTCTTCTCTTCACACAAAAAGCATTCATGCAAAGAAACACTTTTGCATGTTAATTCAAAGAGACCCCTTGGGTCTATAAAATGGTGAGTTTCCTCACCCAAAAGATATACGAAGAAGGAGCATTTTGAGCGACGAAGTGCTGCTAATTCACTTACTTGCGATTTGTGTTTTCAACATCCATAATCTCTTAATCGAAAGAGAGGTTATTGGGTGACTTTTGAAGGCACGAATCAAGGACCAACACCGATTTTTTTGACCACAATATCCTACCAATTTGCCGACAACACATCACATCAGGTTTCGGACCCATCCTAAGCGGATTGGTGTCGAAGCAAAGTTTCACCCGTGGGTGGTTTGCCTTCGGGCACCCCCTACTTTATTTCTTTTGTAGTATTTAGCTAGTTTCATGTTTATGCTTTTGTCAAGTTTTCAGTTTATTTAGATTCATTTTAACCATCGTTAGATTCATCTTTTATTTTTCATACACAAGTGCTACTGATTCTTTGTTTGTTTCTTTGAACGCAGATTTGCAGCATTGGAGGAGCAGCGAGGAATCTACCTTTACCAACGCAAGCGGCGACAACGTTTTGGTTCGCCCATCTTATATGTGGGCACGCGGAAGAAGGAATTCTGAAACAAGTTGTAAAAGACCAACATTTAACGCTCCTATCCCCTAAAAAGGAAGGAGACGCATTGTAACACAAATTTGAAAAGCATATCAATAAAAGGGCCGATCTTTTTATATTGCTTTAATATCTTGTGTTCATGTTCTTTCTTTTTACGCATTTTTCAATAACATAGGGTTTAAGCGTTATTTTAGTTTCATTTACATTGCATTTTTAGTTTATCCTTTTTGTTTCTAGAATCTCGTGTTTTCAATGGCGATCACGGTGGGACCTCTGTCCTCTATTTTTTTTTAGGTTAAATTACTGATCTAAAATTGCTTGTTTTTTTACGAGTACCTATTTTTCAACATCAGACTGTTATTCGTCTCTGCAAGTGACGATTACATAATTGGTATTCGTTTCACCCCGGGACGAATAAATTATTCGTCTCACCCTGAGACGATTACTGTTCTGATATTCGCCTCACCCAGGGACGAGTATAATTTTGTGCAATTTTTAGAGCAAATCAGAAACATCCGGTTAGGCAGAGAAGAGGTAGGGGTTTTTAAAGCTTCTGTCAAATTTTTGTTTTTTTGTTTTCTGGTTTTCAGTTTTGTATGGCTTAGGGAAAGATTTCTTTTTCGTTTGCCTATTTCAATTTTTGCAAATTAAAATGAACCCCACACATCACGTGGTATTTTAAACCAAGGCGTTGGTCGTAAAACCCCAACCCTTGAGCAAGACCAAAGGTGGATTCCATTATCACTTTGGCTTGAGATATTGCATCCATTACCTCGATCGCGACTGTTGCTAGACGTAAATCCTGACGAAAGCTGACCGAGTGTAGCTTGGGGTGATTCCCAGCATGCGAGGATAAGTCTTCTATGGTAGGTGTCATAAACAGAGCGATTCCCCTTCCGTACCGCCTATGTTCCACGTATCATCTGCTCTCACGTACCTATAGTCTCCCTCACGTAAGGGCGGGTATATAGAGAGGTTGGTATATCGGTCCGACAATGGTATATTGAAGGGGCGACCATTTTGGGAGTCATAAGAGCCTTCATAATTGCATTTAAACGTTTCACAAAATTTTTCAAAAACAAAACAAACAACAAAAACACACTAAACCAGATTTAGGGCACACTATTAATCTTTAAAAGAGATAATCATTGCTTGTGTGTGTATGCTATTTTCTGTTTAGACAAAAAAATCATAAAAAGAATTTTTGCATTTTTAGGTTAGCATTACCATGGTGAATACTCGTAGCCAAGCCCAATCACGGGCAGAAGCTACAGAAAATGCACCAAGAGAGACAAATCGTCTTCGATATAGCCTTGAAGACTTAGCCATCCCGCCTCGACGGCAGGGTACACTAGTTAGTTCACACCATGCAGAACATGGCTCTAGAGGCCCCTCCTTGAGGGGCACTCCAACCCATACAGTCATAGAACATGGTTCTAGAGGCACCTCCTTGAGGGGCTCTCCAAGTCAGGCCATCAATAGACGAGAATTTAGAACCCCCTCCCTAAGGGGAACTCATGAGCAACAAGAATATTTTCAAGAAAATAACCTATATGTACCACCTGGTCTAAGCACGAGGCCTCCTTTGGAAGTTCATTATGGGTGGCCTAGTGATGAAGCGTTGTGTACTGCTCTAGAACAACAAAGGGTCCAAAAGGAAGAACCATATGATTTTGTGGTTCCTAATTTACCCCCGATTAATGTCGGACACAGTAGACCATATCCAGAACATCAGGTTCTCCCGACAGGGCAAGACAATTATGCCCGCACTTTTTATGCATATCATAGAGAGAGTGAGGAGGATCACTACATTCCTCAAGAACAGTATCCAGTGCAGAAACGATGCACGTCTACCCCTGCTTTATATCCAGATCGCTCATTGAGACCAGAGTTTCAAGTTAATGCGGCCAACCTCGACAGAGGGAAGCAACATATAGGGGTCTCAGAGCACCATGATCGAAATAGATATGTAGGAGAGACATCTAGGCCTATTAAACAAGAGACGACAGAACAAAATGACTTGGCATTTGCACAACTAGCCACCCGCCAAGCACAAATCACGCGGCTTAGGCAAGAACAACAGGAATTAGAACATTTGTGTCGCCTTGATCAAGAGCGCATTCAGCGTCAGACAGCTGAATTGCTTCACAACCATGCGCCTGAGAAGGCCCCAGTCCCTCGTGCACAGCAATATGAGATGTATGTGAGGCACAACCCCTTAGTGCGAGACAGGTCTCCATGACTTCAGCAAGCACTGCCTCCAAGACCTCTTAGACCTGAGCGGGAGGCCATTCCCCGCAACCGTGATGGGCATCCTCCGCGGGCACCCGTCCATGTTTACCAGGCCTAGGCCAAACACTCCTCAAGAAGATTATGAGGATTATTACCAAGAAGAAGAGCGGGCTGAAATGCCCTATCAAGGCAGAAGGGATGCTACCCATTTATCCATTCAAAGGCCTCAAGTTCCCCGCAACCCACAGCGGGAACAAACCAAGGAGGAGGAGATTACGTCCTCTGATGCATACAAAGTGTTGTTAGAATGCTTAGAGACTATGGAACTCAAGACTGCTGGGCCCCAAAAGCCTACCTTACGCCAACTCCGTAGTCATCCGGTGCATCCATCAGTGCCAGCACCTCCATACCCCGAACATTTCAAGCTGCCCCAGTTGGCACTCTTTAAAGGGGATGAGGATGCTCAAGAGCATGTGACGCGATTTTTGAGCCAATGCTTTGGTATACAAGACAATGATGCATTGCTATTGAGAACATTCATAACCACATTCGTAGGATCTGCCTCGGATTGGTTTACCCATCTACCGAAGCATAGCATCTACAACTTGGATCAACTAGTGGACGCGTTCCTAGAACGTTTTGCTTTCAATACAAAGAAAAAGGCGTCACTCGGTGATCTAGCTAGCCTCAAACGAGTATGAGGAGGAGTCTATGGTAGCATATGGGAATCGGTGGAGGACGGTGCTTTCAAAGCTGTCCTACCTCCCTCCTATGTCCGACCTAACTCAAATGTTCGCAAAGAGCTGTTTGCGATCGATCTCTGTGCTATTGCAGCTGCAGCAATACGCCACTTTAGAAGAAGCTCTGGCGCAAGCTAGACGTATCGAAGAGATCAAGATACGGGATGGCAAAATTGCCAAGCCTAAGAAAAAAGAGTGGAACAAGAGCACCAAAATAGGGAATACGCAACAGAAACCCGCCATGGTCAATCAAGTTGCTATTAATGCCCCTACGCCTACCCAAGCAACACAGCCTCCAAAGGCTAATTATCAGGCGGTGCCTCACAATAATTATGAGAAAGATAACAAAAAGCAGGATCAAAATCAGCAGCGTCGCCCCAAGCGACAATTTACACCATACACTGAGTCTAGGGACTCCTTGTTTGACCGTTTGTCAGCGGCAAACTTGATTAATCTGCAGATATTCCAACAATTGATCCTAATGCGCCAAAGCCTAAGGGCTATAGAGAGGATATTTTCTATAGATTCCATAGAAGGAAAGGGCATGACCTTAATGTCTATTGGACGTTTAAAGGTTTAGTGCAAGATCTCATTGATAATCACACATTGGTAGTGGATAACCCCATCGCACCCAACAACCAACAAATGGGTGTTTTCAAAGATCCTTTACCCACACATGATGCACAAACAAAACCTCTGCATGTCAACGAAGTGCAACAGAGTTGCCCCATGGAGGGGTATGTTGGGATGATTAGCATTGTGACAAGAAACAAGAGACACCCAGGAGTTGTCCCCGTGACAGCCACTAGGGAAGTTCCATCCACGTCACAACATCAACCGAATCCTACACAGTTGCCCCCGCCTAGACCAGTGGCCATGATTCGAACTAGACTTACTCAAAGTCTACGGACCACATCGGCTAGGCTCTCCATTTATGAGCTTATTCAACAATCGGTGCCCCATCGGGAAGCTCTTATGGAGATATTAAAGGCAATTGAATTGCAACCCCACGAAGCGGATTCGTTCAACAATTTTGTGGGGCATGTCAAACGAGTGTCTTGAACCAGTCATTACCTTCAGGGAAGATGAGCTAAAAATGGTGACTGGAGATGTAGCGGATCCACCCCCGCACGTTATTGCGTGGGTCAACGGGACTCCATACAAGCGGGTGTTGGTAGACACTGGTTCGTCCAGTAACATTATTACAACCGCTGCACTGAAACATTTGAAACTGCCAGCCTCTCACATTGCACCTTCCACTTATACCCTTCGAGCATTTAATGATGCGATATGCTCGATAGTTGGCACAATTGTCCTACCCATACAAGTGGGACAAAAGACCATTCATACGTTGTGCCACATTTTAGAAGGTGAGATGGCTTACAATATCTTGCTTGGGTGGCCTTGGATCCGGGATATGAAGTGTGTCCCTTCAATTGCTCATCAATGTCTGAAGTATACATTTGAAGGACAAGTGCACGTGGTCCCCGTAGATTTGGAACCTTTTAAATATTGCAACTCAGTGCAAATCATGCCGTAGTCGACCCTCCCTTCAACGCATGTGGATTTCCAGTTAAATCCATCTAAGAGGGGTCCGACTAAGCAAGAATCTCCATTACCAAATCAATCAAATTCTCGAGCGGGTTCATCTTCTTCATCCAGGTCCTCCCACAATGATGCCACCTACGGTGGCCACACCAACGGACAAAGGAAAGAAGCCCCTGGAAGCGGAACCACCTTTAGTCTCCAACATCTCTACAGAAGAGACGCCTAATAGAATGGAAGTTGAGATGCCTAGTTCACCCCACATGGAGTGGACTCAAGGAGAACTCCCATTCGCTTCCCCTCAATCGCCAACGATTACTGTTGAGATGTCTAACACAGGCATGGGGAGTATATAGTGCGCAATGTTGTTGCAACGCCCACACTTCGATCTATGCAAGACATGGGAAGACCTCGACTCCCCATAGGCTCCGTGGTTCCTTTAGGCTACCCACCTAATCAGAAAAATTTTATTTTTGGGGGCCTGGATCATGGCGTTGAACCTTCCCGAAAGAAGAGGAAGATGAAGATCCCTTTGTGGAAGATGTCAACTATCTGGCTAACCTAGACTTCGCATTACGATATCTTAGCCAATGCAATTGGCATGGATACGGGTTAGGCCGGTATGAACAAGGAATGCATGTTTTGTGCCAACCAAGATACCAAATGCCTTATGACAAGTCAGGAGTAGGGTTTAATCACCCTTTGCCCCTCGACATCTTGGTCAAAAACATGCAAGGCCTAGGGATAGGCAACAAGGATGGGTTGGCATCAGATCCATATGCCAATCCAAATACAACTTATACATTGGGGGATTATTTCCCATTACAAACAAATAACCTTGTTGACCTCAACAACCCTTTCCCTATGGCCGAACAAGGAGAAACCTCATGGACTCACCCACAAGGGGAAGATGGACAAGACCACGAAGGGTCTTCTGAAGATGAGTCGGAGTACGATCATTCGCATGAATATCCAATGAATGACGATCAGGATAGCTTCCTGATGATGTTCCCATTGAATGATCCCAGTGAGCATAGGCTACATCAACAACAACAAAATCCTTTGGACATAGATGACATGTTTGAACACTTACACATAGGTCCAAGACATAGGAGGCATTTCAACCTGGCGTAGTTATAGCAATTACTGCACCCGCCACTCCAGGCATATCGAGAGCATATTTCGCTTGGAGACCCTATCAAACCATCAGTGCCTAGGGCAGACCCTGTTTGTAGGTCCGTGCATAGGGCTGATCCCTTTGTGCCAGTGCCTACAGAGCCAGATCCAAAGCACCAAGAGCATCCAGAATGTCAGAGTTGTCACATTTGTGGTAATGGAGATTACAATCATTTCATCAACATGGTCTCCATTGACTTGACCGCCCCCATCCATGATCCAGCCAATCCAACATGATTATTGCATCTAGACATAGAGGCTATTGATTGGGATCATGTTGGCACACCACCATCTCCATCAGAGTATTGGCCTTGCGGTGGGATGTTTCATTTCACTCCAGGACAGACTCAGGATGTCTTCCATGCTGAAGAGGAACTTGACGTTCCTAATGATGATCTTAATTCAGAAAACGATATCCATCTGATTCCAATTCCACACCGGTTGGAAGACGGATCCCATATGTCGGTTGAAGCAATGATTGATGTAGACATCGGCACGAGATCCAATGAATCCATGGATTCTCAAGCTAGGGGTAAGTCTTTCCCCCGAAGAGCGAGCCGATTATGTTACCCTTCTTAAGGAAAAGAAGGAGGTTTTTGCATGGTCATACAAGGATATGTCGGGACTAGACCCACAGCTAGTCATGCACAATTTAACGCTTGATCCGACAATCAAGCCAGTCAAGCAAAAACTATGCAAGATGCATCCAACAGTGGCCTTAATGGTAAAATATGAGTTACAAAAGTTGTTGGATGCCCAGTTTGTCATCTATGTGGATTATCCGCCATGGTTGTCTAACATGGTTCCTGTCAAGAAGCTCGATGGGAGGATTCGCATATGCACTGATTTTTGAGATCTTAACAAAGCGAGTCCTAAGGATGATTTTCCCTTGTCGAGCATCGACGCGTTGGTAGATGCTACAGCGGGCCATGAAATGCTTTCCCTTATGGATGGTTTCTCAGGATACAATCAGATTCGTATCAATCCTGAGGACCAACTAAAAATGGCATTCACAATGCCTTGGGGGACATTTTGCTATAAGGTCATGCCTTTTGGCCTTAAAAATGTCGGAGCCACCTACCAACGTGCCATGACGTACATCTTTCATGATTACATGCACAAAACTTTGGAAGATTACATGGATGATTTGTTGGCCAAATCTCTTTTGCGCCCAGATCACATCGGTGACTTGAGCAAGGTCCTTGATCGCCTCATTGAGCATAAAGTCAGACTAAACCCCAAGAAGTGCGTCTTTGGCGTCACCTCTGGAAAGCTCTTGGGTTTCATAGTCTCCAAACGAGGAATTGAGGTTGATCCAAACAAAGTCAAGGCAATCCTTGAAATGCGTCCCCCAACCACCATCAAGCGGCTCGAGAGTCTACGGGGAAAGGTTGAGTTGATCAAGCGCTTCATAGTGCAGTTATCCGACAAATGCCACCCCATGAATAAATTATTACATAAAGGGGTCACATTTCATTGGGATGACGAGTGCCGAGTCAGCCTTTAATGACATTAAATAGTACTTGGCTTCGCCGCAAGTATTGGCACCACCTAGACCAGGAGTGCCATTCTATTTATACATCTCAGCCATTGAGGTGGCACTGGGCGCCATGCTGTCCCAGAAAAATGAACTTCACAAAGAATAGGCTACATACTATCTTAGCCGCACCCTGGTCAGTTATGAACTTAACTATGCATATGTTGAAAAGCTCTGCTTAGCGGTGGTGTTTGCTACCAAAAAGCTATGCCACTACATGCTTAGTAATAAGACGTATGTTGTGTCTAAGGAGAATCCATTGCGATACATGATGAGTCGTACTTATCATAGTAGCCGCACGACGAAATGGATCATGTTGTTGACGGAGTTTGACATAGAGTTCATTGGACAAAAATCTATAAAAGGTCAAGTCATCGCCGATCAACTAGTCGAGGCTCCTCTTGAAGACGATCAGCCTCTGACTTTTGAACTACTGATGATGGGGTCTTCCATGTTTTAGAGTCGCCGGATTTTGATGAGCACGAGTCACAGGCTGACATAACCCTATTCTTCGATGGTTCTAAATGTGAGCAAGGGGGTGGTGCGGGAATTGTATTCTTCACTCCGCAAGGTGCTCCAATGCCCTTGTCATTTAAATTAGACTTCCCGTGCACCAACAACAATGCAGAATACGAAGCCTTGCTCATAGGTCTTTAGACAACAATCACCATGAACATTAAACGATTGAACATCTTTGGTGATTCGTTGTTAATTGTCAATCAAGTAAAGGGGATATTCCAATGTAAATGTCCAGTTTTGCGGGCCTATAAAGCCCTTGTGGACAAATTCCTGGCACAACTTGAATGGTATGACATCGAGGCACTCCCTCGATCATCAAATCATTTTGCGGATACTATGGCCTCCTTGGGGTCACTCATCCCGCAAGACCCTTCTGGTGAAATGACAACCATTCAGGTTAAAACATTATCGCAATCTACGATGGAGCGTGCAAGCTCTGATCTGACGCCAAGAATCCACATGATCCAGATTGAACCATCTTCGGATAAGTTCTCTCGAATTCGAGATTGTTTGACTCAAGCCAACTGGGGGTCCTTGTTCTCCCCGACCCCTCTTACTAGCAACACCACGTTGTTTTTACAAGTTCTTTCCTGCTCAGCTTTTGTTTGGGATAGACTTCAAGAGGGATTGGCCGTTCATACTATCGAGGTTTTTGATCAGCAAGATTGGTACACACCCATTCGGGATTACCTCAAGCTAGGTAATCTCCCACTTGGATTGACACAAGCCGCGAAAAGATCATTCAAACAGAAAGCGGCAAAGCATGTCTTGTTAGGAGACATTTTGTATCGTCAAAATTATGAAGGAATCCTCCTTCGTTGTTTGGACCAGCAAGAGTCCGCTTGGGCGATCACCCAAGCTCACGATGGTACATGTGGTGGCCACTTCAGCGGTATGGCCATCGCAAAGCGCATTCTTCGCATGGGTTATTATTGGCCATCTTTAGAGCGAGATTGTTGCGCATATGTGAAGAAGTGCGTGAAGTGTTAGCACCATGCTAATTTGACACACGTACCTTCTCAGGCCTTGCAGCCGATCCAATCGGTTTGGCCTTTTTCGCAGTGGGGCTTTGATCTAATTGGAAAGATCTCCCCTGCGTCGTCTGGTCATCACACGTTTATTTTAACGGCCACAGAGTACTTTACCAAATGGGTGGAAGCAATTCCACTGACCACTACGACTGGAGCCCGCATTGCGGAGTTTATTTTGCATAACATCATATGTCATTTTGGTATTCCATCCAAGATCCTGTCAGATAATGGGACACCATTCAAGAATAAAGATGTGCGTGCTTTGACCACAAAGTACAAGATTCAGCATAGCTTTTCAACACCCTATTATCCAGTAGGCAAATGGGCAAGCGGAGGCGTCAAACAAAATGCTAGTCGCCATTCTCAAAAAGATAGTTGCGAGACAATCATAAAGACTGGCACATTCGGATCCCGCTTGCCCTATGGGCTTATCGCACCAACATTCGAACGCCCACTGGGGCAACTCCATTTTCGTTGGTGTATGGCTCCGAGGCAGTCATGCCTTTTGAGTTGGAAATTCCTTCCCTGCGCATTTCAATGCAAGAGTTCATCGATGATGACACTGCATGGCAAGCCCGGTTAGATCAACTGATGTTGCTCGATGAACGACGCGTTAATGCTCTCGAGCATTTGCGTATCTATCAAGAGCGACTCAAGAAAGCATACAACATGAAAGTCCACCTTAGGGAATTTCAGGTTGGTGACTTGGTCTTAAAAGAGAACCAGCAGAATTCTAATTTGCCGTCCCATCTACGGGACAAGTTCATGACAAACTGGTTAGGTCCTTACATCATTGACAGTAAAATAGGACCTGGAACATACCGGCTTGCCTCTCTTGAAGGAATCAAGGAAACAGAACCCTTGAACATCATTCATTTGAGGCCATTCCACATCTAGAGAGCCATAGTCCAACAAAAAGCTCCAAGGATTACCACAATCGCTTGGTCAACCCAAAAGCTCCAAGGATTACCACAATCACTTTCAACCCAAAAGCTCCAAGGATTATCACAATCGCTTGGTCAACCCAAAAGCTCCAAGGATTATCACAATCGCTTGGTCAACCCAAAAGCTCCAAGGATTATCACAATCGCTTGGTCAACCCAAAAGCTCCAAGGATTATCATAATCGCTTGGTCAACCCTAAATGCCCCAAAGGTATCTATAAACCCTTTGGTCAAGACAAAAGCTCCAAGGATTTTCATAATCGCTTGGTCATCCCTAAATGCCCCAAAGGTATCTATAAACCCTTTGGTCAACACCAAAAGCTCCAAGCATTACCATAACTGCTTGGTCAACATAAATATTTAAAAATCAACAAAAACAACACAAAAATCAAAAATCACAAAAACAATTGCATTTCAATTCCATGCATACTCAAAAAAAAAAAAATCAAAATTACAAAAACATTTGCATTTCAATTTCATGCATTCTCATAAAAATCAAAATTACAAAAACAATTGCATTCCAATTCCATGCATTCTCATAAAAATCAAAATACAAAAATATAGGTTACATTAAGCATTGCATCCATACATTGCATACTTCGATAGGTCATACAAGTCAAAAGCACCATAGACAGTCATTACTTGGCAATTCCATCATTTCCACATCAAATCCATTTTCATAAACGCATACATCCAACATATCACCCTTTTATTTTAGCATCGTCAATTGTCGCCTAATGTATATAGGGTTTTCGTCATTCAGATGTCTTTAAATTTCTAGCCAAAACTGTACATAGTTAAACAGATTTTACACGGGAAAGTTTTACTTGGATCACGCCTTGTTACGTAGCATCCCAACACAAATTAACACATATAAAAATTCCTAAGTTGTGTGAACGAAAGATGAAACCTGCACCGTAATCCCGGTTACCATAAGCGAAACGGCTATCTTGCTTATCCCCCTGTGCGAATGACCCTAGGAATGTTGAGAGTTGGCAAAAGGACAAGCATCCTCCCTACCCAATTCCCCATGAATCCCAAGTTCTCAAAAGTTGCAAAACATCAAAAATTTGCAAAACGTCAAAACATTACAAATTTGACATCCTACAGTGCACACATCAAAAGGCACAAACAATAGTGATTCTCGTCACTCCATATTCAAATCCCTTGCTCAAAAAAAAAAAAAAAAAACAAAATAAAACAAAAATAAACAGTGATTTTATCACTATAAAGAGCAAGTATCCCAATACAATTGAAGAAAAGAAGGGAGTCGAACTTGAATCCCTGGAACTCTCAGCATTTCGATAGGTCATGAGGCAAGCTTCAGTATCGGTTTGGTTGATAGCCTATCGGTCACTGGTAGTAAACCTCTCGCATGACGATATATCTGTCACATTAACTTGTGTATAGATCAATGTTTGCATGTGGATGAGCTAGCTTATGGTATCCTAGATAACATCGCAGATTAATCTGACTAAATACAATAAAGGAGTTAGTGGAGCTAATTAGGTGATCCTCAATACAGGTTCGGTTGAAAGCCCATCTGGCATTGGCGGTATCACGATGAATAACACATAAACGAACTCAATTGCACACACAGGGATGTGAAATAACTTGGTTAAATTCAAGTCGGATTTAGACCTTGTTCAGAAGTCTTGCGAGATAAATGTACAGTCTTGGCTAGTTAGTTAAAATATCTGCATCTCAGAAAAGCTTAACTACATTTTCAAACAACCGATACATTTCATTCCATACATCACCATCAAAAAAATAGACAAAACACAAAAACAAAGTTTTCACATGCACAAGCATTCCACAAAGTTATCCCATTACTCTAGCAAGTCAATCCAATCTTGTACAGTCTATGGTGCATTGACAAATCATCAATAATTCATTTCATTCATTCCATATGCATACATCATACAAATTAGAATCATCGCATTCATAATCGCATATGCATACATCAATGTAAAAACATGTACATAAAAATAAATCATGAAAAATGTATAAACACCAAAAAGAATCATCTGTATATATATATCATAACAAAAATTGCCCGCAAGCTACAATGCACTGGTCCTCGGACCTCGCTCCCATCATCCAAAATCTCAAAAACCCCCAGCCTAGGGCGTCGACCACCATGATCACGCAGGATCGATGCGACGAGAACTACCCCCTGTAGTATCAGTCCTCTACCGATACCTCAGGGAGCACTGCTCGCCCCTGCATCATGCCCACTCGCACCTCCCTCATCTCGTCGCCTATGTCGGGATGATGTCGACTGCTCTATCCCGCTGTCTCTCGTCCTATACGATGAGCCACTGGTCGGAGGCTCTGGTATTCGCCCACCAAGGCGGATAATCTCACCCTCCATCTCTGATCGATGTCGCCCCCAATCTGCCTCCCATCGCCTCCACTCTGCCTCTCACCTACGATAGTACGTGATTGCCTCATCATGCTGTGCTAGCTGTACCCGTAGGAGATCCCTCTCTCGTGTAGCATCCGTATCACCACCCTGCTGGTGAGACATAGCCCCTACGCTCTCTCGCTCTGCTAACTATGTCCATAGGAGATCCCTCTCCTACGTCATCTCCCCAAGCTCTCCATCCCGCCTCTGCAATAACCCCGTCAATCGTGCTACCTCAGCGTGCAACCCCGCCTCTGTCTCCTCCGACCCAGCCTGCTCTGGAGCATCCTGCATCTCCGGCTGCTCCTCATCCCCAAACTCCTCTCCTACATCTGCCACCTCCACCATATCCACATCCGTAGGAGCTCCCCAACCCTCTCCTGGTGCCTCTGCACCCTCTCCGCCTCCCGCTGCCTCATCTCCTCCCAATGGCCCCTCACCTCGCCACTACAGCGTCCACCACTCCTGGTACTCGGCCGTCACTCCGACGTCATCTACGTTCGGAATGTCCAATACGGTATCAGACTCCTCCCCCAATGGCTCGAGGATCGATGCAGCTAAGGTCCTCTCATCACTCCGATGTCGATAGACTACGGGTTCCCTAGGCAACCCCTGGCGTACCCCAAACTGTCGTGTCACTCGGAGGTAGTGAAAGTACTCCTGCTCTGTCCCATGTCGGCCAATCACCCATCTCCCCCTTCGGACCCATCGAAGCCAATCATCCACCTCTGGCCATGCGGGACAATCCCGATATGGCCTCCATACCACATCTCCGGGAGTCAGTCATGCCAATGCATCTCTGTAATGGTCCACGTCTCCCATGAACCGTCGACTCTGCCCTCGCTCCTTCGATCGATACCATAGAGCACCATAACCAATATCCCTATCCACCATGTCCGCCCGTGTAGTCCAGGGCAGCCCTCGTGGTCGCTCTACGGCTATATGCTGCCATGCCCAGCACTGCAACAAGAAACTGCAGCCAATCCCCTTTCACCTTCGACAACGGACCTCATACAACTCATCATATAACTAAGCCAAAAGCGTCTGGCCCCATCTCATAATCATCGGCTCTATCACCGGACAATCCACTAGCTGCCACACCACCTCCAATAGGTTCCATGGGAACCTCGCTCTGACGAGTCTGGCAGGAGCATGTTGGAAATGAGGCTCATGAGTAGTGCATGCCTCACTCCCAACATTCCCCTCGCATACCAATATCGTACCAGAATCCCACCAATCTGACAATCCAACTCCGCCCTCTCCAACGAGGTCATCCCATCCTCATCCTCTCCATGTCCAAAATATCGGGTCAGTACAGCCGTCCTCTGGCCTCGTGGAGTCGTCCGAATGGGAACCCCGTCTATCGAAATCCGGAGAATCCGATACACGTCCTCTAAAGTGACAGTCATCTCCCCTGTCGGAAGATGGAAGGTGTTCGTCCGAACATCCCATAGGCCGATCAATGCTGTGATGTATGCCCGGTCCGCCACAACTGCATCCAACCGAGCCACATGCTTGAGCCCTAGGGCATCAAGCCAATCCCAGTCCTCAGCTGTCAATGCCTCGCGGGCATTAGAAAAAATCGTCGGCACCCGATGTCGACTCTTCACCACCTGCACATCACAGAAAACAACAAACATCAAAAACATGCATCAAATTACCATCACATGTACAAAAATGCATAACTGTACAGTAACATCTTTCATTCACATGTACATCAAAAAAAAAAAAAAAAACAATAAAAATTTGACATGGTTTACCTACGGTTTTACCTAAGTTTACCATTTCAAAACAAAAAAATTCATTCAGTTTTCATCTTACATTTCATCAAAAACAATAAAAATTTGACATGGTTTACCTACGGTTTTACCTAAGTTTACCATTTCAAAACAAAAAAATTCATTCAGTTTTCATCTTACATTTCATCAAAAACAATAAAAAATTTGACATGGTTTACCTACGGTTTTACCTAAGTTTACCATTTCAAAAAAAAAAATTCATCCATTTTTCATTTTTAAATTTCATCAAAAACAACAAAAATTTGACATGGTTTACCTACGGTTTCTACCTAAGTTTACCATTTCAAAAAAAAATTCATCCATTTTTCATCTTAAATTTCATCAAAAACAAAAATTTGACATGGTTTACCTACGGTTTCGACCTAAGTTTACCATTTCAAAAAAAAAATTCATCCATTTTTCATTTTTTAATTTCATCAAAAAACAACAAAAATTTGACATGGTTTACCTACGGTTTCGACCTAAGTTTACCATTTCAAAAAAAAAATTCATCCATTTTTTCATTTTTAAATTTCATCAAAAAACAAAAAAATTTGACATGGTTTACCTACGGTTTCGACCTAAGTTTACCATTTCAAACAAAAAAATTTCATCCATTTTTCATTTTTTAATTTCATCAAATAACACAAAAAATTGACATGGTTTACCTACGGTTTCGACCTAAGTTTACCATTTCAAACAAAAAAATTCATCCATTTTCCATTTTTAATTCCATAAAAATAACACAAAAATTGGGCATGGTTTACTTATGGTTTCGACCTAAGTTTTACCATTCACATCAAAAACAAAACATTTTTAACCATGGTTACCCTAAGGTGTTACTCTAAGTTTCATTTTGGGTTTATCCTATGGTTTTCCATCTAAGTTTCCATCGGTTTGCATCCACGTTTCATTTGGTTTCATTCATTCACCTTTTAATTTAATTAATTAGGGTTTCATGTTTTAAACAAACGAAAAACAATAAAAACACATTTGCATTTTTCAAATTCAAACTCGAGGAGATAGTGCACTTACTGGTCTCGCCTCGGCTCCGCCGCTTGATGACCCGGTCTGTGCACTCATGATGGCTGGAAAATCTGGTAGCGCTTCGCGTCAGAAAATCTACCTCCTCCTCCCCAGAGCTCCAATTCGCAATCGCTGAACAGTGCAAATGAGCCAAATCCGTCATTTTCGCATATTTATACTTTTTGTTAGTCGGTAATCGTCCCTGACCGGGACGAGCGCTTTTCCTCGGCGGCACGCTCGTCCCACCCCAGGACGAGTACCCTCGGAGGAGCGCTCGTCCCACCCCAGGACGAGTACCATCCTGGAGTTCGTCCCCCGGGACGAATAAAAAAAAATAAAAAAATAAAAAATAACCAAAAAATAAAAATGACAAATGCCAACAAAACCACTAAAAATTGCCGGACAAAAGTGCTCTTGCACTTAACCTCTTGGCATAAGAAAACTGATGTCGGGGTCTACCTTGTCGTTATCCTACTCCCTAAGAAGGCTACCATAGCCGGACCGCTCCACGGGAAGACGGATTTTTGCCAATGTTAACCCCAAATGGCATCCCAAAATGGGTTCACACCCACCAAAAATAGGTCAAAACAATCGGGAAATTGCTCGAGCATGCATCGGATAACATCCGAAGGCACCCTCACTTAAGTCATCTTGGGTCAAGTGACTCATCGCTTTTCTCATGTCGGTCATTCCCTCATCGATTCGTCGCTTGAGGGGGTAGTCACACTTAGTTGCCAATCAACACCAATATACCCGGTCTTGGAAATGACACGCATTCAAAGGATCATTGCAAAAGACAATCGCGCCCTTGCTTGGGGCAGCAAACAAGCAATTATCACCAACTGATCATATACTTGGCATTCGTGAATCATGAACTCAAGGTTCCCACAGACAAAAGGTTGCGCCCTTTGCCTCTTCATGACTGATCAATGTCTAAGTTCAAGTAATACCTCACCGAACCAGGTTAATGCTTGATTTAAGTTCCTTAGCTCGTCAGAAGCAAGGATTCAAGAATGCGTGCCCTTTCCATACTTGGGGCATCAAGAGTTGGTTAGGTTACTGAGAAACCCTAATCATTAGTGCTTTGGTTATATATTTTTGCTCAGCACTGCACCATGTGCAGCGCTTTCCAAAAAGGGGCATCTGTAGACACCAAAACAGCACCAATCCGATTATGTGACAACAAGCACTGATCGCACTAACACACACAGCCCCCAGGGCAGCCCCCAGAGGTTAAACAGTGGTTCTAACCACTCACACAGCGATTTTGCAAGTCAAGGATCAATTTGGCACCTTTTAGACACTTTATTGCTTATTCGTCCCACCCAGGGACGAGTGCAGATTTGTACTCATCCTACCCCGGGACGAGTGCAGATTAATACTCGTCTCACCCGGAGACGATTACCAGCTCTCGCTTCGGGGTGGGACGAACGCCGAGGTTTGACCGACAAAAAGTCAGATCTCGGCATGTGACAACTCAGAACTGCCACTTAGCTTTTCTTGCATGACATAGGAGTGCGAGTGAGTTCTTTTGACAACTCATATCTGCCAATTGACTTTCCCTTCACTGCATGGGAATGAGAGTGAGCTTTTTAAGACAACTCAGATTTGCCACTTAGCTATCCCTTCATTGCATGGGAGTGCAAGTGAGCTTTTCTAAAACATACAAAGACATGCACGAGAGGCGGTTAAGAAGCCCTTGATCAAGAAGAAGTCTTCTCTTCACACAAAAAGCATTCATGCAAAGAAACACTTTTGCATGTTAATTCAAAGAGACCCCTTGGGTCTATAAAATGGTGAGCTTCCTCACCCAAAAGATATATGAGAGAAGGAGCATTTTGAGCGACGAAGTGTTGCTAATTCACTTACTTGCGATTTGTGTTTTCAACATCCATAATCTCTTAATCGAAAGAGAGGTTATTGGGTGACTTTTGAAGGCACGAATCAAGGACCAACACCGATTTTTTTGACCACAATATCCTACCAATTTGCCGACAACACATCACATCAGGTTTCGGACCCATCCTAAGCGGATTGGTGTCGAAGCAAAGTTTCACCCGCGGGTGGTTTGCCTTCGGGCACCCCCGCTAGCTTTATTTCTTTTGTAGTATTTAGCTAGTTTCATGTTTATGCTTTTGTCAAGTTTTCAGTTTATTTAGATTCATTTTAACCATCGTTAGATTCATCTTTTATTTTTCATACACAGGTGCTACTGATTCTTTGTTTGTTTCTTTGAACGCAGATTTGCAGCATTGGAGGAGCAGCGAGGAATCGACCTTTACCAACGCAAGCGGCGACAACGTTTTGGTTCGCCCATCTTATATGTGGGCACGCGGAAGAAGGAATTCTGAAACAAGTTGTAAAAGACCAACATTTAACGCTCCTATCCCCTAAAAAGGAAGGAGACGCATTGTAACACAAATTTGAAAAGCATATCAATAAAAGGGCCGATTTTTTATATTGCTTTAATATCTTGTGTTCATGTTCTTTCTTTTTACGCATTTTTCAATAACATAGGATTTAAGCGTTATTTTAGTTTCATTTACATTGCATTTTTAGTTTATCCTTTTTGTTTTCGGAATCTCGTGTTTTCAGATCTTATACGACAAGCTTTAGTATATGACTGTAGGGACAATAGGCACTATGCTACACCTGTAGAATGCAATAGGTACTTGGTAGTGCCTATGGGATGAGGTAGATGCTCAGTAGTGCCTACATATTAGGGTTAGATCTACAAAAGCAAATCAGGGGGATGTGAAGGGCTTGATGGATGAACGATAATGGCGGTGGAAAAAAATGGGCTATGGAGATGACTGGAATAAAAAATCCTAGGGAAAGCTAGGGTTTTTAGGGGAGGCTATTCTAGGGCACAACTAAGGTAATATAGGTCGAATTCATGTAGAAAGTAAGAGCTCCAATCAAAGCTAGTTTGAACCAATTAGCAAAAGTTCCAAGATTCAGGGGTTGAGCATTGAGAATTCTCCTATTTATTATCGAGCCTAGGGTTTTCTTAAGGTTTTTATATTAACACTTTTGATCAAGTGGCTAATATTAAAGTGGATCCAAAGGATGATATTAAACTTTAGGTGTGACATAGATTATGGATTATGGAAAACTGAGATTAGATCAGATCAGATGGCTGACGTTAATTTGGATTATAAATATATATTTTATAATAAATATATTAAAATATAATATAAAATATTAAATTTAAATATTATATTTAATTTGACTTTATGTTTGTTGTGTGTGCAAGATCAAGTAGCATTCATCAAGTATTGTTGAGTAGCTACTGAAGCTAGAGTGGCCAGATTATGGATAGCCAGAAGCCCACTCATCCTGTTGGAAGCAAGATACATTGGAGACACTACTTGTTTTGTAGCTAGAGTTTAGGAGAATCCTAGCACCTATATTTTATTGTATCAAAATAAGTTATTTTTAATAAACATATTCTAACAAAGGATTTTCTTAGCTCCCCCCATTGATTGAATAAAATCATCTTCTGTGCAGTCTCTTGTTAATTGGAATTATTTTACTTTCATGTTTGTTTTAGTGTCATATTTTCATATAGACTTGATGATTTAGACGGAGTGGAGGAGCACTAACCACTTAATGTTATCCATTTTAAGGCATTTCATTGTTAATAAGATGTTTATATGTATATATATATCCACAAAACAAAACAAACAAAAATCATTCACATAGGCATGTTACCATTGCATACATCTTGCATTTACATATAGGCATATTTACATGTATTTTTTACATTAAATTCATACATAGTGCATATATATTCCATTTGCATTCATTCCACATGCATTTCACTACATTTATTCATTTTACAAATTGCATTTATCCCATACCATGTTCAATGATATTTTATAGTAATGATGATATGGAAAAATAAAAAAAGTCAAGTTTCCACAATTGGGGGTACATATTTTTTGGCATTTATGCAATTTTATCCAATATCTTAAGCCAACAATCCCACTTGTCAAAAATTATAAACCCCAAGTTTTCAGTCACTCAGCCATTACTAGTGTGTCTAGAAACCTCCAAAAATATGTCCAAATCTATTTAGGACCAAAAGCACTTTTTCACATTAAGAAAATCTTGAGTATTTGAGTCAAAGAGGGATAACACCATACTTGGGTGGCACCTTGAAGTGAAAAGGGTATTCCTCACTTGTCCTGTCATGCAACATAGTCCAAAATAAAAAATAGTGGTTTTCACCACTATCAAATTTGCTTTCCAAATATACACACAAAATATAGAGTAGTAAGGATAGGGTCACATTCTCATAACACTTCTATTGAGAATATGATTCCCAAAAGCTCTATCCAAAATTAAAAATTTCTATGCACACACCACAAATTCCTAAAGTTGTAAGGATCGTACTAGATTTCCATTAGAAAGTTATGTAGTCATCCCCAAGGTCTAAAGATAAAATAATTAGACTATGGAGTGAGTCTCAACCGGGGCTATATATGCTTGACTGATAGTGGAGTAATCTCATGCAATGCGATATTCTCTCTTCCAAAAAGAGAGACCTCTGATCGTACATACATATTCTTGTCCATAATAGGTCATGCCTAATTTACTCATAATGGGTTAATGAACTTCATGTGCAAACACATTGGTGCTTGATTGCCTAAGATCATTGTCATTCTCAATATTTGGTACATGAACTTCACTTGCACACACATTGGTAGATAATATTTAGTGAGCTTGGTTGATAACACTAGTATGTTTGAGTCTATGAAAATCCTTTAGTATTCCATATCAATATCCATATCTTCTTCCATATCAATATCCATATCTTATTCCATATCAACATCCATATCTTCTTCCATATCAACATCCATGTCTTCATCATGGATCAACCTACATAATGCCACCAAGATTGGTGCCCCTGATTACAAAACAATGAATAAAAATGGGTAACAAAATTCTAAACTATAAATGATCATTCGAACATCATGCATTCCCCTCATATAGATTGCATTAATAATCCATAAATTTACCATTTATCTTGCATTAATCATCCAGATAAGCACTACGCATACACATCATAATTATCTTGAATTAATCATCCATAAGATATTCATGAAATATCGTCATAAAACATGCATTGCATACACATAAAAACATTTACGCAAAATATAACAAACATAAAATCCATGTATATATATATATAATGTTGCTTGTACAATGAGTTCCAAAAATACTATAATGGAGCACCAAGGCTCATATACAAAGAGTGCATCTAAGCACTAAGTTAATATCCATGAGAGGATCCCTAAGACCTAGTAGAAGCCATAGACCTAGAAATCTTCCTAGATTCAATATGTCTCAATGAATCACTCCTATAGGATGATGGAGGATCTAGAAAAGCAATTTTATAAGTAATGCAAAACTCCTCCAAAGAGTGTGCATATGTATCGCTAGCCTGTAGTCACTACAAGTCAATCTGATGTTGATGCTATCTCACCAGCATCTCTGTTCGAAGGTACATGACCATCTCTTGATCACCTACACAAGACCTACCTACCAATCACTCTACCTCTATCTAGGCTATGGTAGTCCACAATATAGCTATGACTACATCCTACCCTACCAAATACTCCCTATGAGTCTCCATTATAGTCTCTCGCTCCTCGCAAAGCTACTCTACCTTAGCCTGTAGCCTAGCCACATAAAATATCTCCTCCATATTCTCATCATCCTCCCTCTCATCCTATGCAACCTACACCTTAAGATTTTATTGTGATGATCCCCTCGATCTCCTTCGACTCATAAATCATCGAGACCTCGTCCTCTTCGAAGTCATCCTTGACTCTATCGCATCCCCACCCATCACCACCTTTGGTACCCATAGTGGTTGAGTACCAAACCATGCTACATACTCAGGAGTCACTCCTACTTTGCCTACATTTGGGAACTCCAGTTGCTTGTCATCCTCCATCTAAAATCTCCATGTCTCTACACATGGAAGCCCCACCTCATCCTACCGACACTGGTACATCGGATCATCAGGCACACCTTGAGGTAAACCAAACTGCCTCAACACCTATGAGTACTAAAAGTATTCCACCTCCTAATCTCTCCTCCCAACCAACCATCATGCCTATCTCACCCACTGTAGCTACTCCTCATAACCCTTGCACATGGCTTCCCACCATGGCCTCCATATAACTTGAGCCAAAGTCAACCCTACCCATATATATCTATACCATTAGATGGTATGCTCCTCTCGACTTGACTGCACCTCCTCAACCACTGTACATATTCTAGCATAGGGTTTACCCATATGCCATACCTGGTAAGGTAACCCCTCTAGTCAAGATACATTGAAGTGCTCCCAAGCCCAACACTATATAAGGAAGCTGCATCTAATTCCCTTCATCCCTCTTCATGTTATCTCATATAACTCTCTTTATAACTATGCCAATAATACAGGAGCCCATGCATTCGCCCTTGGATTGGTGAGTAGGTCACTCACCAATCCCAATAGGTTCCAAGGGAACCTACACCCCATGCTATTGGGGAGCACTATGTTCACTAACACGAACATGATCAAGGCTAGGAGTGCATCCAACTCCTTAGCCTTGTACATGCTCAAATAGAAAATCCCCCCATCTCCCATCCTCACCTCCCACCACCGATAACCGAACATATTCATCATCTCCATATTATTATCATACCAAACCATCACCTTCACACCCTCTACTAGAAACTTGAGGATATGGTATACATCCTAAAGTGTGATAGTAGCCTCCCTAGTCGGTAGCTAAAAAGTCCCCCTATCCGAGTCCCATCTCTCTATCAAAGATGAGAGATATCCATCATTTGCCCTCACCACATCCAATGAGCCACTCCCTCCAAACCCACCTTCATAAAAAGATCCAATTCACCCTCCATAATAGTATTCCTTATCCCAGGAATGAGAGAAAATAAATTATGTCGAGGCTATATCTCCCACAACTACAAAAAAAACATTTTACATTAGTATTAATTTCAAAAAAAAAAAACTTCAAAATTTTGTACAAAAGAACAAAGTTTTTTTCAAAATTACTGGGGCAAATCGTGCCTCAGCTCCACAAAAACAATTCACACCCTCCACCACCATAGCTTCCACACAAATTTCCACCAACCTCACTTCCCTCACCTATCCACTCCGCTCCTCAGGCGCAGCTTCACAAACTCTCAAGTACACAAATGAGCCTTAAAATCTGTCCTACAAGCTATTTATAACTACAAAAAATGCACTCAGGCATGATACAATGCCTACAGTCCACAAGCGTACCCAGGAACAATTGGATGCCTGCAAAATACCATAGGTGTAGTAAGGCACCTAGCGCAAAAATTGCATAAAGATAAAATCAATCAAAATAGTAGCTTGCCCCCTCAAAATCTCACCAAATTTCATCCACACATCATACACATCATAAAATCAGGTTTTGTGAAAACAAAAACCATTTTGCACACATTTTTCCCAAGCACGACACAAATTTTTCAAATGTACAAATCAAGTTACAAAACACATCACATGAATACAAATTTTTACAAAACCAACACTAGACTCCTCTACTTCATATTCTTCATCATCCCATATTTTTTCATGAAAATCAGAGTTGATTTGACCATTGAATCAATTGTTTTCATCCAAAAAAGTGTAAAATCAACCATTCTTTGGTGACATCACCACATTTCTCACATCACATTATTCCATTAGCATTCTTCCATTATCATAATCCACCATAAGTTCTTCCAACATGTGTCAAATTTACAAGTGAATCTTGTATATACTAGTTTATTCTATATACTTGGTGATTACAACGATTTGCATCCATGCAATTTGATAAGATGAATTAATTACCATAGGAACACTTGGTCATCATAATCATAAATTATATCCTTGATAAATATCAAAATCACATTTGGTACTTCATATTTTTAGTGAAACCTTGCCAAGAAAAATTTGCACAAAACTAGTCATTGATGTCCTTTTTCGTGGGGCAAGAAAAAATGGATAATTAATATCACAATCACTCGTTCATTTGACCATAGTCACAAGACATGCAATAATGGTAGGTTGATTAGTTATATGGTGTAATTATATGAAGATTTTTCCACATTCACTACCCATCCCCTACATTTAATTTGTCATCCTACATCTTCATCACTTGCATACTCAATGACGCCAATAAGGCAATTTTTTCAACAACATCAAATCACCCCAAATTTGGGACAACCACATTTGATTTTGATCCTCCCACAATGGGATACACCTTACATGATCATGACATCTAAATTTGACATATCACATTTTACATCATTCATATCATCCACATCATATCACATTTGAACAAAAACCCTTCATCCATTAGGGCAAACACAAACACATCATACCACATTTTACACCAACCCCCTTCACACCGTTGGGGCAAGAACGCTATCACATCATTCATAATTTGTACAAATTTTTCAATTGGCTCATGCGATTCATACATAATATCATTCACCAATTTAGGGGGTAAACTACGTAAATTCCAAAATTCTTTATTTTTTATCTTCAATAGTGTTGCTCAAAAATCCAATGCTCAACCACTGAATCCTAGAACTTTTGTTAATTGGTTCGAACTAGATTTGATTAGAGCTCTTGCTTTCTGAGTGAATTTGACCTACATTGCCTAAGTTGTACCCTAGCATAGCCTCCCATAAAAAACCTAGCTTGCCCTAAAATTTTTGGATTTTAAACATATCCATAGCCCATTTTTGCCATCACCATTTTTGTTCATCCATTGAGCCCTTCACATCCCCTCGATCTACTTCTGTAGATCTAACACTAATTTGTAGGCGCTATTGAGCACCTACCTCATCCCACAAGTGCAACACAATACTTGTTGTCCCCACAACCGTAAACTAGAGCTTACCACATAATATCATCAGGTACTACCAGGGCACCCTACCATCAATCTGCAATGGAGCAACAAAATATCAAAGTATTTTATGCATTTTTATTTGATGTTATTTAGATTCAGCATGTTTTGTTCATTCAGATCTAGGGTTTTTAGTTTACATTATTAGGGTTCACGCTATGGAAACCTTATTTTTTTTCCTAAAAAATTTCTATTTATTGTGTGTGTAGGATTAGGTAGCATTCATCAAGTATTGTTGAGTAGCTGCTATAGCTAGAGTGGTCTAATTATGGATAGCCAGAAGCCCACTCATCCTGTTGGAAAGAAGATACATTGGAGACACTACTTTTTTTGTAGCTAGGGTTTCAGATAACCCTAGAACCTATATTTATTGTATCAAAATAAGTTCTTTTGAAAAATAGATTGTAACAAAGGAGTTTCTTAGATCCCCCCATTTATTGAATAAAATAGTCTTTTGTGTAGTCTCTTGCTCATTGGAATTATTTTACTTTCATATTTGTTTTAGTGTCGTATTTTTGCTTCACAATTTTTGGTTTGGCTGAATGGATCAATGGAACTCAGGTGGGGGTGGTTCACTAGGTGGGTCAACTTGTTCTTGTGGAAGAAGTAAGAAAATTATGGGCTGATGAATAGGAAACAATTTGAGGTAAAACTCATCATGTTGGGTAAGGGAAACAATGGGTTGAAATTCCTCTTCAGAATCGTCAGAAGCATTGGACATAAGTTCATACTCTTCATAACTTTCATCATTGGAATATGGAAGTGGGTAGGAAAAATTTAGTGGGTATTTTTCTTCATTGAAGCTAAGCTCTTGAAGAGCTTAGCTTCAATGAAGAGCTTGTTCAAGAGAAGTGGTTGAGGGGAATGTAAGGGGGGCTTTGTATTCTTCATTGAGGTTAAGTCTTTGGAAGGCTTGCTCAAGGGAAGCAGTTGTGGAAAGTAGGGTATATCCTAAGGCTGAACGATCATGTGCTCCTCGATATGGGAAATAAATTATATCATGTATCCCTTGTTCATGGCAACCTAGACCTTGACCTTGCCAGTTGACTATATGGAAGTAACAAGATGAAAATCCCGTCATGTTTTGTATGTTGGCATGTCTTGGCTCTTTTGGTTCTTAGTGCATATTTGCCTCAATTGTGGAGTCAATACCTTCATAGACAAATTTAATACTATTAGGAGTGAAACTCATATCGTAGACAACACATATACTTAAACGATGGTCACGTGGGCAACCAAAATACTTGGATGTAGGGATGGCAAGTGGGGTAATGGTAACATTTTGAACCACATATTCACCAATACCAATACTAGTGATGTGGACTCCGAATTGGGATGAGGTGGTGGATTATATGGAAATGGATGATTCAGGATTGGAGGGGACTGTGGAAGATGGCAGGGAGCTGAATATATCATAATTCAAAAGTTCAACTTGTGACACATCGGTTGATGGAGAAATATTGGATGATGGTTTGGAATTAGAAGAAGGTGGATGAGGCAATGATGATGAAGAATAAATATTTGTAGAATAAGAAGTGGTTGAGGTGGACAATGTGGCAATAGTAGATTGACCTTGACCACATGTACAAGAAGAAATAGATGATTGAGGGGGTTTGGTGATGGGTAACTCCACAAAAATAGGATCTTTGGAAGAAGATGTGGATGGAGTGGAAGATGATGGGAATAAGAATAGGTGGGTGGAAGGCAACATGGATTTATAGGGGTTTGAAATGAAATTGGAATACTTGAAAGGTTCTACATCTACGGGGATGCAATGGACTTGATCATCATGAACGTGTTTCAAGAATTGGTGGAGAATTGATGGAACACATTTCATCTCCCTCATACAATGTATACCAAGGAGTACATTGTACGCCATGGCCCCTTCTAAGATGTGGAACATAGTATTCAATGTTATGACCCCTACTTCAGTAGTCAAAATAATAGTTCCAAATATGGTACATAAAAAATCATTAAATGCTTTGAGGGTGAATGAGAACTTGGAAATATGGGAAGGTGGAAGTTTGAGGTTGCTAAGGGTGGCAATAGTGATAATGTTTATGGATGAGATGATATCAATTAGGACTCTTTTAAATGGTATTTTATCTATCAGGGCCATGATATGTAATGGAGGATCTACGTATTCTAAGGTCATTGAATTTATTTCAAAGTCATAAAGGTTATGGATGGCTCCATGCAAGTTATAATGCTCCCTATAATGTTGTTGAAGGTATTAGGGTCTTGAGCTTAAAACTCAATGGATTTAAGAATTTCCATTAGGGCTTCTCTATGCCTAGGGGATTTTTGGATCAATTTATATAGGGAAAATTTTGTTGAAGCCATTTTCAAACTTGTAGTTAACCGACTACTTAAGGATATTGTTGGCCTTAGAGGATGATGGATGGACTGATTTGGTGGACTAGAAATATGGATTGGCAAGGATGGATTTGGAGAGGTTTGAATGGGTGGTGGATTTGAAGGTTGTGCATTTGGTTGATTTTTCCTTTGACCTCTTGTAACCAGATGGATAGCTCCCACAAAATTTTGGTAATGTTGAACATGATTAACTCAGTTAGGAGGTGTGTGATTATTGTTACCTCCTATATTAGTTTGGGCCTCTTCATGGTTGGGGAGAGGTGTTAAAAAAATTTCCAAATTCTGATTTTGTGGAGCTAGGGGGTTATCTGCCTTAATGGCCCCCAAGTATATGATGTCTCGAAATATATTCCTAAATAATTGCAAGTATTGATATCATGACCAATTTTCCTATGGTATGGGAAAAATATATGTTCCTTATAAATTATTCTACGTTTGGTAGGGTCATCGAGCTTGATTTTTGGTAAAGCCAACTTGTTTGTTTCATACAACCTTCAGAAGATGGAAGAATATGACTCTCTTAAAGGAGTGTATTGGCATTGGGGTCAAGCGTATTATCTATGGGAGGGGTTTTCGATAGTTGACATTGTGTTTTGTGTCATGAGTGCTTGAGTTATCGAGGGGACTGCATGATAAGTAATTTGTTGTGGTTGTTGCATGGGTTGTTGAGCTATTATGGGCTGGCTCATAACCACTTGATTTACTTTATTAGATGGACTAGATGAAGAGACTTGTGATGACTTGTTTTGGCCTGATTGATTACTTATAATTTGGCCCTTGTTTTGCTATTATTTATTTTTAGGCTTAATTACGCCCTCTTGGATTCTATTTTCTCAATGACATTAGTCTGTGTTAAGGATTCTTCAAATGAATGATAAGTTTGAATTTGAAACATCCAAGAGATGGGTTTTGAGCAACTCTTGGTAAATAATCTGATGATTTCATCCATTGGGAGGGAGAATGGCAATTTGGTAATGAATGCCCTCCAATGGTTTCCAAAGTCATAGATAGGTTCATCATCCCATTGTATTAATGTGTATACATCTAATAATGAAACCTTATTTTTGATGTTTAGGAAAAAATGCTCAAGGAATAGGTCAATCAATTGGGAAAAAATATAAATACTATGAGTTGGTAACTGATTAAACCACTCTATGGTATCTCCTCCTAATGTTTGAGGAAATTTTTGAAGCATGAGAGTATTTTCAGTTTGAATCCAAAAGCATGCATGAACAAATGAGATAGCATGCTCCTTAGGGTCCTTGGTTCCCCTAAATTTGTCAAACTTTGATAATGTAAAGTCTGTCAAATATGGTGGTGATGGTACCGAAGGATGAATTGGTTGATGGATTAGTTAGCTTAAAGTTGATTTTTGTCTTGACATGCCAAGAGTGTTTTGCATAAACTGATCTATTTGTTTTTGCATGGCTTGAATCCTAAGATATTCCCCAAGAATGTGGAAGCCTTGAATAACTTGATGATTTGGAGATGGACTAGAAAAAAAAATTGGGAAGTGATTAGATGGTTGTGATGAAATTGATGGGGGGAATATTTATGGTTGAGAGAAGGAGAATATTTATGAGGAGGAAAATTTTGGAAGAATTGGTTGGGTTGGCCAAAAGAAATTATGATTGGATTTTGAATTAGAGATGGATTGGAGATGGATACTTCTGAATATTGGGGTACCCAAGTGGAATTTTGGTTGGCCATGGCTGGTTGGGTTGAAACTACAGGAAGCATAGTATTTACATGAAATTGTTGTCTAGCATTTTGATGTTGTATAAGTAATATGTTCATGAGACCCGATATGTCCTGAAGTTCTTGTTTGGACATAGACGAAATTGACAAGGCTATAGATAAATTAGAAGATGAAGGTATGGATGTGGATGGATTGGAGGAAATGGGCATGGGACAAGTTGCACTTGATGTGGCAACTTGGAAGGTTGGTACCTATGAGGTAGCATTAACATACTCCTCATACAAAGGATTGGAATGGGTTTGGGTATAGCCAGATAGAGGATGAGTGTTAAAAACACTTGGGTTTTGTTGGGGTGGACTAGGAGAAGAGGGTATACCACATTCATAAGCATAATTAGGATATTATCGGGTGGATTTGGATGGACAGGATGTTGGTTGTTCAACATAGTCTTGGCTAATAGGTTCTAGGATATAGTTAGAAGACCTATAGATGGCTTCTACCTTGTCCATGTCAATTTGGGTGGATGGCTGATCAATGTTTTGGGTAATGGATACATCCTATATGAGATATGGGTGAATGGGCCTAGATGTACTAGGTTGGATAGAATTGGAAGGGTTGTATACTGAAGTAGCGAGTGTGTTTGTTATATTTTCCATTCAATTATTTTGATTTAATATATTTTCTTGATTTTGAGTTAGAACCATAAAATAATTAAATCAAAAATCAATTTTAGGATTGTCAACTTAAATATCCAAAACTAAAAATAAACCTAAAGAATTTAGAAACAAATAAATTAATAAATCCTAAGTTTCACCTTGTGTGGCTTACCTTATTCATTGATTATCTCTTTTTACTGTAAATTCTTCTTAGAAATGACATTTTTGTGTGTTCGATGTATCCTAATCTTGCTTAATGAAAAATAAAGGTGAAAAACTATGGTTGGATGGGGCAACGAGATTCTTTTTGGTGATGAAATTCAAAAAGTTTGCTCTAGGGTAGTCCTAAGGTGTATAAGGGTAGATATTGGTGGATGGAAATGACTGCCATTGTCACCAAATCTCAAGCAATGGTTGGTGATGAAATCCAACCACTACTATTTAAAGTGCAACATGCTGTGTGTGATTAATTTTAAAATTTTGTGTTCTTTATTATGATAAAACAATGTTAAATGTAATATATTTCACAAATCTAAATTAGAATCCAACACATAAATACAAATTTCTTATAAATAGTGTGAAGTACACCGCTTAAAGCCCCCTACCTAGATAGTAATCAGAGGGTTTGTCCACCTCTTTACCAAAGAAGTCACCCAAGGGTAGGAATAATTTTTGCATTTAAGTATTGTTCCTACTTAGATAAATAAAATAAGAAACCCTTAACTCCTAATATGCAAATTCTAATTAATAATTTTTACTTTCAAATGCAAACCTAAATATGCAAGAAATATTTGAATTTGCAATTATTTTCAAAATAGAAAACTGAAAATATGTGATGAATGAATGCACAAATGCCCTAAATGCAATCTAAAATGAATTTATTTCCAATTTACGTAATGTGTATTCATTTCAAGCTTAAAATTTAAAAATAAATAGTGAAATAATGAAATACGTAAAAAAATAAGAATTAGAATAGAATGACTGTAGGGCTTACCCAGAAGCCTAACATCTGCTCCAAATTACTACCAGGCACAACTCGCCACCTGTGTAGGCACGACAGGGTACCTGTGTAGGTGAAGTAGAGCACCTATGGGAATAAACAGGTGTCACAGAGCACATGTGCACCTTATGTAAACTATCATAGGACCTTCCGTAAACCCTAACCGGTGATTTTGGCTAGTTTTTTTCTCCAAAAAACCTTGTAAAATGGAACAATAGAATGAAATTAGTATATGAAATTAAAATAATTTCAATGAACAAGAGACTGCACAAAAGATGATTTTTATTCAATAAATGAGGGGGGGCTAAGAAAATCATTTGTTACAATATGTTTGTTCATAAGAACTTATTTTGATACAATAAATATAGGTGTTAGGGTTCTCTAAAACAACTACAAAATTAGTATTGTCTCCAATGTATCTTGCTTCCAATAGGATGAGTGGGGTTCTGGTTATCTGTAATTAGGCCACTCTAGCTTTAGAAGCTACTCAAAAATCCTTGATGAATGCTACTTGATCCTGCACATACAAAAAACATAGAGTCATTAACAAAAAATGAGGGTTCCATAGTGTGAACCCTTAGAAATGTAAACTAAAAACCCTAGATCTGAATAAACAAAATATGCAGAATCTAAATAACATAAAAGAAAAATGCATATAATACTTACTTTACTATTGATGATGTTGTTTTGTTTCTCCATTATAGATTGATGGTAGGTTTCCCCAGTGGCACCTGATGATCTTATATGGCAAGATTTGGTCTACAGTTATGGGGATAGTAGGTGCTATGTTGTACCTACAGAATGCAGTAGGCACTCGATAATGCTTGTGGTATGAGGCAGGTGCTCAAAAAAACCTATGAATTAGGGTTAGATATACAAAAACATATCGATAGGATGCAAAGGGCTCAAAGGATGAACGATAATGGTAGTGGCAGAAATGGGCTATGGAGATGGTTGGAATCCAAAAATCCTAGGGCAAGCTAGGGTTTTTGGGGGAGGCTATGCTAGGGCACAACTAAGGCAATGTAGGTCGAATTCACTCAGAAAGCAAGAGCTCCAATCAAAGCTAGTTCAAACCAATTAGCAAAAGTTCTAGGATTCAGGGGTTGAGCATTGAGAATGCTCCTATTTATTATCAAGCCTAGGGTTTTCTTAGGGTTTTAGCTTAACACTTTTGATCGTATGGCTAATATTAAAGCTGATCCAAAGGTTGATATTAAACTTTAGGTGTGACACAGATTATGGATGATGGATGAATGAGATTAGATCAGATCGAACTTCTAAGGTTAATTTGGCTTATAAATATATATTTTATAATAAATATATTAAAATACAATATAATATATTATATTTAAATATAAATAATAAAAAATAAACATAAATAAGTCAAATAGGGGTCTAAAAATGGTGGGAAAAGACTATAGTGGGTCATTGGATGGCAGGAAAGGCATGGAATGGCCAATTGAATGGCGGGAAAGGGTGATGGTGGACAAGTGGCTAGGATTTGGTGTCTAAAGTTACTAAATATTTCACCAAATGGGTCAAATCCATGTTGTTATCTTCTACTAGTGGAGTCTAAATATCCAAATTTATACTTAATCAGATCCTCTACTACTATGACATACCATCTATGATACACCATTTAAGAATAAGAAAGTTTAAAATATCTATGCTAAATACAAAATTCAACAAAAATTATCAACACCATGTTATCCCCAAGGTAATGACCAAGAAAAATCATCTAACAAAATCTTAATCATGATCCTTAAGAAATTAGTCAACAAAACTAGTTGTGAGTGGCATTTGCAATTATCCTAATTCATAGGCTTATCGCACAAGCATATAGACTTCTCCATTTTCAACACCTTATGAATTAGTCTATGACACTGAGGCTATTTTTTTATTTTGATCTTAAAATCCCTTCCTTGAAACTATTGCTTCAATATTCTTCCATAGAAGATGAATATTGTCTTTATCATCTAAATCATCTAGATATTTTAGATGAAAACACATTAATGTTCTAGAGCATTTGCAAGTCTACCATGATAGAATTCAACATGTCTATAAAAAAATGTATTACCTAGATCCTTTGAAATTGGTGATTTAGTTAATGTAGACACATAAAAATATCTAAAATAGTCTTTTGCAACAATATTTAACATGCAAAAAAACAAAGCATTAGCAAATAAATTCAAAAACCCTAAAATATAACATGATGCTATCCTAAACTCTAGAATACAATAAAATTAGGTAAGTATTCCTCCCATACAATGCATACCCCCATCATACCCCTTTGCATGCTTTTCAAAAAATCTACTTGCCCCTTTTTTCAAAAGGCACTCACTCTCCTTTTAAGGCATTTAAGGAAAAGTGTTGAAAAGGGGATTTTATATTTTCCCCAAGACTTACAAGGGCATGTCACACCCATGCCCAGTTAATACTCTTAGGTGGGTAATTCTTACTCAAAACAAGCACATTAAAGTGGGGTTTTGTCTCTCCTCCACATCACCAACCCCTTATCTTTCCTAGTAATCCTATAAAAGGAGGTCTTGTCTATGATTTGAGGTAGGATGGAAAAAGTAAAATTATGCTACCCAATACTATTTTAAGTATCTCTAAGCCTTTTGAGCATTTTATATTCATCACACACATCTTCATTGTAGGTTACAAGTGGTTTACAGGGCAGAATAGGTATCTATGATTTCTAAATTAGCACCAAACTACACCGATGGGTTTTATAGATAACACACAAAAAAATCCAAGTTATAGAACTCAAAATGCACCTCAAGATGTGTTTTCTAATTTTATACCATCACACTAGCTTGATAGCTAACATATCACTTCCTTATCAATTTTAGCTCATTTTGTAACTTTTGTAATGCATTTTAATTCAAATTTTGTCGATATTTCTATGTTTACATGAGGCCTAATTGAGACATACCTCCAAAAATTCTCACATATTTTGTAGGGTTATGTAGGGTTGTAGATCTATGTAGCTCATGGTGACATGCTTCATAAGCCCACTCCAACATTAAGGAATTAAAAGAAGACACTTGCAGTGCTGCAAAAATATTCCATGCTAGGGTCCCTCCTAATGGAGTCCCTCTTTTGTAACCCTTTGGGGCATATTATGAAAGGATACAATTTCATATTGTAACACCTTTACACATTTATAAATATAAATTAACATGTTCTCTTTTACTTCATTTTGACGATCAATATGGGACCCAATCCATTTTGATGATGTATTGGACCCTTGATTGGGCACTTGTTGTTGTAGAGGTTCTTGAGCATACATCGATTTATTAGGCCTCAATTGGGAACTTGTTGGTGTAGAGGTATTTGAGTATACCCCAATGGATTGGGCCCTTGATTGGACACTTGTTGTTGTGGAGGTACTCGAGCATATCCCAATTGATTAGCCCCCTAATTGGACACTTGTTGGTGTAGAGGCATACCCTGATTTACTAGGCCTTTGACTGGGTAATTATTGTTGCAAAGGTATTTGAGTATACTCAATGGATTGGAACCTTGATTGGGAACTTGTTTCTATAGAGGTAATTGAGAATTCTATGATTGATTAGGTCCCTAATTGGGCACTTATCGGTGTCGAGGTATTTGAGCATACCCTAATTGACTAGGCCCTTGATTGGGTAATAATTGTTGCAAATGTATTTAAGTACACCCTGATTGACTAGGTATCTAATTGGGCACTTGTTGTTGTAGAGGTATTTTAGTATACCATGATTGACTAGGCCCTTAATTGGATAATTTTTGTTGCAAAGGTATTTGAGTATACCATAATTGATTAGGCCCTTGATTGAGCACTTATTTTGTAGACGTATTTGAGTATACCCTGATTGAATAGACCTCTGATTGGGAACTACTTGTTATAGATGTATTTGAGTTGTAGACACTAAAAATCGGTCAATCTAATTATTATACCATAAGTAGTGACTTCACAACACACCAAGGCCCCTAGGGAAACCCTTAGGACGTATATAGTTTTTATAACCACTTAATGCAAGAGTTTGAAATGTTCTAGACAACTTTTGGTACCTTTTGGACACCCTACTACTATTCATGCCACCATAGGACAAATACAAAATCTATTCATCGTACCTCGGGGGGAATAGCAGCATTCACTTTGGGGTAGAGCGAATAGCAGGTTTGATTGGAAAAAATTCAAACCTGGACAAATGGCATCTACCAATGGTTACATTTTTGGTACATAATGGATAGGAGGGTAGGGCACACAATATCTTAATGCTCCAACCCATGAGAGAGGCCAAATTGGGAGATTATCTTCTCCCTCCAATGCATGCCACTCTGGTGGCCAAGTGGCACCTCATGCCTCGCATGCCCTCGCATGCATTTTGACCCATAAAGCCTCCTTAGGTTATAAAGTGGAGATATTTTCCACGCAAAATAGAGAGAATATTTTAAGGACAAATCAATGGAGTGCTATCAAGATTTCCTTCCACCATTTTTGCACCAATTGTTCCCTCGAAATATCTTCCTAGCGAAGGAGGTTTGTGAGTGAGTTAAGGGGCATAATATATTACAAAACAAAACCAAATGAGCAAATTCCATAACCAAATTTCATTAAAATACATTTTATAGAGTTTTGCATCATTCCCAAGTGGAATTGGTGGTAAAATTTAGGGAGATTTTATGGGCGCCGCACCTCAGGGCACCCACTAATCTGTGATAGTCCTATTCATTCCACCCTATGATGAATAGATATTTGTAAATTATTTCTTGAATATTTTTTATTATATAGTTTACAGATGCTTATATTATATTGCACTCCAAATTTCATGTTATTCTGAGCTATATTGGTCGAGATATTGTATTTTTAGTGTTTTGCAAGGTCTCTTGCAAGTATCCGGAGGTCATTTGAGATAACACCTAAAATATGAATTATATCACAAATAAAATCAAATGGGTTTTATTATAATAGTATTTTATGCATTCTATCAAATTTTTAGGTATTTTGGATATGCATGGGATAGGATATTTCTTGATTTGAGTTTTGTAGGTTGCAAACATTCACCTCACTCGCGAAACCCCGTCGGCTATAATTTTGGAGTAATTCCTA
Organism: Wollemia nobilis; assembly: GCA_028583015.1. NCBI lineage: Eukaryota > Viridiplantae > Streptophyta > Pinopsida > Araucariales > Araucariaceae > Wollemia > Wollemia nobilis. The sequence continues at coordinate 23,821,667 of JAQPPZ010016892.1, forward strand.
GTGATATATTCCTAAAACCCCTTGATCTACATAACCATTTCATATTATGTCATTTGGAGTTGGTTTGACACATTTTATCACCATTATCCATTTTGCCCCTTATGGGGATTGCATGCTTTTTACCATATGCACACACTATTTGACGATTATGGTTTCCTTATGTGTAGGTGTAGGTCATTACAGTACATTTGGAGGTATCCTAAGACATCAGAGATCAAAGGCACAAGTGGTGGTAACTTTAGGATGCCCACTTCGATTGTGGGTACAAGGAAAGATAGTGGATGTACACCCAATTTCTTTGATATATTTGACCTTTGGGAACTCGATTTGTAAACATTTGTATAACCCATTTTGATACCTCAAGGAGACGCATTGTAACCCATAATTTTGGATAATTTTTATTAATAAGAGATATACTTGTTTTGCTTTACTTCTTGTTATTTGTTATCTTTCCATTTACTTGCAAGCTTCCATTTGGCGCTCATTAGCGATAGGGCATAGATACATACATTCTTTATATTTAATTTAGTGCACCGTTTTTCCCTACATCAATGGAAATCATGGTGGGACCAAGTCCCTTTTGCTTTAGGTGAAGTTTGGATCTCATTTTTCATATTTTTATGTTGTAGGTGCTATTCGTTCTGGCCTAAAGTGAACTTTGGCCTGCTATTCGTGCCCCTCTGGGGTGAATGTGAATTCACCTCACCCTAGAGTGAATGCAAACCTGCTATTCATCACAACCTAGAGAGAATAGAAAATAGAGAGATTTTGGAGTAGAATTTTAGAAATAGCAAGTTTTGGCAGTGATGAGGTAGGTCCCTAAATATGTCATCTCTGTTTTGCAGTTATAGAAACTATTTATTTTCAATGTTATGTGGTTTTTATCACATTTTTGTTTTCTTAGAAAGGTTAAAGGTAGCTTCATTTTCTTAAATGCAAAATAACAAAAACACATAAAAGGCAAAAATCAAAACAATTTCAGAGTAGGAATGCATCTCTATGCTTTCCGTTCTTGTAGCCTACCCAATGGGTAGGCTAAAATTTAGGGCTTTGCATTTCTAGATACATTTGTGAGTTTCTTTTTATATACTAACATTTCTAAAATTAAAATGCACCTTACGCATGCATTTAGTGAATGATCATTGAATGCTTATTTTCTTGATTTCTTTAAATATAAAAGGAACCCCACACATCATGTTTTATATTAACATCGAAGGCGTTGGGCTCTTACATCCAACCCGTCGATCGAGACCAATAGTGGATATCATTACCACTTGATTAGATTATGTGAAATATTATCATCGGGACCCGTCTGTGGTCAAGGTCAACACAAGATCTGTCCTAACCATGCAAAATAACATACATTCCTCTTCGGAGGGGTGTATTGCTATGCATGGGGTGTTGGGTAAGGGTTAGTAGTACCTATGCTACCTCGTTGGATATGAATTTCATCACAATATTCAGCTTGTGTGAGTATATAGGTGAAATCCTTTAAACATTTGACTACATCATCCAACAATGTTTCAAATACGTGACACAAGGTCATTCTTTACAAACAACACATCTAAAATACACAAAATAGTTTAGGTATTCAAATATAAAACTTAAACAAGATAATAATCTATATTATTGAGTGTTTCATTTCTTGTTTTTTGTTTCATTAAAAAAATGTAAAGAAGATAATCACTTGGGGTATTGACAGAGGAGCGCGATGGTGTGCACCTATAGCCAAGCCCAAACACAGGAAAAAGTTGTAGAGAGTGGATTAGGAGACATGAATCATTTTTGCTATAGCCCTAGGGACTTCATAATACCTACTTGGTGAGCTTCTACTCCACCTAGCCCTAATACAGTAGGTAACAAGCCTCATCTCTAAAGGGACATTTTGTAGGACACCTCGAGGGATGATGAGCATTACTTGGGAGAGTGTTCCCGGTATGTAGATACATCATAGGCCTTCTTTTATGAAAGACAACAATGCACTGAGGTGCTAATAGATAGAGTGGTGCCATGTATCCACATACCCATCAGGGTTGACATGCCTATTCATAGGCAAGAGCATGACTTCACATACCAGTTAGAGCAAGTTGATACGACTTTACCTCTGTGTTGCCTTAATAGGATACATCAGCTCATGTAGCTCAATGGGAATGACACTTATCAGTTGGGGTGAGCCAATTACACCCTACATTTCCTTGTCCATGAGGGAAGGCATGAGGAGGTCCCAAATTTTTCTCAGGAGAGGTATTCTGTGCATGTCCAATGTGCCTCTATGCTAGTTCAGTATAATGATCACATGTTTCAACCTAAACCTCAAGTCAATGTAGTGAACCTCGAAAGAGGTAAGCACCCATAGAGATCACAAACTATATTGAATAAGGTTAGCTCTAAGGCAAGGCTCCTAGACCCCCTAGGCCTCACACAACAAAAAAAATTAGGTAAATAGTTGCAATATATGTAGCATAGCAAGCTCATTTCAAGTAACTTCGACATGATAAAGAGCAACTAGACCACTTGCATCATATTAAGAAATAGAGGATTGAGTGGCAGACTAATGAGTTGTTTCAACAAACTCTATGGGAGAGGGCCCCTACCCCTAAGAACCATAGACAAGAAGTCCCTCTGAGGTAACCTATGCTTGTTCAAGAAAGGTCTCCTAGACCTTATTCGACATTACCTCCATGACCTCCTAGGCTAAAGCAAGACTTACCTCATAGGACAGATGTAGGGTGCCCACAGTAGGAAGACACCCCTATTTATAGACTAGCTTTAGAGACACTTTATAGGGCCTACAATGAGCATGAGATGGAAGTAAAGTATTTGAAGACACCTTATCAAGGTAGGGGGTGATAGGCCAACACCCTGCCTTAGGTTGAAGGATCCTAGACCTCCACATCAGGATGTGAGCAAGAATGAGGAGATCAAGTTCTTAGATCTAATAAAGAGCTGCTAGAGCACCTAGAGTCGATAGAGAACAAGACCTCTAGATCTGGATCTTAGAAGCCCACTATGTGCCAGTTGCATAGTCAGCCAATCCATCCTTCAGTACCTACACCTCCCTATCTAGAGCATTATAAGTTGCCACAATTGGCTATATTTAAGGGAGAAGAGGATGCATAGGAGCATATCACCAGATTTTTGGGTCAGTGTTTCGACATTCATGACGATGATGCTTTGCTTTTGTGGAAATTTGTGACTACCCTTTCAGGCCCTACCTCGGAGTGGTTTTACTAGCTCCCTAAGAATAGCATATATACTTTGGATCAACTTGCAAACACGTTCCTAGAATGATTCACCTTCAATACTAAGAGGAAGGTGACATTGGATTACATAGCTAGGTTGAAGCAATATGATGATGAGTCAATAACAAATTATGGTAATAGGTGGTGGGGCTTGCTCACCAAGCTACCTTATTTGCTCCCCATGTGAGAGCTAACTCATATGTTTGCCAAGAGTTTCTTGAAGCCCATCTCATTTTTGTTGTAGTTGCAAAAATATCCCACTCTTGAGGATGCCCTAGCACAAGCTAGGACCATCGAAGAAATCAAGATTCAAGAGGGAGAGATTGCGAAGCCTCATAAGGAGTGGAACAAGAATACCAAGAGCACCCCAACATAGTCTAATTCGGTAGCAGTGAATCAGGTTGCACTTAGTGTCCCAGAGCTAGTGCAAGCTATGCCACCTCAAAAGCCTAATTATCTAGCCATAGATTGGGACTATACTAAGGACGATCATAATAGTCAATGACAGAATCAAAAATGTCACCCCAAGTGATATTTTGAGCACCTCTTAGCGATAAATTTAATCAATTTTCCTGAGAGTCGACCTATCGACCCAAATGCACCTAGAACCAAATGGTATAGATAAGACCTATATTGCAAATTTCATAGGCAAAATGGGCACAATGTGAACATGTTCTACAAGTTTAAAAACTTGGTACAAGATATGATCGATAGGAAGATCCTTCAGGTGGACAACCCTATCACACTAAACAACTAGTAGATGGAGATATTTAAATATCCCTTGCCTACCCATGTAGAGTAGTCCAAGTTAGTTCCCTAGGTGAATGAGGTTCATCATGCACCCCCTCATTAGGGATACGTTGGCATGATTATCATCATCACAATAAATAAGCAGCACCCAAGTCCTACCGCACCACTTGCAGCTCGAAGTGACATCCCTTCGACTTCACACTAGCCATCACCTCCTCTACTAAGCCTTACACATAGGCCTATGGCCACCCTCAAGAGTAATCTCACTCAGATATTGATAACAATGTCTGTCTAGTTCTCCATATATGAGTTGATTCAAAAATCACAACCTCATAGAGAAGCTTTGATGGATATCCTTAAGGCCATAGAGATTTAGCCCCAGGAGTCCAAATCCTTCTTCAATTTTGTGGGGCATGTCAGACAGTGCACTGAAAGGGTGATAGCCTTCCAAGAATATGAGATTAAATTGGTTTTACATGATATGGTAGACCCTCACTTGCACATCATTGCATGCATAAATGGGACACCATACAAGAGAGTGTTGATAGACACAGGGTCTTATAGCAATATTATCACTACAACTCTCAAGCACTTGAAGATTTTAGTATCCCATATTGTACCATCTACATAGACCCTCCAAGCCTTTAATGATGCCATATGCTCAATAGTTGGTATGATTTTCCTACCTATTTAGGTAGGAGAGAAGACCATATAGATGCTATGCCACATACTGGAGGGTGAGATGGCATGCAATATCATGTTAGGCAGACCATGTATTAGGGACATGAAGTGTGTCCCTTCCATTCCTCATCAGTGCCTCAAGTACACTCATGAAGGGAAATTTCATGTCATCACTACATACCTAGAACTCTACAAGTACTATAACATGGTGTAGTAGATCCCCAATTCAACCTTACCATTGACACTTCTGGATTTTCAATTGAATAAATCCAGCCAAGGTTTGACCCCCTCATAATTGCATGACATAAATTCCTCATCATTGGCACTCCCTTCGATGCCCATTGGGTTGGTGGAACTATTGTTGAGGAATCTAGGGAAGAAGCCCATTGATGAGGTACATCCGACCATATCCATCATCTCCATAGAGGAGATATCTAGCCCAGATGATGAAGAGCTACCACAGGTGGTAGAAGATGATTTATATTAGATCTCACTCTCATCACTCTTCTATCAGTAGCCTCAAGTTATAATTCAATTGGCTTCCACTAGATTAGGATAATACATGGTTAGGGAGGTCACAAATACCCCTGTTATAGATTTGATGCAAGACATGGGTTGACCTCATCTTACCATAGGCACTATCATGACCCTAGGTGTCACCCCTAATCAAATGAATTTCATTTATGGGGGACTTGACTACAACATCGAAACCTACCAACAATAGGAGAAGGATGAAGAGCCCTTTGGAGAGGACATCCACTACTTTTCTAACCCTAAATTTGCCTTGAATTACCTTGACTTATGCAATTGGTATGGTTATGGGTTAGGCTTGTATGAGCAAGGTACATGTATTTTGTTTCAACCCCAATACCAGATGCCATATAATAAGTCAAGGTTGGGACATAAAAATCCCCTACTTTTGGATATTCTTGTTGATGGCATGGAGTGCCTATGCCTCAATTACAAATATTAGTTGGCCCGATATCTCTTTTCCAACCCTAATCACATCTACTCATTGGGAGACTATTTCCCAATGCCCTTGGGAGATGATGAACAACCTCGATATGGTATCCAATACTACGAGAGAGGTGAAGGTTCATGCAATATTTCTCATGATGGTGAGGAAGAAGATACAGGGTCCCCTTATGAGTGGACATCAGATGATGAGTCAGATAATGGGGTCACACTGATTGAATTTGATAGTTCTAATGGATAATACGTGCAGATCATCCCCGGATGAGAACAATTATTACTTTTTGCACCTATTCCCATTACAAGAGCCCATTTGGTGGTAGATTTTTCCTCATGAAGGGCAAGTTCCTCCATGGCCCCATCGACCACCGCCTATCATTCCACCACTTTCGTAGCTACCTCATTAGGTCGTGCTACATCCAAAGGTCTATGGTCACCACCAGCAACCTAGGGGAAATCATCCATACATCAATATTATTTCCATATATTTGTTTGAGCCATTACAAGATCCAAATAATCCATCAAATTTGTTGCACCTCGACTTGGGGGTAATTGAATTTGATCGAGGAGATTCACCCCCATCACATTTTGAGTATTAGACTTGTGATGAGATGCTACAACTAATCCTCTTCTCTTTAGGGCTAGCCCATGATGTCTTCCATGCTGATGAGGAACCCGAGGTTCCCATTGATGATCTAAATCCAATAGATGACATCCATTTGATCCCTACCCCCCACTAGCTGGAGGAGGGGTTGCATATGTCAATCGAGCCTATGATTGACATAGATATCGGCTCAGACCTAGATAATCCACAATATATCAAGCTGGGGAAAGCCTATCCCCTAAGAAGAAAGCCAATTACATAGCTCTTCTCACCAAGAATAAGGAATATTTTGCATGGTCCTATGAATACATGCTGGGAATGGATCCAAAACTAGTCACCCATAATCTGATGCTTGACCTAAAGGCCAAACCTATCAAGAAAAATCTTAGAAAGATGCATCCAACAGTGGCCTTGATGGTCAAATATGAGTTACAAAAGATGTTGGATGTCCAGTTTGTCATTTTAGTAGACTATCCACCATGGTTGTCCAACATGGTTCCCATCAATAAGCTAGATGGGAGGATTCACATTTGTACTAATTTTTGAGACCTAAACAAAGCAATTCCTAAGGATGATTTCCCTTTACCAAGCATTGATGCCCTGGTAGATGGCACAATAGGCCATGAAATGTTATCCCTTATGGATGGTTTCTATGGGTACAATCAAATTTGTATCAACCTAGGGGACCAACTCAAAACGGTGTTCACAATGCCCTGGGGACATTTTTCTATAAGTTCATGCCATTTGGCCTTAAAAATTCTGGCGCCACCTACCAGCGTACCATGACATACATCTTCCATGATTACATGCATAAAATTCTAGAAGATTACATGGATGAATTACTAGCTAAATCATTATTACACCATGAGCATCTTGAGGTCTTGAGCAAAGTATTAGACCGTCTCATTGAACATAATGTGAGACTGAACCCCAATAAGTGTGTCTTCGATGTCACATCTAGAAAGCTCTTAGGATTTATCATGTATAAATGAGGCACTGAAGTGGATCCTAATAAGGTCAAGGCCATCATCGAGATGCCTCTCCCAACTACAATCAAGCAGCTCTGAATTTTGTAGGGCAAGATCATGTCCATCAAGCGCTTCATAGTGCAATTGTCGGACAAGTGTTGCCCCATGAATAAGTTATTGCACAAGGGGGTCACATTCCATTAGGATGACGAGTGTCAGGAGGCCTTTGATGCAATAAAATAGTACCTGGATTCACCATAATTGTTGGCATCACTTAGGCCAGGAGTGCCATTTTGTTTATATATCTCAGCCATTGAGATTGCATTGGGCACCGTGTTAGCCTAGAACAATGAGTTTCATAAGGAATATGCTACTTACTATCTCAGTTGCACCGTATTCAGTTATGAGATCAAGTGTGCATACATTATGAAATTATGTCTAGCAGTGGTTTTTGCTACCAAGAAGCTACAAAATTACATTCTTAGCAATACCATGTATGTTGTATCTAAAGAGAATCCATTGCACTACATGATGAGTCACACTTATCATAGTAGTCGCACGACAAAATGGATCATGTTGTTGATAGAGTTTGACCTTGAGTTTGTTGGACAAAAATCAATGAAGGATCAGGTCATCGTTGATCAACTCATAGAGGCTCCTCTCCAGGATGATCAACCTCTTAGCATGGACCTTCCCAATAACGGGGTCTTCCAAATATCATAATTGCCAGATTCTGATGAGCCTGAGGTGCAGGCAGATATGACCCTACTTTTTATGGCTCCAAATGCAAGCCAGGGGGTGGCACAGGAATCATGTTTTTCACACCACATGAGGCTCCCATACCCCTATCATTTAAACTCTATTTCCTATGCACCAACAATAATATCGAGTACGAGGCCCTACTCATAAGCCTTCAGATGGCTATCACCATGAAAATAACAAAGATTAACATTTTTGATGACTCCTTGCTCATTGTTAACCAGGTCAAGGGGATCTACTAGTGCAAATGCCTAGTTATGCAAGCTTATAAGGCCCTTTTGGATAAATTCTTGGAAATATTTGAATGGTATAACATCTAGGAACTCCCTCGATCATCTAATAATTTTGTAGATACAATGGCCTCTCTAGGGTCCTTGATCCCGCAAGACCCTATGGATAAGATGACTACCATCCAAGTCAAAACACTCTCATAATCTATGGTTGAGCACAAGAACAATCAAGTCATACCGAAAGTCCACTTGATTTAAATTGAACCTCATCAGGAGAGATTCTTGCACATTCATGAATGCTTGAACCATGCCGATTGGGGGAGTTTGTTCCCTAAAGCCCATTTCGATAACATCACAACGCTATTCTTACAAATTATTTCCCAGTAAAATTTTTCTAGGGATGAACTTCGAGAGGGATAGGTCGTTCATGCGCTCAAGGCTTCTTCACAATAGGACTGGTCAACACAAATTAGGGAATACCTAAATATTGGTAACCTCCCTCTTGGACTGTCGCACACCACTAAAAGAACATTCATATGGAAGGCAAAAAATATGTCTTACTAGGAGATATTATGTATCATAGAAGCTACGGAGGGATCCTCCTTCACTACTTAAAGCATCGAGAGTCGACTTGGAAAATCACCCAAGCACACGATGGTACATGCAGTGGCCATTTCAGCGGCATGGCCATCACCAAGCGCATTCTTCACATGGACTATTATTGGCCAATGCTAGAGCGAGATTGTTGCACATATATGATAAAGTGCATGAAGTGTCAGCATCATGCCAATTTGACACACATACCTTCTTAGGCCTTATAACCGATCCAATCGGTATGGTTATTTTCATAGTGGGGGTTGGATTTAATCGAGAAAATCTCCCCTACATCCTTGGGCTGTCACACGTTTATCATAATACCTACTGAGTATTTCACTAAATGGGTGGAAGCAATTACCCTTACCACTACGACCGAACCCCACATAGCGGAGTTCCTATTGCATAATATCATTTTTCATTTTGGTATTCCATCCAAGATCATTTCGGATAATGGGACATCATTTAAAAACAAAGATGTGCATGCTTTGACAATAAAGTATAATATCTAGCATAGTTTTTCAACACCCTACTATCCACAAGCAAATGGGCAAGCAGAGGCCTCTAACAAAACATTGATTGCCATTCTCAAGAAAATTGTCACAGAGAGTCACACATATTGGCATATGCAAATACCTCTTTCACTAGTATTCAGACACCCATGGGGGCTATTCCGTCTTGACTAGTGTATGGTGCCAAGGCGGTCATTTCTCTAGAGCTCGAAATAAAATCACTACGCATATTCATGCAAGAGTTCATTGATGATGAAACTGGGCAGTAGGCTCACCTATATCAGCTTATGCTACTTTATGAACATCATATTAATGCTCTTGAGCACCTATGCGTTTATCAAGAGAAACTTAAGAGAGCCTATAAAAAGTCCACCTAAGAGAATTTTAGGTTGGTGATCTCATTCTGAAGGAGAACCAACAAAATTTTAATTTGCTGCCACATATGAGGGACAAGTTCATGGTAAACTGGTTAGGTCCCTATGTCATTAGCAGTCAGATAGGACCTAGAACGTATCACCTAGCCTCCCTTGAAGGTGTCGAGGATTCTAAACCCTTGAACATCCTTAATTTGAGACCATTCATGCCTAGCATAGGATGGCCCAACCCAAAATGCTCCAAGGGTGTCTATATCCTACTTGGTCAACCTAAAATGCTCCTAGGTGGTCTAAAACTATCTAGGTCACCCCAAAATTCTCCAAGGGTGCCTATATCCTACTTGGTCAACCTAAAATACTCCTATTCATTCTAGAACCGTCTAGGTCACCCCAAAATGCCCCAAGGGTGCCTATATTCCACTTGGTCAACCTAAAATGCTCCAAGGTGCCTATATCCCGCTTGGTCAATCTAAAATTCTCCTAGGTGGTCTAGAACCGTATATGTCACTCCAAAATTCTCCAAGGGTGCCTATATCCTACTTGGTCAACCTAAAATGCTCCTAGGTAGTCTAGAACCATCTAGGTCACCCCAAAATGCTCCTAGGTAGTCTAGAACCATCTAGGTCACCCCAAAATGCTCCAAGGGTGCCTATATCCTTCTTGGTCAACCTAAAATGCTCCTAGGTGGTCTAGAACCATCTAGGTCACCCCAAAATTCCCCAAGGGTGCCTACATCCCACGTGGTCAACCTAAATGCTCCTAAATGGTCTAGAACCATCTAGGTCAACCAAAAAGCCCCAAAGGCATCCATAAGCCCTTTGGTACCCAAAAAATGCCCTAATGGCCTCCAATAAGCCTATTGGTCACATGTACATACATATATATCAATAAAAAATTCAAAAACATTATCAAAATATCAAAAATACAAAAATATAGCATCGCATCACATTGCATCCCATTGAATTATATCATCGCTTGAATTTAGGTATACTCATCATTTGCACTTTACATTTTAGAGTTGTTCATGCATGTCTAGCACCATGACGGTACAATACTTATCACTAAAAATCAATGTCATGAAAATAAGCATAATTCAATGTTGCAATTATCTGTTTTCACCCACATTGTTCATATTTCATATCATTTGTTTTAGAATGTCATTAGGGTTTTGGTCACTCAACCATTTCTAGCTTCTCTTCAGGTTTTGTAGAAAGCTAGCTTGATTTTTAGGAGGTAGAGTATTGCATTGATTATGCCTTGTGTACATCAAATCCCAAACACAATTAAACATTAATAAATCCTAGTTTTGCACAAAGAAATATGAAATCCATGAAGTGGTCTAGGGTACTTTAAGCAAAAAGGTCATCCTGCTCATCCCCCTATGCGAATGGTTCAAGAATTTTGAGAGTTGGCAAAAGGAAAAGCATATTTACCCAATTACCCAAAATAAATAGTGGTTTTCACCACTATCCAAAAATCCCAACTCCCACAAATCCCAATCCCTCAAAAAAAATCAAAGAAATCAAAAGTCAAAATTCAAAATCCCAAAAGTTCAATATCAAAATCCTCAAAAAGCAAAAAGCAAAAACAAAATAAACAGTGGTTTTCACCACTAATTCCAAATCCCAAATCCCAAATACCTTGCTCAAAAGAGACAACAAAATATACAAAATAAACAGTGATTTTCATCACTACGTATGAGCAAGTATCCCAATAAAATTGAAGAAAATAAGGGAGTCGAACTTGAATCCCTATAACTCTCAGCATTTGGAAAATCCTAAGGTGATCCTCATTACGGGTTTTGTGGATAGCCTATTCGAAAATGGCGGTATCCTTACACATGAAGATATGTCTTCCACATTAGCTTTGGGTGTGTGTGTAGACCAATATTTGCATGTGGATGAGCTAGCTTTGGTAACCTAGATTGCCTAGTGGTCTAGTACTACTAAGTAAAAAATATAGGATGGTGACATTCATAGGGTGATACCCAGTACAAGTTTGGTTGAGATCCGACTTGGCATTGGCGATATCCTTATGCATCTCACAAGAATAAACTCACTTGCACACATAGGGATATGAAGTACCTTGGTCGTCCTAGCAGATTCATACATTGTCAAAAAGTCTTGCATAGTCAATATACAACCTTTGATCAAATCAACTAGAGTGTTTGAGTCTCATAAAAACCTCACCTACATTATTTGCACATATCATCTCATTTACGCCATTTCACTACATCATAATAATAGTTTCACATTTCCATTACAAAAAAAAAACAAAAACAAAGAGAGTTAATGTATTTTGTACAGTATATAGTGTTTACATAGTATGCCAAATAATTAGCCATAATCCGTGTTTATCAATCATTCAAATATTTCATCTCACTATGCATCCATGCATATAGATAGTTGCAATTCCAATCAAATCAAATTACATATACATACATGATATCTATATATCACCATATCATTGCATCCATATGCATACATACTAAGCATTTAACCTATAAGCATAAATTATTACACACATTGCATCCATACAATAAAACAATAAACAAAACACATGATGATCATAATAAAATATCATATATATATGGGGTAAAAAGAGTATATAATAGTTTCCAAAAATACTCGTAGGCTACAATAAAATGGGTCCTCAGACCTCACAAGGCCAAACAAAAACCAAACCCCAAAAATAGTCCCATGAGTCTATGTCACCATGATCATGCAGGATCGGTGCTATGACTCACACTACCCCCAATGGTATGGGTCCGTTGGGACCCCCAATGCTTGCTACCACCAGCCCTATCCTCCCTCTGCCTAGTAGAGGATTGCACCATCTCACTCTATCATGACCGATGTGATATTCTAGACTCTCCATCATCCAGTAGGTGCCCTCCAAGGTGCACCACCTCTATCTCCATTCGACCTGTGTATCCCTATCTTCGCTACTCCCACACCTGATAGGTATCTACCACTAACTGTAGGTGCAATACCTCAGCCCGTAGCCTCACCGTATCCCTATTTTTGGATCCCTCCTTCCTCAGACTCTGATCCCTCATCTACATTGGTAGAGAGGATATATTGTCCTGGTACTCCTAAGTCTATGCTTGTAGGAGATCTCTCTCCTGCCTAACCCTATCCAACTCAGCTTGCAACTCCATAGGTTGGTCACCCTATACACCTTTTGGTGCTCACATCCTAGGGTCATCTACCACCATGTCATAACCCTAATCTCCTAAGTCTAGAATATCACCCTGCTCATCACCCTCTGCCTGGTCCTCCCATAGAGCATCTGACATCGCATCATATGCCACCCTGACTGCCTCACCTCCTAGGATCCCTGTCCCTCACCACTGGCGCATCATCCACCATGAGTCATACACCCCTGTCATCCTAACATCATTCATGTCCAAACTGTCAACCACATGATCTGACTCCTCGTACACCTCCTCCACCGTAGGACAAGATAGCGTCCACTCATCCCCATAGTTCCAATACACTATCAGCTCCCCAGGAAACCTTATCAAAGTCCAAACTATTGCTTGACTCAAGCAAATGGTAAGTACTACCGCTCAGTCCCATGATGAATGATCAACCATCTACCCTACCTCACCCATTAGAGCTACTCTCTAGCATCAACCCAGATTGAATAATCCCTATACAGTCACTATTGCACCTGTCCTAGTGCTAGGCGAGAGAAGAGATCAACGTAGTGATCTACATCACCCTTGAACATTAGAATCTACCCTCTCTTCTATGCTATCTACCATAGGATTCCATATCCTATATCTCATTTTGCTAGTTGTGCCTGGGTCAACTAGGGTAAGCCCTATGGTCACCCCATAGCTATGTGCTACCATCCCCAAAATTGCAATAGGAAAATGCACCCTAAGCCCTTTTACCTCTGATAGTGGATCTTGTACAACTCATCATAGAGTTGTGCCAGAATGGTAGTCCACCATGCCATCATCGACTCCTCCATAGTGCATCCCTCTATGGCAAACACCAAATCTAGCAGGTTACACAAGAACCTAGCTCCTGATGAGTCTGGGAGGAGCATATTGGAGATGAGGGTCATTAGTAGTGCATGCCTCACCCTAAACACCCCCTCTTTGTATCAATACCCCACCAATATACCTCCAATATGGCAGTCCAAATCCACTACATCTACATCCTCCCAAAATTACCTCCTCAACACTACATTCCTTAGGTAATGGTGTGATGATCGGATGGGTCACCCCTCTATAGAAATCCTCAAAATTTGGTATACATCCTCTAGTTTCATTGTCATCTCTCATGTAGGAAGTTGGAAGGTGTTGGTGTGCGGGTCCCATAGGTTAATCAACATAGTAAAATAAGCTCGATCATCTATCATAGGCTCCAATCAAGTAACTTGCTTAAACCCCAGGGCATCAAGCCACTCACAGTCACCCTCAATCAAGGCATCCCGTGTGGTCCCGAAGAGTTTTGATTTGTGATACCGACGCATAACCTAACAAAACAAAAGATAAAAAAAATAAAAAAAATCAAAAACAAGAAAACAAAAAGAACAAAAAATAATAATAATAGGTATTACACTTGTAATAAGCGAGGTCACTTGAGTTAGCATTTACCTTATTCACACTAGCCCCTTCACTGGATTCCCTCGATTTTTTTTTTTTTGGTAAATAAAAGTCTTCATTAATTATCGGGTTTTGCAGGTTAATGAAAAACCTATTACAATATCTAGCCTTTTGCTGAGATTGTATATCCTAGTCATCCTTGAAACTTTCTTACCAGAACTTGTGTTGAATCACCTACAACACCTTACTAACAAGGCACACCCATACCTAAACATAACTGTAAACATTACTTACATTGATAGGAAATTGAAGTTTGGAACTTTGCACTTGTGAAACTTGTTGCTTGCCCATTTCCTATTCTCTGTCGAAATCCTCCAAGGCTTACACCCTGTTACCTTCATTTCCAATTTGGTATGATTTAGAGGGAAACCCCATAGTTATTACCAGCTCCATGGGGAAAGAACACCCATTCATATTTCTCCTTAACGGGTAGGTTTATTTTCATGACTAATAATGTTTTCCACTTCATGTGGCACACCTTGTGTCCATGTCACCAAACTACCAAAATAAACACCTATGTTGGATAATTTGTCAACTGACCTATTGGCCTCATGGTACACGTGACGAGCCCTCCTATTCTGTCTTGTCGCAAAAAGAATCCTCACTTTATGGATGACTCCCTCGATTCTCCATAGAGGTTTTTTACCATTGTTTAACAGGTTGATGATGTTCATCGAGTCACCTTCAATCATCAAGTTACCTTGAGTTGCTTGGGCT
Source organism: Wollemia nobilis (assembly GCA_028583015.1). Lineage (NCBI taxonomy): Eukaryota > Viridiplantae > Streptophyta > Pinopsida > Araucariales > Araucariaceae > Wollemia > Wollemia nobilis. The sequence goes on from JAQPPZ010016892.1 coordinate 23,836,691, forward strand.
ACTTGCAACCCTCTCCAAAGGGCTCTAGCTTCTGCTTCGTTATTAGTTCTGATTCCCAATGGTTCAGCGAAGGCCTTGACCAGATTTCCTTGATGATCCCTGATTATTCCTCTAGATCTAGCTCTTCCCGGGTTCTCCTTGGCTGCACCATAAAAATTTAGTTTAAACCAACCCTAGGGGGGTGGCTCCCAAGAAATCCTATTTTTGGGATTGGGCAAAGGAATGGAAGGTTTGTCCTCAATACATCAGTCCCAAGCTAATTGTTTTTCTTGGGGAGGAATTGAGTGGTTCTCATCTACTAAGGTGCTAAGGTTTTCTTTCGCAAAGACAATAATCCTGTTGAGGATGGTTTTTGGGTTGTGAATGATATCCTTAAAGGATCTATGGTTCCTTTCTAGCCAAATCTTCCAGAGAAAATGATGCCAACAAATTTTCCATAGGTACTTAATTTTTAGGCTAACAAAGGGTTGAGGCCATTGATGGAACACTTCGGATATAAGAGCAGGCTTAACCCACGAGATCCTAAAGGCTTGTAAAAGTTCATCCAGGATGGACTCCACTACCGGAGACTCCAGAAACAAGTTTTGGGTTGTATCCCATCCTGCCCTGCACATATAGCAACGGTTATCAATAACCATACCTTTGGATAACATATTATCCATAGTGAGGATTTTTCCTTGAATCACCAACCATGAAAAAAAGGATATTTTAGGAATTAAGCCTTTGATCCAAACCAAACTCGGTTGAAATTGTTGACCTTCCACATTGAGAAGCAAATTATAGGCAGACTTAACTATGAATTCACCACTTTCAGTATTAGACCAAACAATGTGATCTTCATCCTCTCCAGAGGGAATAATTTGCTAAGTTAAAATGTTATAAAGCTCTTCAAACTCCGCTTCAAAACCTTGTACTCTGATGTGTTTCCACCTATTGATATTTATATCCTACCACATATAATTTGCAACCTTCTTCCCAATATGCTGCTCCATATGCTCTTGAATCCTAGCCAAATAAGTATTCTAAGACCTTGAAAAGATCCTTGCTCGTGAGGATTGCCTTCCAAAAAGTAGACCCCCTACTTGCTAAGTTGGCATTAAGGAAGTTCACACCTTGGAGGTATTTCCTCCTAACTATGGTAGTCCATTCATTATCGACCTTAGTCAATAAATGCCATGCTTGTTTGGCCAACAGAGCTGTATTGAGATGAGAAACTCTCCTCAATCCTAACCCCCATCAGCTTTAGGTTTGCAAACCTTGTTCCAACCTACTAAATGGATCCTTTTCTTATTCTCAGTCCCTGACCAGAGAATTTTTTTTTGAAGCTGCTCAATTTTGTGATACACCTTGCTGGGAGCTCTGAACACTGATAGGAAGTAAACGAGTATACTTTGAAGTGAAGCCATAATTAAAATTGCTTTGCCTACTTGAGATAACATATGTCCTTTCCAACTTGCTATATTTTTTTGGATCCTCTCCAGAACTATGTTCCACATTGATCCTTCAGGTTTCCCCGTGAACAGGGGAAGACCTAAATAGGAGGTGGGAAGGGATGCAATCTGACATTCCATGATCCTTGCTATGCTGTTTTGCCTAGGAATGGGGGTATTGATGAAATAAAGTTTGCTCTTATCAAAATTCACTTTTTGTCTAGCCGCTTCTTCATACATTATGAGAATATTTTTAATCCTTCTTGCCTCAACCATAGAAGCCAAATTCAGTAGCAATGTATCATCAAAAAATTATTGATGTGTCATCGGGGTAGTTAGCGACGTGGCCTTGATACCTGATATGAGTCCAGCTACCGCTGCTACCTTAATGGTTCTTCCCAAGGCCTCAGCTACGATGATGAACAACATAGGACTTATGATATCTCCTTGTCTTAGACCACATTTTCTTTGAAAAAACCTGTAGTAGACCCATTAACCAAAACTTAAAAACAAGTCTTAGAAATACACTCTCTTATTAACTTGACCCATTTCATGTTGAAGCCAAATTTTAATAAAACTGCCTCTAGTAATTCCCAATTTATCCTATCATAAGCTTTGTTCATGTCTAACTTTAAATCCATGACTGCTTTTTTGGTCTGAGTGGCTGTATGAAGAGCCTCATGAACAGTAATAACTCCATCTAAGATTGATCTTCCTTGTACAGAACCCCCTTGACTTGGATCAATGATAACCAGTAGAACTTTATTCAAATGGTTGGCTAAAATTTTGGACAGAATTTTATAAGATATATTACACAGGCTAACTGGCCTAAAGTTAGCCATAGTCTTGGGGTTATGGAATTTAGGGATCAAAGAAATGAAAGTTTAATTGAAACCCCTTGGAATATGATTTGAACTTTGGAACTCCTTGATTGTAGCAATAACTTCTCCAAAAATATCCCAACAAACTTGGAAAAACTGCAGTGAAAACCCATCCAACCCAGGAGCTTTGTTAGGATCCATGTTAAACAAAGCCTCCTTGATATCTTTGTCTAAAAAATCTATTGTAAGATACTCGTTAATATTTTAATCAATGAGTTGTGGAATGAATTGAAGGAGAGTCCTTTGCTTGGGCATTACAGACCCATTCTTCACCCAATAATGAACTAAAAAAATTAACAGCATCGTCCCTAATATCCTGAATATTTTGAGTTGAGGATCCATCCACCTTAGTTAAATTTCTAATATTATTGTTGCTTCTATTGCTCAATGTGGTAACATGGAAAAAAATTGAATTAGAGTCCCCTTACTTTAGCCATAATGCCCTTGATTTTTGCCTCCAATTAATCTCCTCACAAGCTAAAATATTATAAAACTCACAAAGGGTTTCCTTCTCTTCAGTCCTTGTCGCCTCATCATAGGTTTCATTTTGGATTTTGCTTTCTATTATTCTTAGTTTTTCCCCCACTTGTCTCTTATTCTCAAAAATATTTCCAAAGACTTCTTTATTCCATATTCTAAGGTTGTTTTTCACCATCTTAAGTTTTTGAGATAGTTTGAAGGAAGCACTTCCCTGGATAGGCTGCTGCCACCATTCCTCTATTCGTTTCTTGAAGTTCGGATGTTTAACCCACATTGATAGAAATCTGAATGGCTTTTTAAAGGAGTTAGCCTGAAATGCCTCCCATAGAATAAGATTATGGTCTGAAGCACATTTAGGAAGGGCTTGTAACGTTGAATCACCAAACATTGTTGTAGCTTCCTTGGATAAAAAAAACCTATCCAACCTTTCTTGAATCAGCTAACTTCCTATCCTCTTGTTACTCCATGTAAATTTGGCTCCTTTTAGTATTACATCCATCAATTCATTTGTATTAATGAATTCATTGAAGTCCTCCATGCTCCTTGAGGGTAACCCAGATCCTCCCTTCTTATCATATGGGTAAAGGGGGGTATTGAAATCTCCCCCAATCACCCAAGGAATGTCTTTAAAAGCTTGGCTCAAATGCCCCAAAAACTCCCACAGTTCAGACCACCCTTGGATAGAAGTGGGGGCATAAACATTTAATATAATCCAATTCTTATTAGTATCAAAGTCATGAAATAATACGCTTAAGACTCTTTCATTTTCCTGAATAATACTTCCTTCTATTTTAATAGGATCCCATAAGATCATGAGGCCCCAAGATGATCCTCTCACCTATTGAAAGACTATTTCCCATTGCTTCCAAATCCTTCTAGCTATAAGTGTTGATTGTGCCGCATCTATTTTGGTTTCTTGAAGAAAAATGATAGTAGTATTCCAATCCTTCCTTATAGACTTCACCATCCTTTGTTTTGATGGGTTGTTTAGGCCTCTTACATTCCATGAGAGAACCTTCATTTAGACTGTTTGATATTTTTTCCCCACCCCCTTCCCTAAGCCAAAGGGGGTTTGTCAATTTTGCTATTATCTTGGCTAGGAATAGCTTGTTGTAACAATGTTCTTTGCTTTCCATTTGCAATTTATTCATTGATTCTCATTCTATAGTGCTCTACTATAGATATTTTCCCTTTCTTTATTTCACTTCCATAATCTATCGGAGGCTTGGTGGTGCTTCTAGTCTATTTTGGACTGAAATGAGGGGGCATATACTGTGATAGTCTAGGGCTTGAACCTTCTTCCTCATTTTGGGGATTTTCAATTCCCTCTTCATCCTCAACCTTGCTTTGGTTCACCTCTCCTATCTGGTTCCTAAACAGGGGGCTTTCATTCAAGGAAACTTTTACCATTGGGCTCATCTAATAAGGGATAATTTGCTCCACTATCAAATTAGGAGCTACATTCCTGCCTCTTGTTTCCACAACTTCGACTCTTGACTATATTTTTTCCATGTTTAAACTAAAATGACCTAGAAATTTTTATTCATTTTGAGCATAGCTTTTGGGGTTTTTTGTCATAACTGTGGATGGTCCCTATTTGGATGGGGAGTCTAGGGTTTTAGGAAAATTGACACTGATGGTATCATCCTTACTATTTTATTTTTCAACTTCTATATTTGCTAGGATATCAAACATGTTCAAGCTGGGATATTTATTACATACCTTATGATTTTTGCCTCCCTCATTATGTTGTTTTCCTTTCTCCTATATTTTTGCCAATTCTATGTTGGCTTGGTCAGCTTGGTTATTCTTAACTTGTCTGTATCCTTCCAAGTTAAGACGCGGTCCTTGAAACTTTGGTATCCTTCTCCCATTAGCTTTCGCTAGAAAACCTTTGCTTGTGGCTTCCTTGTTTGTAGTTATTGTCAGACATTGGGCTTGAAGGTGGCCCTGGGTTTTGCACACGCTGCAAAATGCTGAATTGTTCTCATACTCCATAGGCTAAATCCTTAGAAACTCTCCATATGCTAGTTCCACTTGAGAAGGTAAATCAAAATCCAAGTTTGCATTTACACAGATCCTGGCATGCATGAGTCTAGTCCTTGCTCGGGTTGAATGGTCTATTGCCATGAGATCTCCTATCATATTTGCTATGCCACTAAGCTAGTACTCATTAACAAACTAGGCTGGGAGGTTTGGTAAGCGGACCCAAATGGGTGCTATATTAATGTTCTACTTCTCAGGATTGAAATCTTCCCCCTAGTTCCTCAGAAAGAGTCTATGCCTTCCTAGAAACCAGGGTCATCCTGTCAATATGCGCTCTGCATCATATTTGTTGTTGAGTCTTATCATAAAAAAACCTCTTGACATGGATACAATTTATAAGCTTCCTAAAGTTTTCCACTTTGTCGCAGCCCATGAGCGAATAGTCTCAATGTTTGGCCTTCCTCCCAAAAACTTGTCAACTAAGGATGATGCCTCCATATCGAAGAATATTTTCATAATCTCCACTGGCATAGTTAACCTATTATTGTTTGGTATTAGGGGCGGTAGTTAACTGACTGGCTCCTTCTTTTTCCCTTTCAGCATTTCCAAAAAGGTTGGGCCCTTGTTGCCAACTCCCCGAACCCTAGTGGGAACCTTTGTCTGAGGGTTTATCTGGAGGATTTGTACCTTTAGCATTTTTGAACTGAGATGACAGGGAATCCTTTTTCTTTCTAGCTATAGCATTTTGCCCTACCTCTGGATCTTCTCCTTTCGTTGGTTTAAAATTCTTGCCTATTTTTTTCGCTCCTCCGCTTCCTCCTCCACTTCATTCGCTTCCTTCCATTTTCAAAATATCTATACTATGATCTTATCACTTTCCAAGGCTAACAGATTCCCTCGATTTTTGAGTCATGATGATGTAGGATGATTTTGACAGTGCTTCGTATTCAAAATCACTCTCCTCCTCCTCACCTCTCAAACTTCAAAAGAAAACATGCAATAATGAGACCAAAATCGGTTTTTGAAGCTTATATAGGCCTACAACAGTACTATTAACCCCAGGGTAGGGAGAACGCACTTTTGGCCATTCATTCCACCCTAGGATGAATACAAAATTTGTATTTGCTCCACCCCAAGACAAATACAGGGTTCATAGGTAAAAAAAGCTCCAAAATGCACCAAAAAGGTCCAAAAACCCATAAAATAGCTCTATTTTGGTCAAATTTTTGTAGTAATCAAGAGGCAAATAATAACACTCTTTGATGCCTAGAAAACACCTAAAATAAACCCCTAATAAGGCCACCATGGCTGGACCACCCCACGGGAACGAGGTTTTTCATTACTTCCTCTAGTAAGTAACAAAGAAAAGGGCTCAAAACCCACCAAAAACAAGTTGCATATGATGGAATTCATTCAGGGTCAATACGGAATACACATTTTTCATGGATGTATGGATAAGTTATTAATTTACTCCCCAAGAAGGCCATTGTGGCTGGACTGCCCCACAGGAATGAATTTTTCAACTTCTTGCTTCCATGAAACCCCCATAGCATCATTCAAATCCTTTCAAAACTGTTACATTTTTAAATGAGTACAACTAAAGGTAACCTTAATAACAGTCATCTGGGTCAAATGACTTGTCACTTTTCTCATGAGTCATTCCCTCATCAACTCACTGCTTGAGGGGGTAGTCATACTCAAGTTAAATCAACAAGCACACACTCAATCATGCAAATTGCGTTTGTCCAATGAATCTTTGACAAAGACAATCACGCTCCTTCTTGGGGCAAACAAAAAGCACAAAGTATCAAATTAAAATGCTCAGCATTGATGGAATCATGGAAAAATAGGCCTCGCCTTTTCATGACAGACAATGTCTAAGCTAAAGCAAGTTTCTTAGCCCGTCAAAAGCAAGGATTCAAGGATGCATGCTCTTTCCAGGATTGGGGCATCTAAAGTTGATTAGGTTATTGAGTAACCCTAATCATTGACTATTTTTAGTCATATATTTTTGCTCGATGTTGTGCTACACACAATGCATCCCAAAAAGGTGCATCTGTAGACACTAAAAATTGGTCAATCTAATTATGCTACCATAAGTAGTGACTTTGCGACACACCAAGGCACCTAAGGCAACCCTCAAGAGGTATACAATGGTTCTAACCACTTAATGCAAGGGTTTTAAAGGTTCTAGGTAACTTTTGGCACCTTTTGGACACCATATGCATAGGATAGGAGATTACTTGCTTTGGTTTTTGCAAGTTGCAAACGTTTACCTCAGTCGTGAAACCCAGTTGACTACAATTTGGAGTGATTCCTAGTGATATATTTATAAAACATCTTTCTCTACATACCCATTTCATAACGATGTGTTTGAATAAGTTTTATCAATTGCAAACAACAAATAGAGTGTGTGGTTTATATTGAAGTTGATGCTTGATGATCTTGATTTGTAGGTTTTGTATTTTATTAATGTAAAATACCACTACAAATACAAGTTATATGAAGTATGTCTAGACACTATATGTTAATGTACACCCTTCTTGCTATACCCAAAAGTACGCAAGGAGTGGTAAGACAAAAATAGGCAAAAGGCTTCCTATGATGATGAAAGGCTCAAGGTGACTATAAGGAAGATGTAAAACTCATCATATGAAAGAGGTGGCACTATCTAAGATCTACTACCAGCTACCTAGGATTTCATTTCACCCTTGAATGGGTTTACTCAAGAATAATAGTTGCACACTCATGTAGGCCCTGTGAGTGGGATATTGTGGGTTTGATTCTCATCGTGATCACCAAAATGAAGTAAAAGAAAACATGTTGATTTATATTTATAAATTTGTATTGGGTATCATTTTTCCATCAAAACAAACCACCAAAGTCTCAAGTACTTCCTGGAGCAACGGGTTGCCACCCTTGAAAATAAAAGTAGATCTCTAAATTAATGGGCTATGATTATGAGATTACATATAAAAATGATAAGGAGAACATTGTGGTTGATGCACTTTCTCACCAATTTGAGGTGTCAAGTATGTTATGTGTTGTCTCTTCACCCATACCTCAATGGATTAATTATCTCCAAGAGGATGTGCTCAAGGACTCAGATTTGCAAACTTTTATTGCTACACTTCAAAAAAATCCTACCTCATGTTTGGGATACACTTGGGATGGACAAGATTTGAGATATCTTCAACTCCTTGTTATTCCCCACACTTCTCAACTATGGAAACTCATCTTGAAGGAAATGCATGCTTCACCAATTGTAGGCCATTTTGGGTTCTCAATACTTATGAAATGATTAAGCATACTTTCTTTCTAAAATAAATGAAGGACATTCAAACATTTTTGGTAGAGTGTGACATATTCCAATAATGAAAGGATAAATGGTGCATTTCCCAAGAACTCTTCAATCCTCGCCCATCCCAAAAAAAGTATGGACTAATATTTCAATGGACTTAAATGAAGGGTTACCTAAGTTAGGAGGTAAATCAATTATTTTGGTGGTAGTGGATCATCTCATGAAGTATGCTCATTTTTGTTCTCTCTCCCATGTCTATATGGCCTTAGTAGTAGCCTATTTTTTTATTCTATATTTTGCCTTCATGGCATGCCCACATCCATCATGTATGATCAAGACCCTACCTTCATTAGTCATTTTTGGCAATAATTGTTTAAGTTATAGGGAAATCAATTCAAAATGATTTCAGCCTACCATCCATAAATGGATGGTCAAACAAAGATTTTAAAAAAATGTGTGGAGACTTACCTGTTGGCAATTTTGGGTACTTTGGGTACATTGCCCTTGCTCAAGTGTATAAGTTGTCATTGATGTCAAGAAGCTCTTGAAGGATTTTGGTTTGATGTCAAATAACTTGTTTTGATGAAGGTTCGACATGACAGTTTCAAAGGTCTTTTGTTAACCCCAAGTTGGCAGGTTTAAAGATTTTAGGTGGATGCATTAATTTAATGCAATTGGGTCCAGGAGGAAATATTTATTTAAATAATTAAAAACCTTGTTAAGGTTCCCTTTAATTATTTTTAAATAAATATTAATTTATGGTTTGCAATGGGTTCTCCTAATCCATGGCGCAAATGTCTAGGTGGGCACTATGTTTTAAACTCGGTGGGCGCTAGCCCAAGACCTCCGTCGACGTGGTAAACTCCTCGTCGACGTCGAAGAGCTCATGGCAAGGATTCATATTAATACCCCTCGATGAAAACAAAGATGAATCCCATCCGATTTTTGAAGAGTTGCTCACTGATCATTTCTGTGTCTTCGTCAATTTTCGTAATCTGCTGTTCATTCGTTTGTCTCGCTATTTATCGAATATGCCGTATAGCTTGTCGTCTACGAGTTCGTGTCAGAAGGAAGAGAGGACTGTGTTTTATTTTTCCTGACGTAGAAGGGACAAGTGTAACAACGTGAGGTTTTAACCTCACCGGGTGCCTTTGGCGCATCGGTAGTGGCTAGGCTGTTGGCGTGCTACCCGAACGGGAGGTTCCGCGTTCGAATCACGTAGAAGGGTTTTTCGTCGTGGACGCAGCGGGTGGTGTTAGATTTTGGGCGCAAATTTCTCCAAAGCGATTTTTGATGTTGGCTAAGGTATTTTCGAAATTAATCTTTTGCTAAGTGTATGTTGCGGATGGAGGAAGTTTGTTAAAAGAAAAATAGCTTAGGAGTTATAAGGAGTTTCAAAGCTTGTTGTTATTTTGATAAAAGATTATTTTGAAAGTGTTGTTGAAATATCCTATTGCATTCTTATGAGAGATAAAGTTTATTTTTGATAAGACTATAAGGGAGAAATAAGGTGTATAATGGATAAATTTTTCTTGTAATGTTGAGAGTGCTTTTGGTTGATTATGGAAATGAAAGCATGATGTGTTAAGGTTAATTGCTTCTTGTGTGAAAGTATGAAACCTTAAGTGGACAACTTTGAGATTGACATTTGCTTTCATTAAGTTGGTTATAATCAAGCTATTCTTTACTTGGTTAAAGTGTTGGGCTTACTCCTTTGTTGATGAATTGAAAAGTTGTTTTATGCTATTGTGAGTTGAGTTGGTGGATGCTTTTGTTCAAACAATATTGGAGAGAAAAGGAGTTCTACTTGTTTCCTTTTCTCATGTTGATTGTGAAATGCTTCAAGGTTGTGTTTTGAGCTGAATGGTGTTGATTGAACCTTGTTTGATGAGCATTATTGTTGAAGCCCTTATTGATGGTGAAAAGAACATGAGTATCATTGTTATGTGATTCTTTGCATAGTTGGCAATTGTTGGGGTTTCATGTTCTTGAAAGAAAGCATTCTATCCTATCCATTTCAGATATTGAGTTGAGTTTTCAGATTTGAGATTGAGATTGAGCTGAGTTGATTTGAGTTGAGTTTTGAGATTGGGATTTGAGTATAGAACATATTGAGTCTCTAACAATTCTCTTTATGCTTCTATGAGTTTGACAAATCACATTGGGTCTCTAACAATTCACTTTGTGATTTCCTACTAAGAAAGTTTTTCTTGGTGAGCTTGCCGAGTTTTTGGACAGGTTCCAGTGGGGACTTGTGAGCAGTTTTTGGACAGGTTCCGGTGGGGACTTGTGAGCAGTTTTTGGATAGGTTCTAGTGGGGACTTGTGAGCAGTTTTGGACAGGTTTCGGTGGGGACTTGTGAGAAGATTTGGACAGGTCCTAGCAGAGGACTTGTGAGCTGAGTTTGATAGTTCTATCAGAGAACTTGAGGACAGAGGAGCATTGGTTCTTTGAGAAGAACCTGGGGACATATTTGGCAAGTCTTTGAGAAGGCTTGTGTGCAGAGGATTGATTTGTTCAAGTGTTGAACACATCTGATAGACAGAGGAAGACTTGTACTAGACCGACTGACTGTGTTTGGTACAGGTTGCAGAGCTGCTGTGGACGTGATCATAGAAGGCAGAGGTCTCTTAGGCTAAGCATTGAGGACAGGAGGTCTTCGGTGGAAAGGAGTTCCACATGCTGGCAAGAGGTAGAGGCAGTTGATCTTCTGAGGGATCATTTCCAGAGTAGAGGGGAAGGTATCTCCTTTGAGCAGAGGCTCATAAATTCAGATTGGGGGAAGGTATCTCCTTTGAGCAGAGGCTCATAAATTCATATTGGGGGAAGGTATCTCCTTTGAGTAGAGGCTCATAAATTCTGATTGGGGGAAGGTATCTCCTTTGGGCCGAGGCTCATAAACATTGTAATTGGGAAGGATTCCCAAAGAACTTTGAGATAAATTTTAGAGAAAAGTTTTGTGGACGTAGCCCAACCATTCTGGGTGAACCACGTTAAAATTGGTGTCACTTTGTGGATGATTTTGTGCATTGTTTTGATATTGCTTTGGGTATATTGCTTTACAGTTTTGAAGTATAAAGGAAAAAGTAAAAAGAGGTCTTATACTGTTCACCCCCCCCTCTCAGTATAAGCTTGTGTTCTTCAATTGGTATCAGAGTCAGTGCCTTCGAAAAGTTTAATAGCTTGAAGGAAAAGCTAGTAAAGAACACAATGGATCATTCAAGTGGCAATGCAACACCTATTCTTGATGGGTCAGATTTTGGTCTTTGGAGTGCAAGGATGAAGGTTCATCTAATGGCACTTGGTAATGAGGTATGGGAAGTGATTGAAGATGAGTACACTATTCCCGTACATGGTCCTAATACTAAAGAAGAAAGGCTCCTACATCACAACAATTCAAAAGCAATGAATGCAATCTTGAAAGGCTTACGAAAAGCAGATCTCACCAAAGTGATTCACTGCAAGACAGCTAGTGAAATGTGGAAACAGTTGAAGGTGGTTCATACAGGTGATACAAATGTTAGAAAGGCCAAGTTGAGACACTTCAAAGGTATGTTTGAACAACTCAAGATGAATGATGATGAAAATATTAGTGACTACATGCTTCGTATGGATGAGGTTGTTAACTCCATGAAAGACTTAGGTCTTGAGCTTGCTGAAAATGATGTTTGTGATAAGATTTTAAGATCTCTTCCTAATAGATTTAGTGAAAATATTTCTTCTATTGAGGAAGCTAAAGATTTGGATAAGTTAAAAAAGGATGAGCTCCATAGTATACTTGCAGCATTTGAGTTGAGAACTCAAGTAAAGGTTGATGTCAAGAAAGAGGCAACTTTCAAGGCTACCAAGGAATCCAAGGGTAAACAACTTCAAGATAGTGATGAGTCTTCTAGTGATGAAGAGGCATATTACAACAAGAAAGGCAAGTTCTCTAGAAAACACAAAAGTATGAAAAATATAAGATGTTTCAATTGTGGAAAGTTTGGTCATTATGCTACTGACTGTACTGTTCCCAAGAGTGAAAGTGATGAAGATAAACAAGATTCTAAGAGCAAGGATTCTGAAAAGCACAAGCATCACAGGAAAATCAAATATGAGCACAACAATCAAGGAAAGAGGTATTCTCACAAGCACAAGAAGAGTTTCTACCTAGACAAAGCAAGTAAGTGTTCTAGTAGTGATAGTGAGAGTTCTTCAAGTGATAATGAAAATGAGATGTTGTTCATATCAAAAAAAGAGGAAGAACCGAAACATAGATTCATTATCATGAAATGTCTTAGATGTGGAAATTTTGGTCACCTTGAGGATGATTGCACAAATAATGATTTGGTTTCTAGTATGTATGAGGATGCTTCAGAAAACTATAAGGAAGATGCATGTATGGTTTTTGAAAAAGGTAGCACCTCTAGTGATAAGAAATCTAAAAAAGGCTTTGATGATTCAGAAAGCAAACAAATAAAGGATCTTGAAAGTGAACTTATTAGTGCTCTTAGTGCTTTGAAAAAGGAAAGAAAGAAGAATGCTAGACTCAAGGATAAGTTAGATGAATGTTGTATGGAGAGAGATGATCTTATAGAAAATCTTGATTTCTCTATAGCTAAGACACAAGAACTCAAGGATGAGTTAGAGTCTAAGGTTCTTGAGTATAGTGAGTTAGAACAAAATATGGCTTCTTTGAAAGAGGAAACTAAAGAGTACAAGGATAAGCTTTACAGGTTTCAAGATAGCTCCAAAAAGGTTAAGTCACTCATCAAAGGTCAAAGAAAGACAACAGATAAAACAGGCCTTGGTTTTGTTAAGCCACACAAGGAACAAGTTGGAGAGTCTAGTAAGAGACTCCAAAAGGAAGAGAGTTCTTATGAGGAAAGTATTTCAGATCATGAGTCCTTGAATGATAGATGCCCAGAAATAGAAAATAGAATTCAGAATGAGAAGAAGAAGTTTTCAGAACCTAAGAGGTCAAATAAAGGAAAGTTTCAAGGCAGATGTTTTGCTTGTCATAGGTTTGGTCACATGGCTTCACATTGCATGGCTCAAGTGAAGAAGGTAAATGACAATTTCAGAAGTGCTAGTTACTTTCAAGGGTATTGCTACTCTTGTCAACATTTTGGGCACAAGGCGCTTTATTGCAAGGCAAATAACAGGAATAGGTTTGATCAAAACAAGTTTGGTCAGAACGAGTTTGGTCAGAACAGGTTTGGTCAGAATAGGATTGGCCAGAACAGGTTTGGTCAGAACAGGTGGATTCAAAGATCAGGTTTACCTCAGAGAAACAACATCATCAAGTGTTTCAAGTGCAACAATGAAGGTCACATAATCAGATAGTGTAGAGCTGAAATTCCAGAATACAGGAATAAGAACAGTGGCATGATCAGGTCCAAGGATCAAGGCATGGACAAGAATAGGGATGAGAACAAGAACAAGAATAGTGACAAGAATAGGAATATGGACAAAGAGTTCAAGAGAAGGCCCGACAAGGAAGTTATAGACGCTGATGATGATCGGTGCCTAATGGGAGTTTTACTCCCACCCCAGAATTAATCACCTCATCGGGAGGTGGGGGAGGGACTAAGCTAAGAGGCTCATTCTTAGTCCCGAGCCCCAAAGGTGGCCCTTTGCCATTGATGACAAAGGGGGAGAGATATGAGTAAGGGGGAGAGCTTCAAAGTGAAGAGGAAAGCTTCAAGTCAGGGGGAGCAAAACTTCAAAGGAAGATTCTCAGTTGTGGGCACAATTGGTCAGTTGTTAGCACAATTGGTTTCAGTTTTGGCTCTTGAGATGTGTTTTTAGTAAAGGTTTGCCATCAATGACAAAGGGGGAGATTGTTGGCAATTTTGGGTACTTTGGGTACATTGCCCTTGCTCAAGTGTATAAGTTGTCATTGATGTCAAGAAGCTCTTGAAGGATTTTGGTTTGATGTCAAATAACTTGTTTTGATGAAGGTTCGACATGACAGCTTTCAAAGGTCTTTTGTTAACCCCAAGTTGGCAGGTTTAAATATTTCGGTGGATGCATTAATTTAATGCAATTGGGTCCAGGAGGAAATATTTATTTAAATAATTAAAAACCTTGTTAAGGTTCCCTTTAATTATTTTTAAATAAATATTAATTTATGGTTTGCAATGGGTTCTCCTAATCCATGGCGCAAATGTCTAGGTGGGCACTATGTTTTAAACTCGGTGGGCGCTAGCCCAAGACCTCCGCCGACGTGGTAAACTCCCCGCCGACGTCAAAGAGCTCATGGCAAGGATTCATATTAATACCCCTCGATGAAAACAAAGATGAATCCCATCCGATTTTCGAAGAGTTGCTCACTGATCGTTTATGTGTCTTCGTCGATTTTTCGTAATCCGTTGTTCGTTCGTTTGTCTCATCGTTTATCGAATCCGTCGTATAGCTTGTCGTCTGTGAGTTCGCGTCAGAAGGAAGGGAGGACTATGTTTTATTTTTCCTGACACAAAAGGGACAAGTGTAATAGCATGAGGTTTTAACCTCACCGGGTGCCTTTGGCGCACCGGTAGTGGCTAGGCTGTTGGCGCGCTACCCGAATGGGAGGTTTCGCGTTCGAATCACGTAGAAGGGTTTTTCGTCGTGGACGCAGCGGGTGGTGTTAGATTTTGGGCACAAATTTCTCCAAAGCGATTTTTGATGTTGGCTAAGGTATTTTCGAAATTAATCTTTTGCTAAGTGTATGTTGCGGATGGAGGAAGTTTGTTAAAAGAAAAACAGCTTAGGAGTTATAAGGAGTTTCAAAGCTTGTTGTTATTTTGATAAAAGATTATTTTGAAAGTGTTGTTGAAATATCCTATTGCATTCTTATGAGAGATAAAGTTTATTTTTGATAAGACTATAAGGGAGAAATAAGGTGTATAATGGATAAATTTTTCTTGTAATGTTGAGAGTGCTTTTGGTTGATTATGGAAATGAAAGCATGATGTGTTAAGGTTAATTGCTTCTTGTGTGAAAGTATGAAACCTTAAGTGGACAGCTTTGAGATTGACATTTGCTTTCATTAAGTTGGTTATAATCAAGCTATTCTTTACTTGGTTAAAGTGTTGGGCTTACTCCTTTGTTGATGAATTGAAAAGTTGTTTTATGCTATTGTGAGTTGAGTTGGTGGATGCTTTTGTTAAAACAATATTGGAGAGAAAAGGAGTTCTACTTGTTTCCTTTTCTGATGTTGATTGTGAAATGCTTCAAGGTTGTGTTTTGAGCTGAATGGTGTTGATTGAACCTTGTTTGATGAGCATTATTGTTGAAGCCCTTATTGATGGTGAAAAGAACATGAGTATCATTGTTATGTGATTCTTTGCATAGTTGGCAATTGTTGGGGTTTCATGTTCTTGAAAGAAAGCATTCTATCCTATCCATTTCAGATATTGAGTTGAGTTTTCAGATTTGAGATTGAGATTGAGCTGAGTTGATTTGAGTTGAGTTTTGAGATTGGGATTTGAGTATAGAACATATTGAGTCTCTAACAATTCTCTTTATGCTTCTATGAGTTTGACAAATCACATTGGGTCTCTAACAATTCACCTTGTGATTTCCTACTAAGAAAGTTTTTCTTGGTGAGCTTGCTAAGTTTTTGGACAGGTTCCAGTGGGGACTTGTGAGCAGTTTTTGGACAGGTTCCGGTGGGGACTTGTAAGCAGTTTTGGACAGGTTCCAGTGGGGACTTGTGAGCAATTTTGGACAGGTTTCGGTGGGGACTTGTGAGCAGATTTGGACAGGTCCTAGCAGAGGACTTGTGAGCTGAGTTTGATAGTTCTATTAGAGAACTTGAGGACATAGGAGCATTGGTTCTTTGAGAAGAACCTAAGGACAGATTTGGCAAGTCTTTGAGAAGGCTTGTGTGTAGAGGATTGATTTGTTCAAGTGTTGAACAGATCTGATAGATAGAGGAAGACTTGTACTAGACCGACCGACTATGTTTGGTACAAGGTTGCTGAGCTGCTATGGATGTGATCATAGAAGGCAGAGGTCTCTTAGGCTAAGCATTGAGGATAGGAGGTCTTCGGTGGAAAGGAGTTCCACGTGCTGGCAAGAGGTAGAGGCAGTTGATCTTCTGAGGGATCATTTCCAGAGCAGAGGGGAAGGTATCTCCTTTGAGAAGAGGCTCATAAATTTATATTGGGGGAAGGTATCTCCTTTGAGCAGAGGCTCATAAATTTAGATTGGGGGAAGGTATCTCCTTTGAGTAGAGGCTCATAAATTCTGATTGGGGGAAGGTATCTCCTTTGGGCCGAGGCTCATAAACATTGTAATTGGGAAGGATTCCCTAAGAACTTTGAGATAACTTTTAGAGAAAAGTTTTGTGGATGTAGCCCAACCATTCTGGGTGAACCACGTTAAAATTGGTGTCACTTTGTGGATGATTTTGTGCATTGTTTTGATATTGCTTTGGGTATATTGCTTTACTGTTTTGAAGTATAAAGGAAAAAGTAAAAAGAGGTCTTATACTGTTCACCCCCCTCTCAGTATAAGCTTGTGTTCTTCATTACCATTGTTTTTTTTCCTCTAATCATCTTACACAATGGACAAAGTGGATTTTATTGAACAAATGGTGGTATAACACTTCCTATAATACTACGACTAAGGCTACCCATTTTGAATTAGTTTGTGGTTAGCATCCATCCACACCCTCCTACATTCCAATCAACTCCAAATCTCATGTTGTTGACATTACACTCAGCCAATATATCGTAGTCCTCCATTAAATGAAGATGAATATGGAATTGAACCAAAACCATATGCATCAACAAGTTGATCAACACCATTATGAGTATAATTTTTAAGTAGTTTTATTTTCTTGTAACCATATAAATAGTCCTCAATCGAGCTTCATAGGTGCCAAAAACTAGTTACAAAATACTATGGCCCTTACTAGATTTTACAATGGATTGGTGCAACAACCTACAAATTGGACCTCCCATCTACATCAAAGCTCCATTATATATTTTATGTATCTTCTCTCAAGAAGGTTATGGGTAATAAGATATAGGTTAAATATATTCTACCTAAATTAGATGAAGAGGGTTCTATATTGCTCGAATCGAAATAATTATTGGATCATAAATTGTGCACTCTTCAAAACTATATCATCATTGAGGTTCATGTTCAATGGCATGGACTAAAACTATAAGATGCCATTGGGAGTCTCTCTAGTAACTACAACATCAATTTCCTCATCTACAACTTTAAGGAAAAAGCATTTTGAAGGAGAAGGACACGTTAGGACCCCATCCTAATAATTTTTTTGTAATTCTCATATGATTATGTAATAATATGGTGATACCTCTATAATTTTTAATACTTTGTAATGGTATGCAGTAAGGCACATAGGTAAGTGCGACCATTTTATGTAACCGTTATCAAGAATGTAAATTATGTTTGATAGAAGATTCTAGCTCGAGTGGCAATTTTCATATAAACCAACTCTTGAGCATTAGGTTAGGGTTGCATGAAGTGTATATTTAAAATACATGGGCCCATGAACGAATGTATATTTTTACAAATTAATGAAATTATTGAAGGAGGTTTCCTCCTTGAAGAGGCTTACGATTCTATGTTGTTTTGTGAGATTGTTTTAATTATGTATTTAAATTTTGTATTGTAATATACTTTTCTTTCATGAAATTCTATTTTAATTGTAATATTTATGTGAATGAGTTTATTTTTATTAGAAGGTTCCTAACAACAAACTCCAAAGAAGGGTATATGAGCTAAATTAATGATCCATCAATGAGGAGAACTAAATACTAACTACTAGTATTGCTTAGGTTTGACAATTGTTGAGTTATAGTGGCTATTAAAGACACAAGTATAGCAACTATAATGGCAGTAATATCAAACCTAAAAATTGTTAGCTATAGAAGGTGTTTTCATTTAGTGTTTTTGGATTCCTAAGGAGGGAAGATGAAATTATGAAAAATTCTTGCATAGTTTTGGAGGGGAAGTCCTCTCAATTGTATCTATATATAGTAGTTGTTTTAGCATTGCAAAGGATTGACGAGTTGTATAAATTTCCTTTTATTTTCTCTATATAGTAGTACCTAAACCCTAAGTGGTCTTGTAGGTAAGCTTTCAAGCCCCCACTACCAACATAAAATTTAATCTTCATATTCATATGTCTACTAGAAGTTTTGACTACTAGGTTTTTTTATGTCTTGTTTCTTAGTGTTTGCATAATTATGTGTATGTATAAGAGGCCGACTACCACATTCTATATATTTTTTTATATGTGCAACTTGTGCTTAATTTCACATGTTGAGAAGAGGAAGTGTTTACCTTTGAGATGTTGGTGCATGATATTCATGTGTTCATGTGTCTTGCTATTATGTAGATGGATCTTATAATCTTGGTGCATCATCCCTATTAGCTTAGGATCTTTTTCCTTTATACTATATATTTTTTCTCTTTCCATCTTTGCCTAAAGTTGCTTAAAGTAGGAAAGGTACTAAAGATATCATCTTAAAAGGAGTTAGCCTTATAAAAAACCTTGGAGGTAATTTTATTGAGTCGATTTCCATGATCTTAGAGTTGTCTTGTTGTGTCACTCCACTTGAGGCATGATAGTTTGATCATCTAATCTGTGCATCTGGTGATAACAACAACTAGATAGGACAAAAAAGCCCATGGTTCCTGTTTATATAAGTAATTATCCCTTGAGTTACCTTGGATGAGAAATTTTTACTTCCACTAGAAGTAAACATTTGGGCTATTTTTAGAAAAATAATTGATCTCCAAATGTTAGATTTTTGTAAATAAAATCCTAAATGGCTCAAAAGCCTTTGAAAATTGTTAGTGATGCTATTATATGTCAAAATATCATTTTCAAAAATCCTCATTGATATTTGTGCACTCCTTGTTTACTTTTAGCTACCAATGAATGATATGCTCCTTGAAGGGGAGTAGTTTGCTCTTGCCTAGGAGTGATTTGTTCTTGTCTACTGAGCACTTCACTCCAACTAAAACAATCACATATTTTAGTGTATATTGCACCTTAGTACTTGAATTTATAAAATTGGCTCTTTAGATGCTTAAATTACTTGATTTTTTGGTTTTATAAGTTTTCAAAGTGTCAAGGACCCTAAGGTAGTAATAGAGTTAATATACATTTTTTTTTTTTTTAATTTAGCAAGCCTTTAAATTTATCTTCTAAAAATCTATGTAAAAATTAAAACTACAAAGGTTTGAGTTTTGTAAAGGGTTTGAGTGTTAAACAATTTACATACTAAATGTTATGCTTTAAAATAAATTATACTAAAAATTATATTAGATTAAGATATTATTATAGAATTTATTTTTTTAGATATTTTAATTTATCTCCTTTGTTATTTTCTTCAATATTGTCTTCATTTTGGTTTTGATTGTCTATCTTTCAACACCTCTTTCTATATATCTCTTCTTTTTTTTGTTTGGATAAAATAATCAAATTTTAATCCATTTTTTGGTCTTTATAATCTAGTTTCAATATAATGTTATAATAACATATTAGTATCTTATTATGTTATTACAAAGAGTTGTCATTGTAGTGGTTTGACTTTGGTCTCTCTTTCGGGAGACCTACATTCAAACCATGGGGATGTTGTGTATGTGTTTAAGCATGTTAAAGAAAAGGCTGTCACAATATTATTTAGTGTTATCATTGTATTAAATTAGCATTACAAAAACTAAAGATGCTTTATTGATGTTGCAATAAAATTTTTTTAAAAAAAATTAACCTTACATTACTGTGTAATCCCCATCCTCAATAAAAATAAATAAACCCATTCCTTTATCTTTCAATCAATATGGTTTCAAATGAAATATTTTAAAATTTAATAACTACCTAATTAAAAAATTTGTTTCTCCTTGGTGGAATTAAGGGTAAAATCATTGGAACTCTAAATAGAAGGTTCAAAGGAGGTTTAAGGTTTGAATCATATGAAAAGTAAAGTTGTATATCGTACTATAATATATTTTTATAAATTCCAATATGATGATGAATAATTTATGATCTTCTAAATCTTAATAATTTTCAATGAAACCTATAATAAACAAATATAAACCTATATAATGAAAAATTTAAATTTAAACAAATAAAATTAAGATATTAAAATAAAAATGTTTTTTTTCTAGAGGTTATTATTTTAATAATATATTTCGATGATGAAATTTTGTTCCACTTTAATACCTAATTTAAAATAACAAAAATTATTTGAAGCTTCCCTCCCTCTAATTTTAAATATGGGGTGATTTACACGAAATAAAACATCACTAAAAATATGGATGAAAATAAAAGTAAAACAATATTCATTGTTCTTAAGCTGATATGCTATATAAATGACATGAAAAAAAAATTTATTCAACATATAATTATTCTAACTCTCAGAGCTATCATTGAAGAAGTCAAAGCCAATAAATGCAGGGTCTATTGTTGTTTTTTTACTACATGAAAACATTTTATATTGTTCCCAGATAGTTACTGCTTCAAAGGTTGAAGGATATAGGAATTCTAGAGGAGGTTACTCTGTTGGTTATGACCTTATATGAAAAAATCACTAGACAGGTTAAAATTGGATCTCTTAGAATAAAAGATATTCATAGTACTATTGGAGTTAAACAAGGTTGCCCACTTTCACCTACACTCCTTGGATTGTATATTGATAAATTGGAGGTGCTCATTATGGACTCTTTGGCTAAGAGTACAAGTTGCTTACTTTTTGGTAGTGTTATTGCCATTTTGCTATTTGCTAATGACATTATCCTAATATCACATACAACATGAGAAATTCAACAGCAGCTAGACATAATTGGCACATACTCTAACTTGCATGGATTAGAAGTTAATCTCCATAAAATAAAAATAATGATATTCAACCTATCCAAGAAAGATCTCTCTTCTGTTCACATCACATATAAAGGAAAGGTTGTTGATATTGTCACATCGTACACATACTTGGGAGTTCTTTTCATAGGACCTACATTCAACTTGATCTCTACATCTCAAACAAGGTTAAACAAAGGTTATGTTGCCCTAGCCTCTCTGGATAAACAATGCTTTCAGATCTAGTTTCAGGATATCAGTACAAAGATCAGAATCTTCCACCTTCTTGTTACCCCTACACTGCTCTATGGCTATGAATTTTGAGGCCCTAACCTCAGACAATTGGATTGGTATCGTATTGAAAGGGTCCTCATCTCAATGTTGTCCAAGTTCATTCATTCCAAAAGAACTATCCCATATCCCATCATTCTAGCTGAGTTTGGTGCCCATCCATTGTTTACAACAATAATATTTCTTGTTGACTCTTTACTGCATATATTTCATTGTATGTCAAACATGAGAAGATATCCATATTTAGCACTGCAATCCTCAATACAGTTAATAAATCAAGGGATCAGGAATTGCTGGTATGATCAGACTACTTCTCTACTTCAATATCTTGGCCTAGACATCATGATATATCCTCCTACTAAATCATCAATCAATGCACCATACTACAATAAGGATAGTCGAGATGAGATTTAATCAACATATATAAAAACTACTTGGGATGATCCAAAGGAACCTCTTTCACCAAAACTACTCCATTAATCTCACTTTTATCTCCAACTAGAGAATGGATTGATCATTACTCCAAAATATAACTTGATACATATGTCACATAGCCTCAGGTTTCCTCTAGCTTAACTACGAGTTTGCTCCCACTAGCTGCGTATTAAGCCAGATCATCACCTCTCCAGAGATTAGCATATTTGTAGATTGTGCAGTCTTGATGTGGAATCTAAAGAACATTTCATTTTCACTTGTCCTGCCTACTATGAGATACGAGGTAAATATTATTGCTTATTCAAAGACACCCATACACTAAAATATTGGATTAATTATGAATATCATAGATGCATTGCCCTTTTCATATGAGAATTATTCATATGGGTATTAACTTTCCATAAGCACTTGTAGTGTCTAATAAAATGGTACCACTTTTAGGAGCACTCTCTCAAATATCTCAATATTTACCTTACACCAATCCTCAACCCCCATTAGTATTGCCAACACCTTCAAACCAAACATCTCCAAAATTCTAAAATATAAATGCTAAGTTAGAGCACCTTGAAAAGTGTGATTCCAAACTTGAAGAATTAGAACGCCAAATTACCTATCTTTAAGGGGCTTAATACAGGAAAAAATATTCTTTTGATGAATTTCATAGCCAACCATTAGATCGTGTAGTTACTATTCATCCATTTTCATGAAACTTTGAGATGCCAAAATTTTAAATATATGATGGCAAGAAAGATCTTGTTATTCACCTTAGATTGTTTCAAATTGCTTGTAGTGATATAGCTCATGATGAAATGCCTCTCTTGAGACTCTATCCCAAAAGCCTTAGTGACCTAGCCCTATAATGTTACTTTTAAATATCCTATCACTCTATTAAAATATTTAGGGAACTTATGGAGGCATTTGTAAAGTAATTTTATGTATATATTGAAGAAAATATCACCATAGATGACCTTTATCAGTTGAAACAAGCTAAAAATAATAATTTAAGTATTTTCTTGGCCAAATGGCAATCTCTTGTCCATAAGGATCCAATATATTCCCCCATCAAAAGAAATTTTACATATCTTCATACGTAACCTTCATGAATATTTATCCTATCCTTTAAAAATTGCTAATATAACATCGTTTGAAGATGCATTAAACATGGCCAAACATGTAGAAGCCACCCTACTACAGATAAAAAAATTCAAATACAAGAAAGAGGATGATAAACCATCTTCTTTTAGCAATAAAGGATGATTTAAAAATAAGCATATTGTAGGTGATGGTGTTACTGGTTCTTTCCAAATAAATAACATAAATACAATTGCTACCTCTCAAGAACTCATCCTAGAAAAATATATAGACCTAGTCACCAATATACAAATATAGGTCAAACACAAAGTACCATCTTAAAAATTCTCCTTAACACAAAAATGATAAATATCCTACCCATTATATCTCTAGATACCACAAAAGAATTACTTAATTGGTATAGACATGATGAACATTACGATTATCATCATGTTGATGACCACAAAACTGATAAATACAACACTTTGCATAATATCATTCAAAACCTTATAATTGATAGAAAAATTATCTTTAATCAACAAACTTAGAAATCCTTTGCCAACCCATAATCAAAAGGTCACTAATTATGTTCAAAGACATAATATGGTAAGTATAATTTATTTATCTAGTCCCTCTTATGTCATAGCCCATCAACAAGCTAGGAATCAATCTTCAAAAAACCCTCACAACCACTAGTAATTATAACACAAAAATAAATTCCTCCAATAAATCAACTTTAGTACTTAAGCCTCCTAAAGATAATCAAAATACTTTCAATCTTCGATGATAGTTAGAAAGTATGCCTACTAAAATTTAATTTCTAGAATTATTAAGGACTTCACCTACCCATAGAGACATACTACTCAAACTTTTAAGTGAGCAAGATGTTTCCCAAGATTTTCCTCCAAATGATATCTTCAATATAATAAAATTCATTGGGCTCAACAATGTTGTCCTATATTTGTTTTGAAATAATTTTAAGATTGTTAAATATATTTACTTCATAAAAGTTATGATTTATTATAAAAATAACAAATAAAAATTAAAGATCGATATAAAATCAAAACCTTAATTTAGAGTTTCAAAACAAATTTGTTATCCTTCGTCTTAGATGTTTCCATTTGAGGATAACGTGTGTATTGCGTTTCTTCTTGACTACTTGTTTTCATAGTTTTGAAAACCATTGGCCGTTAGATGTTTCCATTTGAGGATAACGTGTGTATTGCGTTTCTTCTTGACTACTTGTTTTCAACAGTTTTGAAAACCGTTGGCCGTCACAAGAATTTCAATACCCATCCAATATTTCATGTAGGAAAAATTCAATGCTAAATTATTATTGGGTTATGGGAGGGTTGTTGAAAATACTTCACGAAACTTATTTAAGGTTGCAAACCTATTTTATTTAGTTATTATTAACCAGACATAAATCAGACAAAGCGCTCTGCGAACTGAATTATTATGCGCAATAAACACGAAGAGCCGCCCTCTCTTGTTCGACATCTACTTAACTGCATCGAACGTGAATGCTAGATAACCACGGTGAAGAGAAATGGTAAATTTAGAGATATTTAAATTTAAACATGAGATGATAAGAACGCAATTAAGTGTTTGAAAAACCGCCGTTCTATTCGGATATAATATCTGAATATATAATGCAGGTCTAGTTAGTTGTATCCGCGGGAAATAGACTCTCGCTACCTTGTCCAGCGTCAATTGGATCGTATATCAACTCAAATACGGCTGCCAAGTCCAACATCAATTGAATAGGACCAACATTTTGTCTGAGAAGCATCTTGTTGACAACATACCCGAAGCGGCCATTTATCGATTGATTGGACTTTACAGCCTTCTATTAACGGCCACTAAACCGGGCAACGTCGACCAGAACAAATTTGTAGGTCAAATTTATGGCCTCAGATACCTGATCTATCCCCTATTAAATGACACACTAGGGCAGACAAAGTTTCTTGTAAAATATTTCATTCTACCTATATTTGTCTCTCTCTCTTAGATTAATTCCAATGTTTCCACCATTAACAGATTCCTTTTTCCCCTTAACTTTTTGAAGTTCTATACTCCAGAGGAGAACAGTTTACCATGAACGAAGGGAACGAGGAGGTTAGCTATGATCGAAAACGAAGGATAGATCATTCGCTCGAGGACATGGAGCCCCATCAGCACAAAAAATCTGGAGGTCTTTGTCTGTGGTCTAATTTATTGGGATTTGAATCCTCTGATGTGGAGGAGGATTTTCCATATAACATAGAGGAGGAACGTGTTTCTGATATGATGAGAGAACTCATGGAAGAATTGGGCATGGTAACTCCTCCTAGCCATGCTCTTATTCCTCCACTCGAATCTTGGGCCGAAACAAGCTTCTCATGGTGCGACTCCGCATCTTCCTCCACTCAATGTTCCTCCAAAATTGCCGAAGCCTGCCCTACAGTGCTTGCCGCAGAAATGAATTCGGCACAGAGTGCAGTCAATGGACGAGATTGCTTTGATTACGAGGGAGCAATGCTTGTCACAGATTATTCTGGCGAAATAGATTATTCTGCGGATTTTAGTGAAGATGGTGTTTTCATAAACGATAACGACCTTGTACAGGTGTCGGTACGCGGCCCGTCTTGCGGTTTGAAGACGGCATTCTCAGTCGAAGAGTTATGGCAATTTGATGGTATGGTGCAGGATTTGTTCGAGGGCGAAGCGGTTGAAAATGGGTTGCATGAGGAAACTCCGTGGCAGTAAAAATGTGGTAGACTACGTAAGTTTATTAAAAATGAAACAATTTTCTTGTCATGTAGAGGCCATTCAATTCTGCCAACTTAATATAGTCTTCAGTGTGTAGTCTTGTTGGTGTGTTGAGCATGGAGCCCACGGGCAAAGCCTCTTCATCTGGTCTTCACTGTGTAGTCATGCTGGTCTGATATCTAGCTCTTTGAAATGACAACACCATTGTACAAACTGTCTTGTTAATATTCTGTAAATGTATTTAACGGTTTAAATATATTATAAACAGGGATTGCGTTTTTTTTATTTCTGGTTTAGATTAACAGTCAGGCTTAGTACTTTGCATCCTATAATAACTATATATGGTCAGATTTAGATCAGATAAAAGTATAGTGATCTCACCACAGGGAATATACCGATCAACCGAATTTAACTCTTTTTATTTTTATTTTTTAATAGTCGTGTCAATTTTTTTTAATTTTTATATAAAAATAAAGAAATTATAGTTTTTAAGTCGGATCTGAAATATGTGAAAATTCATTGCATCTGTTTGCCAAATATTTTTATAATAAATTTTGCGATATGATTTATCGGATTACAAAATCTATTAATAGCCTATATCTCACTTAATGAGAAAGTAAGATTCATTATTAATTATAAGTAACACAAAGTTAAATTATTATTATTGGTGATGTGATTAGGGTTCAATTTCTACATGTGATCCGGGTTCAATCCTCACAGCTAATGTGTATAAAAAGTATTAATCAAAAAAATAAAAAAAAAATAATAAAAATAAATAATTAAATAAATAATGATAATGCAGTATTTTGAAAGTGTTATATATATATATATATATATAATAATTTTTTTTATAAAATTAGATATTAACTTCTATTTTTTTAATTGTTAAAGTTTAAGTTTTGATCTCATATTAAAAATAGCTTATATAAGCACATGTCTATACTCCTTCATGGCGACATTCAATTTGGATACAACTAGTCAACTATCTCCTCAGACAAAGCACTAGACAATAGATCATCAATCAAAT
This sequence comes from Wollemia nobilis, assembly GCA_028583015.1. NCBI lineage: Eukaryota > Viridiplantae > Streptophyta > Pinopsida > Araucariales > Araucariaceae > Wollemia > Wollemia nobilis. The sequence continues at coordinate 23,863,152 of JAQPPZ010016892.1, forward strand.
AAGCTAATCAAGGCAAAGCAAGCTTGAAACTATCCAAATGCAAAAGTTCCATAGCTCAGCAAAAGCGTTGTCTAGCACTTTTGCTCATTTGTAGCGATTTTGCAAGGTTGACATGTCTCAAAAAGATGACCGCACTTTTGCTCATTTCTAGCAATTTTGCAAGGTTGACTTGTCTCAAAAATATGGCCAATGGGTAATGCAGTTAAAAAAAAACTCTATCTGAATGCAAAGTACTATTCCAATGTTTTTGATGGCATAAAAAAAATCTTTGTAGGCATGAGTCTAACGCATGCTGAGTCCCCTTCTTCATTTCTGAGCATGATCACCCGCGTATCGTGCTTTTGCTAGCATGAACAAAGTATATGTAGGCATGAGTCTAACTCATGTTGAGTCCCCTTCTTCATTTCTGAGCATGATCACCCTCATTTCAGACCTACAAAATTGAATTTCCATTTTTCCTATTGGTATCTTTGACGACTTCTCTCTAAAAGATCCCTCTCCCAAAATCTATAAATAAAGCCCATGGGAGGGCCATTCAAGAAGCATTCAAAAGGTGTACAAACTCTAACAAAATTCTCTACCTCTCTCTCTCTTCATTACATTCTTACATTCCCTCATTTTGGATATCTTCAAGCAAGCTTTTGTGTAAGTCAAGGCAAAGGGGCATTGAAGCATGGACTTCTTAGTGAGGAGGTTTTTCTAGGTTGTAATCTTCATAGCTCACTATTATTTTCTCCTTTGCTTCTTATTTTATATATATTTTCCTTTTATTTACCTTACTAACACTTCTTTTTGTGCAATCTACAACTAGTAATGTTTGTTTATGGTGGTTTTCTTACTTATAACTTATTTTATACATTTCTAATTTCTTGTGTAGCTACCTAAGTTGGTTAATGTTTATTTCATTTTGTTTTACAATCATTATATGTTTATTTTTATCTTATTGCAACCATTTTAGTATTTCTAATCACTTTAGTCTCTTTATCTAATATTTGTGCAGCTCTTGTTAATCATTTTACATAATATAATCTTGTTTATGGCTTACATTTATTTATGTACAACTGATGTGTAACATCCTATTTTGTAGCGTCACATACATTACATTACATGTGCTTCTAATCACTCTTACATTTGTTATAAGTGGTGATATATCTTGTTTTGGCTTAGTTTTGTAATCAATAATTAGTTATTTGTATTTTATTTGCAACATCTAACCTTTGTTTGCAGTCATTTCCAAGTCTTCTTTGGGTGATTTAAGGGTATTAGACATATATGCTTGGGACCATTTGTCATACACTATCTTATTCCAACCCCTTCACAGGGTGCTCCCCCATCCTCTATTTTAAAGGAAAAGACCCATACCCCACCCCCACCATTTAAAAGGCTTTTTAAGCATTATTTACTCAGTCACATTCAATTTGTAGTCTCTCAATCACATCTTATAGAATCCATAAGGTCCATATGTACGAATGAACAAACATTGACTCTTACTCTTAATATTTTGAACCTCTATTCACTCCTTGGATAGATTTTATAAAATTTGGGCATCAATAGGCATAGTTTTGTAACTCTTTTAGCATCTAAACATTAGCAATTAGACTTTAGTGACTCCTTTGTACCTCGTCGTTGCATTTGAACCAAATTTGCATTAATTTTGGCTCCTATAATATTTGTTTCTCAATTACATGTGTAGAAGTGTTGATACTTACAGAAACCCAGAGCTTTTACCTCTTTGTTTTACATAGTGTGAAAGTGCCTAGGTCTGCAATAGTGCTAGGAAATACTTTTTAACAATTCTAGTGCTTTTGTATAAATATATTTTTCTTCCAAATTCTAGGTATTTTCTAAATTTGTGCTACAAAAGGGGAGTCTGATTAGGGGAGAACCTTATAATACTGATTCGAGAAATATAAATTTTGAGCATTCAAATATTCAATCCATCATTACACTACTAAACAAAAATCAAGCTAATACTTTAGGTCTTAATGTATCTATAGTTCACCATGTTTATTGTACTACCCCTTCCATAAATTATATAGGCATACCTATTTCAATTTCTAACATTCCTTTACATATCCCACCTACCCAAATCCTATTTCTACCAATCCTTTTTATCAATTGATTTGGGTATTAAATTTCCACAAGCACTTGTAGTTTCTAATCAAATGGTACCACCTTTAGGAAGACTCCATCAACTGTATCAATATTTAATTTACACTTATACTCAACCCCCATTAGCATTTCCAAAACCTTCAAACCAGACATCTCCAAAATACCAAAACATAAATGCTAAGTAAGAGCACATTGAAAAGTTACTACTCAAAAATTAGATCCTATAGTTACTACTCATCCATTTTCATCAAAATTTGAGATGCCAAAATTGTAAATGTATGATGGCAAGAAATATATTTTTATTCACCTTAGATTATTCTAAATTTCTTGCAGTGATGTAGCTCATGATGAAATGCTTCTCCTGATATGCTATCCCAAAATGCTTAGTGGCCTAGCCCTATAATGGTACTTTTAAATACCCTGTCACTCTATTAAAATATTTAGGGAACTTATGGAGGCATTTGTAAAGTAATTTTTAGTATATATCGAAGAAAAGATCACCATAGATGACCTTTACCAGTTGAAACAAGTTAAATATGAAATTTCACTATTTTATTGGCCAAATGAAAATATATTCCTGGTACGATCCAATATATTCCTTCATCAAAATAAATCTTACATATCTTCATATACAAAGTTCATGAATATTTATCCTATCCTTTAAAAATTGCAAATATATATTCCTTTGAAGATGCAGTAAACATGGTCAAACATGCAGAAGCCACCTCCTACAAATAAGAAAACTCAAATACAAGAAAAAATATGGTTTACCATCTTATTTTAGCAATAAAGGGTGATATGAAAATAATCATATTGTAGTGATGATGTTACTAATTCTTGCCAAATAGATAACATAAATACAATAGCTACTGCTCAAAAACCCATCTTAGAAAAAATAACATAGACCTAGGCACCAATTTACAAATATAGGTCAAACCCAAAGTACCATCTTAAAAATTCTCCTTGACACAAAAATGATAAATATCCTTCCTATTAGACCTATAGATACCACAAAATAATTACGTAATTGTTATCAACATGATGAACATTACGATTATCATCATGTTGACGGTCACAAAATTTATAGATGCAACACTTTACGTAATGTCATTCAAAACCTTATAGTTGATGGAAAATTTATATTTAATCAACAAACTAAAAAAAAATTCAAAATCCTTTGCCAACTTATAATCAAAGGGCCACTAATTATGTTCAAATACATAATATGGTACACATGATTTATTTATCTAGTACCTCTTATGTCATAGCCTATAAAAAATCTAAGAATAAATATTTGGAACAACCCTCACAACCACCTTTACTTATTCTCTATAACATAAAAATAATTTCCTCCAATAGACCAAATTTAGTACTTAGGACTCCTAAATACAATCACAATCCTTATAGTATTTGACAACAATTAGAAAGTATAACTATTGAATTTATTTTCTAGAATTATTAGGGACTTTACCTACCCATAGAGACATACTAAAAGTTTTAAGTGAGCAAGAAGTTCCCAAGATTTACCTCCAAATTATATCATTAGTATAATAAGATTCATTTGGATCAACAGTGTTTTCCATGATTTTTTCTGAAATCTATATGCTTTTATCTTCAATGTCAGAAGATTTACTTGTTTACATAATGTCCCATATGAGAGAAAATCTTAGTAAAAGAGTTCTAATTGATAGTGGATCAACACTTAACATTTACAATATTATGTTCCTAAAACACTTTTGACTAACCATGGAATATTTACACAATACTAACCTCATTTTCAAAGATTTTTATAATGGAGAATGAGAACCTATTGGCATCATAGCTTTACCACTCAAAGTAGGACCTCGAATCCTTAATAATCTTTTCTATGTCATTCCTTGTGATGTAACTTATAACATACTTCATGGATGACCTTGAATTCATGCCATGAAATTAGCCCCTTCCACATTGTATCAATGTATTAAATATGAATACTAAGGATTGACCACATTCCCATTGATCTTGAACCATTTGCTTATTTAAAAATGGTAGAAATAAAATAGTCTGGAAAAAACCTGTGTCCATCACTTCATTCAACACTGCCATCTACCTCTTATCAACCCAATTAAGATAACAACAAACCCAAAAAATCTTATAAATCTAAATGATGATAAATAATCCCAAATAAATCTAATTGTCCAAAATAAAGATTCATTTGCAAATCTAGTTAACCTTTTTCTATCCCCTCAAAATTTAGGCCTACCAAATAGAAAATGGGTAAAGGTGTAGATAGAGAGTTTTTCCTTCACTTATGCTAACACCACTCATGAAAAAAAATTCAATGTGGTAACCCCCTCCCTGCTAAATGATTATATGTATTATGTTATATGTCTCCCACATATCTCATCTCCAAGAAAATATTTTCCAACATGGGATATCAAGGAAAGGTTTTAGTTCAATTTGAACAAGTTATCAAGGAACCATTAGATATCAAAGCCTGTCTAGGGAACTATGGGATAGGTTACATTCCTAGGAATAATTAACCATTACCTTCTTCACTATCATTAGAATATGATGATAAATTTAATTATTACCTTAGGGAGTCTCATGACAATACTACATCTTTACACATATCGTAGTGGGATGATGAAGATAAAAATGAACTTTGGTCTCTCCTTAGTTCAATATCCTATAGGATAGTTCTTTTTTCTAGCATTAATTTTTTAGTTGTTGTTCATCCCAAATTAATAACCAACATAGAAAAACCTAAGGAATAAGTCCCTTGTGGTCCTTTTGATCAATATAACTCTTACATTGAAGGAAATTCCATCCAAAAGTCCAACCTTATCTCTTCACTACTAGAGAAATTATCTATAGATCCAAAATATCTTGGAAACCTAGGTGTTTATCTTGCTCCCCTAAAAATTGAACATGAGAAATATATCTAATAAAACAAACCACATACATCAACATTGGTACTAGATATAATCCTTGAACCTCGAAATTAGGTAAAGTCTTAACTAATTATGAGCAATAGAATATGCCAAACTTTAAAAATAATTTAGAAATATTTTTTCTTGGACCTATGCCAACATGCTTGGCCTTGATCCATCCTTCGTTTTTCATCACCTTGTTGTATGAACTGATCCTAAACCAATTAAACAAAAATTGAGAAAAATGCATCCCAAGGTCACTCTCCTAGTTAAATATGAACTCCAAAAAAAATTAGTGATCAATTTTATCAAGGCAATAGACTATTTGGATTGGATTTCTAGTATCATTCATGTTTCAAAGAAATAAGTCTCAATATGAATCTACATGGACTTAAGATACATAAATAAATCTTATCCCAAATATTATTTTCCTTTTCCCAACACTGATATGATAGTAGACTTTACCACTGGGTTTGAAATATTATCTCTTATGGATGAGTTCTTAGGGTACAAAAAGATAAAAATCACCCCTAAATATTAATCAAAGACCAAATTCAGTACTTCTTGGAGAACATTTTGTTATTAGATCATGCCCTTTTTCTTAGAGAAATTTGGGGTAATATATCAAAGATCCATGGATTATATTTTCATGACTTAATGCATGAAATTATTGAATATTATGTAAATGACCTCTTAGGGCATTCCCTAAAGCATGAAATCCATGTTATTGATCTACATCACATATTTGAAATATTACAAAATATTAAGTTTGGTTAAATCCACAAAAATGTATCTTTGGAGTGACATGAGAAAGCTATTAGGATTCATTGTATCCCACCATGTTATCAAAGTAGATCCTTAAAAAATATCAACTATTTCAGGTATTCCATCCCCAAGGATCTCATAGATTGTTCTAGCCTTAAAGGCAAGGTGCAATCTATTCAAACATTCTTTTCATAACTTGTAGATAAACGTCAACCCTTTTCTAAATATTTGAGGAAGAATACAAAATTTAAATGGGATCACAATTGTTAGAATATTTTTTTATTATTTAAAACATATCTTTTGACACCCATCCATGTACCACTAATCCAAATCATCCATTATTATTGTACATAGCCACTAATACACATTATATTGGTGCCATGTTATCCCAATATGACAATCAAAACTAAGAAAGGTTCGTCTCTTATATTAGTAGAACATTAGTCAACTATGAAACCCATTATATTCCATTAGAAAGCTATTCCTAGTAGTCATCTTTGCTTCCCAAAATTTAAGACATTATATGCTTAGTCAAAAGACCTATGTCATAGCTAGAGTAGATCCTCTTTGTTACAACTTACCTTATGTCAAAACCTCATCTCTTTGGGAAAAATACCAATTGGGTTATCACCCTAAATGAATTTGATCTTAAAATTACCGATCAATAATCACTAAATGGATAATTTATTGTAGATCAATTAGCTGCAACACCTTTACAACCAAAACGTCCCTTAGTCATAAGTTTCCTAGATGAAGTTGTTCTAGCTATCAACATAGAAGAACTACATGCTTGGATCCTCTACTTTGATAGCACTCAATGTGTCAAAGGACTAGGGGAAGGAAATTTTTAATCACTCCATAACAACTTATACCCCTATAATTTGAACTTTACAAATAACATGGCAAAATATGAGGTACTCATTTCAGGACTTTGGGCTATGTTAGTTCTAAAAATTAAGAAACTTGGTATATTTTGTTATTCTCAATTGGTAATTAATCATATTAATGACACATGTCAAACTAAAGATGACAAGTTGAAGCTATATAAAAACAATTATGATTAAACTAATGGCTTATTTCGATAAGATCACTATTTATACTCTCCTATGATAAAAAAACCATCATGTAGATGCCATGGACACAACCATATCGCTTATCCCTTTACAATTAAAGGATGAACATTTTTCTAGATCTTAATTGAATATGTTGGCAAGGTACCAAAAAAATCAAGCATGTCTCATTTGTTTCATAGATCGGTTGAACATTCTTGTTATTATTAGGATTAGGTACTGGTTGAGATGGTAATGGTGGTTGCTTAGGATGATTATTTACATTATTTGGAGGTGTAAGGAGTCTATTTTGAGGTTTATTTTGAGGTACTTGCCCCCTAAATTGATTTTGAAATTTTTGTTGTTAGGGCTGCCGTTGAGACTAGCTAGGTTCTGTCTAATTATATTGGCCACTCATATTCCAATTAGATGCATTTTGATTTTGGCCTGCCATCCATGGAGGTGAATTTACATATGGATTGGACATGAATTTATCCCATGGATGTATGTTCAAATATTAATTAGATTGATTTTAATTCGTCCAACTTGGAGCATTTGACCAATAATTAGATCTTTGTTGGTTGGAATAGTTAGAGTTTGACCAATTATGTGGACCATTAAATGGACTATTCCTTCTTTGAGCTATAAAGTAAACATAATATGCTTCTTCGACCTCCTTTTATTTTATAGTAGTTTTGATAGTCAAAATATATTTACAATTTTTGGTATTATGGTTCTTTTCACAAACTTTACAACAAGTAGAGATGTTGGAAATGTTGAGAGGATATTGCATCAAGTTGTGTTTCTTCCTACATCCATGAAAATATATTTCTTCAATTTTTTGCTCTTTTGGTTTCTTGTCCATGAGGTTGAGAGATGTTTTTAATGTACTCAATAAATAAGTTTTGAGACTCTCTAGCATATTTCCAATTTTGACTCTTGTTACTCCTCCCGATGATGGGTGTTTATTACTTCTTAATGGCTTATTTCTTGAATAATTTTTCCAAATATTTATAGTTTCTCCCAATCTCATTTGATGAATATCCCCCTTTGCCATAAGGTTTAGTATGTCAAGGACATCTTCATTTAGTCATTTAAGAAAAAAATCTTTTTGAACTTATTCGTCCAACTCAATATTTACTCTTGATCCCATAAACTAGAATATCTCAAGATAATATTCAAGGGATTCATCATCTTTTTGATTCATGCAAAATAATTTAGCTTTCTTATCTCGAACTCTACAATAATATTGGTACCTCTCATGGAATATGTATTTTAATCCATGTTCTCCATCCCATTGGTTGCACACTTTCTCTTAGACCCATGAACCATCTTAAGACTGCATCCTTAAGTGTAGAAGTAAATAGTCTTAATTTTAGCTCATTAGTGGTGTAAAAATAGGCTTGGCACACCACTTTAAATTCAAATATAAATGCATCAAGATCCTCATGTGGTTTCTTATGGAAGGTAGACAAAAGATCAATAGAGATCAATTCTGGTTCTCTTGTTAGCCTATCTTAGGAAGAAGGAACTGGGAAGGCAAAAGTATTTCTTTGTCCACCCCCCCTTTGATTTTTTACTTCTCATTGATCATTAGTCCTTTGACTATGTTCCCTTCCATTTACCTTCCCATGTTCATTATCCTGATCAACCATGATTGAATATAATATTTCAAGAATTGGATTAGGTATAGGTTTAGAAAATATATATGAAGGATCTATATGGTTGTCAAAATTTGGTTTAGGTATTAGATTTGTTTTGGGATCTTGTTCTAGAAATTCAATCTGCTTTGTTGATGATGCAAAATCTGTAGATGTTTGGATTGTAGTTTCAGTTTCTTTTAACTTAGAAGTTTTAGGTTTCTTACTAAGGCTTCTTTGGCAATTTGCTTCTAGTTCACTAATTTTAATAAATATTCCCTTTGAATATTTAGGTCTGTTCATAAAATTTCCAAGTTCTTTGGTTCTTGCAACAAATTTTTATCTTTTTAATCTTCTTTGAACAACCTATGGATATCATTAATTGGATTGAGTTGTTCAGGATTCATATAATGCTTCTCCTAAAATTCAAAGTCTTTTGTTACTAAAGAAATCAATTGGACAGTAAAATCCTATTTTAGAATTGGGTTATGGCTCTCAAACTATAATTTATAACATAAGTCTTGGTAAAGTTCTTTAAAGAGTACTACTCTAGGTGCCCTATGATATATTTTGCTATATTCTAGGTTCACCTCCCTATATTCTATATTTTCTAGGAAACTATGGATGGTAATGGAGTCCTTGAAATATTGATTTCAAGGGTAAGTGACTGAATTTACTATTTATCTTCTATCTCCAAGCCACTATTCACAAGTATTTATAAGGTCAAGGTAGGGTGAGTGATAATCTAGCTCTAGAATTTTAGCTATGTTTACTCTTTTGATTCTACCCAATTTGTGATCATTATTTTATAATATCCATGTTCTCACACAAGTATTCCCACTCTTTTCCAGATGTTTCATCTCTTCACTCAAAGAGGAGGTTAACTTCTTATTCTAATAGTAATTTTCTAAGGTCAATCAAAGCAGACTGTTTGATGCAATTTTCTACCATCTAGAAACATTTTTACTTCTCTTTTTTATTTTTTTATTTTTATTTTTTTTGTTCTATTTTTGTTTTGTTTTTATCAACAATTTAAAACAATCCTACTGTTGTTAATATTCAATTTGCAATTCACATCCAATGAATTTATACAGCCAACCTTAACACAATAAGAGAAGGAATAAGTTTTTTAAAACAATCCTACTGTGACCAAAACTAGGTGCAATTCACAACCAATGAATTTATACAATTAATTTTAGCACAACGGGAGAAAATAAAGTTTCTATTTATAAAACAATCGTACTGTGACCAAAACTAGGTTCAATTCATAGCTAATAAATTTATACAAGTAATTTTAGCACAACAAGAGACCAATAAAGTTTCTATTTCTAAAATAGTCCTACTATTACTAAAATTAGGTGCAACTCATAACCAATGAATTTATACAACCAATATTAGTACAATAAGAGAAAAGTAAAGTTTCTATTTCTAAAGCAATCCTACTATTACTAAAATTAGGTGCAACTCACAACCAATGAATTTATACAACTAATCTTAGCACAATAGGAGGAAAATAAAATTTCTATTTCTAAAACAACTTTACTATCGCTTAAAACTAGGTACAATTCATAGTCAATGAATTTATATAAGTAATTCTTAGCACAATAAAGTAAAATGAAATATTGCTTTAGAAGTAAATTTTGCTATAAATAAAATTGCTGAAATAAAAGGTTAATTTTTTGTTATTTCTTTATTTTAATGAGCATTTCACCATGATTGTGTCACTCAATCACACCTAATTCCTATTTCCATAGGTCAAAGAATCCAGATCGAAGCAAGCAACAACCACTCAATGCTTGGAAATTTGCTGAAATTAAATATTAACTATGAAAGCAATAAAATGATCCTAAGAAAAAGAACCTAGCAACATCAAAAAAAGGAGCTTGTTAGGACTTCTTGTGCCACTCTAACCCGTGTAAATGCCAAGGAATCGTACCTCTTTCCACATATAGTTAAGCCTCTCTTATTGTGTAACCAACACTCTTTGATTAAAAATTACGGTATTGTTCTCCCTGACAACGGTGCCAAAATGACTAGTTGTAAAATCTACACTAATTTATCAATCCAAGGTGAATTATTTAAAGAGCAGTAATCCAATATATATTATACCAAATTATTAATCTAAGACTTACTTATGTTTTTCTTAGTTTCAAGTTTGAAGAAAATAATAAAAGCTACAGGAAAAAGAAATCATACTGAATTGAATAAGATGTAATTTTATGATTTATAATTAAATTCTATGTATATTTATTTGTGTGGATCCGCATGCAACCTATTGATTTAACTATCTGCTTTTACCTTATAGTCTAAATTTATGCAATTTAATTTAATTAATAGTTCAAAGTTAATTCTATGTACTAACTAATCCTAACCTATTTCATGGGCGAGAGAATAGGTAATGGCTGTGGGAATGGGCCTTGCCTCTTAGAGGATAATGTAAATATTTCTCCCCTAAACTATTTTACTTCAGTAACTAATGTGCATTAAAACTACTAACATTATTTTAATTAATGGATGCAAGAAAATACAGTAAAGACTACATAAGCAAATACATCATAATGAAATAAATGACACAGTTACCAAATACATGACGAAAAGTGTTGCTTTATTGTTGAAAATTCAAATGTACAATATCTTGAACATAAAGCCTTCAAAATAGCAAAAATTGTATACAAAATATGTGAACATTATACATTCGACATCCGACATTAGAATTCCACTATTATACCTTTTCAAAGGTCTCTCTCTTGTATTTTATAATATCGCTTGAACATTCTTAATGAAATTCCTCCATGTATTTTTCCATGTGTCTTATCGACTTGATGATACGACTCCTAACCTTTTAACAATAATAATCTAAACTAATACTATTCCATAACCTCCTTGGACTTTGTCACAATCATGGTGGTCCAAGTGGAAAACTGACGAACTAACATAACAAAAGTTCTTAATTTAAATAATATAATGACATAGCAATACAACTATTTGTCCTTTATTTTAGGAAGAGACAAAATAGGCTTGCATCAGAATCTAAACATCTTAACAACGTAATAATATTACAACTTTCTAATAACTTTAATAAATATAAAATATCATGCACAATGCCAACATGTCAGTCAACTGTGTTGACTGTATATACCTCATAATAATGCTACGTTGTCACTGGACGTGGCACAACAATGCATTGGATGATTTGACTTGGTCAATATTCTTTTTGTAATACCTTTTAGTAGATACTTTCTATAATAAATTTCTATAGCTATATTTTGTAGTGCCTTTCTATAGCGTTCATCCATGAGTCTCCTTAGCACATCATCATCATGGCTATTTTGTCCATGCTTTTCATCTAGTCGATGCCTTACTGCATCATTATCTTGTGAAGCTCCTGCAAATGTTCTCTTGCCAAAACACACAAAAAATTGCACACTTTTGCATAAAACATAAGCATAAATTATTTTTATCATTATGGATCAAATTCATTTATAAATCACACAATAAAGACAAAATGTTTATCAAAATACATTTTTTTTCATAAATTTACAGACAGAAAATGGATTAAACTTGCATAAAATACATGTTATTTTAACACTCATCAATAGTACATGTTGGAGGGTTATTTTAGACATTAGGATGGATTTTTTGTTACTTTGTGCATTCCCTAAAAAATATATGTATAAGTGATAGTAGTTCCAATGAATGTCTAGCTTTTATTTGAGATGGCAAATGTGTAGTCAAAAGCTAGTTGGAATTCAAGGAAATTTAATTCTCCAAACACATGTTTTTGAATTTGACTAGTTTGTCCAACCAGTGGATTTTTCCCTTTTGACAAAGTACTTAGGTGTTGGTTCAATTTTAGGATCATAATATTTATGTACCAATGGATTAACTTGTTCCTATTTTCTCCCTCATATTCCTTCATTGGTATAATGTCAGCTTGATTGGATAAAATAGTTTGGTTGATTGCTATATGTTTGAAAATATATTCATAAGAATATATCCTCCACATATGTACCTACATGGAAAAAAATTTATGGTAAAAAATAAATTTTTGAATATTTTAGTAGTGGAGCAAATTGCTCTACCAAGTGGAGTGAGTCACTTTCTAGAATAGAACATAAGAAAAATTTGTGCAAGGTGGGTTCACATGATTTGATCTGAGAAAAACACTTTGGGATTGTAGATGAATCACTTTTCAATATTTGAGTGAATCATTCCTTGAATTAGACTTCTTAGTTTTCTTTTTAATTTTAAGTGATTCACTTCAAAAGTAGCAAATGCTCCAAAAATAGGGCAAACTGCTCCTTGGATGAAGACTTTATAAACATTTCTCCAACTTTTGTAAATCATGTTTTATCCAAAAATTTAATATAATGCTAAAATAAAATTAAAAAAACTCATTTTTGAACACTTCTTATGCTTTTTGATACTCTTTGTTGTCAGTTTTTAAAAAACTTAGAAGTTTGATTAGGTTTAAAATAGAATTTTCATTTTCAAAGCACCTATAAGATGAAATAATATATATATATATATATATATATATATATATATATATATATACAAAATTATATTTCAAAAAGTGGTTGGGCTTGATTTCATCATGGAAATCAAGCTCTTGATCCCATTGGGCATGCCAAAAACATGTTGAATTGTAGAAAATTCTAACTTATGCACTCACAATTCTATTTCAACAAATTGGATAAAGGGAAGCATGTCCCTTTTAATATTTGAATTAGGCTAGCTCCCCACTATATTAGCTAAATCTAATCTAATCTAAGCTAAATATGGAAATCAAATGCATGAAAGTAAAATTTATAAATTTGGTATGTGATAGATTGAATGTAAAATACAAATATAACCATAGTGAGGAGAGTGTGTAACCAAAAACACATAAATTTTTTGAATAACAACTATGTATTTATACACATGTGAAATAGAAATAATAAAGAACAAAAAGATGGAAAAAATACATTGCCACAATTATTATCCATTCCACAATCCATGATGTGAGTGCCATTGATGGAAAGTAAAATTCTTGCACTATTCTCTTATTTGAAAATGAAAAATTACAATTTGGGTCTCACAAAGCATAGCTCTGACCTCCTCAAGGATAAAATATATTTACAATAAAGACCATGGATCATTTTTATATAAATAATTCACCCTTAAGTTACCTTGGGTGACGAATTTCTACTTCCTTTAGAAGTAAATATTTGGGCTATCTTTAGCAAAATAATACATCTCAAAATGTTATATGCCTCTAAATACATTCCTAAATGGCTTAGAAGCCTTTAAAAATGGTTAGTGATACATTCCTTGGGATTTGTGCACTCCTTGTTTGCTTTTAGCTACCAATAAATGCTTTTTTTCTTAAAGGGGAGAAATTTGTTCCTACATGGGAGTGCTTTGACCTTGTCTATTAAGTGTGTTATTCTAACTAAACCAACTGCATCTCTCTACTTGAATTTACAAAATTGGCTCTCTAGATGCTTAAATTACTTGATTCTTTGTTTTTAAAAGTTTTCAATATGTCGAGGACCCCAAGGTGGTAATAGAGTTACTATACTAAGTTATTGTTTAAAAAATTTAGCAAGCCTTCAAATTTATCTTCTAAACATCTATGTAAAATTAAAATTACAAAGGTTTGAGTTATGTAAAGGGTTTGACTATTAGAAAAATTATTTATTAAATGTTATGTTTTTAAATAAATTATTCAAAAATTATATTAGATTGAGAGGTTCTCATAAAACTTATTTATTTTAGAGATTTTAATCTATCTCCTTTGCTATTTTTTCCATATTATCTTTATCTCTCTCTCTTGTCTTTTTTGGATAAACAATTTTTTATATGTTAAAACTTTAAATAATACAGGTTCCAATATAGAATCTATTGAACCTTATGGTAACACTTTGGATGTATACATGTATTTTTCAATGTTAGAATCCATCTTAGATTCAATTGGAGTATGTCAAGAAATACATTCCTAACGTGAAGACTCTTAACAATGCTAGTTCAGATGACTAGCCAGTCATGGTGGAAATGTGAAAAACCAATGTGAGTTTCTCTCCTTTTTTGTTCCAGTTAATGTGGCTTAGAGACAGTTCCTTTAGAATTTGAGTGCAACAATGGTGGAAGGAAGGTAAACCTAGGTATGGGACTAAGATTTTCTGTTTTGAAAAAATATTACAATATATTAAATCCAAAATCAAGACTTGGAACTGAAAGGCGTTTGGAAATGTTCATAAAAAAATATGAAGTTATTGCTCAATTTGAAATTTTGAATAAGAAAATCTTTTTAGATAGCCTCACAGAGAGTAGAAGTGCAGATGAAATTAATCTCACAACTCAATTAGAAGAATGGGAAAAAAGAGAACTCTTATGGAAGCAAAAATATAGAATTCAATGGCTCAAAGAAGGAGATCAAAACACAAATTTCTTCCACAAATATCTTCTAGCTCAAATATCTCATAACTTTATTTCTTCCTTGAAATAAGATTTTGGAGATGTTGTATACACTTGGGATGATATGAACTCTATTGTTGACAATTAATTTTCTAATATTTTTGTTGCTACTCCTCTTGACTCTACTTCTCAACAAAATGTTCTTCAAGCAATCCCTTCTCTTATCATTTCTGAGGATAACTCTATTTTAACTGCTCCTGTTACTATCAACGAGCTTCAATAGGTAGTTTTTAAAATGCAAAAAAAAGAAAACCCTAGGTCCTTATGGTTTTCCCATTGAGTTATATCAATATTTTTGTGATATCCTTCATTTTGATTTATCAAATGTGGTGGAAGAATCCAGGAAAGCCAAATAAATTTTAAATTTTATCATTAAAACTTATATTAATTTTGTTTCAAAAGCTATAGAGGCTGATCATATCTCAACTTTTAAACCTATTACTTTATGTAATGTTCTTCTAAAAATCATTACTAATATCATGGTAGAAAGGTTGAAGCCTCTATTGCATAAGATTATTTCCCCTAAACAAGGAGGTTATATGGAAGGGCATCAAATAGTGGATGAGATAGTTCTTACTTAGGAAGCCATCCATTCCATGGATATGCAAAAATATCCTTCCATGTTGATTATATTAGACTTATCCAAATATTATGACAAAGTGGATTGGCACTTCTTTATCAAAGTTTTGAGGCAATTTGGTTTCTCTCAAGATTGGATGGAGTGCATTATGGGATGTATGAAGAACACAAGCTTGTACTGAGAGGGGGGGGGGGTGAACAGTATAAGACCACATTTGAATTTTCTTTAAAAATTAATATATGCAATGTATAGATAGAAATATCAACAATAATAATCAAAGCAATGTACAAAAAACCACATACAATAGAGACACCATAATTTATGTGGTTCACCCAATGTGGGCTACTCCACAAAGAAAATATTTCACTAAAATTTTCTCGATAAATATCTTGGGAATCCTTTCCATATTACAATGTTTATGGACCTCTGTCCAAAGGAGACGTTAATCCCCTGAATCAAGTTTGTGGATCTCTATCCATAGGAGAACTCCTCCTCTGCTATGGCTAGTGATCCTCTAGAATACAACTACCTCCACTACATCGTCTTGTGGATCGTTCTCCACTGAATACTCTTATCCCCACTCAGAAGACATGTATTCACTGCCCTGGCTAATGGATCTCTATGCACTAGAGAATACTGTCCTCTCTGCTTTGTCACCTCCAAAGCTCTATCTTAAATCAACACTAAACACAGTCCTTCGGTCTAGCACAAATTTTCTCAATCTCTATCTCTGGTCTTGTACAAACCTATTATTAAATATGCACCAAATTCTACTCTAAAATATGCACTAAACATAGTACTTCGATCTAGCACAAATCTATCCTCGATCTCGGTCTTTAAGCCTTAAATCAAGGCTTGAATCAACTCTGTTGGATCTGTCCCAAATCTTAAATCAATATTTTGAACAAATAAATCAACTCTTATCTCAAGTCTTCCAAAATAATTATCTCATATCTGCTTTGCAAGCTTCCACAAAGGCTCACACTAATCTATCCATAAGTTCTCTCTATAAATTGCTCAAATATGCTTAAAAATTCCACTCAGAACATGTCCAAATCTACTCAATAAGTTCACACAAAACTTGTCCAAATATGATCAAAATTTTCACATAGAAATTATCCAATCTCAACAATTTCACACAAAACTTGTCCAAATCTGCTCAACAAGTCTACATAGAACTTGTCCAAATCTGCTGAACAAGTTCACACAGAACTTGTCCAAATATACTCAACAAGTCCACACAGAACTTGTCCAATATAATTGAAACATAAAGAGAATTGTTAGAGAATCAATATTTTCTATAATAATCACAATGCTAAATTACTTTCAATCACTCTCTTAGAAACATAAGGATAATTGTTAGAGACTCAATATGCTTCAATTTCAGCTCAATGCTCAATCACTTTCACAACTTAATTCAGAATATAGAATAGTTTGTTTTATGGAACTTGAAAAATAACTTCACACATCCACTTGGCTAGGCTTAACCAAATCTACCCAACCAATAACTCAATGAAACACTCCTTTCTCACAAGCCCTAGTCCAGGCATGTATACACGAACTCAAAATATTTCCAACAATGCTCAATAATAAATATCACATAACAATGATACTCATGATCTTTTCAAACCCTAGTTCAAGTTCTTTGCTCAACAACTCACTTCAACAATAATATTTATAAATCAATCTTCACATAGCAATGATACTCAAACCATAATTCAAATTTTCATACAACCAATGGTTTCAACAATAATGCTTATCAAACAAGGTTTA
Organism: Wollemia nobilis; assembly: GCA_028583015.1. Taxonomy (NCBI): domain Eukaryota; kingdom Viridiplantae; phylum Streptophyta; class Pinopsida; order Araucariales; family Araucariaceae; genus Wollemia; species Wollemia nobilis. The sequence goes on from JAQPPZ010016892.1 coordinate 23,880,442, forward strand.
ACAATAATTCTTTATTTTAGAAAACCTTGAAGCATTCACTCAACACACTCAATAAGGAAACCCTAATCAAGTCCTTTTCACTCCAAACTTATTTTTCAAAAAACCAACCAATCAAATTAACTATGGAAGAATGTGCTCGTACCTTTTTCTTGATGATAAGGAGTAGACCTCACAAATTTACCACAACCATAAAATATTTCTTTGCCAAACTCAAGAATGTTAGAATACAAATTTTTATTCTAATATTTCCTCAAAAATATTCTTTGCACCAAGATATAATCAATGCCTTATTTCTTCCTCTTTCAACAAATCATACATAACAAAATACTTGGAAACACCTTATCAACTCCAATCTTATAATAGTGACCAACACATAATAAATCAACCACTCTTAAAATAATTTCCACCACAATAGGATATTAACCACTTTAATAATATTCACCACTATAGAATATCAACCATTCTTAATAATATTCACCACTATAGAATATCAACCATTCTTAATAATATTCACCACTATAGAATATTGACCAGACTTAATAATATTCACCACTATAGAATATTAACCAAACACTTTTCACTCCATGCATAAAACCTTTGACCAAACAATATTAAAATTTTAATTTTGCCAAACACTATAACTCCCTTGCAACCTTAGAAACAATAATAAACATGCAAAATTAATTTTTAACTTGCCCAACCAACCTCCAAAAATTTCAAAGATTAAACACCTTGTGTACCTTGTATTCCCCACCAAAAGGGGATTCGGCGTGACTCAATCTATCGTCTCCTCTTGCCTAAGCTCTTAGGCACTTGGGCACTCACTGTGTGGGCTACGAAGGCCCACATGAAGGAATTATTAATGCCTTCCTCTTATGCCTTCAACACTTATCATTTTCACACACAAAAAACATATTTTCGTTTCCCTTGGTCGCAACGTTAAATTCTTTGCTTCGCACGTTCGTCTCTTAAGCATGGTAATTTCATTAAAGTGGTAGGTTCTCCCTTTTATATGCATAATATAACATTCCTCTTCATGTCGAAACTTTTCAAAATTGAATTTCGAATTTCAAATCTAAAACCCACTATAGGATTTTAACCTTAATTTGATTAATTTATAATAAATAAATAAATAAATAAATAATTAATTTAAATAAATATTCAAGTTAACTAAATTAACTAATAAATTAATTTATAAATAACTTTAATCTTTCTTAGTATAATAAAATTGTTATACTTTATTTTCCAATGGTTTTTATGAAAAACCTTTTATTTTCTCCTTCAATGGTTTTAATGGAAAACCTTTTATTTTCTCCTTCAATGGTTTTAATGGAAAACATTTTATTTTGCTCCGTTAGGGTTTTAAAGAAAAACCTTTTTGGTCATGCTTCATAAGACATTATGAATTTTTTTGGAACCAATCAATTGCATTCCTTTTGACATCAATGACAACTTCATGCCTTGACATCAATGACAACTCGATGGACTCAAAATGTCCAACAATGTATCTCTTCAATTTCCTACTTAGTTATTATCAATGGCAGGCATTCTCAGTTATTCCATGCTTCCAGAGGTATTAAGCAAGGTGACCCCCCTTCCCCTTATTTATTCATCATTCTTGGTGAATGCTTGGGTAGGATTATAGCCAATAAGAGAGAAAACAAAACCCTTGAGGGAGTTACCATTGCTCATAGAGCCATACCTATCTCTCATTTTCAATATGTTGATGACTCTAATATTTTAGGTAAAGCTACATTTAAGGAAGATTCTAATATTAAGCAAATAATTAGCTATTTTTCTAAGGCTATTGAGCAATTGATCAATGAAGATAAATCTAAAGTTATTTTCTTTAACTGCTCTGCTAGACAGGATGCCATGGTCTTGGATAAATTAAGATATAATAAGACCTCCCTTTCGATCACTTATTTAGGTATTCCCATAAATATTCAAATACAAAAAAATATTAGAATTGGTTGTTGGACAAATTCAAGAAGAAAATTGGAGAGTGGACCAATAGGTGGCTTTCTTCTGGGGGTAGAATCACCTTGGTAAAATCAGTCCTTCAAGATATTCCTATTTATGTTTCTATCGTGTTGAATATCCCAAAGGCTATTCTTCAATAACTAAATCAAATTAGTCATTGATTCCTATGGAATGATACTAAGGAGAAAATAAAATGGGACACTTTATGTCTTCCTAAAAATGAAGGGGGTTTAGGATTCCAATCTGCTATTAATAACAACAAAGATTTAGCTATTAAATTATATTGGAGGATTTTGCATAACCCCAATGTTCTTTGGTCCAATAATATCCATGCTAAATATGCTAAGAACAAAAGTCCTGAAGACCTTATTTGCTATCAATTTCCTACCAAAGTTTCTCCCATTTTAGCGGTTCTTAATACTGGTGAGGATTTGATAAATAAAAATTATTCTGGATCATTCATAATGGTAAACAGGTAAATTTTTGGACATATTCTTGGTATGGTCACAAGCCTTTGATAACTTAGTTTCTTTATTGGAGGCCTTGGATGGAGGAGCTTCATGGAGCTTACTGGATAAAGGTGGCTAATTACTATCGGTACCATTTTGGTAATTCAAAGGTTGGTAGGTATTGAATCCCTATTGAGGACTGACCTATTCAAATCCTAGAAAGGAAAATACAATATATCCAATGCATCCTTCGTATGATATCTCTCTCTTGGTCCCATGAAAAATATTATTTTGGATGGAACAACACTACTAAGGGTGAGTATTCAGTTGCTCAAGGTTATTTGATCTTATGCCATAATAATCCCAACCAATCATTTGACATATTTTATTAGTGGTGGGCTCAAAATATCTGGATAATGTGAGGTTATTTACTTAGATATTATTGCATCGCATGGTGCTTACTGGTGAGCAACTTATGAAGCATGGTTTTCATGGTCCTTTTAGATGTGAAATGTGTGAAGAGAATGTGGAAACTCTTAGCCATATTTTTATTGATTTTACTTTAGCCTCTAATCTATGGAGGTGAATGGCCACTTTACATGGCTTAAAGTGGTCCAATATTTTTACTTTTAAGCATATTTGGAGGGATTGGCCTAAACAAGAGGGTGTTGATCATTTTATTAGGCAATTATTTTGGATGGGTTCTACCATTCTTCTTTGGAATATCTGGAATGAAAGGAACAACCAAATTTTTAATCAATATAGGAATGATATTCACTATATATAGCAAAATACCATTGCCAACTTAGTTGAATCAGTCCAACAACTCCTTAATCACCCCCAAAACTCCCATAAAATATGGGATCAAGTGATGCAAATATTAAATATTAACTCTTCTAAGAGCAACCAGCTTAAAGGGAATGTGATTATTTGTAATATGGATAAAACAATAAATTGACAATTTCCTCATCAGTATTTTGTAAAAGTCAATACTTATGGAGCCTCTAGAGGTAACCCTATAAAATCTAGTGTAGGAGGAATTGGCAGATTTTCAAACCTTGGTTTTTACTTTTGCTGAGAATTTGGGTATTCTATCCAATAACATTGCTGAGGGTTATGGTTTCCTTAGAGGCCTTCAATATGCTACTAAGGTTGGATGGGAAAAGGTTCTAGTTGAGTCTGACTCTCAACTCATGATTAATATTTTTAAGACTCCTTCTAAGAATCAAGGTTGATTGGAAAATAAAAAGAATTATTGAGAAGATTCAGTTAATCCTAATGGGATTTTTGAAAGTTTATTACAATCATGTGGTCATATATTAGAACAAGAGTGTTGATACTTTAGCTAATTGGGATTTGGACAAATGCGATCTTACTTGCTATGGCGACCCTCCTAGATGGTGGGCTTCGCAAATAAGGGAAGCTCTTCTTTCTATCATTTCTATGGATGGCTCTAGTTCTAGAGGTACCTACTTTATTCTTGATTTATTTTTGCTTCTCTTTGGTTTGGTCAGGGTATTTTAGTTCCCTAGCTCAAACTAATATTTATTTTGTTTCCTCTATTTATTCTTGCCTTAAAAGTATTTTGTTCTAGAAAGGTCATTGATGTGTTCATTTTTTTTATTTTTTCTTTTTTTGCTTAGTTTTTTGAGGTGTGTGTGTGTGTTTTTATTTTGTTTTGTTTTTGTTTTTTTTTTTGTGTTTTTTTTGTTTTGTGTTGTTTTGTGTTTTTTATTATTGTTCTTATACTTTTATTGTTCTTGTTCTTGTGTTTATGTATGTTTGTGTTAATTGGTGTTTTTGTATTTTGGTGTGTGAGTGTTTTCTATGTTTTTTTTTTTGTTTGTTGTCTGTTGTTGGTTGTTTTTTTGTTTGCTTTATTTTTTATTTTTTATGTTTTGGTTGTTTTAGTTTTTCATGTTTTTTTTGGTTGTGTATTTGTAGCATTCTATTATTTTTGTCATGTTTGTGTTTTATTATGTTGTTCTTATGTTTTTCTATGTGGTTCATGTTGTATTTTTTTAATCTTATTGTGTGTGTGTTTGGTTGTGCTTTATCTTTTTGACACACTCAAGGAACATGTTTTTTTTAATATTATTGTGTGTTTGTGTTTGTGTGTTATTGTTTTTTGTTGTTTCAGGTTTTCTCCTTGAGTATGTCAAAGGTGGTAGGCCAGGTGTGAGCCTTGGGTGATTTTGGTGGAAGAGATATCTCTACCTCATTGGGTCTTATCCAAAAGTGGCATCACTTTTGGGATGTTTTCCAAAAAAGAAATTATAAAGAAAAATACAATCCAACAAAGACCTACATGATCTCTAAATAGGACATATCCTAACCTCCTCACAACTCTTCTCCCCTTTAAACATTATTATTTTTTGTTTAAAATTTAGATAATACCTACTCATAGGACTTGATTGATATTTCATATTTCTTTACAGGAAATAGGGACACTTCTATTTGCCATCCAATTTGTTGCATTATTTACCTTTATAGGTGTTTTCATATCAATTGGTATTCCCTCTCTCTAATGAAAACCTAGTTTCCAAGAGGTTATTAATATCTAAAATAAGTCCCCTTTCCCTTTTAGCACAATCAAGAAAATCCATTATCTTCCAAGCAGTCCCCTATCCCCCTATATGATAGTAGTCTTTTAATCTAGTTCTATAGATTGCCAAAATTCTATCTTTACCAATATTCCATTCCTTGACACATGTTAGAGGTTTATCCATAATCTAAGTGTCATTCCAAAATTCCACTCGATCTTTTCTTCCTATTTTCTATTTGACTCCCTCTAAATCAACTCTATACTTTTCACAATGTGGTTTCAAATGGTCAAACCTCTACAAAGATTTTTTAAGTTGAGGATACAATACCTATGATCTCTATCTATATATATATTTTTTAGGATATTTATCCACAATATTTTTTGTTCCTTTGTCATTTGTCTGTTGAACTTTTTTCCTAGTGCTTCATTTAATTCCTTTAGCCCTAGAAGACCTAAACTACCTATTGTTTTTGGTTTGTAAACTTTGTCCCAACTGACTAGATGAATCTTATATTTATCATTTATCCCTATCCATAAAAAAAATTCATGATCATTTATATTTTTGATATAGTTTTCCATAAGGTTGGAATATAACATTAAATAAATTGGTATGGCTTACATGATTACTTTTAGTAATTGGCATTTTTTGATCTAAGATAATATATTACCCTTTCATCCTTTCAATTTCTTGTTGAGGCTATTCATGATATTGTTCCAATTTTGATGCCATAACCTCTCTAGTTAACAAAGGTATTCCAAGTATTTGGTTGGATGGTTACCCCGTTTAAACCCTAGTATCCTTTTAATTATGACTTGTTTTTTCTCCAACATTCATAAAGAAAAACTTATTTTTTCAAAGGACATGTTTTCCCTAAGACCTCATAAGTTTGGAATACTCTTGAAATTTCTTGATTTATTTATGGTGCTCACTCCCATAAGAATTGTATTGTCGATAAACTACACATGGGTCTATTTGAGGATACTAGAAGTGAATTTCAAATCCCTGACATTGTTGGCCTCTTTAGCCTTCAAGATCACCTTGCTAAAATTGTTTACCAGGATTATGAAGAAGTTATGGAGAAAGAATTCCCCCTTATCTGATTGCTCTAGGGCTATTTAATAACCCCTTAGGTTCTTCATTAAGGATGATTAAAAATGTTTCTATGAAAATACAATCATGGACCCAATATCTCCATTTATTGCCAAAGCCAAATATTTCCATAATTTTGTTCAAGAATGTCCATAAGGCATAATCATACACCTTGTTCATATCCAATTTGAATAACATTAGCTCCTTGTATCTAGCATCAATTGAATGAGTTTCTTTTTTAACCATGATGATTTCATCAAAGATCTATCTACCTTCTATAAAATCCACCTTAATGGTCCAAAATGAGTTTAGGAAGCATCTCCTTCAATATAAGAACAATTATTTTGGTAATTATCTTCTAAGTCATATTGTATAAACTTATTGGTCTAAATTCTACCATTATTCTATCCTAATTTATTTTAGGGATTAGAACAAGATTGGTGGTATTCAATTCCTTTAGTATTATGCATTTGTGTTGGGAATATTTCACTATTGCTATAACAACATATTTTATGATATCCTAAAACTATTTAAATATAATGGCTTGAAAGTCATCTGACCCTAAAGCATTTATTCTCTTCCATAGAAAAAAATACTTCTTTAATCTCTTTTGCTATAAATGGGGTATTCAAGGATGGGATAATGATTCTAGGGATGTTCTCCAATATTTTAGATTCCTCTTGGTTATTATCCTTTTCCTCTTTGAAAGGATATTTTTGAAATATTTAAGAACATATATTTGTATTTCTCTTTCTTTCTGCAGTACCCTCTCCACCTCTGCAACTATCTCCTTCTACATATTTTGAGTGTTATTTCTTATTACCATGATATAAAAGAACATAGTATTCTTATCCCCTTCTTGTAGCTAGGTGGTTCTATGTATTTGTCTCCAATATGTCTTCCTTCTTTAAAGTGTTGTAAAATTTTGAAAAATAGTGCCTTTCCTCTTTCATCAATTCTATTGTTTGAACTTGTTGAGCCATTTTGTCTTCCACCTCCATCAATATCTATTGTAATTATTATTTTTTCTAAAGATATTACCAAATATTTGTTTACTCTAGACCTTCAAGTTTATATTAACCTCATTTAAATTTGTTGCTATGTTTATATATGTTGGATCATTGCCACCATTCATTTCTTTTATCATATAGACCTTTGTCTTCCAACCGCATCTTTCAAATTTAAAAGATATGTTCTTGCTAATTCTAGTCTTTCAGTTCATTTTTAATGGTAGGGAATTATGTAAAAACTAATTTGATGGACTTTAAATTGAAATTTGATCCCCTCTTGATACCATTAACTAGAAACTAATACCATCTAATTTAACTTGAATGTCTATTTTTCCAATTCTCCTATTTGTCCAAGCGAAATCTGATTTCTAAATATTTATGTCAAGGAGACCTACCTTTGTTACAAAGTCTACAAAGTTTTCCATTACTTATAAAAAGTCTTGCTTTCCTACTTTTTTCTCATATGGAGATAGTACAATATTAAAGTCTCATTTTTTCATCTATTTCTTATCTTTTAGAATATTACCTATATCTTTCAGTTATTTCCATAAGTGTTTTCTTCACATGACCATGGTAGGGGTATAGACATTTGTTAAAAAAGTGGTTTGGTTACCTATTTTAAGGTTGATCATGATAGTAATTTGAAATTTTTTTTTTTATGACTTATACCTCTAACATATCATTGTTCTAGAGAGAGATAATCCCTCTCAAATCCTCTCTAGAGTTCATATTTGTAAAGTTTTCTTATTTCCAAAAAATATCTCTTGATTTTCTACTTTCTACCTCATCTAGCTTCATTTCTTGTAATAGTAGAATATGTGGTTGGTAATTTCAAGGATTTAACCAACCTTTTTCTAGTAGAATTAATATCCCTAGCATTCCAACTAACAAATCTCATTTCTTAGACTATTGTGGGTGGATACACCCATACCTAATAGGGTTCTTTACTCATCCTCTTATATTTATTTCTCTATATCTTTGCGTTTTAATTTCAAACTCAAAGTTCTTTTTGGTCTATTTTAATTTTTTCTAATGTATAATATTTTCCTCTAGCTTGTATTGAGTTTTAAATAGGTGGTTCGCTTGTCCTATTTCTTTGGGGAAGTCTCCTCTAATGTATTCACTTGGTATATTACTTTATTATTTGCATATTGTACTCTTGATAATGATGGGAAGTCCTTAAAATATTTTATTTTGAGTTTTGAGATAGTATTTTTCTCATCACCCATACCATTATCCTCGTGTTAAATTTTTTGTTTACCATTATTTGGTGTTTTAAGGATGCTTTCCATGATAGTTCCCTAAGTTCCTTCAAATTGGATTTTTGGCACCACTTAAATTTTTTGGTCCAATATGGTTGCCTTACTAATACACCATAAATTTATTTTTTTACTATAAAACCTCTACTATCTCCTTCACTTTTAGATAATAGTTTTTCACTTTCTAGTCTTATGCCTAGGTCTCTTGTCCTATATTAGATTCCACCTTATCTTCAAATTTTATTTATCTTGATTTGGGTTAAATCCATGGGCTTGTGATTTGGGTCTTTCCACCCTAATATTTTATACTCGATAATTTAATCATTATTCTCACTTGAGTCTAAGTCTTCATCCAAGTTTACTTTCCTTTGCTAGACTCTATTCTCTCTAGGTTCTTGTAGACACAAAATATTGACCCATTAAAATGAGTCATGTTCCCCTTAGAATCCCTAAGAAGTCCCTAAAATTTGCTAAGTACAAGTTTGGGCTTTTGTCCCCTCCTTTTCATTGTTTTTTTCCTAGCCTTTCCAAATTTGTGGTCATCCCAAGATGGGGTGCAAATTCAGCAATTTTGGATTTTTATTTACAAAAACCCAAGTTTTTGGCCGACCTTTGTGATGTCAATTCTTAGCCAAGGTTGTTTTTTATTTTCCCACCTAAACCCCTCCAAACCTCCTGTAAGCAAAATAAAATACACCCAAACAATGCAAGAAATAAACAAATGATTTGTAATGAAATAAAATGCTCTTTGTATTGAACTTTTAGGAGCCTTAATATCTTTTTTTAAAATGGTAATTTATCCCAAATTTGCAAGGGTATTATTACAAAATAATATCGCTTGCTTGTATTTATATCACAATGAGCACAAAGGGGTGAAGCCCCTTTGGCAAATCTAGCTGAATGGTGGGTGTAAATGCTTTTCTTTTCTCCAATTGATTTTGTGAGTGGGCTTGTATATCCTTGGTGGACCAGTATTTGCATTAATAGATTTCAATAACTTATCACCTACACCTGATTTGATCTATGTCCATTTAGGGTTGAAAGTGACATTGAGTAGATGTGGGGCCACATCTAGAAACTAGCTAGGTGCAGTCATGTGTCTCTGCAAGTGCAGAGCCACATATAGAACTATGTAGGTACCCTGTTGTATATGGATTTGATTGTAGAATGGATGTGGATTGATTAGGACCTTCGATAGTTTTACCTTTGTACTTATATTAGGGTTACTCTCACAAATTTGATAGGATATCATTATGGATTTTTGATGCTTCTTTTTTGATCCTCCATTCACAAAAGTGAATGGTATTTTATAACCTTTTGAAAGGTTAGGTTTAGGGTTTTGAAGATGTGAGCTAGCATTGCCAAGTAGAAATATAGGGTTAGGGTATGATGAGTGGCTAGGATTTATCTATATATATAAATATAAAAATATATAAAATATTTATATATCTAAATATAAATATATAAATACATATAAATAATTAATGACTAGGATTTGGTGTCTACAAATACCTCTTTTTGTATTGTGTTGTGTAAAACACAATGCAGTGCAAAAATAAGAGACACCTGGTTTTATTGGATGAAGAAATGGACTCTTTCCTCAATGCACAAGAAGAATGATTTTGGAAATTTTCATTTTAGCTTACCCCCTCAATTGATGAATGGGTGAAGAATGAAACCTACATGTCAATTTATTGAATGTGGATGTATGAAAAAAGGTAGATGTGATGGGTGTAAAAATTGAAAATATGGATCAATGTGGTTGCTCTGAGTTTGATTTGGTCATGTGTTATTGAAACTTTGCTTTTGGTATAATGATGAACAATTTTGTTATGGTAAATGATCTAGCCATTAAAGGTATGCATATGATACTAAAATTGTTTAGAGATTAGTTTGCATCAATTGCAACCATCACATATTCAACCATATCAAAATGGCATAGTGCATACCAATTTGTAATTTGAGAGATATTTCCATTTTTGACAACCCCATGAAGAGGGTTTGATGATTACCTTGAGAAATTTTTCTTGAACGTAGTTGCATTCCAAAATTAAGGGACCATACTAATTTGATTTCAATTGTGATAATTTGAAATGATTTTTTGGATTCATTTATGGGCTTATTTCGTAAAAAAATTGGATTATTTTGGGATGTTTTAGAGGATTTTCAGGATTTTTATGACTTTCGGTCACATTCAAAAGCTAAGCACTCAACCAATTCAATTGACCATAAAATTATATGGAATTATGTAATTCATTATTAGATGATCTTATTAGATTATTTTGTGGAGGTTTTCAATATTTTAAAATCTTTTGAAGGCTTTTGTAACATTTTGAAAATAAATGCACCCTTGTGTTTGGTTAACTTCCCAAATGCAAGACAGTGTCTGGTCATTGGAAAATGTAGAGGTACATCTGCACACATTCTCCAGATGTGACACCACATCCGAATGCACCCATAAGATGTGGAGGTGCATCTACAAATGTGTTTTAAGCTATAAAAGGATTGCAAGAGGTATTTTGGTTTTATTCTTGCGTTTGTGAATTGGCGTTTGAGAGGAGAAAAGTAGAGGAGCTGATAGCCATGGTGATGGAGGGAGTTAGTGTATATATTGATGTTTTTGGGTGGGTGGCTAAGGTAAATCCTTCTAACCTTCTCATATATTTTCATAATTATTTTTTGATAGTTTTATCTATTTATTTTTTTGATTACTGGAAGGGGATGGCGAAAAAGTTTATTTTTTTGGAATGGGTGGGATATGAAATAGTGTGTTTCTTTTTATGATGGAAAGAGAAAGGATGAAAAGTTTTTATTTTATGGATGGATGGAATTTGAAAATATTATTTTTATGCATGTATGATATACTAATGTGTATTTATTTTTTTATATCGTAGTTGAATATTTTAGAGGCCTGACACTGATTTTCACCTATCCTACCTGGGGTGAAGAAGGCATTAATGAAGGTTGATTGGGAGTGGTTGGGGAAGGTGGGATTAAATGGGTGTACATGGATTGAGGTGGTGAGGGTGGATGAGAGGTATCTCTTTGCCTTATTAGAGACGTAGGATTCAGACAGAGGGACCTTCCAACTCCCAACAAGGTAGATGATAGTGACACTAAAAGACATCTACCATATATTTTGTGTAGTTATGGATGGGTTATGTATCCAATTTGTATGGGATAATAGGTACAAGCTCAGTTGAATTTATGGTTATTATTTGGAGGATGTGGATATTTGGAGTGAAATCAAGTATTTGGCAATGTACTTGAAGGATTTGAAGGTTTTACCAACCTATGTGATGTTCATTTTTGTCAATATGTTATTGCCAATCAACACAAGATGCATATTTCCTTGGAACCTTATTAGGTTTGTGTACGACATGATTTATGAACCTTGAGTGTATTATTGGGTACCTACCTTACTAGATCAGGTGTACATAAAGTTGTATGAGGTGAAGAGGTAGGGGTAGAAGGGATTGGGTTGCAGTTTGCTTCTTCATATTTGGGACTATGAGAACTTCAGTGTAGTTCACCCTGTGGGGTTGCCTTATGAATGGGATATGACACATTCCTATGCACTAAATAATTAAGCAATCGATGAGATACGATCGAGCCACCCCAGTCATAATGATCAAGAGTATAAGGACTTATGGGTAAGATTAATATCTTATTAGGTGTATTGGTGGTCATGATGAGGGGATATATGGGGTATGGATGGGGAGTAGTTGCAGTGGAATAGATGGTATAGATGGGTTTTTGGGCATCACAACAATGATTTGGAGCTAATATAGTTCTCACGTATCTTACAATAGTTCAAGATACGACAGGGGGTTCTTGATGCCATAGTGATATATAGACATCATGGTGATGAGTTGGGTTTACCCTATGTAGATGATTGGGTGGTGGAGTCAAATGATGATGTCGATATAGATATCTTGAATGTGGATGATTTCAAGGCTGCAAATTACTACAATGTATGGTTTATCTCTTTGTCTCCATGGGAACCAATTTAGGTAGTGGATGAGGTTAGTTGTGATTACGGATAGACTATAGCTAATATAGAGGAGACTCCTTGATGATAGAGATATCATCAAGCTAGCAGTGGGAGGAGATAGTCAAGGGCTAAGGTAGATTAGACTCCCAATATTGGGGGTGATAATGAGGGTGGAGGTAATGGTGGAGTTGATATGGGAGTGATTCTTAAGCAAACTCTAGCACAAAGTGAGGAGGAGTGGGTTATGCTCTAGGTTGAGCAAGATACCTTGGTTGAGGATCGATATCAGCTCCTACATGTTATGGTAGAGTGATATTCATGGGAGGTGGGGCTATAGGGAGAGATTACATAATTTTAGATAGAGATGGAGGGACTACAGAGTGCCTCGGGTGGAGGTGAAGATACAATTATGATAGCTACCCTTTGTGTAGATATAACAAAGAAGGATGGATGAATGATGCAAGATTTATATCTTATTCAAACATAGAAGGATTATATGTGGTCTCATGAGAGATATATTTAGTTTTTGGAGGATTGACTTGCACAAGGAGGTATATCACTACCTCTATGGCTTTCTTATTTGATATCTGACACTAGCAAGAGTAGTGAGTCTAGGCATAACAATTCTTTATCTAGAGCTCCATGGCATCTGGATCCATCAGCATCATAGGTTTTTGGCCATGGGCATCATTTTGTACCTCCTAGGTATCATAGTAGCACTAGATAGTAGTGCTTAGTACTTCTTTTTGTATTTTTTTATTTTATATATGATCCTCAGTGCTCTATTGTATACAACCTTCATGCATGCTTTGTACTTATGATTCATATATATACATGGCTTTTCTTTTGTGTATCATTTTATGTTGTACTTTTTGTTTTTCTTTTATTGTGGATGTATGTATGGATGCATATGCATATGATGATATGAATGCATTATGAATAATGCATATAATTTATTATGCTGATGGATGGGAATGAACTAATGGTATCATGCTCTAATGATCATTTGTAGATATTTTAGACTCTTGCTTGATCAACTTTATCTTTGTTGTTTAATCAGGGACACCAACATCTAATGATGAAATATGAAGTGGATTATGAAACTTCTGTAATGATGTTATTATGATACAGAATGTACGATTATCCTACTGGAGTCAAAATTTCCCAATGACCAATTGTGTGTGTAATGAATGTTCATTTACCAATCATGAGCATGGTAATGAATCAAGCCAATTTGAAAACCATTGTGTGTGCAAATGAATTTATTTACCCATTTTAAGTGATATTAATCATGTAGAGATCCAAAAATCTAGCTTTTCCTTATGTGCATTCATAGGTCTCTTGAAGAGAGACGTATTTCCATGCATGAGCATAGTCTAATATTAAGGTCTTCAAGCTTTGGGGAGTCATATTCTCAACTACTCAAATAAAAAACCCAATGAGAATGAAACCCTATCCTTACTACTTGAATCTCCATTATGTATTTACAAATTGAATTAGAGCTTTGGAGAATTAGATCCTCAACCATTCGAATCGAGTTCTGATGAGGATTTAACCCTATCCTTACTACTCATGCTATATTATGGTATTTTTTGTCATGACAAGAATTAGATCTTTGGGAAATTAGATTCTCAACCACTCAAATTGAGTCCTTATGAGAATGAAACCCTTATACTCTATCTTAAGTTTTTGTAAATTTTTTTAAGTGGTGAAAACTACTATTTTCATTGTTATTTTGGACTATGTGCATAATGGTACAAACAAGAACTTTTCACCTTAAGTTTTATTCCAAACATGGCATCATCCCTCTCTAACACAATATTTTATTAATAAGTGTGATATGTGTTTGGTTCAAGAATGGTAGAGTCAACTCCCAAAAATTAAGATTTTCTTAGTAAGAAAGTGTGCTTTTGGTCCAAAAGAAAACTTGAAATTCAATTAAGGTTTCTTGAAACACCAGGAGTTGATGAGTGACCAAAAACACCTAGAGGTGGAGCTTGAGTTGTGAATTGGGACTAATGCAGAACCAAAGGTATACCTGATTAAGGTGACCAGACTTGTTGGACTAACAATTATTTAAATTGAGTGAATAACAACTAGCATGATAGGTGACATGAATGGATGTAAATTATACAAATGTGTGTATGAAATGTAGGTGAAATGCATGAATGGATGCATGAAATACAATGTGTATGATTTTGTGGTAATGAAGATGTATTTTTAAGCCATGTATATATTTACATATATATTTCCAATTAAGGATGGAATGCTCTCAAGTGGATAATATTTAATGGCTTGGGGTATTCTATTCCCTTAATATTAGCAAGCCTATATGTTCTTGGACCCAAATTTTGTTTGATAATATATGGACCCAACCAATTAGCCACAAATTTATTGTGAAGATATGATAATGCATTGGTGTTTTGTTGATTCTCTTTAAGTACAAGATATCCTACTTAGAATTCATATGGATAGAATTTTTAATTATAAGCACGTTTGAGATTATCTTGATATGCTCGTAAATGCTCCAAAGTATTGATTTGTCTTAAATTGAGGAGTGTGATTTTGTCAAAACATGCTTTTCTAGCGGTGTCATCCATGAATTCCTATAATGAAATGTGTAGTGAGGGGATCTTTAGCTCAATAGGCATGATTACCTTGATACCATAGACCAATGATAATGGAGTTACCCCTATAGAAGTATGAATGTTTGTTCGATAAGCCCATAATGCCAAGGGGATTTTAGTATGTCATACTCAATTATTATTTTTGACTAGTTTCTTTAGGATGGCCATCAATGTCTTAATGGTTACCTCAACTTATCCATTTGCTTGTGGGTAGTAAGGAGTCAAGAAACTTTGTTGGATGTTATATTTATTACACAGTGCATGAACATCCTTATTTTTAAAATACTTACCATTATCATAGATTGTCTTTGAGGGAATTCCAAAATGATAGATAATATTTTAGAGTATGAACTTCACAATTTGAGGTCCTATCGTATTGGTCATAGGAATTGCCTTGACCCACTTTGTAAAGTACTCAATGGCAATGATGATAAATGTGTGTTGTCTTGAAGAGGGAGGTAATATTTTGCCAATAAAATAAAGACCCCATTGTGGAAAGGACTAAAGACTTTGAATTGGTTGCAATGCTTGTAATGGCACATGAGTTAAGTTGGTATGCTAATGATATTTTTGGAATTTCTTGACATAGTTACAACAATCACTTTCCATGGTGGGCCAATAGTAACCCATGCACAATATGAAGTTTACAATGGCTATTCCAAAAAAATGACCACCATAAGCACCATCATAATTCTTAGATATGGCTCATTGTGCTTCTTGTAGGCTCAAGATAACACAATAGGACTCCATCACAACCACGTCTATACAACACATCCTCCAAGATAGTGAAACAAGTTACCTCCTATTTAAAATTTCATTTGGTAGTTCATGATAGATCTTATGGAAGTATACCAAACTTGATAAAGTCTTTAACCTGATTAAGCCAAGGCTTGAACGATTTTGCTTGAATAAAAAAACATCCTTCTCATCCTTAGGCTCAACTCATGAGATTGAAGATTTAGATATTGTCTTGATAAGAAGTGGTTATTTGGAATCTATGATCCTAGGGAGGCCATAATATTTGCAAATATATTTATCAAACTAGGTAAGTTTTCAATCTCATACCAATCCAATTTTACTAGAAATTTCATCGCTACTTTATTGTAAAGTTTTAAGACTGGTTCTATATATTGGTATGATTCCTTCACTTGGTAAACAAAAAGTTGGGAATCACAAAATATTCGTATGTATTATATACCCATAGCTATAACTACTTGAATCCTAAGATTAAGGTTTCATATTCTACATTAGTTTTTATTCATGGTAAGTTGAGTTTGAATGATAAATGGATGGTTATCCCTTGGACCTTGTCCTTTCTCACACTTAAAACCATCGAATAATAAGGTGATATCAAAATCATATTTAAGGAGGAAATATTACCACTATGTAGTGATATTAAATAATAAATGAATTGGTAGTTCAATAAACAAAGGTTAATCATTATGAATAAAATTTTCCATGAGATGATCAACTATCACTTGACCTTTAATGGATTTTTGGCTAATGAATTCAAGTTTGAATTCTGTTAAAATAATTATCCATTTTACAATATGGGTATTGTTGTATGTGCGATTCATCATATAGCGTACAATATTTTATCAAGATATGACATAAGTAGTGTGACCTAGCATATAATGTCTAAGTTTCTTAGTGGCGAAAACCACTACTAAACATAATTTTTCCACATATGTGTATCTGGTTTCATAACTTACCAATGTTCAACTAATATAATAAATGACTTATTCTCAATTATTTTCATTCTTCTATAAAAGCCTTGTCCCTAATGTAGAATTTTTTGCTGAGACATAAATATGAAAGGAACCCTCAAGTGAGGTGGTGTTAGGACTAGCGGAGAGGCTAAATATTATTTGATGTCATTTAAAACCTCATGATATTCCTTGATCCATGAAAATATGATCCCTTTTTTTAGCAGGTGATTGAATGGCTTACATTTGTCTAAGAGTTGTGCAATGAAATATCAGATTGATTGAATATTTAATTGTAAGCTACACAACTCAATTAATTTTGTTAGAGGAGGCATTTCCAAAATAGCCTTGACCTTGTTGGGGTCCACTTTGATATTGTGCTTGGACACGATGAACCCTAGAATTTTACCTACTATAGCATTGAAAACACATTTCTTAGGTTTAAACCTCACATTATACTTGAGAAGTTGATTAAATTTTTTTTCTAATACATCAATGTGATCCAAACATGTTTTAGATATAGCTAGCAAATCATCTACATAGTCTTCCGCAATCTTATGTATATAATCATAGAATATGTATATCATAGCACGTTGGTATGTAGCTCCTACATTTTTTGAGACCAAATGGCATTACCTTATAGTAAAAATTCCCCCAAGGTGTTGTGAATGTTGTTTTGTGTTGGGCATCAAGATTAATTCAAATTTGGTTATTTCTTAAAAAATTGTCCATTAAAGAAAATATTTCATGACCCATAGTATAGTCTATAAGAGTGTCAATGTTTGGTAAAGGAAAGTCATCCTTAGGACACACTATATTGAGATCTCGAAATTCAATGCAAATGTGAATTGCCCTATTCAAATTGTGAATGGTTACTGTAGGCCAAAAATGGCCACATACTTAGTAAAATTTTGTAGAATTTTGCCTAAGTGATAGAGTCATCATTCCGCATACCTTGCAGTGCACTTTGAAGCAGATCCGGGATAGAAGATATGAACCCATCCAACAGTTAGTGAAGTTTTCATACTTGAAGCGATTTTGGGCGATTTCTTTCTAGCTCTGGAATAGTGGCGGGTCTCAAATCCACAAAAGTTCCAAGGAAATGATGACGTCAGCAATGAAAGAATGCGGATTGGCATCTTTGCGAGTGGCTAAGTATGGGAATGCCCGATTCCAAGAAATTCTTTTGTTGCTCGGCTCTGGATTAGCGCTACCCTCAAATCCATAAAAGTTTCAAGGAAAGGATGACGTCAGTGGTGAAGAAGTGTGGATTGGTGATTCGGAGGATGAATGAAGTGTTTCTTTTCTAGAATGAAGACAAGGCGGGACAATGGAATGATGAAAGTGCAGATTCGTGACAAAGGGTTATATGACTAACTCTGGATCCGAGAATGGTGACATGGTAGGGTGTTTTATCATGAAGTTTATCCAGAATGGAGGAGTGACCTCACACCATGGTGGGCCCGGATCGGTGATTACATGCCTGTGCACTTGTTCTACCCAGAACAGAATCCACAAAAGCAATAGGGAAAGGATGACATCATCAACATTCTAATGCGGATTGAAGAAGATGATGCAGAATATGATGTATTCTGAATAACTAAGAGCGGATTCGATGTTCAGATATCAGGGATCCGGATTGGAGATTCCATAGCTTCTGATGTAGAAAGATGATGTCATCAAGATTTTAAAGCAGGATGGCACTTGATTCTCCTCACCATTTTGATAAAGCTTATGCCGGATTGGATCTGAACCGTACGATGAGGAGAATCAATGGTGGAGGTTATATCGATGAATATTGGATGTTTAAGGGATATTTTTGCACCGGGATTGTAACAATCAGTTGGAAGATGAAGCATCGAAGGTTTTCCAGAAGATCGAACCAGAGGCGGTTATAGATCGATGGTGGAAGATCACTCCCAAGAAGAATCGATGGAAAGGCATGATCTCCAATGATTGGAACTCCAGTTTTGCTGAGTGACCAGCAAGTTGCAGAGGCCTCGAGCTGCCATGGTGGACCTTCTTTTGGTGGATTTCCTGGAGGATGAACCAGTGAGCTGATGCCAGCTAGATCTTTCTATTGTGCTATCAAAACAAGATCATTGTAATGCTTCTTGATTATTTTAATTTTGCAAAACTATAAGTAGAGGTCGAACCCTCATTTTTAAGGGTCGGCTCTAGCGTGTTTTCCTATGCTATTGTAAATATTCCTAAAAAGCTAATGGAAGGAGCATTACATTGATCTTCACCTCAAATATGTGTTCTCGTGCTTGATATCAGAGGTTTGGATTTTTTTTTTTTTTTTTTTTAAAGCTTTTTTGGGGTTTTTTGGCCCCTATTTTGGGTTTTTTTTTTTTTTTTAATAATTTAATTCTTTTGAGTTTGTTCTATGTTGTTAGGGAGTACATTTCTATGAAATCTAGGTATTGGTGAATTCTGTTATTTGGATTATCATTGCCTGGATATTGAAATTGCTTGTTGCAATATTTCTCTATTGTGCTTTAATAGATAAGAGATAATATGATTTGAGATAATTTTGGTCTGAGTATATATCTTTGATATAGTTTTTGGGAGCTTTTCATGGTAGTGCAATGTTGTTAACCTATCCATCCACTATTATTCACATTTCTCTAACCCTAATCTTCTCTTACCCTAAACCTCAAACCCTAAGTGAGCATAATTGTGTCAACAATCTGATAAGTTGACAAGGAACCAACCTACTCTGGAGGTTGGATCGAAAACCCCTATTTTGGTCCATCCAATGTTGAGTGTTGAGTTGTAGCTATCGGGTGCAAGCCTGGACAGAAAATAGGAAGATAGACAACCATAGTGTCAAGTGAAAACTTGGTGCAATTCAGTGCCCAATAATTTTTGGCATGCCCGGTGGGACCAGTTCACAAGGAACACGAAACCCATCTAATAAGTATAGATATCTCAACCCGAAGGAATCAAGATTTGGTGAATTATCTTGACCTTATAAGCGGAGAAAAGAAAGTTCACCTGGCGACTCCCTGGTCATTAGACCCAGAAAAATAATTATACCTATAGACCAGTGGCCTTTCATGTATACCAGGTCTTTCAAGAGGAACAACCCTAATTCTTTCTTTTATTGTGAGTTACCTCAAAGAGGGGCTGCTGTTGCCAGAAGTTTGGATCAAGATTTCCTTGAAGAAGAAGAGCTTCTGGAAGAAAACCCAATAGTTCCCCCAAGAAGACCTACAACCAGAAATATGGCACAAAATGTGGCTCCCAATCAGCCATTATAGAAGTACCCCGACTGGAACACAACCGGTCCCCTTAGATTAGCCCAAATGGATGTCATTCCCTAAGATGTATCTAAGGCTATTCCCACTTATGATGGATCTGGGAAAACAACTTATGAGCACTGTCAGGATATCTTGAATCTGGAAGCAATCCACAACATAAAAGAAGAAAATATTATTGTCAGAATTCTAGCCCTGTCCTTCAGAGGAAAGATATTACATTGGTTTAGAACTCTGGAAGACAATTCTATTACTTCATGGCAAGCATTGGCTGAGCCGTTCATAGAGGAATTTAATGAATCTATTGATCCTTTTTCTCTACTTAATCAGTTTACATCTATGCAAAAAATCAGCAAGAGACTATCTCGAATTTCAATTTGAGATTTAGTAGAACATGGAAAAGAATTCCCCCAATAGCTAGACCAACTACTTGTTTAGCCTATATGTATTATATCCGAGCTCTTGGATCAGATCTTGGGTTGTAGACATAACAATCAGGAGTAGAAACCTTCCCCCAAGTTTACAATGTAGCAGTTCATGCTGAGAACACCCTGATCAATGTTGGAAGACTTCCTCCCAAAACTGTGTTACCGTATAACACAGAAACCACTAGCAGTCAAAGTCTAGCAGCCAATCCATATTTCATAGATCCACTTTCTTTATCATCCCTAGCTCCAAATATGAATGCAATCCCTCAACCAAGGTCAACACCTTCGGTAGCCCCTTTTCCTCCCCTTCCTTCTCAACCATCTCAGGAGCTTTCTGCTATCCTTGATATACAAAATACCTTGAAAACCCTGAGTAATAGAATGAATTCAATGGAAAAAAGAGATCAGGAAAGGTCACAATAGAGGAGATTCCCATATGTAAACAAATATTAGAGACCTGGTCCTAGTAACAGTATTGGGGTTAGGGTGAATGCAGCATATGAGGAGCTAGAATGCTCTTCAGATACTACTCTTGCAAATATTTGGTGCTTAGTATGCAATGATCCCCATGACTCACAGTCTTGTGTGATGTATCAACACCATGTTCAACAAGCTATGGATCAAGCTGAGAGGAATCAAAAGGGAAGAGTCAATATGTTATGGCACCTAGATCAGATCATGGCTAGAAAAGAGTTGGATGAAGAAAGTCCAATAGTTATTATGACAAGGTCTGGAAAGAAAGCTTTGCAAGTGGATCCACAAAAAATGGGGCATTTCCAAGTCCCTTCTCAGAAGAAAGTTGACTCCCCTCTTCAAGGTAGTGACACTTTCCCTATTCCCCAAGCTAAGGGAAAAGAGAAGATAAATACTCTTCCAAAGAGACCAGAATGGGAAACAGAGGGAGACCGAATGAGATCTAAAGGTGAAGATCAAGAAAGGCTCAAGTTCCCCTCTATTACTAAAATACAAAGGTTAGAAGCCACCCAAAAATATAAAAGAAGATATGGTGAGCCAGAAAGAGGGCTGGAAAAACTCTCTTTGACTAAATTTGAGTACAACATTGTTGAAGAAATGAAGAGAATCCCCTCAAAAGCTAGCCTATATGACACTCTGTTCATTCTGGGTCAGATTGACTTGCTTAAAGCTTCCCTCAGCAAAAATCCATAGAATAGGTTGGCCACCACAATCCTTAGTATGCCATCAGAAAAGAAAGAAATGACACCTATTGTGCTAAAGAATAAGCCTCCTCCTTTCTATATATCCCTAAGAATGGAAGGTTGGGTAGTCCAAAATTGTATGATTGACTCAAGAGCATCAACTACAGTAATGCCTAAAGCGGTCTGTGAAGAGATGGGTATGGAGTATACCCGATCTTGTCCTGGAGTGTTACAACTAGATGGGACACCTGTTAAGATAGTTGGAGTTATTAAATATGTACTGATGAGGTTGCACAGAGCCCCTGAGGTGACAGTGGTGCAAGAAATAGTTGTGGTGGACTTAGAACCCTATTTTGGATTATGCCTCTCAAGAGAGTTTATTGCAAAGCTAGGAGGATGTATGTATATGGACTATTCTAGCATGATAATCCCTTTCAAAGGAAAAAGGATAAGGATAACACCTGAGAAACCAATGGCTTATCATATTGAGAATATTGAAGAAGATATGTGCAATCTTAATCCTTTGGAGGAATTTGAGCTAGTAGAAAACATTGAGGAGTTAGACATTGAAGATGAGTTGCCTTTCAGAGAAGATTATAGTCAATTTGGAACTGGTATGGGTACATATAGCATCACAACTAAATCAGAAAAGAAACTCCCTACTATATCTAATCAATCCCTAAGAGACAAAGAAACATGGGTTATGCACTTTGATGGTGCCAAATGCAAAAATGGTGCAGGAGCTGGTGTAGTCCTACAATCACAATCAGAAGGGATAAAGAATTTTTCTTATAGACTGACATGGTCATGTACCAACAATGTTGTAGAATATGAGGCCCTGTGTCTTGGATTAATACAAGTAGAGAGTATGGGTATCAATATTCTGAACATATATGGTGATTCTGAGTTGATAGTTCACCAAGTAAGGAATAGGTGTAGCAGTAAGCACCATTACTTAAAAGCTTACAGAAATAGGGTATGGGACCTTATGGAATCATTTGATGCCCTAAATTTAAGCTTTGTACCCAGAGAAAAGAATACCCTGGCTGATTCATTAGAAACAAAGGGAGCCAACTTCAACCCTTCTGTAGACTTTGGAACCAAGAAGACCAAGGGAATTAAAATGATTTTTAGGCCTGCAGTACCAGACAAGAAGATTTTTTGGCAGGTTTTTGAAAGTGATGAACAAATTCTTGACTTTTTGGTAAGGGAGGCATGTCTCTCAATGGTCCAAGAGGAGAACTTGGAAGAAATAGATCAGCAAGACATTATCCAACTAAGAAACAATCATATCCCAAGAGGGTTGGTCACCCTTGAAAGTTTGTTCGATAATGAGGATAGAAAGAAGGTCAAAGCCATGAAGGTCAGTGAAAGGATCTATAAAGAAGTAGAGGTCAGAATAGAAAAGAAGCTTAATGTTGGAATCCAATGTTCACCTGAGGAAGTAGAAGATATTAAAGCTTTATGCTTGAGGTACCAAGACATTGTGGCTTGGTCATATGAGGACCTCAAGGTGTATGACAAAAGGATTATCCAACATACTATTGAGTTAGAGCCTGATGCAAAACCATTTCGATAGAAACAGAGGCCTGTCAATCCAAGGATAGAGGCCATTATGAGAGAAGAAATTTTAAAGTTATTAAAGGCTAAGATAATATATCCAATAAAACATTCCACTTGGGTAGCCAATTTGGTACCCGTAAGAAAGAAGAATGGGGATATACGCTTATGTGTGGATTTTAGAAATCTGAATCAAGCATCCCTCAAAGATCACTACCCCCTCCCATAGATTGATCAGATCTTACAGGTAGTGGCAGGAGAAGAGAGATTCTCACTACTAGATGGTTACTCTGGATACAACCAAATTTGGGTAAAGGATGAGGATCAGTACAAAACAACATTTACCACAAAATGGGGTACATTTGCCTACCAGAGAATGCCTTTTGGGTTGTCCAATGTAGGAGCTACATTTCAGAGGGCCATGGATTATGCCTTTGGAACACTTATTAACAAAGTTATTCTGATTTACCTAGATGACATGACTGTGTTTTCTCATGATAAAAAGGACCATCTGTCTCATTTGGAACAAGTTTTTTAGAAGTGCAGAGAATTTGGCATTTCACTCAATCCTAAGAAGTCATTCTTTGCAGTTCATGAGGGAAAACTATTGGGTCATGTGGTCTCAAAGGAAGGTATGGCCATAGATCCAGATAGGATTAGAGCAATTCTTGCTCTTCCCTTGCCTACGAATAAGAAGACTTTGCAGTCTTTCCTAGGCCAAATCAACTTTGTCAAAAAATTCATTTTTGATTTTGCACAGAAGGTGAGGCCTATATCTGAACTACTCAAGAAAAAGGCTGAGTTCAAGTGGACTGAGGCCAGGAAAGAAGATTTTGAGGTCATCAAGCAGTCCATTGCAATAACTCCAGTTTTGGTGAACCCAGATTTTAGTAAATATTTTATTCTTTACGCATATGGAGCGGAAGAGAGTTATGCCTCAGTACTTACCCAAAAATATGATCAAGGGGATGAACACCCTATGTTATTTTGGAGCCAGACATTGCATGATTATCAGGTCAAATATAACTTCATTGAAAGACAAGTGTTTGCTGTGATGAAGTCACTGAAGAAGTTCAAGCAATATCTAGTACAGAGCAAAACCCTGGTGTATGTGGTTCATCCAGATGTAAGGAGTTTTATCTTACAGGGTGACCTAGGTGATAAAAGAGCTGGTTGGATTACTAAGATCCAAGAATATGATGTAGAAATACATCCCACCAAGCTAGTAAGAGGTAGGGCTTTGTGCCAAGGATTGATAGAAGCTTCAGCATTGGCCGAAGTGATAGCTTGTCAGGCAATAGAAGAAGATCAAGTGGAGATAGTACACACTGCTGATTCTGATTGGATTGATCAGATGATTAGGTATTTCCAAACTGGAGTATGCCCACCTGACCTGAATGCATCTCAAAGAAGGAGATACAGACTTCATGCTTTAAAATATGTATTGCTACCTGAAGGGTTGTTCAAAAGAAACTTGGATGGAATTCTCCTAAAATGTTTGAAATATGACCAACAAAAAAGAGTCATGGAAGAATTTCATGGAGGATCAGCCGGTGGTCATAGCTCAGGTAGGGTTACAACTTTGAAGATAATAAGAGCAGGCTATTATTGGCCTACTGTGTTCACTGATGCTTTTAAAATTACCCGGGCTTGTGACAAATGTCAGAGGTATGTTGGAAGAACAAGAAATGCTTCATCTCCCTTGAGGCCTATACAGGTTGAGGAGCCTTTTCAACAATGGGGACTAGATTTCATAGGGGTTATTAACCCTAATTCTTTAGTAGAGCATAAGTTTATTTTGACTGCTACAGATTATCTTACCAGATGGGTAGAAGCCATCCCCACTAAGAGGGCAGACCAGGAGGTTGTGATCAATTTTATGGAAAATTTGATTTCCAGGTTTGGAGTTCTAGAAGCCTTGGTGAGTGACAATGGCCCTGCTTTCATAGGAGCCAAGTACATTGAGTTTTCCAACAAGTATGGCATCACTCTTAAAAATACTTCAAATTATTACCCACAAGGTAATGGGCTTGCAGAGTCTACCAATAAGAACCTATTAAGGATTTTGAAGAAATCTCTTGAAGGTAATAAAAGAAGTTGGCACCTATTGCTAGACCAAGCTCTGTGGGCAGACATGATTACTATTAAAAATTCCATTAAGACTTCTCCTTATGCACTGGTATATGGCAAGGAGGTAGTATTGCCAATCCATTTGGAGATTCCAACACTTAAGCTTGTCAGTACAGAAGAAGAATCAGAGGAAGATCCTATGAAAACTAGGTTAACACACTTGCTACAGTTGGAAGAGAGCAGAGCTCAGGCATATGATAGTTTCCAAAAGCATTCATCAGACATTAAAGCATGGTTTGATAAGAAAGCTAGGTTCAAAAAATTCCAAGTTGGGGATTCAGTTCTCAGATGGAATGTTGACAGAGCAAAACTAGGAAAGCATGAAAAGTTTGATTCTTTTTGGGATGGTCCTTTCAGAATAGTGGAAGCTAAGGAGTCCAATGTATTTCAGTTGGAAGGTCCTGAAGGAAACATACAACCCATTCCGGTAAATGGTTTTCACCTCAAGCTCTACTATGTGTAAGTAGTGAGCTCATTGTAACATATGTATATACATTGTATAATTATTTCCCCTCCTTTCTGCACTTTGTATTTGGAATTATTTTCTGCACTTTGTAATTGAGGTTCTTCAAAAAGTTTTTTTTTAAAAAAAGAGAAAAAATTGCAAAAAATGACTAAGTATGGATCAAGTGCATAGCAATATTCCATTCCACACACAATGTTGTGTAAGACTCTCTAGAATGGTGTTCCACTCTCAAATCTGCATCGAAATACTCTAGATTTCTGTAGAGTGGTCTACCAGTTTCTATCCCACATAAAGAAGGACAAAGATGGTGCCAATCTGGGAACCTCTCAAAGCTGAAGATAGCCAGAGTGGAATCAAGGCAGAGTGTCGTGCATGCAAGCTTTAAGTACCAAGCGGACTCGGAAGGCTCTTAAGCCACCAGAGTGGAATCAAGCCGGAGCCAAACAGCAAGTTCAAGTTTGACACATGGAGGCTAGAGAACGTTCCCACATTCAATTCTAACGAACTCATACCAGGATTAAAGAGTAGCCAAAGGGATGTGATGAGCTGGTAGCACAATTTGAAAATTTGACCAATGAGAAGATAGGATGCCACCTTCGAGCCACCAGAGTGAATGATGGAAAGGATCATGAAGTGAGCCAGCATAAATATCATGCAACATCTACATTAATGGTGGAAGATACGCATGCTCTAGAAGATAAAAGTAACGTAGGCATACGAGAGGCTCATTTGGCAACCACAAAGCTATTTATGGGATGAAGCAACATTCTGAAGATTTTCTTACTAAATTACGATGCACAAGGGCATACTGCTACCAAGATGGCTCCTAAGAAATCACCCACCGAGATCGCAGAAGATGTTCTGGAGTTCAAAACTTTGGACAACAAGGCGGTGGCACCATACCTTGATAAAGTTTAGGTCATAGCAGACACAAAAATGACCATCATGGAAAGGACGAGACTAAGAAGGAGCATGAATGACATATACAAGAAGAGGGTTGCTTTATCAGTAGAAGGTAGATGCTCCATCCTTTCTTATCTCTCCTTTTATATTTGTGATTTTGTTCACCCATGTCCTAAGTTAATAGTTGCGATAGTAAAATTTTATGACCCATTGGCTAAAGTAGTAAAGACCCATGAGGGTAAAACCATTTTTAGCATCACTACCTCTTTCTATCATAGACTCTTTGCCTTAGGGTCCGACCCACTAGTAGCACTGAAACCCTTTAGGATTGTTGAAAAAACTGGGTTTTATACCACAAAGAAGTGAGCTAATGATGGCGAGTCATTTAAGAATTGGGTTTATAAGCAACTTAATACCAAATCCTAGGAAAATTTGCTTGAAGTCCCCATCTCCATTGACAAATTTGCAAACCCCATCCTGTTCTCTATGTTGGCTTGCATGGAGGGTTTGGACTCTGACAGAATGGTTCATGGTTGGAAAATCATCATTGCATACTGTATCTCTAATGAGAGAATGTATGAAAAGGATGCGGGAAAGAAAGGGACAAGAGTGATTTATTTTGACTGGCCAAATTTTCTCGCCCAAAGAATACATGAGCAGCTAGTAAGCATGAAGAGGGGCGCTGTTGCTCCTAGTTTTAGGCATTGCTCAAATCTGGTATGGATGTTCTATGTTGTTGTTAAAGATAGAATGTCATGGATTCTGGTCAAGGATAAGACCGATAAAGAAGAACCCGTGCTGATGTATTATTGGACAAGTCACTTAAGAAGCAGTGAGTCTTACTATAGATTCAATTTGGAATTTCTTGGACCAGCCCTCAAAATAATGTATGATAAGTTTTCCAAATTGCCACCCTTGGCCAAGGAGATTTTGAGGACTAAGGATGCAGAAGAAGGAGACTGGTATTTTTTACCTGAAGGTACAGTCATCAGACTATATGGTTTCATGGGTAAACCTTTCCTTTTGCCCCACTTTGTCATAGAGAGAATTTTTGCCTTGGAATATCTGAGGTAGGTAGAGTACATTGATGCAAACTATGGTTCGGGGAGGAAAAGGAAGTCTTTGCTTACCCACCACACTTTGAGCGACATTACCATCACCAAGAAGGGGCAGAGTCAGAAAATTGACCGATACCTCGATAGGTTAGGTCTATTTTATATTCCTCAGAGATGGAGTTATGACTCGGATGACATTTTCACTACAAGAAACAAAACCCTAAACGGAGATAAGGCCTACAAGTTTGAGAAAAAGCCCAGGGCTCATTTTGAACAGGGAAGAAATAATGATGAGACTGCTCTTTTAGAGTGGAATGTCACAAATATGGATCAGTTACCACCATGGTTGGATTTTTATGAGCATATTGAATATTTTGATCTTGACCATAAGCCCAGTCATCAGATTACTAAGGATATGATTAGTAAGGTCAAAGAAGAATCGACAAAGAAAAAGGATCCCTCCTCCAAGACCAAGTCTGCAAAGAAAAAATAACCTCTACCTAAGAAATAAATTGCAGAGGAAGGAGAAGAAGAGGAGTATAAAGGGCCATGGGATGAAGCAAATATTATGGATTGGTGGCGTATGAGAGTTGAAATTGGAAAAACTAAATCTAAATTTGGAATGAAGATTGATAAGGAGTTTTCAAGAAGATATAATAAGAATATTGATACTTGGAGACTGAAGGATGTCAGACATATAGTATTGATGGTTGAAAAACCCCAAGGTGGTTTTGAATCCCTCTAGCCTCCTACAGATCAAGAAGCTCCTTTGACGGTAGCTAAGGTGCTGAAAACCTTTAATCCTACTTTTGAGTAGGTGGAGAAATTTCCTAAGGGGGCTAGGTTGATGAGAAAAATATAGTATTCTAAAGAAAATGTTGTCAGTACCCCTGTTATTGAAACAATATCCAGACCTAGACGTCTAGCTTTGGGGGGACAACCTCTAGACACAGATGTTAATTGGAGGAAAAAGGATGAAAGTTTTAGGTTCAGATTGCTTTCTTTTGCTCCTGTAGCGTCTATTGAGACACGTCCCATTGCTGAGCAATCATGACTTTTTGGAGTAGTGCAAGAAGATGTATTGGAAGAAGATTACGAAGATGAAATGGCTGCTTTTCAATTAGTTCATAGGAGGACTAAGAGATCCCTAGAAAGAGAGGAGAGAGAAATTTTGAAGAAACAGAAAATGGACATGGAGGAAATTGCTGAAGAGGTAGCTGATTTGGCCATGAAAGAATTGATTGATCAAGAGAAACAACTAGAAATAGAAGCAGAACAAGAACACCCTACTTATGTAGGTGAAGGTATGGCTTCCAATCCCTATTCTCCTCTTCATCTCCAAGAATCCCCAAAGGAACCTCCCTCCATTTCTAATCAAGAAAATGTGGCAAATGTACCTCCTCCCTCTCATAGTCCACCCCATGTCTCATCAACAACTATGGAGGTATAGGTCAGTTTTGTTTTGTCACAACCACCTCAAACCCCACCTTCCACTTCTGAGGTATCCACTTCATCATCCACCATTGTTCCACCTCCATATTTTTCATCACCACCATCAATGGGACACTGCGTTCCAAGTTCATCCACCCATTCCACTATCGATCATGTATTTGTTTCTTTAAATTTACCTATATCAACAACAACGATAGTTACAGAGTCCACTATTGTGACAGAGACTGTTGTAAATATATCTTCACCCCCACCAATGACAAGTTAGTCAACCCTTATGTTTTTGATGTCATCATCTCCATTGGCTATGGTTTTTTATAAACCTGTTACTACACCAAAAGAGCAGGCAACCACTCAAAGCATAAATTATTACTGGGCAAAGAATATTTCCAAGCCTTCCAGTAGGATGGTTGTGAGAAGAAAAAGTATGTATGTTGACCCTATTACTAGATAGAGGGTATCAAGATCTATGATTCCACTAGTAAGTAAACCTGAGAATGAAATGACTACTCAAGATTATCGAGCGAAGGAGGTCACAGAAGATATTGACAAGCTCCCTGCTGAAGACGAGCTGGTGATAGCCAGGGCCCACTTAGATACCTTCTATGTGAAAAATAATATGGCCAATGAGAAGGTGGATAAGATAGAAAAACAAGTTGAAAAGCTTAAAAAGAGCCTTAATGATCAAAAGGAGATAGAAAAAGCTCTGAAGAA
Source organism: Wollemia nobilis (assembly GCA_028583015.1). Taxonomy (NCBI): domain Eukaryota; kingdom Viridiplantae; phylum Streptophyta; class Pinopsida; order Araucariales; family Araucariaceae; genus Wollemia; species Wollemia nobilis. Next base: position 23,910,230 of record JAQPPZ010016892.1, read on the forward strand.
AGAGGTTAAGGGTTGGCAAGAAAAAATTCAAAAGGCCAATAAGTTGAAGGATCAGTTAGAAGAAAAAAAGAAGCTTAATGAAGAGCAGGCAAAAGAAATTTAGAACCTAAAGTATCAACTTTAGATTGAGAAGGCTAAGTCCTTAGGATTTTCTAAGGATGATTTGAAAAATATTAAGAAGGAATTGCTTTCTAAGGTTCAAGAAAAGTGTTCAGGACTTCAACTTATAATTGATTATCTTGAAGATGCCAGCTGACTGCTCTCCACCATTCATAAATATTTGGATCAAATCACTGGAGAGTTACAGCCCATGGTGATTCTGATAGAACAAATGTATAGACTAGTTGGTAGTAGACTCAGTGATGCTGCTAAACCAATTCCTAATAAGGAATGGAATATGGATAGAGTTGCTACCAAAGTAATGGTTAAAAAGCATAGGGTAATTCAAAGGGCCTGGCTACTAGTTGACAAGATGGATAGGGGGATTAAGGATATTATTGAAATAAATGAGGAAATGATTCAGGTTGGTTTCAAAGGACTCTGGAAGGAGGATCACAACTTGTTATCTATGGAGGAATTCCAACAAAGCATCAATGAAAATTTACAGGATGAAGCTGGAATTGATTCATTGGAAGAGCCACTATCTCAAGAACAAGTTGCCAAACTAATCATGGATTGTACCCATTTGAAAGATCTCATGGAAGACTTGGTGACTAGAGGGAATGTCGCTAACTATGAGGATGTTGGAGAACTACAATATGTTTATAATAAGCTTAAAGAAACCTCAAATACCTTTGAAGAAGCCTAGAAATAGGCTCTATAGTCTTTGGAATCAATGATTCAGTTGTTTGGAGATACCTCTAGTGAGGGAAATAAAAAAGTACCTACTCTTGAAGAAGAAGAAGTAGAGGAAGAGACTCAAGAAGAAGGAGAACAAGATGGAACAACTACAGGTCCAAAAGGGGCTCACACTTAAGTCATTTTTGTTTGTACATATACATAAATTTTGTATTTCTATTTTTACTCTAACAATTTGTTAGAAATAAGCAATAAAGGCATGAAGCCCGTAGAGCAGGATTTTTGTGTGAAGGTATACTTGGTGCAATAAGGTTTTATAAAGGGGGTAGATTTGTGTATATTTCTCAAGACAATAGCAATAACCGATATTTGTGGATTTGTGCTAAGTATTTTTGGCATCACTTTGATATGGATCTCTACTCTCTCAAAAAATTTATAGAGCTTTCAAATAGTAGTTTTTGTATGGAAGTTATTTTGTAAAATATCTATTGTTTTAGAGAAGTGTATTTGAATCCTAATGCCCAATGTATAAGCCTCTGATTTCGATTGACTTTGCAAGAAAATATACCTAGGAGGCACTAGAATGTAGGCCAAAAATGGCCACATACTTAGTAAAATTTTGTAGAATTTTGCCTAAGTGATAAAGTCATCATTCCGCATACCTTGCAGTGCACTTTGAAGCAATTCCGGGATAGAAGATATGGACTCATCCAATAGTTAGTGAAGTTTTCATACTTGAATCAATTCCAGGTGATTTCTTTCTATCTCCTGAATAGTGGCGGGTCTCAAATCCACAAAATTTCCAAGGAAAGTATGACATCGACAATGAAAGAATGCGTATTGGCATATTTGCAAATGGCTAAGTATGGGAATACCCAATTCCGGGAAATTATTTTGTTACTCGATTCTGAATTAGCGCTACTCTAAAATCCACAAAATTTCCAAGGAAAAGATGACGTCAGTGTAAAAGAAGTATGGATTTACGATTCAGAGGATGACTAAAGTGTTTCTTTTTCAAAATGAAGGCAAGGTGGGACAATGGAACGATGAAAGTGCAAATTTGCGAAAAAGGGTTATATGACTAACTCCAGACCCGAAATAATGACATGGTAGGGTGTTTTATCATGAAGTTTATCTAGAATGGGTTGAAGAACACAAGCTTATATTGAGAGGGGGGGTGAACAGTATAAGATATATTTTTACTTTTCCTTTATACTTCAAAATAGTAAAGCAATATATCCAAAGCAATATCAAAACCATGCATAAGATCATTCACAAAGTGACACCAATTTTAATGTGGTTCACCCAGAAAGCCTGGGCTACATCCACAAAACTTTTCTCTAAAAGTTATCTCAAATTTCTTTGGGAAACCTTCCCAATTACAATGTTTATGAGCCTCATCCCAAAGGAGATACCTTCCCCCAATCTGAATTTATGAGCCTCTGCTCAAAGGAGATACCTTCCCCTACCTCTGCTCTAGTTGGTGATCCTCTAGAAGACCTCTACCTCTGTTGCCCTTAGCAAATGGAACTCTATCCATAGAAGACACCTGTCTTCCCTGCTCTGGCTAGAGACCTCTGTCCTCAACTCTATCACCTCCAAAGCTGGTCCTCGAATTTGCACTAAACACAGTCCTTTGGTCTAGCACAAATGTCCTCGGGTTCTTCTCATATAACCAAAGCACCTATGTCCTCAAGTTCTCTGATAGATCTATCAAACTTAGTTTCAAAAGTCCTCTGCTAAGACCTGTCCAAATCTGCTCACAAGTCCCCAAAGGAACCTATCCAAAACCTGCTCACAAGTCCCCAATGGAACCTGTCCAAAACCTGCTCACAAGTCCCAAATGGAACCTTTCCAAAACCTGCTCACAATTTCATCAAGAAAAACTTGCTTGGCATGAACTCACAAAGAGAATGGTTAGAGACCCAATGTGATTCATCAACCTCATAGAAGCATAAAGAGAATTGTTAGAGACTCAATATGTTCTATACTTAACTCCCAATCTCAATCTCAAATCTCATAGAACCATAAAGAGAATTGTTAGAGACTCAATATGTTCTATACTTAACTCTCAATATCAATCTCAACTCAATCTCAAATCTCAAAAGAATAAGATAGATGTAGTATGCTTTTCTCAAGAACATGAAACACAACCCAACAATTGCCAACCATGCAATATCTCATATAACAATGATACTCATGTTCTTTTCACCAAACAATTTGGGTTTCAACAACAATGCTCATCAAACAAGGTTTAGTCAATCAACTCCATTCAACTCAACATCAACCTTGAAGCATTTACCCAACCACTTTCGAAAAGGAAACCACAAACAATCATTTTCCCTCCAATGATATTTTAGGAATCAACCACTATAAACAATTAATAGGAGAATGTGCCCATACCTTTTTGTGAAGATGAAGAAGCCTCTTTGTAAATCTGCCACAATTAAAATCACTCCTTTTGTGCCACTTAAAAGGTTAGCATAGCAAAAACAAATTATCCACTTAAAGGTTCCCTTTTTCACAAATTTATATTACAACTCTTTTGATTTTCAAAGCAAGGGTTTTCAATCAATAGTCAATACAAACTTGTCACCTTATAACTCCTTATTAAAATAACATCCTTGTTATACTATATTTAAATTAACTTGATAACCCTTATAACTCTCAAAGAAAGGGTTTAACCATACAACAACTTAAATTAACATTCACTTTCTCAAGAAACAATACCCCTTATAACTTCCAAAATCACCGCAATATAATTTAAATGAGACTTTACACAATACCTTATATCTCCTATGATTTTGGAATAAAATACTTTTAATTAAAAAATAGAAACCCTTATATCTCTAAGGAAAACACATTGTCACCTTTTCACAACGCCGATGAGATTCGAACAACAAACCTCTCTTACTCAAGTGCATAGTATCTTTCCGACTGCGGTAGCCCCACTGATGCGAGTAGTAGGGACTTCAATTTAGTTTGTTTTTTTTATCCTATGGTGACCAATCCAAAGGCTAGCTCTGTCAAACTGTTTACTGTTGCATTACCAAACACGACAGTCATGATCATGAGAAGCTCACTATTGCATCACCAAATGTCACAGATGTGTTTGCTTGTCTTATTTCTTTCCTTGAGAAACACACAGATCTTTGTGTACCTCTGCATCACTAATATGCACTATGATATGTTGTTTATGCTGTGTAAGACAATCTCACCATAGATATTTCTTCCTCAATACCGACGACCGGTGCTAGGACCTCGACACCTGTGTGTCACACAAAATACAAACTCAAACTTTCATCTACGCTCCTCGAATATCGTGTAAATCCTCTGTGCGACTTTTGTCCTTGTTTTCAGTTAGCGTGCAGCCACCACAAAACTCTTCAAACATGCGCCCTCAAATTTTGTGTGTTCTAATTATCACGTCTGGGTCTTATGTCTTTGCAGGGTCTTTGAACGATATGATATCTATAACCCTCTTTAATCGTTCCACACCTTTGACCATGCAACGATTGTCTTCCTCCTTCGCTGGCATAGGGGCTTCGATGACGAAATCAAAAATGCACAAGGAATTAATATCGACAACTTCACTCCACATTAATGAATTCCATTGCCTCAATTTATATGCACTATGATGCATTTTTTAACATATCGGCATTTCCAAACACGACGAAAAATACTTTAATTTAATTTTAAAATTTTAATTTAAATTTTAAATAAATAAAATTTAAACTGAATATTTAAAATTAAATAACTCCATCACCGGGGCACCTTTTTCAATGAAACGAAAAGCAAACTTGGGTTTTAATAAAAACCCATTTCAAATCTGTAGTCCATGGTTTTAAATAAAACCTTTTATTTTATCTTCCTTGGTTTTCAAAAAACCCTTCCTTGAACTTAGATCCTTTTGACCTCAGATCAAATTCCTTCAAAAGCTTCTTGACATCAATGACAACAACAACACTTGAGCAAAGGCAATGTACCCAAGGTACCCAAAATTGCCAACAATCTCCTCCTTTGTCATTGATGGCAAACCTTTACTGAAAAACACTTCTTAAGAGCCAAAACTGAAACCAAATGTGCCCACAACTGAGAATATTCCTTTGAAGTTTTGCTCCCCCTGACTTGAAGCTTTCCTCTTCACTTGAAGCTCTCCCCCTTACTCATATCTCTCCCCCTTTGTCATCAATGGCAAAGGGCCACCTTTGGGGCTCGGGACTAAGAATGAGCCTCTTAGCTTAGTCCCTCTCCCACCTCCTGATGAGGTGATTAAAACAAGGGTGGGAGTGAAACTCCCATTAGGCACTCATCATCATCAGTGTCTATAATTTCCTTGCCAGACCTTCTCTTGAACTCTTTTTCCATATTCCTGTTCCTGTCACTATTGTTGTTCTTGTTCTCATCCTTGTTCTTGTCCATGCCTTGATCCTTGGACCTGATCATGCCACTGTTCATGTTCCTATATCCTGGAATTTCAGCTCTACACTGTCTAGCTATGTGACCTTCATTGTTGCACTTATAACATGTAACAATGTTATTTATTTTAGGCATACCTGTTCTTTGAATCCACCAGTTCTGATCAAACCTATTTTGGCCAAATCTGTTCCTGTTATTTGCCTTGCAATAAACTGCCTTGTGCCCAAATTGTTGACAAGAGTAGCAATACCCTTGAAAGTAACTAGCACTTCAGAAACTGTCATTTACCTTATTCACTTGAGACATGCAATGTGAAGCCATGTGACCAAACTTGTGACAAGCAAAACATCTGCCTTGAAACTTTCCTTTATTTGACCTCTTGGGTCCTAAAAACTTCTTCTTCTCATTCTGAATTCTATTTTTTTTTTCTATGCATCTATCATTCAAGGACTCATGATCTGAAATACTTTCCTCATCAGAACTCTCTTCCTTTTGGAGTCTCTTACTAGACTCCCCAACTTGTTCCTTGTGTGGCTTAACAAAACCAAGACCTGTTTTATCTATTGGTTTTCTTTGACCTTTGATGAGTGATTTAACCTTTTTAGAGCTGTCTTGAAACCTGTACAACTTATCCTTATACTCCTTGGTTTCCTCTTTCAAAGAAGCCATTTTCTGTTCTAACTCACTACACTCAAGAACCTTGGATTCTAACTCATCTTTGAGTTCTTGTGTCTTAGCCATAGAGATGTCAAGACTTTCTATAATATCATCTCTCTCCATACAACATTCATCTAACTTATCCTTGAGTCTAGCATTCTTCTTTCTTTCCTTTTTCAAAACACTAAGAGCATTAGTAAGTTCCCTTTCAAGATCCTCTATTTGATTGCATTTTGAATTATAAAGGCCTCTTTCATATTTCTTATCAGTAGAGGTGCTATCCTTTTCAAAAACCATACATGCATCTTCCTTATCATTTTCTGAAGCATCCTCATACATACTAGCAACCAAACAATTATTTGTGCAATCATCCTCAAGGTGACCAAAATTTCCACATCTAAGATATTTCATGATAATGAATCTATGTTTCGGTTCTTCCTCTTATTCTGATATGAACAACATGTCATTTTCATTATCACTTGAAGAACTTTCACTATCACTACTAGAACACTTACTTGCTTTGTCTAGGTAGAAACTCTTCTTGTGTTTGTGAGAGTACCTCTTTCCTTTATTGCTTTGCTCATCTTTGTTCTTCCTTTGATGCCTATGCCTTTCAGAATCTTTGCTCTTACAATCCTGTTTATCTTCATCACTTTCATCCTTGGCAACAGTACAGTCAGTAGCATAATGACCAAACTTTCCACAATTGAAACATCTTACATTTTTCATACTTTTGTGCTTTCTAGAGAACTTGCATTTCTTGCTGTAATATGCCTCTTCATCACTAGAAGACTCATCACTCTCTTGAATCTATTTTCCCTTGGAATAATCCATTGTGTTATTTACTAGCTTTTCCTTCAAGTTGTCAAACTTTTCGAAGGAACCCGCTCTAATTCTAATTGAAGAACACAAGCTTATACTGAGAGGGAGGGGTGAACAGTATAAGATCTCTTTTTACTTTTCCTTTATACTTCAAAATAGTAAAGCAATATATCCAAAGCAATATCAAAAAAATGCATAAGATCATTCACAAAGTGACACCAATTTTAACGTGGTTCACCTAGAAAGCCTGGGCTACGTCCACAAAACTTTTCTCTAAAAGTTATCTCAAAGTTCTTTGGGAAACCTTCCTAATTACAATGTTTATGAGCCTCGGCACAAAGGAGATACCTTCCCCCAATCTGAATTTATGAGCCTCTACTCAAAGGAGATACCTTCCCCTACCTCTGCTCTGGCTGGTGATCCTCTAGAAGACCTCTGCCTCCGTTGCCCTTAGCAAATGGAACTCTATCCATAGAAGACACCTATCTTCCCTGCTCTGGCTGGAGACCTCTGTCCTCAACTCTATCACCTCCAAAGTTGGTCCTCGAATTTTCACTAAACACAGTCCTTCGGTCTAGCACAAATGTCCTCGGGTTCTTCTCATAGAACCAAAGCACCTATGTCCTCAAGTTCTATGATAGAACTATCAAAATCAGCTTCACAAGTCCTCTGCTAGGACCTGTCCAAATCTGCTCACAAGTCCCCAAAGGAACCTATACAAAACCTGCTCAGAAGTCCCCAACGGAACCTGTCCAAAACCTGCTCACAAGTCCCCAACGGAACCTGTCCAAAACCTACTCACAAGTTCATCAAGAAAAACTTGCTTTGGCATGAACCCACAAAGAGAATGGTTAGAGACCCAATGTGATTCATCAACCTCATAGAAGCATAAAGAGAATTGTTAGAGACTCAATATGTTCTATACTTAACTCCCAATCTCAATCTCAAATCTCATAGAACCATAAAGAGAATTGTTAGAGACTCAATATGTTCTATATTTAACTCTCAATATCAATCTCAACTCAATCTCAAATATCAAAAGAATAAGATAGATGTAGTATGCTTTTCTCAAGAACATGAAACACAACCCAACAATTGCCAACCATGCAATATCTCATATAACAATGATACTCATGTTCTTTTCACCAAACAATTTGGGTTTCAACAACAATGCTCATCAAACAAGGTTTAGTCAATCAACTCCATTCAACTCAACATCAACCTTGAAGCATTTACCCAACCACTTTCGAAAAGGAAACCACAAACAATCCTTTTCCCGCCAATGATATTTCAGGAATCAACCACCATAAACAATTAATAGGAGAATGTGCCCATACCTTTTTGTGAAGATGAAGAAGCCTCTTTGTAAATCTGCCACAATTAAAATCACTCCTTTTGTGCCACTTAAAAGGTTAGCATAGCAAAAACAAATTATCCACTTAAAGGTTCCCTTTTTCACAAATTTATCTTACAACTCTTTTGATTTTCAAAGCAAGGGTTTTCAATCAATAGTCAATACAAACTTGTCACCTTATAACTCCTTATTAAAATAACATCCTTGTTATACTATATTTAAATTAACTTGATAACCCTTATAACTCTCAAAGCAAGGGTTTAACCATACAACCACTTAAATTAACATTCACTTTCTCAAGAAACAATACCCCTTATAACTTCCAAAATCACCGCAATATAATTTAAATGAGACTTTACACAATACCTTATATCTCCTACGATTTTGGAATAAAATACTTTTAATTAAAAAATAGAAACCCTTATATCTCTAAGGAAAACACATTGTCACCTTTTCACAACGCCGACGATATTCAAACAACAAACCTCTCTTACTCAAGTGCATAGTATCTTTTCGACTGCGGTAGCCCCACTGATGCGAGTAGTAGGGACTTCAGTTTACTTTGTTTCTTTTATCCTATGGTGACCAATCCAAAGGCTAGCTCTGTCAAACTATTTACTGTTGCATTACCAAACACGACAGTCATGTTCACGAGAAGCTCACTATTGCATCACAAAATGTCATAGATGTGTTCGCTTGTCTTATTTCTTTCCTTGAGAAACACGCAGATCTCTATGTACCTCTGCATCACTAATATGCACTATGATATGTTGTTTATGCTACATAAGACAATCTCACCACAGATATTTCTTCCTCAATACCGACGACCGGTTCTAGAACCTCGACACCCGTGTGTCACACAAAACACAAACTCAAACTTTCATCTGTGCACCTTGAATATCGTGTAAATCCTCTGCGTGACTTTTGTCCTTGTTTTCAATTAGCGTGCAGCCACCACAAAACTCTTCAAACACGTGCCCTCAAATTTCATGTGTTTCATTTACCACATCTGGGTCTTATGTCTTCGCAGGGTCTTCGAACGATATGATATCTATAACCCTCTTTAATCGTTCCACACCTTTGACCACGCAACGATTGTCTTCCTCCTTCACTGGCACAGGGGCTTCGATGACGAAATCGAAAATGCACAAGGAATTAATATCGACAACTTCACTCCACATTAATGAATTCCATTGCCTCAATTTATATGCACTATGATGCATTTTTTAACATGTCAGCATTTCCAAACATGACGGAAAATACTTTAATTTAATTTTAAAATTTTAATTTAAATTTTAAATAAATAAAATTTAAACTGAATATTTAAAATTAAATAACTCCATCATCGGGGCACCTTTTTCAATGAAACAAAAAGCCAACTTGGGTTTTAATAAAAACCCATTTCAAATCTGTAGTCCATGGTTTTAAATAAAACCTTTTATTTTATCTTCCTTGGTTTTCAAAAAACCCTTCCTTGAACTTAGATCCTTTTGACCTCAGATCAAATTCCTTCAAAAGCTTCTTGACATCAATGACAACAACAACACTTGAGCAAAGGCAATGTACCCAAGGTACCCAAAATTGCCAACAATATCCTCCTTTGTCATTGATGGCAAACCTTTACTGAAAAACACTTCTTAAGAGCCAAAACTGAAACCAACTGTGCCCACAACTGAGAATCTTCTTTTGAAGTTTTGCTCCCCTAACTTGAAGCTTTCCTCTTCACTTGAAGCTCTCCCCCTTACTCATATCTCTCCCCCTTTGTCATCAATGGCAAAGGGCCACCTTTGGGGCTCGGGACTAAGAATGAGCCTCTTAGCTTAGTCCCTCCCCCACCTCCTGATGAGGTGATTAAAACAAGGGTGGGAGTGAAACTCCCATTAGGCACTCATCATCATCAGTGTCTACAATTTCTTTGTCGGGCCTTCTCTTGAACTCTTTTTCAGTATTCCTGTTCCTGTCACTGTTGTTGTTCTTGTTCTCATCCTTGTTCTTGTCGATGCCTTGATCCTTGGACCTGATCATGCCACTGTTCCTGTTCCTGTATCTTAGAATTTCAGCTCTACATTGTCTAGCTATGTGACCTTCATTGTTGCACTTATAACACGTAACAATGTTATTTCTTTTAGGCATACCTGTTCTTTGAATCCACCAGTTCTGATCAAACCTGTTTTGGCCAAATATGTTCCTGTTATTTGCCTTGCAATAAACTGCCTTGTGCCCAAATTGTTGACAAGAGTAGCAATACCCTTGAAAGTAACTAGCACTTCTGAAATTGTCATTTACCTTCTTCACTTGAGCCATGCAATGTGAAGCCATATTGAATATTTTGTAGCTTCTAATGCAAAAATATGACATCATCAAGATTTTAAAGCGATATGGCGCTTGATTCTCCTCACCATTTTGATAAAGCTTATGCTGAATTGGATCTGAATTGTACAATGAGGAGAATCAGTGGTGGAGGTTATATCGATGAATATTGGGTGTTTAAGGGATATTTTTGCACTAGGATTGTAACAATCAGTTGAAATATTGAGCATCGAAGGTTTTCCAAAATATCAAACCAGAGGCGGTTACATATCGATGGTGGTAGATCACTCTCAAGAAGTGGCTAGAACTCTAGTTTCACTGAGTGACCAGCAAGTTGTAGAGGCCCCGAGCTACCATGGTAGACCTTTTGGTGGATTTCCTGGAGGATGAACCAGTGAGCTGATGTCAGCTAGATCTTTTTGTTCTGCTATCAAAACAAGATCATTGTAATGCTTCTTGATTATTTTAATTTTGCAAAACTATAAGTAGAGGTTGAACCCTCATTTTTAAGGGTCAACTCTAGTGTGTTTGCCTGTGCTATTGTAAATATTCTTGAAAAGCTAATGGAAGGAGCATTACATTGATATTCATCTCAAATATGTGTTCTCATGCTCGATATCAGAGGTTCAAATTATTTATTTGTATTTTTGTACATGCTTTAATGGTTAGTTTGTGCCTAATTAATGGAGTACTAGCTATTACAGTAATTGAAATATGCTTTTGAGTTTGTTCAATGTTGTTAGGGAGTACATTTTTGTGAAATATAAGTATTGGTGAATTTTTTTATTTGGATTATCATTGCCTGGAAATTGAAATTGCTTAATGCAATATTTCTCTGTTGTGATTTAATAGATAAGATATAATCTGATTTGAGATAATGTTGGTCTAAGTATATATCTCTAATATAGTTTTTGGGAGCTTTTTATCATAGCACAATGTTGTTAAGCTATCCGTCCACTATTATTTGCATTTCTCTAACCCTAATATTATATTACCCTAAAACTCAAACCCTAAGTGAGCATAATTGTGTCAACAATATGATAAGTTGACAAAGAACCAGCCTACTATGGAGGTTGGATCAGAAACACCTATTTTGGTCCATCCAGTTTTGAGTGTTGAGTTGTAGCTATTGGGTGCAAGCCTAGATAGAAAGTAGAAAGATAGACAGCCATAATGTAAAGTGAAAAGTTGGTGTAATTCAGTGCCCAATAGGTACCATGTTTGAAAGCCACTCAAGGTAGTCAATGGGTTGAATTAAACCCATGTCTAATAACTTCTAAATTTCTTCTTTGAACATGAGGGCTATGGTAGGATGTAACTTTGTTAACTTTTGCTTAACTATATTAGCGTCAGGACCCAAGGTGAGGTTATGAACTACCACATTAGGAACAATTCCAAGAATACCTTTATAGGACCATGCTAATATGGCCTTCTTTCTCATGAGTAAGTCTATGAATCTCTCTTTCTCTTTAGCAGATAAATTTTCTCCAAGTTTTACAATTTATGGATTGTCTACATCGGTGCTTATGTTCATATCTATAGTATCTTCAATTGCCATGTGTGAACCTTATTCTACGTGATGGGGCATAGAGATTAGATGAATTTCATCTACAATATTATCAAACTCTACTCGCACAATATCTTCCATTTTAGTGTGAAATACAGAAGAAGCAAAGGTTGAAGGTGAAGGTGAAGGTTGCAGAGGAATGTAAGTAGCAAAAGCTCTTAATAATTCTTCTAAAATGATGAAATTTAAAATGGATGGGATGATGCTATTAAAATCATGTTGATGAGGCTAATTTCAATAGAAATTGGTTTTGCAAGATCATATAAATTACATAGGGGTTTCTTCAAGTCAACTTAAATTATGTTAACTTGGTGAAAAATGGATGGTTGTGATGTGGATGGTTGATTTTCTTATTTCTATTCTCAAGGTAGTAGCTAGCATGGTATTGGTGGATTATCATTATGTCCTTAATGTCACCAAGGTGGATCTAGTGGGTCAACTAGTGCATCAAGTTGGTCAACTAGTGCCTCGAGTCACTCACATGAAAGAAGATGAAATATGGGTTGGTAGATAGGAAACATGAGAAGATAAAACTCATCATCATCGATAAAGGACACAATGGGTATTAAATCTTATTTAGAGCTATCAGATGTGACTGATACTATATCATATTCCTCATATAAGTTTTCTTTATATTTATTATAAAAAATGGTATTTATCATAGCAATATATGATCTCATTTCTAGAAATTACTCATCATCCTTCTCAATATTCTCTTCAAAATCTATAGTGAGTTGTTCAAATATCTAATCGATGGGGAGATTGAGGATAGTGGTCTAAATCCTAAGTCAGAGCAATCATGCACTTCATGATAGCGAGGTTTAAAAATTTCAGGACTACCCTAATCATATCAGTGTCAGACCCAAGGTGAGGTTATAAACTACCACATTAGGATCAATTCCAAGAATACCTTTATAGGACCATGCAAATATGCCCTTATTTCTCATGAGTAATTCTATGAATCGCTCTTTCTCTTCAGCAAATAAACTTTCTCCAAGTTTTACAATTTATGGATTGTCTACATTGGTGCTTAGGTTCATATCTATAGTACCTTCAATTTCCATGTGTGAACTTTATTCTATGTGATGGGGCATCGGTATTAGATGAATTTAATCAACAATATTATCAAACTCTACTGGCACAATCTCTTCTATTTTAGCATGAAATATAGAAGAAGCGAAGGTTGAAGGTGAAGGTGCAGGTTGCAAAGGAATGTAAGTAGCAGAAGCTCTTAACAATTCTTCGAAAAGGATGAATTTAAAAATGGATGGGGTGATGTGATTCAATTCATGTTGATGAGGCTAATTTCAATAGAAATTGGTTTTGCAAGATCATATGAATTACAGAAGGGTTTCTTCAAGTCAACATAAATTATATTAACTTGATGAAAAAGGGATGGCTATAATGTGGATGGTTGGTTTTCTTATTTCTACTCTTGAGGTAGTAGCTAACCTTGGATTGGTGGATTATCATTATGTATTTGAGATCACCAAGGTGGATCTAGTGGGTCAATTGGTACATCAGGTTGGTCAACTAGTGCCTTGAGTCACTCACATGAAAGAAGATGAAATATGGGTTGGTAGATAGTAAACATGCAAAGATAAAAATCATCATAATCAATAAAGGACACAATGGGTACTGAATCTTATTTAGAGTTATCAGAGGTGATTGATACTACATCATATTCCTCATATAAGTGTTCTTTGGATTTATCATAAAAAATGGTATTTATCATAGCAATGTATGATCTCATTTTTAGAAATTACTCATCATCCTCCTCGCTATCCTCTTCAAAATCTATAGTGAGTTGTTCAAATATCTAATCGATGGGGAGAGTGAGGATAGTGGTCTAAATCCTAAGCCAGAGCGATCATGCACTCATTATAGTGGGGTTCAAAAATTTTAGGACTACCATATTTATATCATCCTAATCCATATCCCTGCTAGTTAACCCATCGAAAGTATTTCATTAGAAAATATAGGTTGGATAGATATTCTATATTAGCACAAACTTGTTATCTAGGTTCATTAGGAGGGAGTGGATCCGATGAAGAATCAACTCCCCCATAAATGAAATGAAGTCTATTTGAAGTTGAACCCATGTTATAAACCACACCTATGGATAGGGATGGGTCACGTGGGTGATCATAGTTCCTAACAGTCTCAATAATACATAGGTTTATTTAAACATTCTCAACTGTGTACTCACTAATATTGGAATTGGTGAGATGGACTAGAACTTGGGTTGGAATAGATTATAATGAAGTGGGTGCAAATATGGAGGCTTCTAGGATACTTTGTGGTTCTAACAAAGAAAAAGGTGTATTCTGTAATGGCACCTCATAAATAGAAAGATCGATCTATGCAATGTTAGTTGATTGAGATAGAGATAAATATTGTTGGATAGAGCAACTAAAGGCTAGAGGTTCAGGCTAATATGATATGATGGTAAGTGCTTGTGAAATTAAGGGTGTGGATTATGAAGTATGATTTATGATTGGTGATGTGAATGATATTGAGGCTTGTCCCCCTTGTATGGATGTTTGATGTGATGATTGGAACTGACCAAATGTGAATGGTGCAAGTTGTGATGAAGGGTGAGATGTGGAAATAATGTGATGAGATGTTGAAGTGGAAGCCTAATTTGGATTGGTAATTTGGATTGCTTCTAAAATGGGTTCTTTGGATGATATGTTTATGTTTAAGGTGGAATATATGGTTAGAAAATCTAGGGATATATGAGTATATGGAAGTGATGGCTCATATGGATTTGATATGAAATTATAGTACTTAAGGGGTTTAGTATCTATTGAAATACAATGTATTTGAACCTCATGCACATATTTTAAAAATTGATACAATATTGAGGGAACACACCTCTTATCTCGTATCCAAGGGCACCTAAGAAGTATATTATAAGCCATGGCTCCCTCCAGGATATAAAACAAGGTGTGAATTGTTTCAACCCCCACTCTTATAGGTAGAACCATGGTCTCTACTATAGAACATAGAGCATTACTGAATGCCCATAAGGTGAAAGTTGATTTTATGATGTGGGATGGTGGTAGATTGTTGTGTTGCATTGCTACGGTGGTGATAATGTTGATTGAAAAAATAGTGTCAATAAATACTTGTTTGAATGGTTTTTGATCAATATGAGCAATAATATGCAGTGGAGGATCTAGCGACTTTTATGACACTCTCTTGATTTTGAAGTCATAAAATGTGGTTGAGGGCTCCATGCACATTTGGATACTCCCTACAAAGTTGTTAAAGACATTGGGATCTTGAGTTTGAATTTCAATGGACTTTAGGATGTCCATTAATGCCTATCTAAGTCAAAGATATTGTTGTATGAGATCATAAATTGATAACTTGGTTGAGGCCAACTTCAAGTTATGTATTAGCTGGATCTTCAATGTGATAAGTGGTTTTAGCAAATAGTTCACTTGATTTTTGTGTTTGATTTGTGTTCCTTTGACCACATGTGACTAAATGAATAGAACCTACAAAACCTTGGTACAATTATGCATTATATATGTGGTTTACTTGATTAGGGGGAACTATGGAAGTGGAGGCCCTCGTTGCTTGGTGTTGAGTCTTATGATGAGGTAGCGGTGTTTGATAGATACCAAGGTTTTGATTCTATTATGCTTGAGGGTTGTCAATATTTAGATTTTCCTTATCAATCAAGTTTTGGACAATATCCTTGAATGAATAACAATCACTTATATCATGAAAATTTTGTCAATGATAAATACAATAGTGGTACTCTTAATATTTTCTACCATGATGCCTATTGGGATCCTCAATCTTGATATAAAGCAATGTAATGTATTGTACCTCATACAATATTTGGAAGATATTCAAAAATGGGTCTAGGAGTGGTGTATAATTATGGGGTGGTTGATTGTATCATCGACGCTGACTATTATCTATAGTTTTTCTTTTTTTTTTAATTTACATGGTGGAATCGGTAGCTGCCATGAATCCGGGTAGGTTGTCTAGCTTTTTATGGCCACCATAGTATTCTACACTATCTTCCCCAGAAGCCGCCACACAGATCTTCATGCAGTCCACCCCTATAACCACCATGCCACAATCATTTTAAAACTTTTACACCACTGAAATCACTAGGAAAGGGACAAGAATTCAGTCTAGTGAGGCCCAAGATTTGAACCTTGGACCTCCACCTTCCTTATGGGGTTTGGATGAACCAATTGGTCTACACCTCAGACCTGAATATTATCTATAGTTGGAGCTTGGTTAGACAACTATTGTGGGGGTGAAACCACTTGATAAACTTGTTGTTGTGGTTGTTTTTGTTGTTGTAAGGGGTGTTGAATTTGTATTTGGGCTTATGGATTTTGCATTGGTGATTGGCTCAAGACTACTTGATTTACTTGGCCAACTTTGGACTGCCCTAGTTGTTCCCCCTTTGGTTATTTTTTTGCCATTATTTCTTTTTAGGTTTTGTCTTGCCCTATTGAATTTTGATTTCTTCAATGATATAAGCTTGGGCAAGTGCTTCCTTAAATGTTTGATATTTTCATAATTGTAGCAACAAATTGATGGGTTTTCAACAGATTTCGATGAATATTTTCATAAATTCAACCATGAGGAGGGTGATTGGAAATTTAGTAATAACTGCCCTTTAGCAGTTTTCAAAATCATACATCGACTCATATTAAAATTATCATAAGTTGAATAAGTCAGTGAGTGTAGTTCTCTTTCTAACATTTAGATACAAATGATCTAGAAATTGGTCTACCAATTGCTCAAAATTATAGATGCTATAGTGTGGAAAATGATTGTACTAGTCTAAAACATCCCCTCCAAATATTTAAAAGAAATTTCAAAGCATTAAAGGGTCATTCTCTTGTATTCTAAAACATGCATTGATGAACCCATTTACATTCTCTTTGGGGTTGTCATAGCCTTTTATTTATCAAAATTCAACAATGTGAAATCTATAGGATAGGGTAAGGATAGTACCAAAGGATGAATAGAGTAATTGACTAGCTATCACAAATCTGGTTTTTGGTATATCATGATAGGCATTTGCATAACTAATTTGTCAATCTGATTTGCAAAAAATGGAACTTAGGATCCTCAAATGGTTCTTGGAAGCCCTGGTTTGCTTGTTAATTTTAGGTAGATGGGGTTTGTTGAGGTGAGATGAGATTATGGTTGGCTAAAAAATTGATGTGAGTGGGTATCTGATGGTGTTGAATGTTTAACTAGAATTGGCTATGGAGTGGTTGATATGAATGAGGTGGGGGTTGCTGATTATGTGGAATTAGAAGGATATTTTTGTGTTGAGCTAGTGAAGTGATGATGTTGTTAAGTATATGAGTGGGTATGGTTATTGTGAGTGGTCAAGATACCCAAGATGGATTTTGAGAAAAAAAATATTTTGGTTCAAGGTGGGATGATGATTGAACTCTGCCACCTATGACTAGTATTGTGATGTGAGGTGCATGCTTTTATTGGTACGACCTACAAGAAATTATTGTAGATGCATAACATTTGTTTTATGGAAATTATATATGGAGTTTGCATGGTTACATGGGTGGTAGGAGTTTACATATGATGACTGGTGATGACATGATTCAAGGTTGGTGGCGGGTAATTTGTGAAGATAATCACAATAGAATGGACAATGGTATGGTGCATTGGGTCAATGGATCTTGATGATGTAGGTGGAATGGAGGTTGGCACTTGTAAAGCACCATTGGTGTACAACTAAAATATCAGGTTAGAAAAATGGTGGTTTGGGTGGATGGTATTGAGATGTATGTGTTGAATGATGATGGTGGATTTTGGCTCAAGGATGTGGGTTTGAAAATGGGGTTGATGAAGATATGGCTAGTTTTTTTAGGGTGTAAATGGGTGGGTTCATTTTGAAATATACAAATGGGTGAAATGGTAAGGGAGAACAAATATAGGAAATATAAACTAACGTAGGCTTTTATGATGTCAGAATTTATGTAGGTGATGTGATTATCAGTATGTGTGGATGGTTCAGTGTGAGGAGTCCTAGACATGGGGGTATGGAAAGCCCTCTATATAATCATATTGATTTTTGAAGTGGATATTGGATTGGAGGATCCTATAGACAAGTCAATATAGATAATCTATGTCACACCAGCTTGGCCAACCATAGAGGTGACTAGGGGATGGGAAACTTGAGCAGAATGCTCCATGGATACGGGTGGTTGGCTTTGAGTATTGGTTAAACATTTGGCCTGAATCTAGGTTATTACCATAATCTAGGGGAAAAATGAATGTGTAAGGTATGTGTGTGTGTGTGTGTGTGTGAAAATGTGAAATCTACACTAAGGAAACAATCACACAAAGCAAACAAGAATTTTGAATTTTTGCAATGTTTGAATTTTTTTTTTCTTTTTGATTTTTTTTAAGTTTTATTGTTTTGGTTTTTGTGTGTTTTATGTAAAACCTAGGCCTATAAAAATATGCAAGGTGGGTTATGGAATGAATCTAAAAATGTGTATTTTCACCCACCCCTCTAAATAAGGATGAATCATGAATGGCTAATGAATCTTCCTTAATGGGGCTTGTCAATGGGTGTAACCTAGGGGAATAAAATACCTCTAGAAGAGGCTACACTATCTAGTTATTTACTACCAACAAATATGGGCTTTCGCTTCACCCTCATGTGAGCTTAGGCATGAATGACAACTATGATTCCATAAATTATTAAGCCTTAAGAATGAAGGGCATCTAACCTTGATTACCCCAAGCTAACCTCAAGAGTAACTAGTTTCTTGGTGATGAAGTCCAAGAAACTATCGTACTAACTAGGGCTTAACTATAGGCTCTCTGATGGTTGATGATGAAATCCAACTTATTCAAGAGGTTTTCCTTGCACTTGTCATGTAGCAGTGTAGAGAATTTGGGTATTCTAGGATTTTTATGAAAAAAAATACAAATATTACCCTAAGATTCAAATATACCATGCAATTCTACTTTCTTTCCTACAGATACAATCAAAAATACACAAAAGTAGACAAAAAGGTAAAACAAAGAAAAATTCTAAAATAAAGGTAAAAAAAACAAGCTCCAAATAGTCCCTAGAATGATTCTGAAACGCAAATCCAGACACAAAGGTGCATCTAGGATTGAACAGGTGGAGAGCTGCATATGCACAGATGCAGGGCCACATCTAGAGTTAACCAAACGTAGATCTACGTCTCTAACTATGTATCAAAAATAAAATAAGGCAGATTTGAAAACCTAATGTGAATTATGATGCTCTATAGAATGCAAATTTATCCCTACATGCAATTAGTATGATTTTTGCAACAAATAAAATCCCTAAAATGCTATTTTATTTTGATTTTTTGTAAAAAAACTTAACATATCTATAAAAACCCTAAAATGCTTATGAAATGCTTGATATATTGCCTAAACTAAAAATAGAGATAAAACATCAGAGATTTATTTTTATTTATATTTTAGAATTACAAAAAAATAATAAATCTAGGGTTTTGACTTACCTAATTGTATTTTGCTCTTCTCCTGCCAGCTCTCCAAATGTGGTG
Organism: Wollemia nobilis; assembly: GCA_028583015.1. NCBI lineage: Eukaryota > Viridiplantae > Streptophyta > Pinopsida > Araucariales > Araucariaceae > Wollemia > Wollemia nobilis. Next base: position 23,929,722 of record JAQPPZ010016892.1, read on the forward strand.
ATACATTTATTCAATATTATAGATGTAGAGGAGAATCTACTAAGGATACAAAATATAGAGGCGTGTCTATTAAGATCTCCTAGATGCAGATCTATATTTTCTCAAACTTATAATAGGCTCGAACAAGCTACAAAACTACCAAATTGAATGTTTTGACTTTTCGCATGATGGGACTCTAAAACCTGCAACAAAATAAATATAAATTAGTAAATCATAAGTAACACCATGATCACCATTTTTTAAGCAAAAGCAAATACACCCAAACAATGCAAGAAATAAACAAGTGATTTGCAATGAAATAAAATGCTCTTTGTATTGAACTTTTAGGAGCCTTGATCTCCTCTTTTACAATGGTAATTTACCCCAAATTTGTAGGGGTCTTATTACAAAAGAATCTCACTTGCTTATATTTATATCACAATGAGCACAAAAGGGTGAAACCCCTCTGAAAAATCTAGTTGAATGGTGGGTGTAAATGCTATCCTTTTATCCAATCAAATTTGTGAGTGGGATTGTATATCCTTGGTGGACCACTCTTTGCCTCAAAAAATTTCAATAACTTATCACCTACACCTGATTTTATCTATGTCCATTTTGGGTTGAAAGTGTCATCAAGCAGACATGGTGCCGCATCTAGGAATTGGCTAGGTATAGTACTACATATATATGAGCACATAGATGCATATGGAACTATGTAGGTGCATTACAACATCTAGATCTAACTATAGAATGGATGCAAATTCATTTGGAACTTCCATAGTTTGACCTCCAAACTTTGGTTAGGGTTACTCTTGCAAATTTGGTAGGATATCATTATGGATTTTTGATGCTTCTTTTTCAATCCTCCATTCTGAAAAGTGAATTGTATTTTCTAACATTTTTAAAGGTTAGGGTTAGGGTTTTGATGGTGCAAGCTAGCATTACCAAGTGTTAAGTTAGGGTTAGGGTATGATGAGTAGCTAGGATTAAAATATGATGAGCGACTAGGATTTATCTATATATATATATATAAATATATATAATATTTATATATTTATATATAAATAAATATATAATAATTATAAATTTATATATAAATATATAAATACATATAAATAATGAATGGCTAGGATTTGGTGTCTACACCTCCTATAAAATAGAAGGATTAGAATCTTTTTTTTCATATATATATATGAAAAAAAGGAGTCTAATCCTTCTATATATATATATATAATAAATTATCTATCAATCAATACTCTCAAAGGTTTGATGCTTTTGGAATGCTCTGGTGTTCTACTTCTAGTGTGTCTCTTGTGATTTGTTGCTGGGGATAAGCAAGTGGAGAAGCCTTGATGATAGATTGTGCACATCATTTGTCCTCTAGAGAAGGAGAAAAGGTCTTCCACCTTGGTTGTTGCCTTTACTCTTGCTTTCTCCATAGGCCTATCAGGTTTTTCATATGCATTATTAGTTTTTAGATCATTGTAATTGTATTTTGTATTTATAGGTCAATTTACTTCCTACAAATCCATTCCCCTCCCATATGGGGCATAAATTTAATTTTTTCTTATTTATTTCCAAATTCATGACCCCTAATTATGGGGTACAAATTTGGTCACAGTAGCTTGGGGGTAAATATTTGCTTTTGAAATCCTAGGTTCTCATTTGCATACTTGTTTTACATTGCATCTATTCCTTTTTGCACTTTGCTTTCATTATTTCATGTTGTTATATATCATTTTGCTTGTTCCCAAAGGTCAAAAATAATTTTAATTTTTAAAAAATTAGCTAAAAGGATCAAGGGGACTTAATTGTTGTGCCTCCAAGATTAGTCACATAATGGCCTAAGAAGGCCCCCAAATACTAATCAAATTTTCCAAGGTTTTGAATTTTTTTACAGGTCTAACTGAATTCACAGGCGTTGATTTACAAGGTGTAAATTTGGCTGGGATCAACCACTATATCAAGTAAGTGTTATGATAGATCTGTTAGATTTTTTGTTGTGTGTATGTATCCATTTTTGTTCATTTCCAGATTTAGATCATAAGAAAAATAAGGCATTTTAATTTTATCTCTAGGCATCGAAAGACAAAAATCATATAGTTTGCATCTAGGCTAATATTTTTTATGCATTCTCTTGGTCACTTACTTGAAAGGAAAAAAATATTTGCTTTTTTGCAAAATTAGGGATAGTCCTCATTCAACCAAATAATAAATCTAGGAATAGTTCCTTGTTTATTCACATTTCTATTTGCCTTGCATTGTTGTTCTTTGATTCTTTCTAGTTTATATCTTAATCAAGACCAAAAATTATGTGTCGATTGAAATAAACACATCAAATCCCTTCCATCCTAGACTTGGAGCAATTCCTTAAACCATTCCTTGTGAGCCCTTTGATATCCCAAGCCTTGAGTGTAGAGGAAACACAATAGCCTCATACTCACCCTAGCTCCTAGTAAATCTATCGATAATCATACATGGTGGATAGTTTTTCCTCCTCTACATCTTTGTTGAATTCGACGTGAAATACATAATTAATGTCCAACATAGGAATTCCTTTGTCCCCTTTTATTGTGGTTTTAAACTATAAGTAAGACCATTTAAATTTGTTTGTGTAGATTAGAAAAAAATCAAAACCAAAACAAAAACTTAATCAATTCTTTTGTGTCTTTTGTGTGTTGTGTTAGCTTTCTCCTTTCATCTTTCTCTTAAAATACTTTGTCCCGAAATCTTAGGAATAAGTGATAGATGATAGAGATAAAATAAAATCCTCTATGCCATGAGTATGATTAGATTGATAGGGAGAATCCCAATCTAGAAGAAGAATATGATATAAATACTCATGATTATTTTGATCCTATTGAAGGTTCTAATAAAAAAATCACCTTCAAATCATATAATAATTTCATGAATTTCTTTAGGAAAAATAGGCAAGCCCTAAATGAAGCTACAAATAGAGACACCCACTTTGAAGAAGCTAGAACATCTCATCCTCAAATCAAATCTCCTCAAAATATTTGCATCAATCCTTTGTTTGAATATTCTCATAATGTTAATCCATTTCATAAACCTACATATGCTACTACAACCACCAACATTGGGGGAATCTCACAACCTCCTCCAACTAGTTGCATTCCCCAAAGTAATGTTCAATTTTCTCCTCATAATATTTCTTCTTTTGTTCTAACAAATACAAATTTCATCCCACAACAAGATGCTACACAAAACATTCCATATCATAATCCATACCATAATATTGTTAATACCTCCAAAATTAACTAAGTTCTCTTTCAACAACCTACCTATAACCTAATCTTAGGGAATCTAGATATATTGCACGCCAAAAATTCTAACATGCAAGGTTTGATAGCTATATTGAAACAATTGACACTAAGAATGAATACACTTTAGGCTCAAATTTTCACTTATAACTATAAAGAAATGTGAAATCATCCCCTATATCCTATGGTTGGCGATAGACCCTATTCCAAGCACTTTCTAATGCTGATATTACCTATTTATAAGGGAATAGAGGACCTAATAGAACATTTACGGATGCTTAGAACAACATGCCATGATATTGTATATGATGATACATTTTTGCTAAGAATATTCACTAAATGCCTTAGTGGTATGATATTCAAATGGTATTATCAACTACCCCATCATTGTTTAAAAAATTTTGAGGAAAAAACTAAGTTATTTGTTTAGAAATTTGGATCTTATGTGGAGAAAGGAGTAACCATTCAGGATTTGTATCTCCTAAAATAAGGTAAAGATGAAAGTTTCTCAAAATTCTTGTCTTTATGGAGAATTCTAGTTGGATATTTAAGATACACCTTACCTTCTCAAGACATGTTAGAGATCTTAATTGGAAATTTGAAAGAATATATCTCATATGAGTTGCAAATATCAACTGCTACCTCTTTCAAACAAGTGATAGATTTAGAAAGAAGAGTGTAGAAGGCTCTCTTTTGAAGAGGTCAAATAAATTCAAGAAAAGAGGATAAAAGGACCACAAAAACCCAATATAAGAACAAGCATATCATTTTTGATGGGGTAACAGATAATAGGAAAACCAATAATGTTAATATTTCTAGTACCTTGTAGAATTTGGTACTTAGAAAACCCCAAAAACCTCATCAAAGAATTTCACTAGACTCAACCAACCCATTTCATCAATCCTTAAGCAATTTTTGAAAGTTAAGATGACCAAATTGCCTCACATAAGACAACCCAATGCAATGATAGTTTGATATAATTCCGGTCAACATTGTGAGTATCATAGATTGGAGAGGCACATGATGGATTCATGTAAGAGGTTGAAACATGTGGTTTAGGATTTAATAGATGAAGGTCTCCTTGTGGATGATTCCCAACCCACTCCTAACCACAAACCTCCAACTAATCAACCTCCTACTCAAAATACACCTACAACTTATTAAGATATGGGGATATTCTAAAATCCTCTACCCAATCATGGGCAATAGATAACTAATTAAGTTTCATATCATAATGTGCCACCTTCCTACAACAACATGGTGGGTATAATAGCAACTAATACAAGGCAACAAGATCAAGATCAACTAACCCAAAAATCTTAGTAGGAGATATGTTCTACATCCAACCAACCCTCTAGACTATCCTTAGTTCTTAAGAGTACCCAAAAAATGAGCACAAGTGTAGAAAAACCAACCTTAGTGTTGAAGACACAACCACAATTTCTCCTTCAACATTCAACAATACTTAAGTGACAAACCTACCAAAATATCCTTATTAGAACTTTTACATATTTCTCCTATTCATAGGGAAGCCTTATTGAAGCTTCTAAGTCAACAATATATCCCACAATATCTTCCCCTTTGTAACCTAGCCAACACCGTTACATAATTGGATATATTAGGGAAAATTTCATCAAGAGGATCTTGGTGGACAATGATTCCTCCCTCAATATATGCAATTATAATTTCTTCCAAAATTTTGGACTTAGGGATGAATATTTAACCAAATTTGATGTTATCATAAAATATTTCAACAAGTACCAAGAGGTCTGCGACATTTTATCCCTTCCTCTTAGGGTAGGACCCAAGATTTTAGACACTTTGTTTTATGTGGTATATTGTCGAACATATTTTAATCTTCTTCTCAGACACCCTTGGATTCATGACATGAGGGTTGTCCCTTTTACTCTTCACCAATGTTTGAAGTATGCATTTTAAAATCAAATTATCATCATCTAAGGTGATCCTCATCCATTTCAATATTTTTCAATGGTTGAGCAAGCCTAATATATGATCAATTTTTATCCATATATTTCTCTTCACAAATTTTATTCTTCTTATCCTCTCAATGATTCTTCTGCTCATCATTCTCAAATCACTAAGAAGTTTGATAATTTTAATTTAAATGAGGAACCATCAATCATAGTATCATCATAATATTAATCTAATAACCAATTTGAATATCTCTTCTAGACCTAGCCAAGCTACCACCTTCACCCTGAACTATGGGTTTAGCCCATAGAAAGGGTGAAGTAGTACACATCAATATGTATACCTTTGTTTACATGGGTATGTCCAAAAAATAAAATATTTATTGTAGCAACCCATTTCTAGTATAAATATCCTTTTCACATTGTTATCTATCCAATGATTATCCACTTCCTAAGCAGATCTTGTCATAGGATATGTAGGTAAGGGTTTGGGGCTAAAAAAAAAAAGCATTCAAGAGACTTTGGAAGTTGATATTTGTCTTGGGATATGTGGCATAGGTTACATCCCCCAAAAACACCAACTCTTACCAATTTATGATTATCAAGTTGTCACCTTCAATGAATTCATGGATCATCATGGCCTAGAGTGGAGTAATGAGGACGAAGGATCGCCTTCTCCCTCTAACATTTTATTTTAAAATGTGATGACTTTGGTGCATCCTGATTTAGTAGTGATCCTAGTGGATTATGTTAAGGGGATACTATTTTTTATATAGACCATGAATATAACATTTAAAATAGCTTGTTCATTGATGGGTCATTTCCTTTTCTTGCCCATGTTGAATCTTCTAGTTCTCAACTGGAGCATATTCCTATATCACCTAAAGATCTTAAGAAATTAGGAGTTATCCCCACACCTCTTCACTATTATTATGAATTACACATCCTCATTTAGGATACCCTCAATGTCAATATATATTTTGAAGAAATCTCTAGAATCCATAAGCTAGGAAAAGCCTTATCCATGGACGAGTAGAAACAATTGATCAAATTATTGATAGAATTTCAAGATATTTTTGCTTGATAATATGCTAACATGTTAGGGCTTAATCCCTCCCTAGTTTTGCATCACCTAGTAATTAGAACTAATTACAAACCCATTAATAAAAATCTTAGGAAGATGAATCCTAAGGTTGCCCTATTAGTGAAGGAGGATCTCTAAAAACTCCTTGACATTTTTTTTATCAAAGCCATTGATTATTTTGACTGGATATCCAACATCACTCATGTGGCTAAGGAAGGGACATTCAAAGTATGTATCAACTTTTGGGACATTAAATTAGCATAACCCAAGGATGAATTCCCTCTCCCCAATAAATATATGATTATAAATTTTATTGTTGTATGTGGAATGCTATCACTCATGGATGGTTTCTTGGAATATAATCAAATCAAGATTACCCTCGAGGACAAGGCCAAGATAAATTTTATAACTCCATGGGGCACCTTTTGTTATAAAGTTATGAATTTTAATGTTGGTGTCACATACCAAAGGTCTATGACATATATTTTTCATAACATGATACATGATATTGTTGAGGACTATGTGGATGATCTTCTTGGTCACTCCATCAATTAAGAAACTCATGCTTAATATTTAAGATGTATCTTTGAAAGACCTCAAAAATACAAAGTTCATATTAATCCCTCTAAGTGTGTGCTTGGAGTCACATTTGGAAAGCTTTTAGACTTCAGTGTCTAGGCAAGGTATTGAAGTGGATCTCACTAAGATAGCAACTATCATTGACATGCCTCCTCCCTTTAACCTAACTGATTTGCATATCTTACAAGGAAAATTTCAAGATATCCACCACTTCATAGCCCAATTAGCTAATAAGTTTCAGCCCTTTCTTAATATTCTTAAGAAATGTGTAGTGTTCAAGTGGGATACTAAGTTTCAAAGAGCCTTTGATGAACTCAAAAAGTATCTTACTTCCCCATCCATCATTATTCCCCCTAGGTTGGATAAGCATTTGATGCTTTACATAGTAGCCACGATCCATGCTTTGGGACCATGCTTGCTCAACATGATGATTAGAACAAATATCGAGCTATCTATTATATTAGTAGAACCTTGGTTAGCTATGAAACCTAAATACACTCCCTTATAAAATATTTTCCTCATTGTGGTGTTTTCCTCTCAAAATTTGAGACACTACATGCTTATCCATAAGACATTAGTAGTTGTAAATTTTGATCCTATTTGCTACTTATTGTTGAAGATCCATATTTCAGGTTGAGTTTCTATGTGGGTTCTAGCCCTTAGTGAATTTTAATTAACCTTTATAGGTAAAAATACTATAAAAGGCTAGGTTATAACTAACAAAATAGCCACTACTCCCCTATATTCTACCCATCCCTTAGTCATCGAGTTTCTTTATAAGTTTTTTAGATTAGAAGTAGAAGAGCCTAAATATTGGACTTTGTTTCTTTATGGAGCTCAATGCTTAAAGGGTGTTGGTGTTGGAATTATTATAGTCACCCCACAAAAATAAATCATCCCTTTTTCCTTTAAGCTGCATTTCTCTTGCACTAATAACACTATAGAGTATGAAGCCTTGATCCTAGGTCTTAGGGCCACTTTAACCTTGACGATTAGAATCCTTTCTATATTTAGTGATTCTCAATTTATGGTTAATCAAATCAATGATGTTTATCAAACTAGAGATGATAAACTAAAACCTTACAAGGAAACCATCACAAATATTTTATCCACCTTCGATAGAGTAACCATAGATTACATCCCTAGATCCTCCAACTTCCATGGCGATGCCATGGTAGCTAATACATCCCTTATTCCATTAGAGTTAGAATACGATCAAGCAACTATTATCATTTGACAAATATGAGAGCCTCAATGCCTTAGTTATTGCCTCATATCGTTAGATGTCCAAAATATTGAATTTTATCAATCTAATCCATGGTACACAAAAATATGTAATTTCTTCAAGGATGGTTCAATGATTTATGGATTAGATCACAACCAACAAAATATTTTACAAAAAAGAGCATATCAAATTGTAATAATTGGTGATACCTTATATCAATGTTCTTTTGAAGGCATCCTCTTATGATTTATTAACTCCAATAAAAATTTGATAGCCCTTAGTGAAGCTCATAAACGATCATGTGGAGGCCATTTTATAAACAATGCTATTGCTAAAAAAACTCCTTTATATAGGCTATTATTGGTCTTCCATGGAGAAAAATGCATATGACTATGTTCAGTGTCGTAACAAGAGGTAATTCCATGACAACCTTGTTCATGCTCCTTATCAAAACCTTTAGGTTATTTATTTTCATTAGCCATTCTCCATGTAGGGATTGGAAATTATAGGGAATACTAACCCCATGTCATCTGATGATCACAAGTTTATCATCATGACAACAAAGTACTTCACCAAGTGGTTAGAAGTCATACCCCTAGCTATGGTGACTTGATCTCAAATATTTAAGTTCATCTTCAAAAATATCCTTTATAGGTTTAGGATTCCTTTGATAATCATCTCTAATAATTGCACTCCTTTCAAAAATAATGATGTCCTTAAACTTTGTGCTAAGTACAAGATTCAACACAAATGGTCAATGCCATATTACCCTTAGGGTAATGGTCAAGTTGAAGCATCCAACAAGTCTTTAGTTAAGATCCTCAAGAAGCTACTAAGTAAGATCAATTACAACTAGCATATCCAGTTGTACAATACCTTATGGGCCTATTGTACTAGCATACAAACTCCTATATGTGCAATCCCATATGTATGGTCTATGGCGGCAATCTTCCCCTTTAATCTAGAATTACCACCCTTGCATATATTGTTGCTAAATACCTCAATTAAGGATGAGTATCATTTAGATCATTTAAACCAATTGGAGTTGTTGGATGAGAAGCACATCCATGCCTTAGAGCATCTTCAAGCCTATTAGAATAGGCTTAAGTGATCTTACTCTAAGAGAGTTTGCACTAATTATTTTGAGATCAGGGAATTTGTTCTCAAGGAATAAAAAGAACACTAATGCTCATATAGATATGAAAAAAAAAGTTTTAGCCCAATTGGCTAGGATCCTTTGTCATAATGGCCAAGTTTGGCTTAGGAGCCTATCATTTAGCAACATTATATGGTAAAGAAATTAAAGAACCAATGAACATAATACACCTAAAATAATATTATGCATGATTTCACATCTTCCTTATTCATCCTACATTTGGTTTGCTTGCTCATACTACATGACTTCTTGTCATACTTTGCATGAATTTCTTGATATTTTGTTCCATTGTGCATCTTTTCTTGTCATATAGTTACTCTTTGCTACTTGCTTATATTTAATTTTACTCCTTGAGCATATAGATCCTTTGGGACTTCACAATGAGGAAAGTTATAAAACCTAATTAGGTTTTAGCTCACATGCATTGCACTCATACTAGGTCATTTATGCTTAGTGAACCCCAAACCAAGGTCACATATCCATGTATTTTTTATTTCATTTTATTTGTTTTCATCAATAATTCTTTTCTCTTCTCATATATTTCTTAATCTTGAAAGTTTCAACAATAAAAATAATTTTTTTCCAAGTTAATGGATATAGTTCTTCCTCAATCGTATATTTTTTGTCCTTTGAAAGATTTTAATTATTTATTATTTTCTCCAAGACAGAGGATATACATTCCTTCTATTTGCTCATCTCGTTTTGCTCATGTTTTTTATTCTTGATATTTCAATTGTTAAGGTATCCTCATGGTATAGGGTAGATACCATATGAATATCATTTATAGTGTTCATATGGCCACTAACTATCTCACACAAAACTCTTAGCTATTAAAATTTCAAAAAGGACACACACATAATATAGTTTACTTCTTGCTTCTCTCATTGTTCTATCTTCTTTTTTCCTAACACATGCACACACATGTTTTTGTTGTGCTTTTATTTTATTACCCATATTATTGCACACACCACACCCCTATCAGGTCACACTCATTTTGGTAAATCAATCAAACATTACACCCCATACGAGATAGCTTCATGGCCACCAATGAGAACCAACCTCCACATCAGGCCATTTACAAGCATACATCTGAGTAGGTATCTCTCCACATCAGCCATTAGCAAGAATCACACCCATAGGAGGTAGCACTCCATACTTTTTATTTTCATTGAGAAAAACACCTTCATAGGACAAATTCATGGTCACTTGTGAGCACTACACACATAATAGGTTTTTCTCCATCCTAGACCAATTGCAAGTATACATTCTCACAATGTTTCAATCCGTATTTTCTTTCTTTTTCACTTAGCTTATGATAATTTGATCACACTGATCCCTTGTAGTCTACATTGATTCAAATATCATGATCTACCCATATTTTTAATTTCTTTGACCTTTTCTTGACCTTATCCTTATTTTTTTTGCACTTCTTCTATTTATTTTCCTTTTTTTCTTCTCTTTTTTCAAATTTATACCCTATCCTTATGGGGTATGAATTCACTCTAAGATGAATTCATGGTAATTTTTTTATGGGGCATAAATTCAACTAGAGTGTTGTTTTTATTTTTTCTTATTGTTTATCTTCTTTTCTTTCTTCCATCCCCTTTTCTTGTCTTCATTCACTTCTTTGATCATTTTCTCATGTATTTTATTTAGATAGATTAATTCATTTTACATTCATTAGATAAGTTCATTTTACATTTATTTGTTAAAGTCATGCATTGCATTCATTCATCATGTTTGTGGATAGTCATGCATAAAAAATAAACAACAACAAATAATCAAACACACAGTAAAAAATAAATGCAACGTGATATATTTATTGAAAGTGGTTGGTACATGTCCTGGATTTGTATGATATAGTCCAAGCCTAACACACTCAATCCTTCCCAAGAATGCATGCCACACTCAAAATTGACATGTCACAATGATCCCTATCATAGTCTTGTGAGCTAGATTCCCCTACCATATGTATTGGAGTTGGTCCTAGTGGAGGCATGTTCATAGATCATGAGACAGACTATGTATGTGATGAACTCCATTATCATAAGGAGGATGATGGAGGAACCCTTTACTATGTAGGTAATTATTGGTAGTACATCATCTAGTAGTAATTATCCCTTTGCACTAATTACTATAAGTCCTCCCTTACCCTCTATAGCTCCTCTTATAATAGTTGGACCCCCTATCCTTGTTGTCTACTAGTTATGTTAGACATCCCCTCTACCTAGGCTTGTTGTTGCTCCCGCTCCAATTGAACAATATCTTCCTTGAGGTGGTCTACCTTTGACCTTACTACATCTCTATCTAATGTTATAATGACTTGTGCAATAATGGCCTAATACTTCTCTAAGAGTGTAGTGTTTAGGCCTCCCTAATGACCTATAGCCTCTTGGGCCTATCCTATCGAAGTAGGTCCATATCCCTCTACATAGCTACATCCTAGCCTATAATTCCTTCACCTCCCTCATTGGGTCTTCCAAACTCATGATACAACTAGGTCCTACCACACCCACTATAGAGGCATCTCTTTTTACTCTATTTGACCTAATATTTATCCATATGGGGGCACCTCTTGATGTCGTCACTCCCATTATGCTTGGTATACTGATGATCATCTTGAACTATACCTGTGTCTCCCTAAGTAGGTTTAAAACCCTCTCTAACAACCTCTACCCATACCTATACCAATGTCTCCCTAAATAGGTTTAAACCCCTATATCACAACTAAATAACACATCATGTGGTCTCTCAAAGTTCCAACTACACCCATTGGATCATGACCAGGTACCTCTACTTGCATTGATGGGGATATCCTTGGGGTTATAATACCCTTGTACAATATTTAGTACCTAAGATATACCCTAACATCATCCACTCCTAGGTCCACATAGAGTGGGTCATCTAGGTCCTTCTCTATGGCCTCCCCACATCAAGGTCTCCTTTAACCCTTGATGGGTCCCATCACACCCTCCTAAACCAATAGTTGTCGAGATTCTAGTATCTATTAGAGGATGTTAAACTACCATTATACTCAATCAAACTGATATAGCTCTATATCATCCCTCTCTATCACCACCCATTTGATCCTCTATAACCTTGCCAACTCCTCACATCCTTAACCCATATAGGGCATAGATACCATGATCACCATATTATTTGGTGTGCATGTAGCTCATCTATCATCCACATCCCCAGTGATAGAATACTAGCTTACATCCTCTAGACTCACTCGTAGTCTTAGGACCATCTATATGTTGTTGGGTGCTCTATATCAAACAATGGTCCTGGTAGTGCATGAGGTCTTTAGATGACCATGTGCTCCCAAAACCACACCTAAATAAAAGTAATGTAGACTAGCACTATTTTTCACTTGTACATGATATTGTATAATATATTGTACAAGTGGGTCAACAGATATGCACCCCATGCAAACCTAACTTATTGGTCTCACATGTCTGCTACAACCTCTACCAATGCCCATGGAAAACATTTTCTACTCATGTGGTACACTAAGAACCCAACCTCTACCCCATAGAGTATTGTTGTCAATTTTTTGATCCCATATCATGTGGGTGTCTCATCTACATGGAGTCCAATATATTGGATGTCATAAGTTGGGTCTCTCAACAATCAATGTAGTGCTTCCTGATGCCCCCATGCTCTATAAACTACTCTCCTTCTAATGAGGATACACAAGATTTACCACACATCCTCCAACGTGATGATCATCTCTCTCATTGATAACTAGATGATCAACAAATCTAAGTACCACCTCTCTATTAGTATCATCAATAGTGTTGTATTCACCTCCACCTAGATCATCTCTTCCAGATGTGGTAGCCCTAGTACCCATAGGTTATCTCTCTCTATTGTCGTGAGCTACCGAAATGCCTCCTCCAAGGTGCTCGACTACTACTCCCTACTCTCAAGTAGATCATGCTACAAACACAAACATTAAAAAAATTTTGTTAGTTTCATCACAAAAAAAAACAACATAAGAAAAAATTTAAGCAAGTTAATCTCATTTTCTCTCTTCTTCTTCTCTCTCTTTTCTTTCTTTTCTCTCTCTCTCTCTAGTTATTTTTATCTTCTTTTATGAATTCATACCCTATACTTTTAGGAAATAAATTTGGTTGTTGTCAATGTATAGTTGAATTTATGGTTGGCTTCAAAATTTGCGTTGGGTTCCCATGTTGCAATTTTCTCTAAAAAATAAAAAAATCATAAAAGTTTGAAAAATATAGTAAAACCCTAGTCTAGAAATTGATTTCTTTTCCTTATCCATGCTTTATTCACTAATGTGCTAGCTCTTTTTTGCTTCTTCACGTGATGAAAAAGAATTTATTTTCACCCCCCTCCCCTTTTCTCTCTCCTATTTTTACTTTTCTTATTTTGTTTACTTATTTTTTCTTCTATTTTTGCCATTTCAAGTTTCTTTAGGAATTTAGAATTCCATCTAGAACATGAGGGGGAACCCTAGTCTTGGGGGCATTAATGACATTAATGTCTCACAAAGCATGCAAATTTTTAAAGTGTTCAAAATGACACTATTTTTACACTATTCCTTTGTTTAAACTAGTCACCCATTTTTGTGTTTGTCATTTTTTTCCTATAGGTGTCTACACCTTTCTTTGACACATTTATTAGGCCATAAATGCATCAAAGAGGGGGTAAAATGTAGACACGAAAAATTTACCCATAAAAATGAGTCATTTTTCCCTAGAATTCCTAAGAATTTCCTCAAATTTTCTACGTGCAATTTTGGACTTCTTTACCCTCCTTTAATTTGCTTTTCCTCATAGCCTTTCCAAATTTGTGGTTGTCCCAAGACTGGGTGTAGATTCGGTAATTTTAACTTTTTCTTTATAGAAACCCAAGTTTTTGGTCAATCTTTGTGATGTCAATTCTTAGCCAAGGTTGTTTTTCATTTTACTACTTAAATCCCTCCAAAAATCCTATAATATAGAAGGATTGGACGCCCTTTTTCTATATATATCCCTTGTGGATTGTATATTAATCAAAATGCTCTCAAATATTTGATGTTTTTTGGAATTCTTTGGTGCTTTGCTTCTGTTGTGTCTCTTGTGATTTGATGTTGGGTATAAGCAGGTGGAGAAGCCTTAATGATATATTGTACACACCATTTTTCCTCTAGAGAAGGAGAAGAGGTCTTCCACCTTGGTTTGTGCCTTTACACTTGCTTCATCCATAATCCTATTAGGTTTTCTATATGCATTATTAGTTTTTAGATAATTTTAATTGTATTTTGCATTTATAGGTCAATTTAAAAAGACTTCCTATAAATTCAAGCCCCTCCTATACGGGGCATGAATTTATTTTGTTCTTCTTCTTTTTTGAATTCATGACCCCTAATTACAAGGCATGAATTGTTTCATAGTAGTTTGGGGATACATTTTTTCTCCCAAAATCCTATGTTCTCATTTGCATACTTGTTTTCCATTGCATCCATTATGTTTGCACTATGTTTTCACTATTTCATGTTGTTATATCTTAATTTTCTTGTTCCCAAAGTTCAACAATCATTTTCATTTTCAAACGATCATCTAAAAGGACCAAGGGGGATTGAATGCTATGCCTCCAAGCTTAGTCACATAGCATCCTATGTAGAACCCCAAATACTGATCAAAATTTCAAATTTTTTGAAGTTGTTTTATAAGTTTGATCAAATTCATGGTCATGGATTTACAAGGTATATATTTGGCTAGTGTAAACTACTAGATCAAGTAAGTGCTATGATAGATCTATTAGGCTATTTATTATTTTCTTGTATCTATTTTTGTTCATTTCCATATTTATATAATAACAAAAATAAGGCATTTTGATTTCATTTCTAGGAATCAAAAGAGAAAAAAACATATAGTTTACATCTAGGCTAATCTTGTTTGTTCATTCTCTAGGTATCTTTCTTGAAAAGAACAACAAATTTAATTTCTTATAAAATTAGGGATAGTCCTCATTCAACCAAATAATAATTATAGGAATAGCTTCAAATTTGCTTGCATTATTGTTCTTTAATTATTTCTAGTTTAGATCTTAACAAAGATAAAAAATTAGGTGCATGTTCACATAAACACATCAAACCCCTTCCATCCTAGACTTGGAGTAATTTCTTAAACCATTCTTGGTGAACCCGTCGATACCCCAAGCCCTTGAGTGTAGAGGAAACACAACAACCCTATGGTCACCTTGGCTCCCAACGTATTCATCGAGAATCTTACATGGTGGGTAGTTTTCTCTCCTCTATAGTTCCATAGTCAATTGTGTTCTTATCAACTATTGGATAAATGATCCATTTTCATACATATCCTATAGGAAAATGGTCTATTCTCATACTTGATATATTGAACATATTCCACTACTTTATCAATGATGATAACTTCCTCATTGCAAGTTTCATCTATCTTTTGGTTGATATAGATTCTAGCAATATAAGCTTTGGGTCTAGTTCTAATGGTAGTATCCATTGCTAGAAAAAATCCTACCCAGTTCTCTATAGCCATTAAAAAATTTTCTTCCTATAACTCCATGGGAAGGCTTGGTAGATAGATCCAAACCTATAATCTTTGCATGGACTCAAGTTTTGGCCTAAAGCCTCTTTTTTAGAGTCTCAATTATAAACTTGCTTGGCCCCAAAACCATGGGTACCAATCAAGAATTCTCTATAAATATTCATTACAAGTGAAATTAAATAGTAGAAAAATTATAGGAAAGGAGGATACACTTACCTCTCCCCTATAATTCCAATTCCCATAAATCTATTGCTAAATGCTTTCCAATGCCACTTGAGCACCTACAAACTTTCCTACTAGGGCCTTTGAAATTAATGATGTGTGTTCTCTAGAATACCTTTCAAAATATTTAGCTCCCTATCTACTAAAATTACTAGTTATAAGAAAGGGATATGATCCACTAAATCAGTCATAATATATAGAATTATCTAGATTCATTTATTTTATCCTTCCCTATGCCTTCTACTCCATTCAACATCGGGTTTTGTTGAAATTTGTGTAATTTTATTTTGTTTAGGCCAAGGCAAAAAATGTGAAGCAATGCATATAAACAGTTTTAATATAGCCTACAAGCATGTTCATGTAAGTCTATGGGTCCCTATCATATTCCCTTAGTGGTATTGATTAATACACCTTCATGGATAACCTTTCTTAAAAGGGTAATTTATTATTATTTTATTGTACAGTTAACCTTAAGGTTAAGTTTATGTTGGCCTCAAGATAACCTCTCATAGAAGATTTGGTGTTTTGGGGATTTGGTATAACTATAAATACCCCTAAATGAGAAATAATTTGTATTATAAGTATGAATAAAATATGATATATTAGGGTTCCCATGGGCACCCACCTTGTTCTTATTTTTACCTCTCTTTGTATTTCTACTTCATATATGAATTTTCATTCCTAATTTTTTGCATATAATTGTGGTGAACACATGTTTTGGAATGTTTCAAGAAATATTGTAAATTCAAATATGACATAATATTTAGTTTCAAACTAGCATCATTCATAAACAAAAGATAAATTGGTCTACTGGTGTTTAAGGGAATCTTATTTAGGTCTATGCTTTTAAACTTTTTAAAATTTAAAATTTTCAATTTTTGTTGCTTCTTTTTCCAACTAAAAAATGGATTGGTTTGTTTTTTCTTCATTGCATGGACCAATTTTCTATGTCCATGTGTATCCATTCAACTTTGATACTAAAAAGTGTGATTTTTTCAACATGGTGATTGCAATGGTAAGTTTACATGCTTACAGTCGGGAGAAGAGGAGTTTGAATCTTGGTGTTTTTATTATCAGCAATCATATTAGATTTTTCTTAGGAGTCCCTTCTTATTCCACTTGCAAGAAGGTAGTGACATGTTGGTAGAGGTAATGCTTGGTTATGAAACCATCACAATGTAATTTTAACAAGACATGCAATAGTTTCAAGCTCTTTTTTTTTTAATAAGGTGAAGCATAAGTTCCAAAGAATGTATCATATAGCTCTCTTACTAACTTTAGGCGGTGACATAGTGGTTTGACCTTTTTTTTAAATGGACAAGATCACTAGTTTGAATCTTGGTAGTTGTTTTCTCTTGTAATTCTCCTCAAAATTATTTTTTTAAAATGGTTTCCTCTCTTTTTAAACTCAAATTCCTCCCTCTTGGTCAATTTCGATATGGTCCAATGTTTGGTTTAACTTGAATAATTAATTAAAATGTCTCAATGATCATGAAATTACTAGAAGAAAGGAGTAAGATTTTGGAATCTTCTTCATGTTAATGAAATGAAATATGATTTTCACATTAGAGAGAAAATTTATCCTATTGAGGTATGTTCTACTTTGAAATATTTCTATGGAAAAGCAAGTGCTAATGAAGATAATAGAATAGATATAGAGCTCTCCAATATCAAAGTATTTTAGTAATGCTGAAGAATATATATCTCACTTCAAAGCTGTCAACTAGGTATAATAGGAGGCATGGTAAAGAGTGTTAAATATTATGTCAAATATATTACTTGAAATATTTATCCTCCTTTATATATAGTTGTCTTGGTTATTTATGTGAATTCTATGACTATCAAAGAGCCATAACCTGTCTCTCTTAAAGGATTTTTCAAGATCCTAATACAATACAAAAGCTCATCCAAAAGAATCATGGAGATATTTCTCATACACAATCATCCAAAAGACTTCAAATAAATGGATTATAACATTTGGTTGTCTAAGGGTAAATCTAAGGTTTCAAAGAAGTCAAATACTTGTGAGTATTGCAAAAGGAAAGGAAAATCCATCAAGAATTCCAATACAAGGATAAAGAAGAATGAGATAAGATATTTGAAAGGTGGATACAAGCTTTGTGATTATGAAGATTAGGATGAAGGTATAGTGTATTCCCACTAGAGCATCCATTATGCGGGAAGGTTTTACCTCTAATGCCTTCTATCCTTGGCCATCTTAGCTTAGATTATGGGGGAGTGTTGATATTTGTGTAATCTAATCTTGTTTAGGCCAAGGATAAAGTTTGAAGGAGGTCTTATGATAAGTATTAATGTAGCCTATAGGCATATGTTTATGTAATCCTATAGGTATTCATAATTTATTTAATCCTATGAGAATGTTCATGTAAGCCTATGATCTAGTTTTATATTTTATCCCTAGTGTTATTAGTCAATCCACCCTTATGGATAACCTTGTTTAAAAGGACAATTTATTATTATTTTATTATAAGGTTAATCTCAAGGTTAAGTTTATGTTGTATTGAGGTTAACCTCTGATTTGGTATTTTTTATCAGTATAAATATACCTAAATGAGAATCCATTTGCATCATAAGCATAAATAAAATGTGAGATATTGGAGACAAGCACCCACCTTCTACTTCTCCTTGTCATATCCCTTCATATATTTACTTTATTTACTATTGTTTTATTTTAATCACATTTTCTTATTTTTTGTATATGGTTATGGTGAATGCATATTTTAGTATTTTTATGGAAATATTGTAAATTCAAACATTTTTTGTCTATTTGATTTTGCTCCACATTTGGTCGAGGTTTTTGACCCCGTAGGTCTTCAACCCCACTAGTCACCAAATACTCTCTTGATTGAGTAAAACCCCTAATTGGATTCTATACCCCACTCGTGAATATTTATTTTAGATTTTTCTTGAAATAGCTTTCCACCTAGGTTTGTTCCAAAAAATCCACATGTCCTCTCCCCCCAAAGGAATACTATTTATTTTTAATTCCAAGGCCTTTGTTCCATGGATATTTGCTTTTACATAATTTTATTGGATTTTTGACATTGTTATTGTTTTTGTTCGCACTTGCTCCATTGAGTTGATAGAATGTTAGACTAATATTATAATATCTTTTTCTAAAATATTTTTATTCTTTTTTTTTATAATAATTTTAGAAAATATGTGTCTAGAAAAAGTGGACTACATGATTCAATGCCTATTTTTATTTTGACTACCATAACATGAATAAAAATAAATACTAAAATAGAATTTTGGACTACAAGTATTTATTCATGTCTACCCCTAGGTCTTGGTCGCCTTCTTGATATTCATCACCTTTAATGTATTTTAGAAGCTCATTCTAATTTTTTGCACTTTCATCATCGAGCTTGTGTAAGAGGTAGTTGCAAGGCAATTTATTATCAATTTTGATTATAATTTTTCCTTTGGGCTCCTTTACATGAGTATAGTCCATTGCTAAGGGACCATCCCTTGACAATTTTCACATCCATTCCTTAGATATCAATATCCTAAAGTATATGGATAGGTCTACAACTATCACCTCTTTAACTACCATAAGCTCTAGATATTAGGCTATAGTCATGACTATAACTTTGAGAACATCATCTTTATTGACTATTATTTTATCCATTTATATTATATACCTAGCCATATTAGTCTAAGGAATGCCTATCTCTTTGTAGATAACCTTGGGCATAAATACAACCACTACACTTGAATCCTATATGCAACTCTTGAGAATATAATTTTTTATCTTGAACATCACATATAATGGGGGTAGTTAGGATTTATAGTTTTGGAGTACTTTGCAAATTAGACATGCTAACCTAGATGTCTAATAATTGTTTGTCTATCAGTTTCTATTGTTTTTCTACATGATCTATAGTAGACTTTGCCTTCTTATCTTTAGTGTAACTTCATTTCTATTCCTTCAAGGCTTCTTGAAGTACCATTGTCCATGTGAGGCTAATACTTCTACCATAATTACCTTGGTCATTGTTCTCTTCATATCATCCATGATTTTTAATTTTGCAAAGAATCCCTCATTTCTTATGGAAAAATTTAGGGGTGGTTGTTCACCCATAACTTGTAATAGGGGTATTTTAGTATCCTTTTGACTTCATTTTGAAGTGATTAACTTATTTTTTTCCTTCCTTATTTTCAGATCTATAAATTATCTCTTGACCTCCATTATGTTTTACCTATTTATTCACTTTATCCATCATATAGCCCTTATCATTTGAAAATTGATGATTTCCCTTTTGAGGTATGTTTATCACTTTCTTCCTTGTATTTTACCTCTCCTTTTGCGTTTATTATTTCACTACAATAGGCACTTTATCGTTTAAGTGTAAATAAATCCTTCCCATTCTGAGGATATTTATACCCTTTATAGTGTCAACATACTTATTAGTTGATTATTCTATAGACAACTTCCTTCTACCCCTAGTTTCAACTCCTTACTAGTTGGAAAATATGATATTGTCTTCAAAATTTAACTCCATATATTCCAATAGTGCTAGAATTTTCTAATATCACTTTTTTTTTTTTTTAAATTTACATGGTGGAATCGATAGCCGCCATGAATCCGAGTAGGTTGTCCAGCTTTTATGGCCGCCATAGTATTCTACACTGTCTACCCTAGAAGCCGCCACACAGATCTTCGCGTAGTCCGCCCCTATAACCACCATGCCACAATCATTTTAAACCTTTTACGCCACTGAAAGAACTAGGAAAGGGACAAGCATTCAGTCCGGCGAGGCCCGAGATTTGAACCTTGGACATCCGCCCCCTTATGTGGTTTGGATGAACCAATTGGTCTACACCTCGGACCTTCTAATATCACATTTTTAGAATTAGGTAAGGTAGGTAATGATTTTGGATCTTGGGGCTATTGGTATACAATAGAATTTAATGTGGGATTTGCTTGGCCAATGGTGATTGCAAGAACCCTGATGTTCTTGTGTAAATTTGATAAATAATTTAATATAAATTGTACTCACAGGCAACTTAAAAGGGGGCTCCCTCCTTTAAATATTTAATACTACATTTATTCTTCTTCTTGGATGATTTGTGTGAATGGACAACCTAATATATATATCTACCCTAAAGCTACATTGGTGAAGAGACGTGATGGTTCACGTTATGAAGAGATGCAATGGTTCACTTTATGAGTTAATAATATAATAATTAAATTATTAATAATACTAACTACTACTAACTAATAATGTGAGGATGGAGGATATTAACATGCCACCCTAATTAAAAAAAGTTTTTACTCAAAGCTCAAAGTGAGGAGCTTTATATTTTGTTTTCCAAGAAGGATTTGCATAAGTTCTTGGACTCTTTTAATGTCATCCTTCCGTAGGAAGGGATATCAAGAAGGAAAGGAATTGAAACCCTTCGGGTTATTCAAATGCCTTAAAATGATGCATATAAATATGTGGTAAAACTTCTACATTCTCTTCTTGTTCCCTGGAAGAGGAAATGAAGGAGTGTGCAGTCACCTTTTTGCCTTGTTTTTGAATAGGTTTGACCCTGTGGAGATAACTCACTATTGGAGAGAAAATTGAGTGTAGTTATTATAGAGTGCATGTTTGGCCATAATGAGTCACTTCAGGAATGTCTACCTCATCCTTGACTGATGCATTGATCACTTTTGGCATATCAAACTCATTGTCTTTATTGTTGTGAGTAGGTGTGCTAGGCACTTCGGACACAACTACCTCATATTCACCTTTTAGAGATTGACAAGGATCAACTTCCTTCAATATATACAATGTTAGTGTAACACATTTATGATGGGATACAAATTTCTCATCACAATTATCACAGAGGTCTTTTGCTCATCATTACTTCACTTCCTTCAGGCTGAGGTACTCAACCTGCAAGGGTCGATTAGGTTTTGGGGTATTGTAAGTAGTTTGTGCTTTTCTAATAGGTGTTTTTCCTAATCGACGTTGAGCATTGAATTTATCTTTGGATACTTTGGCCAATCCATATGTCTGCATCATGGTATAGGGATTGAACCTTGTCATATCAATTCTAATTTACTATTTCAATCCACTAATTAAGCTATTGATGAGAATAGATTCATCCAATCCTATGTTGTGTTTGGTGATATCCTCAAACTGAGTTTGATACTCACACATGGAAGTGATTTAACAAAAATATTTGAGAAATTCCCACATCACTGGGTCCCACATGGCTCTAATACAAAATGCAAGAACCCTAATGTTCTTGTGTAAATTTGATAAATAATTTAATATAAAATGTAATCATAGGCCACTTAAAATGGGGCTCCCTCCTTTACATATTTACTACTACTTTTATTCTTCTTATTAAATTATTTGTGTGAATGGCCAACCTAATATATATATCTACCCTAAAGCTATGTTTGTGAAGATATGTGATGGTTCACGTTATGAAGAGATGTGATGGTTCATGTTATGAAGAGATGTGATGGTTCACTTTATGATTTAATAATATAATAATTAAATGATTAATAATACTAACTAATACTAACTAATAATGTTAGGATGGAGGATCCTAAAAGTGATAGCTTTTTGTACCTGACATTGTTGAGTGTATCGTATAGTATAAGAATACCTAATGACACTAATGTATTTAGCAAGATCATTCCTATCTTTAAAAGGAAGGCAACATGTTGGTTTAGCTTCTATATTGGAATTAACCATGTGATTTTAAAACTAGTTTGCTTCTTGATTAGTGCCTTGTTAAGGTACTTCATATTTTATCAAGTATGGGATTTGTGAGGCTAACAATTCTTTGGTTATTACCATTTTTGTTTTATAGTATTTATCTTATTTACCAAAATATTCATCACCTTTAGCATTTGTTCATCATAAGATTGTTGTTGTGCTAATTACGAGGCTTGGATGGAGTGGAGAGGGATGTAAGGCTACTATGGATGATGTGCTTTGGATTGGATGGATGATGATGTATGGATATGTGGAAGAATTCATGGGATCATTTGGTTAGGGATTAGGGATTGGAGAAAATTTGGGCATAGAGTTTTGCATAGGTGTATTTTATGAGGTTTGGTCTACATAGGCCATTGGAAGGATGGGGGTGTATTTCGTACTTAAACAAGAATATATTTTCCTCTAACTACTTCTTTGAATGTTGTATCTAGTGTACAATGATTAAAATTTTAAAACATTAGTGCTTATTGCTAAGGTATTCCTCCTAAATGCGAAGAATAAACTTAAATGTTGATAGCTCGTTGATGTGATCTAGTGTTGTCTTATTATAATTTATATCAAAGGTAATTAAATCCATCTTAGCCACTAAGGTAATCATATAATATACTACTAGGTTTAAAGGGACTTGGTAGGTCCAATCAAGAAGTTGGTTTTGAGGCATAATGGATGCTCCTAGATTATTTTATTGAGGTAAATATTGACCATACTGTTGATGAGGAGGTACATTACATATATGGGAGATGTGTATGAATGATATGGAGGGTATAGATAAGGAGGGTAATAAGGTGAATGATATTAATATGGTGGATTTTGGCAAGCCCACTATTGACTAGGAGGGGGATAATTCAACCCTATTTATGAGATTTACTGGTTTTGAGAAGGTTGAATTTGTGCATTGTGTTGTGCTCGACTAGATGGAGGTAGTGCTAATCCTTGGGTGTTTCCTTGGGGTACCTATAACCCAATTTATCTAGCCATCACTTGTGTATTTTAGAAAAAAATAGATTTAAGTCTAAGGACCCTATTGGTATTGAATATTGACCTAAAGGGATGTTGGAAGTATTCAACAAACAAGATTTAGTTAGGCTCTATGCCAAATGGGTGCTTGCAAGAGGTATATTTTATGTACCAAAATACATATGTCAATTATAGATTTAATTTATGAAGAGTGGTTTGGTTACAAGGTTGTTCACATCAACCAATACCAATTACAAGGGGTTGGTGTAAATTACCATATGAGCTACATGAGACCAAGTAGGGTTTAGTAGTGAAGATAAATAACACATTTTTTGGCTCAAGTGGAAGATTTATGATGGTGTATACCCTTGGCTAACTAGATCAACCATGGGGCTATTTCATTTTGATGAGTTAGGACTAGATACTAGGATATTTTTGAACTTGTCTTCTTGATGTACCCATACAATAAATATTTCTTTGATCTTTCCTTTAGCCATCCTATGGTGAAATGCAATGATGTCTATTGTTTGATGTTCTCTTTCTACTTTTTGAGCTTAAGATCATGTATTCATAGGATTGTACCTACATGGATATTTTATCAAGAACAAAATCTATGAAATTTCTCAAAAATTTAAAAACCTACTAATTGAGTGATTCACTTACTAATTGGACGAATTCGTTTGTAATTATGAGTGATTTTATAGCTAGATATAATTTTAAAAATGATGAAAATTTGAACAATTCACTTGAAAAATCAAATAATTTGCCTACTTTAACAAGTGATTTTCTCGTTCATCTAAGCTTAGAAAAAATTATAGAAAGAGAGGATTGCCCAAGCAAATCACTTAGGATGAATTGCTTGCAGGACTAAATAAATCACTTGGGATGAGGGAGGGAGGAACAAAATTGTATTTCCTAGCAAATCACATCCGAAACCTTGAGCGAATCACTTGCTAGACCAGGTTTAGAAAATTTCATCATTTTGGAGTGAATTTCTTACTTTATCAAGTGAATTTCTTGTTTTGCACTTAGTTAAAATTTAAATTAGAATTTTCCTTATGTTATTTTACCTATGGGAGATTCATATACAATATTAAATTCATTTTTTTATGTAGCTTGAATGTTGTTAGAATTTCCTTTGCAAAATTTGTAGTTTTTTGGAGCTTAGATTGGAGTCACCATTCACAAAGTAACTATACATTTTAATAATAAATAACAAAATTTTGATACAATTTTAGGAAAAAATAGGCTTGGAAATATAAACAAAATTAGGCAAATCACTTTTAATTCAACCTATGAAGATGCAAGTTCAACTAAGTGAATCACTAACTAAACCGAGAATTCACTTATGACCATTGAGTGAATAACTCACTCTTTATCACCTAGGAAAATTTTAAAATATTGCACAAAATCAAGTAAATCACTTGCTTTTAATAGTGAATTGATTTCAAATTTAGATTTTAGTAAAATATTTAATTAATTTTGACCCAATCACTTTATTGACGATGGATACATTTATGGGCATAAAAATTGAGGAAATTTAACAAAAATTAATAGAAATATAGGTTTATCCCATTGAGTCTGCCAAAAACAATGTTGATGTAGTGAATTTTCCTGATTTCTAATAAGTGTTGTGTCCAAAATCTGAGTTTTAACAAGGTTGGATGGGTTTTCCAAAGGCTTTTGTATACCTCTTAAATCCAACTTTCTATTGTCCTTGTATTTATATCTAATCTAAACCTAAATGCATGAAAATAAAGTGTAAAAATGGAAATTACATAAATGTAAAGTGCAAGAAGTAAATTTGTTAAGATTAGAGTATGAGAAATGAAAGAAAATATGGTTGCTACACCATAGCAAGAAAAATATGCAATCAAACAAAACATGGAAAATTGAATAATATCAATATTCATCCATTCATTTAATTATAAAATTAATAAGTGAATGAGAAAATGGGCTAGAAAGGTCATGCCACAACTACTACACACTAAGAAAAATAGGAGGGTGGAACCACTGATGAGATGCATAAGGATTTTTTAATTTCTTATGACCTCATAAGTACTAATCACAATGTCAATTTTACAAAGTGTAGATCTAAATTCTCATGGCCAAAATATAATTACAATGAGGGCCATAGATCCTAATTATAGCAAATATTTACCCTGAGTAACCTGGGGTGAAAAACAATCACTTCTAGAAAAATTAAATAGTTGGGGAAACTTTAGAAAAATGTTGCACCTCCAAATGTTTCATGCCTCTAATTATGCCTGTAATAGGCTTAGAAGGCTCCAAATATTCTTAGCATGTTAAAAAATTCCAAAAGAGTCACCTTTTGAAATATTTTCCTCATGATCCATGTTGATTTTCACCTTTTTCCCTCTTGAGTGATTTTCACCTTTGTCCCTCTTTGAGTGATTTTCTCAGGTTTTTTTGAGTGATTTGCTTGTATTTGTGAGCAAATTCACATGCTTTTGAAAAGAAAAATGGTCAACTTTGTTGAGTAAATTGCTGCCCTGAGCAATCAGTATTTTTTTTGAGCTAATTACTTTTTCAAGACAATCAAGGGAAATTTATAGTAAAATTAATAATTTAAAATTGAGCTAAAATTTGGGATTTTTGGGGTATTTTTTTTGCCTTCTGGCCTCTTTCTACAAATTATCACTTCCATAATTAAAAAAAAAATAACAGGTAATTTTAAAGTACTATAGTACCTTGTATAATATATCATCTTAGAGTGGACAAGATATTTTCAACTCCATGCAAGAGTGAAATGTGTTTTTAATACAAATTATATCTATTATTTCTCCCAACACTAAATTATGCCAAAGATCACTAGTTGGATATTGAAATCTAGGGCCTTGTTTGGATCCTTTAGATGATGTATAAGGAAGTCCCTCTAGTTGTAGAAATCATACTTATAATAGTCATATTTTATTGCCCTAGAGTTGCATGTCACTCACATAGTTGTGTCATCCAATATATTTAATTTAGATCTAATATCCTCTTCCCTGATACTTATGATCCTCTTCCCAAATCCTTATGATCCACTCACATAGTTGTATCTCTACTATATTCAATATGTAATTAGCATCCTCTTCCTTAATCCTTATGATACCATTCTTCCTCCCATAGTAGTGGCCTTATGATCCTCCCTTCAAAATCATGTTTTTCATCACATGCTTCAACTAGATTTGAGAAGTTTTAAACTTGGAACACTAATTTAATCTATAATCCTAATGTCTAGACTTAGTTGATGCTCCAAGAATCTTTGTTTAGTCCCAATTTATACCTCCTTAATTCCTCTTTCCTCACTTTAATAAAATAATGTTTGTACTTTCGTTTTTGCACTCACTTATAAGGCTCATCAAATATTTATTTTTATCTCTTTAGTGGAGGATTTATTTTATTCTTAACATCTCTTTCTGTTTACCTTATATTACATGGTAAACATTTAAATTTGGATGAGTACAATATGGTTAATGGTTGGTGAAGTGGTAGTAATAACATGAATGTGATGATTACTTTAGACATGAAAGGGATTGTAAAGTAAAAGTGGTATATGTGATGTTTAGTGGGTCTACGACCACTTTTGGAAACAATGAAAAGTGATTTTATAAGTTTCACAAAGCGAAGTGATTCACTGACTATGGTGGAGAAAATTACGCAGAAAAGGAAATAAAAATCACTCGATAGAGGGGACTTTGGATTTTTTTGGTCAAATTACGTAAATTACATTTAAAAACTTAGTATTTCTAAGTTGAATAGAGTATATTTCACTCAATGTGGAGTAAATCACCCTTTTATTTAGGTAGGCATTCTACACTTTGATGGGGCTATAGAAAAAGGTTCTTCGAGTCGATTAGCTTGTAGCCTTGAAAGGTAGTAAGGATGGATTGAGAAGCATGTATTTTGGATAAGCAAACCACCTAATATGTAAGGTCTTTCGTATCCTAAGTTGCAACTAAATATTTTCTAATAACAATGGTGAGCATGAATTTGGTTGTATAAAGAGGTTAAACAATGACAAAGCCTTCAACATGGCTACTAGAGGATTGAAATGGCGTTAGCTTTTGATGTTATATACTCAAAGATAACCCAACGACAAGATATAAAATGAGCATGCAATATTATATATATGATAATTAAAATATACTAAGCATTGCAAACTCATAAGAAACTTCTGAAACTACTCATAAAATTGCCTTTAATTAAAGCTCACAAAAATAGTACAGTGATATAAAATAGAGTTTCAAACTCTCCATATTCCTTACATGTTCTACATTGTATCTAGTATATCATATACTATGATTTCTACTTCCTCTCTCTCTCTCTCTATTTCACATCTATCAAAGGCCTATTTATAATGAGATGTGAATCTTGTCCTTCCACATACCTATGACTCCTTATTTTCCTATTATATTGACTCATGTACACATGGACAACATGCACATTTACATAATCAAGTACTTTGCACATTATAACAATACTTTTGCATTTATTATATTGCATAAAGTAAATACTCAAACCCTAATCTAAGACACACTCCTAATATAAATATATACCCAAGGTGGTACATAGGCTATAAAAAATAATGTAATATATTCCAACACCCCCCTGTATTACATTATTTGGTTATGAAAGACTTTAGTATTCAATATGGTCTTCATATTGTTCCTTCAGTTCATCTTGATCTTCAACCTATAAAACGATATCTGGATTTTTCTTGAAAGTATTTTCTTCCATCTTCATCTTTCTTATTATGGCATGCTTCCTCTTCTTGTTTCTCCTTCTTATTTTCCTTTTCTAAACCTTTACTAGTGATATGTATTCAATATGGTGAGTTAGTACATCATCGCAATAGGATTGGTTAGGATTTAAAACTTCATTGCTAATATGTTCATCGTTCTTTTGTTTCATGTCTTGAAAGAATTCAAAAATTATTAATGATAGATATATCATCAAACATTCTTCTAAAGTAAGAAAAACTATATTTGGAGAATTCCACAAAGTTTTGAAAAATACTTCATAAAGATAACCAATTAATGTCATAAAATTTCCTTCTTTTTCTTCTTTGAAAACCAAAGAGAATCTTTCTTTGGAACTAGTAGACAAGCATTTGTATCCATCAAAAGTATCCATTAGTTTTTGTGAGTAAAACTTTAGTTCATGGAACAATTCTTCAATATTAAATGCATCCATTAATATTTAATCCATGCTTCTTCTAATTTAATCCTTGAAGTAGAATTTATTATAGCTCCCTAATATTATATATTGACAATAGATTTTGATAGAATCTTTTATCTTTCAAAACTATTGAGGTTGACTACCTTATGACTCCCTAGTTTTGAATATATGGTCAAATTTGATAATATCTTTTCAATTTGTCAAATTTTGTAGAATACCTTATATCTCCCAAGTGTTTTGAATATGTGATAAAATTTGATAAGATCTAGTCAATTCTCAAGTTTTGTAGGATCAAATATCTAGATATAATTCCTTTTTGCTCTCTAGTATTTTGAATGTAAAATATCTTTGGTAAAATACTTAGTTTTCTAAGTTTTTCTATTGATTTGATTCCCTTTTGTCTCTATAATGGTCAAATTCAAGATAAGCACTTTATTTTTACCTATTTATGAATAGAAATCTAGATATAATTTTGATGCAATTTCAATTGCTAAAATTTTCTATCTTCAAGAATTTTAAGTTGTATTCATTATGTCCCTTAAATTTGAATAAGAGACTAACTCCAACGTATTTTTCCAACTTTTTATGTTGTGCTTCCAATGTCTTTCAATTTTCAATAAGTTAGTTTCCAAATTTCAAGAATTTATGTTGGTGATGAATTCCTTATATATCCCCATTTAGAAATTTGGAAAAACAAATATATTTGCAAATTCACTCTTTCCAATTTTATGTAAAAAATATTATTCCTCCAAGTTAAATTATTTGCAAATATGTATATGCTTGAATTTCAAATAAATAAATAAATAAAAAGGATTTCAAATTAAATCCTCCTTACTTCAAAATTCATTCAATAAATCATCTAATATCGTAATTCATCAATTCCATTCCTTATATATCCATTCAATTAATTAACACTAAGCACAATAGATTAAAGAAGATTTAACTTTAGTATATATATACCTTATACCTCCTTGAACTTTATGAAATGCAAATTAATTAAATATTTTATACCATTATGTAAATGGAATGCTATGTATTCGATCTATTCTCTGTGACTGCAACTTGCAGGTTGTTTTAGGTGTTATCCTCCTTTCAGTCTTCAATGCTAGATGGTGTCTTTTCACTACATTCAATGCTCTTCCTTGTATGGTGCTTTCTTATGGACTTTGACTATCCTCTTTGTGCTTATTATCCATTTTATGGTTGTTGAATGTGCTTAATATGCATGCTAAATATCGTTTGGATTCCTCCAACCTATCAATATTTTCCTTCTCATGTGTCACATGACACTAAACATCTTATTTAGGCATTTTCTTCTTATTGAGTTAATTCTACTTGGTTGGTGACATTATGACAATATGGACATTACTTTTGACAAGTGTCTTCCTTCCTCAAGGAGTGCTCATGGTTGGTTTGAAGAATTTATTTCCTCAATGGCTATAGGTTCTCCTTTTCCTCTGTGCCAAGTGGTACCCAATTTTATGCATGTTCTCAACAAAAGTGACAAATGGTAGTTGCGCTCCTCTCAATGCTTGCATGTAATTCTATAATGTCTTCCTTATTTTGATGCTCAAACTTGCTTACCCTTTCTTAATGCTCATAATATATTTTGCTACTCGATAGTTGTAACTTCTAACACATATTTTCTCCAATGTATTTTGTAACTCTCAAAAGCTTATTACAATTTCTTTGTTTCTAACGCTTGGTGGTGGCTCTTCTCCATAAATGGTTGCTCCTCTTCTACGATGGTGGCTCCTCCTATGGTGGTGCTCCAATAAATCTTCCTTGGTGGCTTTTTAAACCCTTTGCTCGATAGATTTTCAACATTGTTCAACTAGATATCCAGGCTTCTTAACTTGGGTAAAACCTTTGCCTTTTAATTTATTTATTTTCCAAGAAACTTGCACCTTAATCCTTGCTTTGGATCTATCCTCTAACTTCTTCTTTTTGTTGTATATTTTAATCCAATGTGAGTGCTACCTTCTTCAAGTTTTGGTGTCTTTACTTGGTTTCTTTAGACATATTGAGAATGCTATATTTGGGCACTTATTTAACCTTTCCCTACACAATAATATTGCTTCCTTCGTTGGCTTGAAGACTCTTTCTTTCATATATTTAATAGATCTATTATGGTGCTCTAGTAGCTTTAAAATAAATTGATTTTAATGCTAATATAATAAACTTTTGTAACACCAATGTGGCATACATTTTGGCCTCCTTTTGCAACTAAATTTATTTGTGATTTAATTCACATTTTTCTACCCCAAAATTGTAAAATTTGCAGCTCTAATTCCTTTCACTTTGCTACCTTAAACTTATCAATACTGAAGATCTGATTTATGTCTTCTTGTTGTCCAAAATTTTTTCTAGGTATTATCAAAATATTCCAATTTTTAGCTCTATTACTTATCCAATTTGTTTCCCAATCTTGCATTAATTTTCAGCTTTCAATCCTACCATTATTTTTCAATTTGCTAGCTTAAATTGCTACCTATTTTTCTTCAACCTTGTTGTCTAGGAATGTATAATATTGCAGCTATAACGGTATCCAATATTTCACCTTCAACTTTTCAAAATTTTAGCACATTTATTTGACCAAATGTTGTCCAATTCTACTTGCAAATATGCCCCTAAATTCTCCAAAATGCAACTCTAATATCTTCTCTTAATGCTACTCAAAATTGCAGCTTAAATATCTTCAAATTATTGCTTCCAAAATCTGATTTTCTCTCCTTATATTTTTGTCCAATACTCGCTCCTAACTTCTCCAAATTTCTACCTTCTTTTGCTACCAGGCCATCCTTCAATTGACTATTCAAGAGCACTTCACAATATGCCAATATATTCTCCAAATCATAGATATATGTCACCTTCAATTTGTTGTGCTCTGACTCTTCAACTTCTTTTGTGATAATCAATAATATTCTTCTCCTCAATGGTAGTCTTAAAAATTTTCAAATTGATGGCCTCTTCTATCTTCTTTCTCTTCCTTAGCTCTTCTTATTGAATTTTAACTTCAAATTGGGCCTATTTTTTGGCCTCTTTCTAAAGAATATGAATGTCTTGATATCTTAAAAATTAATTTCCAAAGTTTGACAAACTTGTTGCCAAATTCTTCTTCCTTTTGGGCTTGTTTTCAAATGGTGATAATTATCCCAAATTTATTTTTTAGGAGCTATTCCTTATTGCAATATTCTACCTTGAGCTTAAAATCTTCTCCAATGGCCACTTCTTCAATAGGCCTTTTCTAGCCTTCTTATTTATCCTTCCAAATTTACTTGAGACCTCTTCTATTGGGTCTTCAAATTATGTAACTCTTCAATTGGATCTTTTCCTTAGTCCTCCTCTATCTTCAATCTTCGATCTCCTATATTCCAAATCTGGAAGCTCTTCAATGAGATCTCTTCTCTTGGATCCCTTTTTCTCCAATATTCAATAGGGCTTCTCTTGACCTTTTTTTAGTCTTCAATAAGGTTGTTTCTTCTTTTTTTAATATTAAGTCTTCAATATTCTATGTGAACCTTCTTCTTGGGTCTCCTTAATCTCTAATATCTAATATTCTATGGGGAACTCCTTCTTGGGTCTTTCTCCTTATTTAATGTCTACTCTTTTGCTACAAATAGAAACTAATATGCTACAATAAAACTTAGATAGAAGCAAGTAATTACATACATATTTCTGGATCAATAAACTTCACTAGTTATCCTTCAATCTAGTGGAATACAATCTATGATGAGTCCTAGTCTTCATGATTTTTCTTGCAACCCTATGGAAATACTCTAGCCAAAAAATAACTATTTTTTTTGGAAATGCAATCTCCCTATCTCCTCTCAATATCTCTTGTGGTTCTTCCTATCTCCTATCGATCTCCCTTGTGCTCTGATACCACTGTTAGCTTTTGATGCTATATACTCAATGAGATATAAACCACAATATATAAAATATGCATGCAATATTAAATATATCATAATGGTAATATACTAAGCATGTAAAACTCATAAGAAAATTTTGAAACTACTCATAAAACTGCCATTAATGAAAGCTCATGAAAAAAGTACAATGATATAAAATGTACATCTCAAACTCTCCATATTCATTACATGTTGTACATTGTATCTAGCATATCATCTACTATAATATCTACTTCCTCTCTATATTTCACATCTATCAAATGCCTATTTATAATGAGATGTGACTCTTATCCTTCCACCTACCTATGAATCTTCATCTTCCTATTATATTGATTCATGTACACATGGACAACAAGCACATTTACATCATCAAGTACTTTGCACATTCTAGTAATATTTGTGCATTTATTATATTGCATAAAGTAAATACTCAAACCCTAATCTAAGACAAACTCCTAATCTAAAGATGTACCCAAGGTGGTACATAGTCATGTACCAAATAATGAAATATATTCCAAAAAATGGGAATTAATTAGTTGAAACATTCTTGCATAATAGTCGATATTCCATAAAATATGAGGTTAAAAGGTTTTAACCCCTCCTCTTATCTCTCACATGAATCTATAATTAATGTTTTGGGTAAACAATTGGCTCGAAAATTAGTTTTGATTTGCTTTATGTTTTTATTTTTTCCATCACCTATTTTCAAATCTATTAATTCTATTACATTAGCTATTCATTTACTATGTTGGAGGTGATTCACTCTAAATGGAGAAAATCACTTTAACTTTTTTGACTTTGGTAAGAAAACAAATACGTGTCAAAATCTAGAAAATAAGAAGAAGAGGAAGAAATAAAAAGGAATTTTTAAGTACCCTTTTCAAGGTTTTCACTCAAACTTGGAAATTTTGCAAACCTTGTTGATTGGGAGGAGGCATATATTGCTACAAATTTTGCACTAACTGGATAGACTGAGGTGGGAATTAGTTCAAGGTTTTCCTAGAAATTCTTGTATCTTATTTTGATCAGTTGGCACTTGAAAATTTTGAGCCATGCCTTGGATTGATTTTGGGATGTAAATTTTATCCATAGGGATTACTAATATAGGCATTGTGTGGAGTTGACTATTCTAGAGGTGGAGTCTTCTGGGTAAGTTTTGGTTAGAATAGTACATGTTGAAGGGTTATTTTAGACATTGGATACTAATGGTTGACTTACTCTAACTTGGGTATTAAAAAATACTAGAACTTGATTATTTGTAGGATTAGTCATATCAATTGAATACCCTATCTAATTTGGACATTAGGATGGAGTTTTTTTTTACATGGTGCATTCCCTAAAAATTATATGTATAAGTGATAGTAGGTCCAATGAATGTCTAGCTTTGATTTTAGATGGAAAATGTGTAGTCAAAAGCTAGTTGAAAATCAAGTAAATTTAATTCTTCAAACAAAATATTTTGAATTTGACTAGTTTGGTTAACCAGTAGATTTTTTTCCCTTTTGACAAAGTAAGATTAGGTTTTGGTTTAATTTTAGGATCATAATATTTATGTCCCATGCATTAACTTGTTCCTTCTTTTTATCCCTCATATTTTATCATCGGTATAATATCAGCTTGATTGGATAAAATACTTTGGTTGATTGCTATATATTTGAACATATGTTCATAAGCATGGATCCTTCACATATGTATCTACATGGACATAATTTTATGGTCAAAAATAAAAATTATGAATATTTTAGTGTGGAGCAAATCTCTCTACCAAGTGGAGTGAATCACTTTCTAGAATAGAATTTAAGAAAAATTTGTGTAGGAACGGTTCACGTAAATTGGTTTGAGAAAAATACTTTGGGATTGTAGACGAATCACTTTTCAGTATTTGAGTGAATCACTCCTTGAATTGGATTTTGTAGTTTTATTTTTAATTTTAAGCGATTCATTTCAAACATAGAAAATACTCCAAAATAGGGCAAAATGCTCCTTAGATGAAGACTTTATAAACCTTTCTTCAACTTTTTGTAAATCACTTTTTATCCAAAAATGTAATGTAATGCTAAAATCAAAGAAAATAACTCATTTTTTAACACTTCTTATTCTTTTTGATACTCTTTGTTGTTAATTAAAAATAAAAATAAAAACTTAAAAGTTTGATTAGGTTTAAAATAGAATTTTCATTTGCAAAGCACCTCTAAATATGAACATATATATACACACATACATACATACACACATACATATACAAAATTAGATTTTAAAAAGTGGTTGAGATTGATTTCATAATGGAAATCAAGCCCTTGATCCCACCAGGCATGCCAAAAACATGTTGGATTGCAGAAAAACCTAGCTTCTTATACACTCACAATTCTATTTCAACAAATTAGATAAAGGAAAGCATGTTCCTTTTAACATTTGAATTTAAGATAGCTCCCCATTATCTCAGCTAAATCTAATCTAATCTAAGCTAAATATGGAAATCAAATGCATGGAATTAAAATTTATAAATTTTGTATATGATAGATTGAATGTAAAAATATAAATATTATCATAATGAGGAGAGCGTGTATTCAAGAAACACATGAGAAAATTGAATAACAACTATGTATTTGTACACATATGAAATAGAAATAATAAATAACAATAAGAGGGAAAAAGGACGTTGCTACAATTATTATCCATTCCAAAATCCATGATGGGAGTGTCATTGATGGAAAGCGAAAGTCTTGAACTATTCTCTTATTTGAAAATGAACAATTACAATGTGGGTCTCACAAAGCATAACTCTGACTTATTCAAGGATAAAATATATTTACAATAAAGCCCATGGATCCTATTTATATAAATAATTCACCCTTGAGTTACCATGGGTGAGGAATTTATACTTCCATTAAAAGTAAATATTTGGGCTATCTTTAGCAAAATAATGTATCTCCAAATGTTAGATGCCTGTAAATACATTCCTAAATGTCTTATAAGCCTTTAAAAATGGTTAGTGATATCATTATATGACAAAACATCATTTTCAAATATCCTCCTTGGGATCTATGCACTCCTTGTTTGCATTTAGCTACCAATAAATGATTTTTTCCTTAAAGGGGAGAAATTTACTCCTGCATGGGAGTGCTTTGACTTTGTCTATTGAGCACTTTTCTCCAACTAAACCAATTGCATCTTAATACTTGATTTTAAAAAATTGGCTCTCTAGATGCTCAAATTACTTATTATTTGTTTTTGTAAGTTTTCAATATGTCAAGGACCCCAAGGTAGTAATAGAGTTACAATACTAAGTTATTGTTTAAAAAATTTAGCAAGACTTCAAATTTATCTTCTAAACATCTGTGTACAATTTAAAACTACGAAGATTTGAGTTTTGTAAAGGGTTTGAGTGTTAGACAATTGATATATTAAATGTTATGTTTTTAAATAAATTATTCAACAAATTATATTAGATTGAGAGATTCTCATAAAATTTATTTGTTTTAAATATTTTAATCTATCTCCTTTGCTATTTTCTTAAATATTCTCTTTATCTCTTTATCTCTTGTTTTTTTAAATAAAATAATCAAATTTTCAAAATTTAATCTTCTTTTGTTTGGATAAAATAATCAAATTTTCAAAAATTACTCTCTCTCTCTCTTAAAAATTTAGCTTACATTGTTCTCTAGCCCCACCCCCACCCCCACCCCACCAAAAAAAATCTAACAAACTCTTTTATATTTCAATTGATATATTTTC
This sequence comes from Wollemia nobilis, assembly GCA_028583015.1. Lineage (NCBI taxonomy): Eukaryota > Viridiplantae > Streptophyta > Pinopsida > Araucariales > Araucariaceae > Wollemia > Wollemia nobilis. The sequence continues at coordinate 23,966,245 of JAQPPZ010016892.1, forward strand.
AAATGAAATATTTAAAAAATATAATAACTACCTCATTAAAAACTTTGTTTTTCCTTGGTGGACCTAAGGGTTAAAACTTTGGAAGTCTAAATAGGAGATTTAAGAGAGGTTTAAGGTTTGAATCCCATGAAAGGTAGAGTTGTATATCATACTTTAATGTATTATCATAAAAATTCAAATTGATGATAAATAATCTATGGTTCCCTACTTAGAAATAATTACACAAAAATAAATTTAAATTTAAACAAATAAATTTAAGAGATTACAATTAAAATGCTCTTATTTCTACAAGTTATTATTTTTAGTAACATTTTCCTATTGTTCCATTTTAATATCTCATTTTAAATGACAAAAACTATATGATGTCTAACTTCCTCTAATTTTAAAGTTTGGATGATTTCTTCATTTAAGAGATTACAATTAAAATACTCTTCTTTCTACAAGTTATTATTTTTAGTAACATTTTCCTATGATAAAATTTTGTTCCATTTTAATATCTCCTTTAAAATGACAAAAACTATATGATGCCTAACTTCCTCTAATTTTAAAGTTTCGATGATTTCGTCCAAATGAAACATCATTGAAAAGTTGTATAAAGTAAATGTAAAAGGTAAAGTATTTTTTACCGTTCTTAAGACCATAGACTATATATAAGACAACCTTGATGGAAAGGATGTTTATCCAATATATGATTATCCAACCATATTTTATGTATATTATCTACTTTAGAATTTGAACCTTAAACCATTATTCAAAACCATTATTCAAAGTCTTCATTGTTAGGTATAATATTCTTCAACCACCACTATTTTTTTTCAAAATTAAAATTTCAAAGTTTCAGAGTCAGTCTTCACTATTAAGTATAATTTCAAATTTTCAAAAAGAAATTAATTAAAATTTCAAAGTCTTCTAGCACCAATTTTTTTAATTAATTATTTTTTTTCTTTTTTTTGGTTATATAGGGGACAACCACTATTTTTAGTAACTGGTAAGCAGAGGGTTTAAACCACCTGGATTTCTCCCATCAGTCTATTCGTCTCGTTGTTGTTGACCAGGTGTGAGATGGAGACCACCAATCGCTCAGGGTTTGTACCATCATCATGAATCTAGCGCGCAACAACCTATTCGTCTTGTTGTTGTTGAGAGGATGTGAGATGAAAACCACCTATCCCTCGAGGTTTGTACCATTATAGTTGATCTGACGTGCACACTCAAAAGATTCAGTACGGACTACTACCTTTGTTAAAGTTAACAGTGTACCCCAAAGTTTAAACCTAGATCTTTTCTTGACAAATATTTAACCAATCAAATTTTTGCCAATCCCGCTAAAATTTCAACCTTCAAGATGGGCAAAAAGGAAATTCAGATGTTTATGTTAACTATAATATGTTGGCAGTAGTTCCCTCAGCCCAAAAAGTCTCTTAACTATTTTTACCAAAGTCGTCTTCCGTATGTCAATACGAGCCCCATTGACCATTCTATTTGTTGTCATATAGGGGAGTAGGGCGTTCACTCATGTCTATTTTTATAGTAAACGGTATTTGTCAGCAGGTTTTTGAGGAGGTGTTCATTAAATAAATCGAATTTTAAAGTTCACACTAATACCGATTCGGATATAATAGCTGAATATATGATGTACCTCTTAGTTCGTTGTATCCATCAGATTTCCGCGGGAAATAGACTGTATATAGTGTATTGAAAACAAAAATGCTACCATAGTCCAACGTCAATTGGATAAATATGAATATATGATGCACCTCTTAGTTCGTTGTATCCATCTGATTTCCGCGGGAAATAGACTGTTATATTGTGTATTGAAAAAAAAAAATGCTACCATAGTCCAACGTCAATTGGATAGGACCAACATTTTGTCTGAGAAGCATCTTGTTGACAAAATACCCGAAGCGGCCATTTAGCGATTGATTGGACTTTAGAACCTTCTATTACCGTCCACGAAAACGGGCAAGTCGACCATAACAAATTCGTAGGTCAAATTTATGGCCGCAGATACCTGATCCACCCCCTATTAAATGACAGACTAGGGCAGACAAAGTTTCTTGGAAAGTATTTCATTCTACCTAAATTTGTCTATAACAAATTCGTAGGTCAAATTTTAAAGTCATGCAAGTTGATTTTTCTACTTTTATCTGCCTCCTCTTCCTCCGTTTCATTCATTCCAGAAACTCCTGAAAGCCTTGGTCTCATGCGAAGAGTTATGGGAATTTGATGGTATGGTGCAGGATTCGTCTGACTTTTTGTTCGAGGGCGAAGCGGTTGAAAATTGGGTGCCGGACGAAACTCCGTGGCAGTAAAAATGTGGTAGACTACGGAAGATTATTAAAAATGGGACTATTTCTTGGTATGTAGAGGCCATTCACTTCTTCCAACTTAATTTAATCTTCACTGTGTAGTCTTGTTGGTCTGTTGAGGATGGAGCCCACGTGCAAAGCCTCTTCGTCTGGTCTTCACTGTGTAGTCATGCTGGTCTCATATCTCTTTGAAATGACAACACCACTGTGTGATATCCAGCTCTTTGAAATGACAACACCACTGTACAAACTGTCTTGTTAATATTCCGTAACGGTTTAAATATATTATGAAAAGGGATTCCCCTTTTTATTTTTGGTTTGGATTAACAGTCAGCCTTAGTACTTTGAATCTTATAATTGGTTTGGATTAACAGACAGCCTTAGTACTTTACATCTTATAATAATTATATATGGTCAGATTTAGATGAGATAGAAGTATAGTGATGGAATTAAATTATTTTTATCATTAATTATGAGAAATAAATTATATATGAATTTTAGAAAAAAAATTTAATTAAAATAGTAAAACAATTTCACACAACAAGAGAACACAATATGTAACGTGGTTTATTCAATGTGGGCTACATCTACAGAGAATATTTTAGTTCTTCTATTGTCTTCCAAGCACCAAAGGGATCCACCTACACCCAACCACTATAATCTTACTCAATAGTTACACCAAGAATCCTCTCTTACATCAGTCTCTCTCAATTACACTTATACGTAACAATCCAATTACAACAAATTATATCTTGTAATTAACACCAAGGATAGATCCACCAATTATGCCACATTCTATTTCTAACTGGAGTGACCAATTCTATCTTGGAATTAACACCAAGGATAAATCCACCAATTATGCCACATTCTATTCCTAACTAGAGTGACGAATTCTATCTTTAGGCTCCATTCTTATCAATCTCCCACTTGGAGACTAAATCCATTGCAACACCTTACAACATAGGACTGAAACATTCTCATCTTTGATCTTACTCCTTAAGACCAACCGAAGTAGAGAAAAAGCTCAACTTCTCCCTTGTTACAACCTTGGTAAGCATATCAGTAGGATTTTGTGATGTATGAATCTTACCCAACTTCAAAGAACCATCCTCCATTACTAAATGTATGAAGTGATATCTGAGTTGAATGTGCTTGGTCCTTGAGTGGAAAGTTGAGTTCTTAGCAAGGTGTATAGCACTTTGGCTATCACTCCATAATTTACCATCTTCTTGCACCTTACCCAACTCTTCCATCAATCTCTACAACCATATGAATTCCTTGCTTGCCTCCGTAATAGCTACATATTCTGATTTTGTGGTTGAAAGAGCAACTACCTATTGTAGTTTGGAAATCCAACTAACCGTTGTTCCACCTATGGTAAATATATACCCCATTGTGCTTCTTCCACCATCTAAGTCACCTGCCATATCTGAATCCACATAACCTTGCAAACAAATATCAGAACCTCCAAAATTCAAACAATAAGTAGAAGTACCTTTTAAATACCTGAATATCCATTTTACTACTTGCCAATGTCCTTTGCCTAGATTATTCATGAATCTACTTACCACTCCCACTACTTGTGCTATATCTGGTCTTGTGCAGACCATAGCATACATTAAACTCCCAACTACGGAAGCATAAGGAACCTTGGCCATGTGCTCTTGTTCCTTCAGTGTTTTGGGATACAAATATTTGGTGAGTTTAAAATGCTTTGCTAAAGGTGTAGTGATCGGTTTTGCATCTCCCATGTTAAACCTCTTTAGCACCTTTTTAATATACTCTTCCTGAGACAACTTTAGCATGTGTTTCTTCCTATCTCGAGTAATCCTCATTCCAAGAATCTATTTGGCTGCACCTAGATCCTTCATGGCAAAAGAGTTTACCAATTTCCTTTTTAGTTCATTAATGTCCTGCATATTAGAACCTGCTACCAACATATCATCAACATATAGTAAAAGAATGAGGTAATTTCCATTTTTTCTTTTTTTTGAAATACACACAATGGTCAGATTGACATCTCATAAACTCTTGATCAGCCATAAACTTGTCAAATTTTAAGTACCATTGTCTAGGAGCCTATTTAAGGCCATATAGACTCTTTTTCAATTTACACATAAGATTTTTCTCACCTTTGACTTCATATCCCTCCGATTGGTGCATATAGAGCTCTTCTAAGTCACCATGAAGAAAAGAAATCTTAACATCTAATTGTTCTAGATGTAAGTTTTTTAAAGCCACTAAAATTAATATAGTACGAATGGAAGTCATCTTCAAAATTGGAGAAAATATCTCTTCAAAATCTACACCTTTTATGTATAAATCCTTTGACCACAAGTCTTGCCTTGTATCATTTTTGGCCTTCTCCTTCCTCCTTCACTCTATAAACCTACTTATTGTGTAAAGCTTTTTTTCTAGTAGGTAGCTCAACCAAATCCCAAGTTTGGTTGTGAATAAGTGAATCCATTTCCTCATTCATAGCAAGCTCCCACTTCTTGCTGGTTTCCACTTGCATTTCTTCCTCAAAACATTCTGGCTCACCAACATCAATATACAAAACATAATCAGAGAAACATTGAGGGATTCTACTTGTCATGGTAGATCTTCTAATAGCACTTGCAGGAGATTGAGGTGCTTGCTACTATTGTTGAACATTTTGATTTTCTACCATATTTGGAGTTACATTTTTTGTGTGGTCATCAAGCTCTATGTATTTAGTGTTTGCCTTTTCCTATTTCTTTCCCTAAAATTGATATTTATACAAGTTTTTTTATTAAATATGACATCCCTACTCTTTATTTTTTGATTAACATTATCCCATAACCTATATCCCAAATCATCAATCCCATATCCAATGAAATAGTATTTCTAAGACATATCATCTAACTTTTTCCTATCTCCTTTGTTAATGTGCATAAAAGCCTCACACCCAAATATCATAAGAAAAGAATAATTGATAATTTTACCTATGCAAGCCTCTTTTGAAATCCCACCATCCAAAGCAGTAAACGATCCCTTGTTGATTAAATACACAACAATATCAATAGCATTAGCCCACAAATATAAAGGTAAACCGATATGCAAACTTAAGCACCTAGCACACTCCATTATTGTCCTATTCATTATCTCTAAAAATTCATTCTCTTGAGGTGTCCTTGGATTCACTTTTATTCTTTTGATTTCATTGAGTGAACAGTAATTGTCAAAATTATTGTTGTAGTACTCTCCACCTTAGTTATCAAGTTTCAGTTCGTCTTTGAATTCAACACTCTTGAAATTCAAAAGAAGTTCGGCATGTTTAAAAATTCGAAATAAATTTTGACATAAAATTTGATATATGTATATATGAACTAAATATATACATAATTTTTTTATAGATTAATATATAACCGATATTTTCTAATACATTAGCCTGACACACTAATAAAAATAAAAATAAAAATAATTCAAATCGTTTAATTTATTAAATAAAAATATTAAAAAAATAAAAAAATAATAATAAACGTTACTCGTTTGATTTACTAAATCAAAATAATAATATTGAAAAGTTATGTCATTCCACACCGTAGATTGTATAAAATTTCATTAAAATATTATTTATATATATAATTTGTATATTCTTGCCCCTCGAATCTCTACATCAAATTTCATACAAATATTATTAATTTTTTATATATAATTAGTATTTCTTTTTTCCCTGAAACTCCATTGCCAGCCATAAATGTTGAGCAAGGTGTAGCAACAGTATTGTCATTATTGTCAACACAGTCATACAGATCGGTTGATGCAGTGGACAGGAGTTAAGAGGTTCTTCAGAGTATGTACAATGATTTTTCAAAAGATCGAAGTGGCCCATATGCTAAAAATCAAAAGAAAAGCACAAGGAAGAAAACTATCACGATATCGCGATATGTTGAGCAAGAAAGAAAAACTATCACGATATCGTGACATGTTGAGCAAGAAAGAAAAACTATCGCGATATCGCGACATGTTGAGCAAGAAAGAAAAACTGTCGCGATATCATGACATTTTGAGAAGAAAGAGAAACTGTCGCAATTTCATGACATGTTCGAAAAGAAAGCTCAAGCAGAAAAAACTGTCACGATTTCGTGACATATTCGAAAAGAAAGCGCAAGCAAGAAAAACTTTAGCAATTTCATGACATGTTCAAAAAGAAAGTGCAAGCAAGAAAAACTTTCACGATTTCACGACATGTTCGAAGAAAAAGCGCAAGCAAAAAAAACTATTACGATTTCGCGACATGTTCGAAGAGAAAGCGCAAGCAAGAAAAACTGTCACGATTTCGTGACATGTTGGAAGAGAAAAAGGCAAGTAGAAAAAGTGTCGTGATTTCGCGACATATTGCAAGAGAGATAGTACAGAATAAAAAGTGTCACGATTTTGTGACTTGTTAGAAGAGAAAAAGGCAAGTAGAAAAAGTGTCGCGATTTCACGACATATTGCAAGAGATTGTACGAAAAAAAAAAGTGTCGCGATTTCATGACATATTGCAAGAGAGAGAGTCCAAAAGAAAAAGTGTCGCAATTTCATGACATATTGCAAGAGAGATTGTACGGAAGAAAAAGTGTCACGATTTCGCGACATATTGCAAGAGAGAGAGTCCAAAAGAAAAAGTGTCACGATTTCGCGACATATTGCAAGAGAGAGATTCTGAGAGAAAAAGTGTCGCGATATCGCGACATGTCGTGTTTTCATGACCCGAAGGCAAGAGAAAGAGCAAAGGAGAAAAAGTGTCGCGATATCGTGACATGTCGCTTTTTCGTGACTTGAAGGCAAGAGAAAGAGCAAAGGAGAAAAAGTGTCACGATATCGCGACATGTCACGTTTTCGTGACTCGAAGGCAAGAGAAAGAGCAAAGGAGAAAAAGTGTCACGATATTACGACATGTCATGTTTTCATGACCCGAAGGCAAGAGAAAGATCAAAGGAGAAAAAGTGTTGCGATATCGTGACATGTCACATTTTATTGACTAAAGTAGGAGAGAGAAAGTAAGAAGGTGAAAGTGTCGCGATATCATGACATGTTGTGTTTTCATGGGTACAAGCCAAGAAAAGAAGCAAGGAGGCGAAAGTGTCACGATATCGCGACATGTTGTGTTTTTGCGGGTACAAACCAAGTAAAGTAGCAAGGAGGTGAAAGTGTCACGATATCATGACATGTTGTGTTTTCATGGGCGATATCCGAGAAGAGGACAAAGAGGCAAAAGTGTTGCGATTTCACGATAGGTCGCTTTGGCACGAGCTAAGAAGATAACCCAGTCGAAATAAGATATGTGACAGTTAACTAAAGTTATACGGTAGTTATAGGGGTCATTGTAGAAGAAAATCATGCAGCTAAAATAAGAAGAGTTAACTAAAGTCAGTACGATAGTTATAGGTGCAGTTATAAAGAAAAATTATGTAGAAAAAATAATAACAGTGATTGAAGTCAGAACGACAGTTACAGGGCCAGTTACGGGTTGCATGCGAAAATATGGAAGTTAAAAATAGAGTCAAAACTTTGTTATAAAAGGAGGTCTGCGTGGAGAATTATAGTGCCGCTGAAAAAGAGTGAAAGTGCTACAAAAAGAGGGATTGGAAGAGTGTTGTAAGAGAGCATTAAGCAGAGTCGTGAGAGCCGTAAAAGTGCAGTAAGTAGAGCCTTAAGTGTGTGGTATTTTGGTGAATAGCAAGAGAGGTTGGGTTAGCAATAGACCAGTCAGGGTCTTGTATAAGCGAAGGCATTTTTTATGTCAATCTTATAGTTTCAAAATTGTAGTCCAAGTTGATGCTTGGAATTAGGGGTTGGTGCTCCTTTTTGTTGGTGCTGATAAATTAGGGGTTGGTGATCCTTTCTGTGGTGCAGATAAATCAATGGTTGGTGCTCCTTCTAGTGGGTGTTGGTAAATTGATTGTAAAATTGTTATTTTACAAAGGCTAGATTTGGATAGGAATCTAAGTAGTCATTTTTGAGAAGTAGCCAAATTGGTGAACCTCGTTACATCGTGTGTTGTGGAATGCTTTCTTGTTATATTTGCTTTATTAGGTTTTTAAGTTTTCATTGTTTTGGCATTAAGAGTTGAAGATTTAAGTTTTTAATAGCTACACTAATTCACCCCCCCATCTCAATGTCATTGTGAGACTAACAATTGGTATCAGAGCCAAGTTCCTGAACAAGCTTAATTGGCTAAGGTGATCTTGGAAGTGAGACAATGGCAGGTGGTGAAGGATTCTCATCAAACAAAGCACCATTGTTTGATGAAACTAATTATGCATTCTAGAGACTCAAGATGCAGACATATCTGTGTGCTTTGGGATACGACATTTGGGATTCAGTAGACAGTGGATACACAATACCCACCACTCCTCCAACCGATGCTATTGATAATAAACTGTTTGAGAATAACTCTAAAGCAAAGAATGCTATCATGCAATTTAGTGGACAGTGAACTGATAAATATTATGAGTTATAAAATGGCAAAAGACGTGGGAAAAACTAAGGAGCATTCATGAAGGAGACGACAAGATCAAGGAGGCCAAGTTACAAATGCATCGAGCTCAGTTCGAAGCATTAAAGATGAATGACGATGATAACATAGAGGCATACATGCTGAGATTTAATGGAATCATTAATACGATTAGAGGACTCGACGAGGAAATGGAAGATGCTATCGTCATGAAAAAGGTACTAAGATCTCTTCCCCAAAGATTTGATTCTAAAGTTTCAGCAATAGAAGAAGCTAAAGATCTAAATACTTTTAGTATGGATGAGATGCATGGTTCTTTGACTACATATGAGATGAGAATATGAAAAACTAAACCCACAGACAAAGAAGTTTCTTTTAAAGCACATAAAAATATAAAAGCAAAACAAGAATCCAAGGAAGAAGAGACATCAGATGAAACAGAAGCAAACTTTGTTCGAAAACTAATAAGGGGAAAAGAAAAATACAGAGGAAAGCTACCATTTAAGTGTTTCAACTGTGGAGGCATTGGGCACTTTGCAGCTAAATGTCCACTTAATGAGAAAAACAAAAGTGATGAAGGTTCACACCAAGAAAGAAGTGACTGGAAGAAGTAACCAATTTTTAAAAAAGGAAACTTCAAGAAGAAAAGTTTGAAATCCAAGAATGTCAGTCCTTCAGAAGACAGCTCCGGTGAGGATTTTGAAGAAGAAACAGGTGAAGCTCTTTTCATGGAATTCGAAGAAAAAAAAATAGAGGTAAAACAAGAATGTAATAAAAAACTTGAGGCTAAGACTGAAGTAGATCTGGAAGGTGAGTTGGTCACTGCACTTAAAGAGCTGAGTATAGAAAGGAAAAAGAATAAGAAAATTTCAAGAAAGCTTGAGGATGACAATGAAATCATAACCAGCTTGAAAGTACATATAGATGAATTTAAGAAGATATCTGGAGATATCGAAGTACAATTAACCATGAAAATAGATGAGTGCAACAAGCTAGAAGAAGAGATTGTTGGTTTAAGGATGCAGCTAGAAGAGATGAATAAAAAAATGAGTTGTTATCACAAACTTGAAGAAAGTTCTGTGAAGCTGGATAAAATTATAAATAATCAAAGGACTACAGACATCAAATTTGGTTTAGGCTTCGTCGACGGAGAATCATCAAATGGATCAAAGGCCATAATTGTAGAACCCATAAAGAATGAAGATAAGATAAGGGTTGATCAAGAAAAAATGAATCATGCTAAAGAAAGCAATAATGCCAAGCACGAGAGGAGTATAGACAATGATGGATTCACCAATGTCACTCATCAAAGGAGAAGAAGATTTGTGGCTCCCACTACAAAATGGTAAAGACCATCACCCAGGTTCACTCATTCCTTTTCTGGTTATTTCTTTAAATGCAATGGTTATGTACATAAGATTTCATATTGCAAGTATAATGTAGGACAAAGGAACTTTACCAGTAGAAATGTTTTTTCACCGTTGATGGATTATGCAGTATAATGTTATAACTGTTATAATTTTGGACACATTGCAAAAAATTTTCAAAGTACATTTGCAGTAAATAAACATCAAGGAAGAAAATTTCAACCAAATGGTTTGAGACAAAATAGAAAATTTCTCGAAAAACATGCACAGGCTACTGACAAAGAAAAGTCAAAACAAGTGACCAAAACTGTAATCAAACCAGAGTGGAAAGAAAAGGAGCAACCCAAGGAAGAAAAGGAATCCTTGATCGTACAGACATCATTTAAAGCATGAAACAAATCTGCACCATGGATACTTGATAGTGGATGCTCCAGCCATATGACAGGTGACAAACAAAAATTTGAGAAGTTAAAGAAATATGAAGGTGGTTCTATAAAATTTGGAAATAATGATGGAGCTAAGATAGTTGGCAAAGGATCAGTTAATATCAGTGATGGAAAAATCAAGTCAAAAGAAGTCTTGTTTGTGATTGGTCTGAAGCATAACTTGTTAAGCGTAAGTCAAATTTGTGACAGGGGTCATGAAGTAATTTTCAAGAAGCAGGGTTGTGAAGTCAGAATAGCAAACTGTGGAAAGTTGATAGCAACTGGATCAAGGACATCTAGAAACCTATATACTCACTCAAAGACTTCAGAAGGAGCATGCTTTATTGGACAGGAAGAAGAAAATTGGCTGTGGCACAAGAGGCTCGATCATATGATTTTTGACAATCTAGTAAAAATCAGCTCAAAAATGGCAGTGAGAGATATTCCCACCATTGACAAACCATTAAATAGCATTTGTGCTTCATACCAAAATGGGAAGCAAACTAGAGCCACATTTAAAAAAAAAGAGTACTTCACAAGAAAACCTTTAGAACTAATACATACTAATTTATGTGGACCCATAAGAACGCAAAGCATAAATGGTGACAAATACTTTATGTTATGCATAGATGACTATTCCAGGATGACATGGGTACTATTTTTGAATCTTAAATCAGATGCCTTTGAGATGTTCAATATTTTCAAAAAACAAGTTGAGAATCAAATAGGAAAAAGGATTAAATGTTTAAGATCAGATAGAGGAGGAGAGTTCATTTCAGAGGATTTTGCAGAGTACTGTGAAAAATATGGAATTAGGAGACAGTTTTCAGCAGTAAGGACACCTCAGCAGAATGGTGTGGTAGAAAGAAAGAACAGGACAGTGCATGAAATGGCATGGACTATGTTGATTGAGAGAAAAATAGCAGACAAATTTTGGAAAGAGGCAGTCCATACTGTGGTATACATCCAAAATAGTTGCATGTTGAGGATGCATGAAAGCAAAACTCTGTATGAGCTGTGGTTCGGTAAAAAGGCAACATCAAGATACTTTAAAGTTTTTTGCAGCAAGTGTTACATCAAAAGAACTGAAGATAATATTTGTAAGTTTGAATATAGAGCTGATGAAGGTATTTTTCTTGGCTATTCGACAAAAATCAAAGCCTACACATGCTACAAAAAGAGGCTAAAGAAAATTGTGGAGAGTGTCGATGTTAAAGTTGATGAAGGTAGGGAAAGGGAACGAGAAATAAGCCATGAAGAAAACTACCCAATTTATGAAGAGGTTATTGAAGGAGATGAGGAAAAGGAAACAAAAAAGAAATAGAAAATTGACTCAGATAATTTAAGTAGTGATTAAGAAGAGGAAGAAAACAAGAAATTCAAAACAGGCAGCTGGAAGAAAAATCATCCTAAAGAGCAAATAATTAGAGACCCCACAGTTGGTGTTCAGACAAGAAGAAGAGTAGTAAGTAACTACTCTCTATTATCCAGAATTGAGCCCAAAAATGTTGTTGAAGCAAGCAAAGATGAAAGTTGGATGACGACAATAAATGAAGAATTAGATCAGATCGAGAAAAATAAAACTTGGGAGTTAGTACCAAGACCTGTAAATAAAAATATAATCGTTACTAAATGGATTTTTCAAAAAAATTGAATGAATATGGATAGGTAGTCAGGAATAAAGCAATATTGGTCTGTAAAGGCTATGTACAAGTTGAAGGTATTGACTTTGAGGAAACCTTTGCACCAGTGGCTAGACTAGAGGCAATTAGAATATTTCTGGCTTTAGCAGTTCACAAGAATTTCAAAGTTTATCAAATGGATGTGAAATCAGCATTTCTGAATGGAAAACCTGAAGAAGAGGTCTATATTGAGCAGCCAGATGGTTTCCAACTCAGTTATAATCTCAACTTCATCTGCAAGTTGAAGAAAGCATTGTATGGCTTGAAACAGGCACCCAAAGCATGGTATGCAAGGCTAGACAACTATCTTACTCAATAAGGGTTCAAAAAAGGTATGGTGGATAGCAATTTGTATGTCAAAATAGAGAATGGCCATCTCATTGTCCTTGTTGTATATGTAGATGATATCATTTTTGGCAGCAGCAATGATGAGTCGTGTAAATATTTAGCAAATAAGATGTAGAAAGAATTTGAAATGTCAATGATTGGTGAACTTTTGTATTTCCTCGGACTGCAAGTTAATCAAAATGAGAAGGGCATATTTATTTCTCAAGTTAAATATGTGAAAGAGATGCTAAAAAAAGTTCACAATGGAGGATTGTAAGCCTGTTAGCACTCCCATGACGACAGGTTGTAAGTTGAGCAAGGATGAAAAATCTCCAGATGTTGATCAAACCATGTACAGATCAATGATTAGGAGCCTACTGTATTTGATAGCTACCAGACCATATATCTTGCAAGAAGTTTGCATGGTAGCACGATTTCAGGCTAGTCCCAAGGAGACTCATGTGACAAGAGTGAAGAGGATTCTTCGGTATCTCAAGGGTACTATGGAGTATGGGTTATGGTATCCGAAAGGTAAGGAATTCACCCTTATTGCGTATTCAGATGCAGATTGGGCAGGATGTGTCAATGATAGAAAGAGTACCAGTGGAGGTGCATTCTATCTTGGATACAGGTTGGTCGCATGGCATAGTAAGAAACAAGAGTTAGTCTCCTTATCTACAGCAGAGGCATAATATATTACAGCAACTACATGTTGTACGCAGGTCTTATGGATGAAAAAAACCCTAAAAGATCTTGGCATTAACTTCAGTGAGCTAATTTTAGTTAAGTGTGATAACACCAGTGCCATTAACATCTCAAAGAATCCGGTTATGCATTCTCGCACAAAACATATTGCTATCCGATATCACTTTCTAAAGGAGAAAGTTGTGAAAGGTGAGGTTAAGTTGGATTTTGTCCCAACTATAGAGCAAGTAGTAGATATCTTCACAAAACCACTGCCCAAGGAAATTTTTGAGTACCTTCACAATAAATTGGGAGTGGTCACGCTTTCCAAGAACTGACTAGCTATCGGGACCACATTCTCAGGGGGAGCATTTATATATTTGATTATATTTTTGCTCATGTTTGTAATTTTTGCTAACTATAATAATTTGTGCCTAAGAATGTTGTGCATGGACTCAAGGGGAGTCTGCAGCAACCCTTTGGTATTATTGTCAAAGGGGGAGAAGAATTACAGGAAATTGCACGTGTGTTGCCAATAATTCCAAAGGGGGAGATTGTTGAGCAAGGTGCAGCAACAGTATTGTCATTGTTGTCAAAACAGTCAGACAGATCGATTGATGCAGTGGACAGGAGTTAAGAGGTTCTTCAAAGTATGTACAATGATTTTCCAAAAGATCGAAGTGGCCCATATGCTTAAAATCAAAAGAAAAGCACAAGGAAGAAAACTGTCACGATATCACGACATGTTGAGGAAGAAAGAAAAACTGTCATGATATCGCGACATGTTGAGCAAGAAAGAAAAACTGTCACGATATCGCGACATGTTGAGAAGAAAGAGAAACTGTCACAATTTTGTGACATGTTCGAAAAGAAAGCGCAAGCAAGAAAACTGTCGCAATTTCATGACATGTTTGAAGAGAAAGCACAAGCAAGAAAAACTGTCACGATTTCGTGACATGTTCGAAGAGAAAGCACAAGCAAGAAAAATTGTCGTGATTTCGTGACATGTTCGAAGAGAAAGTGCAAGCAAGAAAAACTATCACGATTTCGCGACATGTTCGAAGAGAAAGCGCAAGCAAGAAAAACTATCGCGATTTCATGACATGTTGGAAGAGAAAAAGGCAAGTAGAAAAAGTGTCACGATTTCGTGACATATTGCAAGAGATATAGTACGAAAGAAAAAGTGTCATGATTTCTTGACATGTTGGAAGAGAAAAAGTGTCACGATTTCGCGACATATTGCAAGATATTGTATGGAAGAAAAAGTGTCACGATTTCGTGACATATTGCAAGAGAGAGAGTCCGAAAGAAAAAGTGTTGCGATTTCATGACATATTGCAAGAGAGAGAGTCCGAAAGAAAAAGTGTCACGATTTTGTGACATATTGCAAGAGAGAGAGTCCGAGAGAAAAAGTGTCACAATATCATGACATGTCATTTTTTCGCGACCCGAAGGCAAGAGAAAGAGCAAAGGAGAAAAAGTGTCATGATATCGCGACATGTCACGTTTTCACGACTCGAAGGCAAGAGAAAGAGCAAAGGAGAAAAAGTGTCGCGATATCGTGACATGTCACATTTTTTGTGACCCGAAGGCAAGAGAAATAGCAAAGGAGAAAAAGTGTCACGATATCACGACATGTCACATTTTCGCTACTAAAGGAGGAGAGAGAAAGTAAGAAGGCCAAAGTTTCGTGATGTCGCGACATGTTGTGTTTTCATGGGTACAAGCCAAGAAAAGAAGCAAGGAGGCGAAAGTGTCATGATATCATGACATGTTGTGTTTTCACGGGTACAAACCAAGTAAAGTAGCAAGGAGGCGAAAGTGTTGCGATATCGTGACATGTTGTGTTTTCGCAGGCGATATCCAAGAAGAGGACAAAGAGGCAGAATTGTTGCAATTTTGCGACAGGTCACTTTGGCACGAGCTAAGAAGAGAACCGAGAAAAAATAAGATATGTGACAGTTAAATGAAGTTATACGGCAGTTATAGGGGTCGTTGCAGAAGAAAATCATGCAACTAAAATAAGAAGAGAAAGTGCAAGCAAGAAAAACTGTCACAATTTCGCAACATGTTCGAAGAGAAAGCACAAGAAAGAAAAATTGTTACGATTTCGTGACATGTTGGAAGAGAAAAAGACAAGTAGAAAAAGTGTCACGATTTTGCGACATATTGCAAGAGAGATAGTACGAAAGAAAAATTGTCGCGATTTCACGACATGTTGGAAGAGAAAAAGGCAAGTAGAAAAAGTGTCACGATTTCGTGACATATTGCAAGAGATTGTACGGAAGAAAAAGTGTCATGATTTCATGACATAGAGTGTCCGAAAGAAAAAGTGTCATGATTTCATGACATATTGCAAGAGATATTGTATGAAAGAAAAAGTGTCACGATTTCATGACATATTGCAAGAGAGAGAGTCCAAAAGAAAAAGTGTCACGATTTCATGACATATTGCAAGAAAGAGATTCTGAGAGAAAAAGTGTCACGATATCGCGACATGTCACGTTTTCACGACCCGAAGGCAAGAGAAAGAGAAAAGGAGAAAAAGTGTCACGATATCATGACATGTCGCGTTTTCGCGACTCGAAGGCAAGAGAAAGAGCAAAGGAGAAAAATTGTCGTGATATCGCGACATGTCACATTTTTCGCGACCCAAAGGCAAGAGAAAGAGCAAAGGAGAAAAAGTGTCACGATATCGCGACATGTCGCATTTTCACGACTAAAGGAGGAGAGAGAAAGTAAGAAGGCCAAAGTGTCACGATATCACATGTGTTTTCGTGGGTACAAGCCAAGAAAAGAAGCAAGGAGATGAAAGTATCACGATATCGCAACATGTGTTTTCATGGGTACAAACCAAGGAAAGTAGCAAGGAGGTGAAAGTGTCGCGATATCACGACATGTGTTTTCACGAGCGAAATCCGAGAAGAGGACAAAGAGGTAGAAGTGTCACGATTTTGCGATAGGTCACTTTGGCACGAGCTAAGAAGAGAACCTAGCCAAAATAATATATGTGACAATTAATTGAAGTTATACGACAGTTATAGGGGCCATTGTAGAAGAAAATCATGCAACTAAAATAAGAAGAGTTAACTGAAGTCAGTACTACAGTTACAAGTGCAGTTATAGAGATATGCAACTAAAATAATAACAGTGAACTAAAGTCAGAATGAAAGTTACAGGGCTAGTTATGGGTTGCATGCGAAAATATGGAAGTTAAAAATAGAGTCAGAACTTTGTTATAAAAGGAGGTCTACGTGGAGAATTAAAGTGTCGCTGAAAAAGAGTGAAAGTGCTGCAAAAAGAGGGATTGGAAGAGTGTCGTAAGAGAGCGTTAAGCAGAGCCGTGAGAGCCGTAAAAGTGTAGTAAGCAGAGCCTTAAGTGTGTGGTGTTTTGGTGAATAGCAAGAGAGGTTGGGTTAGCAATAGACCAGTCAGGGTCTTGTATAAGCGAAGGCATTTTTTATGTCAATATTATAGTTTCAAAATTGCAGTCCAAGTTGGTGCTTGGAATTAGGGGTTGGTGCTCCTTTCTGTTGGTGTAGATAAATTAGGGGTTGGTGCTCCTTTCTGTTGGTGCAAATAAATCAGGGGTTGGTGCTCCTTCCAGTGGGTGCTAGTAAATTGATTGTAAAAATGGTATTTTGCAAAGGCTGGATTTGGACGGGAATCCAAGCAGTCATTTTTGAGGAGTATCCAAATTGGTGAACCTCGTTACATCGTGTGTTGTGGAATGCTCTCTTGTTATATTTGCTTTATTGGGTTTTAAGTTTTCATTGTTTCGACATTAAGAGTTGAAGATTTAAGTTTTTAATAGCTACACTGATTCACCTCCCCCCTCTCAGTTTCATTGTGAGACTAATAATAAAATAGTAGGTTTGCTTATAAAAAACAAAAACCACACATTAACATATGAAATTGCACATCTATATTTCTGAGGATCAAAAAATATTTCTACAGTTTCGTTTTTTCCTTCTACCTTGCATGCATTTCCACGCAATTTTTTATCATGCTGAATTTAAGGTTTGTGCACAATTTTTCTGGGTTTGTTCAGGCATTTCCACTAAATTTATTTTCCACACCGAATTTATTCATGAATATTTTAAATTCAATGAATTTCAAATTTCATCATTAAAATTTGATGAATTTGATAACTAAGCTCTCCACCATTGTCTGATTTGAGATATTTTACCTTGTTACCTGTCTCATTTTTTACTAAGGCTTTCCATTTATAAAAGGTGTCAAAAACATTATATTTATTCCTTATACAATAAACCCATGTTTTCCTTGTAGCATCATCTATGAAAGTTACATAGTAATTGGAACCACCAAGATAAGTAACCTGAGCTGGGCCCCAAACATCCCTATGCACAAGCTCCATTTTTCTTTCTTCTTCTCATTTACAAGCTTGAGGAATCTCACCCTCTTCTACTTTCCATAGATACAGTTTTCACAAAAATCCAAGTCAACTTGTTTTAGTTTGGTAGTAACTTCCTTGAGTGTAGAATTTCCATACCTTTCTCACTCATATGACCCAATCTATGGTATCACAATGCTGCATCTTATCCTATAGAAACTAATTCTATGGTGTATTTATATGTATTAATAAGCTAATACAAAGTACCAACCATTTTACCTTTGTCTACAACCATAGAACCTATAGTCACTTTCCAAGAGTGATCACCAAATGAGTAGTGTAATCCTCACTATTAAGTTCACTTGTCGAAATGAGGTTTCTCTTCAAATCTGGAATGTGCCTGTTGGCATTTTTGCCACATTGTTTTTGTTGTTACTGTTCATGCAAAAGAATGCACAAATTGTAGAGATACTCACTCCTCTGTTTGTCCCTCCCAGCACTTCGAAAGGGAAAATACAAAAATCTCTACAAGTTTTGTGTTCAAGCAAAGTAAAGTGTAAGATGTCGCGATATCGCAACATGTTGCGATATCATAACCTATTGCAGTTTCATGGTATTTGATGCAAAAATGAAGCCAGGCAATAGAAATTTTTTGTGATTTCATGACATGTCATGTTTTCATGAGGAGAAAGCGCGAAAGCATCCAGATAGTATGGAATGTCATGATTTTGCGACATATCGAGTTTTCACGGCCAAAAGTGAAAACAAAGGGGAAGATAGAAACATGTCGCGATTTCGTGACTTGTTGAAGAGGAAAGAACAAAATAGAGAAAATTGTCATGATTTTGCGACATGTTGCATTTTTGTGAAACAAAAGCTGAAAAGTACAAGGTAGAAGGAAAGTGTCACGATATCGTGACATGTCACATTTTCACGGTGAACAAGCGGGAAGGACAATGCCAAGTATGGAATGTCGTGATTTCGTGACATGTCCCATTTTCACCACTTGCAAGAAGAAAAGGAGCCAGAAGGAAGAAATTGTCACGATTTCATGACATGTCGAGATTTCACGATGAGAAAGTAGACAAGACAGCGCCAAGAGAAAGATGTCGCGATTTCATGACATGTTACATTTTCGTGACAAGGAGCAACAAAAAAGCCAAAATAGAGGAGAATGTCATGATTTCACAATGTATCATGGGGAAAAAACAAAATTAAGATAGATTGTCACGATTTCGTGAGTTGTCGAGTTTTCATGGAAGTGCAAGAAGAGAAATCTGAACGAAGAAAAGTGTCACGATTTTTCCACATGTCACATTTTCACGATAGAAGCAATAACAAAGGCCCGATAAATTTTTGTCCACATTTTCCTTCAAAATTTCATAGGAGAACGTGAGGAGAAGATAAAGATCAAACAAAATAATGTGTTAAAAGCTCTATAACTGATTTTGAGATCATGGTCAAAGAGGCTTCCAAATTAAATGTTTTGCTGCTTACCTATGTGCGAAATATGGGAGAACGATTTATCATGTAGCTTTTGTAGCCACCAGAATTAAAGATGCCTCCAGTATTAAAATCTCTTGGTCGTGATCTCCTAACAAATTCAAGCATGCCCCGAGAACAGTCATTTAATGAAGATGTCTGGTCCCTTGTTTTCGTTTGATTTTTCAATTTTTGATCCATAAAAATAGGGAATGTCATTTCTCCGAGGCACATTAAGGGGGATTGTTTTTCTTTTCAAGTGCATATTTTGTGGACCTCTTCTTAAAAATATGTTTTATGTTTTAAATGCTGTGATGCGAAATGGAGAGGGAAGGCCTCTATAAATACTAATGTATATCTCAAGAAAAAGGGGAGGACCTTCTTGCAAAAATTGAAGTAGAAATCCTAAGTGCATTTGGCTCTGTTCTTAGTGTCTTTTGAGTTGGTAATCCAAATTGTTGTTCATGTGATGCTTTCTGTCTGATTCACTTCTGCTTAGGCCAGTGTTAAAATATAAGTTGAATTATGCTGTTCTGAATTTGATTATGTTTTCATTTGAAAATTTGAAGTATAATTGAAGGCAACTTATGATCAATGTTTGGTCCAGTTTCTGTATGTGATTTCTAAGAATTAGTTGCTGCTTATCTTCAGGATCTTGTTGAGGTTATTTTCTATCTGAGTTTGTTCTCCCTATCGACTTTCGACTTCAGCCATATTTCCATCTCTTTCTGTTATTTCCCTTTCTTTCGCATTTTCCATTTATTTCCTACACCCTTATCTTCAAACAAGTTTATATTAGTTTGGGAGCTAGCCCTCTCTGGAGATTGGCCCGGGATACTTCTCTTTCTCTCGGTCTTTCAATGTTGGTCGGGTCTAGGATGCATTTTATATGACTAGGCAGATTCGTGAACAACAGTGCCTAACTTCATTAAGCATCCATTGAATCCCATTAGGTAATTTCATCTTGATATTTCCCATGCCCATAATTTTGTAGGTATGATCATCACCTAACAATACCTATCCAAAATCTCCTTGGACATATTCTATAAAATAATATTTGTGAGAAGTGGCATGGAAAGAAGCACCAGAATCAATAACCCAATAATCATTATTTTTATCAAGAGATAAAATTAATGCATCTTGTAAAATCTCACCAGCAATATTAGCTTCTTAATTATTACCTCTATTCTCATCATCTCCTTTTCCATCATTTTTTTGATTCCAATAGTCCTTCTTGAGGTGGCATTTCTTCCCATAATATCAACACTCTAATTTTCCTTTTCCTTTTGATTTGGATCTTCCTCTTGATTTACCTTGATTCAGACTCTTGCCTATTTCCCTCTGTCTTCCTTTGTTCTCAATAATTAGAGTTATTCCTGATGATGATGCTTCACCCAAGGTTTTTCTCCTCATATCCTCACATAGAATGATACCCACAACATCATCAAACACCAACTTGTTATAACTTGAAGTAGAATTGCTCATGGCCATTACCAAGTTGTTCCAACTCTCCGATAATGAGCACAAAATCAACAAGGCTTTGAATTCATCATCAAAATCTAAACCCATTGAACTCAACTGATTAGTAACAATATTAAATGTATTCAAGTGATCCTAAATAGATTCTCCTTCACTCATTTGCATATTAAATAACATTTTCATAAGAAAAAATTTATTAGAATTAAAGGGTTTTTCATACAACATGGCCAGTGCATCCATGACATCTTTCGTAGTCTTCTCTTTGGATATATTGAAGGCAACCATGCTTGCTAAGCACAACCTCACTATTCCCAATGCCTTTCTATCCAAGAGAGCCCACTCATCATCAGACGTTGTAGTTGATTTCTTTGTCTTACCTTCTAGAGGTAGATAGAGGTCCTTTTGATAGAGATAATCCTCTATCTGCATTTTCCAGAGTTGGAAATTCTAGCCATTGAATTTTTCCACCCTAAACTTCAAATATTCTGCCATTGACCCCACTCAATCCAGAAACCCTTTTGTTGATGACAAAAAAAAAAATGTCGCTCTAATACTAGTTGTTAGGATTCAATTATTTTTACCAATAATTATGAGCAATAAATCACATATGATTTTTAGAAGAAAAACTTAATCAAAACAGTAAAACAATCTCACACAACAAGAGAACACAAAATGTAATGTGGTTCACCCAGTGTGGGCTACATCAACGAAGAATATTTCAGTCCTTCTATTATCTTCCAAGCACCAAAATGATCCACCTACAAGCAACCACTGTAATCATCCTCAATGATTACACCAAGAATCCTCCCTTACATTAGTCTCTCTCAATTGCACTTATACGTAACAATCCAATTACAACAAATTCTATCTTGTAATTAACATCAAGGATAGATCTACCAATTATACCACATTCTATTTCTAATTGGAGTGACGAATTCTATCTTGGAATTAACACCAAGGATAGATCCATCAATTATGCCACATTCTATTCCTAACTGGAGTGAAAAATTCTATCTTGGAATTAACACCAAAGATAGATTTACCAATTATGCCACATTCTATTTCTAACTGGAGTGACAAATTCTATCTTGGAATTAACACCAAGGATAGATCCACCAATTATGCCACATTCTATTCCTAATTGGAGTGATGAATTCTATCTTTAGGCTCCATTATTATCACAAAAGGTAATATAACGATCAAGAAAATTTAATTTTTTTAATAGAGGTGTCAATTATTTTTTATTTTTATATAAAAGTAAAGAAATTATAGTTTTTAACCACATTCGGATCTAAAATATGTGAAAATTCATTGCATCTGTTTGCCAAATATTTTTATATTTAGAATTTACGATATGATTTATTAGATTACAAAATAAGTTAATAGTCTATATCTCACTTAATGAGAAAGTAAAATTCATTCAATAATAGGTGGTTATAAGTAACACCATTTAAATTTTTTATTTATTTTTTAGTTAATGGTAAGATAGGGTTTTGAAAGTGTTGTTTTTTTATATAATAAGTTTTTTATAAAATTAGATATCAACTTTTATTTTCTTTTTTCCTTTCATTGTTAAATTTTAAGTCTTGAACTCACGTTAAAAATACCTTATATATTTTTTCCTTTCACTATTAAAGTTTAAGTCTTGAACTCACATTAAAATACCTTATATGAGCACATGTCTAAACTCTTTGTTGTAGAAATTCAAATTTGACGCACCTAGTCAACTATCTCCTCAAAAAAAGTACTAGAAAATAGATCATAAGTCAAATGATCTAATCAAGGTAAACCAAGCTTGAAACTATCCCAATGCAAAAGTGCCATAGTTTAGTAAAAGTGTTTGCTAGAATTTTTGCTCATTTTTAGTGATTTTGCAAGGTTGACTTATCTCAAAATATGACCAACTAGCAATACAGTTAAGAAGAAACGTTATCTGGGGCTAAAAGCATTATCTCAGTGCTTTTGCACAATCTCAGTGCTTATGTTGGCATGAACAAAATATTTGCAAGCATGAGTCTAACACATGTTGATTTCCCTTCTCCACTCTTGAGCATGATCACCCTCATATCAGGCATACAAAATTAAATTTCCCTTTTTCCTAATGGCATATTTGATAAATCCTTTCCAAAAGAGCCCCCTCCCAAAATCTATAAACCAAGCCCATGGGAGGGGAATTCAAGAATCATTCAAAAGGTGTACAAAGTATACCAAAATTATCTTCCTCTCTCTCTCTCTCTTCGTTACATTCTTGCATCCTCTCATTTTGGATATCTTCAAGCAAGCTTTTGGGTAAGTCAAGAAACGTAAAGGACATTGAAGCATGGACTTCTAATCTAAGAGGAGGAGGTTTTGGTATGTTGTAATCTTCCTATATCACTCTTATTTTCTTTTTTTCTTCTTATTTTTTATAATTTTCCTTTTATTTGCATTATTAACACTTAGTTTGGTGTAATCTACAACTACTAATGCTTGTTTATGGTGGTTTTCTTAAGTATAACAACTTATTTTACACATTTCAAATTTCTTTTGCATCTACCTAACTTGGTTGATGCTTATTTCATTTTATTTTACAATTATTTATAGTCATTATATATTTATTTTTATCTTATTGTAGCCATTTTAGTATTTCTAATGTATTTAATCTCTTTATCTAATATTTTTCTAGCTCTTGTTAATCGTTTTACATAATATAATCATGTTTAATTTGTTTATGTACAACTAATTATAACATCTTATATTGTTCAACTACTCTTCCTCAATATTTCATTGTGTAATTTCAAATACATTCCATTACATGTGCTTCTAATCACTCTTATATTTGTTAATGTGGTGATATATCTTATTTTGTCTTAGTTTTATAGTCATTTGTCTTAGTTTTATAGTCAATAATTACTCAATTGTATTTCATTTGCAACATCTAACCTTTGTTTGTAGGCATTCCCAAGTCTTATTTGTGTTATTTCCTTGGGTACTATCCATATATGCATGGGATCATTGCTCATACTTGCTAAATTTCTCATACACTATCTTATTCCAACCCCTTTATCGGGTGCTCCCTTGCCTCTATTTTTAAGGCAAAGGCCCCTACCACACCCCCACCATTTAAAAGGTTTTTTAACCATTATTTACTCAATCACCTTAAATTTGTAGTCTCTAAATCACACCTTATATAATCCACAAGGTCCATTTGTAGGAATTAACAAACATTGATTCTTACTCTCAAAAATTTTAACCTCTTTTAACTCCCTAGATACACTTCGTAAAAATTGGGCATAAATAAGCATAGTTTTATAGCTCTTTTAGAATATATACATTAGCAATTAAACTTTAATGACTTCTTTGTACCTCATCCTTGCATCTAAAATAGATTTACATCAATTTTGGCTCCTAGAATATTTGTTTCTCAGTTACATATGTAGAAGCATTGATATTTCTAGAAACCTAGAGCTTCTACCCTTTTGTTTTACATAGTGCAAAAGTGCCCAGGTTTGAAATAGTGCTAGGCAATACTTTTGAGAAATTGTAGTTCTTTTGCATGAATATATTTTCCTTTCAACTTCTAGGTATTTTCCAAATTTGTGTTACAAAAGAGGAAATCTAACTAGTTTGGCCAAATAGTCTACCATTTTCATGATCAAACAAACCTTGTAAATCTAACTACAAGTTGTTATTTTCCAAGTCTTGTAGGTCCTAGAAAAGCACTAGACAATGCTTCTGTATATTTTTAGCAATTTTGCTTAGCCTTTCAAAATTAGATTTTCTAGTTATGGGATCTCCTTATTTGTTTTTATAGTTGAATATCTATAATTGTGTTTTTTTAATAATATACATTTAAATTTTGTTATTACAGAACATCAGATTTAGTTTGAATTAGTTCTTTCAAAAATCCTTTAGGAAAGGAATAAAAATATTATTTAGGTGCACTTGGGCTAAATTTGCATGTTTGCCCTTAAAAGAAGATGAACTCTTTATTTCCTTGCAATCATCAAAATTGAAAAGCATTTAGCAAAATTTTATTATTTATTGCGTACTTGTATTATTACATTCCTTTATATTTTATTTTAGCTCATAGTGATTTTTCTTAGGTTAGAAACATAATTTTAGGTGGTTTCACAATTTAACACAAAAACCTTTTTCTAAACATATACATGTACATGGAGGTAGGCCAAATTGCATAAAAATTTTCAAGTCCCCTTTAGAAAGGGACTCAAGTCTTAGCCCATGTAGCCCATTGCCTACATTTTTAGTGAACTCGACATGAAACACCTATTTTTACTAATAAAATATAAACTTAATTTGAACTTAAGTAATACCATTTAAATTTGTTTATTTAGATTACATAACATTAATTGAGATTAACAATTTGTTCCTTCGATCCTCATACCATTACTTGTTCATGTACCTCAAGGTTTTCCCTCACATAAAACGATGTATATTGGGGGAATTGAGCCTCTTCCACAATTTTATGAGGATGTAAGAAGGACAAATATATTTAGTAGGTTTAAGTATATCAAGAGATCCTCCTAAGTTACATCAAACAATTTTTAGTATTCATAGTATTTTCTACCTACCTTCATCAAGATTTAATTAATTAATCAACTTATTTGATTTAAAACTTTTAACCTATGGTTGAACATTTATATAATACTCATAGTAGGGGTTTTACATCATCTTCTTATTCTCATTTTCCACATCCCCAAGAAGAAGAAAAAATCCATGGTAAACCCTAATTATAGAGAAGTGGAACCTGTAGCACCCTAAAATTGGCGCAGTAAAATCTTAATAATTACATTCACCCCAGTAAATAATTCAAATTCAAATTTTAACCTCCCAAACCGCCCGTTAACCACCGCTTAATCCATTTCCCCCTTTCCCGTGTCATTTTTAGAGGTTGTTTTGACCGTTTGACGATATCATCGCCGATCAGATGATATCGCCTCAGATCAGATAATTTCATCTAGGCTAGGACGTCCAGACGATCTTGTCCCAAAACTAATTTTGCACAATTAGCTTCTGTTCCAACGGGCCTCTAATCCGGGCAAAAGCGTGTCTGCGCTATTAGAGACCCTCCCCCATTGGAGATCTCCCAAATAGGGATGATCTCCAACCTCCTAACCTCCCTCCTAAACCTATTTAATCCTAAGCCCTCCCATTAGCACCCCCCTGGCTGATAATTCCTGTAACCCGACTTCATACACGTTAAAACATCCTAAGTTTATATTTTGCATTAGTTCTATACAATTTTGTTGTAGGTACCCTACTGTTTTTCAGTCGGAGCAAGCTTACATCGTCGTCGATGATCCTGTTCAGATCGGAGGTGATCCTGATGAATCAGATATGATTTCATACCAATGCGAGACGATTTCAACTACAGTCAACATTGAGACAATCAGTGCCTGAAGTTTGCATTTCTTTATCTCTTTTTCTGCTGTTTTATGTTGTAATTAGTTACTGTATTTGTTATTTTATGTTATTCTGCATTTTGGAGTTCACCCATATAGTTTTAAATGCATAATTAAGTCATAATTATTATGAAATCAGCATAATGCATGCATGTTTTTGTTTTCAAGTTTCAGTTTGATATTATTGCTATCATTTTTCTCTATTTCCCTCTGTTAGAATAGTTGTATTTTCTATGTTTTTCACCTATTTCTCTGTTTTGCATGTCTCTGACAAATTCGTTTAACGAATTCGTCAGATCTCAGACGATCTTGTCTGATCTCAGATGATTCTATCAAATTCCAGGCAATCCTGACTACTTCAAGAATCAGAATCTTCATCAGACATCTGGATTAGGTATTTTTCTTTTAATATTCTTTAAATTCTCTGTTTTCTATCCTATTCTATTTTTTGTATTCATTTAATCTACATCTTCATATAGAATAGCTTAGACGTATTTTGGCCAAACCTAGGATATGAATGCTTAAAGCTAAAATGAACACATAAAACACATTCCCAACCTAGGTGTGGAAACTGCCATTTAATGTTTCCTGGTGAACCCACCATCCGTCAAAAAATCACCAATAATACACCTCCCTTGAGAGGCGGGACCTTCGCAAGTCCTCTCAGTCCAAGGTACCGTGCCATCCTTTTCACATCCCCCTTCCGGGCACGGATCCTATAGCCTGAAGGTAAGGGTGTGAAAAATTTGGAGCGATACATTTTGGTGAACCCGACGTGAATGCATTATAAACCTTTTGAAAACAAAACAAAAAAAATAAAAAATAAAACAACAAAAACATAGATGTATTTCATATCATTTAAATTTTATATCATGTTTATATGGTAGCTCTTAAGAAAATATTAGCAGTTACTATAAATGTAGAAAACCAATTGGCAGCCATAGAAATCAATTATGTACTTAGTGTGCCTGAAACAGATAGAAATCAACTCTTGTGGGACGAACTTGTTAGAAGACTTAGTATCATTTCATCTAGGTCTACACAACTTAAACAAATCAAGAGGCTAGTCCTAGATAGAATCCTGGATCCTCATCAACTTGTCTTTTATCATGAACTTCAGAGAGCCTACCATAGATGGTTAGCTTATAGGAGAGCTCTTGTATCTTTAGAACTGTTCACCTTTGAGGAATACCTCGAGAACGTAGCCATTGTAAACCAGTTCCTAGGTCTTGTAGAAGACCAAGAGGTTGTTCTTATAGATAGGGAAATATGGAATAGAGTTCCTCGAGCTATGTTATATCGAGAGTATTGCCACGAGCTTTAATTCTATCAACCAGCATCTGAGACATATAATATCACTATAGCTATTTTCATTAAATTTTTGAAAGAAAACTTTCAATTTGAAGAACACTTCATGACTCCTGAAGAACTTGAGCCCATTAATGACATTTATAAATTGTTTATAGAAAACTAGATCATTACTTTCAGTATTATTTCTTGCATTTATTGTGATTGTTTGCTGTCTTTACAATATTATTTCAAAAACAAAGAAAAACTAAAAACTAAAAAACATAGCAAAAACCAAAAAACATTTCATTTTAAAAATTGTAGTAGGTATATAATTAATATATACCTCTTAAACTTGTTGCATATATATATATATATATATATATATATATATATATATATATATATATATATATATATATATATATATATATATATATATATATATATTTGCTGAAATCTAAAATTAAGGCACAATGCCTAAACTTAGGAATGGTAAACAAACTCGAAGGAGAAGAAGAAGATTGGTTACAAGATAAAACTAGAGACCCAAATGTACTTCCTGAAGATCCAATTCTGGAAGGAGAAACTCTAGATCAACCAGAATATGACTTAGGTGAAGATAATGAACAAGAAGGAAGTATTAAATAGGATGGATCCTCATCCCCTAGAGTAGCTCTAGATGGAACTATTGCTTTTGACAACGTAGATCATTTTTGAAAGTTTCTCAATGATAACATTGATGCCCTTAATGTGGCAGTTCATATTGATAAAGGGCAAATTAGTGACACTCAAGTAGCCATGGAACATGCGTTTGATGTGCGCACTAACCCCTTGTATTTCATTGATCAAGAAAGTGATAAGGCTGGACCATCCAATACAGATATGGTCACTATGATGCAGAACATGTCAAAATAAGCACAGGTGCAGACTCTTCAGGATGAGGCTGCACGCCACCGAGCTAAGTCTACACAGCTCAGAGATGAGGTTGCACGCCTCAGAGTACGGGGTGAAGGGGCGAGCACTCAGAAGCTAGCGCGGTTGATTGATCAGACCACGTTCTACCAGGGAATCTACTTCCAGATGGTGCCAGAGGGTCAAAGGGTACAGCTGCCAGCTAGCATTGCTGACCCTATCAGGATTGGGTCCTCGAGGACTTCGTCCTGATCGAGGACTAGGACTCACAGCACTATTCATACTATGATGGGGCCACCTCGTCCACCTCAGGGCGGGGGAGGAGATGAGGCTGAGAGCTCGAGGGGTTCTTGAGACACTACTCAGAGGACACTTGATTGAGAGGATTGAGTATGCCAAGATGTAGATTGTGGCATACCAATCCGGGTTTTTGATATGATGTACATATATTTTTGATATATATAGATGAGATATTTTTGATCATATGACTTGTATTATGTGATTTTTATGATGCTTTTAATGTTTTGATGTGATTGACTTGATGATTCATGTAATTATGTCATTGGAAATATTATGGTTTAAATGTCATGCTATAAGATTTTAAATGAAATAATCTGATGTAACAAATTGTTTGTTTGTGATGAAATGTGATAAAATATAAAAAGAGACTTCTAAAAATAATTTCAAAGGACATTGTCGCTATTATAGACCATTTCATGGAGTCACCGCTCACTCGGTCGTCAAGCTAATCCCAGTATAGAAATATTGTGAAAAGTAAAAGAGTGCTTAAGAGACTGTCTTAAGACTTTGGTGCAATGGTGCAAATGTTAAAATGATTTTTTCTAGGCATAAATTCCTAAGTGTGATAAAATTTTTGGATAATTCCTTAGGAATTATACCATCATTGCAAAATTGAAGGTTGACATAATGACATGAAATAATGAAAATGTGCATGCTTTTGAAAAGCATAATTTGTGTAACATAATGATTTAAGTCATATGGTTTTCATGATTTTTAAATAAATGGGGAATAAAAATTGTATAATGGTTTGCGCTAGGTATAGAATATGTAGGTATAGACTTATACCATCATCACAAAATCCAAAAAAAAGAAAGTTTTATTGCATGATTGATTTTTTGATAAACAAAAAATATGAAGATAAGGACTTGCGCTAGGCATAAAATTCCAATTTTGGTTTTAGAACTATACCATCGTCACGAAAGTCGATAATATATATATGTTTTGATTGTATGGTTTTGAAAGAAATTTTGATTATTCTATTATGCATGTAGTTGTCTTTATACCAAAAAGAAGAAAATAAATTATTTCAAACAATTTGCAAAATATTTCATAGTATTTTGAAGACAAAAGTTAGATTTATAAGGAATCCCATGTGCATATGTGAGTTCATTTCCAATCTTGATTTATCATAATGATACACAAAATCTCTCAAATACAAATGTGTGTGTAATTGCATTGTTCATTTACCAGTTTTGAGCAAGATACTTTGATGCAAGTGATTTGAATGAACCAAATAAGTGTTCATTAACCATGATGTAGATGCATATAACCATACTAGACTACTATGTAGGTCGGATTATCAAGAGCTAGCTCATCCATAAGCATACATAGGTCTGTACAAAAGAAGGTCGCTAATGTGACAGACATATCGCCACGCTAGGAGTTACCCAAGGCCAAGCAGGTTGGGCACAAACCACCTATTATGGGGCTTACCTCACAGTTTTCAAATAATTGAGAATTCCACGGATTCAAGCTCATCAACCCTTCTTTTCTTTTCAAAGGGTAGGGAAAGGGATTTTATTGCTTTTGCTTTTGCTTTCTTTTACTTTATTTTCTTTTCTTTTCTTTTCTTTTGCTTGATAATTGAGATAATGCTTGAAATATTGTTGTAATGATATAAAATAACATTTTTTTCTTTTTCTCTTTTTTTTTTGAACTTTGCCTTTTCTTTTTGTTCTAGGGATACTTGCTTAGATTAGCTGTAGAGCAAGGGATTTTTATTCTAGGTATGGGTAAGCTTGTCCTTTTGCCAATTCTCAAATATTCTAGACCATGTGCATGATAGGATAGCAGGGGAAACTTTTCGCTCAAGAAACCACTTCTACTATGTAGCAAAGCATGAAAATTACAAATATAATCATTTTATTGTGAAAAGATGTGCTTGGTTTAAGTAAATAACAAGATCAATTCTCTATGCTCAAACTTTATTTAATTGAATTTTGTGGACTTTGATATAAGAGAGATTAGTAATCATGCCAGATAAAATCAAGATATTTATTTTTGTGTTTGCAAAAGTGAGAGATTCCAAATAAATGCTAATTTATCCAAAATAATTTGAAACTATAACTGCAAAATTTGTAAAAAGAAATATATATAAATACTTTTTGAGAAGTTTGAGAATGTTGACTCTCTCTTTCTTCCTTATATTGTTTTGGTTTCGAAAGAGTCAAGAATATTGTTGTTTTTGATTTTTTCATTTTTGATTTTGAACAAAAAATTAACAAGTGCCATAAATAAATACAACAAATATTTTTTGAATATTTTGATGATTATGAATGTTTTTGGTGTTTTTGAATTTATAAATTGCAAGAAATACAAAATAGTGATTTTGAATTATTTTAAATAAATATATACAAGGATGAAATGACCAGATTTATACATAGTAACATTTAAGATGCAAAATATTCATGGGTTCTTTAAGTTCTTTACCATCTAAGGTAGATAATTTGTATGCTCCTGATTCAAATTTAGCAGTGATAATGTATGGTCCAAGCCAGTTGGGCTCAAATTTACCTTTAAGGTCCTTAGTTGCATTAGTATTTTTTTTATTTTCTTTTAAAACAAGGTCGCCGACCTCAAAGGATCGATGACAAACTTTTTTAGCATATGATCTCTTAAGCTTTTTTTGGTAGGCACGGAGATGCTCCAAAGCATTGATGCATTTTTCATCTAGGAGTTCCAGCTGACTGAGTCTGCCAGCTCGATATTCATCTCCTACTTCGGTATCTTGAAGTAGCAGAGCCAAAGAAGGAACTTCTAATTCAAATGGAAAAATGGCTTCAACACCATAAACCAAAACAAATGGCAAAGTTCCCATGGGGGTTCGAACACTAGTTCGATAGGCCCACAAGGTTGGATATAACTAAATGTGCCAGTCACAGCCAATTTTATTGACCAATCTTTTGAGGATTTTGATTAAGGTTTTGTTAGATGCTTATGCTTGACCATTACCCTGAGGATAATAGGGAGTGGACCAGCGATGTTGAATATTATATTTTTGGCATAATTTTTTAACATCTTTATTTTTAAAACAAGTTCCATTGTCAGAGATGAGATTTGCAGGAATTTCAAACCTATAAATGATTTGATTAAAAATGAATTTAGAGACTTGTGTGCCAGTGCAGGAAGCTAAAGGCATAGCTTCAACCGAATTCGTGAAATACTCAGTGGTAGTTATGATGAATTTGTGTCCATCAGATGACACAGGATTGATTTTGCCAATAATGTCTAAGCCCCATTTTGAAAAGGGCCAAGGAGATGAAATAGCTTGTAGTTCTTATGCAGGCGCATGGATAAGGTCAGTATGTTTTTGACATTTGTCGTAATGGCACACATAATCATGTGCATCCTTTTCCATGGTAGGCCAAAAGTATCCTATCCTAAGGAGCTTTTTAGCAATGACACTACCATTGAAGTGTCCTCCACAAGATCCATCTTGGGCTTCACTCAAGGCTAATTTAGATTCTTCTGAATTCAAACATCTTAATAGGATACCTTCAAAATATCTCCTATATAAAGTATTGCCAATTATTACAAATTGACTTGCTCGTATACGTAATAACCGATGCTGGTTTCTATTAGAATTGGCAAGGAAAGTCCCATTTTGGAGAAAATCAAATATATCT
Source organism: Wollemia nobilis (assembly GCA_028583015.1). Taxonomy (NCBI): domain Eukaryota; kingdom Viridiplantae; phylum Streptophyta; class Pinopsida; order Araucariales; family Araucariaceae; genus Wollemia; species Wollemia nobilis. The sequence continues at coordinate 23,998,350 of JAQPPZ010016892.1, forward strand.
GTATACCAAGGTTTAGGAGTAGTTTCATTGATTAGAAACACATCCAAAGGTTCTAAGCATGACTTATTTGAAGCGGGTTCTTGGAGTCGATGAATAATGATAGTGGCATATTCGTCATATAACTCCAAAGGTAGGAGAGATGCAGCTGCGGCCATAGCATCAGCTGCACGGTTGCAAGTTCGAGGAATAGCTTCCAAGGTAACTTGATTAAATAGAGACATTAGTTGTAAAACATAGGCTTTATATGGGCACAGTTTATCATCTCTGGTCTGATAAACTTCATTAATTTGGTTTATAACCAATTGAGAATCACCAAAAACTAACAAATGTTTAATTTTTAGCGCTAAGGTAGCTCGTAATCCAAGGATTAGAGCTTCATATTCAACAGTATTGTTGGTGCAAGCAAATGTCAATTTGAAGGACAGAGGAATAAGATGTTTTTGCAGGGATATTAAAATAATACCCGCACCATGTAACACACACCCATAGCTTCACCTATTTCCCCTCCATTAATTTCATCCTCCTACATAGATCAACAATCTTCCAAACAAATCCCTCTAGAACCTCAGAAAGATCTTCAATCTACAACCAATCCTTCATTTTCTATCCCTATAAATTCAAAACCTATAGAACCATCTATCATCCCTTCCACATCTAAAGATATAGGGAATAATCCTTCTACATCTTATGCTCTTTTTGATGAACTTTTACCAGATTTACCCATAACCTTAATATCATAAAAAATGAATGCTTTCATGCAAGATTCAATTATTTTAAATAACTTGCTGCCATATCCTCATACTTTGGGCCTCCCACAACCTATGGGAAGTACTTACCAAGTCGGGAGTTGTGCCTTCATTTATAAAGGATATGATTGGGGAAGAATCCCTCGGAACATTAAAACTCATCATGAGGGATACGCTCGATGTTATTTTACCAATGAATATATTAAAGCTAAACCCATAATGCTTAAAATGGGATATAAATGGAAAGGTTTGGGACCTTTCCAAAATGGCATGAAAGAACCTTTAGAGGTAGAACCTTGTCCTGCCCGTTGTGGTGTGGGCCTATTTCCTAGTAAGGGTCAACCCTTTCCTTTTGAAGATGATGATCAACTCATATGCTATCAAGATTATTTGGATAGGCATGTTGATTTGCCTCTAAAAAATTAGTCATTTACATGTAACATGATATCCATAGCTTACCTTGAAATGATTGTTGACCCCGATGAAGAGTTGGAAGGAGATATCTTCCACGACGTCTCTGTTGAAGAGATGTTACACAATGGATTTTATTTTGATGGTTCTATAACAACTATAGCCCAAATTGAGACCACTAATCCTCAAGATGAATTATCCAAATTAACCTTACAAGAATTACAAGAATTGGGCGTTTCACCCGCCCCACCTAACTTTGAAATAGATCTACACATGGAGGTAGAAAACGTCATTAAAATTAACATTGGAACTGAGGATAATCCTCACATAATCAATATTGGATTGGAATTAAGTCAAGAAAAACAAGAGCAATACATTGCATTCCTTAAAGAGTATGAAGATGTCTTCGCTTGGACATATGAATATATGCTAGGTCTGGACCCTTCTGTAGTCATGCATCATCTAGTGGTCCATCCGGATGCTAAACCTGTTAAACAAAAACTTAGAAAAATGCATCCCAAAGTGGCCTTGCTAGTCAAAGGGGATTTAGAAAAACTCTTGAATGTTGTTTTTATGCAAGCTATTGAATATGCTGAATGGATCTCAAATGTAGTTCCAGTTACAAAAAAAGAAGCCACCAAAGTTAGGGTTTGCACAGATTTTAGAGATATTAATGCTGCATGCCCTAAAGATGATTTTCCTCTTCCAAAAATGGATCAAATCATTGACTTTACTATCAAAAGTGGGATGATGTCCTTAATGGATGGATTCTTCGATTATAATCAGATCAGGATAGCTCCTGAAGATCAAGCTAAAACAGCCTTTATTACCCCCTAGGGTACTTTTTGTTGGAAAGTGATGCCATTTGGCTTAAAGAACGCAGTGCAACCTATCAACGAGCTATGACTTATATTTTTCATGATATGATGCATGATATCCTACATGATTATGTAGATGATATTATAGCTCACTCTATTAATGAAGACAATCATTTAGATGATTTGAGAAAAGTTTTTAATCGATTACGAGAATATCTTATTCGATTAAATCTAGCAAAATGCATTATCGGAGTTAAGTCCGATAAAATATTAGGGGTTTTAGTTTCTTTACGTGGTATCGAAATCGACCCTCTCAAGATTGCGACTATCACTGATATGCCAGAACCTACTAATATATCTGAATTACAAAGTTTACAAGGTAAGCTTCAAGCCATCCGTCGCTTCATTGATAAGCTGGCGGACAAAACTCGTCCCTTTCTTAAACTTCTTAAGAAGGATGTCCCTTTTAATTGGGACGATGAATGTAGAGAAGCTTTTGAACTTCTCAAAAAATACCTCCTTAATCCCCTGGTGCTTTCACCTCCTAAACCTGATCACCCATTTCTCTTATATATTTTAGCTTGAGATTCTGCCTTAGGGGCTATGTTAGCTCAGCTTGATGATGACAAGAGAGAATGTGCTAATTATTATATTAGCCGAACCTTCATCAGTTATGAAACCCGATACACAGCATTAGAGAAACTATGTCTAGCAGTCGTGTTTTCTACGCAAAAATTATGACATTATATGCTTAGTCAGAAAAATTATGTCATTGCCAAATATGATCCCTTAAGGTATCTCATGAGTCGACCTTATTTATCAGGTTGCACAGCCAAGTGGGTTCTTGCGCTAAGCGAATTTGATCTTACATTCATAGGACAAAAGTCTGTTAAGGGTCAAATCATAGCAGATCAATTAGCTGCTGCACCCTTATAGTATACCCATCCCCTCATCATTGAGTTTCCTGATGAATGACTTCAATTAGAGGCAGACCATACTGAACAATGGTCCTTATACTTTGATGGAGCCCGATGCATGAGTGGGGCTAGTGCGTGTATTATTTTAATATCCCCGCAAAAATATCTTATTCCTCTGTCCTTCAAATTGACATTTGCTTGCACCAACAATACTGTTGAATATGAAGCTCTAACCCTTGGATTACGAGCTGCCTTAGCACTAAAAATTAAACATTTGTTAGTTTTTGGTGATTCTCAATTGGTTATAAACCAAATTAATGAATTTTATCAGACCAGAGATGATAAAATGCGCCCATATAAAGCCTATTTTTTACAACTAATGTCTCTATTTAATCAAGTTACCTTGGAAGCTATTCCTCGAACTTGCAACTGTGCAGCTGATGCTATGGTCGCAACTGCATCTCTCTTGCCTTTGGAGTTAGATGATGAATATGCCACTATCATTATTCGTCGACTCTAAGAACCCGCTTCAAATAAGTCATTCTTAGAACCTTTGGATGTGTTTCTAATCAATGAAACTACTCTTGAACCTTGGTATACAGATATATTTGATTTTCTCCAAAATGGGACTTTCCCTGCAAATTCTAATAGAAACTAGCGTCGGTTATTACGTAGACGAGCAAGTCGATTTGTAATAATTGGAAATACTTTATATAGGATATCTTTTGAAGGTATCCTATTAAGATGTTTGAATTTAGAAGAATCTAAATTAGCCTTGAGTGAAGCCCACGATGGATCTTGTGGAGGACACTTCAGTGGTAGTGTCATTGCTAAAAAGCTCCTTAGGATAGGATACTTTTGGCCTACCATGGAAAAGGATGCACATGATTATGTGCGCCATTGCGACAAATGTCAAAAACATGCTGACCTTGTCCATGCGCCTGCATAAGAACTGCAGGCTATTTCATCTCCTTGGCCCTTTTCAAAATGGGGCTTAGACATTATTGGCAAAATCAATCCTGTGTCATCTGATGGACACAAATTCATCATAACCACCACTGAGTATTTCACGAAGTGGGTTGAAGCCATGCCTTTAGCTTCCTACACTGGCACACAAGTCTCTAAATTCATTTTTAATAAAATCATTTACAGGTTCAGAATTCTTGCAAATATCATCTCTGACAATGGAACTTGTTTTAAAAATAAAGATGTTAAAAAATTATGCCAAAAATATAAGATTCAACATCGCTGGTCCACTCCCTATTATCCTTAGGGTAATGGTCAAGCAGAAGCATCTAACAAAACCTTAATCAAAATCCTCAAAATATTGGTTAATAAAACTGACTGCGACTGGCACATTCAGTTATATCCAGCCTTGTGGGCCTATCGAACTAGTGTTCAAACCCCCACAGGAACTTCACCATTTTTTTTGGTTTATGGTGCTAAAGCTATTTTCCATTTGAATTAGAAGTTCTTTATTTGGCTCTGCTACTTCAAGATACCGAAGTAGGAGATGAATATCGAGCTAGCAGACTCAGTCAGCTAGAACTCCTAGATGAAAAATGCATCAATGCTTTGGAGCATCTCCGTGCCTACCAAAACAAGCTTAAAATATCATATGCTAAAAAAGTTTGTCATCGATCCTTTGAGGTCGGTGATCTTGTTTTAAAAGAAAATAAAAAAATACTAATGCAACTAAGGACCTTAAAGGTAAATTTGAGCCCAACTGGCTTGGACCATACATTATCATTGCTAAATTTGAATCGGGAGCATACAAATTATCTACCTTAGATGGTAAATAACTTAAAGACCCCATGAATATTTTGCATCTTAAACGTTACTATGTATAAATCTGGTCATTTCATCCTTGTATATATTTGTTTAAAATAATTCAAAATCACTATTTTGTATTTCTTGCAATTTATAAATTCAAAAACACCAAAAACATTCATAATCATCAAAATCTTCAAAAATATTTGTTGTATTTATTTATGGCACTTATTAATTTTTTGTTCAAAATCAAAAATGATAAAAATCAAAACAGCAATATTCTTCACTCTTTCGAAACCAAAACAACATAAGGAAGAACGAGAGAGTCAACATTCTCAAACTTCTCAAAAAGTATTTATATATATTTCTTTTTACAAATGTTGCAGTTATAGTTTCAAACTATTTTGGATAAATTAGCATTTATTTGGAATCTCTCACTTTTGCAAACACAAAAATAAATATCTTGATTTTATCTGGCATGATTACTAATCTCTCTTATATCAAAGTCCACAAAATTCAATTAAATAAAGTTTGAGCACAGAGAATTGATCTTGCTATTTACTTAAACCAAGCACATCTTTTCACAATAAAATGATTATATTTGTAATTTTCATGCTTTGCTACATAGTAGAAGTGGTTTCTTGAGCGAAAAGTTTCCCCTGCTATCCTATCATGCACATGGTCTAGAATCTTTGAGAATTAGCAAAAAGACAAGCTCACCCCTACCCAGAATAAAAATCCCTTGCTCTACAGCTAATCTGAGCAAGTATCCCTAGAACAAAAAGAAAAGGCAAAGTTCAAAAAAAAGGGAAAAAGAAAAAAATGTTATTTTATATCATTACAGCAATATTTCAAGCATTATCTCAATTATCAAGCAAAAATACAAAAATAAAAAAGAAAAGAAAAAGAAAAGAAAAGAAAAGAAAAGAAAGCAAAAGAAAGCAAAATCAAAAACAATAAAATCCCTTTCCCTACCCTTTGAAAAGAAAAGAAGGGTTGATGAGCTTGAATCCCTGGAATTCTCAATTATTCGAAAACTGTGAGGTAAGCCCCATAACAGGTGGTTTGTGCCCAACCCCGCTTGGCCTTGGGTAACTCCTAGCGTGGCGATATGTCTGTCACATTAGTGACCTTCTTTTGTATAGACCTATGTCTGCTTATGGATTAGCTAGCTCTTGATAATCCGACTTACATAGTAGTCTAGTACGGTTATATGCATCTACATCATGGTTAATGAACACTTATTTGGTTTCTTCAAATCACTTATATCATAGTACCTTGCTCAAAACTGGTAAATGAACATAGCAATTGCACACACATTTGTATTTGAGAGATTTTGTGTATCATTATGATAAATCAAGATTGGAAATGAACTCACATATGCACATGGGATTCCTTATAAATCTAACTTTTGTCTTCAAAATACTCTAAAATATTTTGCAAATTGTTTGAAATAATTCATTTTCTGCTTTTGTTTGGTATAAAGAAAACTACATGCATAATAGAATAATCAAAATTTCTTTCAAAACCATACAATCAAAACATATATATATTATCGACTTTTGCGACGATGGTATAGTTCTAAAACCAAAATTGGAATTTTATGCCTAGCGCAAGTCCTCATTTTCATATTTTCTGTTTATCAAAAAATCAACCATGCAATAAAACTATCTTTTTTTCTTTGATTTTCGTGATGATGGTATAAGTCTATACCTACATATTCTATGCCTAGCGCAAACCATTGCAACAATTTTTATTCCCCATTTATTTAAAAATCATGAAAACCATATGACTTAAATCATTATGTTACACAAATTATGCTTTTCAAAAGCATGCACATTTTCATTATTTCATGTCATTATGTCAACCTTCAATTTTGCAATGATGGTATAATTCCTAAGGAATTATCCAAAAAATTTATCACACTTAGGAATTTATGCCTAGCAAAAATCATTTTAACATTGTTTCATGCATACTATTTTCATGGAAATCTGAAAAACAAACTATCATCATCATCATTTGCACCATTGCACCAAAGTCTTAAGACAGTCTCTTAAGCACTCTTTTACTTTTTAACAATATTTCTATACTGGGATTAGCTTGACGATCGAGTGAGTGGTGACTCCATGAAATGGTCTATAATAGCGACAATGTCCTTTGAAATTATTGTTAGAAGTCTCTTTTTATCTTTTATCACATTTCATCACAAACAACCAATTTGTTACATCAGATTATTTCATTTAAAATATTATAGCATGACATTTAAACCATAATATTTCCAATGACATAATTACATGAATCATCAAGTCAATCAAATCAAAACATTAAAAGCATCATAAAAATCACATAATACAAGTCATATGATCAAAAATATCTCATCTATATATATCAACAATATATGTACATCATATCAAAAACCCGGATTGGTATGCCACAATCTACATCTTGGCATACTCAATCCTCTCAATCAAGTGTCCTCTGAGTAGTGTCTCGAGAACCCCTCGAGCTCTCAACCTCATCTCCTCCCCCGCCCTGAGGTGGACGAGGTGGCCCCATCGTAGTATGAGTAGTGGTGTGAGTCCTAGTCCTCAATTGGGACGAAGTCCTCGAGGACCCAATCCTGATAGGGTCAGCAATGTCGACTGGCAGTTGTACCCTCTGACCCTCTTGCACCATCTAGAAGTAGATGCCCTGGTAGAATGTGGTCTGAGTAATCAACCATTCCAGCTCCTGAGTGCTCGCCCCTCCGCCTTGTGCTCTGAGGCGTGCAACCTCATCTCTGAGCTGTGTAGACTCAGCTTGGTGGCGTGCAACCTCATCCTGTAGAGTCTGCACCTATGCTTGGAGATAGATATTCTTCGCCTGAAGAGTAGCCATCTCTCTACTCTCTCTTGTGTCAACACCCTTGCCCTTATCGGGCAATGGTGGCCTCTCTCCCTATGGATAAGGGGGTCTCTCCACCCTCCTCTCCCGCTATCGTGGCCTCTCCTGAGCCTGTGGCCTTCTCATCTCTCTCCCAACATGACCTTGGGCCACCTCCATAGCCGCTTGGCATCACCTCCCTATTCGATGCACAACTACATGTATCAAACCCTAAGCCCTCGTCATTCGAGGAGGGCGGATGCCTACGTACCAGGCATCGTAGCCATCGGCTACCCCTACGTCGTCCCCATCCACTGGCTGAATGGGGGCATCATCCGAGTCTTGACTCCAGAAGCGCTGCATGTTTGGAGCCCCGCTCACTATCGTGTTATCTTGGACAGTCCAAGAAAACTCATAATCCCTAAGATATGGGATCCCCTACTGTAGACCAAACTGCCTCAAAACTTGGTCGTAGCGGTGGAGCTCCACCTCTCCCCTATCCATCTGTAACCAGTAAACTCAACTGACATGAGCTAACTTCTGTCCATCCTCGGCCCACCTTGGGTGCTCTCGCCATGGCCTCTAGGTGATCTGATCTGGGACAAGGTCATCCAGTAGTCTCCGAGACATCGGTAGGTCAATCCACCGCTGTAACCCTCTCTAGAGCCACCAGTAGAAAACTCGGGGCCTCTCCCCATCAATCCCTGTCAGAGGAAGCCCTACCGGCCTCCACACTGTAATGTGCTCCCAGCACCAAACTTGTAGGAGCGATGTCATCACTAGACATCGATCGCCCTTGTACACGACCCCATGTAGGATCTTGTATAGTCGACATAGCACAAAACTGCCCCAAGAAAATCTATAACCATGGTCTCGCATATCACAAATCACATCTTCTAGCATCTATGGCACCCTGCACCCGCTCTGGTGGCACAACAAACGTCCACCAACCACTCCAACTAAAACCTGTGTGAGTCTCGATGCCCCAGGCATCTAACGCAATGCCTCGATGTTTACTCTACCCTTCTCTAGGGCAAAGCTCGGGTCACCACACAACTATCCTATAGCATGGCCCTGATTAGCCGTAGGAGTGATCAACCATCCTTGTATGGGGATTCTTAGAATCCTCCATACATCCTCCAAAGTGGGAGTCATCTCCCCTGTAGGTAGCCAAAAATAGGAAGAACTCGGATACCATCTCTCTGCTAGGGCTGTCAGTAGCCCCATGTCTGTAGACACTTGTGGCATTTTTGCCACATGCTGTAAGCCAGCCTGTGCCAGATCCCACTATGCCTATGTTAGAGTGGCCAAGTCATCTCTCAACCCTCCATATTTCCATTCCCTACTCTTTAGCAATCCTCTCTGCAACGTAAACAACAAAACAATAACAATCATTAATGACAACTCAAGTAATCAAAAATGCAAGATAAAATAAGTTCAATTTTAATCAAATGATGATATCGTCCACTATTGGACGATATCGTCCCCAATTTGAGCACAATCGTCTTCAATTTCACGAGCCAAAATCGTCCCTAATTTGATGAAATCGTCCCCCTTTCGTCGATTTCGCCCTTAGACAAAATCGGCGAACTTGAGACGATTTCGTCAAAATCGGGACGATTTCGTCCCGACGACGTCGACGGCCCAAAAACGGCCGCGATGCTCAAAAATTAATCAACATTCATCTAAAAAGCATGTAAATTCAAATTAAAGCATTCTAAACTAAGTTTAGACTCTTACCCGTAGCCCGCGCCGGACCTCTATCGATCTGTGCGTCATCTCCACCATTTTTGCTTTCAGAGCTCTAAAACCAGAAAAAATGAACAGTAAAAATGAATTAGGGTTTTACCCTATTTTTCTTAATTTTATTCAAAACATAATTAACAACATTTTAAATTTTTTGCTTTTTCGCGTTTTTACCTCAAACGTTCGATTTGGGTAAAAACACGGAGGGGGCACCATAGTAAGCTGTCGTACGATTCGACCAAGAATTGTCGCCTAAAAATGGAAATAATTTTTGCTTTCTCATAGATCGAGAAGAACTCATCTTTAACGCATTTTCTTCAGAAAATTCACTAAAGAGGGGGCAAAATGTAGCACCCTAAAATTGGCGCAGTAAAATCTTAATAATTACATTCACCCCAGTAAATAATTCAAATTCAAATTTTAACCTCCCAAACCGCCCGTTAACCGCAACTTAATTCATTTCCCCCTTTCACGTGCCATTTTTAGAGGTTGTTTTGACCGTTTGACAATATCGTCGCTGATCAGACGATATCGCCTCAGATCAAACGATTTCATCTGGGCTAGGACATCCAGACGATCTTGTCCCAAAATTGATTTTGCACAATTAGCTTTTGTTCCAACGGGCCTCTAATTTGGGCAGAAGCGTGTCTATGTCGTTAGAGACCCTCCCCCATTGGAGATCTCCCAAATAGGGATGATCTCCAACCTCCTAACCTCCCTCCTAAACCTATTTAATCCTAAGCCCTCCCCTTAGCACCCCCCTGGCTGATAATTCCCTGTAACCCGACTTCATACACGTTAAAACATCCTAAGTTTCTATTTTGCATTAGTTCTATACAATTTTGTTGCAGGTACCCTACCATTTTTTAGCCAGAGCAAGCTTACATTGTCGTTGATGATCCTGTTCAGATCGGAGGCGATCCTGATGAATCAGAGATGATTTCGTACCAATGCGAGATGATATCGACTGCAGTCAACATTGAGGCAATCAGTGCCTGAAGTTTACATTTCTTTATCTCTTTTTCTGCTATTTTATGCTGTAATTAGTTACTGTATTTGTTATTTTATGTTATTCTACATTTTGGAGTTCACCCATATAGCTTTAAATGCATAATTAAGTCATAATTATTATGAAATCAGCATAATGCATGCATGTTTCTATTTTCAAGTTTCAGTTTGATATTATTGCTGTCATTTTACACTATTTCCCTCTGTTAGAATAGTTGCATTTTCTGTGTTTTGCACCTATTTCTCTGTTTTGTAGGTCTCTGATGAATTCGTCTGACGAATTTGTCAGATCTCAGACGATCTTGTCTGATCTCAAATGATTTTGTTGAATTCCAGGCAATCCTGACTGCTTCAAGAATCAGAATCTTCATCAGACATCCAGATCAGGTATTTTTCTTGTAATATTCTTTAAATTCTATTTTTTTTGTCCTATTCTATTTTTTGTATTCATTTAATCTACATCTTCATATAGAATAGCTTAGACGCATTTTGGCCAAACCTAGGATATGAATGCTTAAAGCTAAAACGAACACATAAAACACATTCCCAACCTAGGCGTGGAAACTGCCATTGAATGTTTCCTGGTGAACCCACCATCCGTCGAAAAATCACCAATAATACACCTCCCTTGAGATGTGGGACCTTCGCAAGTCCTCTCAGTCCGAGGTACCGCGCCATCCTTTTCACATCCCCCTTCCGGGCACGGATCCTATAGCCTGAAGGTAAGGGTGTGAAAAATTTGGAGCGATACAGAACCTATTGTGGAAAGAGTAATATTTGATTGTAGATCATATTAGAGAATATATAAAATATCTTTAAGATGTCCTTAAAGAAAATTTCAAAAACCAAAATAGGGGAGAACCTTTTAATATTGATCCGAGAAATGGAAATGTTGAGCATTTAAATAGTCAATCCATAATTACACCACTAATAAAAAATCAAGATGATATTTTAGGTCTTAATGTATCTGTATCTCACCCTATTGATTATACTACCCCTCCCATAAATTCTATAAGCATCCCTATTTTAATTTCTAACATTCCTTTACATATACCACATATATCAAATAATGTTTCTACCAATCGTTCTTTGTCATATGATTTGGGTATTAACTTTCCATAATCACTTGTAGTATCTAATCAAATGGTACCACCTTTAGGATAACTCCCTAAAATGTCTCAATATTTACCTTACAACAATCCTCAACCCCCATTAGTATTTCCAACATCTTCAAACCAGACATCTCCAAAATTCTAAAATATAAATTCTAAGTTAGAGCACCTTGAAAAGTGTGATTCCAAACTTGAAGGATTAGAAAACCAAATTACCTCTCTTTAAGGGACTTCATCTAGGAGAAAATATTCTTTTGATGAATTTCATAGCCAACCATTAGATCCTATAGCTACTACTCATCCATTTCCATGAAAATTTGAGATGCCAAAATTTCAAATGTATGATGGCAAGAAATATATTGTTATTCACCTTAGATTATTCCAAATTGCTTGTAGTGATATAGCTCATGATGAAATGCTTCTCCTGAGACTCTATCCCAAAAGCCTTAGTGACCTGGCCCTAGAATGTTACTTTTAAATATACTATCACTTTATTTAAATATTTAGGGAACCTATGGAGGCATTTGTAAAGTAATTTTCTGTATATATTGAAGAAAATATCACCACAAATTCCCTTTATCAGTTGAAACAAGCTAAAAATAGTAATTTCACTATTTTCTTGGCCAAATGGCAATCTCTTGTTCATAAGGATCCAATATATTCCTCCATCAAAAGAACTTTTACGTATCTTCATACATAACCTTCATGAACATTAATCCTATCCTTTTGAAATTGATAATATAACTTCCTTTGAAGATGCTATCAACATGGCCAAACATGTAGAAGCCACCCTCCTACAGAGAAGAAAATTCAAATACAAGAAAGAAGATGATAAACCATATTTTTTTAGCAATAAAGGTTGATTTAAAAATAAGAATATTGTATGCGATGGTGTTACTGGTTCTTTCCAAATAAATAACATGAATACAATAGTTACTACTAAAAAACTCTTCTTATAAAAAATAATATAGACCTAGGAACCAATATACAAATATAGGTCAAACCCAAACTACCATCTTAAAAATTCTCATTAACACAAAAATGATAAATATCCTACCTATTACACCTCTATATACCACAAAATAATTACCTAATTGGTATAGACATGATGAAAATTATGATTATCATCATGTTGATGGCCACAAAACTAATAGATACAACACTTTACATAATATCATTGAAAACCTTATAGATGATAGAAATTTTATATTTAATCAACAAACTTAGAAATATTTCAAAATCCTTTGCCAACCCATAATCAAAGGTCCACTAATTATGTTCAAATATATAATATGGTATGGGGGATTTATTTATCTAGTCCTTATTATGTCATAGCCCATCAACAAACTAGGAATTAATCTTCAAAAAAACCCTCAAAACCACCATTAATTATTCTCTGGAACACAAAAATAACTTCCTCCAATATATCAACTTTAGTATTTAGGCCTCCTAAATACAATCAAAATACTTTTAGTCTTCAATAATAATTAGAAAGTATACCTACTAAAATTTCTTTTCTATAATTATTGAGGACTTCACCTACCCATAGAGACATACTACTCAAACTTTTAAGTGAGCAAGATATTTCCCAATATTTTCCTCCAAATGATATCATCAATATAATAATATTCATTTGTCTCAACAATATTGTCCTAGATTTTTATGAAATCAATATACCTTTATCTTCAATATCAAAATATTTTCTCATTTACATAACATACCATATGAGATAAAATCTTAGTAAAAGAGTTCTAATTGATAATGAATCATCACTTAGCATTTGCAACATTAAGTTCTTCAAACACTTTGGCCTAACCAAGGAATATTTACATAAAACTAACCCCATTTTAAAATATTTTGATAATGAAGAATGAAATGCTATTGGTACCATAACTTTACCACTCAAAGTAGGACCTAAAATCCTTAATACTCTTTTCCATGTCATTCCTTATGATGTAAATTATAACATACTTCTTGTATGATGTTTGATTCATGCCATGAAATTAGTTCCTTTCACACTGTATCAATGTCTTAAATATTAATACTAAGCAAGTATTGACCACATTCCAATTGGTATTTAACCATTTACTTATTTCCAAATGGTAGAAATAAAATAGTTTGGATAAAACCTTTGTCCATCACTTCATCCAAATCTGACATCTATCTCTTCTCAACCCAAGGAAGTTAACAACAAACTACAATAACCTCTCATAAATCTAAATGATGATCATAAATCCCAAATAAATCTAATTGCCCAAAATAAAGATCCATTTGCAAATCTAGTTAACCTTTTTCTCTCCCCTCAAACTTTAGGCCTACCAAATAGAAAATGGGTAAAGGTGCAGATAGGGAGTTTTGCCTTCACTTATACTGAAACTACTCATGATAAAAAAATTCATGGTGGTAATCCCCTCCCCACTAAATTATTATATATATTATGTTATTTGTATCCCACATATCCTATCCCCAAGAAAATATTAGCCAACATGGCATATCAAGGAAAGGGTTTAGGTCAATTTGAACAAGTTATCAAGGAACCATTATAAATAGAAGCCTATCTAGAGAACTATGGGATAGGATACATCCCTAGGAAGAATTAACCATTACCCTCTTCACTATAATTAGAATATAATGATAAATTCAACTATTACCTTACATAATATCATGCCAATACTATGTCTTTACATAGATGGTAGTGGGATGATGAATATGAAAATGAGCTTTGGCCTCTCCTTAGTTCTCCTATAGGATTTTGCTTTTTTTTAGCATTAATTTTCTAGTTATTGCTCATCCCAAATTAATAACCAACATAGAAAAACCTGAGAAGAAGCCCCTTATGGTCATTTTGATCAAGATAACTCTTATGTTGAAGAAACTTCCTTCCAAAAGTCCAACCTTATCTCATCACAACTGGAGCAATTATCTATGGATCCCAAATATCTTGAAAACCTAGGAGTTTTACTTACTTCCCTACAAATTGAAGATCAAATACATATCTTAATAGAAGAAACCATAGACATCAATATTGGTACTAAAGATAATCCTCGAACGTCAAAATTAGGCAAAGTATTAACTAATGATGAGCAATAGAATACGTTAATATTTAAAAAGAATTTAGAAATATTTTTGGTTGGACCTATGTTGACATGCCTAGCCTTGATCCATCATTCATTTTCTATTACCTCATTGTATGAGTTGATGCTAAACCAGTTAAACAAAATTTGAGAAAAATGCATCCTAAGGTCACTCTTCTAGTTAAAGATGAACTCCAAAAACTTTTAGGAATCAATTTTATTAAGGTAATAGACTATTTGCTTTGGATTTCTAATATCATTCCTATTGCTACGAAAGAAATCTCAATCTAAATCTACACAAAATTTAGATATATAAATAAATCTTGTCCCAAATATGACTTTCCTTTGCCCAACATTGATTTTATAGTAGAAATTACCATTGGATCTGAAATATTGTCTCTTACGGATGAGTTATTAGGGTACAACCAGATCAAAATTACCCCTAAAGACCAATCATAGATCACCTTCACTACTTCTTGGGGAACATTTTGTTATCAATTCACACCCTTTTGATTAGATAAAGTTAGGGCAACATATCAAAGATCCATGGCTTATAGTTTCATGACTTAATGCATGAAATTATTAAATATTATGTAAATTATCTCTTAGGGAATTTCCTAAAGCATGAAGTCCATGTTTTTGATCTATGTCGAATCCTTTAAATATTGCAAAAATATAAAGTTTGGTTAAATCCACAATAGTGTATCTTTGGAGTGACATAAGCAAGCTATTAGGATTTATTGTATCTCACCATGTTATCAAAGTAGATCCTACAAAAATATCATCTATTATAGGCATGCCAACCCCAAGAAATATCATAGATCTTTGCAGCCTCAAAGGCAAGTTGCAATCTATTCATAGATTCATCTCATAACAATGTCAACCCTTTTCTAAAATTTTGATGAAGAATACTGAATTTAAATGGGATCACAAGTGTTAGAATATTTTTGATGATTTAAAAAATATATTTTGACACCACCCATCCATGTACCACCTAATCCAACTCAACCATAATTGTTGCACATAACCACTACTACACATGATTGGTTCCATGTTATCCCAATATAACAATCAACATCAAGAAATACCCATCTATTATATTAGTAGAACATTAGTCAATTATGAAGCCCATTATATTCCATTATAGAATCTATATCTAGAAGTCATATTTTCTTTCCAAAAATTAAGACATTATATTTTTAGTCAAAAAGTCTATGTCATAGCTAGAGTAGATCCTCTTTGTTACATTATGTCAAAACCTCATCTCTCTAGGTGAAATTCCAATTGGGTTTTCACCCTTAGTGAATTTGATCTCAAATTTATCAGTCAATAATCACTAAAAGGATATATTGTTGTAGATCAATTAGCTATAACACCTTTAGAATTAAAATTTCCCTTAGTCATAAGTTTCATAGATGAATTTGTTCTAGCTATGAACATAAAAAGAATTGCATGCTTGGACCCTCTACTTTTATAGCACTCAATGTTTCAAAAGAGTCAAGGGAGGAATTTTTTTAGTCACTCCATAACAACTTATACCTCTATCATTTAAACATCAATTCTCATGCATCAATAACATGGTATAATATGAGGTACTCATTTTAGGACTTTAGGTTGCATTATCTCTCAAAAATTACACTTGATGTATTTGGTTATTCTCAATTTATAATTAATCACATTAATGGAACCTACCAAACTAAAGATGACAAATTGAAGCTATATAAAATCAATTATGGTTAAACTAAAGGCTTCTTCTAACAAGATCACTATTGATACTATTCCACGATCAATAAATAATCATGTATATGAAATGGCAACAATTGCATCCCTTATCCCTTTATAATTAAATAATGAACAAGCTTCTATCATTATATGACTAATAAAAGAGACAGTGACTTTAGAATCTAGCCAAACTCCTCTAGATGTGTGCACTATCAAAGATTCCTAACCTCAAGATCCTTTTTATCAAAACACCTTTAAGGTTGGAACATTACCCAAAGGGTTAAGCTATTTTGAGTCTAAGTGTTGGAGACTAGATCCAATCCTTACACTCTAGGTGCCATGAAAAATTGTAATACAATTTTCGTTGGGTGCATTTAATGCCTACCTTGATTGGAGCACTATTATGAGAAGTCTAGAGTGTGTTGGACATGGCTCCTTTAGATGAACTTTGAGTTTTTTACTAAGTATGGATCCTTGTTTGTATGAGATATTTGGTGCTTCTTTGTGTTCCTATGCTAATATATTCTAAAGGAATCTTGCTAGGGAAAAAGGATAGAGATAAAAGTGGTAAATAAATATAATTAAAATAAGAAAATATAAACTTAAGTTAAGGGTATGATTCACCAAAAATTACAAGTTCCTTCCCAAACATCAATGGGATGAATGAATATGGGGGTGATAGCAAGATAGCTAGGTTTGAACATAGTCACCATTTAACACAGTTGCAAACCAAAATATCTCCCATGAAAACTAGGATAATTGCTAGTCACAACCATCCATGGATATATACATGCGCACAAAGACCAAGATAGATATTTGGAATAGTCATAACCCCTTGTATTCATATTAATAATCACGTTATAATAATATAAAATAGAGGAAGTATTGGTAAACTATATATGATATGAATTGAGGCTTGAGTCTAGATAGATAAATAGGAAGGAAATATTGAGAAAAAAAGATTAATTAGGCCAGATACTAGGCACAAAGAACTAGCACTTTTGCCTAACTATGTAGAAAGGTGCATATTTATAGGCAAATACAAGAAACTTTTCCATCTTAAAATTCAAAATGCCTCTTTCAAAAATTCCTCCCATGCCTTCTTGCATGGATGGTGTACAATCCTAAGGTATCTATATATAGAACCATTGATGTGAGATCTCATTACCCATACTAGAAATTACAATGATTAGACATTAAGATCTCTTGTCACTAATGCTTGGTTAGGTTTATGGTTGCTCCTTGGTAGGTTCATGATCATTTATTTAATGGTGTACTTCTTTATAGGGGGGACTGGATGAATATTTATAAGTCTGAACACCTTGGCACAATGTGTAGGGTATGGGGATTTGGACTTGACTAGGTGGAATGGGGGACCAATGATCCTTCATGTAGGGGTTCGATGGTGAGACCACCTAAAGCAAAATTTGGCCTCAATTTTTGAAGTATGATTGGAGGTGGTCTAATTGTTTTCTAGTTATATAAACTAGAGAGAGGCTTGGCAGTATATATATGATATGACCAAAGGCTAAAGTCTCTACTGATAGACAAGAAGAATAGACTATGAAAAATAAGACTAATTAGGCTAGATACTAGGTACAAGGAACTAGTGCTAAATTCTTCTACCTAACTATGTAGAAAGGTGTATATTTATAGGCAAAAATGGAAAAATTTTCCCTCTTAAAATTTAAAATACCTCTTTCAAAAATCTTGCCCATGCTTTCCTACATTGATGGTGCACAATCTTGAGGTCTCTACATCTAGAGCCACTAAGGTGAGATCTCATATCCCATGCTAGAATTTTATACTGATTAAAATTGAGATATATTATCATTAAAACTTGGTCAAGTTATTGGTCACTCCTTGGTATATTTTATGATGATGCCTATAATGTTGTACTTCCTTGCCAGAGGAGTATTGTACATCCTAAAAGTTTGAACACCTTGGCACAATGTGAGATGTCTAGGGCTATGACCTTGGTTGGGGATATGGAGGACCAATGACCCTTCATGTATGGGTTTGGGGGCAAAACCTCATAAAACAAAATTTAGCCTTCTAAGTTTTCAAAAAATGGTTAGAAGTGGTCTAACTAAAGTTTTTTTATCACCCCTTATGCACTTCCTAGTCTTTTTGCCCCTTCTCAGGGAATTATTTGATCTCTTTTGTCACGTAGTGTTTTGGTTACTATTGTTGGTCCACAATAATCAAATATTTAATCTAGGTGGATGTGCCCAAAAATTTTCTCTCTTTTATTATAATTATTTTATGTAGTTAAGGAAATTTAAACATATAACATAGTTAGTTTAAAAATTTATGCAAATAGGAAGGTGGTGAAGGAGGGTGGGAAGTCAAGAGAGAAGGTGGAGGCTCAAAAATTGAGCAAGGAAAAGAATTGTAGTTTGAGTAAGAAGGATATGGGTGAAAATATGGAGGTTGGAGGATCTAATGGTCTTCTGGTGGATCATAGGTCTAGCTTATATTTGTATGATGGTGTGGACCCACCTATGGGCTTGTAGAACCTCACAAAACCCTTTTATCCTATCACTAGCTCTTATGTTTTGATTGTTTCAAACTACTCTAGTATGAGTGCTTCAAAAGTGCTTTTTGACCTAACTCCTATCCAAAGGAAGCTTCATGTAACTGGATATCTCCTGAAACTTACTATGGGCTAGGAAAATTGTAGTCTTCTGGATAATTTTCTAGGAGTGAGGCTTGATTTGGACTCCATCAAAAGATGGGCCTATTCCAAATGGAAACCTTATGGTCTGATGGAAATTGTGGTGGTTTTAATTTTTTTCTCATAAATTTGAACTACAAGAATGACTTGAGGTGTATTCTAAGTGGAGGTCCATGGTTATATGGAAAGAGAGACCTATTTATTTGGAAACTGTGGCCATATTTTGACTTAGACGCTCAAATAATAAATATGATGCATCTTTGGGTTAGGCTCCCTAGTCTCCCCCTTAACTTGTGGCATGCAAATATTTTGATATGAATTACCAAGGTTATGGGAGAACTGGTCCTAACCGACTCTACGATGAGGGTGAGATCAAGGATGATCTTTGTGAGGATGTGAATCAATATAAACTTTGATTTTGATCTCCCATATTCTATTGAACTCATTTTAAATTTGTGTTATAGGGTTCAAACTATAGAATAATTATTGTTTTTGCTATAATAAATCATGACATATCTTAGCTCAATGTCCTTCTAAGAAAAATCCCGTGAATAAACTCTGGTCATGGAAATATACTAGAGATAAATCAGTCCAAGAATCATCTAATGAGGAAGGGTCTAGAAATTTAGCTTTGGAAACTAGGTAAGTTGTGGAAGCTAGCACCTTTTCTCAAGAAGTCATGGAGGTTGTGGGTTATAATGCTTCTTCTCAAGGAGAGATGAAATATCATAATGACCAAAAAATATCTTCAAGAAGTGAGAGTCTCTAAGTTGACCTTGGTTATACCTCTAGTTGAGGGAAAAGTTAAATGTTAGACCTAGTTATATTAGGTTAGCTACATTCCTCTAGCCTTGGAAATAATTCTTTTAAATTCTATCCTACAAAACTCTTTTGAATGTCTTGGTTTAGTATTTGAGTTCCCATATGATGATATCATTGGGTTTCAATCAAATACCCCATGTCTAAATGAATTTTTATCTCAAACTTTTGAGTCCCAAGATGATGTATCTAAAATCAAGTTGGAGAAGGGTTACCCTATCCTAAAAAAATCAAATTCATAAAAAGGTTTCAATTGATGTGGGCATGGAGCAAAAATTTGGGAAGCCTCTCAATAAAGACATTAGGAAAATGGAGACAAAATCAAAGATATCTAATGGAACAAAGTCATAGCTGAGAATGGAATAAGGGAAGGATCCTTGTGAAAATAAATTAGAGATTACATCCTTTAGTTCTCAACCTACTCCTCCCAATTATGGAGGAAAGAAACTCAATCCCAAACCTTGTAAGTTCCTGTCTTAGAACATAAGAGGCTTGAATGACCATTCAAAGCAAATAATGTTAGCCTCCTTAAGAAAATATATTTTACTATAAATTATTCTCCTCCAAGAGATCAAAGTGAAGAAATGTAATATTTATTTAGTTAGAAATATTATTTAGGTGGATGTGGATTTTCAACTAGTTCAACTCAAGCGGCCTCAAGGGGTGTCTGATGTCTCTAGGACACTGAAAAGTTGGATGAATCAATTATTTTGGCTTCAAACATAGTTACTAACATTATTTTCTATTATAAGGAAACTAAGCATAGGTGGGTCCTTTCAAACATCTATGAGCTAAATTATTGCCTTGGAAGGATTTTTCTTTGGGATTCTTTGGTATTAATGAGAGAGGCCTTTAAAAATAAGATCTAGTTGTTAGATAGGGACTTCAAATATCCCCTTTATTAGTTTGATAAAAAGGAGGAAATCCAAAATTTTTAAAAGGTATGGAATATTTTTCCTTTTTGTAAATAAAAATGAGTTGATGGACTTGGATCTAAAAAGAAACAATTTCACTTGGATCAATAGAAGATTAGGAATTCAACTTATCTAGATGAGATTAGATAGAGTCATGGTTTTGAAAGAAGGTTTTTCTTATTTTGGGGATGCTTCCTTAAGTTATATCCATAAATTGGGATTGAAACACAACCCTTTACTATTTGAAACAATTTAGAATGCAAATCAATTTCTTAGACCTTTCATATTTGAAGCAATGTGGATTCAACACCCAGATTTGGAGGATAAAATTGAGTGGTGGTCCTATACATTTTTTGGACCCTTAATTTTCCAAGTGGCTAATAAATTGAGGTTGGCCAAATCTAACCTAAAAGTATGGAAAAATAATTTAGGCATATATTTCAAAATAATAAGGAATTAAGAAAGCAATTTAACAAAATTGAATTCACTAAGAAATCTGGAGATTTATTCCTGGACACTAGAGATAAGAAGAAATATTTTTTGGCAAAATTTCATAATATTCTGGCTAGCGAAGAGATGTTATGGAGATAGAAATCAAGGATCCTATGGCTTAAATACAAGGATCATAATACCAAATTATTCCATATTTCAACCTTGACACATAGAAGTACCAATAGAATCAAAGATATTTTAAAAGTCGATGGTTCTAAATCAAAGGATATTCAAGAAATTAGAACTGAATCTATTAATTTTTTTGAAACTCTCTTGGAAATGACATTATGGTTCCTAATAGGTGTTATCTCTATGAAAAATGCATTGAAACTTTGAACCATTTATTCTTTAAATATTTTTTTTCTCTAGTTATTTATTCATTTTTTAATATCCTTAGGGTTTTCTAGGTTGTTTTGTGTCTCCTATTCAATGTTTGTAATTAGTGGACCTCTCCTTTTTTCAACCTGAAACTTTGGATTCTTTGGTACTTTAGCCTCCCTCACCTTATTTGGGGGATTTGGAAGGAAATAAATAATAGGGAATTCAAGAATTCCAAAAAATATGATGCTTGTTTGTGTTCCAAAACCCTTATTGTTGCTGTGGAAAATATCTCATGTCTTTACCTAGATAGTAGTAGAGTTCCCAAGGATGGGGACAATCTAGAGATGTTAGGACTTTAGTCAAGGAGCAAAGAGATGGTGTAACTTGGAATGAACACTAGGTCCCAAACCAAATGGATCCCCCCTCCCCCTGGATTGATCAAAACTAAATTTTTATGGAGCATCTAAAAGAAATCCAAGGAAATCTAGGGCTAGCGGTGTGTTTAGAAATGACAAAGGAGAGATCATTATTGATTATTATAGAAACTTGGGATGTCAAAGTAGTCACTTTGTGAAAGCTAGAGCTCTTTTCGAGGGAAAAACTTTTATTGAGTATTTAGAATGAAAAAGAAGTTATCATTGAAGGAGATTATCTAAACATCATCAAATCTGATATTGAATTTCAAACCCCTAGTTGGAGTATAGCAAACATGATAGAGGAATAAAAAATAAATATTTAGGTCCTAGAGGAATTCGAAATGGAATTCGAAATTAGACATACTTATAGAGAATCCAATATATTTGTAGATATCTTAGCCAATCTAGGATTGCAACAAGTAGGACTTACAACTTAGAGGGAAGGTTTTATGCAAGGTTTTTCTCATATGGAGTAATGTTCTTTGTGATGATAGCTATTTGTCCATAATTTCTTTTTGTGATGAGGTTTATTAAGAATATTTTAACCTGCAAAGTAGTAGGGATGGTTAGTGTTTTTGATCTAGGGTCTTGCATTTATAGTACATTGAGGAGAACTATTGGATTCTATAAGATCTTATTCAAATTTAAAAAATCTCCTATTGGCAAAAAAAAATTAAGGACTTGGGTTCCTAATGCTTGGTGGTAGATTTGTCACTTCCTATTTGATGATCAAGTTGTCTTTAGCAAGTGGTATTCTGATCGGTTGTGTCAGGAGTGGTATTTCTCCTTATGGATTGGATTCATGTAGTATATCTTAAAGGATATAAAGTAGTCCAAGGACCTTTATGAAACTTAACATACCATGATCAATATCTGGTTTTTTGGGTTGGAAAACTCCATTTGAGAAAGTCATAAATAGGAATATGATCAATGCAAGCTAGAGTGGTAATTAGTGATTGGTGATAACACCTCACTTTCTAATCATGATCATGTTTGCATGGAAAAGAATCATCATAGGCTAAGGTGGTAGACTATGATTAGCATACGAGTTATCACTTCAGTCTTCATGTCATGCGACTAATTCTAAGTTTGATATTTTAGTATCTACTCTTATGGATATTTCCATTATTCTTTGGCATGGTTTTCATGATGCAAGATGCCAGACTCTAAGTTTGCATGATTCCTTCCATCATGTTGAGGTCTTTTCTAACTTTATGATTTCTAGTACTTTTCTATTTGGAAGGCATGTTAATCATGACTTGAATATTACCACTACCTTCTCCATTATCTTGAGGTATCCTACTCAGTTGAATTATTGGTTGTGATCCCTACAAATGAGATTTGGTTATTTCTCAAGATGGCCAAAGACCTTGTTTAGATGCCCCCAACTATCTAGGATTGTGAATCACATTTTAGCCTTTGTTTATTTTGTTAAAGGATATTCTCCAATGTTGTGTTTAGTTTCACTTTGCTTCAAATATTTGTGGTCTATGGGAGGTCATATATTGTCTTCTAGATATTCTTAAGGTTTGTCCATAGAGTTAAGTCCCTGAACATGGCTATGGTAAAAGTGAAACCCCCACCCTAAACCTCAATGAGGAGGTTAAAATTATTATGAATAAATGTGGCCTCCTTGAGTGCCTCATGAGATTTAGTAGGTTTTATAAGGATCTCTCTCTCTAAGTGGCCCATTTTTAGAAGTATGGCATGGTGAAAGCTAGCGATCTAGAGTTTGATATAAACATTCCACTCATTTTGGAAGTTATATGCTTTTTGATGGAGGGTGCTTGCTTGAATAAGGAGAACCACTCCTTAGCCAAGTATCTTAGGGAATTTCTAGGAAAAGATGAAGAGCTAGATAAAATCCAAAATGGGTACCTACAAAGCTCTCATAAGGGGCCATTGAAATAAGGTTACGCTTGTCACCATGGAGTATTTAACCCTTGAAAATAACTAGGAAATTGTTAGGAGCTATCACTTCACCTTCTTAAACCAAATCCATCATAAGAGAAGGCTGAATATCCCATCTTCCTATTCAAAATCTGGAGAAGACAATGTTGTGTGCCAAGAAAGGGGATTTAATGGACCCAATACACTAGGGTCTTGTCAAAATGATATTTGACTATGTGATTAAAAAAGGTGGTAGATTAGGAGAGGCTAAGCTAACATTAGTGGATAATCCTATTGAATCTCCTATGACTAAGGATTCTCTAGTTTCTTCTCAGCATAATTCTCTCAACACTTAATACCCTAATGTAAAACCCACTCTATTTGAATCCATAATTTTTGTTGGTGGAAAGGTTTCCAAGATGCATAAGAAATAGGGTGATGCTTCAGTTATTCATAAAGGTGTTGAATAAAGTGAGAATAGAGCTGTATTATCTAAGAATCTATTTTCTAGAATGATAAAATTGGATAAGGCCCTCTATTTATTGAATTCTTCTTCTTCTCTTCTTCAAATATTTTCTCTATCTTTAAATATTTTTTCTTCTCATATTTTCTCTCAATTGGGTTAAGTTATTTATAATGTAATTATCTATGACCCAGATGATCCAATACTTTCTCTTTATTTTATCCCCTTTTGATATCAATAAACTCGCTCATATGATATACTAGGAAATAAAATAAATCCCTTAATTATATTAAATTTTTATTAAAGTACATTAGAATATTTACCCATCACCGGATCCAAGGTCATTTGATAATCCCTTTCAAGGCCCAACCTTACTATCTAATATCTTATAAATTTATAATATTTTATAGACATGCAAGGTAGAAGACAAATAAGTTTATATTTTGGCTTGACCTACCAAATAATCATGATTAAAATCTAACTTAGGATTGTCTAATAGACCCTCAAAACATTTATGCTTATTGAGCCCATATATTGTAAACATACAATTGTTTGTATGTCTACCTAGTATAGAATCAATGGGGTTGGACCTTTCCATGGTCTATTAGGTAGTCATGATTAAAACTCATTTTCATTACTTGTCTAGGGACAAAATCTTAATGGTTTTCAAAACATTATGTCAATGACAACATGATAGGTTACAATGATTTAATACTTTATAAACCATTAAGGCTTTTGCCTCAACTCCATTTATCATAACATCTTTTACTCATCTATTATGTATTGCTCGACAAACCATTTATGGTGTTCAAACCTATAATTTTTTTAAAAATGAATCAATTAATGGATAAAGGGTTCTAACCACCATGGTGGGTCCACCTGACAATGTATCCATTCATGAAATCTGTATTTCCTTATATATCAATGAAAGAATTGAATATTTATGTCTAATATCCTATGCATTAATAGAATCTTATGTATATACACCAGGTAGCATGCATTAAGCTTCAAATATTTGGTTGATATAATAGGTAATTGAGAATATTCTATAGATAATTAATTCTTTATAATTAATCTAGTAGAATACCTCACACCATTACAAAGCTCAATCCTTACACAATAATATTTGGTAAACTTATAGTTCTTTAAAAATCTACTAGGTATTGGTGCATATGGCTTGATCCTTGCAAGGGTATATTAGGAATTCAAGATCCAATATCATATAGATATTTTTAAATTTAATTGATCACCTTATACATTAGTACAAAGTCCAAGCTATATGAACTGATGCTTCACAAACATATAATCCTTTTACTGATGATGAGGCCAAATAATGCCTCACTTTTGCCACATTCTTGACATATAAACTAGTCATACATTAATGCATAATATATATTTTTCTACCAAATATTTTATTAAAATGTGTTATTTTTTAGTGTTTGCATGCTTTAATTCTTAGAAATACTATCCCTGATTTTGATTATTTTTAGCACTTTATGCCCTATTTTTGCATGATTTTAGTGAAGAATTGCATAATAAAATTGATAGTAAATAAAATGTGCTGACATATGTGATTGGTTGAAGCATTTCATATGTTTTTCCTACCTTAAATATGATTTTTTGAAGTGATTTGGTGTCAAAATAGCTACTTTGTTGAAAAATAGGGTAGTACAACTATAAACATCATACAAAAACCAATCCCTTGCAACTTTAAAGGAAGTCATAGACCAAGTCAAAAGTGGCAAGTGTGAATGGTTGGAACATGTTTAAAATGATAAGAAAAAACTGATTTCACACCTTGAAGTTTTCCCACACAATCTAAATTGGAGACAACAATACATTCCTACTATTCTACCTTGTATTCTGGAGCTCTCTAGAATGAAGGGTAGAAACAATATGTTTTGATAGAAAAAGGTACTGTATGCATTTATTTCATGAGGAATAAAAGGATAAAGCATGAAAATAGATGTAAAAGCATTATCTCACACATTTTGTATCTTTTTCCATCATTTTAGGATGCATGAATAACGGTTACAACATAGTTTTTCTTGAAATAGACCAAGTCTATTCCAACAACATAAACATATCATGCATGGACAACACACAGGATTGATTTGGTAGTTGAAATTATTTGTATACAAAATAATATAAATAGCACTACTCCCTCATTGGTTTATTTAGTAGTAGGAGTTAGAAGTAAAAAAAAATTAGCAAACAGAAAGAGTTGTAAAAGTTGTAAAGTTGCAGTTTTGCAACAATAGTTAATAAAATGTGCAACATTATTTAGATGTCTTAATTTGTGAGTGAATGTTTATAAAATAATTATTTGAAGTGATTTTACCTTATTATAGACTAGGGAGCAAGGGACCACTCTCAAAGCTGGAGGAAAGAGCATTTAGCAGTTTTTTTACAGATTTTTATTTCTATAATTTTGGCTTATTTCTTGTAAACAATATTTCCTCTATTTTTAGCATGTTTTTCTGTGTTTTTTAAGTGTGATGTGTTAGAGTGGATATTCAGGTAACTAACCTATGTTTTTATGTGCATTTAATATTTGCATTTCTTGTATTTTCATCTTCAACAACTTTTTGATAGTTTTTCACAGTAACTTGATAGTTTTTTATAGTTTTAACAATTTCCATTTCAACATGATTTAACTTAGTTCGAGTAAAATTAGAATTTCCATTTCAACATGATTAAACTTAGTTCGAGTAAAATTAGAATTTCCATTTCATTTTATTTCAATTTTCAAGCGTAAAATAGTTCTTTTATTCATTTAGCAATTTAAATTTAGCAAATTTAGATTAAATTTCAAATTCTACAATTTTGATTGAATGTTAAATTTTACAATTCAGAAGCTATTTTAATTTCTACAAGTTAAAATAGTTTCAATTCTATAAATTAGGAGTTAATGTGACCTTGAAAGACAAAATGAACATTTGTTTCACTGAATAAATCTTGTGAATTAATTACTAAAGTATAACTTGCCAAAGCCTTTTATCCTAGATAGCCTTGGACACCACCCTGGATTTGATAAATATTAAAAATTATATGATGATAATTACAACACTCATCATTTTTGACACCATTGTCGAGGAACATAGGTGTTTTTAGAGGATAAAATAGTCAAATAATTGTTGATTATTGCTGAGTTGTGAACTTTAGAGTAAATTCTGAGTTGTGAACATAGAATCACAATCTACTTCAAGAAGTGTAGAATTCCTTGAGAAATCAAGGATAAAAAAGTAGTAGTTCAACACCACCTTTTTTTGACAAATCCATACAATCAAGACAATTTAATAGGATTTATAACTGTTATTGGGAACCTATAAGGGTAGGCCCTATGGTTATGCATAAGGGGTAGTACCAAAAAAGTATTTATCAAATCGGGGTGAATCAACATGAAAACTGTATAAACTGTGGGGCAAATTTTTCAAATTTTTGAAGAAAATTTTTCAAAACATGGCGATTTGTTTTTTCAACTACAAGTATCAACAAAATTAGTAGAAGGTGACTGGCAGAAGGTGATTGGTAGAAGGTGATTGATAGAAGGTTACTAATAGAAGGTGATTGGTAGAAGGCAACTGACATAAGGTGAATGGCAGAAGGCAACTGGCATAAGGCGACTGACACAAGGTGACTGACAGAAGGCAAATGACAGGTGACTGGTAGAAGACAAATGACACGAGGTGACTGGTAGAAGGTGACTGACATAAGGTGACTAGTAGAAGGTGACTGATGTAAGGCTTCTAACACAAGGTGACTAGCAGAAGGCAACTGGTAGAAGGTGACTGGCACAAGGTGACTGACATAAGGTGACTAGTAGAAGGTGACTGACATAAGACGACTAACATAAGGCAACTTGCAGAAGGTGACTGACATAATGCGACTGGAAGAAGGTGACTAGTAGAAAGTGACTAACACAAGGCAAATGGCAGAAGGTGACTGGTAGAATACAATTGGCATAAGGTGACTGGCACAAGGTAACTGGTAGAAGGTGACTGATAGAATGTGACTGACACAAGGCGACTAGCAGAAGGTGACTGGTAGAAGGTGACTGACATAAGGTGATTGGCAGAAGGTGCTTGACATAAGGTGATTGGTAGAAGGTGACTGACGTAAGGTGACTGACATAAGGCAACTAGTAGAATGTGACTAACACAAGGCAACTGGTAGAAAGTGACTAGTAGAAAGTGACTGGCAGAAGGTAATTGGCAAAAGGCAACTAACACATGGCGACTGGTAGATGGCAACTGGTAGATGGCACCTGGTAAAAGGTGAGTGGAACTAGGTGACTGGTAGAATTTGAGTGGCACATGGCGACTGACAATCAAATAGATTGCGAGTGGAACAAGGCGACTGATAGATGACGAGTGGTGCAAGGTGATTGACAGATGGCGAGTGGCACAAGGTGACTGGTAGATAGTGAGTGGAACAAGGTGACCACCATAACTATAAATAATATGGCACCACATGTCCTCCCTTCTACCATGTGTTTTTCATGCATTAACACCTGCCATGTGAAAAATATATAAATTCATTTGTAGGGTCATTTGCAGGGTCATTTGTAGCTTTTCCCAGAGCAACTTTAAAACCTTTTTCCAGCATTTTCAAGGCATTTTCCACAACAGTTTTAGAGAGATTTTAGAGCATTTTGGAAGCATTTTTAGAGCATTTTTGTAGCATTTTGGCAGTGTTTTATAAGGTTTTGTTAGTGTTTTCTTGCTTTTTAGATATGACTAGTTATTCATCCCCTCTTCCATCCAAAGTTCATTTCAAGTACACCTTCTGCCCCAATATCAAGAGCATTTTCAAAACTCTTGATAGAGATTCCCAGTGGATTTACACCGTTGGACTTGCTGGTGTGTTGAATATGCCTCAGTTGAACATTAATGTTCAGTTGATGTAACAAATCGTTTCTTGTTACAACCATGATGTGTGCACTATTTTGATCCCTTTGGATAACAACAAAATTATTTTTTTAGTTAAACCCTTTGATGTGCAGCGACTAATAGGGCTACCATTTTTGGATGGTGTACTGGTGAACGACCAGTACGCCTTAACCAACAATGATAAATCCACCCTAGGAAACCTTTACGCTGTTCATCCTGACAATATGAAAGGTATAATTTGAAAATTTATTTTTTATTTAACATCAAATATTGTTTTGCTATAGTTTCATTTCTCTAAAAATGTTCTCCTTGTTTTATTTTTTGTTTTCTAATAACGTTCTCTTTTTTTAGTCAATTCTTCTAAGTCCAAAATGGGCTTAAACATTTCGAATGTTGGGGACAAATTTTTATATGCTTGCATTGAATTTTTTAAGAAAGGCTTATTCTACAGGGGTGACCTATAGAAATGCATTTTTGGGCACTTTATTTATTGCCTCATTGTATTGATGGCAATAAATTTTACTGGTGCATGCACAATTCCAACCGTCTGAAGCATGACCTTTTGAGTGCCCAAAAAATTCAATCATCTGCTTACACAGTGACTACCAACAATTTTATTCTTTATTTATTTCAGGAAGCTTATTTCAACCTTCAACAGAGAAGTCCTCCCACTGCATTGCACCCCATTTTGTTGCCTATTGGCATGTCTAATGGTCAGATACAGGTAAAAAAATTGTTGAAATATCTTTATTTTCTTTTTTTAATTTTATTTTTTTATTCTCTAATTTTGTTTTGAAAACAAAAAATAGCATCTCAGTCTTCAAGTACGAGGGATGCCACATTTAGAATTCTGGAAGTATCTACTGATTCTGACACACAATCACAGTCATCACCAATGACTCCCAACAAAATTGTGAGGTCTGATGATGGTCAGATTTAGCATACACCTGCGACACCTTTTATTGGAGAAATAGTTACAGTCAACGTAGAAGAGGTTACCTCCAACCCACAAGGTAACCTTGCATTGTTCAAAAATGCTTTTTAAAATGATTTATTTTTTTGACTTAAAATTATGTTTTTTTAATGTGTTTTACGTATTTTTAGACAAAGGGAAAATGGTTGAAATATCAATGGTTGTAGATTTTGAGTCAAGTATGTATATTTTGAATAAATATTTTTTAATGCTATTGTTATTTACAAATGATTTATTTTATGTTCTTGTGTGAAATTTAACAGAGGGACCTCGTAGATTCAAAAGGTTGGAAAAAAATGTCGTTTCACCACCTGACCCTCCATGACCACAACCACAGCCATAGCCAAAGCAGGTTCAGGTCCACCCAAAGCAAGTTCAGGTCCATCCACTTTAGGTTCCACCTACGAGGAACCAATCACGCATGCATGGTAAAATTTTCCTCACACCACCATATCACAATGCAAGAAGTGCTACAAAGACACAAAATGTGTCATCATATAATATTTATGTTGTACCGATATTAACCTTGGATAATTTTTCAAATGTTGAGAGTGCATCTCAAATTCCCTTGGGAACTCTTGATTGTGACTTTCTTTATCAGGGTATGAATCCTAAAAATTTCCCTTTAAAGGCAAGTGATATTCTTGAGGATGAAGAAGGCATTGATGGAGAAGAATATGATGTCAATGTAGATGCCACCGAAGTTTCCCCCTTTGACCCACAACAAGTCATTTCTCATACTGTTACAGAATATGATATCCTAAATGTTTCTAAAAATGTGTTATTAGTTGATGCATGTAAATTTGTAGTTCATAATAATCATCTTTCAAATATTGATAAATTGAAGGAATGGGAATATCGAGCCAAGGTTTTGATTAAAACCATCAATGGCTGATATAAGAATTTTTTAAAAAGTAAAGAGTTGTTTCTCAATATGGAGAATGAGCCCCAAAACCTCGATGCCTTGCTACATAAAGCTAAATCTGGCACTATGGAGGCCGAGTCTACATACAAAGATGAAATTCTTGTCGTTTTTAAGAATAATTTGGAAAACCTCAATGCAAAAGCCCAAGATTATTTTAATGAATGGTCACTTGATCAGAACAAAGTAGTAGTTGTAGAAACGACACGACTTACAGCTGATGTAAGTTCTACATCTAACTAATTTTTTTTTTTTTTAAATATGTTTTGTAGTCTAATTTCTAGCACCTAAAGAAACAAGTCAGTGCCATGAAAGTTTTGATCAAGACTGCCAAAATTAGCATTAATAATGCTATTGAATTGAAGAAGAGGTTACAACAGATGATTAGAGAAAATAATTACCTAAAGAAGGTTATCAAATATGGGGGCCTGGATGTCGAGGCTAAACTGAAAGAAAAGGAGAAGGAGATGAATGCACCTTTCAAAGAAGATCCAACGAAGGAATATAGTGCCTTGTTATTGGGGATCAACACTACAACAGTAATTTTGATTAGGGCTGGGGAATTAGAAGAAAAGGATATTGAGGTAGATGTGGGTGGACCTTCAGGAAACATTGAAAAACAATAGATCTTTTTTGTGTTGGGTTTCAAGTGAAACAAAAAATCTTTATATATTTATATTTTTATAAATATTTAAGACTGGTATTTTTTTAAAAATTGAAATCAATGTTGGAGGCAATTTCTAAAAAATTCATATTATCATTTTGAAGTTTTGTTTTTAATTATTGTTATGTTTTAATTTTAAGTGGAATAAATAATGTTTGATATGTTTGATATCATTTTTAAGAATTGAAATCAATGAATGAGACTATTGTCAAAAATCAATGAATGAGACTATTGTCGAAAAATGTTTTATCTATTGGAAATTTTGTTTTCAATGTTATTATGTTAAGATTATATGTGTTGATGTATTAAGTAATTTGAAGTGGAAAAAATAATGTTTGATATGTTTTGTAAATTGCAAATGAATGGGCTGTTTGGGTTTTTTGATTGGCGGGAAAACGAGCTCTGGCGATTTTCTCCTCTGAACCAGGGTTTCTGCATCCTCGAATATTCTCTGGTTTCTGCTGACTTGCTGAAGTGCCTTTAGGGTACGGGGGATCTGAAGATCCGATCGGTGCCCCAGGAGGGTCCAATGGGGACTTCTCCGGCTCCTTACTCAGGAAACACCAGCTCTTATGCTGATCTGTTTAAAGGCGATTCTTCCCTGAAGACTACTGAAGCGCAAAATATGGCATACAAGAAGATCTTCACGGCTGTTGGGAATCGACCATCAGCTCATCGGGTGAATGGTTGTCTACCACAGGCCGAATCCAGGCCAAAAATCATCATTGAGCCCAGCATGGTTGAAGAATCAGTTCTCTACAGAGCGAACCATGACCTAATCTGCAAGTTCATGGGCATTCGCCCCTCCCTGAACTTCCTGCATTCATGGATCCATCAAAACTGGGAACCCCACGGTGAGTACTCATTGTGGTTTATTAGTAATGGTTATTTTATTGTCAGCTTTTCGGCTCTGGCTGATAGAAATAAGGCTTTCGAGTCGAAAAAGAAGAACCATGGCCCGGCAGGGCTTTTTGTACAACCATGGCGGGTGGGCTTCGACCCTCGTGTTGAACCTACTACTGTACCAGTGTGGATTAGATTATACGCCCTTCCTATGGAGTTACGGGGTGAGCAGGTATTGGCCATGATTGGCAATACGATTGGTAGACATATTGGTGTTGCCAGAGACACTATTGAAGGGAGCATGGCGAGTGTACGCTCGAATCTGTGTTGAGATGGATCTCAGCCAGCCTCTATCGGTTGAGTTGGATATTGAACTGGTAGGTCTTACCTGGATCCAACAGCTAGACTATGAGGCCCTACCCTTCAGATGTCGGGTTTGCCATAAGCATGGGCATCTAGCCCATTTATGTCCTATTAATATGAATGCCAAAATGGAGGCCCCTTTAGGTATGCCAAACCTGCCTAAGGAGGATAAGGCTGCTCCTAATACAGATCCTAATAGCTCTAGTCAGGGCCAGAACGCTCCGAGAGAGGGTTTTGAACAACCCAGAAGAAGAAGACGGACAAAGAAAAAGGAGGGAAAGGAGCAATCTAATCTCGGGCCTGCCAATAGGTATGAGATTTTTAAGTCATTGGTTGATGAAGAGGATCACTCTATGGAGGGCTTGGAGGGTTTCAAGGAAACTTCTAATATTCCTGGGCAGCTCCCCCTCTCACCTTCTCTTGTCATACGAGCAGATAGTTGATCCCTGTGAAGTATCACAGACCAGTGTCTTCTGGTGCCTTAGTAGTCCATAATCCGGAGCAGTCAGTATCTCAGGATGTCCACATGGGGATAGCAAAGAAAAATAGGGAAAGGCCAGCTTTGGGGATAACCCAGCTTGAGAAAAGACCAAAAAATAGCAATTCTCAGGGAGCAGGTCGAAGATCCAATAAGGAGTTGCTAGCAGCTCAAGGAGACAAGTTGATCATGGGAGGATCGATGAGGACAATTGATTCTTATTGCTCTCAGGGTAACCCATGATTATACAATCTTGGAATGTGAGGGGTTTAAACAGCAGAACCCATCAATCTGCTGTTCAAAGGTTATTAGAAAATAGCAATACTGATTTCTTGCTTTTACAAGAGACTAAGATGTCTTTGGATCTTATGTCTAAAACAGTCAACAGAATCTGGAAGGGTGCTGGTCACATGGATGTGGCTGCCCAAGGTGCCTCAGGGGGGATTGTTACTCTGTGGAACTCTCTGGAATGGTCTGCAATAGATCACCTTGCCTGGAGGGGTGTTCTCACTTCTCTTTTTAGGAATAATGTCTCAGCGGAAGTCGTTCTAATCACTAACTTTTATGGATCTCAAACCCTTGAGGGCCAGAGGCGGCAGTGGAAGGTTGTGCATGACATGAGAGCATCTAGGGAAGATCTAGACTGGATTGTAGCGGGGGGACTTTAATGCTAAATTATCTTCTAGAGACCGGGAAGGGGGAACACCTTTTTTGGATCCAGGGGACCGTTTCATGATTGCTCAAGTCCAGGCTTTACACCTAGTGGACATCAAATGTCCTGGCAATAACTTCACTTGGACTAATAAAAGGAGGGAGCCACATAGTAGGAAGGTGAAACTAGACCGCTTTCTGCTTTCAGAAGAGACGTTTGTAAAATGGAACATTAATTTTTAGATTTTAGCAGGCCCTGTTTCTGATCACTGTCCTATTCTGTTGGAAGGTGGGGCTGGGAGGGGACACCATCACAAACCTTTCAGATTTGAGAATTTTTGGCTGCAGAAAGAAGAACTTCGGGAGAAAATCCCGCAATGGTGGGAAGAAGGCCGCCCGACTTATGGAAGAGCAATGTTCAGAATTCACAAACAACTTCAATATGTCAAAACTCAGTTGAAATATTGGAGGCGTTCTAATAAATCTGACTTCCAGGCCCAAAGAGCTCCGTTGGTGGCCCGCTGGGATGAGGTCCAGAAACAGTTCAGAGAAGGAGTTATTACGGACCAGCTCAAGGATGAGGATGATGCCTTGCGTAGAGCGGTGGAGGACATTGACAACCGGGGAGGAAACTTACTGGAGGCGAGAGAGCAAGAACTACCTGGTTAGTGGAAGGGGACCGAAATACAAAATTCTTTCATCGGATTGCTTGTGCCCGAAGACAGATGAACAAGATGGAGGCCCTTCAAGATGAGAATGGTCATTCCTTTGACACTCTTCCAGATATACACTCCCATGCTATGGATTATTTCTCAAAGCTTTTTAAGGAAAGTGCGGTTCAAGATGCTGAGGCCCAAAATGAAGTTATTTCTGTCATTCCTGCTCTCATTTCTGAGGATGAAAATCAGGCCCTCCTCAAACCCATTGATAGAGATGAACTGACAGCTGTGGTCTTTGGAATGAGTACTGGTAAAACTCCAGGTCCTGACGGTTTCCCCATTGAGTTTTTCAGGCCTTCTGGGATTGCTTAGAGGAAGATGTTAGAGTTGTGGTTGAAGAATCCAGAGAAAATAAGAGAATGCTTAAAGCTTTAAACCACACTTTCATTACCTTGATTCCAAAAGGGGAGGAGGGGAGCCATATTTCAGATTATAGGCCTATTGCCTTATGTAATGTGTTGTATAAAATAATCACCAAGGTAATGGTTGAGCGATTAAAACCCCTTCTTCATAGCATTATCTCCTCTGAGCAAGGGGGTTTTGTTGAGGGTCGACAGATTCCGGATGGGGTGGTTACGGCTCGGGAAGCTATTCATTCAATGCACACTTCGGGAATAAAGGGATGTTCATAAAACTGGACATGTCCAAGGCTTATGACAAGGTTGAATGGAGTTTCCTGGCCAAAATGATGGCTGCCTTTGGTTTCTCTCAGGACTGGATTGAGTGGGTCATGAGCTGTGTCTCTTCCCCGACCTACTCTGTTCTAATTAAGGGCCTTCCTTCGCAGCCTTTTGGAGCCTCTCGGGGTCTCCACCAGGGGGATCCTTGTTCTCCTTATCTATTTTTGATTATGGCTGAAGGTCTTGGCAGACTTTTCTTGAGGAGAAGACAGCAAGGCAGATTATTGGGTGTTAGGGTGGGGGACGAAGTTTTATCGCATCTACAGTTTGTGGATGACACTGGTCTGATGGGAGTTGCCAGCCTCAGGGAAGCAAGATCGATTAGGGATACTCTTAATGTATATCTCAGGGCTACTCAACGGGTCATTAATGACAAGAAATCCAAAGTGGTCTTTTTCAATCTGGAGCACAGGCTTTAGAACAGAATTTTAGAAATCCTGGGATTTACTAGGACTGCTCTCCCTGTGGTTTACTTGGGGATCCCCTTGCACTTCAAGAAGCTGAAACTTGACACTTGGAGGCACTTGCTTGAGGGTATCAAGGAAAGAATTAATCACTGGTCTCACAAGTGGTTAAGCTATGGTGGCAGAGTAACTTTCTTACAGTCAGTCATTCAAGCCATGCCTATCTACAAATTCTCTATCTTGGCTACCCCGCTTACAATCTGGAAAGAATTGGACAGGATGGCTAGAAAGTTTTTGTGGGAAGGACCAAAGGGAGAGAGAAAGTGGGCCTTAGTGAGCTGGGACAAGGCTACCCGGCCCAAAGTAAAATGTGAGGCTGGGACTGAGAGGATCCAGGTTAAATAATAAAGCCTTGGTTGGAAAGTTGTACTGGAGGTGGATTTCCCAACCAACTTCCTTATTCAGTAGAATTCTCACTAGTAAATACTTGGGTCATGTCAACCCCAATGAGGTGGGTCGCTTCTCTTTGGAGGGTGTTGGATCCTTAGTATGGCAGGCTCTCAAGCTTGGATCTCAGGTTATTAAAGACCAACTGTTTTGGAAAGTGGGGAGGGGGGAGAAGGCCCGTTTCTGGACAGATTCTTGGGATCAGTTTCCACCCATCATGGTTGAATTCCCCGAGTTACTCCCAATAAAAGCTGCCATAGAATCCAAGGGTTGGGTCCAAATTGAAAGTTATTTCAATACTACTCAGTTGGGGGGTATAAGCTTAAGAAGTTTAAGAAGTTGGAGGAGTGGCCAATTTCAATCCCTTCGGAGCTAGCACCCATCTTGACCAAAATATTGAAAGAAAGGTTTCTCACTGGGAGAGACGAGGAGGATGAATTAGCTTGGGGCTATGGGAGCCTTGGCATTTATACTGTTAAAGATGGATATGATAACATCCTCCCTGAGCCTCCCCCCCTTGCTTATCCGGTTGAGGACTGGAGACAGATTTGGCAATCCAAGGGCTGGCCGAAAGTGAACTTTTTGCTTGGCAGGTTATGCACAATGGAATTCTCACTTTCGACAATCTCAGGTGTAGAGGTATCATCGGTCCATCTCAATGTGTTCTATGCCATAAGAACGAGGAAACAACTGATCACCTGATGTTTGAGTGCCCCTTCACGCGCCAGATCCGGAAGCACTGGTTCTCTCACTATAAAATCCAGGCTTAATGGTGATTTGAATCGGATTAACATTCTGGAAAGATGGAAGAGGGGTAGATTTAAATCTAAAGCTCTTCGAATCGGTTGGGAGCTCGGCTTAAACTTCATTTGGTGGCAAGTGTGGTTGGAGAGAAATGCTAGAATTTTTCGAGAAACGTTTTCCACGCTTGATGGTGTTTGGCAGGTCATCTGGAGCAAAGTCACTGAAACAGTTGCCGTCCATGCAAATGAGGAAACTCAGGTTGATTCGGGGCCAATGGATGAGAGAGTTGAAAAGCAAGAGGAACAGGTCAGAGCTAGCTGGAAACCTCCTCCCGACGGTTGGATTAAAATCAATACTGACGGAGCTGCTAAGGGCAATCCGGGCAGTGCTGGCATTGGTGTGGTCTGTCGGAATCACGAGGGCACCGTGCTCTATTGGGAACTGCAAGGATTGGGCAGAACCACAAATAACGAAGCTGAAGCCATTGCTATCAAAGCTGCTTCTATTTGGGCAGTTAATCAGGGCCATAGGAGGATAATTCTAGAATCTGACTCTCAAATACTGGTTGGAGCTCTTGACTGCATGAGGAAATTTGCTTTGAAAGCATGGAGGTTGAGGATTCTGGTCTCTCAAATCAAGGAACTATGGAGAGAATTAGATGACGTGATCCCTGTTTATGTGAGTAGAAATCTAAACAAAGCGGTCGATTTCCTTGCGAAGATGGGTGCTGAGAAAGAGGTTGGGGTGCAGCTGCACAGTGACATGCCTTTGGAGGATGAAGTGATTAGGCAGGGCCTGGACCGATCCTTGAGACAATGAACAAAGAAAATGCTAAGGGTGGTTTTTGTCGTGATATCGCGACCTGTTGCGCCGTCGCGGCCTTTGGAGGTAAGCTATCGCGATTTCGTGACATGTTGCACTGTCGCGGCCGTTGGAGAGAAGCTGTAGCGATTTCATGACCTGTTGCACCGTCGTTGCCTTTGGAGAGAAGCTGTAGCGATTTCGTGACATGTTGCACCGTCGCGGCCTTTGGAGGGAAGCTGTCGCGATTTCGTGACCTATTGCACCGTCGGGGCCTGTGGCTGGAAGTTGTAGCGATTTCGTGACACTTTTGGAGAATGGGCGCCAAGGGGGAAAATCGTCGCGATATCGCGACACTTTTGGAGAATAGGCGCCAAGGGGAAAAATCGTCGCGATATCGCGACATTTTTGCTGAATGGGCGCCAAGGGGAAAAATCGTCGCGATATCGCGACATTTTTGGAGAGCTGGCACCAAGGGGAAAAACCGTCGCGATATCGCGACACTTTTGAAGGTTGGGCGCCAAGGAGAAAAGTCGTCGCGATATCGCGACACTTTTGCTGAATGGGCGCCAAGGGGAAAAATCGTCGCGATATCGCGACATTTTTGGAGAGCTGGCACCAAGGGGAAAAATCGTCGCGATATCGCGACACTTTTGAAGGTTGGGCGCCAAGGAGAAAACTCGTCGCGATATCGCGACAATTTTGAAGAATGGGCGCCAAGGGGAAAACTCGTCGCGATTTCGCGACAGTTTTGGGGAATAGGCGCCATGGGGAAAAATCGTCGCGATATCGCGACACCTTTGATGAATGGGCGCCAAGGGGAGAACTCGTCGCGATATCGTGACACTTTTGCAGTTTGGGCGTCAAGGGGAAAACTCGTCGCGATTTCGTGACACTTTTGGAGAATTGGCGCCATGGGGAATACTCGTCGCGATATCGCGACACTTTTGAAGCACTGGCGCCAAGGGGAAAACTCGTCGCGATATCGCGACACTTCTGGTGATCAGGCGCCATTTGGAAATCTCGTCGCGATTTCGTGACACTTTTGGTGATTGGGCGCCTTGGGGTTGTGCCGTCGCGATTTCGTGACACTTTTGGTGTTTAGGTGCCTCGGGGATTGGCTGTCGCGATTTCGCGACATGTCGCGATTTTGCGACTTGTTTCTCTGGCGCGGCCTCGGTTGGGTTGTTGTCGCGATATCGCGACATGTCATGATTTCGCGACATGTCGCGTTTTCACGCCTTGTTGTAATCTTGCTTCTTTGCTCTCGGCTGGGATGTGTTTACTCCCTTTTGTAATTGATCTTTGTTTTAATACAAGTTTTTTCAAATTTTTCAAAAAAAAAATTGCAAATGAATGGTATAATTTTTTAGAATTGAAACAATGAATGAGATTATTTCTGAAAAATATGTTATCTATTTGCATTTTTGTTTTGAATGTTGCTATGTTATGATTATGTGTTGATGCATTAAGTAATTTTAAGTGGAAGAAATATTGTTTGATATGTTTTGTAAATTTCAAATGAATGACATCATTTTTGAGAATTGAAACAATGAATGAGACTATTTTCGAAAAATGTGTTATCTATTGGAAATTTTGTTTTGAATGTTGTTATGTTAGAATTATATGTGTTGATGTATTAAGTAATTTGAACCTAAATAAATAATGTTTGATATATATTGTAAATTGTAAATGAATGGTATCCTTTTTGAGAATTGAAACAATGAATGACTATTTTCGAAAAATATATTATATATAGGAAATTTTAAGTGGAAGAAATAATGTTTGATATGTATTGTAAATAACAAATGAATGGCATCTTATTTAAATATTGAATTCAATGAAATAGAGTATGTTTTGATTATTTATGATGATGTAAAAATTTGTTGTTCTTAATTTGAAGTGGAAGAAATAATAACATGTGAACTCAAATTAAATCAAATGAAAACATCCTTTCATTATGATATGTGAAATCAAATCAAATGATAGCTTCCTCTCATTCTGATATGTGAAATCAAATTAAATAATAATATGTGAAATAAAATCAAATGAATGCATCCTTGCATCATAATGTTGGAAGCTGGAACAAACTCTTTTTAGATTGTACAAAATGTTCTGCACTCATTCCCAAAAATTTTGTCATCATAATCTAACCAATGTTACCATCATCCTCATCATTATCAATATTCGTTACACCTCTTCTCTCTGCCAAAGAACTCCAATGTGACAATGCTCTTTCATAAGGAAAATCCTCCACCTCATAGGCCGACACATATACTCTCAAGTAATTATCCAATTTTTTGTCCAACCTATTTTGAAATTTAGATTTTATATATGAAAGTGCATTGAACACCCTTTCATCTTCCACAGATCCCAAAATCATCATTTGACATAATTCATATAAATGAAAATATTCACTCATAGTATGTTTTAATACAATACTTGGTTGTAATATTCTCCACAAGCGTGAAATAGAACCTGCTTCATGATGGTTAGAGAGCTGTGAAACTTGAGTAGACATTGTTGTTCCAAAATATATGGATTGTTTTGTCAAAAGATATTTGTTCAGAATGCCATTGATTTCAATGCCATTTACTGCAACACTTTGACTAAAATTACCAGCAAGTCTGCCCATGTATTTGAGGAAAAAATAATTTATAATCTGTTATTCATTACAAGGATCCAAAAATATTTGATTTACCACACCCATAGCCTCTAGCAATTCATCTCTTTGAAAACGGTCTCTGATTTCTTTTGTCAATGATTTTGCTATTTGTTTTAGTTTAAGTTTTGTATCGTCCACAACCACATGAAATCTATTGTAGGTTATGGGCATTTGCTCAACTTCATTTGTAGCTATATCCAATCGCACACCATAAAAATATAAAGATATTTCATTTCCATGGACATTAATACATAGATGATCATTAATATTGAACTTCAAAAAGCTTCGAGGACTATTCACACTTGTTAATGCTCTCCAAATTTCAAACAAGGGATCCATAAAATTTTGACCAGATGCATACATCATATCAATATGGTTACAAATTTGTATTCTTGCCCTGATGAAATCCATAATATAATTCGATCTTTCTTGTGCAATTTTGATCAAAGTATTCATTTTTTCCAACATTGGAAGAATTCCACACAATGTGAGAAGAGTTTCAAAGTCACTCATTCAAAAAATTTAATATTTAATCTTGTCAACTGCCCTACGATTTGCATACATAAACCCTATCAAGGATTGATATTCTTT
The DNA here is from genome assembly GCA_028583015.1 of Wollemia nobilis. Taxonomy (NCBI): domain Eukaryota; kingdom Viridiplantae; phylum Streptophyta; class Pinopsida; order Araucariales; family Araucariaceae; genus Wollemia; species Wollemia nobilis. The sequence goes on from JAQPPZ010016892.1 coordinate 24,039,365, forward strand.
GAAGACTCTTAATGTCAGTAGATACATCGAAATCCACCTAGTATCCACATCTTTCAATAATTTTTTACCTTCGGTAACTCCTAGTGCAAATTGTTGAAACTCAAAATATTTTTGGACTACGTGAAAAATATTCATGAATTTCATAGACAAGCTCTTCCACTTTGGAAAAATTTGTAAATGTATCCACAATTTTGTATGCAAGATTCATTCTGTGAGCCATGCAATGAAAAGGGATCAAATATGTGGCAACCGATGTTTGTAGTCTAACACAAAGACCAATCTTGTGTCCTTGCATTGTAGCATAACCATCAGCTCCTACACATATTAACTTAGTGGCTATTACAATTTCATTCATTCCTACTTCTTCTTTTAAACTAGTTACAACAACATTCTAAATGTTTTCTACATTACAATTTTCCACCATTTTACGTATTCCTAGTAAATGAGGTTACCTTGAATGATTTTCTAATGTGTAAAAATGCATGCAAATCCAAGATGTATTGTCAACTGCAGTCACCTCATCAATTGAAAGTGAAATGAATTTTGCCTTTTTTACTTTCTCTCAGAGATCATTCTGCTCAACCAATGATAGAAATTTTTCCATTTCCCAACCACTTCGATCTGAACAATGAGCATTGGGTAAATTCTACACATTAGCTAGTCGAGATAGAGAATTATAATTTATGAAATCAGACATAGGTCTACCCTTATTAAGAATAAAAAATACAATAGATTACTACAACTTTTTGAAGCTAAAGTTAACTTATTCATTTTTTGAGATTGGGCTTGAATCATTGCACCTTTCTCAACCAATGTTTGCTTTTTGTCATTTATTTATGATATTATTTTGCATATCTCATATGTGCGCACTCTGATGCATCCTTCCACCTATAATTTTTTTTTTGTTGCTCGATCACCTTCTTTTTTTTTGATATAAACCTTTCCACAATGTTTTTCTGCTGTATATTTTTTAAGTTGCAATCTATGCTCCTTTCCAAGTTTCCAACTGCAAATTACACATCTTATTTCTGTTATATCATCACTACTATTCTCTGGAAGCACTGGCTCAATAAATGGAAATTATGATATCCAATCAGGCTAAAATTATCCATTAATTGTCCACCTAGATAACCTTGAACGTTTATTTTTTTTAGATGAAGATTATTCGAAAGTAGGGACTGCGTAAGAACTATTAGTTTATTTTCCACTTGGTGTGTTAGATTTAGGAATCTCTTCATGTTGTTGTTCAATTTGATTGAGATTATTTTCATGTGTGGACTATTGATTATCGTGGATATGTGGAAGTGGAGGAATACCAGGGTTAAAAATATTTTCTATAGAGATAATTCTAGTGTCAATAGTATATTAATTATCACTATGGCATTTAAAAGAATACTAGTGTTTTCTACAGATAAAAGTGAACAAAGCCATCAACCAAAAAACACACTTCTTTATGAATTGAGGACATTATATTTAAAATTAACAAAGTAAAAAAATTAACTAGTGAGTAAAGGTGTTCATACCTTCAGTTTGTGCAAATGTTGATGGCATACTGGGTTTTGAAATATTAGGAAAGTATTTAAGGATACTCCTTTTATTGGAAGACTCTCCTCCCTTCTTTCCACTACCTATAGTTGATATTTTTACCTGTATGAACAGAAGAATAACATGAACAAAGAACATCATTTTTAAATATGAAAATAATAGGTATAAAAGAGAACTACTACTAGAGAAAATAGAATTTGTGACTGTCCCATGAATATTTTTCACAGGAAGAATAGACCTCCTTATTGAGTTTCCATTTATAAAATGAAAAATTAAATTTAATGGTAAAATAAGCATACGAATAAATTGAGTCACCTTCTACCAGTCACCTTATTTCTATCTCCTTCATCCAGTCGCCTACATCAGGCATCTTCTATCAGTTGCCTTCTATCAGTCACATTTTTTTGGTCGCATTCTACCAATCACATTTTGTTAGCCACCTTCATTTAGTCACCTTATCCCAGTCGCCTTCTATTAGTCGCCTTCTAGTAGTCACCTTTCGTTAGTCACCTTCTTCCAGTCACATTCTATCAATCACCTTCAATCAGTCACCTTCTCCCAATCACCTTCTATCAGTTACATTTTGTTAGTCACCTTCTAGAAGTCGTCTTCTGCCAGTTTCCTATAGTCAGCTACCTTCTACTAGTTGCCTTCTACCGATTGCCTTCTACCAGTCACCTTCTACCAGTCACCTTCTGTCAATCACCTTCTTCGATCACCTTCTTCCAGTTGCTTTCTATCAATCACCTTCTAGCAATTGCCTTTTTCTAGTCACCTTTTGTCAGTCACCTTCATTCAGTCGCCTTCTATCAGTCACATTATACAAGTCGCATTCTATTAGTTGCCTTCTTCGGTCACCTTCTGCCTGTCACCTTCTATCAGTCACCTTTTACTAGTCGCATTTTGTCAGTCACCTTCCACCAGTCACCTCCTGTCAGTCATCTTCTACCAGTCGCCTTCTAGTAGTCATGGACTCTGGTTTTGTTAGTACTCTGCTTTGTATCACTCGCTATCCAAAAAAAATGTTGTAATTGTATGGGAGTCGTTGTTAGGTTTAGCTATATATAATGGGGTACAAGGGGCAATTTGGGCGGGATATTTCTTATTTTAAATAAATTTACGATGAAAATTGGGTAGGAAACCTAATGACAATGGGGTGAATTTACCCTAAAAAAAATTAGATCCTAAAATTTTTGGGCAAACAGGCCGACCTCTATGGTCCTAAAAATCACAAAATTGACATTTTGGAAATCTGAATATTCACGCTAAATTATGAAATTCGCCACTAAGAAAAACCCTGATAGGCCCACAAGAGAATCCAAGAAGAGCCAATAATGTGCTCCACCCTAGTGCATATAGTACACCTACCAAAAATTTTCAAAATCCCATTCAATTAGATCCTAAAAAAAACTCTCCCATGAAAGTCATTTCACCTTCTATGTTACCAAATTTTAATAAGTTACATCTAAAGATCTTATTATGTTTTATTTTAGTTTAATATTGTATTTAAAGCTCATTATTACACTAGTGACAATAAAAAGCTCAAATTATTTCCTTCCACTCTTTAATAATTAGCCCTACGATGGTTTATCACCTTAGCACCTGATTCAATTCAAACTTGGGATGAGATGGAAAATATATTTTTGGAGATATACCAAGAATATTTTAAATTCAAGAATCAAAATGATGAATTACTTAGAATTAAATAAGATTAAAACAAAATTTTAGAATACTATTTAGATAGATTTTCTCTTGTTCAAAAGATATGTGGAGGTGTTGACTCAGAATTAAGTAAATTTATATTCTTGAGAGGACTACAAGATGAATCAAGATATATATTGAATATTATGGGAAAAGGAGATGCAAATACACTTGAATTTCAGGAAATCATTAAACTCTATAAAAAATATTTCCATTCAACTCATAGAAAACACAAAACTATTAATAACACAAATGCTTTGAAAGAGTTTGCTAATATTAAAGTTGATATTTTAGACCATCTTAACACAACATTAGATGAAAGGAATGCAAAGAATGAATCCACTAAACCTTTAGCCATCTATTATTCAAGATGTAAGAAGAAGAACTCTATTCATGAATTTCCTTTGAACCAAAACTTCTATATCTACTATCTATAGCATTTATGAAAAAGGACACCCGATAGATCAATTTGATTTGTTACCCGGACTTAAAAGTGTCTTTGAAATTTTTTAGGACAAATACAAGGGGGTAATTTTCTAAAATTTCCATATCAAAATGCTTCTTGATTTCCCATAGATTGGGGAATAATCCTTGGTATATGCCATGGTATGCTTCAAATCCACTTCAATAACATAGGAGTCAAATACCATGGGAATATTCCCAAGAGTGGTCTCGACCTAGATGGATGAATCAACAATCAAATCACATCCACCATGGTTTCAATAAAAAATGTAGGGACAAAAATGGAAACAATAAAAACAAATAAAAAAACCTCCACTTTAAGTTCAACCTATGGCTAATCCAAATAATGTTAAACAGGAAACCCCTATGTTTATGGCTAAATTAAAAAATACAACCATAATAAATGTTAGTGACTATGACAACACTCAATTGTGTTCAAGAAAACCACTTCTTGAACCTATTCCACTTATCAATGTAGAAATGGGACCTAAAGAAAAGAAACATGAAAACCCATCTACATTGAAACAACAAAAATAATAACAAAATCTCTTTCAAAATGATTTAACAAAGAAACTATCATATCCTGAACAATTTGAGATATCAAAAATAACATCTTTAAACTTATATGTGGTAAAAGAATTAAAATATTTATATGATACAATCCCTTTACTACAAGCTATTAAATACGGGCCAATAATTAATAATACTATTCAGGAGATGTGTTTTAACAAACCAATAGAAAAGAAGTATATCCTATAATCATACAAGTAGGTGAAAAATTAGTATACTTGCTTGCAAGAAAACTTCACCTAAGTATGGTTATCTAGGAATCCCATGGTTTCTTGAATCAGATAAGGAAAATGAAAAGAACATTTCAAATTTAGCCTCCATAGTTGTAAATAATAATGTAGAAGAGTTGGATTCATCCAAAAGGGGTATTTTTGAATATGAAACTATTCTAATCAATGACTGCATGATTCAAAACTTGAATATGAACCAATTACTGCCCAAAAATTACTATGGAATGAAGAACAAGAACTTAAATATTTGTCACCCATTCTAATACAAGATAATTTCTTTCATTTACCACATGGATGGCATCATTATCTTTTCTCATATTTTCATTTCCATCTATCAAATTTAATTCCTTCAAAAATTATTTTTTTATAAAGATACACAATTTTTTTCATTTTTTTCTACCACACCATTGCTCTCTTAATTCATTAATGCAAAAATTTTCAAGGAATTAATTTTGGTACAAAAAAAATTGAAACAAAACCTAAAAAAAACCTTTGAATATAAATAGTTGATTGACTAATAACCAGGAAGCAAAATTGTTTTATGCATTGATACAACATTCTAATTCTTTACTAACACTTCATACATGTTTAAAAGTTGGTATTAAGTTGTTGCAGGTACAAAATAAGAGAATTTTTTAGTTGAATGCATTGGATGAAATTTTATTGGAGGTATTCCACCAAACAAAGTTCATTAAAAAACAATGGAAAATGTGGCATGATGATCACATTAGGAGTAGTAAGGATGAACTAGAAGCATTTGAGAATGGAGTTGTTCAAATTTCTTCGATTGATGATTCAAAGAGGACATTAGTGATGAATGAACATAATTTACAATGGTACCATAAGCCACTAACAAAGGTGGAATTTGTTCGATATTGCTCATAGTCAAACTTGCATATAATAGAAGAGGTTTTTTCTTTTGATAGAGATTCCAAATGATCACATATTTGAATCATGAAAAAAAAGAGAAAAAAATGGTTGTAGGATAAGACATGTCCTGCAAAATGAGGATGTATGAGGGCATGCATCAGTTTCAGCAAGAAGGAGAAAGAATGAAGTCAATACTTCATTTTCAGCAATAAAGAGGAAATGATGACATGAGAATATTTGTATTGCTCATATTGAAAGAAAGGTTGATGCTTCATTGTTACTATTTTATTGCAAAAAAATGTGTTTTTGTAAAATAATGATTGTTCTTATCCAAATAATAATGAGAGACATTCTCTATCATTAAAGCCTCATGAGATACATTTTCTCTCATTGAAACTCCTAAAAAATAAAGAAAAAAATAAATATGAAAAAATAAAAATAAAAAAGATGAAAAAGAAAACAAGATGAAAAAATAAAAAGAGAAAAAAATAATAATTCAATAGTGAAAACCTTTTTGAAGGCACTATTGAATTAAGACTTATATGAAAACCGGTTTCTATAATGTTTACCTTCTTGACTTATTCATCATTGGACAAATTTCACTTACTATACATGTGTCATGTTTATGTTTTCAGATAGCCTATTGAAAATCATCAGAAGCAGTGACTACATGTGCATGAGAAATTTTTAGGACAATAAGGTATGTGTTTCTTGCATTTTAGTTATAGTTAGCATTAACATGTGATGTATGATAATTAAGTATTTGGCAAAAACTATATAAATTTTGTAAAAAGACATGCAAATCCTACTAAACATGTCAAGAAACACCCTATCCTACCCTTAGTCACATAAAAAGTTTAGTCTAACATCATAAAAATAGAGTTACAAGCATAGATCTGAAACACGATGGGTAAAGTGCTTCACAACATGTAGAATCATAGAATTTCTAAGAAAATGTAGTTGTTTTCAAAATAGTAAGCTAAAAAAATATGTAAAAAATGCACTTGGAACAAATTTCTACTAAAAATAACCCATAACAAGTAGAGAAAATAGTTGTATAGAGTAAAATAACTCCTAAAGAAGATATTAATGAAAGGGTTATTCTTGAACATAAAGAAATCCCTTCCTCCCTCCATGGTCCACCAGCTACTAAAATAAGGGCACAAAGGAAGAGAAAATTTGAAAGCAAACCTACAGAACAACCAAGGATCAAGAAAGCCACTTTAGTGATAACATTATTGAAATTGTAGATTCATAAAAGGAAGAGGAAACAAATTCTAGATTTTCATATTGGTCTATAGGAAAAAAAAATACAAGAACAAGGAAAACTAGTGAAGATATAGGTACACAAAAGTTGATAAGATCCACCAAAATAAAAACAAAGTCTGTGACAAAGGAGCTGGTTGAGGTAGAAGAAGCAGATTTTGAGATTCAAACACAACCATCTTCACCCCCTCCTTTGAGAAGTATTTTAATGAGGAAACAATAGGACATAACTTCAACCATTGAAACAACATCTCTTACATTAGAAGAACTACCTACAATTCCTAATTCTAGGAAGAACATAGCAAAAAAATTTCTTGGATTAGCAAAGTAGGTTATAGAAGGGGCAATACAATAACACATTCCTTAATTACCCCATAGAATTGAGGAATATACCTTAGAGCATGTGCTTGCAATTTATGTTCCTATCCTGATTATTATTGCAGCTGAATAGCAATATGTAGAAAAGGTGATAACACTTAAAAAGAGGGATGGTAAGGAGATTATGGATGTCATAGAGAGCTCACATAAAAGATAAGATACTCTAGATATGGGCCAACAATGGAATTTTCAGTAAAAGCTTAAAAAATGAGATATTTCAACACTTTTAGATGTAGCTTTAGAACATTCTAGGATAGCTTAAGAACATTCTACAATTAAATAGGCACATTTTGGAAAGCTTTGGAATGACCAGAAAAGAGCCTGAATTTCCTGAAAAAAGTTCCTAAACTTCTAGAAAAATATTTAGAACATCTAGAAGAAGTTCTAGTAGTATAAACCAACTTAATACATGTAAGTACATGATCTAAAAAAGATAAAAAAATAGGTTTGAACATAATCTGTTATTATAGTTTAGATTGCAGATATTAAAATTTAGGTTGAAAGTACTTTCAGTTCATACACCTTCACCAATGGTAGCACATCCGTTGAATATGGTATCATTAGTGGAGCATAATGAGGCCATAGTAGGTTGGGTATCTCATTACCATGCATTAAAATTTCAATTTACAACAATAAAGCAATAATTGCAAAAATTGCAAAAAAATATTGAATTGCAAAATTGCAAAAATTATAGAAGCTACTACAACACAAGAAATATCACCTCCTACAACATCCAATGATGAAAAATAATTATAAAAAAGAGGAAAAACAAGTTTTAACAAAATCTGGTTCAAATTGCATATATCAAAAATGAGAACTAGACTAAGCTGTAAGAAAATTTTCTAAAAAAAAAATTGCTTGAGGTGTAGTAAAGTAATAGAGGATATTGTTGACCCACTAAAAATAAAAAATAGTAATGGGTTAGCAAAATAAGGTCAAGCAATGGAGCCATTACAAGAACAAAATACAAAGAAGACTGTAAAAAAAAACTTGTAGGAATTGTAGAAATTGAAAAAACAATTGCAGAATTGCAAAAAAAATAAAATATATGTGTCACTTTCCATCACTACACATTTTATTGTCAAAAATTACAATATAAAAATTTTGTGTTGAGGGCTTTGTTAGTTACTAATAACTATTATTTTACCAATTGATCATTAGTACGAGGCATAGAATAATTGCACTTCAAGTTTTCCTACCATTGTAGTTGGTTACTTAAGTGCTCGAGAGTGGCCAATTTCTTGCAACTAATTGTCAATAATAGACCATACCCTTTCCTCGGTATACTAAGGTCTTGTCATGGGTTTGCTCTTCCAGGGCCCATATCACTTGGAAGAGTAAACACAATAATCACCATATTTCAAAACTTGAGAACTCATATTTCTTCGCTTGCTTCATATTAAATATTTGTTTTGAAACTAATGTTGCTATGCATGTGACTACTCATTGACCTTCTACTAAGGTATGAACAAGGACCACCATAGCATGGTCTTGGTTTGGATTCCCTCAGTTCTAGCTCTATTTGATGATAATGTTACCCATACCATCTTTCATTGGACCTTCCAACCCTATAAACTAGCAATTCCACAATCGGACATGTTTGTGAGCCTCCTCATGTACAATATAAGTGTTATCTAGAAAACAATGTCCCATACCATTGTTTCTTATCCTCAATGACACAGAACCTTCATTCATATGTTTAGCAGAATACATTAGTACACAATAGCTACCACTGCCACTACCGGTATTTGAGTATGTGGTATCCTCCTCGATAAGCACAACCCTCATATAATGGTCTTTTCTAATATATAATTTTTATTGGTAAAAATTCCTTTTTCTTTAAGTTAAGGTCATGTGTTCTTGTTTAGTTTCATAGAAAAAGGTTACCTTCTCATCAAGCATCATTGACAGTGTTCCATATAATTAACCATAAAAATGCTTTAAATTCTTAAAATCATAAAAGCAGATAGCCACATCTTTAATAATACTTATTCGAGTATCGTTGGACCTTCCAACCCCATAAACTAGCACTCTGGTTATGATTTTTGTTGGAAATTCCACAATCGGACATGTTTGTGAGCCTCCTCATGTACAAAATAAGTGTTATCTAGAAAATAATGTCCCATACCATTGTTTCTTATCCTCAATGATGCAGAACCTTCGTTCATACATTTAGCAAGATACACTAGTACATAGTAGCTACCACTTCCACTACCAATAGTTGAGTATGTGCTATCCTCCTCGATAAGCAAAACCCTCATATATGATCTTTTCTAATATATAATTTTTCTTGATAAAAATTCCTTTTTATTTAAGTTAAGGTCATGTGGTCTTGTTTAGTTTTGTAGAAAAAGGTTACCTTCTCATCAAGCATCATTGACAGTGTTCCATATAATTAACCATAAAAATGCTTTAAATTCTTAAAATCATAAAGGCAGATAGCCACATATCTAATAATAATTATTCCAGTATCGCTGGACCTTCCAACCCCATAAACTAGCACTCTGGTTATAATTTTTATTGGCAATTCCACAATCAGACATGTTTGTGAGCCTCCTCATGTATAATATAAGTGTTATCTAGAAAAAAATGTCCCATACCATTATTTCTTATCCTCAATGACATAGAACCTTCGTTCATATGTTTAGCAAGATACACTAGTACACAGTAGCTACCACTTCCACTACCAGTAGTTGAGTATGTGCTATCCTCCTCGATAAGCACAACCCTCATATAATGGTCTTTTCTAATATATAATGTTTCTCAGTAAAAATTCATTTTTCTTTAATTTAAGTTCATGTGGTCTTGTTTAGTTTCATAGAAAAAGGTTACCTTCTCATCAAGCATCATTGACAATGTTCCATATAATTAACCATAAAAATACTTTAAATTCTTAAAATCATAAAGATAGATAGCCACATCTTTAATAATACTTATTCAAGTATCAATGAATTCAAATAATAAAACATACATGAAAATTACCACAATATTTATTTGAAATAGCTACTCTATCCATAATCTAATAACTTTTCTAAAAATTTCAACTTATTTATAAATTATAAATCTAAGTTGTCAAGAAACTATCCACTACAATTTATAGAATGTTGAAAAAACTAAAATAAAACATTTTAGAATACATCGATGCTCACTTAAATAAACCTGCTCACTTTTATAATGACAAAGCCATATAGATTTACTTTAAAATGTAAACTCATCTAACTTTCAATTAACCATCTTTTTAAAAAATATCCATAAGCCCTTTTTGTATTTTTTCAAAACTGGCAAAGAATAACAAGTCGTAATGAACCCATCCCATTTTAAGAAATATTTTAATTTTATTTAAATTAAAATTCCTTTCATCTGCCTTTAATTTTCATGATGGGTATAATTGTTTGATTGTAATGCTAGAGTATACTAACTAAGTTTTTGGTCATGTTATTTTAACACTTTATGAGTCAACCTAAGGAGATATTTACCACATTTTGAAATCATTGCCAAGAAAAATTAAAAATGATTTTACTGTTTTCTAATACCAACAAAGCAATTTAACCTCCTATAAGAGTTATACCCAATATCATTTGTTCTTTATGGTTTCTTTAATCGAATCTGACCCTAAAAAAAAATAGACGACTTTACTATCAACCGATGATTCAAGTTCGCAACAATTTTCCAAATTAAACTAAGTAATAAATATTTCCCTAAGAAATATCAGATATATGCATTCGGCTACTATTTTCTAAAAATTATGTTAATCCAATGCGTTTTCATCTACAACGATTTTCACTTATTTAAAAAACACTAAAGAAAAACATTCATATCCTTTCTAGGCTTCCAGTTCACTTGTAAAATTTATATTTTCCCTCACACAAAGATTTTTGGTTATAAACTTTTAAAATATTTCTTCCAGGTATAGATTCACATGGACAGTTTGTATTTGCTCTCACATGAAGATAAACAAATACAATTATCTTATACAGATTTCAATTCATATGGATAATTTATATTTGCCCCCACACGAATATAAACAAATAAATTATCTCTTATAGGTTTCAATTCATATGGACAATTTATATTTTCCCTCACATGAAGATAAAAAAAAAAAATTATCACTTACAGGTTTCAATTCATATGGACAATTTATATTTGCCTTCACACAAAGACTTCTATCATATCATAACATAACAACATTTATATTTTGTATTTTTTCCCTATTTTTTATAAGACTGCGTCCGTTCAACTAGCTATACATAGAAATGCTTCTTTCTTTTCATGCCTCGATAAATTTAAAAAATATGGCAGTCATATATAACAAACACTATTAAATAATTAATATTTTAGCAAAAGTCAGAAAATACTTTTCATTTTAATATCTTATACATAAACAACAATTGAATAATTTATTTTCTAAAATCATACGACTCTCAGGGCAACTTTCCCACAGGCTTGGCTCTACCATTTCCCCTTCTAGTATATCCCACATGTTTTTACAATAACAACTACTAGACAAATTATCTTAGAGATATATCGTAGGTTCTCTGGAAAACATCAACCGATGCATAGCAAACAGAATCCACTCATGGTGAATGCGTAGACTAGAATTGCAATAATCTCCACACACCACCCATTGTGACAGAGACGTAGATGAGGAAGGTATGCTAGGGCCAGCTTGACCTTTTGTATGCATTTTTTAAATGCTCTCATGAAAACATGTAGAAAATAATCTTCTAAAGTACAAATGCAAAATTACACAAGGTTTTCAATTGAAAACATTCTAGGTACTTGCTCTAAAAATTGTAGATCAATTTACATGATTTCTACACACCATGCTTTATAATGGAAAAATTAAAAGTTGGAAAGTATTTAAAACCACACGTTGTACCAGGGAAACAAGCCATAATAGTGAAGCACAGTTCTATTAAACTCTTTTACCAATAATGCAATTTAGTTTTCATGACATACAGACCTCCACACTTGCAGAATAGAAACTAAAAACCATTGAAAACCACACACTGTATCATAGAGACAAGCCATAACAACGAAGTATAATTCTATTAAACTTCTTTACCAAATTCAAATGTATTCTTATAAAAGAATTAGGATAATTTTATCCAGTTCATCTATTCCCAGTTCTGCAAATTAGCTCCCTTTCATTGCTTAATTAAATTTAACGCGCAACATCCATTATTTCATAAAAACATTATTTTACAATTATTATCCTCAATCTACCAAGATAGCTAACCTGGACAATATTAAGCCTTTTGTTACCGCAAGAAAACAATGTTTGAACTTTGAACGTGAAGACATCAATAGAATTCCTAAAACACCACTCTGCTCCTTACCTCCTCATGCCATTTTTTATAGGGAAAATTGCTTATTATTTGGATGCCACCTTTCAAAACAGGGTAATTATCTTAGGCCAAGTGGTAGGGATTTCCTTCATCTAAGTGAAGGGTTTATTAAATGTATTTATTTTAATATAGTTTATAATATATATTTTATTCCACCGTAACTTACATATTCTTCGTTAATATCTGCTTGTTTCTTTTATAAATATCCATGCTTGACAATATGTGTAGGAGTTAGGTGATCCACCACCGTGGCTTTTAAAATATTTGTTTTTATTTATATCAAACGATATTATTTTCTATTATATATTTTTATTATACATATATATATATATATATATATATATATATATATATATATATATATATATATATATATATAAATATTAAATTGTTATTTAATTCAAAATAATCATCACACATTTATATATTTCCCTTTATTTTTAACTCTATTCTATATATATATATATATATATATATATATATTTATTTATTTATTTATTTATTTTTAATTATTATTTTTAAGGTCATTAATAAGCAGAAATGCAAGAGAGAACAAAATCATATATTCATTAAATGCATCAATAGGTAGAATGATTTTCAAAATGCATATTCCTACGATGGGCTTCCATGTACCCACTGGCCAAGGTGCACGAGGTACGACATCATATCCCCACTTACCTGATGCTTCCAATATTTGTCTCTGTCAGGGGTGGGTGTTCTCCTCTACTTCCACACTTATCCATGTACCTACATCATAAAAACTTAACGCAACATCACATTCTTCAAAATAAGATAGTCACAAGTAGCGGGGATGTGACATACTCCCCCACTAGGAATTAATACAATCCTTGTGTTAGCTATAAATATAAATGTAAATTTTCACAATATCGGGTCATATACACATAAGCATGTAACAACATCTGATCATACATACATGAGTATATAATGAAACAATATACCATAGTCATCTCAAAATATTAAATTATCAAATCTTGTTATGCCAAATATAAAGCAAAATATCATTTCATATACAAATATAGTAATTATATTTTGGTCATCAGTTTTCAAACAAGTAAGGAAATTGATTTCTAATGGCAGCAACATCTTCCCAGGTGGCATTTTTCTCAGAATAGTTGTCCCACTAGACCCTACACTGTTCCACTATCCTCTTTCTTAGTTTTTTAGTTCTAAAGGAGAGATACATGGAAAACATTGTGGATTTTTGACAAGTTCAGTGGCAATGCGAGTTTGTAGGAAACAAGACTGATTTTAGCAACAATATAAAAAGGACCCATAAATATAGGGCTTAATTTGGTGGATTTAATAGAACTTTTGGTTGGCTTGACCCGAAGGAAGACTTTGTCACCAACTATAAATTCTTGGGGTGTTCTTTTAAGGTCAGCATAACTCTTCTAATGATCAACGACTTCATGAAGTCACTAGCGAATCTCTTTAATCCAAATCTCAATTTGTTTAATAGCATTAGGGTCGATCACTTCTCGATCATCCAGATTATCCCATGTTAAATGTGTCCTACACCTACACCCATATAGGGCCTCAAAAGGGGCCATGCCCAACGTGGTATGATAGCTTTTGTTATAAGAAAATTCCACCAAGAAGAGGTAATCTTCCCATTTACTCTAGTGGTCTATGCAATACATGCAAAGTATACCTTCTAGAACTTGGTTGATTCTCTCGATTCGTCCATATGTATTAGGATGATATGTAGTGTTGATATTGAGCTTTGTTCCCCAAGATCAATGTAATGCTTGTCAAAACTCAGAGGTGAATGATATGTAGTGATGATATTGAGATAATTATTTTAGGGAAACCATGTAGTCTCATGATTTCCTGTGTAAAATTTTGTGCTATAGTAGGTGCATCATATCGAATATTGCCTGGTATGAAATGGGCCACCTTGGTTAGTTTATCCACAACCACAAAAATTACATCATGCTAAAAACGTGTCTTGGGAAGGCCCACTATAAAATCCATAGTAATTACTTACCACTTTTGCTCTAGCACATCAAATAGATGCAACTGACCTCCAGGATGTTGGTGTTCTACTTTGACCTTCTGACATTCCAAGCATCTTACAATGAATTGGACCACATCCTTCTTCATTCTAGGATAGAAGTAATCTTTCTTTAGAGTTTCCCTCATCTTAATTACCCCTGGGTGTGCAGAATATGGTGCATAATGTGCTTCCTATAGAATAGTTTTCTTAAGCTCTTCATCATTAGGTACTATTATTCTATTTTGAAAGTATACCAAATCTTGTTTAACATTGTAATCTGAGTGTCGTCCTGGTTCCTGCTCAACCTTGTTACGACATTGGTTGCAAAACACATCATTTTTATGCATTTCTTTGATCTGCTCTTTCAACCCATACTAACACTTAGTAAGTGTTGCTATATGTCATCTTCTACTAAGAGCATCAACCAATTTATTTTCTTTTCCTTTGATATATTCAATACCAAAATCATATTCGGCTAGGAACTCCATCCATCTACATTGTCTGGAATTAAGCATTGGCTGTGTAAAAATATATCTCAAGCTCTAATGATTGGTTTTAAGCTCAAAGGGCTTTCCTAGAAGATAATGCCTCCAGATCTTAAGAGCATGAACTACTACTGCTAGTTCTAAATCATGTGTAGCATAGTTTATTTCATGTTTCTTGAGTTTCTTGGACTCATATGCTACTACGGCCTCATATTGCATCAAGACGCCACCTAGTCCCTCTAGTGAGGCATCCGTACATACTGTAAAATATTTATTTGGGTCAGGTATTTTTAGTACATGCATAGTTGTCAATTTTTCTTTAAGAATTTTGAAAGCTTCTTCACACTGCATTGTCCACCTAAAAACTTTTCCTTTTCTTTGTAGGTTAGTAATAGGAAATGCGAATTTTGAAAACCCTTTTACAAATCGTCGATAATAACCAGCCATTCCCATAAAACTTCTTACTTATGATACATTGGTTGGATTTGGCCATTCTATTATCGCTTCAATATTTTTAGGGTCTACGGATATCCCATCAGTTGAGACAATGTGTCCCAAGTACTGAACTTGTGATGTATAAAATTCACATTTGGACAACTTGCCATACAATTGATTCTTCCTAAGGATTTCCAACACAATCCTCATGTGTTGATCATGTTATTCTCTATTTTGAGAGTAAATTAAGATATCATCCAAAAATATTAACACAAATCGATCCAGCTGCTCACGAAATACGTTGTTCATAAAATTCATAAATGCGGTTGGTGCATTGGTTAACCCAAATGGTAATACCATGAACTCATAATGTCCATATCAAGTTCTAAAAATAGTCTTATGGGTGTCCTCCTCTCTAATTCTTAACTGATGGTATCCCGACCTAAGGTCAATTTTAGAAAATATTGTAGCTCCTTTCAGCTGATCAAACAGATCATCAATTCTAGGCAAAGGGTACTTATTCTTGATGGTCATCTTGTTAAGCATCATGTAGTCAATGCACAATCTTAGGGAGCCATATTTTTTTTTGATAAATAGAACCTACGCTCCCCATGGTGACACACTGGGTTTAATATGCCCCTTTTCTAGTAAATCTTGTAGTTGAATTTTAAGTTCTTGAAACTCAAGAGGTGTCATACGATAAGTGGTTTGGACTACTGGAGTTTCTCCTAGAATAAGCTCAATTTAAAAATAAAACTCCCTTTTTGGAGGTAGTCCAGGAATGTTTTCAAGAAAAACATCCCTAAATTCATTTAACACAGGGTATTGTTGAAATAATGTAGAACTTGAGTTAGTTTCTTCCTTTTTATTCATTTTAACCACATACAATTTACATCCTTTATTCAGAGCTCTTTTGACTTGCATAGCAGTCATCAAATGAGACTCAAAAGATGTTCGATTGCAGTGGATATAGATTCATTCGTTAGCATCATCCATAAAGTCCAACCACCTTTCCTCAAAATTCATCAGGGCCTTATGGGATTTTAACCAATATACACCCAGGACTATGTCAAATGCATGTAAAGGAGCCACATATAAATGCCAGTTGATTTTTCCCCGAGGTATTTCTATTTTTGGTTCAAATAGACATTGGTTGACTAAATAAGTTTATCCTGAGCCATACTCGACTTGCCATCCTCTTGCCATAATCCCAGGTTTAATAGATATATCTCTTAAAATTCTATTTGAAATGAAACTATCTGTAGCACCACTATCAATTAAAATGTGTACATCTCTATTACCTAATTTTCCTTTGATAAAAAATGGAGTAGCTTGTCCCATAAGGTTAGGGTTACTTGTGGCAACAAAAATTCTATGTGGTGCTTCCTCAGTGGAATTCCTACGATCTGCCCTGTTTGGGCATTGTCTGGAAAAATGGTCTAGTGCCCCACACGCAAAGCATGTGTTTGGTCCATCATTCTTTTGTTTATTATTTTCCTTATTTTGATTGCCATTTTTTCCTTTTTCCCTATTATTATTTTTCTTCTCCTAAAAATTCCTTCAATCTGGCTGCCCTCTGTACCCTTGATATTTACCCTTGTTTCTATTATCATTTCTATTACGCCCTCCATATCTAAATTTCTTGTACTGATTTTTACCTCTATTTTTCTTGGGATACCTTCTTTTCCTTGAATTTTATTTTTCAACTTGTTGATAGTAAGCCTTTACCTCTTTTTGGCTTGATTCTTCATATCGGGTAACATCATAAGCAACTGACAGGGTTTGAGGTACTTTCCTACCCACCGGCTGACTATATTTTGGGTGCAGCCCCATAACAAACTTATGAGCTTTGAAATTTTCTTGCCCATCAAATTTTGGTGCATACTTAAGAAGTTGCACAAACCTCTGGTAATATTCGATCACCGTCATATTACCCTATCATAAGTTGGTGAACTCTCCATGTTTCTCAATATAAAATTATTTAGTAAGGAAGCGATTTTTTAATTATCTTTCAATTTCTTCCCATGGTATATATACTTCTTTCTTCTGAGTAGTTTTCTTGTATGTGGTCCACCAGTCTCTTGTAGGACCCTCTAAATGTGCTACTACCCATGTAGTTTTAGATTCAGAGCAAAGAGGTTGTATTGCAAAATACCCCTCGACTTCACTCAGCCAATTAACGATGGTTTTGCCATCACCTCTTCCATCAAATTTAGAAATATCCAACTTCTTTATTTCCTTTCTCAACTCTTCACCCACCTTCCTCCTCGAGGAACCCTCTGGAAACTCACTTACCTTTTTAGTTTCCTTTCTCTTGGTCAAATTTTCAATGAATTTCTACTATTGGATGATTAGTTCCTACTATTGGGCCATATGTTCCCATTGTTGATCCATATTCTCACTCATTTGAGCTTTCTAGATTTCCATTTGCTCACACTGTTGGTTTAGTTGATCCTACATGAGTTGAATCATTCGAGCCATATTCCCATCATTCTGAGTAGCTCTCATAGCTATAGGCTCTTTTTACTTTATAACAACTCACCATGGTACTTCAATAACTTACACCCTTTCAGACTCCCTCACAAGTCATTTCAATCCCTTTCTTGAAACCTATGCAATCCCCTCTTGCAGATTGACATTGGCCCTCCGTGAGGTACCTACCATATCTAGAACCAAAGAGTTATATCATATCATCTATTCATATTTAATTAGCCAGGGTATCACAACCTAGGATTTGATACCAACTATCACTTTCCATCACTAAAAATTTGATTGTCAAAATTTACAATATAAAAATTTTGTAAAGAGGGCTTTATATGTTACACATAACTGTTGTTTTACCCAACTGAATATTAGTACAAGGTATAGAAGGATTGTACTTCAAGTTTTCCTACCACTGCAGATGGTTACTTAAGTGCTCGGGACTAGCCAATTTCCTGCAACTAATTACCAATAAGAGACCATACCCTTTCCTCGGTATACTAAGGTCCCGATATGGGTTGGCTCTTCCTGGATCCCATAACACCTGGAAGAGGAAACACAATAATTCTCGTGTTCCAAAACTTGAGAACTCACAGTTCACCGTTTGCTTCTTATTAATTCTTTGTCTTGGAACTAGCATTGCTATGCCTGACTGTTCATTGAACTTCCACTAAGGTATGAACAGGGTCCACCATCACATGGTCTTGGTCTGGATTCCCTCAATTTCAGCTCCAATTGATGATAATGTTGCCCATACCATCTATCGCTGGATCTTCCAACCCTATAAACTGGCACTCTGGTTATGATTTCCATTGGTAATTCCATAATCAGGCATGTTTGTGAGCCTCCTCACGTACAATATAATTTTTATCCAAAAAACAATGTTCCATACCATTATTTCTTGAACTCAATGATGTAGAACCTCCATTCATACATTTGGAGGGATACACTAGTACACAGTAGCTACCACCGCCACTATCGGTAGTTGGGTAAGTGCTATCCTCCTCGATAAGCACGACCCTCATATAAGCATAATGGTTTTGTTAATATATAATCTTCTCGGTAAAAATTCCTTTACCATTAATCCAAGGTCACATGGTCTCATGGTCTTGTTTTATGCTCAGTTTATGTTTCGTAAGATAAGTTTACCTTCTCATAAGGCATCATTAACAGTACTTCCATATAATTAACCATGTAAATGCTCTAAACTCTTAAAATCTTAAAGGCAATAGTCACATCTTTAAATAATACTTGTTCCGATTTCAATGAATTCAAGTAATTAAAATTTACATGGAAACTACCACAATATTTATTTGAAATAGCTACCATTTCCATAAATCTAATAACTTTTTCTAAAACTTACTTATAATTCACACATCTAAAATTAATAATCATTCAAGAATTACCAAAGCCGTCCACCACTAGATTTTTAGAAAATGACAAAGCTAAAAAGCATTTAAGAATACCATCGTTGCTTCACTAAAATAATGACGAAGCTATATATAATTTTAAAAGATAAACTCATCAAACTTTTTATTAATCATATTTTAAAAAGAATCATAAGCCCTTTTTATATTTCTTTCAAGTCTGGCGAGAGAAAACAAATTATAATGAACACATCCCTTATTTAATATTTATTTGTTTAAAAATTCCTTTCATCTGCCTTCAAATTTACACGATGGTTATAATCGTTTGTCTATAATGGAATTTCAATATGCCAGAGTATACTAACTAAGTTTTTGGTCATATTAATTTGATACTTTATGAGTCAACCTACGGAGATAATTACCATGATTTGAAAGCAATGCTAAGAACTTAAACATTACTATTATTTTCTAAGACCCTCAAAGTAATTAATCTCATATATGAGTTATAATATCATTTGTTCTTTAAGGTTTCTTTAATAGAATATAACCCTAAAATAAATTGATGACTATATTATCAACCAATGTTATAAGTCTGTAGCAGTCTTCCAGTTTCAACTAAAATAATTAATCTTACTCTAAGAAACTTCAGTTATATACATTCGGCTACTGTTTTCTACAGTTTATGCTCATCCAATGCGTCTTTATCTATGGCGACTATCACTGATTATAAACACCTAAAAACATTCATATTCTTTTCAGGCTTCCAGTTCAATGGATCAGTTTATATTTGCACTCACACAAAGATTTCTTGTTATAAAATTTTAAAATATTTCTTTCAGGTATCGATTCACCTGGACAGTTTGTATTTACCCTCACATGAAGATGAAAAATAAAATTATCTCATACAGGTTTTAATCCATATGAACAGTTTATATTTGCCCTCACACGAAGATAAACAAATAAATTATCTCTTACAAGTTTTAATTCATATGGACAATTAATATTTGCCCTCACACGAAGATAAACAAATAAAATTATCACTTACAGGTTTCAATTCATATGGACAATTTATATTTGCCTCCACATGAAGATCTCTATCATATCATAACATAACAGACAGTTTATATTTTGCATTTTTCCCCAATTTTCATAAGACTGCGTCTGTTCAACTATCTAAACATAGAAATGCTTTATTCATTTCATGCCTCAATAAAATAAGAATTGGCAGTCATACATATATAACTCAATACTATTAAATATTTTCATTTAATGTTTTAACAAATGTCATAAAATACCTTTCATTTTAATATCTTATACATACACAACAATTAAAGAATCATACGACTCTCAGGGTAAACTTTCCAACAGGCTTGGCTATACCCTTTTCCCCTTCCAGTAAATCTCCACATGTTTTTACAATAGCAAATGTTAGACAAATTATCTCGGAGATATATAGCAGGTTCTCTGGAAAACTTCAACCAGTGCATAGCAAACATAATCCACTCCTCATGGTGAATGCGCAAACCAGAATTGCAATCGCCTCCACACACCACCCATTTTGACAGAGACGTAAGTGAGGAAGGTATGCTAGGGGTCAGCTTGGCCTTTAGTATGCATTTCCTAAATGCTCTCAGGAAAACATGCAGAAAACAATCTTCTATAGTGCAATGCAAAAATTACCCAAGGTTTTCAAATGAAAGCATTCCAAGTACTTGTTCTAAAAATGCAGATCAGTTTACAAGATTTACACACCTCTATACTTTAGAATGGAAAAATAAAAGTTGGAGTGTATTGAAAACCACACACTGTACCATGGAAACAAGCCATAACAGTGAAGCATAATTCTATTTAACTCTTTTACCAAGACTGCAGTTCAGTTTGCATGACTTACACACTTCCACATTTTAGAATGCAAAATAGAAACTAGAAAGCATTGAAAACCACACACTGCATCATGGAGACAAACCATAACAGCGAAGCACATTTTTTTTAAACTTATTTACCAAATTCAAATGTATTCTTATAAAATAATTAGGGCAATTTTAGCCATTTCATCTATTCCAAGTTCTGTAATTTAGCTCCCTTTCATTGCTTAATTAAATTTAACACACAACATTCCAAAAATTACTCTGCAATTACCATCCACATACTACCATGAAAGCTAACCTGGACAACTTAAGCCTTCCGTCGCCACAAGCACACGACGCTCGAACTCAAACGCGAAGACGTCCACAGAATTCCAGGAACACCACCCCCCTACATTACGTCCTCATATCGTTTTATAAGGAAAATTACTTATTATTTGGATGCCACCTTTCAAAACAAAGTAATTATCTTCGGCCAAGTGGTGAGGGTTTCCTTCATCCGAGTGGAGGGTTTATTAAATGTTTTTCTTTTAATATATTTTATATTATATATTTTATTCCACCATAGCTTATATATTTTTCGTTAATATTTGTTTGTTTCTTTTATAATATCCATGCTTGCCAATATACGTATGAGTTAAGTGATCCACCACCGTGGCTTTTAAAATATTTATTATTATTTTTATCAAGCGATAATATTTTCTATTATATTTTTTTTATTATTTATATATATATATATATATATATATATATATATTAATATATATTAAATTGTTATTTAATACAAAACAATCATCATACATTTATATATTTCCCTTTATTTTAACTCTATTCATATATACATACATCATACATATATATATATATATATATATATATATATATATATATATATATATATATATATATATTATTTTTATTTTTTAATTATTAGTTCAAATATCATTAATAAACGAAAATGCAAGAGAAAACAAAAGCATACATTCGTTAAATGCATCAATAGGTAGAATGATTTTAAAAATACAAATTCCTATAATGGGCTTCTATGTACCCACTAGCCAAGGTGCACGAGGCACGACATCATATCTCCACTTACTTGACGCTTCTAATCCCTGTCTCTATCAGGGGTGGGTGTTCTCCTCTTTTGCTACACTTATCCCTGTATGTACATCACAAAAACTTAACGCAACATCACATTATTCAAAATAAGATAGTCACAAGTAGCAGGGATGTGACAATATGTGCTTGATTGCAGACTGCTTAGTGTATCAATTTCAAGTTATTCAGTTCATCAGTTTTTAGAATGTTTTTAGAAATTTTAGGATTTCTCAGTAGTTTTTAGAATATTTCAAAAAATTTAGTAATTTTCAGAAATTTTTTAGAAAAGTCAGACATTTCAGCAATTTCAAAATTTTTAACTTTTTTCAAAAATGACAACAATTTAAAAAAAAATAGCATTTTCATAAATGACAACAAATTCGGAATTTCAACATTTTTCAAAAATTGTAGTAATTTCAGAATTTTAGCAATTTCAATATTTTGAATTTTTTCAAAAATTGCATTAATTTATCAGATGGTAAAGGATGTTTTTTAGAAGGCTAGATTTGAGTATTGCTATGGCCCACTAGGATGCATGAGGGCATGCATCATGTTAAGTTGGGGGGAATGATGAGGCCAAATAATATTTTATTTTTACCACATTCTTGACATATAAACTTGCCATAAATTAATTCATAATATAGTTTGCTACCAAATATTTTATTAAAATATGTTATTTTGTTAGTGTTTGCATGATTTAATGCTTAGAAATATTATCCCCTATTTTGACTATTTTTCTGCACTTTATGACCTATTTTTGCATGATTTTAGTGAAGAATTGCATAATAAAATTGATAGTAAATAAAATATGTTGACATTTGTGATTGGTTGAAGTATTTCATATGTTTTTACCACCTTAAATATGATTCACTAAAGTGGTTTGGCATCAAAATATCTACTCTATTGAAAATAGGGTAGTATAGCTATAAACATCATACAAAAACCAATCCCTTGCAACTTAAAAGGAATTCATTGACCAAAAAAAAATTGGTAAGTTTAAATGATTGCAATGTGTTTAAAATAACAAGAAATAAATATTTTCACACCTAGAAGCATTCCCACATGATCTAAATTTGTGGAAACAATACATTCCTACTATTCTACCTTATATTCTAGAGCTCAATAAATGGCATATGCAATTTGTTTTTATAGAAAATGCACAATTTACATTTATTTCATGGGGAATAAAAGGAGAAATAATGTTGACATGTGTAACAATATTATCTCACCTATTTGTGACCTTTATTCATCAGTTGACGATGTATGAATAATTGCTGCAGTAGATTTTATCCTGAAATAGACCAATTCTGCTACAAAAACATAAGCAAATCACACATGGACAACACAAATAATTGATTTGGTAGTTGTATTTATTTGTATATGAAATAATATAAATAGTACTACTCCCTCATTTTTTGAGTTAGTAGTAGGAGTTACAAGTCAAAAAAATTCAGTAAACAAAAAGAGTCGTAAAAGTTGTAAAGTTGCAGTTTTGCAACAATAGTTAATAAAATGTGCAACATTATTCAATTATCTTAATTTTGTAAGTGAATGATTAACAATTAGGTTCTTGGAGTTATTTTACCTTCTGAGTAAGGGCCCACTCTTAGGGCTGGAGGAAGGAGCATTTAGCATGTTTTTTACATATTTTTATTGTTGTAATTTTTTCTTATTTCTTGTAAATAGAATTTCCCCTATTTTTAGCATGTTTTTATGTGTGTTTTAAGTGTGATGTGTGGGATTGAATGTTCAGATAGCTGAACTATATTTTCGTGTGCATTTACTATTTACATTTTTTGTAATTTCGTCCTAAACAGCTTTTTGACAGTTTTTCATAGTAACTTTTTGACAGTGTTTTCATAGTTTTAGCAATTTTTATTTCAGCATGATTTAACTTAGTTGGAATAAAATTAGCATTTTTATTTAATGTTATTTCAATTTCCAAGCATAAAATAGTTCTTTTCTTCATTCAAAAATTTCAATTTAACAAATTTATTCTATAATTTAGATTGAATGTTAAATTCTATACTTTAGAAGCTATTTCAATATCTGTAAGTTAAGTTCTCCTATATATAGCTCTAATTCCAACACTTAGACATGAAGCATCTTGTATATATAGCATGATCATGTTCTCCCATATTCTAGGTGCTTGTAATCTATCATGGATTTTAAGTCATCACTTAGAGATGAGATTATTATCTTGTATATATTTCTAGGTACATCTTTCCTATTTTAATGAGAGTTTGTCCATCATCATGGCACATAGGCCACCACTCATGAAAGATATTATAATTTGTACATATTTACATGAACACTTATCAATTATTAGACTTATATTCCATTACTAAAAAATAATCTAAGACCTTGTCTATCATCTGATTCACAAGTCACCACTCGATAATGAATTAAACTACATTTTTACCCATAAAAAAGTGTTTGTCCATTATATGGCTCCAAGGCCACCTCTATGGGTAAATTTTTTAAATATCAATTGTATTATCCTTTTTTGCATAAGTATTAGGTGCTTCCTTCTTATTCCTTAGTCTCTTTTTTCCATTCATCACCTATGATTTTCTTTTATCTCTTTCTATTATATTTTTAAAATCTAGTTAACCTATATCACAATATGGTTCTTCTATTCAAATATTTGGATGTCATTCATTCTCCAAATACCTTATCTAGTAATTTTTTAAAATTATAGTCCCTTTAATAAAAATCCACTACATGTTGTGATCCATTGTTGTCATAAATTAACAACAAACACCCTAGATTTTTTGAATTCAAATTAATTTGTTAAAAATATTATCGCTTGTTAGTTTTTCTTCCTGAATGATCTATAATATTTTCTTATCATTATAGTTTAAATTTAGAAAAATTCTATTTTTTTCAATTGGTTATATGGTAATTAAATGATCTTACCTGTATTACATCATCACCATGTAGTGGTATTACAAAAACTTGGATATTATCCACGTATCATTTAACATGATTTGAACCTAGGTATCCTCCTTGAATGTTAAATATTCTAAGCTAATGTCATCTGATAACATAGAAAATTTGCATTGCGTTCCAAATTTTTATGAATTTTAATTAAATTCCTCTTTTTCTTGAATTTTATTATTTAGTAGCATTATCCCAAATTACAAAACCTTAACAAAAGTTCACAAAAATTTTCCAAATCATTTTTGAACCATCCTAATGCCATCACAACATCATGACAAATTCAAAATTTTTATTACCTTTTACCATTTCCAAATTTCTCAATTAGGCATCCTTTTTTAACATGCAATTGCATACATTCCATAAAAAAAATTGGTTGCTATCAATTCATTTAAACCACATCATAAGTCATCCTATACATCAAGTACAACTTGTCAAGTGTTAAACATGATATTTGACTAAATCATGAATTTATTCTTGATTTATTTCAAAAAAAAATTCAATAAACATCACATCATACTATATAAAAAATAATAAATAAAATATATATATGCCTTAACATAGTATATAGCCATGGGTCTAGTATACTACACTGATAAAAAATTGTACACTTGGCCCAGTATCTAGGGATAATACATTAAAAAACCAAAACATATGCATTCACCCTCAAAAATTTTAAGACTATCAAAATCTAGATCCCATATCCATATCACCCAGTGTTGCCACTAGTGGTGGAGGATATTGAAAACTAATTGACCTATGTGATTATTGTGTCATGGATCATGACTTAGTAAAAGTCCTTAAATTTATAGGTGATGACTCTCTCTATGTGATAGGATTTGTTGCATGGTAAAGGGCTTGGTAATGAGTGGTTCACTCTCCCTCCTTCCAAGCCCATTGAACAACTATCTGTACCTCTATCCATACCTCTTTATCTCCCCCTCTAACTAAGTAATGCATGTCTTCCACTAGCCCAATAAAATCTACACAATATTTGCATCTGGTCCCCTAGTAACTAATCATGACATAACATCATCCCTCTCCCATGTTAGCTAGTCAATATTATGTTACATTCAACCAACCATCTGGGCATTATTAACCTATAACCTAGCCATATCCTCTATATGGTTAGCTTATATTTGGGTTTCTTGAGCACAACATCATTATAATCTTGCCTTAGTGTATTTATGTCCTATTGAGCTTTGATAAATTTATTTTACCTCATTACATATATGCTAGCTAGCTATATTCTAAGCTCATGAAAGCTTTGTAACATAGCTTCTATATTTGACTACACAATCTCCTCATAGTTCTGCTAGATCTAACCCCTCCAAATTCTCTAGGTATCAAGAGTATAATAACCAAAGGGTTCACATATAGCAAATTTTATGCACTAGATTCATTTCCATCCTCCACCTTGTTGCACCTCTTTTCCTCAGTACCCTTCCTAATAGCTCATCATGTTTTTACATCCCTTCCCTATTGATGATGAATATTTCTCAATATTTATACTATCCTCTCCACTATTTTTTCCCTCTCTAAGGTGGTCCTATTGGATTCATTTTTCTAGAACAATACCTTACATACCATCTCATATATCCCTCCTCACCTCTAGGACCATTTCTACTAGAATCTAGAAATGGATTATCATCAACATTAGCCTTTAAAATTTTCAAAAGATTAATATGCCCTCCAAACTCTATCTCTTGAGTCATCTAGTGAAACCAAATCTCTCCTCTATC
The DNA here is from genome assembly GCA_028583015.1 of Wollemia nobilis. Classification (NCBI taxonomy): domain Eukaryota; kingdom Viridiplantae; phylum Streptophyta; class Pinopsida; order Araucariales; family Araucariaceae; genus Wollemia; species Wollemia nobilis. The sequence goes on from JAQPPZ010016892.1 coordinate 24,066,165, forward strand.
AAGGATACACTAAACCCCACTAAATTAATGGACTACTTGGTCAAAGAGATATAAATCATACTCCATATCACCATCAGTTAACCATTGAATTATCCTCACTAAATCTAGCTCTTACTCATTCTATACCTACCTATAGTAACCCTGCCATGGCTACCAATTCATTTCATGGGCTCTCAGATCATATATTTCCTATTAAGTGGTTGTTATTTTTTCTCTACCAACTTGATGTTTACTAAACCATCTATAAGTTGTAGGATAGTTTAGATCTAATCTCTACACTTGTTATAATGGTATTCATTGGATAGCTAGGTTCTCACATGCCCAAACCTTCAAGAGTGTGTAGCAAACCAAGATCCTTCCACTTCAATAAACTACTCAATGAAGTATCCTATGCAACATCTCCACGATTAGCGAACCCTAAGAAAAATCAACCTGGTGGTATTACATCATGGAAATAACCTCTCCCTGTCCCTATGATAGAAATTTTCTACTTATATCCACCATAAAAACATATATACTTTGGAGCATAATATAGTCATCAAATGATCCAAATGACCTCCTTGATAAGTGTTATCGATATTAACCCTACATTTAACTCTAGGGTGTCCCTTATATTTTGTCAAGATATCTATGCATAATATCTCATTAATTCTAACATGATTAGGATCTTCTCAAATCAACACTAAAATAATATTCCAATCATCCTCCAAGGTGATCATCATATTTTGTATCAAAAACTAAAAAGTATTCATATCCAAATACCATCTATCCAATAGAGCTATCAACAAGGCCTGATCAAAATTTGCCTTTGGAATAACCACCATTTGATACAAGTATACTATAACCAATAATACTATATTTGTATCATCCACCATCTATAGATCCACATCCAATTATCTAGGTTGTCTCTCTTGATAATCACTCATTCTTAGCCCTTGTAAATTATGAAAGGATATTAGATTAGCCAAAATTTTTAATTACCCTACAATTTTCTCCTAAATCAACAAAAGCACCATCAAACCTAGTAAACACCTAAAAATATCACACAACCTCTGGAAAAAACAATTAACGATCAATTAGTGAAACACCCAAAAACATTTAATTACCCTAAAACCTAGCGCTATGCAATCCTAAAACCTAGGTTGCAATAAAAATAGGGTAAAACCTCCCCCATCCAATTCATACCACCATCACACCCTTTTGTTCACTTTTCTAAACACCTACCCATTCCTCTTCATGTAGCATCCACACTTCCCCCCAAAAGGTATTTAAAGCTTCTAATTAATTAAAAAAATATTACCGCCCTAGGATACTTTTCTTTTTCCTAGGTGTTAAATGGGTATGGTACACCCATGCCCACTAGAGACATGTAGGAGGAAATACTTATCCACCCACCTAAGTCACTAAAGGAATTTTATCTCTCCTCTTTCTATCCTATCACCTAGCCCTTCTCCTATGCAAGAAAGCTATAAATAAACCCCTTTTCCTATGGTTTTAGAAGGAGAAAAATCATAATGCTATGCTACCAAAATATACATAGAATCATTCCTAAAATATTTGAACACTCATCACTCATCCCATTGAGTTTTTATTATAGGTTTTTGGTAATTACAGAGGTATAATAGGCACCATCGATCATCGTATTGGTCTCAAACTGCACCATGGACTCCATGACCGAAGGAACGACTAATTAGAGAATGAAATTGGAAAATATACAAACATGTACATTTCCCTAGAAAATGCACAAATAGGTGTGTTTTCTATTTTTAAGTTGCCAAGTTAGCCTTCCAGGTAACCTCTTTCATTAGCTTTAGCTTCATTCTAATTCAACACTTTCTTCACACATTTTTGTTTGATTTCAAGTCACCTGGTTTGTGTTTACAGAATGTTTGGTTGAGATAAAGCTACAAAATATCTAACATGTTTTTGTAGGGTTATGTAGGTTTCAAGGATTGATGTAGCTATTAGTGACATGTGTCATAAGCCCACTCCCATTCTAAGGATCTAAAGGAAGACTCTTGTTGTTCTATGAAGACATACAATTGTAAGGTACCTCCTTATGGAATCCCTATTTTGTAGCCCTCAAGGCATATTATAAAATGATATCAAAAAATATTTGTAACACCTTTTATGAATATCAATGAAATATGACATGTTTTCCTTTAGTTTCATTTAGTCATCATGGTTTTATTTTCTTTTGTTGGTTTGATAGCTAACTAATAAATTTTATGGTTTTTATTTATTGTAGGTACTACAAAACTAGCATGGATTATACCAAAGTCCTAAAATGCATCTCAGTCCCAATCTACACAACTTTGTGATTTACCTCAATTGGTTTTACATAGTTGTTTTTCTTTAAATTTAAATGTCATTTCCTGAGATCAAACATTTTCAAATTTCTATGGTGAAAATTTGCACAGTTTAACTCTTGAAGGAATTTGATATTTTTACCTTCAAAATCATAGGTACAAGCCCAAAATTGCCAAATTTTGTTACTCAAAATTGAGATAGGTCCAAAATAACCCAAAAAAATCCTTTGTAGGAAAATGTATGGCCCATACGTTTATTTTTTGGAAAACATACGAACCCATGTGTTTTGAATTTTGTCACATGCGATAGACTTTGTCATATCTCAAAAGACATACAAAGTCTAGAAATCATAGGTAGGGCATACATAAACTTAGATTTTCAATAATTTTTGTTTGGTTTCTACCTATTTATAAAAATATTTAACAGTAGTTTAAATTTTTTTCACAAAAGGCACCTATATTGTTAGGTCAATTTTCAAGATGCACAATTTCTTTACAATTTTTTTTTTTTAATTTTTTTATTGCACAAAAGGCACCTAGATCATTAGGTCAATTCTCAAATCACACAATTGCTTAGAAAAAACCTTCTTTTCACTTGTTTTCATCACAAAAGGTACATAGATCATTCATTCAATTTTAAAAACATGCAATTTGCTTCCAAAATATCTTCTTTTCTCTTGCTTTCTTCATGAAAGGAACCTAGATCATTAGGTCAAATCTTAAATTGCATAATTTTCTAATAAAAATTTCTTTTTTTCTCTTACTTTCTTCAAAAAATGTACCTATATCATTAAGTCAATCTTCAAATCACACAATTTTCTTACAAAACATCCCCTTTTTACTTGTTTTCATCGTAAAAGGAACCTAGATCATTAGGTCAACTTGCAAAGTAGCTTAAAATTTCTTTTCAAAAAAGAACCAAAATCACTTTGTCATTTTCAAAATAGTGTAGATTTATTTTTAAAATGATAATTTCTTTTTCATATCACATTTGAAAAATGTTGTCTTCATGCATTTTTACTATACCTGAGTTTCATTTCCACATTTCAATTTCTAAAAATAAGAAAATAATAAAAATAAACATACACTTATGAAATTTAAAATATTGGTTTGCATTGGATTTAATCACCAACCACCAATAGATATCAACAACATTATCTCCCACTAGCAAGTGTTGACTCACCCTCTTAGACACTATAGTAGCCCCCATGAGTGGTTTTATTGGACTTCATCCCCCAAAAATCCCCTAATTTTGAGATTACCTTAGAAGAGGATTAAGATAGATGCCCCTATTCATAGGGCTTTACATAATCAGTGAGTGTGCAACTATAATTCTTGTCTAAGCCCATATGAGGGTGAAGTGAAATCCTAGGTAGGCCAGTAGTAAGTCTTAGACAATACCACATCTTTTATAAGAAGAATTTTGTATCCCCCCATCTAGTTACCTTGATCCTTACTCCATCATAGGAAGCCCTTCGCTTGTGCTTGTATCACCACTTCTTATGTACCCTTGGTTATAGCAGAACTTGGAAAGGTGTGCATCAACATACCCTTGTATACATCATTCACTACCCCATGTTTGTAGTGGTATTTTTATCTCAAAACATAAAAAATATAACATAAAACAATCAAGGAACACAATCAACATTAACCAACATCATAAAAAATTGATATAAACACTCTGAACACATCACCCACACACTTGTTTGTTGTTTTCTAGATAAAATAAAACAATTTTGCTACAAAACTACCAACACACAAACCAAAAGTAGAGTTATCTTTGTCCCTACTTTTTCCATATCAAATATTATCCAAATTTATTAAAACCACAACTATTATATTGGTCTCAAAAATAGCTCTCCAATGGTAAATGGCTTGTCCAATTTTGATATTGTTTAGTCCCCAAAACTATACAAAAATACAAGGGGCTCACATAAAAAATGCATGGATAGGTGCATTTTCCAATAAAATATATGGACATGTGCATTTTTCACAAAAATACTTCAAATAGATAGAACCAAGCCTAGGACTATTCATATGGTTAAAATATTTGGGTTTTACCTCACAAAATCCACCTGTAATACATTTTTCTTTGTCATGGTTATTATGCAATTCCAAGTGCTCAAGCAAGAGCATGTTACCATAGAGAACAATAAAGTGAATCCCCTACATAAACACTAAGGAGGATCATCCCTCACACCACCACAACATCCACCTACACCTCTTGTAGAATAGCATTAGAATATCACCCCTTTTGGGCCTTCACAACTAGAATCACCTCAAGCCTTGTCAGCCCCTCTCCACACTCTTGATCGACACATGTCTCTACTTTCACAACTCCAAACATCATCTCTTATAATCTCATAAATTGAGATGTCATCCTTGACCACTTTCATGCCACCCCAATAACATGCCATTCTTATTTCTATGGGGTAAGCATATGCCTCACAATACCTACCTTCCAAACTACTTTCATCATTTCCATATGAATGGCCTACACAACAAGTGCACATATAGGTGCCAAGCCAACAATGGTACAACCAAATACCCCAACAACAAATGCACATTCAAGTGCCAACACAACAAGGTTACACTCAGGTGCCCCCAAAAAAATATAACATGTTCATGTGATAAAATAATAGGGGTACAAACAAATACCCCAACAATAAATGTATATTCATATGCCAACACAACAAGGATACACTCATGTACCCCAAAAAAAACTAGCACACATTCAAGTACCAAGCCAATAATGGTACAACCAAATCCCCCAAAAACAAACACATATTTAGGTGCCAAAACAACAATGGTACAATCAAATATCACCCCAAAAAGGTCACATCCAAACATCACAACAATAATGGCACACTCAAGTGCCTTACCAATAAGTGTAGGCCATAGTACCATATCAAGCACACGACTAGGTACCCCTTCAATCATATGCTTCTACAACCAACTTGATGCATCAATAAATGCATTATGAGGGACTAAATTATATTCCACCCTATGGCCCCCTAAATTCAAATCAACCCCATGCACCCCACCCAAATCAATGGGTATCACAACAATAATAATACCACCCTTCTCCTTCATATTATCCATATCTCCATCCTTACCTATATCAATCGATTAATTACCCTATAGTAATATATGCAAAACCTATCCTAACAACCTTTATTCATCCTTCAACTAACATGCAACATATATTAGAGCACCTCAATCAGTTCAAGCTACAAATGAACAACTATCGATGTCACACATCTACCCCCAACCTAACCACGATAGGCTCAATAGTAACTCCACCTTACTCAACTCTTCTATCTCAACCATGAGGTTACATGCAACCTAGGTTGGTAGTCACCCCATTGCCATCTATCCAACCTCACAAAAACCCTTAGCATCCTCATCCTTCACTTCATATTATGACACCTTTATCTAAACCATTTGCTAATCTCTTCTAGAAGTTGCCTAATGTAGGGAAAACCATATTTTCTGACACTAGGTCATATGATCCTAATCAACCTAAAATAAAAGAATACAATGAGCATAAATCCTATGTTTACCACCAAAAACCAAGGCATAACATTAATAATTGTTACACCTTCAAGAAACTAGTACATAATCTAATTTATCAAGAGGAAATACAATTAGAAAATCTTATATCACCTCCAAATCCAAACTTGGGTACATATAGTGATTCATTACCTTGACATAGGATGCCACAATCATAAGCTAGGGCCTTACCATCACAACCCTCACCACATTGAGTTGATCAGGCCAACCACAACCTCTCTCATCATGATTTTATTGATTTGATCAACCTTACTACCAATAATCAAAGAATCCTAGGGCAGCCTATACCCTCCCCAGCTTTGATCTAGTTACCTCTTCATGATTAAGGGAGTCTTATCTTCTATTAAAATATTTTGTCATTTAGGGGGGTTACCACTCTCCCGCACCAATTTTACATCTAGAAGTGTTAAACCCCCCTTCTCATCCATTCATGTCAATGCCATCAATCAATCAAAAATCCATCACTAGGTTCAAAGGGTTGCATTTTTTTTTCAAAGGTTACACCCTTTACCTTACATTCATCAATCAATCAATCATCAGGTTCAAAATGTTGTGCTTTTTCAAAGGTTTCACCCTTTACCTCATCATCATAATCAACCATTGCTCCAAAAAATAAATTCATTTTTTAGTTTCTACATAGATCTTGCTCAAAAGATAAAATTTAGCTTTTGTCTTAACATAGATATTTCTACAAATAATAAATTTACTTTCTTGTTCTATATTAGCAAAGCGGTTTTCTAAAAATTTCAAAAAAAAAATGGTAGGGTTTCTCCAAAAGCCTCAAGGCATTTGGAATTTTTTTTTAATATTTTAGTAAAATGGTTTTTCAAAAACCTCAATAAAAATTTGGAAGGGCTTCTCCAAAAGCCTCAAGCTATTTGGCACATTCCTTTTTAATCTCTTAGAAAATTGGTTCTTCAAAAACCTCAACAAAAATTTGGAAAGGTCTCTCCAAAAGCCTCAATCCATTTGGAAAATTCTTTTTAAATCTCTTAGAAAAATAGTTTTCTAAAAACCTCAACAAAAATTTGGAAAGGTCTCTCCAAAAGCCTCAAGCCATTTGGAACATTATTTTTAAATATCTTAGGAAAAAGGTTTCTCCAAAATCCTCAAGCCATTGGAACATTACTTTTAAATCTCTTAGCAAAGGCACCAAAACCCTTTGGTTAAAATTCAATCCCAGTTCAAAAAGCTCCAAAGGCACAAAATCCCTTTGGTCAAAATTTATTTCCCATTCAAAATATCCAAAGGCACAAAATACCTTTGGTCAAAATTCATTTCTCCTTAAAAATATCCAAAGGCACAAAATACCTTTGGTCAAAATTCAATCCCAATTCAAAATCCTCCAAAGGTACAAAATCTCTTTGGTCAATAATTCAATTCTAGTTCAAAAAGCTCCAAAGGTACAAAATCCCTTTGGTAAAAATTTAATTCCAGTTCAAGAAGCTCCAAAGGTACAACATCCCTTTGGTAAAAATTCAACGCCAATTAAAAATCTCCGAAGGCACCAAATCAGTTTGGCTTCATTTCAAAATTAATTCCAGATCCAAAGGTACAACATCCCTTTGGTCAAAATTCAATGCTAATTCAAAATCTTCGAAGGAACCAAATCCCGTTGGCTTTATTGAAAAATAAAATCCATTCCAAAGATACCAAATCCCTTTGGTATTCATTTTAAAATTACATCCATTCCAAAGGCACCAAATCCCTTTGGCTTCATTGCAAAAATTACATACATTCCAAAGGCACCAAATACCTTTGGCTTCAATTCATTTCAAGAGAAAATTCACTTTCATATCTAAAATATCGACCTTGCTCCAAGCAATAATTTAATTTTCATACCCTGAGCATAGAGGTTGCTCCTTCCAAGAAGCAATTTACTTTTCATACCTTGAGCATAGAGGTCACTCCCTAGAAAGAGCAAGAGGTTACTCCTCACAAGGGGTCATTGCATACCTTTAGCAATGACTTTGATTTTAAAAGGTCAAATTTTAAATTCAAACAAAAATCCAAGGCACCAGATCCAATTGGTCAAATTTCATTTCAAATGTGCCAAATTTCTTTGTTTATCTTCACATGCATGATTGGGGGTGCCAATACCCCTTCTCATCTAATAAATCTCATGATTGGGGGTGCCAATACCCCTCCTCATCACATCAGCTCCAACACTTCTACTAGATCAAGGCTTACATGTTCTTGTACATTCTATATTAAAAAAAACAAAACAACAAAAACAACAAAAAAATACAAAACAAAAAAAAGTACAAAAATAACCAAAAACTACGAAAACAATAACAATAATCAATCAACCATACATGATCAAAACCGTCCATCAATGACATATTCTACATCTCATTTTCCTTTGTTTCCATTGGTATTCTACTTATTCCTTCTCCAAATCTCTCCCACTTGGATCTATGTCACTATTGTATGGTCACACTTTGAGCGGTTAAATACCTTTGATATGCTTCCATCCTCCCCTTTCTTCACATCTCTTTCCTCTCTTCCTGTCACTATTGTATGGTCACTCTTTGAGCAGCTACATACCTTCAATAGATTCATCTCTTCTTCTCTCTTCATATTTCCCCCCATCCTTATTTTTCCTCCACTTCATTCATTTCATATTCTTCTCTCATTAATTCTCTTCCTCCAATACACATTTGCACTTCTCATCAATCAATCATGTTTATACTTCCAAATATTTACAATTAAATTGAAGCATACCAAAGGCTACCATTTGATCAAGTAAATTAACTATAACAAATAAAAATGCTCATAAGTGCTTTCAAATCATTTTATTAATAATTTGATACAATATTACAGGGTTAATCTCTTTTTATTTCTCAAAAACATGCGAAACACTCTAATGATTTCTCTTGGGACCCCTCAAATACAGGTGGGCTTTGATGTGTGTTTACCATCGATGTGTTGTTGTTGTTGTTGTTTGTTGTTGTGATGATGTTTTTTTGTTGTTGTAGGGCCTACAAAATGGTGTTAGTTCACTTGGGTGCCTGTCATGGATCAGACCCCTTATTGATGAAGATAAAATGATATTAAAAACATGAAATAAATCATGAAATTAAGTGTAAATGCTATATAAACATGAAATAATAGTTACCTAAAGTTTTTACTATTGTAGATCAGCTGTATGGCCAACTCATAGGGTAGGGAGCGATCTAGAACCCAAATTCATAGGTCATGGGGTGAATCAAACTACATGTGCTTTATGGTGGAGATCCTTTTTTTGGATTGGCTCCTAGGATGCTTGGATGTTGTTTGTACCAACCACAATCGAAAGAAGAGATTTTGGTAGGATTTTGGTAGAGTTTATGTAAGTTAGCTAAAAGGGAGAGAGATAATGAGAGGGGAGGCCCTTTATTTAAAGGAAAATCTAAGGTCAAGGGGGGTGGTTAGGTAGACAAAAACCTAGAGTCTATTCCATGATAGGTTAGGTTAGGGTTTAGGGAGGTGTCATTCCAACATTCCCTAAAGAAATATCTCATCCTCACACATGTGTGAGGAGAGATTAGGGTTAACTAGGATTAGCTAACTCCTAGGTTAGATTAGGGTTTAGATAGGGTTTTCTAGGAAATAGTCTAACTAACCTAATGTGCACACATGTGTGAGGGAAAAATTAGGATTAGTTTAGGTTTAAGATCCTAATTAACATTTTTAAGTCATAAAGAACACTTAAGTGAAAAGTAATTTTACAATTATAAATTCAATTAACTTAATAGGATTTTTGGGAAGTAATAGTCCCGTGGGGTCCTAATTAGGTGTAGGAAATAGCTTTGGTTACCTTAGGGAATTGATAAATGATATCCTAATAGATAGAAGGTTTTTAGGACATGAATTGTGCAGTTTAGTAGGATTTGTGCCTATAGGCAAATAAGGTGGCCTATGTAGGTCTATGAAGGTCTACAATTGTCTACAGTGGTCTATGATGGTCTAGAGTAGTCTATAGTGGTATACAATGGTCTACACTGGTCTACAATAGCCTATAGGGGTCTAGGGTGGTATATACAAACTACAGGTGTTTGGATAGATCTACAAGTACATAGAGGTAGACATGTGTGACTTTTGGATGTCTACATTTGTCCCTTTTTGTACTATGTTGTGTGAAACATAGTTTAGTACAAAAATGTGATGGGAGAAATTAGAATATGAAGGGAGTGTAGAATAGGGGTGAATTATTCCTGGTTTTGAGGTGGTTATCAAGTTCCTAGAGTGATCTAATTAATGCCATTTATCGATTGGTCAAATCATACAGTCATACAATCTTCACAACAAGAAATATGCAACCATAAAATAACTTATATGGAACACAAATTGTACCATTGTACAATCCAAAATCATACAGTGATAGAGATTGTATTATTTTATACTTATCCTATATTTCATATTTGTTTTTGCAATCTGTCGTACACAATTTTGTAACCAGATTGTTCAATTTGCCAATATTACCAAATTAGGTAAGTTTCTCTCAATCACATAAAATACCAAATTGGGTAAGTTTAACTTGTACAATTTGTAGCACACCTGGTGTACGATTCGTACGAATTTTTTTTCAAAAAGGTGCCAAATTGAATACTCTTCTATACCAATATCTCTCAGATAAGTTTTGGGAAGTTATTAAATGGTAAGTAATCCATTTCCATCAACATGCAAGTTCTATCATCAGGGTTTGAGAGAGTTATCTCCAATGGAAATCTCTAGAAATCATACAATAGTATTCAATATGTCTTCCTTAAAATTATCTACCTCATAGATCAATTATAGGGCTCACACCAGTGCTAGTTCAATTCCATCCTTCATAGCAATGCATTAATCATCAACCATAACATAAAGAAGTAACATGCAACAAAGATAAACTGCAAAACATTACTCCATCATTCCAGGATCATACACTACGTAAGAAAAGACTATGAATTGATATTATTCTTCATTACTTGTCAATAGTGCAATACAATCACTAAAAGGTACTCAAAAATCATAGATATGCATTCAATACTTCATACTATTCAGAACAGATCATAACCATAACTCGTCAGCATTAACCAAACTATTAAAATTGAAAAGGGGATCTTATATAACATTGCCTAGACCATTCCAAAGTGGTTCCTAAGGCTTAATTATACCTTTTACTAAGTCTAAACACATTATTTATCAAATTCATCCGTACTTACAACTCAAATTGTATTTCCCTTGAATTTCATTTTATTTCATGACACTTTGTATGGTTTACCTTTCAGTTTGTACGATTTACTTCCTACTTGTACAGTTTGCTTCGACTTGTACGATTTACCAAAAATTATCAAAATTGTCAAAACTAGGCAAATTCTCTTGTCACTTCTTCTTCTAGGAGGTGTATTTTCTACCCACATATTCCCTCCCCTTTACTTTGGTCAGTGTCCTCATCGACTCATATTTCTATTTTAGTTGAGCCTCATAATATTTAACTACAACTTCCAGGTATTCCATATGGGTGCGAAGAATTGCACCTTGATTCTGCAACCTGTCTACATAGTTGCCCATTTTTACTACTTTCATACCATGTTGGTTGGTTGTCTCTTTAGTAGTCTTTAGGAGTTCCCTCAATTGTTGTTCGTACTCAGTAGAACTCTTCTTAAGCTTCTCCTAAAAATGCACTTATGTTCGACATGCTACTTCTAAATCTTCATTTTTATCTATAATGATATTTATATGGTGATTAATATCAATATCTAAAGCACGAACAGTATCCTCCTTAGCATTCAATTGTGCTTGCTTCTCCAAGACAATATTATTATATCATTTATTATCCTAGGTGAGCTCTTATATCTTCTTATCCTGTATTGCTAGTTGCTCATCTTTCATGGCCAACTGTGTTCTAAGTTTTTCATCCTTTTCCTATAACTATTCTTCTTTTTCTCTTAATTGAGATTCCAACTCCTTGATATTGTCTTTTGTTATTTGTGAGACCTGTCACTTCTCTTCTTCTAGCAAAATAATTCTAGCCTTAAAATCATCCCTATTACTTAGCAGTTCTTATTCCAATTTCTTTAACTTCTCTTTTGTTTCATCCTTACTCTTCTACAATTCTTCCTCCATTGCAACCATTTCCTTTCGAGTCACTTCCATCTCTTCTTTATGAGCTTCCTTGAGCTGATAGATTTTCTCCAATCCTATGCTCAATCACTCTATCCAATGTGTTAGGAATTTCAACTTCCTTAGAGTGATAGCCAATCCTGAGGTGACCCCCTTATGTTCCAACTCCATTGTATTCATGGGATAAGTCATATAATTGGCTCTATTTATGTACAACCTCGAATGCTACCTGTAATTGGTTCTCAACCTATTTGGCAAGTCATCTCTTTCTAAAATCGTAGTTACCTCTTCCCTGGGTAACTTCCATGGGTTTTGTACATGAATATCTAAAATTTTCCTTGTACGCTCCTCACTACTCACCCATTCTATTATATTTTATAACTCAATAAACACTTGTTCTTCCCATATATTCAAATCTTCCACACATCCAATACAAAACTATAGTTTGGTGCTAGCCATGTCATTGTCTATTTGAGAGAAGAAATGTTCCACTTGGTCTTCTACTCATTTTGCATCCTCCCTAGTTTCAAATTTTGAGAACTACGGTACCTCTATAAGAAAACTTGTTTGCATCCTCTACAGTTCTTCCTCTATAGGATTTTATTCTTCCTCTTCTTCCAAGTGGTGACCAAAGCTTCCCCCTAGCTCCATTAATGCTCTCTCTATGTTTATATTTTCCTTTTGTGGATTCTATTCCATAGTCCTAACCACCTCCACATATTCTTCCACATTCACAATATCTAGCTAATATTGTTATTGCCCTGTAGATTCTTGGGCTTATTTTTCTTAGTTATGTCCACCTATTGTTATTCTATCACCTACTCTTCTTGATTCTACTAGGTTTTCATTGCTGTGACTTTTTCAACAACAAGATCTTCCTATTCTTGTGATGCCTTTGTATCTTATTGTGCATCACTTTGATCAATTTGATTCATACCTCCTCCCATTATGAATCTAAAGTGAGTCTTATTCTTCTCTCTTAACTCTTCGTATGAGACTTCCACTATCACCTTGGATTTCTATTTTTCTATTGAGTAGTGGCTACTACTTCTTGTACTATTTACCTCACTTCTGTATCATCCAAAATTTTTGAAGAGTCCAAAATTTTAACATCATCATGCTCAAAAATATGTTGGGATTCCACCATATCATCTACTTCTACCCAATTCCAATCTTGCAAATCCAAATTCTTCGATTATGACTATTCTTCTTCTTGTATATTATTCTACACATGCTTGGCTTGTTTTTCTGAAATGATATTGTTCACCATTATTTCCCATTGTCTTCTTGTTTTACTCATATTGGGCAGGATTGCCTCCCCATAATTTCCTCCCTTTCCTGAATTTATGGCTACTCCTGCTACCATTGTAGAAGTTCTTGTTATTCCAATTTAGGTTACAACTACCTAGGCCTCTCTCTTTGATGGTTTACTTCCTCCTTCGAAGAACTATCCTCATGTACTATAGTGGCCTGTTACACTTTCTTTGTCTGAGACTTATCTGGAGTCTCCTTCTGAATTGGTACTGAATTTTCCTATCTCAAAATGGTTGGCTTCCTTGCATCAATATTCCTAGATTCTGTCAAACCTGGAAAGTAGTCCCATATCCATAACAACATTCAATAACAATCCAATAACAATCCAATAACATGCAAAGTCATCCCAAAATTCTTAGACCTCTTTGTCAACATGTCATGCATATTTTTCTCTAGATAGGTACCCCAACCATACAAGATTCCTTTGGTGATACCTTTCATATATTGAGCCATCTATATTGGCATATATGTGGATCATGTTTTCATTGAAAATTGAGCCATCACAATATTCATGGCACATGGCCAATATTTCCCTATTAGTTGGCTTTGTTTAATTCCTCAATTTCCTACACTTCAGATCTTTGCTTCAGCCAATGATTTTACATTGGTAAATAAAGTAATGATGTTGTGTGTCTCAATCAGATCAAACAAATTCTTAACTACCTCTGTGCATTATTCAGGCAACCCAAATGTTTTTCTAAACATCTCTGCTATGAATTCTACCTTCACCGAATGCTTGCCCACATTAACACTGGTAAGTCTGCTTGTAGGATCATATGCATGAACCATCTACAATTGATAGTTATATAAGATCTTCTAGTGTAGTGGCACATGTGTTATTACAACTTCAAAATCCTTCTCAAACTCTTTTCACCATGGGTGGTTCTTGTTTTTTGTTGCTCCACCACTTCCTGCATGTATCTCCTCTATTTTGTATGAATTATATCCTTGTTATTTCAACCTAGTTCTCCTTAGGTTCACTATTCAGATCCTCCTCTATATTTGGGTAATACACTTCACTATGCAACTACCTCCTTAAAGTTATTTCCTATGGCATTTCCTCCTCTTGGAACCTTCATGGTGTCCTTCTCCGATCCAACCTCCAACACCTCTACACTTTCCACATCCTATATCCTCCTATTATCCAAGGACAAGTACCTCACCAACTGTAAAACTAGAACTATCACACTTGGTATTTTTGTGGATGTGACTCTCTATCGTGCAGGGATCCTAATGATCATTCCACTCTATTGGATAAAATTATTCTTAACTAGTATCCAAACTCTTTAGCTAAAATAACTTTCACGTTATTCCTCTGATTAGATTGCTACTTGGACATAACCTGTTATGCAATTATAAGTTCCCTAAAAATCATACAATGCTACTATAAATTGTATAGTACACCCTCCAACTTGTTCATGTATAGTTTTAAGTTCAATAGCCACTTCCATATCATACAATCTCTTCAACTACTTCAAACTATTCAATCTTTTGCAAATCTTACATCTATTGCATAAAAATGTACAAGGACAATACCAATTCATACAATGTCCCTATATACCTACTCATTTTATCGAATCTATACAATTATGTACGATTCCATATGATTTGCTCAAAAATATCAAATCATCCTCCAAACTACTTAAAATTGCATAATTATTTCCTACGATCATACAATCTGCCCTCCAGATAATACAACACATCCTTTGAAACCCTTGTTCACATGGAACTCAAGTTTTTCACTTATTTTTCGTGATTTCTCATTGACCCAGTTGCAAAAATGTCATGATCTATCTTTTCAGTGCAATTTTAAAATAAATGTGCAATTTTTCATTTCTTGTCATAATTTTCCCCCAAAACAAAAATTTTCTAGCTATAATGCAGGGTTGTATAGTCTTCTTATTTCTTTCTTCTACCTTTACTAGTTTTTTTTGTCCACTTTTCTCTGATTAGGGCTTTTAATATCATTTTCCTTGCAACTTCTTTAGTCCAGCTAAAATCGGTAATTTATTCGAACCCTAGTGTACGTTTTCCATATTTTTTCTTGATTGGATGCCTTCTATTGCAAACCCTCATTTTCCTTCAGCTGAAACTTAAAATTTGATTTTAATGGAGTTGAAACCCTTGCTTTTCTCTTTTAGTTCTATTTTCATGAATGCGAAAAGTCTCCCTAGTGCAAATTTATAATTTTTTCATGCAATCTTGTGGTTCACTGGATGAATTTCAACACCTATGCAGTAAATTTCATGTGATTGCACACTTTTCACCTTCACTCTCCTTGAAATTTTGAACTCCTCCTTGTATGATTTGAAAATTTACTAAAATTATCCCTCTATCTAAATTGCAATCAAACCCTAACCACTATAATTTTTAAAAGTATGCCACTTAACCCTCTTGCATGTCTTTTTGTCTTCCATTGCCTGGATGATTGAAAACTCATCACTTTTGCCATGCGATTTTATATTTTTCCACTCTTTTTCAACAACTCATCATTCCATTCATGTGAACATTAAATGCGACGATTGAAAATCATACAACTGCTCCTAAAATTGTACACTATAAGATCTAAATTGTGTAACATTCTTCCTTGTATGATTATGCTTGTAACTTTTTTCATTTTTTCTTGTACGATCTCCCACTTATTTTTTTAGCTTTAAAATTGATTTGTATGATCTGTTACTTAGAGGAATTTTTCTATTTTCTCTCTCTTGAAGAGGTCACCGTTTTCAATTTTCAACCCACTTCCTTATTAATTGCATCCTGAGGTATTTTCATAACTAAGGTATTTTTTTATTGTATATTTTCTAATACTATTTACAATTACTGACATGGGAATCACATAGTCACATTCACTTGTATGATCCCATATGATTCTTCACTTAGAGGTTCAGCCATGACAGTTCGAGAGGTTGTGTCATTTGGTATCACTTGCTCTTTAGGGAAATTCATATCTACTTGTGGTGTTACTAAGTTCCCTAGCCTTCCACTACCATGTGTACAATTTGGAGTTGTACAATTGCAAGCTAGAGTATCTTCACATGGTGTCCCTTTATTTTGTCGTATAGGTGATTTATCCCTTGGTAGGGATATCCTAAATTCTTTGCTATCATTTGAGCGAATTCTCTATATATCTCCTCGGATCAATTCTAGCTGCATACTTGGAAATCATATCCTTTATTATCCCTAGTTTCTTTCATCTGCAAAGTGCACTCTTCCTCTACCAGCAAGGCCTCTACCACATGAGTGTCTTCCTCATCCTATTCCTCTTGACATCATGATTCTCTATGTCAGTGGTGATTCCTCCCTACCTTGGAGTAATCATTTACCTCCTACCACTCTTAGAGGTCCTCGTAAAATTAGTGGTGGCCATCGCAATGGATACTACCCTATAGGATTTGGTAATATCCCTCGTATCCTTGGTATACTTTGTAGATTCATTATCCAATTCATACATTCTAAGGGTGCATATCCTGGACATCTAGGAGTAGAGGGTCAGAACCTTCCTCATCCTCTTCCTCCTCTATTTGTAACATCATCTTGACCTTATTCATTCAATAGTTGAATACCTCCTCCCATTCCTAGCTAAATCCTTAGAGTTCCTTGTCTATTCCTTCCTTCCATTGCTTGGTTATTAGGAGTTATCTCTACCAACTCAATGTTGGCTAGTGTACTTCTACTTCATCTTATGATTGGTGACAATTTTTGCAATGATATGATTCTATGATCAACATGTACTAAGTGACATCTCCATATTATTTTCTTGAAGCATATTTCTAGAGATGAGGTTTCCAAGATCTCTCTATATGCATCAAAAAAATCTATCTCAGAATTTGAGTCATTCTATTTATCTTCTCTTTGTTTTGACAAATCCGTTGGTAGATTAATCTATCTCTCCAATATTCTTACTTATATCCTTTTTCTTCTTAATTATATATAGGCTATTGTATATTCTTGTAGATCAAGTTTGGTTTGACGCTCTTGTGATCTCCCTAGTTGTTGATGTGTTGTTGTACATTATGGGGGATCACGGTCATCCTGAGGATTCTAGGGTCTCCCTAGGCAATCATCATCATCACTACTTTATGTGCTAGGTTCCCTTACTAGCCAAGGTATTCCTTCATCATTGGAGTCACTCAAATCCACCCATGCATTACCCTGTGATTCAAGTGATGTGGTTGCTTCCTCAATATCTTGCTAAAGCATCTCTGCATCTTCATTTGTCATTGGCAAGTTACTATGTGGTACATGTGAACTTGTGCTTGCACCATCAATTCTTACACTACCCCTTGGATTTATCCCTTCATTATAATTAGTTTTCCCTTCTATTTATTGTATCCTAGCTATTCTTTGTTCTTCTAGTCTTTGTATTGTACTATCCAATTCTTGGATGGTTTGTTACCCCAACCTTGCATTATGACCTTATAACGTCTGATATTCCTCCTATATTTATTGGATTTGTAGTTGTATTATCTATTGTAATAGCCCTATCTGAGATAATGGAGTAAGTCTAGACAATTATTTATCAATGGTCTCATTCCTATTCTCTTCTAGAGCTTCCATTTTAAAAGTGTCCACTCTATCTCCATATCGTACTGTTAATTGTATCCTTCTTCACCCTTTAGCTTGTTGTGGTAGTTCTCTATGCTCCACCCGAGGATATATCGTATTCCTATTTACTTGGGGTGCTTCTTCTTGTAGTACTCTATTTTTGGGTAATAGTATTATCTCTTTATATCCTCTTTCATTTGTAGGAATCCACTCTTCATCTTCTTCTATTACTCATTCAGCCCATCCACAAATCTGACATGCACCCACAATATTCTTCTTTCTCTGGGTCGAGGTGCCAAATATTGTTGTTATATAGTTGGTCTTGTCTCCTACCCTTCTATAAATAAGTGTATGAGTCCCATGCTAGGCTCTTCCTATGATGGACCTTGCTCACCTTGAGTTCTTCATTGAGATTTTGCTCATCTTCTTCGTTCAATCTCTTACAAAAAAATGAGGAAGCACTGTACTTTATAAGGCTTCAACTTTGAGCCATTAAAACTGTCGAGCACCTTAGTCCCATTCAAGTTTTGCAACTTGAATACTCCATTATTCATTACTTCTACCACTTTGTAGAGGCTAAGCCATAAATTCTTCAACTTACTAGGCTTGATTTTTTGCTTTCCATTAAACTTTAGAACCAAGTCACCCGGACTAAGTTCTAGCTTCCTCAAGTGTTTTTCATGCCACAACTTCCTTATTTTTTGAGCTACCTCAATTACCCATTGTGCCATGACTCTTATTTCATCTAAATTAATATTTTTTTTAGTCACTCTTCCAAAATTTCTTGATCACCCAAGCGATGCTCCACTAAGACTCTCAAACTTGGTATAAAGAATTCAACTGGCACCACTGCCTCTTGTCCATACATCAACTAGAAAGGTGTATGCTCTGTTTTTTATTCAAAAGTTGTTTTGTATACCAAAAAAATAGATGGTAACCTTTCCTCCCAATATTCTACTTCTATTCTATAGATTTTATACAAAGTAGATACCAATACTTTGTTTGTTTCTTTTGCCTACCCATTTGCTCTAGGTTAGTACGAACTAGACAATAAATGCAAAATCCTAAATTTTATTGTTCGTGTCTTGATGATCTCATTTACAAAGTGTCCTCCTAGATCACTAGTTATCTGTAGTGGTATGCAAAATCTTGTAATTACCTTCTCATGCAAAAATATTGTTGTACTTTTGGCTGAGTTGTTAGGTAATTTGCTTGCTTCAAACCATTTTTTCAAGTACTCTATTGCTACCACAATGTACCTGCACTTCCTTCTTTAAGAAGTTTTCAATTGTTCCACAAATTCTAGTCCCCATATTTCAAATATTTCTTGGGGTTGTGATGGATGCAATGGTATAAAGTCCCTCTTTAAAGGATTTCCTATCCTTTGACAAGTATCACATGCTTTTATGTATTATTTTGCATCATTATATAGTTTGGGCCACCATAATCCTTCTAGTAATATTTTCCTAGCAGTTGCATCTGGTCCCATGTGCCCTCCTGCTAAGCCTTCATGAGATTCCTTCAATGTCACCTTAAATTCTTCTTCCATAATGCATCTTCGTAAGATACCATCACTTCCTATATTATACAACAATCTTGTTATCAATTGGAAATATTTTGACTTCATAATCACTTTATTTTTCTCATTTGTCATTATTTCTTATGGAAACTCACCTGTGGATACATACTAGCCAATCAACTTGTACCACGATGAAACAACATTGATGGAAAACAACTGCACATCAGGGAATTCATCTAGAACCCCTATTCCTATAGGCTCTCCTAATTGTATCTGAGATAGTTGGTCTATAATTATATGCTTCATATGAGGTCTTACTACTACTCAAAATATTAACTCATGTAGGGTGATGAGCCAATTGCTGACCCATCCTTGTATCACCGATTTGTTCATCAAGTACAACAGAGCTTGGTGATCTACATAAAAAGCAAAGGGATTCACCAGTAGGTAATACCTAAAATTTTGGACTGTATATACCATTCCCAAGGCTTCTATTTCTATTGTACTATAGTTTCTCTCCACCCTTGACAATAGACAGCTAGCAAAGAAAATATGTTGATCTAGCATGAACTGTCCTTCTTGTGCCAAAGCACATCCAATTACAAAATTTGAAGCATCAATGTGGACATGGAATTCTTTATCCCAATTCAAGAACACCAAAATCAGGCTACTAACAAGCTTGAACTTCAACTCTTCAAAGGCTCCTTGGTGCTCCTCTTTCCATCAAAAAGAAACATTTTTCTTTGTCAATGAGTCCAATGGATAAGACACATGCATAATTCTCGATAAACCTTCGATAATATCTCGTTGATCCAAGGAAGGTTTTAAGTGAACCCACATCATATGGTTCTTCCTTGTGCAATATCACACGAATATTATTAGGATCTATTTTTAATCCCTCAGTACACACACTGTGTCCTAAAAACTTTCCATATGAAACCATCCAGTAGGGTTATGCACAAGCGCGAAATATCGTAAATTGGCTCTATTTAGGATTTTTAAAATTTTGAAAAGGCTAATTTTGGATCATTTCACTAGGGCCCATTCGCCCGAAATTTACGGGGTGAAAGTTTTTTGGGGTAAATTCGCCCGTCGTTGATAATCATGAACCTAACTTTATTTTAATTCGTCGACCTCAAATTACATATGATTTTGATTTTCCCGCCCAATTCGCCTTCAAATTATAAATGATTTTATATTTTTTGCCCAAATCGCCTTCAAATTATAAATGATTTTATTTTTCCCGCCCAAATCGCCTCATATACTACGCGTATATATACTATACTGGGTACCGATAAACATACATCAAAAATACTCTAAGTCAAAAATAGCTCTGAAACAACGAAAAACTTGAGAAGGTTGCAGAGTGTCGATCGATGCAAGACGATCGGTTGCAGAGCCGTGACTATCAAAATAAACCGATCAGTTGTATACAAGTGTCGATCGATGCAAGACGATCGATTGTAGAGTCATTATCGTTTAGAGTCCTATCGACATAAGCTGATCGATTATAGAGTAGTGTTTATCGATAGAAGACGATCGATTGTAGAGTCTATCTATCAAAACAAATCATCAAAATCTTAAAGTGTATAAGATCATTAGAGCCATTTATACAACGATCAATTTAGAGCCATGTCTATCAATAAGTCGATCGATTGTAGAGTCATGCCTATCAAAAATTGATTAAACCATGTCTATCGACATAAGATGATTGGTTATAGAGCCATGTCTATCGACATAAGCCGATCAATTACAGAGTCATGTCTATCATAAGTCGATCGATTAGAGTATGTCTATAATAAGCATCTTAATTTATATAACTAATTTAGATGTCTATCAGCTTAATCGATTTAGAGCCATGTCGATCATATAAGTCGATCGATTGTAGAGTCGTGTCTATCAACATAATCTATCGATTGCAGAGGTATCGATCGACCTTGTTAGGTCGATTGTAGATGTGTCGATCGACATTAGTCTATCGATTGTAGGGTCATGTCGATCGATGTTAGGTTGTTGGTTGTAGTGTTGTCAATATAACTCTATCGATTGTAGGGACGTGTGGTCGATATTCCATCACTTGTAGTGACTATCGATCGATATAAGTCGATCGATTATAGGGAAGTGTTTATCGATAAAAGCGTATCGGTTGTAGAGGATTCATGACTAAAAATTGGTAGAGTATTCTTATTCCATTATTCTTTTATCCAAATCTCTTTTTCTATAGTTTCATATGCACTGTAGGTGAACTATACGCAACAGTGGTAGACAACTATCAATGTCATCTAGTTGTGTGTCAGGAGCATTTCTTTTGTTAGAGACTGCTTCTTGTCTCTTAGAGTATGTTTCATACGTAGTGTACAAGCACTATCTACAACTATGGTCGATAAGTATTCCCTGTCATGTTGTGTGTTAGGATCATATGTTCATCTTGAGGGATGTCTACTATTTTCCTTCAAATTCATATACATTTCCTAACATCTGAAGGTTTTTCTTTATAGATACAATGTCACCTACTGAAGATGGAAAGAAGGGAGGCCAATCTTCTTGTAAAAAGATAATTCTAAAATATTTTACACCAAAATGCAATGAGGCATCAATCTCTACAGATTCTACACAACTTGCAGGTACAAACACCTTTTACCTTGAGTTTTCTAAAATTATTGTTCTTAAATGTAAAACCTTTCTCTATTAATAGATAAATGGTTTTCTGCTTATCTACCTCTTTTTAAATGCTTTGTAAAATTGTATTCTGTTAATTCTTTAAAATAGTGCCTTTTTTACAACAAAAAATGATAGAGAACTCCAAACATTGAATGCAGTTAACATTGTCGACCTTGATGTGCGTTCACTCGAAGATATTCCAGAAGATGAGATGGGACCACATGATAATTTTCCTAATAACGACATTCAACAACCACTTCATGAGATTTTAAATTCAGACACATCAACCGAAAAATAAAATGATAGTACAATTAAAATTCAGACCTCTAGGGAATCTTCTAGTCAAAAATCTAAACGTCAAAATATTAGCGAATGGACTATTGGAAGGGATTTTAAAAATGAATGGGCATGATTATACCCCTTTATTGAGCGAGATGAGAAACTGAATGTGTGTAAATGTACTATTTGTTCATGGAAGCTGGGAAAGGATCATTTATTACAAAATAAGAAAGACACAATAGAAAAACACTGTGGGAAAGTTTACATCAAAGAAATACGAAGTGATGGAACAATTAACAGAATTCATAGGTGGAAGGATGCAACAGAATGTGTGCATGCGAGATATGCTCTTGAATATGATAAAGCAATGAAACAAAAACAAACTCTCATTGAGAAGGGTGGAACAATCGAGGCACAATTTCAAAAAGTTAATAATATTGTATTAGCCTCAAAGAAATTGCAGTTTGCTATTGTATACAATATTCTAAAAAAAGGTCGACCCATGTCTGATTTTGCTGATTTTAAGGAAATACTTCAACTAGCCAATGTACAAAACCTTACCAATTCACATTGGTCAGATCGAAGTGGTTGGGAAATGGTAAAATGTCTATCACTGGTTGAGAAGGAAGACCTGAGAGAGAATGTGAAACAAGCCAAATTTATTTCACTTTCCATTGATGAGGTTACAGTTGTTGACAACACATCTTGGATTTGCATACATGTTTACACATTCAAAAATCATTTGAGACTACCTCATTTACTAGCACTACATAAGATGATTGAAAATTGTAATGCGAAAAACATTTATAATGTTGTTGTAACCAGTTTAAAGGATATTTCTGGAATGGATGAAAAGGAAATTGCCACAAAGTTAATTTGTGTTGGAGCTGATGGTGCGGCTACAATGCAAGGACAAAGGAATGGTCTTTGTGTTAGGCTTCAGACTTCCATTGCCCCATATGTGATTCCTATTCATTGCATGGCTCATCGAATGAATCTTGCATACAAAATTGTGAGCAATTTTGATAATGTAGCCAGAGTGGAAGAACTCATCCGCGATATACACTCATACTTTTCATGCAGTCCAAAAAGGTTTGCAGAATTTCAACAGTTTTCTCTAGGTGTAACGGAAGGCAGAAAAATGTTAAAAGATGTGGAAACCAGGTGGATTTCACTGTTTCTTCCTGCAAAAAGGGTATTTTCAGAATATCAATCCTTGGTTGGGTTTATGTATGCACATCGTAGAGATGTTGACAAGGCAAAATATTTGCTTTTTCGTATGATTGACTTGGAAACTCTTCTCACATTATGTGGTATTCTACCAATGTTACAAGAAATGAATACTATGATTAAACTTGCACAGGAAAGGGCAATTTATATTGTCGATTTCATGAGGATGAGAAAACAAATATGTATGGTTATTGACAGGATTTATTTATCCGATAAACATTTTGAGGATCCCAAGTTTGATAGTTGGAATACGTTAATTAATGTGAATGAACCGAACAACTTTTTAAAGTTCAACATCAACGATAATCTTTGTATTGCTATCCATGGAAAGTTGATTCCTGTATATCATTTTGAAAAGCGATTAAATACTCTGACAGATGATGTTGAACAAGTGCCCATTACCCATTCCGGATTCGATGAGGTTTTGGATAACACTAAGAATAAATTGAAAAGAATTGCAAATGCATTAACAAGTGAAATAAGAGATCGTTTTAAGAGAGATGAGACACTTGAGGCCATGGTTGTTGTTAATCCTAATTTTTGGAATCCTTGTGTTGACCATAGTAGTAGAAGTGAGTTGTTTGTAAAATATATGGGTAATATTATGAAACATTTCTCTAAAAGTGTGGAAATAAATGGCATTGAAATCAATGGTATTCTAAACAAAGATCTTTTGAGACATCAGTCAACCAATTTTGGAATAACAATGGATAATCAAATTGCACAATTCAAAAATCCACATGAGACTGAGTTCAATCACGCGTTTCTGAAAAAATTGTATCGAAGTAGTGTCTTGCAAGATACTATGAGTGAATACTTTGTTTTATATGAATTATGTCAGACAATGATTTTGGGATCTGTTGAAGATGAAAGGGTTTTCAGTGCATTAACTTTTGTTAAATCAAAAGTTCGTAACAAGTTGGACAAAAATTTGGAAAATTGTTTGAGAATGTATGTGTCATCGTACGAGGTGGGTAACTTTCCCTATGATAGAGCGTTGACATATTGGAAGTCCCTAGCAGAAAGAAGAGGTCTCTCTACTATGGTTGATAATGATGAAAATGATTCAACTAGGAGTGATGATGAGATTATGGAAACGCAGAATTCACAGATTCTCAGTTCTTGTGGAGAAGTCGATAAAGCTTTGTATTACCTTCCAGAAATGTAAAAATTGCAATGATTATATGACAAATTCATATAATCTAAGATTTTTTCGGATTTGAAATCGATTTGTAAAATTTTAGTGATTTGAATAAATTCATATTATCAGTGATTTTTCGGATTTGAAATATTTCATATTATCAAAGATTTTTTGTATTTGATTTGTTGTAAAATCATATAATAATTCAATTTTCAATGATTATGCATGTTTGCTTTTTTAATGTTATGGATTGTCTATGTTTTCAAAATTTATGATGTATGCTATAGCTTTGAGTAAGTTGAAAATTTGAAAACCATGTATACGTAATGATGCAATGTTATTGAACTAAATGTATATGTTGACAAAAAATAGTTATTTTTCCTTTGAATTTAAATGTATGTATGTATCATTAGTATCATTAGTTGTATGATATGACAAAATATAGTGATTTTTTATGATTTATGCTTTGTCATTGAGTAAACCGTGTATGCATATTAAAAATTTTTGTACATATGTATGAAAAATGCATGTAGTATATTACTCTAGATATGGAAAACGAAAATTTAAACCCATTCATAGATATATCCAAAGTACCATATTCATTTTTATACAACTATAATGACTAACTATGAGTATGAATGCACTGAAAATTGAAACCCATTCATATATGTATCCTTCGTAAACTCACTTGAAAAATAAAAACAATATAGCTTAATAGAAATGAAAATACTCACTTTTATACTACAACAAGAATGAATATGAATAAACTGAAATTTAAACACATGCATAGATATATCATTCGTAAACTCATTTGAAAATTGAAATATAAAAACAACATAGCATAATATAGGGAAATTGAAATTTAACTCTTACACAAATATCTCCATCGTAAACTAACATTGAATATGAAAACAATATAGCATATTAAAAAAGAAAAAACACTTTTCTATACAAGAACAAGAATGAATATAAATAAAATCAAATTTAAACACATGCATAGATATATCATTCGTAAACTCATTTAAAAATTGAAATATAAAAACAACATAGCATATTTGAAACACCATAATACACAATTATAAAAGTGTATTTCTTAAAAGTAAAATAATAAAACCAAGTATCTTGTTTTCATACGAAAACATATGAAATGTCATAAAATTGTCTTTCAAAATATCAAATTTTAAAATTCAATTTCTTGCTCCAGAATCTTTTCCCATTGGCAGTGGACGTAATGCAGCCCTAGGTGGGGTTTGTCAAAGATCAGGAGAACTAGATGTTCTAGGTTTCCTTGTTGATCTTCTCCATACAGGTAGTGTTGTTTCCTTCGTAGGTGTTTTGGAGTCTCCTGATTCCTCTTGATTATAACCTCTGACAACAACACCCCGCTTTGAAGAGAAAGAGGATGCCTTTTTCTGTGTATATATAAAATGTCAATATTACAAAAAGACAAATAATGGAAAAATAAAAAAATTATTTAAATATTGATTAAAAAATTACCTGAACCTGTTGTTCTCTCATGGCTGCATTGTCCAGGATTAAGTGCCATGATGTTGGTACTGGAGTGTTCTGCAAATTGTAAAAATATTCATAAAAAAAAGTAGTAATATAATTGCATGTGCTAACAGTCGACGAGGGTGAAGAGTGGGTTATCACGTTCTCTATTTCCAATCTGATCCGATGTGAGACATAGGTGGACCAGTCAAATTTTTGGTGTGAAAAACAATGGACCAAATACGCTAAGGCCCACATTGGAATTTTTGTCGGCCTTCCTTGTAGAACGAGTCTGGAAAGGAAGAATTCGCAACATGCCCGAAGAAATTTATTTTCAATCGCCAGTACGGTCAAACCCCTTCTAGACTTGGTGGACGTAACTGCAAAAAAAACAAAATCAGTAATACACCAGTGACTAGAATTTAAATTCAATTAAATAAAAAAATAGTTATACCTTGAAAATATTCCAACTGCACATTGAAGTTGGTCTCCAGGAAGAGTTTGTCTTCATTAGTTAATTGGTATTTGGAAGTGACAGGCTCAACACCAGCGTGGGGCAATGTTGTCAATCTGGCGACATCAATGGCTGAGAAAGAAAGAACGATGTTTTTGTTGTCGATGACAAGATTTACCTTACCCGAATCCATATCATAAGCTGCAATGATCCTCTCCACCAGTTTAACATCCGTATCAAAATGGGGCATTGAAACAAGACCCCGAAGACCAGAGTCCGTGACCCAAGACATGTCGTAACCCGATGTTGATAAAATTTTTGAAATCAAGGGGCAAACCAGGTTCTTATAATTAACTTTAAACATTCCAGGGGTTGTAGGGGATGCCATAGGGTGTACGGGTATGGATAAGAAGACATAGAGGATGGTACGTGACACTTGACAGAAAAGGATTCAAAATGGAGGAAAAGGGTTAAAACTTATGGTAAAAGGTTAAAACTAAGATAAATCTAGAGGAAAAGGGTTAAGAATGCATTAAAATGAGAGGAAAAGGGGTAAGAATGCGTTAAAAAGGGAAGATAATGATTAATACTATGATAGAATAGGCAAAAAAATGATTGTTAATCCCTTTATATAGAATTCTCTACATACAATCAGCTTTTGGATGGGTGACACATGGCCTCTACATGCAATCATTTCATAGATGGTTGACACGTGGCCTCTGAATGCAATTGTTTCATAGATGGTTGACATGTGGCACAGATGCAATGCTATACCTACAACCGATCGACATGCATGCAGTCGATCGACATGCATCGATCGGCATGCCTTTAGCCGATCGACATGGATGACAAAATGTAGAGATTTTTTATGGTTTATGCTTTGTCATAGAGTTAACCTTGTATATATACATAACTACAAAACATTTTTCTACAAATGTATGAAAAAAGCATATAGAATAGTACTCTAGTTTTGGAAAATGAAAATTTAAACCCATTCTGCATTCATAGATATATCCATTATAAACTCACTATGAAATATAAAAACAATATAGCATAATATAAATTACCATATTCAATTTTATACAACTATAATGACTATGAATGCACTGAAAATTGAAACCCATTCTTATATATATCCATTGTAAACTCACTTTGAAATATAAAAACAATATAGCATAATACAAATGACCATATTGATTTTTATACAACTATAATGATTATAAATGCACTGAATATTGAAACCCATGCATAGATATATACTTCGTAAACTCACTTTGAAATATAAAAACTATATAGCATAATACAAATGACCATATTCACTTGAAATATAAAAACAATATCGCAAAATCTATGCATATATTCTACGTAAACTCAAGCATATTTGAAAGTTGAAACACCATAATACTTAAGTGATGAAAATAACACACAATTATAAATGTAAATAGTGTAATAGTAAAATAATAAAAGCAAGTATCTTGTTTTCCAATGAAAACATATGAAATGTCTTAAAATTGTTTTTGAAATTCATTTTTTCCCCTCAGAATATTTTCCCCCTTCCTCCACTAATTTTGCCTTCTCAATGGCTTCCTCAGTCTCCATAGCAATGACTCCCCTCTCATATTTCCCTTGTTCAACTCCTTTTTCCACATCCACTACTTCCATGATTTCCACATCCTGCATTTCGACGACTCTTTTCTCGGGCTGGGTAACAGATCTACCAATTGCTCCAACATTGACAAGGATCATCTCAACATTTTGCATTCCATCGAGAAGGGTCTTTTCTTCTTTGCCAACATCTTCATATGTTGGTCCTTGAACTTCTTTACCCTTCTCCTTAAGCAGAACATCAGGATCCAATCCATTGCGGATAATGATTTTCCGCAAAATGTTATTTTGTCGAACTGATTCCTGTGCTCTTTTTTCATTGCCATGGAAGCGTTTAAGAACTCCTTTGCCATCCTGAGATAGTCTTGCAGGTTTTGAACCTGCTTCTTGAGATTTTCATACTTTACCTGCAAAAGGAAAAAAGTTAATCAACATGAAAAGATAATTACATTTTAAAAAAGAGAACAACAAATTTTTGAACACAAAAGCGATTGAGTCAAACCTCAGCAACATTCTTTGCAGCTACAACAACAACAACCTTTTTCTTATCATTTGCCCATTCATTGTAATAAGCTTGGGCCTCACCATTTATATTCTCCAATCTGTTCATTATAAACTTTAAAATTTCATCTGTGTACGATGTATTCAACTTAAACATGCCAGATTTTACTTGTTGTAGCAGAGCCTCCATATTTTCTGGTTCATTTTCAACAATAGAAAATTTTCTTTCTCTTTTTGAAAAATTATTGTATCGGGCATTAATTTCCTTTATCAACACCTTAGCCCGATACTCCCATTTTTTCATTTCTGTTATATCTGGAAGTAGAAAATCTTTAATTGTAGATTCAACATTATCAGAAACCAAATATTTTTTAGAAAAATTTATTATATCATCCTCTTGTCGAGGAGGAGCCTGACGGGTGCTTCTTTCCCTTGGAGGAGATTTGCTTGAACATTCTGCACCTTCATTTACTTTATCTTGAACCAATTCTGATAGTTGAAATTGAGTGTGTATGTTATCTTGCAAAAAGTAATCTTTATCAAGTGGAACATCAACCAACCCAGTACCAGAAGCTTTCGGTATATCCTTAAAAGTAAAATTATTTACAGATATACGATCGAAACCGAAAAAAGTCTTTGATGCTTCTCTCTCTGAAATTTGTTGCATTGCTTCTCTCTGTGGCCTAGTTGGAAGAAAGTGTTTTCCAACTGGGAAGCATTGACCTCGCATTTGAGTTGGGCGTTGTGGAGGAGGGGGCGGCATTTGTTGATTTTGTTGATGACATTGTTGTGAGGGACCTTAAAACATAAAAATAAAAATTAGTTAAAATTTTTGTGAAAGTAGAAAATAAAAACTAGTAATAAAATTACATTATGAAAATTGGTTGCAAACATTGTTATAACACTTACCAGTAGAAGAAAAAACATCTTGCATAGATGTTGCTGCAAATGGAATGTGGTCATGTTGTACATCTAAAAAAAAACAAAATTAATTAAAAACAGTAAAAATATTGTAAAAAATTTGTTTCGATAGTAATTAAAACTTACTCCCAGAAGATGAAACCTCATGCGTAACTACGCCCGTTGGCAACGGACGTGCAACAACATGTGGAGATCATCGAAAAATAGGAGAAATAGATCTTCTACATTTCCTTGATGATCTTTTCCTTATCAGTGGTGTTGCTTCCTCTACAGGTGTTTCAGAGTCTCCTGATTCCTCTGGATTATAACCTCTGACAACAGCATCCCGCTTTGAAGAGGAAGAGGATGCCCTTTTCTGTGTTTGGTATAAAATGTCAAAATTACAAAAAGATAAACAATGGAAAATAAATAAAAATTACTTAAATATTAAAAAAATTACCTGAACCTGTTGTTCTGTCATGGCTAAATTGACAAGGATTGAGTGCCAAGATGTTGGTACTGGAGTGTTCTACAAATTATGAAAAGATTCATAAAAAAAGCAATAATATAATTACATGTGCTAACTGTCGATGAGGGTGAAGCGTGGGTTTTCACGTTCTCTATTTCCAATCTGATCCGATTTGAGACATAGGTGCACCAGTCAAATTTTTGGTGTCCTATACAATGGACCAAATACGCTAAGGCCCACATCAGAATTTTTGTCGGCCTTCCTTGCAGAACAAGTCTAGCAAGGAAGAATTCGCAACATGCCCGAAGAAATTTATTTTCAATCGTCGGTACGGTCAAACCCCTTCTGGACTTGGTGGAATTAACTACAAAAAAACTAAAATTAGTAATTGTATGTTCAATCACTGATAATAATTTAAAATCAATTAAATAAAAAAATAGTTATACCTTGAAAATATTTCGACTGCACTTTGAAGTTGGTCTCCAAGTAGAGTTTGTCGTCATCGTTTAACTGGTATTTGGAAGTGACAGGCTCAACACCAGCATGGGGCAATGCTGTCAATCTGGCGACATCAATGGCTGAGAAAGAAAGAACGATGTTTTTGTTATCGATGACAAGATTTACCTTGCCCGAATCCATATCATAAGCTGCAATGATCCTCTCCACCAGTTTAACGTCAGTATCAAAATGGGGCATTGAAACAAGACCCCGAAGACCAGAGTCCATGACCCAAGACATGTCATAACCCGGTGTTGATAAAATTTCTGAAATCAAGGGGTAAACCAGGTTCTTATAATTAACTTTAAACACTCCAGGGGTTGTAGGGGATGCCATAGGGTGTACGGGTATGGATAAGAAGATACAATGGAAAAGGTTTCAAACGAGAGAAAAATGGTTAAAAACTGCTTAAAAATTAAGGTAAATTGTAAAAACCAAGATAAAAGTGGAGGAAGAGGGTTCAGATCACGTTAAAACGAGAGGAAAAGGCTTAAGAAAGCGTTAAAATGAGAGAAAAAGGGTTAAGAAAGCGTTAAAACGAGAGAAAAAATGACTGTTAATTCCCTTTATATAGACTTTTCTGCATGCAATCGTTTAACGGATGGATGACACATGGCCTCTACATGCAATCATTTAATGGATGGATGACATGTGGCATAGAGCACCACTGCTATCGATGGGATCTCGACTATTGTAGCACATCAGAATGGCTACAACCGATCATCATGGGTACAACTGATCATCATGGCTACAATCGATAGGTATGGTTGCAACCGATCGACATGGCTGCAACTGATCATCATGGCTACAACCGATCATAATGGTTACAATCGATCATCATGGTTGCATCGATCATCATGACTCAACCTGATCGACACTGCTACAACCGATCATCATGTAACAAATGGTTGCAATCATCATGTACAACTATCATGGCTACAACCGATCATAATGGTTGCAACCGATCATCATGGTTGCATCGATCATCATGACTACAATCGATCGACATGGTTACAATCGATCATCATGGCTACAATCGATCAAAATGGTTACAACCGATCGACATGGCTACAATCGATCGACATGGCTACAACCAATCATCATGGTTGCAATCGATCATCATGCTACAACCAATCATCATGATGCAACCAATCATCATGTCTACAATCGATCGACATGCTACAACCGATCATCATGTATGCAATTGATCATCATGACTGCAACCGATCACATGTCAACATTCATCTAATCGATCATCATGGTTCAACCGATCGGCATGGCTACAATCGATCATCATGGTTGCAACTGATCATCATGATTACAATCGATCGTCATGGCTGCAATCGATCATCATGGCTGCAACCGATCGGTATGCTTGTAATCGATCATCATGATTGTAACCGATCGGCATTCCATTTGTCGTCATGTCGACCTGATGTATTTCATATCGGCCTAAAGCTTTTAAGTATGTCGTACTTTTTTAGATTTTGCAAAACCGATATTCATGGCCCCAAAAATAGAAAAATCGCCATGGTTTGAAAATTTTTGGAGAAAAATTATTGCAATTCGCCACGGTTTGAAAATTTTTGGAGAAAAATAATTGGAATTCGCCATGTATACTTCTCCATTTTTTGTCGAGATTCCAAGACAATTCACCTTCAATTTATAAATAGATTTTGGGGTCGACCCCTTATGCATAACCCTACCATCAAGTAACACTTCCTAGGATTTAATGAGATCTATGCATTTTTGCACAAACTTATACATTCACTTATGACAGGAAGATACTCCTTGAACTTCCCATAAATAGACTAGTCATCCAAAAATGCTTTGAAGTTCCCTATTACCAACTAATCAAATATATACAATATGATGCGCTAAAATTTAACTTGGGTATTATAGAGCCCAAATGGAATTTAATTATACACATATATGCCATTCTACACAATAAATGTGTTCTTTAGTTTATCCTCCTTGGCTATACTTATTTTATTGTAACCCAAAAAATCCATCCAAAAATGAATAGATCTCATACCCTGCAACTTCCTCCATGATAGCATCTATTAAAGGAATAGGGAAGGGGTCCTTAATGTTCATTGGGTTTAGACTCCTAAATTCTACACATATTCTAATTTTGTCCACTTCCTACTTCAAGGTGACCACTATAAGTGATACCACTCACTGGTTGTAACCCTAAAGATGATTCTTGCCTTCAACATCTTCTCTATCTATGTGTTTACTAATGCAACATATTTTGGCTTCATCCTATACAGTCTCCTTACTAGTTGTGCTCCAGGTATCAGCATGATCTTATGGACACATAACTCATGTGGTAATCCCTTCAAGTCCTTGTATTTCCATACAAATACATCCTTATATTTCGAGAATATCTTAAAAGCTATCACTTTCAATACAGGGTTCCAATCATCACCATAGTGAATCATCCTAGGTTCATCGTATGTCCCTAGATTGATGTCCACTATCCAACGTCTTTCATATTTAATATTCTCCAGCTCACTTGCTATTTTATCCATATTATTTGGGTGTTTAGGTCTTGCATCAATTTCCATATCTTCTACTATATATTCTGCAAATATTTTTGGAAACATCCATTTCTCTTTCGCCTCCTTTTTAGGTTCTTGGCTGGCTTTGGTTCTTTGATATCCTCTGAGTTAATATAGAGCCAGTTGGGCTAAAACAAATTGTACTCCTCCATTTTCCAATGAATAAGTTTGCTATCATATCTAGCTTCATCTTCACTACACTCATCTAGGTACAACATTTCTTCTCTGTTTGGTTTATATCCTTCATCTCCTAAGAAATTTTCTAATTTATTGGTTGTGGCTACATCCTCACTGAACTTTTGATTAGTTAGATTAATCATATATTTGTGTTGTCCCTTATTAAAAGTGATCTGATTCTTTACCTAATTATGATTAACTTTGGCTACACATTGCCATCCTCTTCCCAATAGAGCATCGTATATAGGCTTTCACATAGTAATCACAACAAAATCCTTGTCAGCTATCACCACTTGTGCTATCAATAATTTATTTGTCTCAATACCATACTGGTCAACACCATATAATCAGAAAGATTCATTTCCATAGAGATGGAGTGCCTAGTTCTAGCCAAGTCCTTTCATGTAGCACATTGACATTGGATCCTCCATCCATAATAAATTGTGTTAATTTGTGACCTAGGATCTCCATATGAACTAATGTAGGTTTATTTCACACATCAATCATTAATATGGTAGGGTCCATGAATTTATCTTTTTGTTTCTTTTCCTGAATTGGTTGACTCTATACTTCCATCACCTTATGATTTTGTATCTCTTCCACCATCGCTTTTCATAATAATGGGATCACTTCCAACAGGTTAGCCACTTTGATTTCTACTGTGGTGTCCAAAAATTGTGTTGCCAGACTCCGCATAATTACCTTCTCTTCTGATGACTTTTTTAGTTCCTTCTCTTCTGCCAACTTCACTTGTTTAGATTTTTGTGGTTCATGTTGTAGTACTTTCTTTTCTAATTTCCAATGTTTCTTTTCTTTTTTTAGCTCATGATACTTATCCTTTTTAGTCTCATTCCTTGTCGTGGCTAAAAATTCTTGGGTTTTCTCTTTAACTTGAGAAAACTCAATATCTAAATAATTTACATTTTTTAGGTTACTTGAACTCATCTACTTGGGGTAATTTGCTTCCTTGTGGCTCCCTAGACCATGCCACCTACACATGTGTGTAGTTTTCACTTACTGCATTTATTATCTCTGAGGTGAAGGATATTTTTTTATGAAATTCCCTCACTGTTGGTAATTGTGACACTATATGATCAGTCTCCATTTCTAATCATACTACAAATGACTTTGTCCTCCTTATTTATTTCCCTGGTTCTACTTTCCACCTCACTGACTATTTCTATAACCACCACTTGTTGCTTGTTGTCAGCTTCCTAGGGTCTTTGGTTTCTCTTCTTGCTCTTGGATTTTCAAGACCTGTGGATGTACTCTTGCATTATATGAACACAACATTACCTCGTGTTCCATCACATTAAAAACATGACAGTAATCATTCCATGGAAACTTTACATTTGTATGACCTTCATTTTTACATTCTATGCATCAAATTTCATTCATGCCATACTTACTTTTTTGCTATTTTATGATCTTATTGAAATCCTTATGAAATGATGCGACTATACTTTGTATAGTGTCATATTCTCCACTATATGAATCATTGTAATTGGGATGTGATAATATTCCTATGTACATTTGCTTCGAGTCACTCTCAAAATTCTTTAGATACTTCAAGGCTTCATCATATGTTTCTAATGGTACTACCCTCATCTTTTTCTTATATTTTGGTAGCAATCCATCTATAAACCATCTCTTTACCAATATATCTACCAAGGGAATTTGCATATTATCTACTAACTGCTTTAGTCTATGATTATATGATTTTACATCTTCATTAGGCTTTTGCTTTGTCATGCAAAGTTCAGTGACAATGTCTCCATAATCCTTCAAAGGATGAAATTATTTAATGAGTTTCTAGTTCACTTGATTCCAAGTCCAAAAATCTAGTGCATTTTCTCTTTTTCATATATCAATCCATCACCAATACTCTCAAGGTAGTAGGAAATAAAGTTAACTAGTCATCTAGCTGGTCTATACCATTTGTTATCCAAATGGTTATACAGGTCTTAATATGTCTTGTGGGGTCTTCCTTACCCTCACCTGTAACCTTTATCTATCTTTAGATAATCATCCTTGTCACTTGATGTGTCCCGTGGAATCTCTATTTTATTTCTCCTTGGGGGTGTTTTACTACAATCATAATTAGAAGTTGCTATATCACGCATATTATTCTATCCCACCAATCTTTGACCAAACTCACGTGCATCTTTACTCTGTGACTTCCTTAAATTATATGAGGGAGATGGTCTTGGTCCTTATTCTTGAGACCCTACACCCCATTTCCTTGGTGCCTGACTTTTGTACTCTACACTCCCTTGCAATCCTTCTGTCACAATCTTAGGTGTCACCATCCACTCTCATTCCTCATGCACTACATCTCTATCAACTCACTCCTCTATGTTAGGTGAATCTAGCACCTGCTCTTCTATCTCTATCCATAGTGCCTCAATATCTCCTTCTTTATATCCATAAACTTACTCTATATCAGGTTAATGTATACTATGGTCTGAATTAATTGCATTCTCTCTTTAATAAATTCTCATGCTCCTTCTTACTATCTCGTACTTCTCCTCTCATATGCCTTTGCACACTAGTGCTTGTCCTTCTCCTCCAGCTTTGTAATATTCTTACTTTATCAATTTGATCGATTTTAACAAAAATGCCAAGTTCAATAATTCAATGACACCAAATGTAGCATAGGGATGTAGTATTCCTAATGGGGAGGTGGTTCTCAATTGCCTAGAATTATTGCATATCCTTGATCCAATATGCAACCACAAAATAACTTGTATGGAACACAAATCATACCATTGTACGATCCAAAATCATACAGTGATAGAGCTTGTACAATTTTACACTCAATAAATATTTCAAATTTGATTTTGCAAGCTGACGTACATAATTTTGTAACCATATTGTTCAATTTTCTAATATTGCCAAAGCGGGTAAGTTTCTCTCAATATCATAAACTACCAAATCAGGTAATTTTCTCTTGTACGATTTGTAGCACGCATGGTGTATGATTTGTATAAAACAAAAGTTTAAAATGGTTCCAAATTGGATACTCTTCTATACCAATCTCTCTCAGATAAGTTTTGGGAAGTTTTGAAATGGTAATTAATCCATTTCCACCAACATGCAAGTTCTATCATCAAGGTTTGAGAGAGTTATCTCCAATGGAAATATTTAAAAATCGTACAATATTATTCAAGACAAATTCCTTAAAATTATCTACCTCATAGATCAATTATAAGGCTCACACCAGTGCTGGTTAAATTACATCCTTCATAGAAACACATTAATTATCAACCCTAACATAAAGAAGTAACATGCAACAAATATAAACTGTAAATCATCGCTCCATCATTCCAAGATTGTACAGTACATGAGAAAAGACTATGAATTAATATTATTCTTCAATACTTATCAATAGTTCAATACAATCACTAAAATGCACTCAATAATCATATATATGCATTCAATACTTCATACTATGTAGATCAAATCATAACTTGAACTCATCAGCATTAACTAGACTATCAAAATTAAAAAGGGGGTCTTATATAATGTTGCCCAGGCCATCTCAAAGTGGTTCCTAAGGCATAATTATAAATTTTACTAAGTATAAACACATAATTTATCAAATTCATGCACACTTACAACTCAGATTACATTCCCCTTGCATTTTATTTAATTTCATGACACTTTGTATGGTTTACCTTTCAATTTGTACGGTTTACCTCCTACTTGTATGGTTTTCTTCATCTTGTACGGTTTACTAAAACTTGTTAAAATTATCAAAATTGGGTAAATTATCTTTTCACTTATTCTTATTCTGGGAGGTGGATTTACTACCTACAAGAAGGAAGAGAAGAATAGAATCTAATCAAAGTTATGTAGCTACTCGATGTGTGACCATACAACATTAACCAGGAATTCAGGGAGAGAAGAGAGGAATAGAAACCAAAGGTATGTAGCCACTTGAAGCATGACCATAAAACATTGACCAAGAATATAGGGAAAGAAGAGAGGAATAAAGAAGAAAGAAAAATATAAAGAAGAAAGAAGAAGAAGAGAAAGAAAGGAAGGGGGGAAAGAAGAAAAAGAATGAGAAAAGAGAAAAGAGAAGAGAAAGAAAATGGAAAATGCTAGTGATGAATGGAAGTGGATGTAATGCGATGATTTTGTTGATTATGTATGACATTTTTTAGTTTCATAGTAGTTTCTTGCAAAGGCAACTTATGACTACTTTGCTTTTGTGACCAATGCAATATGGTCCAAAGTAAGAATAGATCAAATGCCTATTCAAATTTTTGTTGTTGATTTATTTATGAGTTCATGGTGACATGTGTCAAATCATTTGATCTAGTTAACATGGATTATTCAAATGTGTCATTTATTATGTATCATAAATTTTAGAGTGACATCTTTGAATGTTGCACATGGATTATTCAAATGTGACATTCATTATGTGATCATCATCGACATACATGAACGTCAGAGTGACATCTCCATTGTTGCGCATAGCTCTTGTGATCTAACAAATATTTGGTTGATTGGATTTAGTATTATCTTGAGATAATATTTAGCAAAAATTTGTGTAGACAGATGTGATATCCATGATTGGGATATTTTATTGTTTGGTTGCATGCAAAGCTAAATTTTGTATATGAATACCAACTCAAATGAGGAATCAGCAATGAGGTGAATGAAATGTGGTGAAAATATTATTTGTGAATTGATAGAATAAAATAGGTTTTAAAATATAGAAAATTTTCAAAATAGCATGAATATGGAGGGGAAGAAGCTTTTGGAAGGAAGAA
The DNA here is from genome assembly GCA_028583015.1 of Wollemia nobilis. Classification (NCBI taxonomy): domain Eukaryota; kingdom Viridiplantae; phylum Streptophyta; class Pinopsida; order Araucariales; family Araucariaceae; genus Wollemia; species Wollemia nobilis. Next base: position 24,104,266 of record JAQPPZ010016892.1, read on the forward strand.
ATTTTGAATTTTGTGCTATTTGGTTGAAATCAGAGGGTGACCTATGATTTGATGTTGGATTCGTAGGGTGACCTGCGATTTGGGTTGAAATCATAGGGTGACTTGTGATTTTGGTTGAAATCATAGGGTGACCTATGATTTGGGTTGAAATCATAGGGTGACCTATGATTTAGGGTTTTGAGGCATATAAAATCCTTTTGGAATGCGTGTGGGGTCATTTTCACGACGTGCAAGTGGAGTGAGGTGTGAGTGAAGAATTTTTATGCAGAGCACTTAAAAATTTTTGAGTGGAGTTGACAATGGAGAGGGGTCAAACTAGTATTGGAAGTCATCGTAGGGAGCCATGGGTAAGTGTTCAAACCTTTTGTAGTTGAATTTTAGGAATCGCGTAATCAAAAATAAATGTTGTAGGGTAGCTTTTTTTTTGTTTTTGTTAATTGCATGGTTAATTTGATGAAAATTTAAACACAAAGTGCTAAAAAAACCAAATGGGTATTTGGAATGATTACCCATTTTTTGTTTTGACATATTTTAGTGATTATTTGACTGTGTGATTTGAGCAAATAAAAGACCTAGTTTGACCTTGATTTTCATGCCAATCTGTGTACTATTTTCCAAGTGTTTTTAAAATTTCATCATGAAATAGCAAAATGGGTGTCCAAAAATGTGATTGTTGTTGTGATTGGACTTGATTTGATGATGTTTTAAATTTACATGTTGTACGATGTAAATGATAGATGTGGATGTGGTTGTTTTTGGGAAAATGATGTACTGTTTTCCAAATGTTTTTGAAATTTTACCATGAAATGACGAAATGGGTATTCAAAAATGTGACTATTATTTTTTTTTATTTTTTTTGGTAATTGTTTTGAATTAAGTGATGTAATTCATAGTTGATTGGTATATCGTTGGATATTTTGGGCAAATGGTGTACTGTTTTCCCGATGTGTTTGAACTTTCACCATGAAATGGGGAAATGGGTGTTCAAAAATGTGACTATTATTTTATTTTTATTTTGAATTGGTAATGTTTTGAATTTTGTGCCACGATGGGGGTATGAATGCATGTGAATTTCTCTTATTTATGTCTATTGTGCACTATTTTTAAATTTTTTCACACATTAGCCATGAAAGGGTGAAATGGGTATTCAAAAGTGAAATTTATTTTCTATGTTGAGGTATGGTTGAGGTTGTGCCTTTGTAGTGTCTCAAAATATGTGAAGACATATATATATATATATATTGTACATAAAATGTAGTTGTATGATGATTGTATTGTAATCATATGACTAAAATTGTGTATTATGATACTAACACAAATTTTATTGTGATTTTTGTGGATGAAAAAAATGAATATGATTGAGCCTCATCATCGAGTGCGAATGATGACGACGATGTTGGCAAAGGTGTGGAGTGATGTTGATTTGGAGTAGTTGGATGCAGTATGGCTGAGAGAAGTGTGGGTGTGTGTTAGCATTCATGCTAACTGGGTCTATATATCAGATCTCTGTGAGAGGTGGAATATTCATAGGAACACCTTCTATTTGTCAATGGGTGATATGACGATCACCCTAGAGGATATATACAAGACTTACAAATTCTAGTTGAGGGTGTTCCAGTGAGGGTGGTAGATTATGGTAGGCAGGATGTAGCATTGTAGCGTATATTTGGTGAGAGGTGGAGGGAAGTAGATACCAAGAAGGACATTGATTATGAGTACTATTGGTATCAGAATATGTTATCTAATCACTATTGTGTGGTGATGTTGATGATTTTGACATGGGTGCTTCTTGATGCTTCTGGGGTGAATTTCACCTGGAACATGTTGGACGTGGTGTGTGATATGGTGGAGCACAAGGTTGTGTTCATGTGGGTGTCTATGCTATTATCCCAGGTATATAGGGAGCTACACAATGTGGTGAGGATAGAGCTAAAGGGATTTAATTAGGTCCCTTTACTATAGGTTTGGGCATGGCAGCACATAGCAATAGAGTAACCAGTCCTATTGCCATAATTGGTGCATTAGAATAAGAGTAAGGATTTACCATATGCATTGAGGTAGTGGATGGATGAGAATAAGGGTATAAAGAGACCACATGAGGATGATTACTTTTTTTAGAGGGTTACTTTCAGATAGTTGGAGCTAAAAGATATCAAGTGGAGGACCTAGAAGGTAGGTGTGGTGTGGGACAAGGAAAATGAGCATATTAGGGCTATACGATGGGGTTATGGGTTATATGATGGTATAGCCATCAGGTTGAGTTCTTTCCCTTCAATAAAATTATGAGGTAGTTTGTATTATGATAGGGTATGCCATAGGAACCTATGGTGATCTATAGGAGAATATGTGATAGAGGGATGCATCCTGGTACCTCCTTGGGATGGCGAGAGGGATCCATCAATGGTGATTCATAATGTAGTTGATGTAGGTACCACTCCTGAGTATGATGCATGGTGGGCTAGGTAGGATTAGGAGGTAGGTACTGGTGTTATTTAGCATGTGATGGCACTAGTTGGTGGGGTGCCTTCATAATATGGATAGACACTAGGTGGATCGAGGGTGAGGGTTGAGACATATATTTGGTGGTTGAGGTGACTTCATATGAGGGAGTCTAGCATACCTAGTGAGATGGGTGGGGTTGCACAGGATGTGGTAGCTAGTGATCAACCCATAGTGGAGGATGCGATGATGGAGGATATAGGTGTGGATGTGGAGGTTGATGACACGATTGATTTTAGGGATATGGGAGATATCCCATTATAGGAGTATGAGAGGAGATATGTAGAGGAGGAGTTGTGATGTTACGTGATCAAGTATAGCATTTATAGGGAGAGTTGCATTATTGTGAGGAGTGATTGATAGTAGCTAATATAGTGAGTACTACAGAGAGGAGAGATCTGGAGCTTCAGTGTGCAAATCTACAAGATATGTTGGCAGCATTGGAGATAGTGAGTTCTGATACGAGGAGGGGTCTAAAGCTATAGTGTGCATAGCTACGAGGTAGACTTGCTATGGAGAAGAGGAGGTATGCTGAGTTAGTTGATAGTTTATGTGTCCTTATGATATAGGTTGTAGTGATCATAGAGAAGTTCAAGATGGAGGTGGTTATGATGGAGTATATGGGAGTGTCTATGGAGGCTGAGCATGTTGCTCGTGCGGTCGAGATGACTAATTTATGTGTTGGGGTAGAGCAATTATGATAGGATCTAGAAGAGGTAAGCATTCATATAGACATGGCTACTCTTCAGGATGAGATAGTGATACTGAAGAAGAGGAATGAGGATCTGGTATATAGGTTGAGAGATGAGGGTTTGATGAGGTAGGATTATGAGATAGCCTTGATGGTTTGAAGGATTGCACTGCTAGATTATGATATCTCATGATTGAGTTCGAGATCATGATGAGGCCAAATATTGCCTCATTTTTTATTATTTTAGACATCCTTAATAGACCTTTTTGATATGTTTTAATGTTAATTCTATTGATGAAATACAATATTTACTACTATTTACATGTTTGACTGTTTAGAAGCATAATATTCTATTTTTACTAATTTTTTGTATTTTCTGCATAAGTTATGTCGATAAATAATGATTTATTATGAAATGTGTTAGTGCAATCACGTGTGGAATATATAACATTCATATCATGCTCTATGAAGTTGTCAAATGCAGAAAATAGAACTAAAAATAGGACAAAACTGCAAGCTGTGCAAAACTATTTTTGACTGTTTTAACTTGGAAAAATTCCAGCCAGATTTGCATGGCTTGGAATTTGGTCAAATTCAACTTAGGAAAGCGTGTGAATAGGTTGTTGAAAGAATTAAAAGTCTGATCCACCAAATGCTCGGCCAAGGAACCGCAAACTATGTTGAAAATAGTCATTCTGGCGCTGCTCTGGAACAATAGGGATACTGCTCCAGAATAATAGGACTGCTCCAAAATAATCGAAAAAGCACAGTTTTGACCAGAACAACTCAGGAAAGACAACAAATTGTAGGAGAATGATAAGGATAGCTATGTGAATTTGTTGTGCATATTTTTCAATGCAGAAGACCTCCAAAAAATGTGCAACAAATAGATTTCATTCATGTAACCATATTCTGCATTTTAGGAATGCAGTTTTAACAACATTCCTAAAATGCCTAAAATTTGAATCATTCCACATCTGATTTAGCATGTTTTTAATATAAATAACCGGTTCCCATCTGGGTTGAGCTGTGTAGGGAGAATTAGGATTGCAATTAATGTAATTCTAAATATTGTGAAATCAAATTTCTATTTCAGTAATATGCAGAATTTTCTTGCATGTTTTTAATTCAATAAAAAAGTGTAGTTTTTGTCAGTTTTACTTTATGATTGAAGGAGTGATTAAGTAGAAAACCAGAGCTACTTCTTCACCTTCTTCTGAACTAGGGAGCAAGGGCCACTCCCAGGAGCAGAAGAAGGTTTATACCAGGTTTTCTTGTTTAAATCTGTCTGTAGCAAAATAACAGGTTAGTTGTAGTTTCATTTTTCCTGCACTTCTTTATTTTGCTGAAATCATTTCCAGTTTCAGAGTTTGTAGTTTCATTATCATTTCTAAGTTTATCTTCAGATATATTCTTTTATTTTGCAAGTTAGTTAGTTTACTTTCTGCAATTCTAATTTCAGCAACTTTCACTTCAGCAAGTTTAATTCAGTTTTGAGTGCATTTCCAGATTTAGCAAAAGTAAATAGGTTTCTTTGACTGTTATTTCATTTCTGCAATTTTATTTCAGCAAACATAATTTAGTTTCATTTTAGTTCATAGGGTTTAGAGTGACAGAAGAACCCCCAAAAAACATTAACTGTTCTGCCAATAAATCCATTTTCTGAATAGAATGTCTTACACCTGCTTGAATTGACTATCGTAAACAACATTAGGACACCTGCCCGGATGAATTAAACGACACTCATCATTTTTGGTGCCGTTTTTGAGGACATGGTGTTGTTAGTCAAATTTAAGTAGGTCAAGAACTGTAGGCTGGATATAGAAAATAGTTCCTACAAATTTTACAGTCTGTTTAGTAAATGTGCATGAATGCATAGGCTGAGAGACGAAAGAGGGAGGTTTATCCGAAGTGGCTCTGAGCCACCAAAGAGACCTACTCGGTCTGATGAAGATTTTCTTTCATTTGAAATCACTGAGGAAAAGCTAGACATACCTTCTTCATCAGAAGAATTGTTGGAAAAATTAGAAAAGGAGCTTTTTGAAGCACTAGCTGCTAAACACTCCCCTCTGAGTAAACTATTCCCATCATCCTTTAGAAAGAAAAAAAATATGGCTGCAATAGTAGCAGCAGGTGGATATGGTGATCCTGATGATGCCCCTAAAACTTTTGAATATCCTATTCGGTTAGATCCGCTTCTAGATGCCCCCATGAAAACAATTTCCCCATATATATTGCCAATCTTTAGGGGAACTATTGCAGAAGATCCTGATCAATTTTTGTTTGAATTCAAAGTGTTATGTCAGACTTATGACTACATAAATGATAATAAAAAATTGAAGTTGTTTCCTTCCACACTTAAGGATCTGCTCTTAGATGGTTCATGAGCAATCTTGAACCTAACTCAATTACTACCTGGGATGAGATGGAGACTACATTCTTAAATAAATATCAGGATTATTGTAGAGTAAGAAATAGGAAAGATGAGTTGTTTAGGATCAAGCAAGAAGAGGATGAGAGTTTAGAAGATTATCTTGATCGCTTTGCCTTTGTCCAAAAGAGGTGTGGTGCTGTAGAGCCCGATTTCTTAAAGCCTATTCTCTTAAGAGGATTATAGGATGAATCTAGGGAAGTGTTAGATTTAATGGGAAAAGGAGACATAGATCAACTTGACCTTGACGAGATTGTGGAGTTATGCAAAAATTATTCCCGCACTCACCATCGAAGAAAGAAAAAGAATTTTGGCAATAATGGTATGAAAGAGTTGATGGAGGAAATGGCTAATTTAAAAACTGATATCCTTGTTCAACTTAATACTACATTAGGTGAGAAAAACACAAGAAATAATTCTACACCACCTTTAGCAATTTATTGCCCAAGGTGTAGGAGTAAGCATGCCTTGCAGGATTGCCCCCTAAACAAAACTTCTATTTGTGGAATTTGTTCCAAGGAACATTCAATAGATAAATGCCCTTTGTTGCCTCATCTAAAATCTATTTTGGGCACCCAAACAGAAGAACTCAATGCTATTGGGCAAAGACCTAGTGGTGGTTATGCACAGTATCCCAATGCTCCTAGATTTCCAAACTGGGGACAATCTCCTTGGAATATGAATATGCCATGGGCAGAAGCTTCTGCACAACCTTGGAATCAACCTTGGATAGTTCCTCCAGATTGGTCACAATATGGATGGATGAACCCACCTTGGCATACCATGCCTCCATAATGGACACAACAAGGACAAATATGGGGACAACAATATCAGGGACAGCCATTTCCACCACAACAATATCAACCCTATCAAGGTCAGCAATATCAATCCCATCAAGGACAGCAAAGGTATCAAGGGCAGACTCAAAATTTGTTGCCAGCTCCTAATCCAAATTTTTAGGGAAGAACACAACATCAACAAGCACAACCAGTAAAACAACCTCCACTCCCAGCTCAGCCTATGACTAACCCCAATAACGCTAGACAAACAGCCCTTGTTTATGAGGATGAGTCTGAAGATACTGTTGCAGTTCATGTACTTGACTGTGGTAACATCCAATTATGCTCAGGGAAGGTTTTACTAGACCTTGCTCCACCTACAATTGAAGATATTCCAAAAATTTCAAGTCCAAAAAAATACAATCAGAGCAAAAGAACGTAGAAAACTTACAAAAAAAATTTGAACGTGTCACATTAGATTTACCATTTCCTGAAAGGTTTGATCACCCCATCACTACCCCTGAATCAGAGTTAATCATAGAATTGAAGAAAATGTCAATCTCACTTCCTCTATTGCAGGAAATTAAGGATGTACCATTAATTAAGAAAACCATTCAGGATTTATGCATAAGGAAGCCTGGCAGGAAGAAGAAAGCCTTTCCACAAACTATACAAGTAGATGGAAAGTTGGCTGATCTTCTCTCTGGGAAATTAGTACCTCCCAAATATGGTGATCCAGGAAGTCCAGTAATCACCATTACTATAGGATTGGTTCAAATTCCCAATGTGCTTATTGATTTAGGAGCTACAATTAATGTCATGACCAAAGATATTATGCAAAAATTGTAGCTCACTGATTTGAGTCCTACAGCCATAGTTTTGGAAATGGCAGATAGGTCAGTTGCCAAACCAGAAGGACTTTTGGAGGATGTTGATGCAGGAGCATCCGGTGGCGAAGTTGCAATCTTACATCACCCAAAATGTGTTTTTTTTCTTAAGTACTAAAACTGTCGCGATATCGCGACGCTTTTTGAAGAAGGGCGCCAGCGGGCCAAACTGTCGCGATATCGCGACGTTTTTTTGAAAAGCACGGTCGGGACGCCAAACTGTCGCGAAATCGTGACATTTCTTAAGCAGCGCAGTCGGGACGCCAAACTGTCACGAAATCGTGACATTTCTAAAGCAGCGCAGTCGGGACGCCAAACTGTCGTGAAATCGTGACATTTCTGAAGAAGCACGGTCGGGACGCCAAACTGTCGTGAAATCGTGACATTTCTGTTGCAACGTGGTCTGGACGCAAAATGGTCGCGAAATCGTGACACTTCCGAAAGCAGGGTTTGAAAGCACAGGGACATCTTTGGCAAAAAGGTTCTAAGGCACAAGAATGGTCGCGAAATCGTGACACCTTCGAAGGCAAGCTTAAAGGACGTCGCGAAATCGCGACACCTTCAAAGATAAAGTTTAAAAGACGTCGCGAAATCGTGACACTTCTGGGAGGCAAGACTTGGAAGCATAAAGACATCGCAACACCTTCGAAGGCAGAGCTCAAAGATGTCGCGAAATCGTGACATATCCGGAGGCAAGGTTCCACAATGCAAAGATGTCACGAAATCGTGACACTTCCGAGCCAAGGACGTACGGAATGCAAAGATGTCACGAAATCGTGACATATCCGGAGGCAAGGTTCCACAATGCAAAGATGTCACGAAATCGTGACACTTCCGAGCCAAGACGTACGGAATGCAAAGATGTCGCGAAATCGTGACATGTCGCGGTTTCGCGGCCCAAGGGAGGAAAGCGAGTAAGAAAGGCCTAGACGTCGCGATTTCATGACGTGTAGCGGAATCGTGGCCCCAAGGAGGAGAGAGAAGCCTAACGTCAAAACGTCACGATATCGCGACCAAAGAGGAGAGAGAAAGTGTTGGGGCAAAAACGTCGCGATATCGCGACAGGGCGCTCACGACGTTGACCAACCGACGACTGCAGGGACCAATGCAGAGGGACACGTGGCGTGAAGTTACAGGTGGCCCGAGAGTATGAAGCGGTTATAGGAAGCATGGCAACAGGACACGTGGCATCAACTGCAAACGGCCATGGCGCATTCTTGTGAATGATTGACTTGGCAGTGGATCGACAGGCGACTGTAGGGCATGCCGCCACTACAGGCCATGATTTTTTTTTATGCACTGGGCAGCATCATGCAGGCGGGACAGAGCATTCGTGCGGGCGGTATGGGGAGTCTCGCATTCAAGGTAATGATGGTCCAAAGAGAGTCGGGCCTGGGGATAAAGAAAAAGGCCCGCACTTTGCGTAATGATAGAGAAGGAGGTGGCGGCCGAGGATAAAAAGGCGCGCATGCATTGTATTGAAGGACTCTTGGCCATTTATTTTTGGGGGAAATTGTTGTGTATTCGAGGAGAGACCTCTATTTTTAATGAAGCTTGCTGGAATTTTGCCTGTGCATTGTTAATTTCTGCATTCTTGCTGTGTGTTGTGCGTAGCTCTATATCAAGTGGTATCAGAGCCGGTTGGTTCTGAGAGTGCAAACCGATCGCCGAACAGAGAGGCAGTTTGCGCCAGGACCGTGGTTGTGGGGTTGTGAAGAAGAAGCAAGATGCCTCCACGAAGAGACCGTGGTGGTATAAGGCACAGACGAGCAAGAAGGGAGGAGGTCGATCTAAGAGCCCTGCAGAGGCAAGTTGAGGCCCTGCAAGAGGAAATTAGAAGAGGAGTCGAGCCGAGAAGGGAAGAACCCAGCGAAGATGAAGCGTGGGAAGAAGAAGTTCCATCTGATGCGGAAGAGGCCTTGGACCCAGCAGAGGCTAGGCTGTACAGGGCTATCTCCCAGATTGGGAAGAAGCCAAAATTTGACGTCTCGACTTACTCTGGAAACCTCAACCCTGAGGAATTAATAGACTGGATCAACGACATGGAGGAGTACTTCGAATACGAAGAGATCGCAGATCCAAATCGGATCAGATTCGCAAAAACCAAGCTGAAGGGGCATGCTAGCATCTGGTGGAAAGGAGTGCAGTTAGAAAGGAACAGGAGGGGAAAGGAAAGGATCACCAGATGGGATAGGATGGTAGAGAAACTAAAGAGGCAGTTCATCCCTGCAGATTATGAGCTGGATTTGTTGAAGAAAATGCAGAGTCTTCGACAGGCTAGTAAGTCTGTCAAGGAATATACTGAAGAGTTCTATCAAATCTCTATCAGAACCGGCCATTCGGAGGCGAACAAAGAGAAGGTCGCACGTTACATAAATGGATTGCGAACCAGCATTCAAGAAGAGCTGGGGCTGGTTAGAATGAGCACAGTGGAGGATGCATATCAGTTTGCATTAAAAGTGGAAGAGAAACTAAATAGAAGGTTTGATGGCAAGCAGAGAGGGAAGGACAGGGGTGGAAGAGCTGGTGGAAGAGGCAGTGGTGGAAGATACAAAGATTTTGGGAAAACTGGTGAAGCTAGCAGCGGCCGAAAATAGAAAGAGGTGAAAGAGGAGGATGACCGACGCCCACGCAATCAGAGCAACAACTACCCAAGAGGAAGAGGTAGGTCTGGGCGAGGGTTTGGAAGAGGTGTCTTTAGAGGAACCTGCTTCAACTGCGGTGAAGAAGGACACAGGGCATACAACTGCCCACAACATCAAGAGAGGCCAAATCGAAGACCAGAGGGTCAGGCCCGAGCTGCTGTAGCAGACGAAGGTGTAGAGTCTGAGCATTCAGAGGAGGCAGAAAGAGGGGAAGCCATGATTATCAGAAGAGTCTTGTTGAATGAAGAGGAAAAGGCAGACCAAAGGAACAGCCTGTTTCGGACAAGATGCAAGTGCGTAGGCAAGGTCTGTAATATCATCATTGATAATGGAAGCACTGACAATTTGGTTTCAGAGGAAATGGTTTCCAAGCTGCGGTTGGAAAGGAGAAAACACCCACACCCTTATCGAATTGCATGGTTGCAAAAGGACCATCGGGTGCTGGTGAGTGAGCAATGTCTGGTGAAGTTCAACATTGGAACTTACCAAGATGAAGTGTTATGTGACATCTTGCCCATGGATGCATGTCACCTGCTGCTTGGGAGGCCATGGCAGTTTGACCGAAGTGTTGTTCATGATGGTCGAGCCAACACATATTCTCTATCAAAGAATGGAGTTCGCCATAAGTTAAAACCCCTGAAAGAGGCGGATGAGAAAGTATGCAGCAGTGCACGAGTCTGTCTAGTTGATGGCAGAAGATTCTTGGAAGGCCTGAAGCCGGATCATGTGTGTTATGCTATAATCCCCAGAGTTAGGGAAGAAGGATGCAAGGAGATTCCAATGGAAGTCATGGGACTGTTAGAAGAATTCCTTGATATCATTTTTGACAATGTTCCTGAAGGTTTACCACCTGTTAGGAAGATCAGTCACCACATAGATCTGGTGCCTGGATCGAGCTTGCCAAACAAGGCTGCACATCGAATGACACCGGTGGAAACTGAAGAATTAAATCGGCAAGTTCAAGATCTGTTGAAGAAAGGCCTGATAAGGGAGAGTCTTAGTCCATGTGTTGTACCAGCAGTATTAGCACCCAAGAAGGATGGAGAATGGAGGATGTGCACCGACTCTCGGGCAATCAACAAGATCACCATTAAATACAGGTTCCCCCGTCGAGAATGGATGATATCATGGACTGCTTGAGTGGAGCTGAGTACTTCACAAAAATTGATTTGAAAAGTGGATACCATCAGATCCGCATTAGAGAAGGGGATGAGTGGAAGACAGCCTTCAAAACCAGAGAAGGGTCGTATGAGTGGCAGGTTATGCCATTTGGATTAACCAATGCACCTAGTACCTTTATGAGGTTAATGAATGAAGTTCTGAAGGAATTTTTGGGCAAATTTGTTATTGTTTACTTGGATGATATACTGATTTTTAGCAGAACCTTAGAGGAGCACCTGATGCACATCAGGAAGGTTCTTGAGAAACTACGGGAGGAGCAGTTATTGATCAATCTGAAGAAGTGCAACTTTGTGAAGAAGGAGCTGGTATACCTGGGATTTGTCATATCAGCAAATGGTCTCAAGATGGACCCCGAAAAGGTGAAGGCTATCCTAGAATGGCCTGTCCCAAGGAGTGTGACCGAGGTTAGATCATTTCATGGTCTCGCCAGTTTCTACAGAAAATTTATTAGAAACTTCAGCAATATTTGTGCATCTCTTACTGAGACAATGAAGGGAAACAAGAAGGAATTCCAGTGGACAGTTGGAGCAGATAAAAGCTTTGCTATGCTGAAGAAGAAGGTCACTGAGCAACCCATTTTAGCACTTCCAGATTTCAATAAGGTGTTTCAGGTAGACTGCGATGCGAGTGGCAGTGCGATAGGAGCCGTCTTGAGCCAAGAAGGTAGGCCTGTAGCTTATTTCAGCGAGAAGCTCAATGATGCCAGGAGAAAGTATTCGGTATATGATCAAGAGTTCTACGCCATAGTTCAAGCACTCAAGAAATGGAGGCACTATCTATTGCCGAAAGAGTTTGTTCTCTATACCGACCATCAAGCGCTGCAGTTTATTAACAGTCAGGGAAAATTGAATCAGAGACACCTGAAATGGGTAGAGTTCCTGCAGAGCTATACCTTTGTGCTGAAGCATCGAAGTGGAAGATCCAATAGGGTGGCAGATGCATTGAGTAGGAGGCAATGTCTGATGACAGAAATGAGAGTGGAGGTTGTAGGGTTTGCTGAGCTCAAGAACTTATACCCTGCAGACCCCGATTTCGTAGAAGCTTGGAAAGCCTGCACTGCGCCTGTTGCGTTGGACAGGACTAGATGGTTGGATTACCTGATTCAAGATGGAATGTTGTTTAAGGGGAACCAGTTGTGCATTCCGAAGAGCTCAATGAGAGAGAACCTCATTAAAGAGAAGCACAGTGGGGGTTTAGCTGGACACTTTGGTCGTGACAAGACCATCTCATTGGTTAGTGAAAACTATTACTGGCCACAATTGCAGCAGGATGTGGCAAAGTTTGTGCAGAGTTGCAGGATTTGCCAGATGGCAAAGGGTGTGAGGCAGCCTATTGGTTTGTATCAACCGCTACCTATACCTGAGCGGCCGTGGGAAGATATTAGTATGGATTTTGTGCTTGGTTTGCCTCGGACGCAGAGGGGGCATGATTCCATCTTTGTGGTAGTGGACAGATTTTCGAAAATGGCACATTTTATCCCGTGCCAGAAGACTAGCGACGCGGTCCATGTAGCTGGTTTGTTCTTTAAGGAAGTGGTACGCCTTCATGGGCTGCCAAGAAGCATTGTGTCGGACAGAGATACCAAGTTTGTAGGTTATTTCTGGAAGACCCTCTGGAAGAAATTAAAGACGGAGTTAAAGTTCAGTTCTGCTTACCACCCGCAAACAGATGGCCAAACAGAGGTGGTTAATCGGAGTTTGGGCAACCTACTGCGATGCTTGGTAGGGGACAAGCCCAAGGGATGGGATCTAATTCTGCCGCAAGCTGAGTTTGCGTACAACAGCTCGGTCAATCGGAGTACCAACAAGTCACCATTCCAGATTATCTATGGGAACAGCCCAAGGAACGCTTCAGAGTTAAGAAGGCTAGATACAAGGGAGAAATGCAGTGCTGAAGCAGAAGACTTTGTTGAACACCTGAAGGGAGTGCATGAGGAAGTGACAAAACACATTGCCAAGATGAACGTTCAGTACAAGACAAGGGCGGATCAAAAACGCAGAGCTAAGGAGTTCCAAGTAGGAGATTCGGTCATGGTCCATCTGCGGAAGGAACGGTTTCCTGCCAAGACCTACAACAAACTCAAAATGAAGAAATTTGGGCCATGCAAAATCATTGGCAAACGGGATTCGGGTAATGCCTACGAGGTGGAGTTACCAAGTGAACTTAACATCTCCCCCGTGTTTAACATCTCAGATTTGGTTGAGTATCATGAAGGAGAAAGCAGTGAGGTACCCAGTCCAGATTTGTGGAGCATTCCGACAGTCACCCCAGTTGCGGACGAGATAGAAGAAATTCTGGATACGCGTGAGGGTCGCAGTACTCGGAACAGGAGTTATTCTGAGTATTTAATCAAATGGAAGGGCCGACCCATAGAAGATGCGACTTGGCTATCCAAGGCGGAGGTTGATCGCCTGGGTCTACCTCGAAAAGATCAGAAGTGAGGTCACTTCTCAAACTCACCCCGGGTGTCTGATGCAGGAGCATCCGGTGGCGAAGTTGCAATCTTGCATCACCCAAAATGTGTTTTTTTTCTTAAGTACTAAAACTGTCGCGATATCGCGACGCTTTTTGAAGAAGGGCGCCAGCGGGCCAAACTGTCGCGATATCGCGATGTTTTTTTGAAAAGCACGGTCGGGACGCCAAACTATCACGAAATCATGACATTTCTTAAGCAGCGCAGTCGGGACGCCAAACTATCACGAAATCGTGACATTTCTAAAGCAGCGCAGTCGGGACGCCAAACTATCATGAAATCATGACATTTCTGAAGAAGCACGGTCGGGACGCCAAACTGTCACGAAATCGTGACATTTCTGTTGCAACGTGGTCTGGACGCAAAATGGTCGCGAAATCGTGACACTTTCGGAAGTAGGGTTTGAAAGCACAGGGACATCTTTGGCAAAAAGGTTCTAAGGCACAAGAATGGTCGCGAAATCGTGACACCTTCGAAGGCAAGCTTAAAGGACGTCGCGAAATCGTGACACCTTCAAAGATAAAGTTTAAAAGACGTCGCGAAATCGTGACACTTCGGGAGGCAAGACTTGGAAGCATAAAGACATCGCAACACCTTCGAAGGCAGAGCTCAAAGATGTCGTGAAATCATGACATATCCGGAGGCAAGGTTCCACAATGCAAAGATGTCGCGAAATCGTGACACTTCCGAGCCAAGGACGTACGGAATGCAAAGATGTCACGAAATCGTGACATATCCGGAGGCAAGGTTCCACAATGCAAAGATGTCACGAAATCGTGACACTTTCGAGCCAAGACGTACGGAATGCAAAGATGTCACGAAATCGTGACATGTCGCGGTTTCGCGGCCCAAGGGAGGAAAGCGAGTAAGAAAGGCCTAGACGTCGCGATTTCGTGACGTGTAGCGGAATCGCGGCCCCAAGGAGGAGAGAGAAGCCTAACGTCAAAACGTCACGATATCGCGACCAAAGAGGAGAGAGAAAGTGTTGGGGCAAAAACGTCGCGATATCGCGATAGGGCGCTCACGACGTTGACCAGCCGACGACTGCAGGGACCAGTGCAGAGGGACACGTGGCGTGAAGTTATAGGTGGCCCGAGAGTATGAAGCGGTTACAGGAAGCATGGCAACAGGACACGTGGCATCAACTGCAAATGGCCATGGCGCATTCTTGTGAATGATTGACTTGGCAGTGGATCGACAGGCGGCTGCAGGGCATGCCGCCACTACAGGCCATGATTTTTTTTTATGCACCTGGCAGCATCATGCAGGCGGGACAGAGCATTCGTGCGGGCGGTATGGGGAGTCTCGCATTCAAGGTAATGATGGTCCAAAGAGAGTCGGGCCTGGGGATAAAGAAAAAGGCCCGCACTTTGCGTAATGATAGAGAAGGAGGTGGCGGCCGAGGATAAAAGGCGCGCATGCATTGTATTGAAGGACTCTTGGCCATTTATTTTTGGGGAAATTGTTGTGTATTCGAGGAGAGACCTCTATTTTTAATGAAGCTTGCTGGAATTTTGCCTGTGCATTGTTAATTTCTGCATTCTTGCTGTGTGTTGTGCGTAGCTCTATATCGGATGTTCCCATTGAAGTATCTTCTTGGGAATACCCTATATATTTCCTAGTATTGCAACCTAGGAGTACAGCTAATGGCTATCCTATCATCCTAGGACGACCCTGGCTTGCCACTGCAGCTGCTTTCATAGACTGTAGATCAGGGGAAATGACTATTTCAAATGGAGTAGATCTTAAGAAAATTTCTTTGTATCCACCTGCTAAACCATCATCTAAATTCTCTGGACAGTTATGGTATCCTGAGTTTGATTAAGAACAAGATCCTCTTGTTACCCTTGCCACCATTGTAGTATAGGAACACATTGAAGAACTGAATTCACCAGAAAGAGAAATTTTTGAACATGAAACAGTCTTGGTGAATACATTGCATGAAGAAGGCCTCAGGGATGATCAAGTTCTGGTCAATCGCCTATTATGGAAATATGATGAACAAGTTGCTGAACATTTACCATCTATTCCACTTCATGAAAGTTCCTTTACATTGCCACATGGATGGCATCATTATCTTTTGACTTCTTTCACTTGTCCTATGCCAATGCTTCCATCAGGTATTGCATTTAACTCAGAATCAAGAGTATTCCATGATTTGCAACTACATCATTGTCCTTTAAATGCCTTGATCAGAAAATATGAACATGTTAACTCTGTTTATCTCGGAGTCAAGCAAATTGAAATTCAACCAGGAAAACCTATAAATATTAACAGCTGGTTGACTGACGATCAAGAAGCCAAACTATTTGCTGTTTTGCAAAAACATGTTCAAGATTTTGCTTGGAATTATACGCATATGGTTGGAATCCACCCTGATGTATGCACACATAGGATATACACTGAGGATGTCAAACCAGTTAGACAACCGCAGAGACGTCTGAATCCTTCTTTAAAAGACATTGTTAAAGAAGAAATTGAAAAATTGTTGGAAGTAGGATTCATTTATCCGATTTCAGATAGTCAATGGGTTTCTCCATTAGTTATTGTGCCTAAGAAGAATGGAAATATGAGAGTGTGTGTGGATTATAGGGAATTAAACAAAGTCACACACAAGGACCACTTTCCATTACCCTTTATAGACCAAGTGCTGGACACTCTTGCTGGTAAGAAATATTTCTGTTTTCTGGATGGTTTTAGTGGGTATAACCAGATCCAAGTGGCACCAGAAGACCAAGAAAAAACAACTTTCACATGTCCTTGGGGGACATTTTATTATAGAGTATTACCCTTTGGATTATGTAATGCACCAGCAACATTTCAACGAGCTGTCTTGGCCATTTTTTCTTATTTAACCAATGAGAGTGTAGATATTTACATGGATGATTTCACAGTGTTTGGTGACACATTTGAGTATACATTAGAGCAACTTGAAAAGGTTCTAATACGTTGTGAAGCATATCATTTATCTCTTAATCCTGAAAAATGTTTCTTGATGATGGAGGAAGGAATTGTTTTAGGACATCATATCTCTGCTCACGGTATTACGGTTGATCCTAAGAAAGTAGAGGTCATCAAAAGTCTTCCTCCTCCGAAATCTCAAACTGATGTCCATAGTTTCTTAGGACATATTGGATTTTATCGTAGATTCATTACTGATTTCAGTACCATTGCTAATCCAATGTTTGCATTATTAATGAAAGATTCTGAATTTGTATGGTCTGATGATTGCCACAAGTCCTTTGAAGCTTTGAAAGAAAAGCTAACCAGTCGCCCAGTACTAAGAGGACCTAACTGGGGCTACCCTTTCATATTCAGGTCGATGCCTCCAATATCGCTATTGGAGCCGCACTAGGGCAGATTGAAAATGGACAACACTATGCCATTTATTATATTAGCAAAAACTTGACAGGAGATGAAAAGAATTACACTACAACTGAGAAGGAATTCTTAGCTATAGTATATGCCATTAACAAGTTTCGACACTATATCACAGGTTATCCTGTATTCATCCATACAGATCATGCTGCTATCAAATATTTGATGAATAATCCTTTGGTTAGTGCACAAATTATTTGCTGGTTGATTACTGTAGGAATTTGATATTACTATAGTAAATAGACCAGGAAAGGCTAATGTAGTGGCAGATTTTTTGTCAAGATTGCCAAATGCAGAAACTGAAGAACTCGTTGAAGACGCATTCCCTGATGAAAAACTATTTGTTGTCTTTGTTCAAACTCCATGGTTTGCAGATATAGCTAATTATTTAGCTACAGGGAAGATTCCTCTTCATTTTACCTTGAAACAGAAAAAATAGTTAATCAAGCAAAGCTCTTCTTTTGAATGGATAAAAGGAATATTATTTAAATGCAGTCCTGATCATGTTTTACGCGGGTGTGTTCGTAAGGATGAGATATATGACATCTTGAGAGCCAGTCATGATGAACCTTTAGGAGGGCATTATTCAGTAAAACATACCACTCAAAATATTTTGGGTGCTGGTTACTACTGGCCATCATTGCATAAGGATGTAAAAAGGTATATTAGAAATTGTGATGCATGTCAAAGAATGGGTAAGCCTACTTTTATAAATGAAATGCCTTTACAGCCTCAATTAGGTGTAGAACCGTTTGAGAGGTGGGGGTTAGATTTTGTAGGACCTATTGATCCACCCTCCCAAGGGAAGGTGCACATCCTAGTATGTGTTGACTATGTAACCAAATGGGCAGAAGCCCGTGCCTTTAAGCATGCCCGAGAAGACAAAGTGGCTGATTTTTTGTATTCACAAATTTTTCTGCGATTTGGAGCCCCACAGTCTATTACTTCTGATCAAGGACCTCAGTTTATTTCAAAGGTTGTTGAAGCCTTCATAAAATTATATGAAATCAAGCACAGGAAGTCCTCTATTTATCATCCACAGGCCAATGGTCAAGTTGAAGTGACAAATAGGGAATTAGAGAAAATATTAACCAAAATTGTAGCAGTTCATAGAAGGAATTGGGTAGTAAGGTTACCTGAAGCAATTTGGGCTTATAACACTACTTGGAAATCCACTACGGGATTTACCCCTTTTGAATTGGTTTATGGTAAAAAACCCCTTTTACCCATTGAATTTGAATTATTAACTCTTCGAACTGCTTTGGAAGTTGGTATTGAATTGTCACAGGCACAAACGGACTGGATCCTGCAACTCAATGCATTGGATGAAATACGAAAAGACGCTTTGCATCAGAACGAGATGATTCAAGAACAACGTAAAATCTAGCATGATAAGCATATCCAAGAATGAAAATTCCAGCAAGGGGATTGGGCATTGTTGTTTGACTCCCGTTATGAAGATTTTCCTGGGAAGTTGCAGACAAGGTGGCTTGGACCATACCAGATTGAAGAGGTTTTCTCGAATGGAGCAGTTCGTCTCTCACCAATTGATGATTCACGAAGGAAGTTAGTGGTTAATGGACATCGTCTTCGGATTTACCATAAGCCACTAACTAAAAATGAATTCTTAAAAAAAATAGAGCACTTGGATGTGAACATAATGGAAGAATTCCCTTCTTCCACTGAAGCAGCAGTAGTATAGTTTTAGTTTAAAAAAAAAAAAAATTGGTTTACATGAAAACCAGTTATCTGGCATGTT
Source organism: Wollemia nobilis (assembly GCA_028583015.1). Taxonomy (NCBI): domain Eukaryota; kingdom Viridiplantae; phylum Streptophyta; class Pinopsida; order Araucariales; family Araucariaceae; genus Wollemia; species Wollemia nobilis. The sequence goes on from JAQPPZ010016892.1 coordinate 24,122,990, forward strand.
TACTGAATTCCATTCCATCACCATTCATTCCATCACCATCCATTCCATCACCATTTATTCCATCACCATTCATTCCTTAGCATTATCATTTTTTGTGCCATTATCATTCACCACCATTGTCATTGCCATCACCCACCTTTACAGTACTGCACTTGTCAGCAGACAAACAGCAAAGCTAATCAATTGTATAAAATGTAGAAAGGTAGTCAAGACAGGTATGTGTTTCTTTACATTTTAAATATTGTAAATAGTTAAGGTATGTAGTGTATAGATTCACTTGATTAGCATTTAAAGCATTCATAAGGTTAAAATTGGGGATGTCTAAATTAGTCAATGAAAAGGGGGGGGAATGGCATATGCTCCAGAATGACATATGCTTCGAAATGAAATTTGCTTTTGAATAACCACTACTTCGGAACATCACAAGATTCGTAAAGTAGCCAAATGGATGATTAGATTTATTACTTGTGAAGGTCAGTATGATGTTTTATCAGGGCACCATATGAGAATTCTAATTTATTTGAGATATGGCCACACAAACCCTGAATTCCAAGTCAATTTTCCCCTGTATTTTTATGAAAATTTAAAATCTATGGCCAAGAAATATCAAGAGGGAAAATGAACCCCTAGGCATCATGGTTTGATTAAAATAATCTGTAAACATCACTTTAGGGGTAATTTGCAGAGCTTTGACAGATTCTTTGCTCAGTGGGATGAAACTAGAAGCCCTGCATTTGCAGCTGAAGCAGAAGAGGACATTGAAAGCCCTAAATCTGTAGAACCAGTTGAAAGCCCTAAATCTATAGAACAAAATGAAAACCCTGGCATTGGAGAAGAGGAAATAGAAACACCTGAGCCAGTGGTTGAGACAGAGTTTGTCCAAGAAGAGGGTCCATCCTCTCCACAGGGATCTCCCTCTTCTAGGACTAGAAGATAGAGAGAAAAGCATGCTGAAATAGACTCTGCTAAAACACACAAAAGGGTGTCATTTTTAGCAAATGTGACTATTTTGCAGTCCAATAGCTCTGATGAAGCAGAACCAGGAGAATATGCTCAAGAAATGCCCAAAACAGGAAAACAAAAGACTCCTGTTCAAAAATTACGAAGGTCTGCAAGACTTCAACTGGGTAAAACATCATCTGATCAAGAAAATCAAGAAGTAGTAGCAGCAAAAATAGACCTAGCAGAATCAGCAGAACCTGCAGCCACAAACATAACAGAGCCTACATCCAGCCCTGAAGTGGTCTTAGTGGATTATTTAGATTCTGATTCTAAGGAAGAGTCAGAGGCAGAAGAAAAATTAGAGATAGAAGAAGAAGCAGAGGAAGAGGAAGATATCCAACTACAGCTATTTGCAGCAAGAAGTGTGGTAAAAACACAAACAAGTTGGATAGAAAAGTGTCAAGCTTCTATTTCATAAAAAGATCAAATAATTACAATATTGCAAAAAGAAGTGGCAAGTTTAAAAGCTAAAATTGCATCTTTAGAGCCACAACCTGATGAAACTATGCATGACACTCAAATGGCTGACATTTTGTTAGAATTAGCAACAGCTGCACATGTAGTAGACTCACCAATCAGGGAAGAACCTATAATGGATATTGAAGGAGAACAGGGATAGGAACAACTTCTGATCTTCTCAATTCTTGCTAAAAATATTGAACTATATAAACCCCTCATAGTAACACAGGACATGGGAATTCAAACTGAATTACCTATGACAAAAACAGAGGAACAAGGGGTACAGGTCAACCTGCATTTGGCAGAAATAGAAGAAAAGGAAACACAAACAGATTCTATCAGGGTTGACATGACTGAAAAAGAGGTACAGGTTCATATTGTTCCTCAAATGCAGCAACCTGTTCGCGATCCCCTTATGGTTCCACTTGAGGAATATAATACAGATTTATCAAAGTGGATGATGAAATGCCAAAGGTTGGAAGAAAATGTTTTAGCTTTGAAACCTTTGGAGGAAAAATGTGAAGCTAAAGAGGCAGAAATAACCAAAATGAAGAACCAAGTGCAGGATCTATGTCAAAATGCAGAGTTTTTAGTCCAGTGCAGAAGACCTGCAAGGTTTTACACCTTAATCCTTAGAGAAAGATTTATCCGTTGGCAAATTATGAGAATCCACTCTAATTTGCCATACAAATTGGAAAATCCTGAAGAATTTGTGTATACCTACCTGCACAGCCCAACAGAATAGAAAAATCTGTTGTGTGAGTTATTCCTACATAATTTCTTTATGCCTGGTGATGACACATTCCTACCTCACATTTTTACAGGGGATATTCAGTTAAGAGCCTTCCTATCCACTCTGCAAAATCAAGAATATTGGGAACAACAAAAGCAGATGATTAAGGATAATGAGGCAAATGCAGCACTATATCTGAGGCCAATTCATGGTGATTACAGGGGTGCAGCCAATCAACATTTTACTATGATGAGGGAAGAAAAGGTGAGAAAAATTTATGAAACCAATCTTCAGAAATGCTTAGTCGATTTTCAGAATTTTACTCACCAGCATTTTAATAGTGCTTTAGCAACCTGTAGAAATCGTTGGGGAGAGTTACCTATTTCCTTGCAGAAGAAAGAACCTATCTCCCCCAATAACTTACAAGTGGTCAAAAAGAAGAGTCGAAGGTATCATGCAAGTTATTCAAGAGTCGCAACATCGATGGATAGGATTAAGATACAGATTGCCCATTGTAATCACCCCTGTTCTATGGTTTTTTTATGAAGACCCCCAACCGGATGATCGGTTTCGGGCATGGCTCAAGCGGATAAAGGAAATCAGAGGTTTCTACAAGATTCTTGGTCCAAAGTTCAGCTACCAAGAGAGAGTCATGGACAAGGATCTCTACTCTATTGTAGCCTCATAGAATGCATGAGGACATGCATCAGAATAAGTTGGGGGGGATGATGAGGCCAAATATTGCCTCATTTTTTATTATTTTAGACATCCTTAATAGACCTTTTTGATATGTTTTAATGTTAATTCTACTGTTGAAATACAATATTTACTACTATTTACATGTTTGACTGTTTAGAAGCATAATATTCTGTTTTTACTAATTTTCTATATTTTTTGCATAAGTTTTGTTGATAAATAATGATTTATTGTGAAATGTGTTAGTGCAATCACGTGTGGAATATATAACATTCATATCATGCTCTCTGAAGTTGTCAAATGCAGAAAATAGCACTAAAAATAGGACAAAACTACAAGCTATGCAAAACTATTTTTGACTGTTTTAACTTGGACAAATTCCAGCCAGATTTGCATGGCTTGGAATTTGGTCAAATTCAACTTAGGAAAGCATGTGACTAGGTTTTTGAAAGACTTACAAGTCTGATCCACCAAATTCTCGGCCAAGGAACCATAAATTGTGTTGAAAATAGTCATTCTGGCGCTGCTCTGGAACAACAGGGATACTGCTCCGAAATAACGGGACTACTCCGAAATAACTAGAAAAGCACAGTTTTGACCATAACAGCTCAGGAAAGACAGCAAATTGTAGGAGAATGATAATGATAGCTATGTGAATCTATTGTGCATATTTTTCAATGCATAAGACCTCCAGCAAATGTGCAACAAATAGATTTCATTCATGTAACCATATTCTGCATTTTAGGAATGCAGTTTTAACAGCATTCCTAAAATGTCTAAAATCTGAATCATTTCACATCTGATTTAGCATGTTTTTAATATAAATAACCAGCTACCATCTGGGTTGAGCTGTGTAGGGAGAATTAGGATTGCAATTAGTGTAATTTTGAATATTGTGAAATCAGATTTCTGTAGCAGTAATATGTAGAATTTTCTTGCATGTTTTTAATTCAATAAAAGTGTAGTTTTTGTCAGTTTTATGTTATGATTGAAGGAGTGATTAAGTAGAAAACCATAGCTACTTCTTTACCTTCTTCTGAACCAGGGAGAAAGGGCCACTCCCAAGAGCAGAAGAAGGTTTATACCAGGTTTTCTTGTTTAAATTTGTCTACAGCAGAATAACAGGAAACCTGTCATTTTTCCTGCACTTTTTTATTTTGCTGAAATCATTTCCAGTTTCAGAGTTTGTAGTTTCATTATCATTTCTAAGTTTATCTTTAGATCTGTTCTTTTATTTTGCAAGTTAGTTTACTTTATGTAATTCTAATTTTAGCAACTTTCACTTCAGCAAGTTTAATTCAGTTTTGAGTGCATTTCCAGATTTAGCAAAAGTAAATAGGTTTCTTTGACTGTTATTTCATTTCTGCAATTTTATTTCAGCAAGCATAATTTAGTTTCCTTTCAGTTCATAGGGTTTAGAGTGATAGAAGAACCCCCAAAAAACACTAATTTTTCTGCCAATAAAGCCATTTTCTGAATAGAATGTCTTACACCTGCTTGAATTGACTATCATAAACAACCTTAGGACACCTGCCCGGATTGATAAATAATGATAAAATGATAAATTAAATGACACTCATCAGATCATGATTACGAGCACATACTTAGTCTAAGAATATTCATTAGAATGCTACCTCTATAGGATGAAGAGAGGTGGGTATGAGTAGGCTACCAATAGTGTAGGTGGGTGGTAGTGCACCAGGATTAGAGGGAGCTATAGCAGTTGTAGGCACTGAGGCATCTTGAGTAGATGTAGAGTCAAGCAGGACGGTATCAGCATGCGAAGGGGAGCAGATAGATGGAGCTCATGAGGGGAGTGGAGAGACTCATAGTGATCAATATGGGTGATGGTTATATGTATGGGTATTGATCCCTGTTGTAGCCATTAGGAATTTTTGTGGATGGATAGTGGACACTATCTTATTTTATAGCCTAAGGATATTTTTATGATTATATATATACATATATAGTTTTTTGTTATGACTCTTATATGTTTGTGTGAATTTTTATTAGCATTTTGTATTGCTTTTGTGTGAGATTTTTTTAGTGTATAAATGTGTAATATAGAATATTGGTATGTGCCTGTATGATATATGAATTTATGTGTAGGAGGTAACACATAGGAAAATTAGATCATTGTATCATAGAAAACATTGCTTAGTGATGTGAAATTGATAAATGCATGTTGGAGAAATGTAATGTTGCATGCTTGAGATTGAGATGTTGATATGTAATGCAATGTAGATAAGATGTATGTTTGATAGATGTGATGTTTCATGTATCTTAAAATTTAAAATGCATTAAGGAAACACTTGTATCATAACATAAACCTATGTGGATGTGATCCACACCGTAATATCATGAATATAAGATGGTATAGGTGTATGTGTAAGAATATTGACTAACATAGTTATTACAATAAAAAATCCTAAATAATTGGACTAAATTTTTATTGACAACTTATGATTAACCTTGCTAGGTCAAAGTCTATCATGGACTAGTGTGTGCAAATGAGTGATATTCATTTATCCATTTTGAGGGAGGTAGGATGAACCCATTGTAAACATATCCAAGGTAGCTATATCATACACAAGTGCTTAGTGATCTATACAAAAGGTCACTAATATGACAGATGTGTCACCACTTAAAAGACTATTCCATTAGCAGGAAGGCACTTAGGGCCTATAACTAGAAATGGAAATCATCCCATGATGTTATGTTAAACATAAGGACCAAAGGCGATGAAGCATAAAAATTGTGATATCTGGAGGCTTTTCCTTTTTTTTTCTACCCCTTGTTTATTTCTTGTATTTTTGTGGTGCTTTTTATCTCTCTTTTTTTTGTATGGGCGTTGGATTTTATATTTTGCTCATATTTGTGATGCTTTGTTATGCTTATCCCTTTTTTTATCCCTATATCGTATGTTGATCCTGCAAATTATATGATGAGTAGGGGAAACCATTTTCTAGATGGCAATATCTACGCAAGGTGTTATATTTCCTAGACTCAAAAGGTGCTTTAAATTTATGTCATGTGTGAATGGTCCTTGAAAGAAGTTAAATCAATAATGGAAAGCTATAAGGAGTGTAATAACCTATCATCTAGATGTGATGCTTGATTAGTGGTAACTATTAGATGGTAAAAAATTACACAATAGCCTATAATATGTGATTTTTAGTGAAAGGTGTGGACATCCATGTGGTGATGCTAACAAGTGTATATGTTATTTCCTGTTATGAGCACATTTATATAAGGAGAATACAAAAACCTAAATAAAATGATGATAGAAGAATAAATAGATATATGCAATGATATATGGTATGTACGAGGAATATTTTCTTACAAGAGGAATTTGTATGTAATGAAGTTAGATGAACATTATGAAATTCATATTTACAGATGGTTGTATGTAATGATGACGATGAGAATCATTGGATGCAGTGAGGTTGACCTAGCATGTGGGAGATGTATCGAACCTAAAGAGATTATGTAGATTTAGATGATATATGTGGTGAGAAAGACCAAAGAAAAGCTAAGTGAAAAGGTTACATAGTAAAGGAAAATAAATAGACACGGGAAGAAATAGGAGAATCTTAGACATAAGAGAAAGATAAAAGAAAATGTAGAAATATGATAGAAGTAGCCTAGGTATGTATCTGCTTGAAGCATGACCATACAAATATGCTTGATAAATAGAAGAAGAAGAAAGAGAATAAGAGAAGAAATTTGAACATAGCCTAGATATTTTAAAAATTACGAGGGTCATATCGTGCCTGAGTTGGTGATGTGACAAGGCAACCTGAGTGTTGTTGAGTTGTATAGTTGGCTAGCCATTGGAATTGATGTGATGATTTTGTGTTGGATTCACAGGGTGGCAATGGGTGAGATACCATGCGATGTGGAGGGATTTGAAGCTATATGGATGAAGGTGTGTCTTTGAGTGACTAGATTATTTCTTTGAGTAACATATCATTTACTAGTGTTTCAAATGTATGACATATTTTGATGTCATACCCTGGTTGGTAATGGTAAATATAAAATTGATTCTCATGAAAGGCATCAATAAATGTGTAATAGCGAATGCAAGATAATGAGTGGTAATCAAGACCATGTTATAGATTGCTAAAGCTAGAAATAAATGTGTGAGGACCTATCTAGATACAAAGGTAATAAAGGGGGAAGTGTGAAGTTGTACTATGGGACTTCAGGTGTGAGGGACAATGCAACGAATTGATTAACTAGTTCATTGATGCAACATGAGTATGTGTCATTTGGGGAGGGGACATCATGATATAAATATGAGGGAACTATGATTGTAGAGTGGGGAGATAAGTGCTCATTTAAGAGGTCCATATCAATTTATTATTCTAAGGTGTGCATAGGAGGTAGCATGGGATGCACGAAAAGATCTTCCAATTTATCCTTAAGTGTATGGATAGCTATGGGCTGGTATCCTAAACCTTATTTGTCCATGGGTAGTTGGACACAAGGGTTTATGGGTGTGCATAACCCTTGTCCATAACATCCTAGCCCAAATCTACACCAATGAAAGCATCGAAGATAATGCAATACAAATTGGAGGTTGGACATGTGATCCAATGTACCACAAAAGCTAGATTATGATGGTGGAGGGATGATAGGTGGGAGTGAAGAATCAATGCCTGCATACACAAAGTTGGTATAATTTTCTAGGGAACCTAAGTGCATGAATGTACCAATGGTAAGTACCCAAGTAGGTGGGTGACCAAATTCATGGGTAGACTATATTGAAGGTGGATGCAAATGAGCATCGTGAATGTTGTAGTCACTAGAACCAATGTTTGTCATGAATATAGAAACTTGGGGTGATATATGCATAGGTGAATTAGGTGGTGAGTAGAAATCAATCAATGATGATGCAATATAGGAATATTGAATGGTGGCTATAGATGATTGAAATAATTTGTCATCAAGGAAGGTATCTCATTACTCCCAATCATGGCATTCGATAATCATAGATGAGATGGGATGGTAAGCATGTGGGAACTATGATGCTAGAGGAGTAAGTGTTTGTGGTGACCTATGAGGAGATGTGAATGATTGAGGTCATAAGTAAAAAAAGAGTGGTGGAATTTGTGGTGTAGGTAAGAGATGAGGTTCTATAGAGGAAAATGGATGCAAAGTGAGGGTCAGCCCCAATAAATATGACAAGCATATTATCGATATTGGTGGTGGGTTTGTAGATGATGAGGGTTGTGAAGGTGGTGGAGGCCATGAAGAAGGTGGTGAAAAGGATACGGTAGTAGTATGGGATTCTATACTAGATGATAATGGTTGTGTAGACACCTAAATCATGTCATGCTTAGGGAAGCAACTCACATAGACACACTCATAAGATATTAAGACATAATATTGGACTTTCCAAGCATCAACAGTGGTTCTAACCACTCATTTGGGGACTTTTCAAGCCATTCAAGCTTGGCTACTCAAACCAAGGTGGTCAGATCCTAGCACTGATGGATTGAAGAGCATAACACCTATTATTTAAACATCAGATACATGCTTTGACCCATATATTTGGGGCAAAGAGAGCAAGGTTTACTTTAGTGATCGTTGTCTTGGACAGTGGCATGCAGGCTTAGATTAGGTTTTAGACATAGCTTATTTTATTCTATTTATTTATGTTTTCATATCATTAGCATAGATTTACATGATTTCATGGCATAATTTTACCATATTTCTGTTACATTCTTTGATTAATAACAACCTCATTCGGGGAGGCAATCTCAGACACATGAACATGTGTTGTTTCATTTCTTGTAGGGCCATAGGTACATCAGACAAAGTTTGCAACATACAAGAGAAAAAGAGGATCCCTCTAGGAAATAGACCTGGATAAGGAGGCATCTATAAGCCCTCATACATTTTCATGTGCAGAATCAGGAAGCTTTTATAAGTGCACCACCTCTTAGCAAAAGGGGCACTCCTTGCCTATTTGTAATTTATAGTATTGAAATGGGTATCCATAAGAGGGACCGACATGTAACCAAGATTTAGTATCAATAAAGAGATTCATATTTGTAATTTTGTGTTATATGCTTTTTCCTCTTGTCTTTCCATTTCAGCTTTGGTATTTTAATAACATTGCAAGTAGGTTTAAAAATGGACCGATGCGTGTGTTCCTGGGTCACTTCAGATGGCAATCACGATGGGACCACCACTAATTTTTCATTTTTTTCCAGAATAATAACTTAGTTTTGTGTCTAGGTCTATCCACTCTAAGCTATAGTGGCCAGAAACTAGCCACTCTGAGCTATAGTGGCCAATAGAGCTTAGTCACTCTGAGCTACAATAGCCAAGAACCAGCCGCTTTAGTCGATAGTTGCCAAAAATGAAGTGCAACAAAGGTAAAAATATCGAATCTATGAGTTGGATAAAAGGTTGCTATATCTTCTTTAATATTTTACAACTTTCAATCTACTTATGTGTGTTTAAAATAGAGAACTTAAAGCACATTTATGTTTGGAAATTGAAAGAATAAAAGAAGAAAGAATTAAGCATTTTGCATATCTTAGATCTTCTTTTAAATTTTCCACTAGGTGTTGCTAGGAACAGTAGCTTATGCCTAACAAGTTCACCCTAGAATACAATGTGCTAGACATTGTATGTTGTTTGCTTGCTTTGAGGCCCTGCTAGAGGCCATAGTTGCACGAAGTAAAGTGCGCTCATACAAATCATAATAGTTCATGCATATTTCTAAATATTGAAACATATTTTTGCACTAGGTATATATGAAAGATTCATTATTGCTATATGATGCACTTTATGTTACGCAAGCTTAAAATGAACACCACACATGCACATCTCATTTAAACATTGGAGAGTTGGATTTCACCACCAAACTTCAATTCAGTCCAATGATGTTGGAATTCATCTCCTTCCACTGGTTTTCTCCCTAGAGATTCCTAGAAATAGATTGAGAAACCTACTTATAGTGACACTAAGTTAATTGTGTTCAAACTATCTCCTACTATTGGAACAATCATTGGTTTAGAGTGGAAGAGGTAGGCAAACCCTCCATTGGGTCTTTAGTAGTGTACCCTAGCTTCTTTGAGAAAATAATGTTTGGCATGAGTGTACTTGATTTTCACTATGGATGAGTCTTCTCATTCTTAATCTAAGAACAAGAGCAAAGAAATCAAAATAACAACACATCAAAACACATCAAAAAGTCTAGGGCACACTTAAATAGGTAATCAAGATAAACATTTTCTTGGTATTGTGTGGTTATTCCTAAATTACAACTCAAAAGATCAATTCATAAGACAACATGGTCAAGACAAGAAGTAAGCATCCTAGATCTAATATCGATGAAGAGACAAAATCAACTCATACCCATAGGTAGAGTCACAGTAACATTGAAATGCCTACTAAAAATACCATGAGACGTAGCTCCACGAGCTTAAGGGGTGATAATTAAAACCTTGGGGATCTCCTAAAGAAATCCTAAGTAAGGAGCCACATCATGGAACAAATTCACATAAATAAAAAGAGGCTTCACAACCATCCTCATCAAGAATACATGAGGAGACCTTAAGAGCCTTCTCTAAACATACAGGAACATCTCAAAGACATGAGGAAGCTTCAAGGGATTCCTCATCACATGGACATAAAGAAGGTTCTAAGACTCATTCTTCACATAGGGATGACGATACTGCTACGTATCCATCCACGTGGAGAAAACATGTTACCACCAAGCCCTCTTCATCAAGAAGGCAAATGAGAATTGCAACACCTCAAGACTCACAAGAAACATATGAAATAGGTCTACCCACTAAAGAGTGGGAAACTAGAGCTATATATAGTCATGGGAATCATATAGAAGAAACCCTTCACACAAAATAAAATATTCTTGTAAACTATGAACTCATAGGAGTGAATGGCACCCCATGGGACTAGCCATAGAAAAAAAGACAGCTAGATAGGTTGGATCGGTTTCCTACTCAACCAACTCAAAGAACTATAACTACTGAGAACTCTACATATGGAAGCTCATGAACTATAAATTCTAAACATACCTCCTAGTTTGGGGGTACCTCAGAGTGACCTCATAATAGATGCATGGAGTCTAATCATAGGGATACTCAACAATACACTGAACAAGTCACATTAGCTAGCAAGAGTACAGATACATAAGAAACCCCCTCGAGGAATCTACGAGTCAAGACAACAAGAATAGAGTCATATAAACATGATTCTTCTATGACAACACAAACTGACCAAATGAGGCAGTTAAAAAATACATTACATATAGAGCAAGAGCTAGTGAAAGCTCAAACAAGAGAAATAAAGAAAAATACTCTTACGCCAACATGAGTAGTGTTTAAGAGAACAGGCTAAGCGGTTGGATCTTAACGATTCACAGATAAATAGTGGTGACCACCAAAGAACAAGATGGGCTGACTCACCTAAGGAGAGGCACACTAGAAAAGATAGCCCACAATGAAATCCCCCACCAAATCATGAACAAAATCCAACTAATGGGGGAAGGGAAAACATAACAAACCAAGATCATAATCTTGGGTCACCTCGTAGGAGGGAGGAAAATGGAATAAATAAAATGGATGGATATTTAACTCCATTTTCAATACGAATAGGCTTACAAGAGGAGCAAATTCGTGCATCAAAGGTATTTCAAGAGTTTTTTGAAAAGATGAAAACCTTTGAGAAACAAGAGGCAGCTGGGAACTCACCAACATTGAGCAAAATACACAATCAACCATTGTGCCCATAAATCCCTAGCCCTCCATATCCTAAGCACTTTGAGATGCCTAGGTTAGAAAATTTTAAAGGTGAAGAGGATGCACAAGAGTATGTCACCAATTTTATCAACGCCTATTTTCATCTTGAAGACAATGACACTCTCATGCTAAGAACCTTCATAATAATATTTTTAGGTGCTACCACTCAATGGTTCAATCAAATACCTAAGCATAGCATAACCAAATTTGAACAACTAGTAAATGTATTCTTAAAGTGTTTCTCCTTTGATGCTAAAAAGAAGGTGAACCTTTTAGACTTGGTCAACTTGAAATAGTATGATGATGAGCTAGTAATGGATTATGGGAATAGATGAAGAAAATTCATAGCAAAATTATCATTCTCCATCCCCAAAGAAGATATCATTCGCATGTTCACCAAAAGTTGTTCTAAACACATATCCCTCTTGCTACAAATCCAACAATATCCTTCATTTGAGGAATCTTTGGCACAAACCAAGCTCATCAAAGAAATAAAAGTAGATGAGAGAACCATTAAGCTCCGAAACAAAAAGGAGTGGAATAAGAATGGTAAGAATTACAAGTATAAACAGAAGAAAGGCAACCTTGCTCCAATCAATCAAGTTGTATTGGCTACACCCAAGGATGGGGGTGCACAACAACCACATAACTATCAAGCACATCCCTCGCCAACCAACTAGAACCAAAAGAATAATCAGAGAAGAAATTGAGAATGTAAGCTACCTCGTTATTTCATGCCTCTGACATAATCAATGCAATCAATCTTTAATCAGTTGAGTGAGACCAGGAGGATCAAATTTCCTGATATACCTCTTATAGATCTCAACCATCCTAGGCCAAAATTATATAGGGAAGATAAATTTTGCTCTTATCACAGGATACCAATGCATGACATTGAGGCTTGTGTCGGGTTTAAGCATCAAGTTCAAAACATGATTGAGGTAGGAGAACTCAAAGTTAACAACACACTGGCTCCCGATAACAAAGACATGGGCATATACGAAAACCCATTGCCCAATCATGAGGCCCCTCAAGAGAAAGGGGCCCAATTCAATCAGGTTCGAGCTCACATACCTACCCATGGATGCATGGAGATGGTTGAGATTGTTAACATAGCAACAAGTACTAGGCGGTATGGTCAACCGCAACCGCCTGCAGCTCCCATGAAAATCCCAGCAGCCACTAGGCAAAGGCTAGACAACCTTCTAGGTCCACCAACGAGACCTGTGGTAACTATTTAGAGTATATTGGAGCAAAACCTATAGAGGACTCTAGCTAAGTTATCCATCTATGAGCTCATACAATAGTCTCCAAAGCATAGGGAGACTCTAATGGATATTTTAAGAACAATTGAGCTCCAATCGTAAGATGCAAATGCATTCACTCATTTTTTGGGACAAGTACAAGAATGCCAAGAACATGTAATCTGATTCTATGATCATGAGATTAAGACAGTTCCTGTTGCCTTACTAGACCCTCCGCTAAATATTGTAGTGATGATATATGAATTGCGTTTAAAGAGGGTTTTGGTCGATATAGGTTCATCAATAAACATCATCATAACAACTGCAATAGAGCACCTCAAAATCCTCAAGTCCAATATCATTCTAGGAACTTACACATTGAGAGATTTTAATGATGCTTTATGCAATACCATGGGAACGATAGTCCTACCCATCAAGGTGGGGCACAATACCATCCCTATGATGTGTCATGTATTAGAAGGAGCTATGCAGTACAACATCCTCTTAGGGTGCCCTTGGATAAGGTCCATGAAGTGTGTGCCTTTGATCTTGCACCAGTGTGTCAAGTATGTGCACGAGAACAAAGTCTATGTGGTTCTGGTTGATGAAGAGCCTTTTAAATATGTCAATCATGTGGACATTCTATGAGAATTCATGATCCCTTCTACTCACCTATACATGGAACCTTCATCCCCAACCACACAAGTGGATAAAAAAGACAAGGGGGTAAGAAAAGACCCATGCACATCAACACATCCTGGTGCACTCAAGATAGTCAATGCTTCTAAAGTACCATCAACCAAAATATAATCAGAAGCTAAAGCCACCCTTAGTTAAGTATGAAAATCCCAAGTAAGTGCCAACTATAGCCATTGCTGAAATACCAATTCCTATGGAAGAGGAAGATCCTCAAGATCAAGATGAAGATAGCTATTATCACCCTGCTTCGCCAGTATCATCTGTGGGGTCATACATGTCACATGCATCAATAAACTTGGCAAGCACAAGTATAGGGGAGTACCTTGTGTATAAAATCATATTTACACCTATAATTGAGTCTGTCCAAGATGTAGGAAGGCCTAAGGACTTGAGGCCACCTGTGGGAATAGTGGTTCTTCTTGGAATCCCTCCCAACCGAACAAATTTTATCTATGTCGATCTATACTGTGCTCATAAGTCTACATATATAGAATAGGATAGTGACAAATTATTCATGGTTAATGTTCGTTACCTCTCTAACCCTGAGTTTTATCTAATCTAATTTGAGCATTGCCATTGTCATGGCTATGGCCTTGGCATATATGAGCAAGGGTGTAGGCAGCCATACGAGCCACTATATCAGCTTCCCTTTGACAAATTTAGTTTAGGCTATTATATCAAAGGTCGAGATGAATATCTTGCAATAGCATTGGAAATATTAAGCATAGGGTTAGGAGAAGACATCGATTTAATTCCTTATCACCCCTTAGGAATAGCAAATTTGAGCAACAGACAAGTGGCCATGATCAAAATATCGCCTCCAAAAAATTATTATCCAAACACCTCAATTGATTCCACCCGAATAGGATACAACTCATGGGATGAGAAGAATGAATATGAATAAAGTGATGATGAGGCATAACTTGGTTTAGCCTATCAGGGGCCTCACTATTTAAAAATATTCACATGGTCCATCCATGAAGAGAGTGGATATACAACATATGAAAGTGACTATGAATCAGAAGACTCAATAGAAAGAGCATACTTAGGCCTAAGCCATCAAACCCTGAATTTGGGGCAAGAGACAAATTTAAATGGATTATTCATAAGTGACAAATAATAAGAATATGAAATAGGGATGGCCTACTTAGGACTAAGACATGATCCCCTTGTCTTAGGGTCGCATACCAATGCCAACGGTTTTTGGATAAGTGATGATTACTTTGAGGATGAGACCGAGATGGCTTATCTTGGACCTCACCACTTGCGATAAGTCAACGAGCTAGTAGAGAGAGATGTGGCACTTCATGCCATAGACCCTCATATCCAATTTTTGGGGAGACCTATTAACCTAGATTCCATTCATCAGATGGTCAATCTCCCTTTACCTACATTCAGAGAGTAGTTAGAGCCAAATAATCCTATTGTCTGCCCTGCTCATGGGCCATATCCAAAAATTTCCATTCCTATAGAACCTCACCACAAGTATGGATGGGAAACCCCTAAGACAAGATCACACCCATGTGGTCTTGGAGATTTCATCCCATCCATCAACATGATATCCATTGATTTGACCACTCCACTTCATAATACAACAGATCCTACCAAATCATTGTATCTTAATGTAGAGGAAATTGATTGGGATTGCGCTAATTCACCCATAGAGCCTAAAGATCTCTTTCGCAATGAAGAGATGTTATAGCCATTCCATTTTGCATCATGTTGTGCGTATGACGTCTTCCATGTTGGTTTGAAACCTGAGTCACTAGGTCTTGTAAATCCCACTGATGAAATTAATTTGATACCCACACCTCATCAGATAGAGGATGGGTCACATATGGCTATAGAAGTGAATTTCAAGGTGGACATCAATGATGATCCTACCCAACCAAGGAAAGTCAAGTTCGGAGAAAGTCTATCTCTATGGGAACAAGCCATCCTAATTCCTCTCCTCAAGGAAAGGCCAAATATTTTTTCTTGAACTTACAAAGACATGCCAGGGATAGATCCAAAGATAGTCATTCACAACCTTTCATTGGATCCCATAAAGAAGCAAGTCAAGAAAAAATTGAGGAAAATACATCCAGCCATCACTTTGATGGTGAAGAACAAATTGCAAAAACTATTGGATGCAGTATTCATAGTTCCTATAGACTACCCTGAGTGGGTGTCAAACATTGTACCCATAGGAAAACTTGATGGAAGAGTTCGTATCTGCATGGATTTCAAGAATTTGAATAGGGCAACACCAAAGGATTCATTCATGTTGCCGAACATAGATGCTCTTGTGGATGCAACCACGGGTCATGAAATGCTCTCCCTAATGGATGTTTTTTTCGGATAAAATCAAATCCAGATTAAGCCTGAAGATCAACATAAAACTACTTTCATTACTCCATGGGGAAAATTCTACTACAAAGAGATGCCATTCGGTCTCAAAAATGT
This sequence comes from Wollemia nobilis, assembly GCA_028583015.1. Lineage (NCBI taxonomy): Eukaryota > Viridiplantae > Streptophyta > Pinopsida > Araucariales > Araucariaceae > Wollemia > Wollemia nobilis. The sequence goes on from JAQPPZ010016892.1 coordinate 24,139,048, forward strand.
TGGTGCCACATATCAATGAGCCATGACATACATATTCCATGACTATATGCATAAGATCTTGGAATATTACATGGATGACTTACTAGCCAAGTCTCTATTGCGAGAAGAGCATGCCAAAGTCCTTAGATAAGTCTTTGATCGCCTCATAGAACACAATGTCCAATTGAATCCTAAGAAGTGTGTATTTTGTGTAAATTCTGGCAAGCTTTTGTGATTCATCATATCCAAGAGAGGCATTGAAATATATCCTACAAAGGTAAAGGCTATACTAGAAATGGCCGCCCCTACCAACATTATGGAGTTAAGGATTCTACAAGGCAAGATACCATCCATCAAAAGATTCATCGCATAATTATCAAATAAATGCAGACCTATGAATCGGTTGCTACACAAAGAATTCCCCTTTAATTGGGATGAAGAATGCCATAAATACTTTGCAAAGATCAAAACTTATCTAGAAACACCACCAGTATTGGCTTCACCAAGACTAGACATACCATTTTTACTATATATATCGGATACTAATTTTGCATTGGGCACCATGTTAGCCCAAAAGAATACAAAAGATAAAGAGCAAGCCATATATTACATTAGTCACACTTTTTTGAGTTATGATCTACGATATACGTATGTCGAAAATTTGTGTTTAGTAGTGGTCTTTGCAACTCAAAAGTTGTGATACTACATGTTGAGCCATACGACCTACGTCATATAAAAAAAAATCCTTTGCAGTACATGATGAGCAAGACATATCATAATACATGTACCACAAAGTGGATCATGCTATTGATAGAATTTGATCTAGAGTTCATAAGCAAAAATTCCATCAAGGGATAATTCATAGAGGATCAATTAGTAGAGGCACCTCTTTAGGATTACAAGCCTCTCATGATAGAATTGCCTGATGATGTGGTCTTTGCATTATCAGATTTGCTAGAGCTTGAAGAACCTCAGAAAGAAAGGTACATGTCATTGTTCTTTTATAGTTCGAAGTGTGAACAAGGAGGTAGAGTAGGGATTGTCTTTATTACACCATAAGGTGCTCCATTGCCCTTATCATTCAAACTAGACTTACCATGCACAAACAACAATACAAAATATGAAGTATTGATCCTGGGACTCCAAACAATCATAGCAATGGGCATTAAAATATTGAATATCTTTGGTGACTCCTTGCTCATAGTAAACCAGGTCAAAGGACTATTCCAATGTAGGTGCCCACTTCTAAAAACTTACAAGGAACTTGTTGACACCTACTTAGATCAGCTAGAATGGTATGACATTGAGGAAATCCCTCGTACGTCGAATATATTTGTAGACACTATGGCCTCTTTAGGATCCTTAATCCCTTAGAATCCATATACTTATTTTACAACCATTCATGTGAAATTGCTTCCGCACTCAGCAATATGTCGTGAAGCTTTTGACAATCAATAATCAGTCAACATGATCAACATTGAGCCAAATCAGGATTGGTCCTTCATAGCCAGATATTTCTTGCAAACAACCTCTTGGGGGTATTTGATCTCCCAAGGACCTATGGAGTGTGGTGCAACCATATACCATATATTTGTTCCTCAATCCTTGTTCACTACTTCAAAAATACAAGAAGAGCAAGCTATCTTTTCTATAGAAGTTGTGGCTTATCAGGATTGGCTTTCCCAACTGTGGGACTTCCTGAAGCTTAGAATAGTACCTCAAGGTTTATCACATACTAAAAGGTGAACGTTCAAATATATAGCAATAATATACATCTTGCTAGGATAAATCCTTTACAGACGAGGATATGATGGAGTGTTACTCTGTTGTCTTGAGCCCCAAGAAGCATCTTGGGCAATTTTTCAAGCTCACGATGGAACATGTGGAGGCCATTTTAGTGGCATGTCCATCATTAATCGCATCTTGAGAATGGATTACTATTGGCCCATAATGGAAAATTACTGCTATGAGTATTTCAAGAAATATAGTAAGTGCCAACATCATGCATATCTAACACACTTACCATTGCAATATTTATAGCCCATCCAGGTAGCATGCCCATTCTCACAATGGGAACTAGACTTCATTAGGAATATCTCACCCCCATCCTCAAGCCAACACACATTCATCATAATGACCACAAAATACTTCACTAAATGGGTAGAAGCGATCCCCTTAACATCAAAAACTAGACCAAGGATTACAGATTTTATACTCCACAATATCATAAGTTGATTTGGGGTCCCTTATAAGATAATATTGGATAATGGGCCATCTTTCAAGAACAAAAATGTGTATAATTCAATGAAAAAATAACATATTCAACACAATTTTTCAAAGCATTATTATCCGCAAGCAAATGGGCAAGTAGAAGCCTCAAACAAAACAATAGTCTCCATTTTGAGGAAGACAGTGCAATAAAATCACAAGGATTGGCACATGCAGTTTCCTCTTGCACTATGGGCATATAGGACTAGTATACGGATGTCCACTGGGGCAATACCGTTTTCACTAGTATATGGTATTGAGGCCATCATACCACTAGAGTTGGAAATTTTTACTCTACGCATAGCATGAAAAGACTTCATAGATGATGAAGCTGCGTGGTAAGGCCGACTTGATCAGTTGATGCTTCTGGATGAATGTCGAGTCAATGATTTAGAGTATATTCATGTTTACCAATATCGCCTTGCATGATATTACAATAGTAAAGTCCACCTAAGAGAATTCAAGGTTGGAGATCTAGTTCTCAAAGAAAAATAGCAAAATTTGAATTTGTCGTTGCATCTATGAGATAAGTTCATGGTAAACTGGATAGGTCCATATATGATTTCACAGAGAGTTGGGCCTGGAGCATATTTCATTATATCATTAGATGGTTTTGAAGAGTCTGAACCTCTCAATATCATTCACTTAAAGGTATTTTACACATAAAATTAAAAAACATTCAAATATGTCAAAAACACAAAACAAAGCATAATAACATAAAATTTAAAAAATCCAATCAAAGGCTTCAAGGGTAATTCATTCCACTTGGTCAAACATAAAATCAAAGTCTCCAAGGGTAATTCATACCGCTTGGTAAAAAAAAATTAAATCAAAGGCTTTAGGGGTAATTCAAGTAGCTTGGTCAAAATACAATCGAAGGCTCCAAGGGTAATTCATACCGCTTGGTTAAAAATAAAAAATCAAAGGCTCCAAGGGTAATTCATATCACTTGGTCAAAAACAATCAATGAAATGCTCCAAGGGTAGTTCATACCGCTTAGTCAAAATCAATTCAAAAAGGCTCCAATGGTAATTCAAATTGCTTGGTCAAATACCAAAAAAAATCAAAGGCTCCAAGGGTAATTCATACCACTTGGTCAAAAACAATCAATCAAAGGCTCCAAGGGTAGTTCATACCACTTGGTCAAAATCAATTCAAAAATGCTCCAAGGGTAATTCAAACCGCTTGGTCAAATCCCATTGAATCAAAAGCTTCGAGGGTAATTCAAATCGCTTGGTCAAAATCAATAACAAAAGCTCCAAAGTCATAATAAGCCCTTTGGTCAAATTAATCAAAAATACAAAAACAACATAAATAAAAAATACAAAAACAATTACACTTCACATTTTGCATCCACATCATTGCATTGCATTTTAAAATCCATTACAATTGTATATATCATGAGAGCCTTAAAAGTGATACCACAGTTTGTCGCACAAGTCATTTATATCCATATCTCCATCCACATTAGTGTGTAATTGTATTTTTAAACACAACCATTATTGTTTCTATACATAATATACTAAGGTTTTTCGGTTAATCAACCACACCTAGTTATCTTATCAACTTTTGAGGAAAACAACTTTGATTAGTAGAAGGTAAGGTCTAGTTGTGATAAAGCCTTGGATATTCAATATCTTTTCACTAATTGAATCACTAAAATCCTAGCTGGTACAAGGAAAAGATGAAATCTGCAAAGCGATCTAGGTTACCTTAAGTGAAAAGGATCTTCCTTGCTTATCCCCCTGTGCAACCGGTTTAAAGATACTGAGAATTGGTAAAAAGATAAGCTTTACCCCTATCCAAATCCCTTGCTTGAATCAAAATAAGCAAAATTTCAAAGAAAACTACATATTCAAAAGGCCAAGCATACAATTCAGATTTCATATCAATAATCTGATACATAAATCATAAATTCAAAAAAAAAATCAAGCTAAAAAAATCAATAAAAAATAAGTAGTGATTTTTATCACTACATATGAGAAAAATAAATAGTGATTATCATCACTACAAAAATCTCCACTAAAATAAAAAATAAATAAAAATAAACAACAATTTTTATAACTACATATGAGCAAAAATCCAAAGCCAAAAAGAAGGGAATAAAGCTTGAATCCCTGGAATTCTTAGCATTGTACAAAACTGGAAGGATAAATCCTTACACATGACGATATATCTATTATAATTGCTTCATGCATTTGTGTAGACCAATGTTTGAATGTGGATGAGCTAGCTTAGGTAACCAAATATTGCCTAGTGGTATAGTCCAACTAAGTCCAACATAAGGATGATATGAACACTTGAGGATCCCTAATATTAGCAATGGGTTAGAAGAATCCCACTTGACATTGAAGGAAATGCTTGAGTTATACCTCAAAATATACAATCACTTGCACACATAGAGATCATGAAAAACCAAGTCCATGGTAAAATCCTTACTTTTCAGAAGTCTAAGTGGTAAGTAGACAACTGTTGATAGGGTAACTAGAGTGTTTGAATCTTCGAAAAACCCCAAAAATTCTTACATAGCAACAAATCATAACATCATTCACACCATCACTTTCTTTATAATATTCTATAAATTAGGGGGTATCAACATAGTAGGACAAATATTGCATATATATTAGAAATAGTATATATATATATGGCCACTGAATAGTTTATATATTTTAATTTATAGAAAATTATTAAGAAAATACATTACACATCATTACATCTCATATATGAATACTTAATCAATTCTTATGATAAGAGTGATTATTTAAATGCATGATTATTTTTTTACTTTCAGTGGTATCACCCATTAATATTGTCAATGTCATATGCATTCCGTATGTTTTAAGTGATTAGAGCATACAAGTTCATTTATACCATTCCACCACATAAGTTAGATGCATAAAATTAAAGCAAAGTTAAAACATGCATTTTAGCAATAACATCTCATCCACAAAAATAAGTCATTAAATCCATAAAGCACATCATAAAACACATAGGCAATATCCATTTGCATACAAAATCATAAATTCATCATTCATCATCAAAATACATCGCATCATATAATCAAATAATATAAGCATCTACACATCCATGTAAGCATCTTCAAGTATCATCTATCATCTAACATATCCATCAAATCATCATAATACCATCATCGCATCATATCATAAAATAAAATAATAACAAAAGAATGAGCAATAAACGATACACATAATAAGTCATAATGCAAAGCTATCATAAAAGTATGTGTGTCAATTCCATGGATATACAAAAATGCTCATGGGCTACAATCATATAGGTCAGTTGACCTTAAAAATGGATCAAGAACCAAGTAGAGAATCAATAAAATGCCAATCCTGAGCCCCCTGCATCACTTCCTCCAGTGCCACCTCCCCCTGTGGTGGTGTCGCGAGTCGATTGATGTAAGCCTATCAATCTATCTATTTGATTTTGGATCCTCTGGCTAGGATGAGCAAAAGACTACCCCAAGGTAGAGCTCCCACTAACCTGTGAACCACCTACACCTATTGGATCCTTAGGTATAATCCCATGCCTCCTAAGCTACATCTAAAGAAGGGTAACGTGATCCACAAGCCCCCAAATCTATGCCTCGTACTCATCCAATAGAGACTAGAGATATCCCACATCTGCCCCTAAACCTGCCATTGGAGCCTCCTATGGTGTAGGATGAGGAACAAAAAACTACATCCTAACATCACCACCCCCAATAGTAGCCTATAGATCATGTATATGTATTGAGAGCTACTCAATGGTAGCATCTCACCGCTATACCTGGATCTTAGTGGCTTGATTCTCAGCCTTGAACTCATGTAGCTATGCTCTTATAGGAGAGTCTCTCTCCTCAGGCTCTAACTCCTCCTCCTCCTCAGGAATATCAAGATCCTTTGTTGCCACCTACTCCATTGGATAGCCCTATATCTCGGTCCTTGTTCAAACTCTGCATCCTATCATATCTGCACCATCACCCCCACCATCATCCTCGCACCCTAGGCTACCGATGCCATACCACATCCGATCACCCTACAACTAAGTGTAGTCCTTTGTAACTCCCCCATCCATTATAGGGTCAAAATCTGGGGCATCCTCCTCATATGAGAGCTCTGTAATCTATCATGGAGGTAGGTACTCTGATGTGAGACACCTATACAAGAATGATATTAAGGGCACATCCTACTACAATTTGTATTGACAAATAACCCAAGAGTAGAAGAAATACTCTTGTATGGAAATATTATGGCCAAAGAGCCATCACTCACACCATGTCCTAGCAGTAAAGCTATCTAGATTATCCCAAGCAGGATACTCATAGTAAGGCCACCACACGACATCTCCGACCAACAATCTAGTAAAAGCATCAATATAGTAGGGCAGCTCCCCTGTGAAAGTGTGGCTCTTACGCTCCTTGTGCTCTTGAGCCCATATGGTGGTATATCACTATGTTCAAGCATAAATAGCTATAATATCGACTAGGATCCCCTTAGGGTGATCTACCACAATGTGCTCCCATCCGCAAACCTATAGGAGCAAGTTGCAGGTAATGCTGACACATCCTCACTGATATATATGGTACAAATCATCATAGTACTAAGCTAATAATGATATACCCCATGCATAGATGATAGGATACTCACTATCCAATAGGTCTTGCACCATCTCTAGAAGGTTCCATGATAACTTCAAACCTAAGTAGTTCGAGATAAGAACATTACTAATCACCATCAGTAATACGACATGCCTCACCATAAATACACCCTCCCCATTCCAATGACTGATGGAAATTCCTATGGAATTGGTATCCTTAAGAGCATTCATAGAATTATCTCTAAACACCCGAGTGAAGATAGCCACCTAATCATTAGTGGCCGAAGAGACAATGACCACCCCATCGAATGGAAATCCAAAAGATCTTATATACGTCCTTCGACGTAATGGTCATCTTGCTAGTCAAGAGGTGGAAGGTATTAGTTCATGAGTCCCAGTGATGGGCCAAAGCCATAATGTAAGCTTGATCTGCCATGATATAAGATAGCCTAATGACATACTACAACCCACGGGCTTTGAACCATGCTCAGTCTGTATCATTAAAGCTAGGAAGTAAGTCAAGCAGGAGCTTCGGGTCCCAAGCTCGAGAAGTAAGGATCTAAGCAAAATCAAAAGAAAAATGAAACATAACTATAGTGCATCCAAGGAATAATTCGCAATAAACATAAAAATGGTGTAAAAGAAGGATAATATTACACCTAATCAAGCAAAGCAAAATTCAAAAATTCCAAAAAAAAAAGTCAAAAATATCATAAAATTCAACAAAATATAATAAAACAAGGTTAAATATTTAGTTGTTGTCACCTATAGCGATCGAAACCTGGCCATTGGAGGTAGCAGTAGCCAAGACCCAATGGTCAAATTTTTGACTGTTGGGATTCAAGTTTGGCCACTATGAGAGACAGTAGCTCAGAGCTGGTGGCACCGGATCTGAGCGATAGCGGCTCAAATTCAGCTGCTCTGAGCGATAACGACCAAGGGGTGGCACAAAAAACCCATGAAACCTTGGCCAAAAAATAAAAAATAATTGCATAATAACAAAATAACTCCAACAAATCAACATAAGGAGGGAAAACAAACAAATTGGAAAGCAAAATTTCCCACCCAAGCATAAAAACTAGGCTAAGTTCAAAATGCCCAAAATAGCGATAGAAGGTGAATAACTAAAAAAATTCAAAAACCCTAGGCTAAATCCACTAAAAGAAAGCAAAATTGGGGACTAACCCACCATAAAAAAGGGGAACCTAAGCCTAATTATGGATTTTATTCGTTGACAATAGGTTTAGTGAGGTTTGTTTTGACCATTACTTAGTGAGGTTCAGTTTTACACAAACAAAAGAAAAGAGAACTAGGGTTTTGAATAGAGAAATACCCGAGAAGCTTCAGCTCCTCCGGTAGCTGATGTCTCACCCTATGAAGCCATGTCCTCAGCACCAGCAATTTTCAAAGTTGTAACCGTCATTGTCACACCAGAGCTCCCAAAATAAATCTTCAATAGTGAAAGTGATAGGTCAAACCCTATAAATGCAAATTTTTATATTTCCTTAATTATGCCTTGGTCACTGCTGAAATCAACGTCCCAAACTTCTTGGCTGCTCAAAGTGAAAGTGGCCATAGGTAGGAACTCATAAGCCACAGGACCTAACAACGACCATATCCATAAGTTAGAATAAGGGATTTTATTCTTGAGGGATCCCACAAAAATAGCAAATAAAAAAACTTTGGTGGTTTCAAATCATCAGAATGTTCAAAATAATAAAAAAATCATATAAAATCACAATCTTAGGTCGGCCCCGTATCCAGTTACCTACTCTATCCACTCAAAAATTGTAGTAATTTGTTCTCCATGTATTTTGGTGAGATGAGTAGGTAACCATAAGGCTACTTAGGGCAAAAACAACTCATTTTTGGAATTACGATGTGCCACCCTTCAATCTTGAAGAAGACCAAGATGGTTGAACTGCTCCATAGGTGCGAAAGGATCATTCTAATTTCTCTATGACATCAAAACATTAATTCAAAGTGATACAATCTAGGCATAAATAGAATCACTCATCCTAACTCCCTAAGAAGGCTATTGATAGATGGACCGCTCCTCGGGATAAGGATGGATGATTATCATAAACAATTAGAATTACAATTGGATGTGGGATTGCCTATTAAAAGCAAAAAACTCTAGAAAAGAACCTAATTAGTCATACTAGTCAAGTGAATTGTCACTTCATTCATTGTCATTTCTTCACCAATTCATTGTGTGAGGAAGTAGTTCAAAACTTCAACTTAATCATAATCAAAATCAGCAAAAGATCACTCGATCATAACAAAACCATGTTCGTCCTATGAATTATTGCATACAAAAATCACAAATTTCACTTGTTTTTTGGGAATGTAATCAAACATGATATATTCAATTGTAGATCTCCTACCGGTTAGAATTGTTGTAGCAGTTGAAGCTACCTGATTGAGTTTGAGGAACGAGTGCAATTTAACATGCAAAAACCACTGAGCCAAGTCCTACGAACATTGAGGCAATGATTCAAGGGATGCACACCACCTTGCATGATTGGGCCATCTGACATTGATCAGAACATTGATCACCATACACCTTACAAGCATATCAGTCTATGTTTTTACTCAGCATTGTGTTTTCCACACAACACATCGCAAAAAGGGGTATCTTTAGACACCTAAATCGTGTCATGCTTAGGGAAGTTGCTCACATAGACACACTCATAAGATCATAAGATATAATATTGGACTTTCCAAGCATCAATAGTGGTTCTCACCACTCATTTGGGGCCTTTTCAAGCCATTCAAGCTTGCACGCTCAAACCAAGAGTGGCCATATCCTAGCCGCTCAAGCTTAGAGTGGCCAGACCTTAACCACTGTAGATGACAATGGCTAGATATTAGCCACAGTAGATGATAATGACTAAGACATAAGAAGCAATTTATCGATAAACAAACCTAATAAGAGGTGGAAGTGGTAGTCTGTATGCAATAAAGATGAGCGGGAGTAACTTTGCATTCCTTTTCATGACCAGTTAACATAGGAGACTTGAGTTTTCATTTAGACTTAATTTAACTGACCTCCAAGCATAAAAAATGAACAAAATCTTCTCATGCTAACTACCAGTTTGCATAGAAGACTCAAGTGGGCAGTTAGATTTTAGTTAATTGGCCTTCAAACATAGACAATGGATAAAAGCTTCTCATGCTAACTTGCACTACGCATGAGAAATTCATTCCTAGGGCTTGGACATAGACCTAGGGTTTCACACTATAAAAGGTGCAAGCCTAAGAGCACCAAATCATATGAGAGAGAATCAAAGAGAGAGACATATTTTTGAGGAGAGCTTTTGATACTTGGAGAGTTCTCTTTGAGATCACGTGTACGGTGAAGCACTGATGGATTGAAGATCATAACACCTATTATTTCAACATCAAATATAGGATTTGACCCATAGATTTGGGGTACAGAGAGTAAGGTTTACTTTAGCAATGGTTGTCTTGGATAGTGGCCTACAGTATTAGCTTAGGTTTTAAACATAGCTTCTTTTATTTTGTTTCTTTATGTTTTCATATCATTAGCATAGATTCACATGATTTCATGGCACAATTTTACCATATTTCTGTTAAATTATTTGATTACTAACAACCTCATCTGGGGATGCAATCTCAGAAACCTGAACGTGTGTTGTTGTTTAATTCTTTGCAAGGCCACAAGCACATCGGATGAATTTTGCAATATACAAGAGCAAAAGGGGATCCCTCTAGGAAATAGACTTGGAGAAGGAGGCATCTATAAGACCTCATATATTTTTGTGTGTGCAACCAAGAAGCTTTTATAAGTGCACCGGCTCTTCACGAAAGGCGCACTCCTTGCCTATTTGTAATTTAGTGTATCAAAATGGGTATCCCTAAGAGGTACCGACATGTAACCGAGCTTCAGTATCAATAAAGAGATCCATATTTGTTATTTTGTGTTATATGCTTTTTCCTCTTGTCTTTCCATTTCATCTTTGGTATTTTAATAACATTGCAAGTAGGGTTAAAAAGGGACCGGTGCATGCATTCCCGGGGTTGCTATAGGTGGAATGGACATTGCTCATTGTGAGTGTGTACATGTGCCGAATGAAGATTGTGGTGAAGGCACTGATGAGGGAGGAGGTATGAATGCTCCTTGTGGGTAAGTATTAGAGATAGGAAGAACCTATATCATATATGAAGAAGGTCCAAGTGGGAGATCTATGATGTTGTAAAATTTTAAAGGGTCCCCGTCGGCAAGAACACAATGGACCAACTCATTGTAGGCGTGTTTAAGACAATGGTGCAATGTAATATCTATAATCCATGAATTTCCAAGGAATATATTATATTTCATTTCACCCTGAATAATATGGAATAGAATCATAATAGTACATACACCTACACGAATGGGTGGGACAATGGATCCTACTGTAGGTTGCATTGAACCATCAAATGCATGAAGGTCCAGTGAGGGTGTGAAGAAGTGAGTGAGCAGAATGTGCAAGTGATGTAGAGCCACAGTGGAAATAATGTTGATTGAGGAATTGGTATCAACAAGAACACATTTGTACATGATGTCATTGATGGTTGCTTGAATGTGAAGGGGAGGATCCGCTCCTTCACCTATGAGTTCTATGATCTCGTGGTCATGGAAACTAATAGATGGTTAAGGCAACGTGGGATATTACCCAAAAAGTTGACAACCACATTGATATCATGGGTATCAAGGTTGATTGAGTGAAGGATATCATTTAATGCCTCACGATGGGGCTAAGATTTTTGTAGGAGGTCAAATATAGAAAATATGGTAGGGGCATTACACAACTGATGTCTAAGGCTACCAAAAATGATAATGATATTCTATTGGGGATGAGGTAGAGCTTGAGGAGTCGTAGGTGCTTTTGGATAAATAAATAGTGTTGGTTTAGAGGTTACCAGTGTAGGCTATCATGAATGATAACATTGATTTTGAGTGGTAATGTTGATCATACCCACAACACCACATAAATGAGGGTCACAATGAATATTATTGACTTGTCTTGGTGGTATTGGAGGGTTATTTTGAAGTGTTTGGGATTAGTCCCCCGATGCTCAGGTAAGATATTTTGATATATCCCTAGGTTCTAATTCTTTGCTGCTAGAGGGTTTGAAACTTGATTGGTTCCTTGATCGATGAGATCTTGGACTATACCACAAAAAGAATTATATTATTCAGTATCATGGTCACACTATCTATGGTATGCACAATAGGCTTGCTTGACATAACCTCGAGGCTTAGGTACATTTGGATTGAGAGGTCAAATTTTTGGTAGGGTGATGTGACCTACATCGTATAGCCTCTGTAATCAGGCTGGTAGAGGCTTAGAAAGTAGTTTAAAGTTATGTTGTGGAGATAGTTGATGAGGTTCTTGAATCTACTATAGTCTAGGTGGAAGAGGTGCATTGATTTGAAAAAAAAAAATTTGTGGAGGAGGTTTTGGGACCAATTTTAGGGCTGAATAAGATATTGCCACTTGGTTGGCTTGTGGTGGTAATGGGAAAGGTTGATTGGATGTGTTTCTGTTAAAGTGAAAGTTGGATTTGTATGAAGGCTTTTGTCACAATTTGATTTTTTCAGATTGGACTTTGATGTCCTCAATAACTTTTGCTTGAGCAATGGCTTCCTCAAAGGTGCAACTTTGATGAAGTTGTAGGGAGGTGGAGATGTGTTTATAGAAACTCTTTGAGAAGAGTGTAACCAACTCCATATATGGGAGGCTATGAGTGAGGTCATGTATGACCGATCTCCATCTAGAGATAAATTTTGTGATTGGTTCATCATCAACCTATCGTAAAGCATAAATGTTAGAGAAGTTTGTCTTCTTTTTTATATTGATGGAAAAGTTCTCAATAAATTGGCCACTTTCTCAAAATTCTAGTGGTTGTGGCAAGGGGGCATGTTGTACCAGTCTAAGTCTTATCCCCCAAGTGAAAGGGATAAGGTACGTAACATGAGAGGATTGCTACTATGAATTTGGTATCAAGCTGAGTGGTAGATACTAACATGTTCATGTAGGTGTTCCTTGATTTTAAACTTATCAAAATTTAGCATATCAAAGTGATATAGATAAGGAGGAATTAGAATTGAGGGATGAACTGGCTCATTGTAGATCTCATCATATGTGGGTTTCTATGGCCCATAATTGGTGGTGCGAAGGTTTAACATCTTAACTTTGTCTCGTAAGAGTTGAAGATCAGGTGTTAATGGCATAGGAGATGGTGCTAATGGGGGTGAAGCCTACAATTTTGGGGGTATTGACATTTTTGTTCTTCCTAATGTGGAGGACGAACATATTGCAATAGATTATGGGGATACTTTTGCTATGTAGGATAAGATTTCAAAGAAACTAGTACAGTCTACTATAGTGCAGGTGGCTTCTAAGGATAATAGTATTGTGGGTGCATGGTTTGAGGTTGTTGTATGGGGGTTTGTTGGAGAGGAACTTTTTGTAATGGTTTTGTCATGGGAGGTGACAACCAATAAGCAGGAGGTGTGAAAAATGTGGATACAATAGAGATATGTGGATGTAAATATGTTTGAATGGTCTGTTTGACTTGTGGATAGGACGAGGCATCTAAGGATGACCTCTACATCTAGCTAGGTAGAAATTATGAGAAAAATCCTGGTTGGTAAGCTTGGTATGTTGGATACATAGGCTATGAAGGAAGTCGATGCTCGAATGTGGGTAGGTAGATCAAATTTAGAATTTGAAATGAAGGAGGTGGAGGTATCTAAATGAGAGGCATAAATGAGGATGGATTGGAAGAGGGTGTACCATACACTTTCGATGAATGAAATGTAGGTGGAAGTGATGATGAGGATGATTTATAGGTATCCATGGTAGGAACTTGGGGATGTGGTGTGGTAAGTGTATTCACACCATCTTGATAAGAGAAATTTTATTGACATTGTAGATATTATGTTTGTTGGGATAGTGGGATATTATGTTTGTTGGGATTGTAGATATTATGCAACCTTAAACACCTAGCACACTCCATTATTGTCCTATTAATTCTCTCTCAAACTTCATTCTCTTGAGGTATCCTTGGAGTCACTTTCATTCTCTTGATTTCGTTGAGTGAATAGTATTTGTCAAAATTATTGCTGGAGATTTGAGACAATTTTACCTTGTTACCTATATTATTTTCCACTGAGGCTTTCCATTTTTGAAATGTTTCAAAAGCATCAGATTTATTCCTTATATAGTAAATCCATGTTTTCCTTGTAGCATAATCTATTAAAGTTACATAGTAATTAGAACCACCAAGAGAAGTTACCTGAGATGGGTCCCAAACATCTATGTGCACAAGATCTAATTTTTCTTTCTTCTTCTCCTTTCCAACCTTGAGGAATCTCACCCTCATCTGCTTTCCATAGATATAGTCTTCACAAAATCCCAAGTCAACTTGTTTCAGTTTTGATAGTAACTTCCTTGAGTGTAGAATTTTCATACCTTTCTCACTCATATGACGCAATCTATGGTGCCACAATGCTGCATATTCTCTTGTAGAAACTAAGTCCATGGTGCAGTTAGATGTATTAAAAAATCAAATACATAGTATCAATCATTTTACCTTTGGATACAACCATAGAACCTCTAGTCACTTTCCAAGAGTGATCACCAAATGCAGTAGTGTAACCCTCACTTTCAAGTTTACTTTTTGAAATGAGGTTTCTATTCAAATATAAAATATCCCTAACTTCATTAAACATCAATTGAATCCCATTATAAAATTTCATCTTGATATTTCCCATGCCCACAATTTTTTTAGGGATGATAATCACCTAACAATATCTATCCAAAATGTCCTTGGACATATGCTATAAAATAATATTTGTGAGAAGTGGCATGGAAAGAAGCACCAAAATCAATAACCCAATAATCATTGTTTTAATCAAGAGATAAAATTAATGCATCTTTTAAAATCTCACCAACAATATCAGCTTCTTGATTATTACCTCTATTTTCATAATCTCCTTTCCCATCATCTTTTTGATTCCAACAATCCTTCTTGAGGTGGTCTTTCTTCCCACAATACCAACACTCCGATTTTCATTTTTCGTTCGATTTGAATATTCCTCTTGATTTACCTTGATTTGGACTCTTGCCTATTTCCCTATTTCCTATATTCTCAATAGTTAGAGCCATTCCTGATGATGATGTTTCACCCAAGGTTTTTCTCCTCATATCCTCACTTAGAATGATAACCACAACATCATCAAACACCAACTTGTTAGAACTTAAATTAGATTTCTCATGGCCGTTATTAAGCTATTTTGACTCTCTGAAAAAGAGCACAAAATCAACAAGGCCTTGACTTCATCATAAAAATATAAACCCACTGAACTCAATTGATTAGTAACAATATTAAATGTATTCAAGTGATCCTAAATAGATTCTCCTTCACTTGTTTGCATATTATATTAACTTTTTCATGAGAAAAAAATTATTAGAAGCAGAAGGTTTTCCATACAATTTAGCCAGTGCATCTATGACATCTTTTGTAGTCTTATCTTTGGATATATTGAAGGTAATTGTACTTTCTAAGCACAACCTTACCATTCCCAGTGCATTTCTATCCAATAAAGCCCACTCATCATTAGACATTGTAGCTGGTTTCTTTGTTTTACCTTCTAGAGGTAGATAGATGTCCTTATAATAAAGATAATATTATATATGCATTTTCCAAAGTTGGAAATTCTAGCCATCAAATTTTTCCACCCTGAACTTCAAATATTCTACGATTGATCCCACTTGATCAAGAAAACCTTCTATCGAGTACTCAAAAAAAAATATCACTCTAATACGAGTAGTTAGGATTCAATTATTTTTACCAATAATTATGAGCAATAAATCCAATATGATTTTTAGAAGAAAAAATTATTCAAAAATAGTAAAATAATCTCACACAACAAGAGAACACAATATGTAGCATGGTTCACCCAGTGTGGGCTACATCAATGGAGAATATTTCAGTCCTTCTATTATCTTCCAAGCACCAAAGGGATCCACCTATAGCCAACCGTTGTAATCTTCCTCAATGGTTACACCAAGAATCCTCCCTTACATTAGTCTCTCTAAATTGCACTTATACGTAACAATCCAATTATAACAAATTCTATATTGGAATTAACACCAAGGATAGATCCACCAATTATTCCACATTCTATTCCTAATTGGAGTGAAGAATTCTATATTGAAATTAACACAAAGGATAGATCCACCAATTATGCCACATTATATTCCTAATTGGAGTTGACAAATTCTATCTTGGAATTAAACCAAGGATGGATCCACCAATTATGCCACATTCTATTCCTAACTAGAGTGATGAATTATATCTTTAGGTTCCATTCTTATCACAACAGGTAATATAATGATAAAATAGATTTAATTTTTTTTAATGGACATGTCAATTGTTTTTTATTTTTATATAAAAGTAAAGAAATTATAGTTTTTAACCATAGTCAGATCTAAAATATGTGAAAATTCATTGCATCTGTTTACCAAATATTTTTATAGTTAACATTTACGATATGATTTATCAGATTACAAAATCTGTTAATAGTATATATCTCACTTAATGAAAAAGTATGATTCATTCAATAATAGGTGGTTATAAGTAACACCATTTAAAATTTCTATTTATTTTTAATTAAAGGTAAGGTAGGGTTTTGAAAGTGTTGTTTTTTTTATATAATAATTTTTTTTATAAAATTAGATATCAACTTTTTTTTTCCTTACATTGTTAAATTTTAAGTCTTGAACTCACATTAAAATACCTTATATGAGCACATATCTAAACTTTTTCTTATAGACATTCAAATTTGACACACCTAGTCAACTATCTCCTCAAAAAAGCACTAGACAATATATCATAAGTCAAATGAGCTAATCAAGGTAAACCAAACTTGAAACTACCCCAATGTAAAAGTACCATAGTTCAACAAAAGTGTTGGCTAGCATTTTTGCTCATTTTTAGTGATTTTGTAAGGTTGACTTATCTCAACAAGATGACCAACTAGTAATACAATAAAGCAAAAATGTTATATGTGGTAAAAGTGTTATCTCAGTGCTTTTGCACAATATCAATGCTTATTTTGGCATGAAAAAAATCTTTGTAGGCATGAGTCTAACACATGTTGAGTCCCCTTCTCCACTCTTGAGCATGATCACCCTCGTATCAAGCCTAAAAATTTTAATTTCCCTTTTTCCTAATGGCATCTTTGAAAAATCCTTTCCAAAAGAGCTCTCTCCCAATATCTATAAACAAAGCCCATGGGAGGGGGATTCAAGAAGCATTCAAAAGGTGTACAAATTCTACCAAAATTATCTTCCTCTCTCTCTCTTTGTTACATTATTGCATCCTCTTATTTTGGATATCTTCAAGAAAGCTTTTGGGTAAGTCAAGAAAGGCAAAGAGAATTGAAGCATGGACTTCTAAGCTAGAAGGAGGAGGTTTTGGTATGTTGTAATATTCCTAGATCACTCTTCTTTTCTCCTCTTCTTATTTTATATATTTTTCCTTTTATTTTCCTTACTAAAACTTAGTTTGATGCAATCTACAACTAGTAATGCTTGTTTATGGTTCTTTTCTTAATTATAACAACTTATTTATACATTTCAATTTTTTTTATAGCTACCTAACTTGGTTTATTCTTATTTCATTTTATTTTACAATTATTTACAATCATTATATGTTTATTTTTATCTTATTGTAGCCATTTTAGTATTTCTAATGCCTTTAATCTCTTTATATGATATTTTTCTAGCTCTTGTTAATTTTTTTACATAATATAATCTTGTTTATAACTTGCATTTTTTTATGTACAACTAATTTATAATATATTATATATTTCAAATACTCTTCCTCAATATTTCATTGTGTAATTTCACATGCATTCCATTACATGTGCTTCTAATCACTCTTATATTTGTTATATGTGGTGATATATCTTATTTTGGCTTAGTTTTGTGGTCAGTAATTACTCATTTGTATTTCATTTGAAACATCTAACCTTTATTTGCATGCATTACCAAGTCTTCTTTGGGTTATTTCCTTGGGTATTAGCCATATATGCATGGGATCATTGCTCATACTTGCTAAATTCTCATACACTTTCTTATTCAAACCCCTTTATCAAGTGCTCCTCTTGCCTCTATTTTAAATGCAAATACCCCTACCACAACCCCACCATTTAAAAGGTTTTTTAACCATTATTTACTCAATAACCTTCAATTTAAGGTCTCTAAATCACACCTTATAGAATCCATAGGATCCATTTATAGGAATTAACAAAAATTGACTCTTACTCTCAAAATTTTAAACTTCGTTTAACCCCCTAAACACACTTTATAAAAATTGGGCATCATTAGGCATAGTATTATAGCTCTTTTAGAATCTAGACATTAGCAATTAAAATTAAATGACTTATTTTTACCTCATCCTTGAATATGAACCAAATTTACATCAATTTTGGCTCCTAGAATATTTGTTTCTCAGTTACATATGTAGAAGCATTGATATTTCTAGAAACCTGAAGCTTCTACCTTTTTATTTTACATAGTGCAAAAGTGCCTAGGTTTGCAATAGTGCTAGGCAATTCTTTTGAGAAATTCTTGTGCTTTTGCATGAATATATTTTCCTTCCAACTTCTAGGTATTTTCCAAATCTGTGTTACAAAAGAGGAATCTGACCAGTTTGGCTAGATAGTCTACCATTTCCATGATCAAACAAACCTTGTAAATCTAACTACAAGTTGTTATTTTCCAATTTTTTTAGGTCCTAGAAAAGCACTAGATAATGCTTCTATAAAGTCTTAGAACTTTTGCTTAGCCTTTCAAAATTAGATTTTTTAGTACCAATTCCACCATGTAAATTCAAAAAATATATATATTTTTAGTTATGGGATCTCCTTATTTGTTTTTTATAGTTGAATCTCTAATATTTTGCTCTTTATAATTGTGTTTTTTTTATAATATACATCTAAATTTTGTTATTACAAAACATTAGATTAATTTTGAATTAGTTATTTCAATAATCCTTTAGGAAAGGAATAAAAATCTTATTTAGGTGCACTTGGGCTGGATTTGCATGTTTACCCTTAAAAGAAGATGAACTTTTTATTTCCTTGCAATCATCAAAATTGAAAAGCATATAGCAAACTTTTATTATTTATTGTGTTAGCTCATAGTGGTTTTTATTAGGTTAGAAACATAATTTTAGGTGATTTCACAAATTGACACATAAAAATATTTTCTTAAACATATACATGTACATGGAGGTAGGCCAACTTCCATAAATTTTTTCAAGTCCCCTTTAGAAAGGGACTCAGGTCTCAGCCCATGTAGCCCATTGCCTACATTTTAGTGAACTCAACATGAAACACATATTTTTCCTATTAAAATATAAACTTAATTTGAACTTAAGCAAGATCATTTAATTTTATTTGTTTAGCTTATATCACATTAATTGAGATTAACAATATGTTCCTTCTATCGGTGTGAAAATATAAATATTGTGTTACATATCTAGGTGTGATTGATCCTCATACAATTCCTTGTTCATGTACCTCAAGGTTTTCCATCACATACAACCATATATATCGGGGGAATTAAGCCTCTTACACATATTGATGAGGATGTACGAAGGACAAATATATTGAGTAGATTTAGGTATATCAAGATATCCTCCTAAGTTATATTGATCAATATTTAATATTCATAGTATTTGCTACCTACCTTAATTAATATTTAATTAACTAACCAACTCCTTTTATTTCAACATTTTAATCTATGTTTTAACATCGATATAATACTCATAGTAGGGGTTTTACATCATCTCCTTATCCTCACTTTCCACATCCCCAAGAAGAAGAAAAAAATCCATTGGTAAACCCTAATTATAGAGAAGTGGAACCTATTGTAGAAAGAGTAATATTTGATTGTATATCATATTAGAGAATATATAAAATATCTTTAAGATGTCCTTAAATAAAAATTCAAAAACCAAAATAGGGGAGAACCTTATAATACTAATCCGAGAAATAAAAATATTGAGCATTTAAATAGTCAATCCATCATTACACGACTAATAAAAAATCAAGATAATGTTTTAGGTCTTAATGTATCTGTAGCTCACCCTATTTATTGTATTACCCCTCCCACAAATTCTATAAGCATCCCTATTTTAATTCCTAACATTCCTTTACATATCTCACATATACCAAATCTTGTTTCTACCAATCTTTCTTTATCGTATGATTTGGGTATTAACTTTCCATAAGCACTTGTAGTGTCTAATAAAATGGTACAACATTTAGGAGAACTCCCTAAAATATCTCAATATTTACCTTACACCAATCCTCAACCCCCATTAGTATTGCCAACACCTTCAAATCAAACATCTCAAAAATTCTAATTCATAAATGCTAAGTTAGAGCACCTTGAAAAGTGCGATTCCAAAATTGAAGAATTAGAATGCTAAATTACCTCTCTTTAAGGGGATTCATCTAGGAGAAATATTATTTTGATGAATTTCATATACAACCATTATATCCTATAGTTACTACTCATCCATTTCCATGAAACTTTGGGATGCCAGATTTCAAATGTATGATGACAAGAAAGATCTTGTTATTCACCTTAGATTGTTCCAAATTGCTTGTAGTGATATAGCTCATGATGAAATACTTCTCCTCAGACTCTATCCCAAAAGCCTTAGTGACCTGGCCCTAGAATATTACTTTTAAATATTCTATCACTTTATTAAAATCTTTAGGGAAATTATGGAAGCATTTGTAAAGTAATGTTTTGTATATATTGAAGAAAAGATCACCATATATGATCTTTATTAGTTGAAACAAGCTAAAAATAACAATTTCACTATTTTCTTGGCCAAATGGCAATATCTTGTTCATAAGGATCCAATATATCCCCCCATAAAAATAATTATTACATATCTTTATACGTAACCTTCATGAATATTAGTCATATCCTTTCAAAATTGCTAATATAACTTCCTTTGAAGATGTAGTAAACATGACCAAACATGTAGAATCCACCCTCCTACAGAGAAGAAAATTCAAATATAAGAAATAATATGATAAACCATATTTTTTTATAAATAAAGGGTGATTTAAAAATAAGCATATTGTAGGTGATGTCGTTACTAGTTCTTTCCAAATAAATAACATAAATACAATAGCTACTGCTCAAAAATTTGTCTTAGAAAAAACAATATAGACCTATGCACCAATATACAAATATAGGTCAAACCCAAACTACCATCTTAAAAATTCTCCTTAACACAAAAAAGATAAATATCCTACCTATTATACCTCTAGATGCCACAAAATAATTACCTGATTGGTATATACATGATGAACATTATGATTATCATCATGTCGATGGCCAAAAAACTGATAGATACAACACTTTACATAATCTCATTGAAAACCTTATATATGATAGAAAATTTATCTTTAATCAACAAATATAGAAATATTTCAAAATCCTTTGCTAACCCATAATCAAAGGGCCACTAATTATGTTCAAAGACATAATATGGTAAGAATTATTTATTTATCTAGTCCCTCTTATGTCATATCCCATAAACAAGATAAGAATTAATATTTAAAAAAACCCTCACAACCACCATTAGTTATTCTCTAGAACACAAAAATAACTTCATCCAATAGATAAACTTTGGTACTTAGGCCTCCTAAATACAATCAAAATACTTTCAGTCTTCGATAATAATTAGAAAGTATACCTAATAAAATTTCTTTTCTAGAATTATTAAGGACTTCACCTACCCATAGAGACATACTACTCAAACTTTTAAGTGATCAAGATGTTTACCAAGATTTTACTCCAAGTGATATCATCAATATAATAATATTCATTGGGCTCAACAATGTTATCCTAGCTTTTTATGAAATCAATATACCTCTATCTTCAATATTAGAAGATTACTTATTTACATAACATCCCATACGAAAAGAAATATTAGTAAAAGAGTTCTACTTGATAGTTGATCATAACTTAAAATTTGCAACATTAAGTTCCTCAAACACTTTGGCCTAACCAAGGAATATTTATATAAAATTTGCTCCATTTTAAAATATTTGGATAATGAAGAATGAGAAGCTATTGGCATCATAACTTTACCACTCAAAGTAGGATCTTGAATCCTTAATACTCTTTTCCATGTTATTCCTTATGATGTAAATTATAACATACTTCTTGGATGATCTTGGATTCATGCCATGAAATTAGTCCCTTTCACATTGTATCAATGTCTCAAATATGAATACTAAGGAAGTATTGACCAAATTTCCATTGATCATGAACCATTTACTTATTTTCAAATGGTAGAAATAAAATAGTTTGGATAAAACCTTTGTCGATCACTTCATCCAAATTTACCATATACCTCTTTTCAACCCAAGGAAGATAACAAAAAACCACAATGACCTCTCATAAATCTAAATGATGATAATCAATCCCAAATAAATATAATTGCCCAAAATAAATATCCATTTGCAAATCTAGTTAACCTTTTTCTCTCCCCTCAAAATTTAGTCCTACCAAATAGAAAAGAGGTAAAGGTGCCGATAGGGAGTTTTGCCTTCACTTATACTGACACTACTCATGATAAAAAAATTTATGGTGGTAATCCCCTTACCACTAAATAATTATATATACTATATTATTTGTATCCCACATATCCTATATCCAAGCAAATATTAGCCAACATGTCTTCCTCTGAACCTTTTTCTTCTTCTGAGATTGAGCTTGAATCCCCTTTTTGTGCTTCTTGTTTCCCTTGTCCTTCTTCAAAACCAAATCCTATTTTGGTAAATGAAGATATTTGTGCAATTGTTGGAATTATCCCTAAGTCCTAAGTTTGTTGATATTGTTAGGATTGTTGTTGTCGTAGCTTTTCTAGAAAGTGTTATTGTTAGAGGATTTGTTAGAGGTTTTATCGTCATATATCCTTGGCATAGGCTATTATGAGGTGATTGGTTAGCATGTATTTTGGTTATAAAAGTCTATTTAAGAATGTAATATTCATTTATCAACAGAACAATTAATCTTTGATTCTCATTTGGTATCAGAGCCTTAACGATGATCCTCCAGGATCGAGCTCTCAACCGAACTCATTTCATTTCAAATTTTGATTGGCCATTGGATTTTAACCATTTGGTGATTTTGTTAGTTTTGGCACACTGGGAGTCAACCTTTGGAGGCTTTGAAGAGCCACAACCGATGGTCGATGTCCCCTTCCATTTAATAATAGAAAGGCAAACCTCCCATAATGTTTTATATAATAGAGTGAGGGGCTCAAAACTTATTCTTTCCGGTGTTATTGTGAAAGAATCATAATTGTTGCATCCATTTCCAAAAAATCATTGCATTAATACCTGGTTCCATCTATCCATCTCTTCATTTCCCAATCCAAAACCATAACTATTGTATTACCACCAACCAATCCATCTTTCTTTAAAGGAATATTAGTTCCATATGATCGTGAAGAACAAATCTTACAAGGAAACCGAGAGGTGTTTGATAAAAAATATGTCCCCCGTATATCAATCAATTTGGAGCTTGAATATACAATGCACTAGAACTCCCTTGTTGACAATATTTTATCAGGACAACGCTCGAACAATGTGATATCTCACACCAATCTTTAACCCTTCCTCATCTTGTGTATAAGAAGTTATTTCATATCTAGAGGTTAATTGTATATGGCATATCAAGGAAGGGTTTTAGGTAAATTTGAACATATTATCAAGGAACCATTAGAAATCGAAAGTCATACTTCTTGGGGAATATTTTGTTATCAAGTCATACCCTTTTGATTATAAAAATTTAGGGAAACATATCAAATATCCATGACTTATATTTTCATGACTTAATACATGATGTTATTAAAGATAATGTAAATGATCTCTTAGGGCATTCCCTAAAGCATGAAGTCCATGTTTGTGACCTATGTCGAATACTTGAAATATTAAAAAAATATAAAGTTTGGTTAAAGCCACAATAGTGTATCTTTGGAGTGACATAAGCAAGCTATTAGGATTTATTGTATCCCACCATGTTATCGAAGTAGATACTACAAAAATATCATATATTATAGGCATGCCACCCCCAAGAAATCTCATAGATATTTGTAGCATCAAAGGTAAGTTTTAAGCTATTCATAGATTCATCTCACACCAATGTCAACCTTTTTCTAAACTTTTACGAAAAATACCAAATTTAAATGGGATCACAAGTGTTAGAATATTTTTGATAATTTAAAACACATATTTTGACACCACCCATCCATGTACCACCTAATCTAACTTAACCATAATTGTTGCACATAGCCACTACTACACATTCTTGGTGTCATGTTAGCCCAATATAACAACCAACATCAAGAAAGATCCATTTATTATATTAGTAGAATATTATTCAGCTATAAAACCCATTATATTCCATTATAAAAGCTATGCCTAGCAGTCATTTTGCTTTCCAAAAATTAAGACATTATATGTTTAGTCAAAAGGTATATGTCATAGCTAGAGTATATCCTCTTTGTTACCTTATATCAAAACCTCATCTCTCTAGGTGAACTTCCAATTGGGTTATCACCCTTAGTGAATTTGATCTTAAATTTATCAGTCAATAATCACTAAAAGGATATATTTTTGTAGATTAATTAGCTACAAAACATTTAGAATTGAAACATCCCTTAGTCATAAGTTTCATAGATGAATTTGTTCTAGCTATCAACATAAAAGACCTACATGCTTGGACCCTCTAATTTGATAGCACTCAATGTGTCAAAGGAGTAGAGGAAGGAATTGTTTTAGTCACTCCTCAACAACAACTTATACCCCTATCATTTAAACTTCAATTCTCATGTATCAATGACATGGTAGAATATGAGGCACTTATTTTAGGACTTTGGGTTGCATTAGCTCTCAAAATTAAGATACTTGATGTATTTGGTGATTCTCAATTTATAATTAATCATATTTATGGAACCTACCAAACTAAAGATAACAATTTGAAGCTATATAAAAGCAATTATGGTTAAACTAATGGTTTCTTTTGATAAGATCACTATTGATACTATCCCATGATAAAGAAATCATAATGTATGACATAGCCACAATTGCATACCTTATCCATTTATAATTAAATAATGAACAAGATTCTATCATTATATGACTAATAAAAGAGACACTGACTTTAGAATCTAGCCAAATTCCTCTAGATGTGTGCACTATCGAAGCTTTCTAACCTCATGAGTGTAAGTATTGGAGACTAGATCCAATCCTTACACTTTGGGTACCATGACCACTTGAAATATAGTTTTCATTGGGTGCATTTTGTGCCTATGCCTATCTTGGAGCACTATTATGAGAAGTCTGAAGAGTGTAGGGCATGGATCCTTTAGATGACCTTTTAGTTTTTACTAAGTTTGGATCCTTTTTTGGATGTGATATTTGGTTCTTCTTTGTGTTCCTATTATTATCTATTCTAAAGGTATCTTGCTAGGGAAAAGGGATAGAGATAAAAGTGGTAATTGACTAGAAGTAGAATAAGAAAAAGATAAAATTAAGCTAAGGGGATTATGCACCAAAGATTACAAATTCCTTTACAAACATAAATGGGATGAATGAACATGGGGGTGATAGCAATATAGATAGGTTTGAACATAGACATCATTTAACACAATTGCAAACAAAAATATCTCCCATAAAAACTAGGACAAATGCTAGTCACAACCGTCCATGGAGATATATATGCATACAAAGACCAAGATAGAGATTTGGGATAGTCGTAACCCCTTGCATTGATATTAATAAGCACATTATAATTATATAAAATAGAGGAAGGATTGGAAAATAATACATGATATGACTTGAGTCTTGAGTCTAGATTGATAAATAGAAAGGAAATATTGAGAAAAAAAGAAGACTAACTAGGCCAAATACTAGGCACAAAGAACTAGCACTTTTGCCTAAATATGTAGAAAGGTGCATTTTTATATGTAAAGACAAGAAAATTTTTCCTCTTAAAATTCAAAATGCCTCTTTCAAAAATCCCTCTCATGCTTTCTTGCATTGATGGTGTACAATCCTTAGGTCTATGGATATAGAACCATTGATGTGATATCTCATTGCCCATACTAGAAATTTGCAATGATTAAACATCACGATCTTTTGTCAATAATGCTTGGTTAGGTTTATGGTTTCTCCTTAGTAGGTTTCATGATTATTTCTTTAATGTTGTACTTACCTATAGGAGGTATTGGATGAATATTTATAATTTTGAACACCTTGGCACAATTTATAGGGTATGGGGCTTTGGACTTGGCTAGGTGGGATGGGGGGCCAATGATCCTTAATGTAGGGGTTGGAGGGTGAGAGCACCTAAAGAAAAATTTGTCCTCAATTTTTGAAGCATGATTGGAGGTGGTCTAATTGAAGTCTAGTTACTATCCCTTGTGTATTTCCCAGTCTAGTTGATGCTTCTCAAGGTAGTCCTTAACTTTGCTCTCACCTAATGTTTTTGTTACTAACAATGGCCTATGATTGTTAGATATTTAAGTCAGGTAGATGTATCTTTGATTCTAACTATTTTGTGCACTTTATCACCTTGGGCTACTAGAACTCTAGTTTGGTTATTTTTCCTTTGAACTTGAGAATCTTGTTATAGGGATTTTACTCTTATCTTTTCTTTATATTTCCCTCAAGAATCTAATTCATGCATAGCCAATCATGATTTAACCTTATTTTGAAGTTTTGAATAACTCTTATATCACCAAAACCATCTTCTATACATTAGCCAAAGTGCTAATCCTTCTAAGTGTAGTGATAATTCACTATAGATATGACGACTCATAGGGGATGTTTAGCTTGATGAATATGAGAAAACTAGAGAAATTACCACCTTATCAATTTGGTGTAGAGTTAAAATTTAAGGGAAAAATTGGGGAGGGAAATGGAGATAGGAATTTGGCATCCATCCCACGATATCATACCCTACAACCTTACAAAAATTAGGTTTACCTTTAAATTTTGGTATCTACTTGTAAAAAAATTAAACTATAATTCATATGTACAATGGGTGGATTCTGTCAATTGGGAATGGAGTCCAAAGGTCCTAGAGTGTATGTCGAAGCCATTTTTTTCTTTATCATTTTATATTTTTGGGGGTAAAATACTTTTACCCTCAAAGAACTAGGACTCTTTAGTAGTCCCCTTATTGTAGGTAAATTGGTATTAGAAATGAGATATTTCCTTAGTGTATGCTACCTAGTATCAATGTTGACTCCCTTTCTACTGTCAATTATTTTAGAGCATATTGTTCATCCCTAAATTAGATTTTTTGTCTCGTCTATGCTACTAGAGGTAGAGGAGCTTATTTCTTAGGCTTGTTGAGTACCCATGATTTTTTTCTTGAGTTCCTCAAAGAGAGTAGACTCTACTATATTTGTTATCCCTTGGCCTATTAGGTTATTGGTTTAGATTTATAGCCTACTAGATGCTACTCCTTTTTACCTCATTTACTCTTCTTTTCCATACTAGATTATTGTAATCTAGTCAAAAGTAGCAAGTTACTAAATGAGAGAAGGTTGAGAGTGATAGGATGGATATCTAGAGCTAGTTTCTCCATCCCTCTAAACCCATAAATAAATAGGACAAGAAGTTGGTATCATTCAATGATTGAGTGTGGGGGATGAAAGTCACACCCCTTATGAAATTTTCCTTTGAATTATGCCACAATCAACCTTAAATCCACATATAATTTCATGAAATTGTGTAGTTGATAGAAGTAGACCATATCTTGTAGATGCATCAAAAAAGTCATAAAATATTTGCATATATGATGTGGAACATTCTTGAGAATTGATAGGGAAATGCAATCCTAAACATCTAGTGACATTGACAGTCATAAGGGGTTTATTTTGATCCATGTTACAAAGCTCATGAGGTGGGAAGAAACTATATTTAGGCATGTGAATCTGGTGGTAGTCTTATTATGATCTTATAGACCTTTTTCTTTGAGTGGAGTCACTAGGTGAATACTACATCTACTGTAGGAGTGGATATATTGAGACTTTTATTGGAGTTCCATTCTATGTCATTCTAAGTGACTTATTTTGGATATTCATCTTTGAATGGAGTTTCTAGGTTAATGCTTTCAATGCTTCAAAAAGCAACAAATCAAGATATTCACTATAATATTGGTTTAAGATATTTTTATGTGATTCATCCCATTGTGCATGCCAATTGAATTGTTGAGGACAAGATCTAGTCCTTATGCTCTAGGTATCATGACCATCCATAATGAATTTTTTATTGGGTGTGTTTGATACCTGCACGTCACTTGGAGCACTAGTCTAGAAAGTATGAATACCATGAGACGCTACTCCTTTGGATGACCTCTAGGTTTTTTTACCAAGGTCAACTCTTTATTTGGATGTAATCTTCAATGCTTGATTGTGTTCCTATGCTAGCCTATTATAAAGGAATATTTCCAAGGAAAATAAGATAAAAGTAGTAAAGGAATGAAAGTAAAGTAATAAAAAGATAAATATATACTAAGGAGGTGATGTGCTAAAGATTACAGGATTCTTCTTGAATTTTAGTGGGATGAATGAATATGGGGTTCACATCAAGATATCTAGGTTTGAACATGGTCACTATTTAACATGATTGAAAACCAAAACATCACTCATGAAAACTAGAATAGATACTAGTCACAACCCTCCACAAAGTAATATATACACACAAAGACTAGGATAAAGATTTAGAACAGTCACAACCCCTTGTATTCATATTAATAAGCACATTACAATTATATAAAATAGAGGGAGGCTTGGCAGTCTGTACATGATATGACCAAAGGCTAGAGTCTATACTGATACACAAGAAGAAGATATTGATAAAAAGAAGACTAATTAGTCTAGATGCAAGGTACAAGGAACTAGTGCTATCTTCTTCTACCTAACTATGTAGAAAGGTGTATATTTTTAGGTAAAAATGGAAAAAATTTCCCTCTTAAAATTTAAAATACCTCTTTCAAAAATCGTGCCCATGCTTTCCTACATTGATGGTGCACAATCTTGAGGTCTCTACATCTAGAGCCACTAAGGTGAGGTCTCATCGCCCATGCTAGAATTTTATAGTGATTAGATATTGATATATGTTATAATTAAATATTGGTAAAGTTATTGGTCACTACTTGGTAGATTTTATGGTAATTCCTATAATGTTGTACTTCCTTGCTAGAGGAGTACTATACATCCTAAAATTTTGAACACCTTGGCACAATGTGTAAGGTCTAGGGCTATGACCTTGGTTGGGGATATGGAGGGCCAATGACCCTTCATGTATGGGTTTGGGGGTAAGATCTCATAAAGAAACATTTAGCCTTATAGTTTTTCAAATAATGGTTAGAAGTGGTCTAACTAAAGTTTGGTTATCACCCCTTGTGCACTTCCTAGTATTTTTGGCCCTTCTTAGGGAATTCTTTATTCATTGTTGTCACCTAGTGTTTTTGTTACTACTACTGGTCCACAATAATCAAATAGTTAAGCTAGGTGGATGTGCCCAAAAAATTTCTCTTTTATTATAATTATTCTATGCACTTAAAGCAATTTAAACATATAATAGAGTTATTTTGAAAATATGTGCAAGAAAGAAGGTGGTGAAGGAGGGTGGTAAGTCAAGCGAGAAGGTGGAGGCTGGAATATTGAGCAAGGAGAAGAATGGTAGTTTGAGTGAGAAGGAGATGGGTGAAAATATGGAGGTTGGAGGATCTAATGGTCCTTTGGTGGATAAAAAGTATAGCTTAGGTTTGTATGATTATGTGGACCCACTTATGGGCTTGTAGAACCTAAAAAAACCCTTTAATACTATCACTAGGTCCTATGTTTTGATTGTTTCAAACTACTCTAGTAGGAGTTCTTCAAAAGTTCTTCTTGACCTGACTCCTATCCAAAGGAAGATTTGTGTAATTGGAAATATCTTAAAACTTATTATGAGCTAGGGAACTTGTAGTATTGTGGATAAGTCTTAGGAGTGAGGCTTGATTTGGACTCCATCAAAATATGGGCCTATTCCAAATGGAAACCTTAAGGTCTAATGGAAATTATGGTGGTTTTAATTTTTTTTCTCATAAATTTGAACTACAAGGATGACTTGAGGTGTATTCTAAGTGGAGGTCCATGGTTATATGGCAAGAGAGGTCTATTTATTTGGAAATAGTGGCCATATTTTGACTTAGACACTCAAAAAATTGAAATTGTGCATCTTTGGGTTAGGCTCCCTAGTTTCACCCTTATGGAATGCAAACTTTTTGAGAGGAATTGCCAAGGTTATGGGAGAACTAATCCTGACCGACTCTACGATGAGGATGAGATAAAGGATGATCTTTTTAAGGATATGAGTAAATATAAACCTTGATGCGGATCTCCCATATTCTATTGAACTTATTTCAGATTTGGTGTCTAGGATTCAAACTATAGAATAATTGTTGTTTTGGCTGCAAGAAATCAGGATACCTTTTAGCTCAATGTCCTTCTAAGAAAAATCTAGTGAATAAACTCTGGTCAAGGAAAAATACTAGAGACAAATTGGTCCAAGAATCCTCTAAGGAGGAAGGGACTAGAAATTTATCTTAGGAAACTAGGGAAGTTGTGGAAGCTAGTGCTTTTGCTCAAAAAGTCATGGATCTTGTGGGTGCTAATGCTTCTTCTCAGGGAGTGATGAAAGATCATAATGATCCAAAATATTTCTTCAAGAAGTGTGAGTCTCTAAATTGACCTTGGTTATACATCTAGTTGAGGTAGAAGAGAAATGTTAGACCTAGTTATCTTAGACTAGCTACATTCCTCCATCCTTGGAAATAATTCTTTTAAATTCTATCCTACAAAACTCTTTTAAATGTCTTGGTTTAGTCTTTGAGTTCCTAGTTGATGAAGTCATTGGGTTTGAATCAAATACCCCATGTCTGAATGAATTTGTATCTCAAATTTTTGAGTCCCAATATGAGGTCCTTAAAACTAAGTTGGAGAAGGGTTCCCCTGGCCTGAAAAACTCAAAGCCATAAAAATGTTTCAATTGATGTGGGTATGGAGCAAAAAATTGGGAAGCCTCTCAATAAAGACATCAAGAAAATGGAGACAAAATTAGAGACATCTAATGGAACACATTCATAGCTGGGAATGGAAGAAGGGAAGGATCCTTGTGAAAAGAAATTAAACATTATATCCTTTAGTTATCAACATACTCCTCCCAATTATGGAGGAAAGAAACCCAATCCCAAACCTTGTAAGTTACTCTCTTGGAACATAAGAGGCTTGAATGGCCATTCAAAGCAAAGAATGTTAGCCTCCTTAAGAAAATATATGTTTCTAGAAATTATTCTCCTCCAAGAGATCAAAGTGGAGCAATGTAATATTGATTTAGTTAGAAAGGTTATCTAGGAGGATGTGGATTTTCAACTAGTTTGACTCAAGAGACTTCAAAGGGTGTCTGATGTCTCTAGGACACTAAAAAGTTGGATGACTCAATTATTTTAGCTTTACTCATAGTTACCAACATTATTTTCTATTATAAGGAAACTAAGCATACTAAGCATAGGTTGGCCCTTTCAAATATCTATGCAGCAAATTATTTCCTTGGAAGGAGTTTTATTTGGGCTTCTTTGGTATTAATGAGAGAGGCCTTTAAAAATGATATCTAGTTGTTACCTAGGGACTTTAACTCTCCACCTTATTAGTTTGATAAAAAATGAGGAAATTCAAATTTGTTAAAATGTATGGAAGATTTTTCCTTTTTGTAAAACAAAATGAGTTGATGGACCTGGACCTAAAAAGAAACAAGTTCACTTGGAGCAATAGAAGATTAGGAAGTCAACTTATCCAGATAAGATTAGATAGAATCCTGGTTTTGAAAGAAGGTTTATATTTTTTTTGGGATGCTTCCTTAAGTTCTATCCCTAAAGTGGGATTGAAACACAACCCTTTACTATTTGAAACATTTTAGAATCTAAATAAATTCCTTAGACCTTTCATATTTGAAGCAATGTGGATTCAACACCCAGATTTGGAGAATAAAATTGAGTGGTGGTTCTATAAATGTTTTGGGCCCTTAATTTCCCAAGTGGATAATAAGCTAAGTTTTGCCAAATATAATCTAAAAGTATGGAACAATTTTTTTTGGGTGTATATTTCAAAATAAGTAGGACTTGAGAGAGCAATTGAAGGAAATTGTATTCACTATGAAATCTAAAGATTTATTCCTGGACACTAGAGATAAGAAGAAACTGTTCTTGGAAAATTTTTATAATATTATAGCTAGTGAAGAGATGTTATGAAGACAGAAATCAAGGATCCTATGGCTTAAATACAAATATCATAATAATAAATTATTCCATATTTCAACCTTGAGACATAGAAGTACCAATAGAATCAAAGAGATTTTAAAAATCGATGGTTCTAAATCAAAGGATATTCAAGAAATTAGAACTGAAGTTATTATTTTTAAACTCTCTTGGGTGATAAGGAGGATGGTGACGATCTGACTAAGAGGAGTCTACTTCTCAAAATCCCTCCCCTTGTCTCAAAGGATATGAAATCCCACATAATCAGCCTTTTTAAGGATGATGAGATACAAAGGGTTATTTTTTCTATGTGTAGCCTAAAAGTTCCTAGTATCATCTATAAAATTTTCACTAAATAATTTCAAAGACTATAGACCTATTAGTATTTGTAATACCATCTATAAAATTTTGACTAATATCTTGGCTAATAGAGTTAAAATTATTTTTCCCAGTATTATTGACCACACTTGGGGTGGCTTTGTGGTAAGAAGGCAAATTTTAGATGGTATCCTATCAGTTCATAAATTTATTCATTTTTTTTATAAGAGTGGAAGAGTAGGGATATTCCTTAAGCTTGACATGAATAAAGCTTATGATAGAGTATCTTGAGACTTCCTTTTGAAAGTCATGGCTAAATTCAAATTTCACCAAAATTGGTTAAATATTGTCAAAGAATTCATCTTGACTATTAGTTTTTTAGTCATTATTAATGGATTTGCTATAGGTTATTTAAAGAGTGAAATGGATCTCCATCATGAAGA
This sequence comes from Wollemia nobilis, assembly GCA_028583015.1. Lineage (NCBI taxonomy): Eukaryota > Viridiplantae > Streptophyta > Pinopsida > Araucariales > Araucariaceae > Wollemia > Wollemia nobilis. The sequence continues at coordinate 24,172,088 of JAQPPZ010016892.1, forward strand.
TTCTATTTTCCCTTGTCTTTTCATATTTATTGTTGAAGCATTAGGTAGATATCTTAAAGTTGTCTCCTTTGTTGAAGGTATTAGACCTACCCTATCTTTGGATCCTATTACTCACCATCAATTTGTGGATGATACTCTCTTATTCACTTTTACCTCTATCCCTCAAGCAAATAAATTCAAGGACATATTGTTTTCCTTCAAGGGAGAGATGGGTCAAAATATCAATTTTATTAAAAGTAAAATCTTCTTCCTTAATACTCCTCCTAAGAGGCAAAGAAATATTGCTCAAATCCTAAGGTGTGAGATTGTTGAACATCCTTCACTTTACCTTGGAATACCTCTCTTAAAAGGTAAACTAAAAGAGAATATATAGGATTCTATGGTGGAGAGAATTTAAAGAAATGTTGCCAGTTGTAAAGGTGCCCTTCTCAACCAGGCAGGTAAAGCCTAGTTAATGAAATCCAATCTTCAGAGTATTCCTATATATTTCTTATATCTATTCAAAATTCTTGTTAAAATCACTCAAAAATTTGAACACATCCATAAAATATTTCTCTGGCCAGGTGCTGAGAAATAGAGATATTTTTCCTACTCTCATGGAATCAGGTTTGCAGTAAAAGAGAAGCAAGAGATCTATGCCTTAAAACAATAAATAAAATGGATAAAGCATTAATGGCTAAGCATGTTTGGAATATTTTCAAAAAATAAAACTTATGTTGGGTGCACATTCTCTCAGCTAAGTATTTGAATCATAATAAATATTTCCTTGTGGATCCCTTCCATCGTCATATTTTGTCTTTTGGCTTAGAATTCTTAGAAAAAATCAATCTTCCTTAAGGGTTGTAGGTGGAATTTGGAGAATGGTAATAATATTGATGTCTAGGAGTATCCTTGGATTCTAAAATACCATATTTCTAACTTTTCAAATTTATCATTTGTGGAGCCTAGAACTTAGCTTATCTTTGGGACCAAAGTGGCTAATTTTAATGAAACAACTAATGGTAGGAAAAAGTGGAAATTTCTCTCTATGCCTAACCTAAATCAGGAATACGAAGAGGCTATTAGATTCTTATCTAGTAATTTAAGAATATAGTTTATTAAAAATTTATATTAGGATGATTATGTTTTTTAGAATGGTGAAAATGATGGCTCTTTCTCCATAAAATTTTCTTACTTCCTTGTTGAAGATCCTAATACTTGGTTTCCTAGAAAAAAATCTTGGTTTAAAAATCTCATCCCTAAACTTAACTTCTTATTTTGGTTGGCTATTAAGAATAAGATCCTCACTATAGAAAATATTCAAAAAATAGGGATGTATTTTTCTAATAGGTGTTATCTCTATGAAAATGCATTGAAACTTTGAACCATTTATTATTTCAATGTTTCTTTTATCTAGTTCTTTATTCCTTTTTTAATATCCTTGGGATTTTTTGGGTTGTTTTGTATCTCCTATTCGATGTTTGTAATCAGTGTACCTATCCATTTTTCAACCTGGAACTTTGGATTCCTTGGTACTTTAGCCTCCCTCATCTTATTTGGGGGATTTGAAAGGAAATAAATAATAGGACCTTCAAGAATTCCAAAATATATGATGCCTCTATGTGTTCCAAAACCCTTATCGTTGTTGTGGAAAATATTGCATGTCTTCACCTAGATAGTAGTAGAGTTCCCAAGGATGAGGACAATATAGAGAAGAAGTTAGGGCTTTAGTCAAGGAATAGAGATATGGTGTAACTTGGATTGAACACTAGGTACCAAACCAAATGGATTCCCCCTCTTCCTATATGGATCAAACTAAATTTTTATGGAGCATATAAAGGAAATACAAGGAAATCTAGGGCTAGCAGTGTGTTTAGAAATGACAAAGGAGACATCATTATTGCTTATTTTAAAAACTTAAGATGTCAAAGTAGTCACTTTGTGAAAGCTAGAGCTCTTTTCTAGGAAAAAACTTTTCTTGAGTCTTTAGAATGAAAAAAAGTTATCATTGAAGGGGATTCTCTAAACATCATCAACTCTGCAATTGGATTCCAAACCCCTAGTTGGAGTATAGCAAACATGATAGAGGAATAAAAAAGAAATATTCAGGCCCTAGAAGAATTCTAAATTAGACATACTTATAGAGAAGACAACAAATTTATAGATATCTTAGCCAATATAGGATTACAAAAAGTAGGAATTACAACATAGAGGGAATTTTTTCTGCAAGGTCTTTCTCAGATGGAGTAATGGTCTTTGTGATGATAGCTCTTTGTCGAGAATTTTTTATTATTATGAGGTTTATTAAGAATATTTTAGCCTACAAAGTGGTAGGGATGGTTAGTATTTTTTATCGAGGGTCTTGCCTTTCTAGTATATTTATGAGAACTATTTGGTTTTATAAGATCTTATTCAAATTTAAACACTCTCCTATTGGCAAAACAAATATAGGACTTGGGTTCCTAATCCTTGGTGGTAGCTTTGAAACTTCCTGTTTGATGACTAGGTGGTCTTTAGCAAGAGGTATTTTGATAGATAGTGTTAGGAGTGGTATTTATCCTTATGGGTTGGAGTCATGTGGTACATATTAAAGGATTCAAATCAGTCCAAGGCCCTTTATAAAACTTACCATTCCATGATCAATCTCTGGTTTGCTAGGTTGGAAAAATCCATTCGAGAAAGTCATAAATAGGAAGAGGATCAATGCAAGCTAGAGTGTGTGTTAGTGATTGGTGATAACACCTCACTTTATAATCATGATCATATTTACATGGAAAAAAGTCATCATAGGCTAAGGTGGTAGAATATGATTAGCATATGAGTTATCACTTTAGTCTTCAGGCCATGCAACTAATTCTAAGTTTGATATTTTAGTATATTCTATTATGGATATTTCTTTTATTTTTTGGCATGATTTTCATGATGCAAGGTGACAAACTCTAAGTTTACATGATTCCTTCCTTCATTTTGAGGTTTTTTCTACCTTTATGACTTATAGTACTTTTCTATTTGGAAGGCATGTTAATCATGAATTAAATATTACTACTACCTTCTCCATTATCTTTAGGTATCCTATTTGGTTGAATTATTGGTGGTGATCCCTACAAATGATATTTGAGTCTTTCTAAATATGGCTAAAGACTTATTTAGGGATTCCCAACTGTCTAGGATTGTGAATCACCTTTTGGCATTTGTTTATTTTGGTAAGGGAATATTCTCCATTTTTGCATTTAATTTCATTTTGCTTCAAATATTTGTGGTCTATGGGAGGTCATATATAGTATTCTAGATATTATTAAGGTTTTTCCATAGATTTAAGTCCCTGAACATGGATATGGCAAAAGTGAAACCCCCCACCGTAAACTTGGATGAGGAGGTTAAAAAAATTATGAATAAGGGTGGCCTCCTTGAGTTCCTCATGAGGTTTAGTACGTTTTATAGGGATATCTCTCTAACTAACCCACTTTTAGAAGTATGGCATGGTGAAAGCTGATGATATAGAGTTTGAAATCAACATTCCACTCATTTTGGAAGTTCTATGCCTTCTAATTGAGGTTGATTGCTTGAATAAGGATAACCAATCCTTAGAAAAGGATCTTAGATAATTCTTAGGAAAATATGAAGAGCTAGAGAAAATCCAAAATGGGTACCTACAAAGCTCTCATAAGGGTCTTTGGAATAGGGTTACGATTGTCATCATGGAGTATTTAACCCTTGACAATAACCAGGACATTATTAGGAGCTATCACTTCACCTTTCTAAACCAAATCCATCATAAGAGAAGGTTGAATATCCCATCCTTCCTATTAAAATATTTGTAGAAGACAATGTTGTGTGCCAAGAAGGGGATATAATGGACCTAATACACCAGGGTCTTGTTAAAATGATATTTGACTATGTGATTAAAAAATGTAGTAGATTATGGGAGGCTAAGCTAACATTGGTGGATAATCCTATTGAATCTCATAAGACTAAGAATCCCCTAGTTTCTTCTAAGCATAATTCTCTCAACACTTAATCCCCTAAGGTCGAACCCACTCTATTTGAATCCATAATTTTTATTGGTGGAAAGGTTTCCAAGATGCATAAGGAATAGGGTGATGCTTCAGTTTTTCCTATAGGTGTTAAAGGAAGTGAGGATAGAGCTATATGCTATAAGCATATATTTTCTAGAATGATAAAAGTGGATAAGGCCCCCTATTTATTGCATTCTTCGTCTTCTCTTCTTCAAATACTTTATATATCTTTTAAAAAAAATTATTTTCCTCTTTTCTATCAATTGGGTTAAGTGATGGATAATGTAATTAGCTATTACCTATATGATCCAATCCTTACTCTTTCTTCTATCTCCTTTCAGTATCAATAAACTCACTCAAAGGATATACTAGGTAATTGTTGGTCACGAATCCACCTAGTCATATAAAATGCACCCTAGACCTGGCCAACATTGAAATACTAAGATAAAGAGAAGTCTCCCAGGAAAATCTCCAGAGAGGGCTAGCTCCCAAACTAATCTAAATTGATTTCAAGTTTCAAGGTTAGAAATAACAAAAAGAGATGGAAATATGGCCAAAGCTGACATTTGATAGGGATAACAACCTCAGATAGCAAATAACCTCAAACCAAATCCCTAAGATAAGTAGAAACTAATTCTTAGAATGCACATACAAAAATTGGATCAAACATTGACCATAATTTTTCCTTCAATTATACTTCAAATGTTCAAATGAAAACATAGCCAAATTCAAAATAGTAGAATTCAACTTATATTTTAGCACTTTGACTAAGCAAAAGTGAATTACACAGAAAGCATCACATGAACATCAGTTTGGAACACCAACTCAAAAGACTCTAAGAACAGAGCAAAATGCATTTAGGATTTCTGCTTCAATTTTTACAAAAAGGTCCCCCCCTTTTCTTGAGATATACATGAGTATTTATAGAGGTCTCCCCTCTCCCTTTCGCATCACAACATTTAAAACATAAAATAGATTTTGAAGAGGAGATCCACAAAATATGCACTTGAAAAGAGAGACAATCCCCCTAAATTTACCTCAGAGAAATCACATTCCCTGCTTTTATGGATCAAGTTTGAAAATCGAATGAAAACAAGGGACTATATTTCTCCATTAAATGACTGTTCTCGGGACATGCTTGAAGTGTTAGGAGATCACGAATAGGAGATTTTAATATCGAAGGCATCTTTAATTTTTGTGGCATTGAAAACTACATGATTTAACATGTTCTCCCATCTTACGCACCTAGGTAAACAACAAAACATTTAATCTTGGAACCTCTTTGACCTCGATCTCAAAATCAGTTGGAGAGATTTTAAAACATTACTTTGTTCGATCCTCATTTTCTCCTTCTCCTTATGTTCTCCTATGCAATATGAAGAAAAATGCGGATAGAACTTTATTGGGCCTTTGTTGTTGTTTCTGTCATGAAAATTTGACATGTCACGAAATCGTGACATTTTTCCCTTACTGATTTCTCCTGTTGCCACCAGTCGCGAAAAAGCAACATGTCACAAAATCATGAAATTTTCCTCTGTTTGGCTATCGTATTCTTGCACTTTTACAAAAATGTGACATGTCATGAAATCGTGACATCCTCCTCTCATTTGGATCTTCTCTTCATGCACTCAGCAAAAATGTGACAAGTCACGAAATCGTGACGTCATGAAATCGTGACAATCTGCCTTCATTTTGTTCCTTCACTGCTCCAAACCGTGAAAACATGACAAGTCATGAAATCATGACATTTCGTACTTGGCGCTGTCCTTTTCTACTTTCACCCCATGAAAATGTGACATGTCACAAAATCGTGATATTTTTTTTTCTTCTCCTTTGTTTCCGCTTTCTCCCCGTGAAAATGCGACAAGTCGTGAAATCGTGACATTTTTCTCCTGCCTTGGACATTTATGTTTTATCCTTGTAAAAATGTGACATGTCATGAAATAATGACATGTTTCTCCTATCTTCCCCTTCATTTCTGCCTCTGTTGTGAAAATTCAACATCACGAAATCGTGACATTCCATACCATTTTGCCCCTTCATTGCTTTCCTATGGCGAAAATGTGACATGTCGCGATATCACGACATGTCGCAAAATTGTGACATTTTGCTTTCACCTTGTACTTCTCTGCTTTCACCCCGTGAAAATGCGACAAGTCATGAAATCGTGACATGTCGCGAAATCATGATATTCTATACTATTTTGGTCCTTCCCCGCTTTCCTGCCACGAAAACGTGACAGGTCATGAAAATGCGACATGTCGCGATATCGTGACATTTTATGTGCTTTGTTTTTTTTTGCATCGGACATCGTGAAAACGTGACAGGTCACAAAAATGTGACATGTCACGATTTCGTGACATTTTTCACTGACTTTGCTTGAGAACAAAACTTGTAGAGATTTTTGTTTTTAACTAATTATCCCTTTTGAGGTGCTTGAAGGGACAAACAGAGGAGTGAGTATATCTAAAATTTATGCATTATTTTTCATGAACAACAACAAAACAATATGGCAACAATGCCAAAATTTTTGGCGGCTCTCGAGGTATACAGTTCTGTTGTATGCACGAACCCCAAGCCTTTATTCATTGGGCAACAGAGTCAAGAAGTTGGAGGAGCAGAAGAAGTGAGTGCTGGTTGATGTTGGACATTTCGGTGGGCTGCTGCAACAAGCTCTTGCTAGTGCTCAACACTTAAAATAGGACCTTCAGCAAAAATTTGTGGAATAACAGAACTTCCCTTATTCCTTTAACTACTGCATTTTGCCTAGCTCAGTTGAGTTGGGTAATCACCAGGTCTTTGTGAAAGGGTCACCATGGCAGTGGTGAGAAGCACCTAGGTTAAAAAAAATGGAATGAATGGGGTGATGACCAGTAGATGTGCAGGTTGTGGAATGGGAATGGTGAATGATGGAATGGTGGAAGATGGAGGAGTAGAAGCGGTAGATACATCAACTAAAGAGGGTGCTACTATGCTACCAGCTGCTGGGATTCCATAAAAATAGATAATGAAATGAAAGGATATGGGATGAAGAAAGTGGTAGGAACTATGGAGAAGTGCTCAAAAGACAAGGATTGGAAGAAAAGGGAAGTGAAGAAACATGAACATCAGAGAGGGGAGTAGAAACAACAGTAGTGGCTTGATTATGTACAGCGGAAGAAGTGGGAGAGGAAGGGAATGAAAATAAGGAAGTGGAAGAAAGAAGTAGATGGAAGCCACTACCTGTTGGGAAGGAAAAAGAAAAAGAGAAATAAATAGACATACCTGCGGGCTCGTGTGCAAAAGGAGCCAAAGTTGACGAATTTTTGTTTTTTTTTTTACTCTATGTACAAGATAACATTGTGTTTTCACATCATGAAAAGTAGGCTTTCAAATGAAAGTCGTTCACTAAAATAGGAAGTGAATTACCTTCCAATTCCTCAATATAAAATGAATTTTTTGCACCTATACTGGCAATCTAGAATGGACACTCCCACAGAGCATCAAATTTCTTGTGCATTCCTGGCTTGGCCTTCTTTTCGTTCCACTTTAAGACTAAATCACCCACTTTGAATGTGTGGTTAGTAGAACCTTTGTGAAACCATTTTGAAACCACTTGTGAATGCTTAGCAAACTCATCATAGGCCAAAGAACGTTGCTCTTCCAACTGCAACAACTGATCCAATCGTATGTTCATAGGATCCATATTTTCTTCATTGTCCAGGAATTCCTTCAATTATTGCAAGGCAGGAAATTCTAAATGAATAGGAAATCTTACGTCTTTCCTGTATACCAGGGCATATGGTGAAGTCTTGATAGACTTCTTGATCAAAATTTTATCTACCCATAAGGCCTGATTCAGCAAAAGGTGCAAAGATCTCTTATTATCCCCCAAGGATCTCTTTAAAATATGTAGCAAGTTATTGTTTGTAGATTCCACCAAGCCATTTCCTTGAGGGTAATAATTGGAGGATGTCTTCAGAAAATACCATACTTGTTTTCAAATTCTCTTAGCTTGGCTCCAATGAATGGATTTTCATTGTCTGTGATAATGGCATTAAGAATGCCAAAACGTGTGATCAGTCCTTCAATGAAAATGATTACCACATCCTAATTTGTAGTCTTGGTTGGAATGGCCTCAGACAATCTTGTAAAATAATAAGTAGCCGTCAATATGTACTTGTGTCTGACTGAAGAGTTTGGATCAATGATCCTAATAAAGTCCAACCCCCACTACTGAAAAGGTGCTTCTACTTGAATTGGATGTAGGGGCAATGGTGCATTTTTTATTCATCTCGTATACCTTTGGCATTTGTCGCAAGCTTGAGAAATATTGAAAGTATCCGCAAACAAAGTTGGCCAATAGTAACCAGCTCGAATAATCTTTAAGGCCATAGGCCTACCAGTGTAATTCCTCCTAACATGCCAAAATGAAACTCCTCCATGAATCTAGCTTTCTCGGGTTCCTTAATGCACCTTAGGAGAACTCCATCAATGTTTTTGAAGAACAATCCCTCGAGCAACAATACATACCTAAGAGCTTGTAGGCGAAATCTTCTCTGTTGTGAAACATTTAATTATGGGGGAAATCTACCCATTAAAAAATACTCAACAAGGTCGTCTATCTAATCTTGGCCTTGTGCAAAGATGTTCACTAGATTCCTTTCTTCAGTAGGGTCATTCACTTGATAATCAACTATCTCAGAGGCCGCATTTTTTGCTAATTGCTGGCATAAGGTCTTACATCACACCAACTTGGTTGGATGGATCTCAAATTCAAACTCTTGAATTTTGGTGACCCAACCAAAACACTTATTTCCCATATCGCCCTGAATGATGAAGTTCCTTACATCGGGGTGGATGACATAGCCGATCGTCTTGTTCTGAGATACGAAGTGATTGAAATTTTTTAGAGACTTCATGATAGCATAGACTTGCTTCTCAATGAAATTGTATCTCTCCTCATGGGGTAAGATAACTTGGCTAAGGAAAGCAATGGGTCTTTCATCCCCATCGTCTCCTTTATGTGTAAGTACTGCAACAAAGCTTTCGTCCTCTCCAACTGCATACAGAATGAAGTCCTTAGAATAATCCAGATTGATCAACACAGGGGGTTGTGCAATTCTATCTTTAATCTCCTAAAATGCATCCTTCCTCTAATTTGTCCACTTGAACTCCCCATATTTCTTTAATAGCTCAGTCATGGGCTTGACTACTCGGGAAAAGTCAAAAATAATTTTTTTGACAAAATTGATTTACCCGAAGAAAGATTGCAACTCTTTCTTATTGGTAGGGAGTGATAGTTTCTTCAAAGCTTCAGCTCTCGATGGATCAATTCCCAAACTATTCTATGAGATGACATGTCCCAAGAGCTTACCTTACTTTACTACAAAAATGGACATCTTTGGGTTGATGAAAATGCCAAACTCTCGACATTTCTCAAATATCTGCCTCAAATGAGAACAATGTTCTTCTTGTTTGTGCAAAAAGATAGTCATATCATCGAGATAGATGACAATGATCTTATTTAAAAGCTCCCTAAATGTGATGTCCATGGCCCTTTGAAACTTAGCCCCAAAATTGGACAATCTGAAGGGCATGCACTGATAGGCAAAGGTACCCCACTTGGTTGTGAACGCAGTTTTGTGCTGATCCTCATCCCTAACCCAGATTTGATTGTATCCAGATAATCCATCTAGCAATGAAAAGTGTTGAGCCCCAAAAACAATGTGAAGAATCTGATCAATGCGAGGCAATGTGTAGTGATCCTTCAAGGATGCTCGGTTTAAGTTTTGAAAATCCACACATAGCCATATATCTCTATTTTTCTTACAGATCAAAACCAAATTAGCAACCCAAGTCGAGTGTTTAATTGGATATATAATCTGGGCCTACAACATCTTCGCAAGTTTGACCTTCATGAGGGCTTCAATATTTGGGTTCATTGATATCTGCTTCTGCTTAAAGGGTTTGACTCCTTATTCCAAATCAATAGTGTGCTGAATGATCTCTTTATCATATCCCCTCAGATCCTTGTAGCTCTAGGCCATGATGTCAAAAAAATCTTGACACAATTGTCTAATCTCTTGCAACTCAACGAGAGTAGAATCAGTCCCAATTTTGATGATATTATTAGCCTCCAAATGAAGCTTCATGTATTCTTTCTTGTCGACCTCGATCCGATGCTTCTTGGACCAATCATTCTAATCAAACAAGCTTTCTAGGGTAATGAGGCCTTTAGGAATGTTGTTATTCCTCAACTGAATTATGCCTTCAGTTTCTTCATGCTCCAAGGTCCTTCCCTTGATGGTGGCAGCTTCTTGAACCAAAAAGTTAACAATTTGGTCATCACTATCAAAGACTTTCCAAAAGGTGTCCTTGTCTGGGATAGAGGGACTATACACCATTCTCACTATTTTTGGCCTTTTCACCACCTACTCGATTGGTGAAAAACTTGCTCCCAAGGAAGCCAGCAGGTCAGCATGTCTATTTTGTTTTTGTGAAATGAAATGCATGTTGAGAGCAGAGAACGATTCGAATAGGTCCTAGACATTGTTGCAATAGTTCTTGAGATAGTGGTGCTTGGACACACACTTTTTGGTCACCTTATTGACAATCAACTTGGAGTCACCAAATATTTGCAACTATCGTGCTCCAAGTTTCTTAGCCTTCTTAAGACCTAGGCATAAAGCCTCATATTCTGTTGCATTATTTGTGCAACTCCAGGTCAAACGATATGAATAGGATCATTGAATCCCAGAAGGTAATACTAGAACAATCCTAGCTCCAGCGTCATTTCTACATCGTGCTCCATCGAAATAGAGCTTCTAGAGCTGGTCTTGAATTTCATCATTCTTTTCTTGAGCCTTTTCAGGCTTAAAAATGGAGTAACACCCAAAGTCAGTTTCCATCCTGGCATTGAAATTGGCCATGGAGAATTCATTTTCTAGGTGGAGATCTTCCAAAGATTCTTCCATTAAGTCAAGCTCACCAAATTCTTCAGACATCATGTGCACCAAATTTGCTAACCTGTCCATTTCATCTATTCTCTCCACATGAAATGTGGAATGCTTCTCATTGAAAATTTTCACTTTTTTACTTTTATGGATCACCTCCAAATGATTAAAATCCAAAGAAAGGTAACCTCTGAGTTTAGCCGTGAACTATCGAGAGAGATACATACCAAAACATGGCTCTAGGTCCACTACTATGATCTCCTAGATCACAGTAATCTGAGGCATGGCGTGCAGGGAGATAGGAACATCCTTGATTACTCCCATTGTCTTTACTGAGGTACCATCTAGCTACAAAAATCCCATGCTAGTTCTTGTATATTCCATGCCTATGACATCACATACTGATTTAGGCATGACATTAGTAGCTGCTCCTAAGTCAATGAGGCAATTATGCACCACATGTCCCTCCATTCTTAATGAAAGATAAAAAGGTGGTGGTCTATTTTTTTTGGTGACTAAAGAGGTCAGAGTTTGGGCCATAACTACCTAGGCTGGAGCCTTCCCATTACTTTGTGTGGTCTTCAGGGATTCATGTAAGAGATTCACCTATCTAGGTAGCTGCAAGGTGTCATAAAGACTTACCTTGGTTGGTATCCTTTTGAGTTCTTCAACGATGTTGTACTCCATCAAAATCGACTCTGTCCCTCCACTAGCAGATTCAAATCTTCTTATATATTTTTGGATGGCCTCCACTCACTGCTATTTAGTCAATGATGGATACCACAATGTCTCTCTAGATTGTTCCTTTATTTCTGCTTGTGGTTGGGAGGTAGAAGCCTTAGCTTACAACCTCTCTTTTGCTTGTGGTGGAAGCGAATCCTTCGACAAAATAGGTGGGTTTTGTTGCGAGGCTAGAGGATCATGAGTCTTTGCAAGTATTTTTTTATTTGTTGCTTATGCAGGAGGCACTTTCAATGACTCCATCTTAGTCAGATCTAACAACATTGGTTTCTTGCCACTGCGTGTCAAGACTGCCATGTATTCCTCAAGAGACATCATAGAATTATGATCCACCTCTCGAATCATGTTTATACGGATCCCCGTAAGAAATTGTAAATAATTTTGGTGGACCATGCAAGTGGACTCATCATGTGGGTCATTGCATGAAGAACACCAATAAGAATGCTCATGTGAAACTTCGGAAGGGCCAGCCTCTTCACTTACCAAGATTACTGAGTTCCTCTCAGGTATTTTCTCTATAACCTTGCTAGGAGCAACTTGCTCTCTAGTTATCGCCAAAATAAATATTCATGGTTGAAAGTTCCTTTTCACCTCTCTTTGCTCCATAGATGTCATCTTGTTAGTGAGGGATCTCATGGTCGACTGAATTTCTTGCAAAATAGCCAATTGAGGATCTGGGCTTGAGGACACAGGCAGTGCCGATAGAGGTAATGGAACTGGTGGAGAAGGTAATGCAGGAGTTGGAATTGGAGAGGTTAACTGTGGAATGGGAATCATAGGTATTGAAGTTGTGGGAGGATTCCATGAACATGAAGGATACATGGATGGAGCAGTGTAATATGTGGAGGCTGCACCTGTAAGCTGGTATTATGGAAGCTCGGGAAAAATAGGCATAGTCATTTTCGGAGGCAATTTCCCAATGGCAATCAGATTAGCCTTAGCCTTATGTACCTAGGAATATAGTGCAGGAAAGGTTTGAACATTGGACATCCTAATGTTCATACTAATATCTGAGTGGAAAGCCCTAAGATAGTAAAATTTTTCTTGGTCATTAGTAGGGCAGAGACCATCAGGAACTCTCTACCAAGTTTGGGAAAACCTAACATTAAAATCTACTATATCCTCTTGAGGATGCCTCTTGATATTAGTAAATTGATGCAACAAAGAAAATGGGTCCGCTTGCTCATTGAAACCTTTGATTAGCATCTCTGTTAATTGATCCCATGAATTTATGGAGTTGGGAGACAAGGATCTATACCAGCACAATAACTTACCACGGAGTGACAACACAAGAAATTTTATCATGACATCTTCGTCTGTGATATTATGAATTGTAGCCAAGGATGCCATATCTGACACATGCTCATACATGGTCTTTCCAGTCCCATTGTATGTAGGCAAAGCCTTTAATGCTACAGCAGGAACTGGATTTTGAAAAGGTAGGTCCAACACTCCCGAATGGGTCCAAGTAGGAAATTGATGTGGAGGAGGTTGTTAACCAGCCATTTAAACTACAATATTTGGATGTACTAGCAAGATCATAGCAGTACTAGGAGGAGTCAGAGATGGCACAAATTGACCCACCGCCTATGAAGAGATAGCAAATGACGGGTTCACAGGACTTACCAATCTTGAGCCCTCCCTCTAGTTTTGAACATCGATCTCAAAGAATTCGACTGGGTCTTTCGATTCTTTGGATCCTGATCTTATGATAAAAAAGCAAATATTTTCACCAGCTTCACGATTGAAGATTTCTAGGTATTATACAGTCGCCCCCAACAAATTCACTAGATGAACTTACAATCTCCGCTTTGAGGTCAAGACAGTTCATCAAAATCTTGATTCCTCTGGGTGTCAAAATATGGGACTTATGAGTCCCACCAAGCATGCCAAAAAAATTTGGTCATGAATCTGCCTAGTCATATAAAATGTGCCCTAGAACTGACCAACATTGAAAGGCTGAGAGAAAGAGAAGTCTCCCGGGGCCAATCTCTAGAGAGGGCTAGCTCCCAAACTAATCTAAATTGATTTCAAGGTTCAGGGTTAGAAATAACAGAAAGAGATGAAAATATGGCCGAAGCCGACATTTGATAGGGAGAACAACCTCAGATAGCAAATAACCTCAAACTAAAACCCTAAGATAAGTAGCAACTGATTCTTAGAATGCACATACAGAAATTGGATCAAACATTGACCATAAATTTACCTTCAATTATACTTCAAATGTTCAAATGAAAACATAGCCAAATTCAAAATAGCAGAATTCAACTTATATTTTAGCACTTTGACAAAGCAAAAGTGAATTACATAGAAATCATCACATGAACATCAGTTTGGAACACCAACTCAAAAGACTCTAAGAACAGAGCAAAATGCATTTAGGATTTCTACTTCAATTTTTGCAAAAATGTCCCCCCATTTTCTTGAGATATATATGAGTATTTATAGAGGTCTCCCCTCTCCCTTTCACATCATAGCATTTAAAACATAAAACAGATTTTGAAGAGGATATCCACAAAATATGCACTTGAAAAGAGAAACAATCCCCCTAAATCTACCTCGAAGAAATCACATTCCCTGCTTTTATGGATCAAGTTTAAAAATAGAACGAAAACAAGGGACCAGATTTCTCCATTAAATGACTATTCTCGGGGCATGCTTGAAGTGTTAGGAGATCACAAACATGAGATTTTAATACTGGAGGCATCTTTAATTTTGGTGGCATCAAAAATTGCATGATTTAACATGTTCTCCCATCTTGCACACCTAGGTAAATAGAAAAACATTTAATCTTGGAGCCTCTTTGACCTCGATCTCAAAATCAGTTGCAGAGAGTTTAAAACATTACTTTGTTCGATCCTCATTTTCTCCTTCTCCTTACGTTCTCCTATGTAATATGAAGAAAAAAATGCAGACAAAAGTTTATTGGGCCTTTGTTGTTGCTTCTGTTGCGAAAATGTGACATGTTATGAAATCGTGATATTTTTCTATTCTTGCTTTCTCCCGTTGCCACCAGTCACGAAAATATGACATTTCATGAAATTATGAAATTTTCCTCTGTTTGGCTATCGTATTCTTGCACTTCCATGAAAACGTGACATGTCACAAAATTGTGACATCCTCCTCTCGCTTGGCTCTTCTCTTCATGCACTCCACGAAAATGTGACAAGTCGTGAAATTGTGACATGTCACGAAATCGTGACAATCTGCATTCATTTTGTTCCTTCACTGCTCCAAGCGACAAAAATATGACAAGTCACAAAATCATGACATTCTGTACTTAGCGCTATCCTTTTCTACTTTCGCCCCGCAAAAACGCAACATGTCACGAAATCACAATATTTTTCTTTCTCCTTCGTTTCCGCTTTCTCCCCGTGAAAATGTGACAAGTCATGAAATCATGCATTTCTGCTTTATCCTCGTGAAAACATGACATGTCATGAAATTGTGACATGTTTCTCCTGTCTTCCCCATTGTTGCTGCCTCCGTTGCTAAAATTTGACGTGTCACAAAATCAAGATATTTCGTACCATTTTGCTCCTTCCTTGCTTTCCTATCATGAAAACATGACATGTCGTGATATCGCGACATGTCACAAAAACGTGACATGTCGCGATATCATGACATGTCATGAAATCACGACATTTTGCTTCTACCTTGTACTTCTCTGCTTTCACCTCGCAAAAACGCAACAAGTCACGAAATCACGACATGTCGTGAAATCGTGACATTTTGTACTATTTTGGTCCTTCCTCGCTTTCCTTCCGTGAAAACGTGATAGGTCACAAAAATGCGACATGTCGCGATATCATGACATTTTCTGTGCTTTGCTTTTTTTTGCATCGAATGCCACGAAAACATGACAGGTCACGAAAATGCGACATGTCGCGATTTCGTGACATTTTTCACTTACTTTGCTTGAGCATGAAACTTGTAGAGATTTTTGTTTTTTACTAATTATCCCTTTTGAGGTGCTTGGAGGGACAAACAGAGGAGTGAGTATCTCTACAATTTGTGCATTATTTTGCATGAACAACAACAAAAAAATGTGGCAAAAATACCAATAATAATAAAATAAATCCCTTCATTATATTAAATTATTATCAAAGTACATTAGAATATTTACCCATCACCATCTACAAGGTCATTTGATAAGCCCTTTCAAGGCCCAAACTTATCTGTCTAATATCTTGTAAATTTACAATCTCTTATAAACATGCAAGGTAGTAGAAAAATAAGTTTAGATCTTGGCTTGACCAACCAGATAATCATGATTAAAATATAACTCAGGATTGTCTAATATATCCTCAAAAAATCTATGCTTATTGATCCCATATATAGTAAACATACAATTATTTGTACGTCTACTAGGTATAGGATCAATGGGGTTGGACCTTTCCATGGTCTATTAGGTAGTCATGAGAAAAAATCATTTTCATTACTTTGCTAGGGATAAAGTCTTAATTTTTATCAAAATATTATGTCAGTGACAACACAATAGGTTACAATGATTTAATGCTTTAGCGACCATTAAGGCTTTTGCCTCAAGTCCATTTATCTTATCATATTTTACTCATCTAACATGTATTGACCGAAAATACATTAATGGTGTTCAAACCTATAAATTTTTAACAAATGATCAAATTAATGGATAAATGGTTCTAACCACCATGGTGGGTCCACATGACAATGTATCCATTCATGAAATCCATATTTCCTTATATATCAACGAAAGAATTGATTTTTTATGTCTAATATCATATGCATTAATAGAATATTATGTATATACACCAGGTAGCATACATTATGCTTCAAATATTTGGTTTGTATAATAGGTAATTGAGAATGTTCTATAGAAAATTAATTCTTTATAATCAATCTAGTAGGTTACGTCATACACCATTACAAATCTCAATCCTTATACAATAATGTTTGGTAAACTTGTAGTTCTTAAAAAATCTACTAGGTATTGATGCATATGGCTTGATCCTTGCAAGGGTCTATTATAAATTCAAGATCCAATATCATATAGATATTTTTAAATTTAATTGATCACCTTATACATTAGTACAAAGTCCAAGCTATATGAACTAATGCTTCACAAACATATAATCCTTTTACTGATGATGAGGTCAAATAATGCCTCACTTTTACCACATTCTTGACATATAAACTTGTCACAAATTAATGCATAATGTAGTTTAATGCTAAATATTTGATTAAAATATGTTATTTGTTAGTTTTTGCATGATTTAATTCTTAGAAATAATATGCCCTATTTTGATTATTTTTTAGAACTTTATGCCCTATTTTTGCATGATTTTAGTGAATAATTGCATAATAAAATTGATAGTAAATAAAATGTTCTGACATATGTGATTTTTTGAAGCATTTCATATGTTTTAACTACCTTAAATATGATTCGTTGAAGTGATTTGGTGCCAAGATAGCTACTCTGTTGAAAAATAGGTTAGTACAACTGTAAACAACATACAAAAAACAGTCCCTTGCAACTTTAAAGGAAGTCATAGACCAAGTCAAAAGTGGCAAGTGTGAATGGTTGGAACATGTTTAAAATGACAAGAAAGAACTGATTTCACACCTGGAAGTGTTCCCACACAATATAAATTGGCGGTAACAATACATTCCTACTATTTTACCTTATATTTCGGAGCTCTCTAGAATGAAGGGTAGAAACAATCTGTTTTAATAGAAAAAGGCATCGTATGCATTTATTTCATGAGGAATAAAATGAGAAAGCATGGGGATAGGAGTAAAAATATTATATCATCTATTTTTGATATTTTTACATCAATTGAGGATGCATGAATAACTGTTACAATATATTTTATCCTAAAATAGACCAAGTTTGTTGTAACAACATAAGCATATCATGCATGGAAAACACACAGGATTTATTTGGTAGTTGAAATTATTTTTGTACAAAATATTATAAATAGTACTACTCCCTCAATGGTTGAGTTAGTAGTAGGAGTTAGAAGTAAAAAAATCACCAAACAGAAAGAGTTGTAAAAGTTGTAAAGTTGTAGTTTTGCAACAATAGTTAATAAAATGTGCAACATTATTCAATTGTCTTAATTTTGTGAGTGAATGTTTAGAAATTATATTTTTGGAGTTATTTTACCTTACTCTAGACCAAGGATCAAGGGACCACTCTCAAGGCCGGAGGAAGGAGCATTTAGCAGGTTTTTTTGAGATTTTTATTGTTGTAATTTTTGTTTGTTTCTTGTAAATAGAATTTCCCCTATTTTTAGCATGTTTTTTCATGTGTTTTAAGTGTGATGTGTGAGAGTGAATGTGCAGCTAGCTGACCTATGTTTTTATGTGCATTTATTATTTATATTTCTTGTAATTTCATCTTCAACAACTTTTTGATAGTTTTTCATAGTAACTTGTTGATAGTTTTAGCAATTTCCATTTTAGCATGATTTAATTTAGTTGGAGTAAAATTAGAATTTCCATTTCATGTCATTTCAATTAGAAAGAATAAAATAGTTATTTTATTCATTCAATAATTTCAATTTAGCAAATTTAGATTAAATTTCAAATTCTGCAATTTTGATTGAATGTTAAATTCTATAATTTAGAAGCTATTTCAATTTTTGCAAGTTAAATTAGTTTCAATTCTATAAATTAGGAGTTAGTGTGACCTTGAAATACCAAATGAACATTTGTTTCACTAAATAAATCTTGTGAACTAATGACTAAATTGTAACTTTCCAAAGCCTTCTATCGTAGACAACCTTGGACACCACCCTAGATTTGACAAATATTAAAAATTAAATGATGATAATTATGATACTCATCATTTTTGACACCATTTTCAGGGAACATAGGTATTTTTAGAGGATAAAATATTCAAAGAATTGTTGATTATGCTAAGTTATGAAATTTAGAGTAAAATCTTAAACATAACAAACTTGCATGAAACACAATTGTGAAACTGATAGTTGCAATTCAGAAAGTTAGAAACACAAGCATAGCAAGTATGAATAGATTTAGAGGACACAAAATAAAATTTTCACAAACCATAGGAAGAAAAATTTCATGACAAGAGGTTGAACCTATGCCAAAATTGTCTGAATTTAGGATTCCCAAAAATATTGAAATTTTCATAGAATCACAATCTACTTCAAGAAGTGTAGGATTCTTTGAGAAATCATTACAAGCAGAAAAAAATAGTAGTTCAACACCACCTTATTTTGACAAATCCATACAATCAGGACAATTTAAAAATATTTATAATTGTTATTGGGAACCTATAAGGGTAGGCTCACAAGAGAATCTAGGAAGATCCAATAATGTGCTCCACCCTAGTGCATCTAGTACACCTACCAAAAATTTCAAAATACCATTCAATTAGATCCTAAACAAAACTCTCCCATGAAAGTCATTTCACCTTCTGTGTTAGGAAATTTTAAGGGAGTTACATTTGAAGATCCTAATATGTTTTATTTTAGTTTAATATTGTATTTCATGCTCATGATTACACTAATGATAGTCAAAAGCTCAAATTATTTTCTTCCACTCTTAAAGAATTAGCCTTAAAATGGTTTATCACCTTAGCACATGATTCAATTTGAACCTATAATGACATGGAAAATATATTTTTGGAGAGATACCAAGAATATTGTCAATTCAAGAATCAAAATGATGAATTACTTAGAATAAAACAAGAGGTAAATAAAATTTTAGAAGACTATCTAGATAGATTTTCTCTTATTCATAAGAGATGTGGAGGTTTTGAATAAGAATTAAGTAAAGTTCATACAAGATGAATCAAGATATGTATTGGATATTATGGAAAAATGAGATGCATATACACTTGAATTTCAGGAAATCATTGAACTTTGTAAAAACTATTCCCATTCAAGGCATAGAAAACATAAAACTGGTAATAAAAAAATACTTTGAAAGAGTTTTCTAATCTTGAAGTTGATATTTTAGACCATATTAAAACAACATTATATGAAAGGAATGTAAAGAATAAATCCACTAAACATTTAGCCATCTATTATTAAATATGTAAGAAGAAGCACTCTATTCATGAATGTCCTTTGAACCAAAACTTTTATATCTGCTATCTATAGCATTTGTGAAAAAACACCCCTAATAGATCAATGTGATTTGTTACCAAAAGTTAAAGTGTCTTTGAAAAATAGTCTCAACCTATGAAAGAACTCAATTTTGTAGTACAAATACAAGGGGGTAATTTTCTAAAATTTCCATATCAAAATGCTTCTCGATTTCCTATAAACTAGGGAAATAATCCTTGGTATATGCTATGGTATGCTTCAAATCCACTTCAACAACATTGGAGTCAACCACCATAGAAATATTCCCAAGGGTGGTCTCAACCTAGATGGATGAATCAACAATCAAATAAACAACATCCACCATGGTTTCAATCAAAAATGTAGGAACAACAATGGAAACAACAAAAACAAGCAAAACAACCTCCACTTTTAGTTCAACCTGTAGCTAATCCAAATAATGTTAAATAGGAAACCCCTATATTTATGGATAAATTAAAAAATACAACCATAATAAAATCAGTGACTGTGACAAAACTCAATTGTGTTCAAGAAAACCACTTCTTGAACCTATTTCACTTATCAATGTAGAAATGGGACCTAAATAAAAGAAACATAAAATCCATCTACATTGAAAAAAAAAAAGAAAAAAAAAAAACTCTTTCAAAATGATTTAATGAAGAAAGTATCATATCCTGAACAATTTGAGATATCAAAAATAACATCTTCAAACTTAGATGTGGTAAAAGAATTAAAACATTTATATGTTACAATCCCTTTACTACAAACTATTAAAGATGTGCCAATCATTAATAAGACTACTCAAGAAATATATTTTAACAAACCAAGAAAAAATAAGAAAGTATTTCCTATAATCATACAAGTAGGTGAAAAATTAGTAGACGTGATTGTAGGAAAAATTCGCCTAAGTATGGTTATCTAGGAAGCCCATGGTTTCTTGAATCAGATAAGGAAAATGAAAAGAACATTTCAAATTTGGCCTCCATAGTTGTAAAGAATAATGTAGAAGAGTTGGATTCATCCAAAAGGGGTATTTTTGAAGATGAAACTATTCTAATCAATTACTACATGATTCAAAACTTGAATATGAACCAATTACTGCCCAATAATTACTATGGAATAAATAATAAGAACTTAAAATTTTGTCACCCATTCTAATACAATATAATTTCTTTCATTTACCAGATGGATGACATCATCATATTTTCTCATCTTTTAATTTCCATATATCAAATTTAATTCCTTCAAGAATTGTCTTTATAAAGATACACAAATTTTTCATTCTTTTCTACCACACCACTGCTTTGTTAATTCATTAATGCATAATTTTTAAGGAATTAATTTTGGTACAAAATAAATTGAAACAAAACAAAAAAATCCTTTGAATATCAATAGTTGATTGACTAATAACCAAGAAGCAAAATTGTTTGATGCATTGATCCAACATCCTAATGCTTTAATAACACTTCATACATTTTTAGAAGTTGACATTAAGTTGTTGCAGGTACAAAATAAGAGAATTTTACAGTTGAAAGCATTGGATAAACTTTGATTGGAGGTCATCCACCAAACATAGCTCATTCAACAACAATAAAAAATGTGGTATTATGATCATATTAGGAGTCGTAAGGATGAACCAGAAGTGTTTGAGAATGGATTTCTTCAAATTTCTTTGGTTGATGATTCAAGGAGGACATTAGTGGTGAATGAACATCATTTACAATGGTACCATAAGCCACTAACAAAGGTGGAATTTTTTTGATATTTCTCATAGTAAAACTTGCATATGATAGAAGAGGTTTTCTCTTCTGACAGAGATTATAAATGATCACATCTTTGAATCATGAAAAAAAATAAAATGGTTGTAGCATAAGACATGTCCCATAAATTGAGGATGTATGAGGACATGCATCAATTTCAACAATAAGGAGAAAGAACTAAGTCAATACTTAATTTTTAGCAATAAAGAGGAAATGATGACATGAGAATATTTGTATTTCTCATATGGAAAGAAATTTTGATGCTTCATTGTTACTATTTTCTTGTAGAAAAATGTGTTTTTGCAAAATAAGGATTGTTTGTTTCCAAATAATAATGAGAGACATTATATTTCTTTGAAGCCTCATGAGATACATTCTCTCTCATTGAAAATCCTAAAAAAAAAAAGAGAGAAAGATGAAAAAAATAAAAAATAAAAATGAAAAAGAAAAAAAAGATGTAAAAAAATAAAAATTGAAAAAAAAAGAATAATTCAATAGTGAAAACCTTTTTGAATGCACTATTGAATTAAGGATTACATGAAAACCAGTTTCTGCAATGTTTGCCTTCTTGATTATCCATCATTGTACAAATTTCACTTACTGTACATGTGTCATGTTTATGTTTTTAGATAGCCTATTGACAATCATAAAAAGTAGCGACTACAAGTGTATGATAAATTTTTAGGACAATAAGGTATGTGTTTCTTACATTTTAGTCATAGTTAGCATTAACATGTGATGTATGATAATTAAGTATTTGGCAAAAACTATATAAATTTGGCAAAAAAATATGCAACTCCTGCTAAACATGTCAAAAAACACCCTATCTTGCCCTTAAGTCACATAAAAAGTTCATTCTAACATCATAAAAATAGAGTTGCAGGCAAATATCTAAAACATCATGGATAAAATGCTTCACAACATGTAGAATCATAGAATTGCTAAAAAAAACATAGTTGGTTTCAAAATAGTAAGCTAAAAAAATATGTAAAAAATGTACTTGGAACGGATTTATATTGAAAATAAGTCAAAACAAGCAGAGAAAATAGTTGCATAGAGGACAAGGACTCCTAAAGAATATGTTTATGAAAGGGTTATTCTTTAACATGAAGAAACCCCTTCATACCCCCATGGTCCACCAACTACCAGAACAAGGCATAAAGGAAGAGAAAATTTGAAAGAAGCCCTAAAAAACAACCAAGGATGAAGAAAGTCACTTTTAGTGATAACATTACTGAAATTGTAGATTCATCAGAGGAAGCATAGACAAATTCTAGCTTTTTATATTGGTCTGTAAGAAGAAAAACTACAAGAACAAGAAAAATTGGTGAAGAGATAGGTACACAATAGCCGAGAAGATCCACCAAAATAAAAACAAAGTCTGTTACAAAGGAACTGGTTGAGGTAGAAGAAGCAGAGTTTGATATTCAAACACAACCATCTTCACCCCCTTATTTAAGAAGTATTTTAAGGAGGCAACAATAGGACACAATTGCAACCATTGAAACAACATCTCTTGCATTAGAAGAATTACCTATAATTCCTAATTCTAGGAAGAACATAGCAAAAAAATTTCTTCGATTAGCAGAGCAGGTTCTAGAAGGGGCAATACAAGAACACATCCTATAATTACCCCATAGAACTGAGGAATATATCTTAGAGAAGGTGCTTTCATTTTATGTTCCTATCTTGATTATTGTTGCAACAGAATAGTAATATGTAGAAAATGAGATAACACTTAAAAAGAGGAATGGTAAGGAGCTTATGGATGTCATAGAGAGCTCACATCAGAGAGAAGATACTCTGGAGATGGGCCAACAATAGAATTTTTAGCAAAAGTTTGAAAATGAGATATTTTAGCACTTTTGGATGCAACTTTGGAACATTCTAGGATAGCTTTGTAACATTCTACAGTTGAATAGGCACATTTTGGAAAGATTTGGAATTACCAAAAAAAAAGCCTAAATTTCTATAAAAAGTGCGTAAACTTCTAGAAAAAGCTTTAGAACATCTAGAAGAAGTTCTTGTAGTACAAACCAACTTAATACATGCAAGTACATCATCTAAAAAAGAGAAAAAAATAGGTTTGAACATAATCTGTTATTATAGTTTAGATTGCAGATATTAAAATTTAGGTTGAAAGTACTTTCAGTTCATACACCTTCACCAATGGTAGCACATATGCCGAATATGGTGTCATTAGAGGAGCATAATGAGTCCATAGTAGGTTGGATATCTCGTTACCATGCATTAAAATTGCATTTTACAATAATAAAGCAGAAATTACAAAAATTGTAAAAAAAAATTATTGAATTGCAAAATTGTAAAAATTATAGAAACTGCTACAACACAAGAAATATCACCTCATCCACCATCCAATGATGAAAAAATGATAAAAAATAGGAAAAATAAGTTTTAACAAAATCTGGTTCAAATTGAAGATATCAAAAATCAGAACTAGACTAAGTTGTAATAAAAGTTTCCCAAAATAAAAATTGCTTGAGGTGTAGTAAAGTAACAGAGGACATTGTTGACCCATTGAAAAGAAAAAATAGTAATGATTTAG
Source organism: Wollemia nobilis (assembly GCA_028583015.1). NCBI lineage: Eukaryota > Viridiplantae > Streptophyta > Pinopsida > Araucariales > Araucariaceae > Wollemia > Wollemia nobilis. Next base: position 24,196,160 of record JAQPPZ010016892.1, read on the forward strand.
AAAAATAAGTTCAATAAATGGAACCATTACCATAATAGAATACGAAGAAGATTGTTAAAAAAAAAAAAAACTTGTAGGAATTATAGAAATTGAAAACATAATTGCAGAGTTGCAGAAAAAATGAAATACATGTGCTTGATTTTAGAATGCTTAGTGTATCAATATCAAGTTATTCAGTTCAGTAGTTTTCAATTTTGTTAAGAAATTTAAGGATTTCTCAGTAGTTTTTAGAAAATTTCAGAAATTTTAGTATTTTTCAGAAAATTTGTAGAAATGTCACACATTTCAACAATTTCAAAATTTTAACTTTTTTCAAAAATGACAACAATTTCAAAAAATTTAGCATTTTTCACAAATGAAAACAAATTTAGAATTTCAACATTTTGACTTTTTTTTGAAAATTGCAATAATTTCTTAGGTGGTAAAGGATGTTGTTCAGAAGGCTAGATTTGAGTATTTCTATGACCCACTAGGATGCACGAGGGCATGTATTAGGTTAGGTTGGGGGGAATGATGAGGCCAAATAATGCCTCATTTTTACCACATTCTTGACATATAAACTTGTCATAAATTAATGCATAGTATAGTTTTCTACCAAATGTTTGATTAAGATATGTTATTTTGTTAGTGTTTGTATGATTTAATTGGTAGAAATACTATCCCCTATTTTGACTATTTTTCTACATTGTTTGCATGATTTTAGTGAAGAATTGCATAATAAAATTGATAGTAAATAAAATATGTTGACATCTATGATTGGTTGAAGTATTTCATATGTTTTTACCACCTTAAATATGATTCAGTAAAGTGATTTGGCATCAAAATAGCTACTCTATTGAAAATAGGGTAGTATAGTTGTAAACAATATACAAAAACCAATCCCTTCCAACTTTAAAGGAAGTCATCAACTAGGACAAAAGTGGTAAGTGTAAATGATTGGAATGTGTTTAAAATTACAATAAATAACTGATTTTACACCTAGAAGCATTTCCACATAATCTAAATTGGTGGAAACAATACATTCCTACTATTCTACCTTATATTCTAGAGCTCTTCAGAATGAAGGGCGAAGATAGTTTGTTTTGACAAAAAATGCACAATTTGCATTTATTTCGGAGGGAATAAAAGGTTAATTCATGGGGATAGGCGTAACAACCTTATCTCACCTATTTTTGACCTTTTTCCATTAGTTTAGGATGCATGAATAACTGCTATAGTAAATTTTATCCTAAAATAGACCAAGTCTGCTATAACAACATAAACAAATCATGCATGGAAAACACAAATAATTTATTTGGTAGTTGCAATTATTTGTGTACAAAATAATATAAATAGGACTACTCCCTCATTGGTACGAAAAAAATCAGCAAACAAAAAGAGTTGTAAAAGTTGTAAAGTTGCAATTTTGTAACAATAGTTGATAAAATGTGTTGCATTATTCGATTGTCTTAATTTTGTGATTGAATAATTAGAACATAAAATTTTGGAGTTATTTTAACTTCTTCTAGACTATGGAGCAAGGGCCCACTCTTAGGGCTGGAGGAAGGAGCATTTAGCAGGTTTTTTACATATTTTTATTGTTGCAATTTTGTCTTATTTATTGTAAATAAAATTTCCCCTATTTTTAGCATGTTTTTCTGTGTGTTTTAAGTGTGATGTGTGGTATTTAATGTTCAGCTAGCTGACCTGTGTTTTTGTGTGCATATAATATTTACACTCCTCGTAATTTTATATTCAACAACTTTTTGACAGTTTTTTGATAGTTTTAGCAATTTCCATTTCAACATGATTTAACTTAGTTGGAATAAAATTAGCATTTTTATTTCATTTTTTTTCAATTTGCAAGTATAAAATAATTCTTTTTTTCATTCAAAAATTTCAATTTAACAAATTTAGATTAAATTTCAAATTCTATAATTTTTATTGAATGTTAAATTCTGCAATTTAGTAGTTATTTCAATATTTGCAATTTAAATTAGTTTCAGTTCTATAAATTAGGAGTTATTATGACCTTGGAAGATCAAATGAACATATTTTTTACTGAATAAATCTTATGAACTAATTACTAAACTATAACTTTCCAAAGCCTTCTATCGTAGGGAGTTTTGGACACCACCCTAGATTTCACACATTAAAAATTAAATGATGATAATAACAACACTCATCAATTGACTTGCCATGTAATAGCTCATAATATTTAGCCCTCATAAGGGTCTATTTAAAAAACCTAATAGACTCCCAATCATGTTTACTTCCTCTTAGTCCATTCATAGACCCATGAGAGAATGGGGTATAAGTGATCAACACTTTTCCAACCCATAAAGATCTTATGGGTGCACCAAGTAGTTGATCATTTATAGCATTGCTTCTTTTTGGTCTATAAATTGGCTAGGGAAATTATCTAAAAATTTATTTTCATACCATCTTATCAAAAATCATACCAAGTATCAATTGTATCCCTACACTATAAAATTGTACATCTCAAAAGAGGTAACATTTCTAACAACTATTTTATTGATATATAAATTTTTATACATGCTTTTTGAAAAGGATAGAGATATAATTTCTTCTCAACCATCCATGTGATAGTGGGGTAAGAACTTTAGTAAACAATGTCAATCTCACTAAATAAGGGAACCCTAATTACTTGAAGGCAACCTACTATCTTTATAATATTTTTATTCAACACAAATATTATCCTTACTTGCCTATACTCTCTTATGTATACCTTAGGGAATATCATATTTCTAGTCATTTTCTAGTGTGTGTGTATATATGATGTTTCATAGACACACTAGGCCATGGTCAAAAACATCATCTTGTTCTGAGAGGTGCATAAGATGACATAGATAACCATACATCAAAAAACCTTTTTACTCCAATCTCATTTGTGGGCAATTTATTATTACAAACATGAAATATCTTCACATTAGTCAACTATAAAATTATGAACAATCCTCTTCTTCCATTTTAAAGCATTATCAACATATATTCACACATTTTCTTATCTAGTCTTTAGATCATTTTTGTATGACATGCATTTTACACTCATTATGTTGAATATATGTACAAGACATATTACTCATAGAAATTTTACATGCCCCTACAACATACAAAATTAAAGTCCATCTTAGGCATGTCTCTTATGATATAGATATTCAAAGGCACTCTCAAGAATTTCCCCTATGACATAGACATTTAAAGTCTCTCTCAAGCATGCCCCCTATAATATAGACATTTAGAGTCTCTCATGGACATGCCCCCTATGACATAGACATTCAAAGTTTCTCTTGGGCATTCCTCCTATGGTGTAGGCATTCAAATTCCCTCTCAGGAACAACCCCTATGGCATAGACATTTAAATTACCTCTTGGGAATATCCCCTATAACATAGACATTTGAATTCCCCCTTGGGCATTTACTAACTGAAGTCCCCTTGTGTAAATTACAAACCCAAATAATATATTATCTCTTTGTAGCATATTGTACATATTCCAAGTATTTTATCATGATGATGTAAGCGTTTCTCTTATATCTAGCTCTAAGGCCACCACTTAGACATGATGTATATTGCATATATATCATGATAATGTTCTCCCATATTCAAGGTGCTTGTTCTCTATCATGGATTTTAAGTCACCACTTAGAGATGAGATTATTATCTTGTATATATTTCTAGGCATATATTTCCTATTTTAATGAGAGCTTGTCCATCATCATGGCACATAGACCACCACTCATGAATGAGATTATAATTTGTACACATTTACATGAGCACTTATCCATTATAAGACTTATAGGCCATGACTAAAAAATAACCTACGCCATTGTCTATCATATGATTCATAAATCACCACTCAATAATAAATTAAACTACATGTTTACCCATAAAAAAGTGCTTGTCCATTATATGGCTCCTAGGCCACCTATTTGGGTAAAATTTTTAAGCATATCAATTGTATTATTATTTTTTGCACAAGTATTAGGTGCTTCCTTCTCATTCCTTAGTCTCTTTTGTCCATTCATCATATATGATTTCATTTTATCTCTTTCTATTCTATTTTTTAAATATAGTTAACTTATATCACAATATGATTCTTATATTGGAATATTTGGATGCTATTCATTCTCCAAATCCCTTATCTATTTTTTTTTCAAAATTATAACCCCTTTAATAACAATCCACTACATCTTGTGATCCATTATTGTCACAAATTAACAACAAACACCCTAGATTTCAAAAATTGAATTTTGTAAATTTTAAAATTTAATTTTCTATACCTTTGAAGTAGTAATCCTTTTAACTCCCTAGGTTTAAATAAATCAAGAATTTAAAAATTTCTAACTTAAATCCTATGAGGTAGAAAAACTTATGTCTCCCTAGCTTTAGAAACTAAAGAATGAATTGTGTAAATTTTTATTTTTTTTGAAGTTTGAGGTTGAAACCCTTTTGTTTTCCAAATAATGAAATTTATAAATATTTCATAAAATAATTAATCTTCAAATTTAGAATGAACTAATGACTATAAACTAAACCTTATTACTCCAGTTTTATAAAGAATCAAATATTAAACCTACTTATTACTCCAAACTAAAGAAATTTAATTAATCCTTATTACTCCTTAAACTTTAGCAAAAACCTAAATTAAAACATTTACCTCCTCACAAGGTGCACTTTGATATTTTTAGAAATTTCAAATTGAACTTGAACTATATTGATCTTCCTTCCTTTCCACTCATGCATATGACTTTAGTAGGTGCTCTATGCTAGCAACTTGGATCATTTCACTTTAGATTTTGCACTAGGTGTTTCACCTCTAACTAAATGATTGGCATTATTCCCTTGAGATGTAAGATAGAATAATATAAATATTGTATTACCTTATACTACTAACACATGCATTTATCTATATGGTTATGTTACATTCAACCAAAGAATAATTGCTAGCTTCCATTTGATTGGCATTGGTTTTCTAATGATTATCCCTATTTTGTGTTTCTTTATTCTCTTGCTCACTCATTTAGCACCGTGTCTCTTGATTATCCCTTTGACTCTTAATACTTGCCTATGTATTCCTTTAGCACTTCATTTTCACTTTCTTTCTAGGATCTATTGTTGCATCTTTGGTTGCACTTTTACTGCTTCTTCGAATGCACTTTTGTTGCTTCTTCTTTAGGTTAGAATGAATGTAATTGGATCTCTTATTTCTTGAATTTTTTAGCTACTAAATCCCTTGGATATTCTAATATATTACATCTCTTTTCATAGGTGTAGGTTCATATGTTCCTCACATTCGATGTTCAATGGTGGTGGCTTCAAAAACATAGAGATTCCTTGCTCCCTTAGGCTATACTTAGTAGCAGTTAAGCTAATTCCAATTATTTCACAATTTTTTTCATCCTTCATGGTGCAATACCAACATATAATACTTATCATTTCTATATTCAATGTATTTGTGCTCAAATTTTAAATCATCATGCTACTTCACATATTACTATAGCCTTAATTTAATTCTTCTATCAATTGCTTTTTATTTTAGGTGGTTTCCACTATTGTATTCTTAATTTAATGCTTTATTTACCATTTTTATTCAAACGAATTCTCATGAATTTTACCTTCTTCTTGCTAAATATTTACATAACTTCAATAATACCCTAATTTTTTGACCGCTTTGTATCTCAGGATTTTCTGAGTCTTCTTTTGTTGGTCTTGTTTGGACCTTCTTCCACTAGTTCTACGAGCCCTTATTCAAGCCTTCTTTCTCTCCTTTAATATGGGGCTTATATATATTCTACTTGGCCTCTACACTATTACTAATGAGGGCCTCAAATCTTCATCATTGGGATATTTATTTGAAGAGTCTCTTTCCTCTAAAATTTCATCTCTTTTAAGGGAATATTTTAACTTTGGTAAGAAAAAAACAAGTCAAAATCTGGAAAATGGGAAGAAGAGGAAAAAAACGAAAACTTTTAAGTACCCTTTTCAAGGTTTTCACTCAAACTTGAAAATTTTGTAAATCTTGTTGATTGGGATAAGGCATATATTTCTACAAATTTTGCACTAACTGGATAGTTCCAGGTGGCAATTGGTTCAAGGGTTTCCTAGAAATCATTGCATCCTCTTTTGACTAGTTGGCACTTGCAAATTTTGAGCCATACCTTGGATTGATTCTGGGATATAAATTTTGTCCATAGAGATTACTATTATAGGTATTGTATGGAATTGACTATTCTAGAGGTGGAGTCTCCAATTTTAAAGTGTTAGGTTTAACGTAGGTAAGTTTTTATCAAAATAGTACTTGTTGGAGGATTATTTTTGATATTGGATACTAATGGTTGACTTACTCTAACTTAATACTAAAATATATTGGAACTTGATTATTTGTACAATTAGTCATATCAATTGAATACACTATCTAATTTGGAAACTAGGATGGATTTTTTGTTACTTGGAGAATTGCATAAAAAGTATTTGTATAAGTGACAGTATGTCCAATGAATTTCTAGCTTTGATTTGAGATGAAAAATATACAGTCAAAAGCTAGTTAGAATTCTAGGAAATTTAATCCTTCAGACACTGGTTTTTGAATTTGACTAGTTTGATCAACCACTAGATTTTTTCCTTTTGACATGGTAAGATTAGATGTTGGTTCAACTTTAATATCATAACCTTTATGTACCCATGCATCGACTTGTTTCTTATTTTCTCCCTTGTATTCCTTCATTGGTATAATATCAACTTGATTGGATATAATACTTTGGTCAATTGCTATGTCTTTGAACATGTATTCATAAGCATGGATCCTCCACATATGTACCTACATGGATAAAATTTCATGGTCAAAAATAAAAATTCTAAAATTTTTAGTATGAAGCGAATCACTCTACCAAGTGGAGTGAATCACTTTCTAGAGTAGAACTTAAGAAAAGATTGTTAAATAAGGGTTCAAGTAAATTGACCTAAGGGAAACACTTTGGGATTGTAGACGAATCACTTTTTAGTATTTGAGTGAATAGCTCCTTGAATTGGATGTTTTTTGAAGTGAATCACTTTAAATGTGGCAAATGTTCCAAAAATATGGGAAACTACTCCTTGGATGGAGACTTTATAAAACTTTCTCCAAATTTTGGTAAATCACTTTTTATCCAAAAATGTAATGTAATGCTAAAATCAAAGAAAATAAATCATTTTTAACACTTCTTATGTGTTTTGAAACTCTTTGTTGTTAGTTTCCAAAAAATATTATATTTTTGATGAGGTTCAAAATAGAGCCATCATTTACAAAGCACCTATAAATATGAACAACAAAAATAAAAATTATACAAAATTAGATTTCAAAAAGTGGTCAGGCTTGATTTCATCATGGAATTCAAGCCCTTGATCTTGCTAGGCATGCCAAAACCATGTTGAATTGTAGAAAAATTTAACTTCTTATGGACTCACAATTCTATTTCAACAAATTGAAGAAAAAGAAAGTGTGTCCCTTTTGACCTTTGGATTTATGCTAGATTTCCACTATCCTAGCTAAATCTAATCTAATCTAAGCTAATTATAGAAAGTAAATATGGAAATCAATTGCATGAAATTAAAATTTATAAATTTGGTATGTGAGATATTGAATGTAAAGTACAAATATAACCATACTGAGGAAAGCATGTAATCAATAAACACATGATAAAATTGAATAACAACTATGCATTTCTACACGTGAAATGGAAAAAATAAAGAAAAACAAGAGGAAAAAAGGACATTACCATAATTATCATGCATTCCACAATCCATGAGGGTAGTTCTATTGATGGAAAGCAAAACTCTTGCACTATTCTCTTATTTTAAAATGAACAATTACAATGTGGATCTCACAAAGCATAGCTCTGACTTCCTGAAGGCCCAAAGATATTTATAATAAAACCCATGGATCCCTTTTATATAAATAATTCACTCTTGAGTTACCTTGGGTGAGGAATTTCTACTTCCATAAAAAGTAAATATTTGGGCTATCTTTAGCAAAATAATGCATCTCCAAATGTTAAAGGCCTCTAAGTACACTCCTAAATGGCTTAGAAGCCTTTGAAAATTGTTAGTGATGCCATCATATGTCAAAATACAATTTTCAAAGATATTACTTGTGATACCTGCACTCCTTGTTTACTTTTAGTTACCAATGAATGATTTACTCCTTAAAGGGGAGAAATTCACTCTTGCCTAGGAGTTCTTTGATCTAGTATTTGAGCACTTCACTCCAACTAAACCAATCACATATTTTGGAGTAGATTGCACCTTACTACTTGAATTTACAAAATTGAATCTCTAGGTGCTCAAATTACTTGATTATTTGGTTTTGTAAGTCCTCAAATTGTCGAGGACCCTAAAGTAGTAATAGAGTTAATATTTTATTTTTTATTTTTTTAATACATAGGGGAATTTGTACTAAGTTAATTATTTTAAAATTTAACAAGTCTTTATATTTATATTCTAAACATCTGTATCACTCCAAATTTTTTGCATCCTTAACTTCAGGCTATAGGATCTGCATCCGAAAGAGGGATGCGAGAAGGATGGGACAATACCTCAGACTGAGAGGCCCTTTGAAGGTCCCGCCTCTCGGGGGAGGGGTATAAGGGTGAATTTTTGATGGATGGTGGGTTCACCAGGAAACTTTTAGGTGGCAGTTTCCATGCCTAGGTTGATGATAGATTTGATGTGTTCATTTTGTACTTTAATCATTCAATTTCTAAGTTTGGCCAAGATGAATCTAAACTATTCTATATGCCAATGCTGATTTTTATGGATACAAAAAATATGAATAAATACTAAACATAGAGAATGTGCCTAATGGGACAGAACATACCTGATTCTGGATGTCTGATGAATATTTTGAGTTTTGTAGCAGTCCAGATCATCTCGAATCGTACATAATCGTCTGATATTTCACAAAATCATCTCAAATCATAGTCGGTCATCTGAGAACAGACGAAATTGTCTAAGATCTGACGAATTCATCAGAAACCTGCAATCACAAAAACAAATACAAAATACCAAATATGCAACTGCAGAAGCAAAGGAGAATGATAGAAATAACAACAAACATACCTAAATAATAGATTCAAATAACAAATGAGAAAAATGCAATAGATTTAATGATTGATTTTAACTTTATCATGCGGTTATGCTAAATGAGATGAAATCCAAGATGCATAAATATAATAACTAAGATAATATATAAAGGAATGCAAAAAATGATAAAGAGATGCAAAATCTAGACTCTGATTACCCCCAATCTAGACTACAGTTGGGATCACCTCCAATCGTACGAGATCGTCTGCGCTCCTCGACAAGATCGTCCAAAATCGCCTGGAATCGCTTGCGACGATCCGAGCTAGATTTGACTAAAAAATAGTAAAGTTCCTACAAGAAAACATGAAATACATAATGCAAATGATGGTGCGGGGATGCTCTAAGGTGTGTGGAAGTTTGGGGGGTTTAAGCAAAGTTTCAGGAAGAGAGTCAGGGGGATAAACTGAGAAAATCTCAATTTATATAGGATTAGGGAGAGGTTAGGAGGTTGGAGATCATCCCAAATTGGGAGATATCCAATGGGGGAGATTCTAATTGCATAGACATGCTTTCTACCCAGGTTAGAGGAGCTTTTGGAATAGAAGCTAAGTATGAAAATTTGGTTTTGGAATGAAATTTTCTGGAAGTTCTGTTCCAGATGAATTCGTTAGATCTGGGACGATTTCATCTAATCTATGATGATATCGTCCAACGGTCAAAACAAATCCTAAAAATGGCATGGAAAATGAGGAAAGCGGGTAACAGGCGATTTAATGGGCAGTTTAGGTTAAAATTCAAATTTTAATCTTTTACTAAGGTTTAACTGCGCCAATTTTAGGGTGCTACATTTTGCCCCCTCTTTAGCGAATTTTCTGAAGAAAATGTGTTAAAGACGAGTTCTTCCTGTTTTATGAGAAAGCAAAAATGTACTCAATTTTCTAGACGACGATTCTAGGTCGAATCGTACGAATGCTAACTATGGTGCCCCCTCCGTGTTTTTACCCAAATCGACAGTTTGAGGTAAAAGCACGAAAAAGCAAAAAAAAAAAAAAAGAATGTTGTTTTTAAATAAAATTAAGAAAAATAGGGTAAAACCCTAATTCATTTTTACTGTTCATTTTTACTGGTTTTAAATATCTACAGGCAAAAAATGGTGGAGATAGCACACCGATCGACAGAGGTCCGGCGCGGGCTACAGGTAAGGATCTAATCCTAGTAAATTAGGTTTGAATTTAATTTGTGCAATTTTTTGTTTTAAATTTTGATTGTTTGGGGCATCGCGGCCGTTTTTAGGCCATCAATGATGTCGGGATGAAATCGTCCCTATTTCGTCGAAATCGTCCCTAGATCGTCGATTTCGTCAGAGGGCAAAATCAGTGAACTAGGGGTGATCTCGTCCAACAAGGGGCGATCCCCAAGTTGCAAAATTGAAGATAATTTCTTGCTACAAAGGATGATCTTATCCAATTTGGGACGATATCATTCAATGGTGGACAATATCATCATTTTTATGAAAATTTGCTTTTTTTGAAATGCATTTAATTGATTTGAAAAATTGGTTTATTAATGAAATTTTGTTGTTTTATTATTTTTTTTACAGAGGGGATTACTAAATAGTCAGGAATGGAAATATGGCGGGCTGAGAGACGACTTGGCCACTCTTGATTAGGAAGAGCATGACCAACTAGCACAGGTCAGTTTATAGCATGTGGCAGAGATGCCACAAGTATCAATGGACATGGGGCTACTAACATCCCTAGCAGAGAGGTGGTATCCGGGGTCATCTTGCTTTTGGTTACCAACATGGGAGATGGCTCCCACTCTAGAGGATGTATGGAGGATCATGAGGATCCACATACAAGGATGGTTGATGATGCCTACAACCAATCAAGGCCAGGCAATGATGAGATTGATCAGAGACCTGAGCTTTGCCTTGGAGAAGGGCGAGGTGAACATCAAGTCTCTGAGGCAGATGCCTGAGGCATCTAGGCTGACTTGGGTTTTGGTAGGGGTGGTAGGTGGATTACTGCTGTGCCACCAGAGTGGGTGTAGATTACCATGGCTCCTCTCAGATGTGATCTACGATATGAGAGACCACAGATACAAGTTTGCATGGGGAAGCTTTGTACTATGCCGCTTGTATATGATATTGCATGGGGTCGTATACAAGGGAGGTCAATTTCTGGTCTTGACATCGCTACTATAGGATTGGTGTTGGGAGCACATCATGGTATGGATGCCCGTAGGGCTCCCACTGATAGGAGTTTATCGAGAGAGACCCCAAGTTTTCTACTGGTGGCTATAGAGGGGGTCACAATGGAAGATAGATCTATCGATGTCATGAAGGTTGCTGGATGACCTCATCCTAGACTAGATCACTTGGAGGCCATGGTGAGAGCACCCTGAGTTGGTAGAGTATGGGTAGGAGCTAGCTCGCTTCAGGTGAGTCTGCTGGCTAAGGATGGAGCGGGGAGAGGTAGACCTCCATCGCTATGATCGGGTGCTACGACAATTTGGTCTATAGTAGGGGATCCTTTCTCTCAGGGATTACGAGTACTCCTAGACTATCTAGGATAGTACCACACTGAGTGGGGCTCCAGACATGCAGTGGTTCTGGAGTCAGGACACAGATGATGCCCCCATCCAGCTAGTGGATGGTGATGATGTTGGGGTTATCGATGGATACGATGCCTGGTATGTAGGCATATGCCCTCCTTGGATGACAAGGGCACAATATCCAATGCATGCCATGGTGCATTATATGGGGAGGTAGTGCCAGGATGTTATTAAGGCAGCGTGGGGTCATGGCGGGAGAGAGTAGTGACTGTCTCCATAGGAGAGATGCCAGATGATGGCACGGGATCCATAGAGACCATAAAAAATAGGGAGGAGGGAGGAGAGACTCCCTTATCAGTAGGGGGAGAGACCGCCATCATCTGATAAGGTCAAGGGTGTCAAGGTAGGGGAGAGCAGCGAGACAGTAGCTCTTCAGGCTGAGGTTACCCACCTCCGGGATTAGGTGCAGACACTACAGGATGAGGCTACACATCTCAGAGCTCGGGGCGGAGGTAAAAATAGAAAATCTTAGTTTATATAGGATTAGGGAGATGTTAGGAGGTTGGAGATCATCCAAAATTGGGAGATCTCCAACGGATGAGATTCTAATTGCGTAGACATGCTTTCTACCTAGGTTAGAGGAGCTGTTGGAATAGAAGCTAAGTATGAAAATTTGGTTTTGGGATGAAATTGTCTAGACGTTCTGTTCCAGATGAATTCGTTAGATCTGGGATGATTTCATCTAATCTACGATGATATCATCCAACGGTCAAAACAAATCCTAAAAATGGCATGGAAAATGAGGAAAGCGGGTAACAGGCGGTTTAATGGGAGTTTGGGTTAAAATTCAAATTTTAATCTTTTACTAAGGTTTAACTGTGCCAATTTTAGGGTGCTACATTTTGCCCCCTCTTTAGCGGATTTTTTGAAGAAAATGCATTAAAGATGAGTTCTTCCCATTTTATGAGAAAGCAAAAATGTACTCAATTTTCTAGACGACGGTTCTAGGTCGAATCGTACGAATGCTAACTATGGTGCCCCCTCCGTGTTTTTACCCAAATCGACAGTTTGAGGTAAAAGCACGGAAAAGCAAAAATAAAAAAAAAGAATGTTGTTTTTAAATAAAATTAAGAAAAATAGGGTAAAACCCTAATTCATTTTTACTGGTTTTAAAGCTGTGTGGGAAAAAAATGGTGGAGATAGCACATCGATCGACAGAGGTCCGACGCGGGCTACGGGTAATGATCTAATCCTAGTAAATTAGGTTTGAATTTAATTTGTGAAATTTTTTGTTTTAAATTTTGATTGTTTAAGGCATCACGGCCGTTTTTAGGCCGTCAATGATTTCAGGATGAAATCGTCCCTATTTCGTCGAAATCGTCCCTAGATCGTCAATTTCGTCGGAGGGCAAAATCAGTGAACTAGGGGTGATCTCGTCCAACAAGGGGCGATCCCCAAGTTGCAAAATCGAAGATGATTTCTTCCTATAAAGGATGATCTTATCCAATTTGGGATGATATCATCCAATGGTGGACGATATCATCATTTTTATGAAAATTTGCTTTGTTTGAAATGCATTTAATTGATTTGAAAAATTGGTTTATTAATGAAATTTTGTTGTTTTATTGTTTTTTTTACAGAGGGGATTACTAAAGAGTCAGGAATGGAAATATGGCAGGCTGAGAGATGACTTGGCCACTCTTGATTAGGTAGAGCATGACCAACTAGCACAGGTCAGTTTATAGCATGTGGCAGAGATGCCATAAGTATCGACGGACATGGGGCTACTAACAGCCCTAGCAGAGAGGTGGTATCCGGGGTCATCTTTCTTCTGGTTACCAATAGGGGAGATGGCTCCCACTCTAGAGGATGTATGGAGGATCATGAGGATCCACATACAAGGACGGTTGATGATGCCTATAGCCAATCAGGTCCAGGCAATGATGAGATTGATCAGAGACCTGAGCTTTGCCCTGGAGAAGGGTGAGGTGAACATCAAGTCTCTGAGGCAAATGCCTGGGGCATCTAGGCTGACTAAAGTTTTGGTGGGGGTGGTAGGTGGCTTACTGCTGTGCCACCAAAGTGGGTGTAGATTACCATGGCTCCTCTCAGATGTGGTCTACGATATGAGAGACCACAGATACAAGTTTGCATGGGGAAGCTTTTTACTATGCCGCTTGTATATGATCTTACATGGGGTCGTATACAAGGGAGGTCAATTTTTGGTCTTGACATCGCTACTATAGGATTGGTGTTGGGAGCACATCATGGTATGGATGTCGGTAGGGCTCCCATTGATAGGAGTTTATCGAGAGAGACGCCAAGTTTTCTACTGGTGGCTTTAGAGGGGGTCACAATGGCAGATTGATCTATTGATGTCATGAAGGTTGCTGGATGACCTCATCCTAGACTAGATCACTTGGAGGCCATGGTGAGAGCACCCCGAGTGAGTAGAGGATGGGCAGGAGCTAGCTTGCATCAGGTGAGTCTGCTAGCTGAGGATGGAGTGAGGAGAGGTAGACCTCCATCGCTACGATCAGATGCTATGACAATTCGGTCTATAGTAGGGGATCCCTTCTCTCAGGGATTACGAGTACTCCTAGACTATTTAGGATAGTACCACACTGAGTGGGGCTCTAGACATGCAGTGGTTCTAGAGTCAGGACACAGATGATGCCCCCATCCAACTAGTGGATGGTGATGACGTTAGGGTTATCGATGGATATGATGTCTGGTACATAGGCATCTGCCCTCCTTGGATGACGAGGGCACAAGATCCAATGCATGCCATGGTGCATCAGATGGGGAGGTAGTGCCAGGATGCTATTAAGGTAGCTTGGGGTCATGGTGGGAGAGAGCAGTGATTGTCTCCATAGGAGAGATGCCAGATGATGGCACGGGATCCATAGAGACCACAACAAATAGGGAGGAGGGAGGAGATACTCCCTTCTCAGTAGGGGGAGAGACCACCATCACCTGATAAGGTCAAGGATGTCGAGGTAGGGGAGAGCAATGAGACAACAGCTCTTCGGGCTGAGGTTACCCGCCTTCGAGCTCAGGTGTAGATGCTACATGATGAGGCTACACATCTCAGAGCTCGAGGTAGAGGTAAAAATAGAAAATCTTAGTTTATATAGGATTAGGGAGATGTTAGGAGGTTGGAGATCATCCCAAATTGGGAGATCTCCAACGGGGGAGATTCTAATTGCATAGACATGCTTTCTACCCAGGTTAGAGGAGCTATTGGAACAGAAGCTAAGTATGAAAATTTGGTTTTGGGACGAAATTGTCTGGACGTTCTGTTCCAGATGAATTTGTTAGATCTAGGATGATTTCATCTAATCTACGATGATATCGTCCAACGGTCAAAACAAATCTTAAAAATGGCATGGAAAATGAGGAAAGCGGGTAACAGGCGGTTTAATGGGCGATTTGGGTTAAAATTCAAATTTTAATCTTTTACTAAGGTTTAACTGCGCCAATTTTAGGGTGCTACATTTTGCCCCCTCTTTAGCGTATTTTTTGAATAAAATGCGTTAAAGACGAGTTCTTCCCATTTTATGAGAAAGCAAAAATGTACTCAATTTTCTATATGATGATTCTAGGTCGAATCGTACGAATGCTAACTATGGTGCTCCCTCCGTGTTTTTACCCAAATCGACAGTTTGAGGTAAAAGCACGGAAAAGCAAAAATAAAAAAAAAGAATGTTGTTTTTAAATAAAATTAAGAAAAATAGGGTAAAACCCTAATTCATTTTTACTATTCATTTTTATTGGTTTTAGAGCTCTGCAGGCAAAAAATGGTTGAGATAGCACACCGATCGACAGAGGTCCGGCGCGGGCTACGGGTAAGGATCTAATCCTAGTAAATTAGGTTTGAATTTAATTTGTGCAATTTTTTGTTTTAAATTTTGATTTTTTGGGGCATCGCAGCCGTTTTTAGGCTGTCAATGATGTCGGGATGAAATCGTCCCTATTTTGTTGAAATCGTCCCTAGATCGTCGATATCATCGGAGGGCAAAATCAGTGAACTAGGGGTGATCTCGTCCAACAAGGGGAGATCCCCAAGTTGCGAAATCAAAGACGATTTCTTCCTATAAAGGATGATCTTATCCAATTTGGGACGATATCATCCAATGGTGGACGATATCATCATTTTTATGAAAATTTGCTTTGTTTGAAATGCATTTAATTGATTTGAAAAATTGGTTTATTAATGAAATTTTGTTGTTTTATTGTTTTTTTTACAGAGGGGATTACTAAAGATTCAGGAATGGAAATATGGCGGGCTGAGATATGACTTGGCCACTCTTGATTAGGCAGAGCATGACCAACTAGCACAGGTCAGTTTATAGCATGTGGCAAAGATGCCACAAGTATCGACGGACATGGGGCTACTAATAGCCCTAGCAGAGAGGTGGTATCCGGGGTCATCTTGCTTCTGGTTACCAACAGGGGAGATGGCTCCCACTCTAGAGGATGTATGGAGGATCATGAGGATCCACATACAAGGACGATTGATGATGCCTACAGCCAATCAGGGCCAGACAATGATGAGATTGATTAGAGACCTGAGCTTTGCCCTGGAGAAGGGCGAGGTGAACATCAAGTCTCTGAGGCAGATGCCTGGGGCATCTAGGCTAACTCAAGTTTTGGTAGGGGTGGTAGGTGGCTTACTGCTGTGCCACCAGAGTGGGTGTAGATTACCATGGCTCCTCTCAAATGTGGTCTACGATATGAGAGACCACAGATACAAGTTTGCATGGGGAAGCTTTTTACTATGCCGCTTGTATAAGATCTTACATGGGGTCGTATACAAGGGAGGTCAATTTTTGGTCTTGACATCGCTACTACAGGATTGGTGTTGGGAGCACATCATGGTATGGATGCCGGTAGGGCTCCCACTGATAGGAGTTTACCAAGAGAGACCCCAAGTTTTCTACTGGTGGCTATAGAGGGGGTCACAATGGCAGATAGATCTATCGATGTCATGAAGGTTGCTGGATGACCTCATCCTAGACTAGATCACTTGGAGGCCATGGTGAGAGCACCCCGAGTGGGTAGAGGATGGGCAAGAGCTAGCTCGCATCAGGTGAGTCTGCTGGCTAAGGATGGAGCTGGAAGAGGTAGACCTCCATCGCTACGATCGGGTGCTACGACAATTCGGTCTATAGTATGGGATCCATTCTCTCAGGGATTATGAGTACTCCTAGACTATCTAGGATAGTACCACACTGAGTGGGGCTCCAGACATGCAGTGGTTCTGGAGTCAGGACACAGATGATGCCCCCATCCAGCTAGTGGATGGTGATGACATTGGGGTTATCGATGGATACGATGCCTGTTATGTAGGCATCTGCCCTCCTTGGATGACAAGGGCACAAGATCCAATGCATGCCATGGTGCATTAGATGGGGAGGTAGTGCCAAGATGTTATTAAGGCAGCGTGGGGTCATGGCGGGAGAGAGTAGTGACGGTCTCCATAGGAGAGATGCCAGATGATGGCACGGGATCCATAGAGACCACAACAAATAGGGAGGATGGAGGAGAGACTCCCTTCTCAGTAGGGGGAGAGACCACCATCACCTGATAAGGTCAAGGGTGTCGAGGTAGGGGAAAGCAGTGAGACAGTAGCTCTTCAAGCTGAGGTTATCTGCCTTCGGGCTCAGGTGCAGACACTACAGGATGAGGCTACACATATTAGAGCTCGGGGCGGAGGAGAGAGCATGCTGGAGTTGGCATAGTCTATGGCTTAGACTACATTCTATCGGGGAGCATACTACCAGATGGTTCTATAGAGCTAGAGGTTATAGATACCAGCTGACATTACGTTGTCGATCAAGATGGGGTCATCTAGGACATTGTCATGATCGATGTTGAGGACCTACGACACAGGGCAGACTCTGATGGGGCCTCATCCTCCACCTCAGGGCGGGAGAGGAGATGAGGCTGAGAGCTCGAGGGCTTCTCGAGACTAGATGCTCACTGCATAGAGATTGTATTTGCTATTATATATTTTTTGAGAGGATTGAGTACGTCAGGCTATTGATTGTGGCATACCAGTCCAGTTTTGATATGATTTACATAATTTGTTGATATATATATATGGTCTTTGTGATGATATGACTTGTGTAAATGTTGTATGATGCTTTAACGTTGAATTTTGCAATTGATTATTGATGATTCATGTAATTATGTATTTTAGAAATATTATAATTTTATGTCATGTTGTAAAATTTAAATGAAATAATCTGATGTAAACAATTGGTTGTTTTGGTGTGATTTGATGAAAAATAAAAGGGACTTCTAACAATAATTTCAAAGGACATTGTCGTTATTATAGACCATTGTCAAGCTAATCCCAGTATAAAAATATTGCTAAAAGTAAAAGAATGCTTAAGAGATTGTCTTAAGACTTTGTGTTGTGATGGTGATGATTTGTTTTCATATTTTCATAAAAATAGTATGCGTGAGATTCTAAAAGAAATATGTTTTTGCTAGGCATAAATACTAAAAGAAATTATACCATGGTTGCAAAATTGAATGTTGACATAATGACATGAAATAGAATAAGTGTTCGTTCGTTTTAAAGCACAATTGTGTAACATAATGATGTAATTCATATGTTTTTATGAATTTGTTTAAAATAAATGGAAAATAAAATTAGAACAATGGTTTGCACTAGGCATAGAATTATAGGTATAGATATATACCATCATCACGAAATCCAAAGAAGAAATTGATATTTTAGTTTTATTGCATGATTGATTTTTGATTTTTGATAAACAAAAAATAATAATATGAACGACTTTATTTTCTAGATTTTTTAATAGGTTGTTTAAAATAATTTTGGATTTTTGAAAACAATGTATGTAATTGTGTTTATACTAAACAGATGTTCTGAAATAAGAATAAAATTTATTCCAAAAGAGTTGTAGAAATATTTTAAATTATCTCAAAGACAAATGTAGATTTGTAAGGAACCCTCATGTGCATATGTGAGTTCATTGCTGATCTTGATTTATCATAATGATAGAGAATCTCTCAAATACAAATGTTTGGGCAATTGTATTGTTCATTCACCAATTTTGAGCAAGAAATTTTGATACAAGTAATTTTGACTTAACCAAATGAATGTTCGTTGACCATGATTTATATGCATGTAACTGTACCAGACTACTGTGTAAGTTAGGTTATCAAGATCTCATAAGCTAACATAGGTCTATACAAAAAAATGTCGCTAATGTGATAGACATATCGCCATGCTAGGAATTACCCAAGTCCAAGCGGGTTGGGCACAAACCACCTGTTATGGGGCTTACCTCACAGTTTTCGAATAATTGAGAATTCCAGGGATTCAAGCTCATTCACCCTTCTTTTATTTTCAAGGGCTAGGGAAAGGATTTTGTTGCTTTTGCTTTTGCTTTTCTCTTTTCTCTTTCTTTTTTTTGTATTTTTTTGTATTTTTGCTTGATATTGAGATAATGCTGAAATATTGCTGTGATGATACAAAATAATATTTTTCTTTTTATCTTTTTCTTGGACTTTTCTTTTTCTTCTTATGCTAGGGATACTTTCTCAGATTAGCTGTAGAGCAAGGGATTTTTATTCTGGGTAAGGGTGAGCTTGTCCTTTTGTCAATTCTCAAAGATTATAGACCATGTGCATGATAGGATAGCAAGGGAAACTTTTCGCTCAAGAAACCACTTCTACTATGTAGCATCATATTGAATTTGCAATGAAATCATTTTAATATGAAGAGATGTATTTGGTTCAAGTAAATAACAAGATCAGTTCTCTATGCTCAAAAATTTATTTAATTCAATTGTGGACTTTGATATAAGAGAGATTAATAATCATACAAAATAAAATCAAGATATTTATTCATGTGAATGTGAATGTGCGGGATTCCAAATAAATGCTAATTTATCCAAAATAATTGAAAATATAATTGCAATACTTCAAGAATTGACAGGTATGAAAATAAAATATGTTTTTGAAGATTTTGACGATTTTGATGTTTTTATATTTTGATTTTGATTGATGAATTGCAAGAAGAAATACTATTACTATTTTTTTGAAATTTTACTAAAATGAAACAATATGCAAAATACACAATATATATAAATGATGAAAAAGGACCAAATGTTATGCATAATAACGCTTAAGATGCATAATGTTCATAGGTTCTTTAAGATCTTTACCATCTAAGGTAGCTAATCGATATGCTCCCGATCCAAATTTAGCAGTGATGACATATGCTCCGAGCCAATTGGGCTCAAATTTACCTTTAAGGTCTTTAGTTGCATTAGTATTTTTCTGATTTTCTTTTAAGACAAGGTCATCGATCTCAAAGGATCGCTAATGAACTTTCTTGAGGTATGCTCTCTTAAGCTTGTTTTGGTAGGCACGAAGATGCTCCAAAGCATTGATGTGCTTTTTGTCTAGGAGCTCCAGCTAACTAAATCTGCCAGCACGATATTCATATCCTACTTCAGTATATTGAAGTAGTAGAGCTAAAGAAGGAACTTCTAATTCAAGGGAAAAACAACTTCAACACCATAAACCAAGACAAAAGGTGAAGTGCCTGTGGGGGTACGAACGCTAGTTCGATAAGCTCACAAATCCGGATATAATTGGATGTGCCAATCTTGATAAGATTTATTGACTAGTCTTTTGAGGATTTTAATTAGTGTTTTATTAGATGCTTCTGCTTGGCCATTACCCTGAGGATAATATGGAGTGGACCAACGATGTTGAATTTTATATTTTTGACACAATTTTTTGAAATCTTTATTTTTGAAACAAGTTCCATTATCTGAGATGGGATTTGCAGGAATTTCGAACCTACAAATAATTTGATTAAAAATAAATTTGGAAACTTGGGTTCCAGTGCAAGAAGCTAAAGGCATAGCTTCAACCCACTTCGTGAAATACTCAATGGCGGTTATGATGAATTTGTGTCCATCGGATGACACAGGGTTGATTTTTCCAATGATTTCTAATCCCCATTTTGAAAAGGGCCAAGGAGATGAAATAGCCTACAGTTCTTGTGTAGGCGCATGGACAAAGTCAACTTGTTTCTGGAACTTGTCGCAATGTCGCATATAATTATGTGCATCATTTTCCATGGTAGGCCAAAAATATCCTTTCCTAAGGAGCTTCTTAGAAATGGTGCTACCACTAAAATGTCCCCCACAATATCCATTGTGGGCTTCACTCAAAGCTGATTTAGATTCTGCTAGATTCAAACATCTCAGTAATATGCCTTCAAAAGATCTCCTATACAAGGTATTACCAATAATCATGAAGTGACTTGCTCGTCTACATAATAACCTACGTTGGTTGCTATTACAACCTTCAGGAAAGGTCCCATTTTGAAGAAAATTAAATATATCAGTGTACCAATGTTCAGGAGTAGTTTCGTTTATTAGAAACACATCCAAAGGTTCTAAGCATGATTTTCTTGAAGCGGGTTCTTGGAGTCAACGAATAATTATGGTAGCATATTCATCATCTAAATCCAAGGGCAAAAGAGATGCAGCTGCAGCCATAGCATCGACCTCACGATTGCTAGTTTGAGGAATAACTTCCAAGGTAACTTGATCAATCAAAGATAATAATTGTAAGACATATGCTTTATATGGGTGTAATTTATCATCTCTGGTCTGATAAACATCATTGATTTGATTTATGACAAGTTGAGAATCACTAAAAACCAATAAATTTTTAATTTTTAGTGCCAAGGTAGCTCGTAATCCAAGGATAAGAGCTTCATATTCAACAGTGTTATTGGTACAAACAAATGTTAGTTTGAAGGACAGAGGTATAAGATGTTTCTATAGAGATATTAAAATAATACCTGCACTAGCCCCACTCATACATCAGGCTCCGTCAAAGTATAGGGACCATTTCTCTGGATGGACTGCCTCTAGTTTAAGGCATTCATCAGGAAACTCAATGATGAGGGGATGGGTAGAATCTAAGGGTGTAGTGGCTAATTTATTTGCTATGATTTGACCTTTAACAAACTTTTATCCTATAAACATGAGTTCAAACTCGCTTAGCGTAAGAACCCACTTTCTTTGTGTGACCAGATAAGTACGGTTGACTCATGAGATATCGCAAAGGGTCGAATTTGGCAATAACATACGTTTTATGGCTGAGCATATAATGTCATAGTTTTTTTGTAGAAAATACGACTGCTAAACATAACTTCTCTAATACGGTATAGTGAGTTTCATAACTGATTAAGGTCCTGCTAATGTAATAATTAGCACGTTCTTTCTTCTCATCGTCAAGCTAAGATAACATAGCTCCTAAGGCAAAATCGAAAGTAGAAATGTACAAAATAAATGGACGATCAGATCTAGGTGGGGAAAGCACCGATGTTTTAAGGATATATTGTTTGAGGAGTTCGAATGCTTCTTGACATTCATCGTCCCAATGAAAAGAGACATATTTCTTAAGAAGCTTAAGAAAAGGTCTGATTTTGTCTGCCAACTTATCAATAAAGCGACGAATAGCCTGAAGCTTACCTTGTATACTTCATAATTCTGATATATTTGTGGGTGTGGGCATATCAGTGATAGCCGCGATCTTGAGAGGGTCAATTTCAATGCCACGTAAAGAAACTATAACCCCCAATAATTTATCGAACTTAACTTCGAATATACATTTGGCTGGATTTAGTCGGATAAGATATTCCCTTAACTGATCAAATACTTTTCTCAAGTCATTTAAATGATCATCTTCTTTGATGGAATGAGCTATAATATCGTCTACATAATCATGTAGAATATTATGCATCATATCATGAAAGATATAAGTCATAGCGCATTGATAAGTTGCACCTACATTCTTTAAACCGAATGGCATCACTTTCCAACAAAAGGTTCCCCAAGGGGTAGTAAAGGCTGTTTTAGCCTGATCTTCAGGAGCTATCCTGATCTTATTATAACCAAAAAATCCATCCATTAGGGATATCATTCCGCTCCCAGTAGTAAAATCAATGATCTGATCCATGTTGGGAAGAGGAAAATCGTCTTTAGGGCATGCATCATTAATATCTCTAAATTCTATGCAAACCCTAACTTTGGTAGCTTCTTTCTTAGTTACTGGAACTAAATTTGAGATCCATTCAGACATAATCAATGGCTTGTATAAAAATAACCTTCAAGAGTTTTTCTAATTCTCCTTTGACTAGTAAGGCCACTTTAGGATGCATTTTTCTAAGTTTACATTTAACAGGTTTAGCATCCGGATGAACTACTAGGTGATGCATAACTACAGAAGGGTCTAAACCTAGAATATCTTCATATGTCCAAGAAAAAACATCTTCATATTTTTTAAGGAATGCAATGTATTTATCTTGTTTTTCTTGACTCAATTCTGATCCAATGTTGATTATGTGAGGGTTTTCTTTGGTTCCAATGTTAATTTTTATGATGTTTTCTACTTCCATATGTAGATCTATCTCAAAATTATGTGGGGTGGGTGAAACACCTAATTCTTGTAATTCTTCCAAAGTTAGATTGGATAATTCGTCTTGAGGAGTCATGGCTTCAATCTAGGCTATACTAGGTATAGAGCCATCAAAATAAAATCCATTATGTAACAATTCCTCAATGGAGACATCATGAAAGATATCCCCCTCCAACTCGTCGTCGGATTCGGAAATCATCACAGGGTAAGCTATGGATAACATATTACATGTAAGAGGCTTATTCATTAAATGCAAGACATCCCGATTATCCAGATAATCTTGGTAACATATGAGGTGGTCATTATCCTCGAATGGGAAAGGCTGACCTTTACTAGGAAATAGGCCCACACCACATCGAACAGTCCATGGTTCTACCTCAAAAGGTTATTTCATACCATTCTAGAAAGGTCCCAAACCTTTCCCTTTATATCCCAATTTAAGCATTATAGGCTTAGCTTTAATATACTCATTAGCAAAATAGCATCTAGCATATCCATCATAATGTGTCTTGATGTTTCTAGGTATTCTTCCCAGTCATATCCCTTATAAATAAAAGCACAACTCTTGACTTGGCAGATACTTCCCATAGGCTGTGGGAGGCCCAAGGTACGATGAGAGGGTGGGAGTTTATTTAAAATAAGGGAATATTGCATGGTAGTGTTTGTTTTTTCTGATATAAGAATTTTAGATAAATCGGGTAAGAGCTCATCAGTAAGAGCATAAGATGTAGAAGGAACATTTCCTACATCGTCGGATGTGGAAAGGATGCCTGTAGTGGATGTAGATGTTATAGAGATATCGATGGATGAGTCTATAGGTATGGAAGTTATAGGAGTAAAACAAGAAGCATTGGTTTTAGTTTTAGGATCTTTTCAAGGTCCTAATGTGGTTTGTTCGAAATATGGTTGAGCTATATGTAGAGGTGTAGTTGAAAGAGTAGATGATGTTATGGGTGTGTGTTTCACACGTTTGGGTGGATGATGAGAATTAGGATGTGTGGATGATAGAGAAGGACAAAATTGAACTCCAACAGGTTCTACCAAAGCACACATATCAAAGGGTCTAGGATCACCATGAATGGTAACCAAATGATTTTAAAATTCAAATTTAACACACTGATGTAAAGTGGAGGGAACAGCTCACATCGCGTTGATCCAAGGGTGACCCAAAAGTATATTGTATGATGTAGGACAATGTACAATAAACATGATCATGTCTAAGGTTCTAGGACCAACTTGTAAGGGGATAGTAATAACTACACATGTTTCTTGTGTTTCGTCATTGAAGGCTTTTATGATCATATCAGTTCTTTTCATTTCGTCACTTCTAAACCCAAATATTTGGTAGAAGTCAAAAGTGCATATGTTTAAAGATGAACCATTATCAATAAAGACTTGTTTAACTACTATATCCCCAATTAGGGTAGTAATATATAAGGGGTTATCCTTATGTAAACTATGTTGTGGTATATCTCTATCTCGAAAGTCAATACAATCGAATTCTCGAGTTATGATAGTATTGGACATGGCTTCAGGTTGAATATTTTGTGGTACCATCATCTGGATTAATGTGAGCATTCATTCATCCCTATGGGTAGGAGAAGACCTTAAAATATCCAAAAGGGATATTCTAGCTGTAGTATTTTATAATTGTTCATTAATATTGTAAGGAGGATTAGGTTGAACATTAGGCGCATGATTCCATTTATTGGGATTTTTCAAAACAAATGGAGCTGATCCATCATTCTGAGTTTGATCCTATTGATATTTTTGAGCCTACTGTTTGGTAACGGCTCCGATGGTACCTACAATATTATTTTGCGGATGATGAATGGGCCTTGGTATAGTGTTTATGGCTTGTTCATTAGAAAGTATTTGGTGCTAAGATGGTCGAGTAGTGACTCTTCTAGGAAATGGTTCTTTCGGAACCATAGAGTTTGTGATGGGTTGAACAACATCTGATTCATCTTTGAAACTATTTGATTGATTTGAGGTGATTCCCATGTCACTTTCAGTCTCATATTCGGTATCACTAAGATCAAGTGTCTGAATATTATGTAGAGGTCTGGTTGTAACCATGGATAAATTTGTGTCAAATATTTATGGATCGTGAACAGGTAATTGTCCACTAATAGTTCCTACATATTGGGTAGGAGGGGTAACATTATGATGCTCAATTTGATTAGCCACCTCTTTACCATGCTTTGGTAAAGGATGTTGAAATATGTCCAATGACTGATTGACATTCTGATTCTGATTTTGAGGAATGTTCTTTTGAGCATTATTAGGAGGATTTTGTTTAGGTTGAAAGGCTTGCACCTCCATCTCATTGTTATTAATCAGGTATTGTATTTTATGTTTTAATATTTTACAAGAGTTGGTAGCATGTCCAAGTCCTCTATGGAAATCACAATGTAAATCAACTCTGTATCCGTGTATAGTTGGATCAGGTTCCCAGATATTTGGTAATTGAATCAAACCTCGTGCTAATAGTTGCGGGAGAATGGTTGATAAAGGTTGATTTAAACTGGTAAATTCTCGGGGTGGTTTATCAGGAGGTTTCAATATGAACTTCTCTATTGTTTTTGTAGTATTAACACTGGCAATGTTTCTGCTATCAGTGACTCCATCACCCACAACTTGTTTATTTTTATATTGATTTCTTGATGTTTTCTCATCATCTTTCTTTTAAGTTGACCTCTCCTAACAAGAGCATCTTCCACTCTTCGAGCTAAATCTATAGCTTGATCGAAGGTGGTCAAGGTAGCAGTTGATAATTCATAGGATAGTTGTTCTTGTAAATTATTGATAAAGATATCCAACATTTCCCGATATGTTAACACAAAGTGTAATTTTCCTATCAACTACCTCCATCGAGCTAAGAAGTCAGCAAAACACTCATATTTGTCTTGTTTTAGGTTGTACAAATCTTTAATGGTTACATGCCTTTTGATATAGGCACTAAATTAATGCACAAAAGACTCGGTGGTTTCTTTGAAATTCCTCAAAGAATGAGTGGGTAGTTGATAATACCACTCCAATGCCATCCCTCCTAAAATTTTTGGGAACATCTTTAGTAATAACAAGTCATCATGTGATATATCATGACATGCTATCCTAAACATACGAAGATGCTCTATGGGATCTTCGGTTCCTTTGTATATAGGTAGGATAGGCATAGGAAAGTGTTTGGGATATGGTTGTGCTACAACTATAGGATCTAGAGGCTGACTACACATCTCTCGATAATTGTACAAGAGATGGTAGGGATCTATTTGGTCCATGTGGGATACTAACTGTTTCATCATGGCTTCTAGATTACCAGTTTGTCCACCATATTGGTTCGATGGTACATGAGTATGGGATTTGTGAGCGTAGGATGGTGTGACGTAAGGATTAGATGCTATATTGCTATTATGCAAATGGTTGGTAGGAAGAGTATTATGAAGAAGATTTATTGTAGCATTATGTTGTATCCCAGATTGTTGGAAATTGGTATTTGGTTTTGTTTTATGCTTTTGTTGATTTGAGGTATATTGATCAATAGCTTGGCGAAATAGAGCAGTGAATGAAGGTTTCTTTTGTGTGGGAATAACCCTAGGCTTAGTAACAGGCACTCTAGGTGGTTGGGTAACCTATTGTTGTTGCGTGTTCTAGATTATAGCGGCCATAACCAAATTGGATGGTCCAACTTGATCACTTTCTTGATCAACGAAGGACAAGGGATTAGTGCATGCCTGATATATGTCTTCTAGGGTTTCTTGAGTGTCACTAATTTGATATTTATCCATATGGACTGCTCTATTAAGAGTTCCAATATTAGTATTGAGGAACTTCCAGAAATGTTCTATGTTCTCAAAAGTAACATCTCCTTCTGGAGATATTTTAGGGGATGAGGATCCTTCCTCTCTATCATTTTCTTTTTGTTCATTTCCTACAGCAAATTCTTCTTCTTTTTGGTCGAAGGTTCCTTCTTCCTGAATTGGGTCTTCAGGAAGGACATCTAGGTTATTTGCTGGTTTTCTTAACCAATCTTCTTCTACTTCAGTCTATTTTTCATTCCTGAGTCTAGTCATTATGTTTAAATTTAGATTTTAGCAAATATATATTAATATATTTGCAACAAATTTGGGAGGTATATATTTTAATTATATACCTACTATAATG
The DNA here is from genome assembly GCA_028583015.1 of Wollemia nobilis. Taxonomy (NCBI): domain Eukaryota; kingdom Viridiplantae; phylum Streptophyta; class Pinopsida; order Araucariales; family Araucariaceae; genus Wollemia; species Wollemia nobilis. The sequence goes on from JAQPPZ010016892.1 coordinate 24,223,425, forward strand.
TTTAAAAGAAAATGTTTTGATTCTCATTTTTGCTATGATTTTGTTTTGTTTTGTATTTTATTTTATTTATTTTTTTGTTTTTTTATGCTTATAAAGACAATAAACAGCACACTAAATGCAATAAATAACAATAATAAAAGAATATCTTAGTTTTCTATAAATAGTTTATAGATGTCATTGATAGGATCAAGTTCATCAGGAGTCATGAAATGCTTCTCTTCAAATTGGAAATGGTTTTTCAAGAAATTGATAAAGTGTGCTATAGTGATATTATCTGTTTCGGATTCTAATGTCTTGTAAAAATAGATCTCATGGCAATACTCTCGATATAACACAGCTCTAGGAACTCTATTCCATATTTGTCTATCTATAAGAACGACCTCTTGGTCCTCTATACGAGACAAAAAATTATGTACTACAACTGCATTATCAAGGTATTCCTCAAAGATGTACAATTCAGAATACACAAGGGCTCTCTTATCTGCTAACCACCTATGGCAAGCAATCTGAAGCTCATGATACAAGGTCACTTGATCGGGATCCAGGATTCTATCTAGGACAAACCTCTTGATTTGCCTAAGTTCAGTTGACCTAGATGAAATGAGATTCAATCTCCTATTAAGCTCGTCCCATAAAGGTGGGACTCTATATGTTTGAGATACTCTAAGAAAAGAATTAATCTCTATGGCTACTAATTTATTTTAAACATTAATGGTGACAACTCGTCTTTTATTATAATCTACCATCTAAATATGATATGCAATATTTGATTCTAAATGCATTTATGTTTTGTTTTTTTTTGGATTGACTTCAAAAGTTTTTTAGTTTTTCACGTCGGGTTCACCAAAATGTATCGCTCCAAATTTTTTGCATCCTTACCTTCAGGCTATAGGATCCGCGCCCAGAAGGGGGATGCGAGAAGGATGGGACAATACCTCGGAATGAGAGGCCCTTTGAAGGTCCCACCTCTCGGGGGAGGGGTATAAGGGTGAATTTTTGATGGATGGTGGGTTCACCAAGAAAATTTTAGGTGGCAGTTTCCACGCCTAGGTTGATGACAAGTTTGATGTGTTCATTTTGTACTTTAATCATTCAATTCCTAGGTTTGGCCAAGATGAATCTAAACTATTCTATATGCCAATGCTAATTTTTATGGATACAAAAAATATGAATAAATGCTAAACACAGAGAATGTGCCGAATGGGACAAAACATACCTGATTCTAGATGTTTGATGAAGATTCTGAGTTTTGTAACAGTCCAGATTGTCTTGAATCGTACATAATCGTCTGATATTTCATAGAATCATCTCAAATTATAATCGATCGTCTGAGATCAGACGAAATCATCTGAGATCAGACGGAATCGTATGAAACCTGCAATCACAAAAATAGATACAAAATACCAAATATGCAACTAAAAAAGCAAAGGAGAATGATAAAAATAACAACAAACATACCTAAATAATAGATTCAAATAACAAATGAGAAAAATGCAATAGATTTAATGATTGATTTTAACTTTATCATGTGGTTATGCTAAATGAGGTGAACTCCAATATGAATAAATATAATAACTAAGATAATGTAGAATGTAGAAAATCATAAAGAGATGCAAACTCTGGACTCTAATTGCCCCCAATCTAGACTATAGTTGGGATCACCTCCAATCATACGAGATCGTCTGCGCTCCTCAACAGGATCATATGAAATCGCCTGGAATATCTTGCAACGATCTGAGCTAGCTTCGACTGAAAAATAGTAAAGTTCTTGCAAGAAAACATGAAATACAGAATGCAAATGATGGTGTGGGGATGCTCTAAGGTGTGTGGAAGTTTGGGGGGTTTAAGCAGAGTTTCAGGCAGAGATTCAAGGGGATAAACTGAGAAAATATCAGTTTATATAGGATTAGGGAGAGGTTAGGAGGTTGGAGATCATATCAAATTGGGAGATATCCAACGGGGGAGATTCTAACTACGTAGACATGCTTTCTGCCTAAGTTAGAGGAGCTGTTGGAACAAAAGCTAAGTATGAAAATTCAGTTTTGGGACGAAATCGTCTGGATGTTCTGTTCTAGACGAATTCGTCAGATCTGGGATGATTTCGTCTAATCTGCGATGATATCGTCTAACGGTCAAAACAAATCCTAAAAATGATGCGAAAAATGAAAAAAATAGGTAACAGGCGGTTTAACGGGCGATTTGGGTTAAAATTCAAATTTTAATCTTTTACTAAGGTTTAACTGCGCCAATTTTAGGGTGCTACAACATCTATGTAAAATTTGAAACTACAATGGTTTGAATGTTAGACAATTTATATATTAAATGTTATGTTTTTAAATAAATTATTCAAAAATTATATTATATTAAAATATTCTCATAAATATATATATTTTTTAATATTTTAATCTATCTTATTTGTTATCATTTTTCAATATTCTATTTATTTCTCTCTCTTGCCTTTTTTTGTATGGATAAAATAATGAAAATTTCTAAAATTAACCTTACATTTATCTCTCTCCTTTGTTTTGTCAAATTTTTAAAAATTAAAACTTTGTTTTTCCTTGGTGGACCTAAGGGTAAAAACTTTGGAAGTCTAAAAAGAAGGTTCAAGGTTTGAATATTATGAAAGGTAGAGTTGTATATTTCACTTTAATCTGTTAGCATAAAAGTCCAATTTGATAATGAATAATCTATGGTCCTCTAGATGTTAAAAACTTTATTTTCCATGAAACTTATTATAATAAAAAATATAAAATGAAAAACATTTAAAAAAATAAAGTCAAGAGATTAAATATATATTTTTGATATACTAGAAATCTATAACTTGTAACATTATATCATTGCTCGTCATTTTTGCCACTATAACCTCTAGTTGCATCGAATAAAATTTTTAATGTAACCGATGGTGGTTGTGTGATATCCTTTTGGTATTACGAGGCCCAATTTTTTGAACCAGGGTCTCCACACTTCCATGAGAGTGCTTTGACCAAATGCCCTTGTACTTATTAAGAGATAAAAATTAATATGGTCTTCTTTCTACAAGTTATTTTTTATTTTTCTTTTTCTTTTTAATACATAAAAAAATTGACAACACCATTGGGTTTTTGCCACTATCAACCCTAAGCTATTGGGTTAGATGAAGTCAATAGGACCCTCCACCTTCTAAGGCATCAAACTGGAACAACCAACTAAAAAAAACTTGGCCACTACCATCAAGACTATCCTTTTTGGATATGCCATGTTTTGAATTTTAACCTCCCTAAAGAGAAGCCAAAGCCTTAACCACTACTTTGTCCTTGTCAAACTACAAGTTATTATTTTTAATAACATATTACTAAGATAAAATTTTCTTCCACTTTAATACTTAATTGAAAATAACCATGCTGCCTTAATTCCTCTAATTTTAAAGGTGGATGATTTCCTTAAAAATGAAACACCATTGAAAAATTGGATGAAGGTAAATGTAGGAGGTAAAAGTAATTTTACCTTTTTAAGACCATAGATTATATGAGACAACCTTTGTGATGTTTACCTAGTATATGGTTATCCAACCATATTTAAGTAATTAAAACATTGTTTATTAGTTACCTTTTAAAATTTAAACCTTAAACTATTATTCAAATTTTCAAACTATTAAGTATAATCTTCTTTCACCATCATCTTTTAAATTAAAATTTCAAATTTCTCAATCTAGAAGGGCACAAGTAAATTTAGATGCTTATGTTTTTATTTTTTTTTGGTTACATAGGAGAGTTGGCTACAGCCACTATTTTTAGTAACTGGCAGCGTAGGGTTCAAACCATAGGGATTGCAACCACCAAACCTATCTGTCTCATTAATTGAACCTATCCGTGTCCTTAATTGTTGACCACAGAAACAAGTAAATTCAGATGCTTATGTTGACAATAGTTGATTCCATCCTTACCAAAGTCTCTTATGTATGTCACAACGAGCCCCATTATATTCGTTCTCCCCTCCGCTCAAAACGGTTCCTAACTACCAATTTTAAACAACGAGGTCCTACTGTAACGGGGAGTAGGGAGTTTTTTTAGTTAACATAGAAAAAAATTTACATTCACAATTATTTTTTATTATTAAATAAGATTTTAATCTTGGACTCTGTCCTATAATCCTTACAACATCTAGTTTAAGTTAACATCGTGAAGTATAGAGTTCACTCATATTAAATAGTAAATGGAATTTGTAGGTTTTTAAGGAGGTGTTTATTTAAAAAATTTAATAATATTTTTTTAGCTATTAAAAATTAAATTAATAATTACCTGTCTCATGGGTATAGCTTAACAATTTAATATTTGAGGCTTTGATTCTTTTGAAGGTTTAAAGTTTAAACCAAGTGTGTGGAGTGGATGTATGGTAACTGTATGTTAATTTTTTTATTAATAAACATAACTCTCCATTTTAAAAGAAAAATAACTCTCCAGTTTTAAAAAAATCATGATTAAAAAATCTCACTCAACCCCCTAGTTGTGTTCTTACAACTAATTTAAAAAAAATCAAAGTCCTACAACTACGCACGACTCTTAGGTTTTGCGTCCACTACGCTCACCAAAACGGTCCAATCTTCACACCGAATGCGATGGGTAGACTTCTTGGAACAAATCTGATCGGCATCTTCCTCCATTCACTGTTCCTCCAAAATTGCTGACGCCTGCGCTACAGCGCTTGCCGCAGAATTGGTGTCGGTGCAGAGTGCAGTCAATGGAGGAGATTGCTTTGATTACGACGGAGCAATGCTTGTCACAGATTATTCTGCTGAAATAGATTTATCTGCGGATTTTAGTGAAGATGGTGTTTTCATAAACGATAACGACTTTGTACAGGTGTCGGTACGCGGCCCGTCTTGCGGTTTGAAGACGGCATTCTTAAGCGAAGAGTTATGGCAATTTCATGGTATGGTGCAGGATTCGTCGGACTTTTCGTTCAAGGGCGAAGCGGTTGAAAATTGGGTGCCGGACGAAACTCCGTGGCAGTAAAAATGTGGTAGGCTACGTAAGATTATTAAAAATGGACTATTTCAATTCTGCCAACTTAATATAGTCTTCACTGTGTAGTCTTGTTGGTCTCTTTAATATGGAGCCCACGGGCAAAGTCTCTTCATCTGGACTCCACTGTGTAGTCATGTTGGTCTGATATCTAGCTCTTTGAAATGACAACACCACTGGACAAACTGTCTAGTTAATATTCCGTCAATGCATGTAACGGTTTAAATATATTATGAAAAGGGATTCCCTTTTTATATCTGGTTTGGATTAACAGGCTTAGTACTTTGCATCCTATAATAACTATATATGGTCAGATTTAGATTAGATAGAAGTATAGTGATGACACAACAGGTAATATAACGATCAAGCAGATTTAACTCTTTTTATTTTTGCTTTTTTATAGACGTGTCAATTGTTTTAAATTTTTATATAAAAGTACAAAAATTATAGTTTTTAACCACAGTCGGATCTGAAATATGTGAAAATTTATTGCATCTGTTTGCCAAATATTTTTATAATTAATATTTGCGATATGATTTATCTAATTACAAAATCTGTTAATACCCTATATTTCACTTAATGAGAAAGGTGATTATAAGTAATACCATTTAAATTATTTCTTTATTTTTTAATTAATGGTAAGGTAGGGTTTTAAAAGTGTTGTATTTTTTATATAATAAGTTTTTTTTATAAAATTAGATAACAACTTTTATTATATATTTTTTCCATTGTTAAAGTTTTGAACTCACGTTAAAAATGCTTTATATGAGCATATGTCTAACTCCTTGTAGAAATCCAATTTTGACACACCTAGTCAACTATCTCCTCAAACAAAGCACTAGACAATAGATCATAAGTCAAATGAGCTAATCAAGGCAAACTAAGCTTGAAACTACCCCAATGCAAAAGGGTCATAGTTTAGGAAAAGTGTTGGCTAGCATTTATTTTAGCCATTTTGCAAGATTGATTTATCTCAAAAATATGACCAACCAGTAATGCAGTTTAAAAAAATACTATATGAGTGCAAAAGCGCTATCGTAGTGCTTTTGCATAATGTTAGTGCTTATGTTGCATGAACAAAATATTTATAGGCATGAGTCTAAATGAGTCCCCTTCTCCACTCTTGAGCATGACCACCCTTATATCAGGCCTGCAAATTTGAGTTTCCCTTTTTCCTAATAACATCTTTGACAATTCCTTTTTGAAATAGCCCTCTCCCAAAATCTATAAACCAAGCCCATGTGAGGGGAATTCAAGAAGCATTTAAAAGGTGTACAAACTCTACCAAAATTATCTACCTCTCTCTCTCTCTCTTTGTTACATCCTCGTATCCTCTCATTTTGGATATCTTCAAGCAAGTTTTTGGGGAAGTCTAGCAAGGAAAAGGGCCATTGAAGCATGGACTTCTAAGCTGAGAGAAGGAGGTTTTGCTAGATTTTAATCTTCCTAGATCACTCTTCTTTTTTGTGTTGCTTCTTATTTTATACATTTTTCCTTTTATTTGCCTTGCTAACACTTTGTTTGGTGCAATCTACAACTACTAATGCTTGTTTATGGTGGTTTTCTTACTTATAACTTATATTATACATTTCTAATTTCTGTTGTAGCTACCTAACTTGGTTCATGCTTATTTCATTTTATTTTACAATAATTTATAGTCATTATATATTTATTTTTATATTATTGTAGCCATTTTATTATTTCTAATCACTTTAATCTCTTTATCTAATATTTTTGTAGCTCTTGTTAATCATTTTACATAATAAAAATTTGTTTATAACTTGCATTTGTTTATGTACAACTAATTTATAGCATCTTATTTTGTTCAACTACTCTTCCTCAAGCTTTCATTGTGTAATTTCACATACATCCCATTACATGTGCTTCTAATCACTCTTACATTTGTTATATGTGGTGATATATCTTGTTTTGGCTTAGTTTTGTAATCAATAATTACTCATTTGTATTTCATTTGCAACATCTAACCTTTGTTTGTAGGCATTCCCAAGTCTTCTTTGGGTGATTTCCTTGGCTATTAGCCATATATGCTTGGGGACCATTGCTCATACTTGCTAAATTGCTCATACACTATCTTATTCGAACCCCTTCGTTAGGTGCTCCCCCCTCTATTTTAAAGGTAAAGGTCCCTCCCATACCCCCACCATTTAAAAGACTTTTTAACCATTATTTACTCAATCACCTTTAATTTAAAGTCTCTAAATCACATATTATAGAATTCATAAGGTCCATTTGCAGGAATTAATAGACATTGACTCTTACTCTTAATATTTTGAATCTATATTCACTTCATTGACAGATTTTATAAAATTTGGACAACAATGGGCATAGTTTTGCAACTCATTTAGCATCTAGACATTAGCAATTAGACTTAATGACTCCTTTGTACCTTGTTCTTGCATCTAAACCAAATTTACATCAATTTTGGCTCCTAGAATATTTTTTCCTTAGTTACATGTATAGAAGCATTGGCATTTCTAGAAACCCAGAGTTTCTACCTCTTTTTTTTACATAGTGTAAAAGTGCTTAGGTCTGTAATAGTGCTACACAATACTTTTGAGAAATTCTAGTGCTTTTGCACGAATATATTTCCCTTCTAGGCATTTTCCAAAATTTTGTTACAAAAGGGGAATCTAATCAGTTTGGCCAGATAGTCTACCATTTCCATGATAAGACAAACATCGTAAACCTAACTACAAGTTGTTATTTTACAAGTGCCAGGCAGTGCTTCTACAAATTTTTAGCACTTCTCATTAGCCTTCCAAAATTAGATTTTTTAGTTATGGGATCTCCTTATTTGCTTTTTACAAGAAAATATTTATTATTTTTCTCTCTATGATTGTGTTTTTTTATAATATACATTTAAATTTTGTTATTATAGAACATTAGATTTATTTTGGATTATTTCTTTCAAAATTCCTTTAGGAATCACAATATTATTTAGATGCACTTAGGCTAGATTTGCATGTTTCCATTGAAATAAGAAGAACTCTTTATTTCCATGCAATCATCAAAATCGAAAAGCATATAGCAAAGTTTTATTATTTTGTTCAGTGCTTGTATTCTTGCATTCCCTGATCTTTTATTTTAGCTCATATTGGTTTTTCTTAGGTTAGAAACATAATTTTAGGTGATTTCACAATTTGACACATCAAAACATTTGCTTAAACATATACATGTACATGGAGTTAGGCCAATTTGCATGAAAGTTTTCAATTCCCCTTTAGAAAGGGACTCAGGTCTCAACCCATGCAACCCATTGCCTACATTTTGGTGAGCTCAACATGAAACACACATTTTTCCTAATAAAATATAAATTTAATTTAAACTTAAGCAAAATCACTTAAATTTGTTTATTTAGCTTAGATCACATTAATTGAGATTAACAATTTGTTCCTTCTACCAGTTTGAAAGTATCAATACCGTGTCACATATCTAGGTGTGATTGATCCTCATATCATTTTTTGTTCATGTATCTCAAGGTTTTCCCTCACATACGACCATGCATATCGTGGGAATTGATCCTCTTCTACATATCGATGAGGATGTTAGAAGTACATGTATATTGAGTAGGCTTAGGTATATCAAGAGATCCTCCTTAGTTATATTGACCAATTTTTAATATTCATAACATTTGCTACGTACCTTAATCAATATTTAATTAATTAATCAACTTCTCTTCTTCCAAAATTTTAACCTATGGTTGAACGTCGATATAAAACTCATAGTAGGGGTTTTTCATCTTATTCTTATCTTTATTTTCCACATCCCCAAGAAGAAGAATAAAATCCATGGGTAAACCCTAATTATAGATAAGTGGAACCTGTAGTGGAAAGAGTAATATTTGACTATAGATCATATTAGAAAATATATAAAAATATCTTTAGGATGTCCTTAAAGAAAAATTCAAAAACTAAAATAAGGGAGAACCTTCTAATACTGATTTGAGAAATGGAAATGTTGAGTAGCTAAATAGTAAATCCATCATTACACCACTAATAAAAATTCAAGCTAATACTTTAGGTCCTAATGTATTTTTAGCTCACCCTATTTATTGTACTACCCCTCCCATAAATTCTTATTTTAATTCCTAACATTCCTTTACATATCCCACCTATCCCAAATCCTATTTCTACCAATCATTTTTTTTCAACTAATTTGGGTATTAACTTTCCACAAGTACTTTTAGTGTATAATAAAATGGTACCACCTTTAGGAGCACTCCCTCAAGTGTCTTAATATTTACCTTACACCAATCCTAAACCCCCATTACTATTTTCAACACCTTCAAACCAGGCATCTCCAAAATTCTAAAACATAAATGCTAAGTTAGAGCACTTTGAAAAGTGTGATTCTGTACCTGAAGAATTAGAAAGTTACCTCTCTTGAAGTGACTTCATCTAGGAAACATATTATTTTTATGAATTTCATAGCCAACCATTATATCCTATAGTTACTACTTATCCATTTCCATGAAACTTTGAGATGCCAAAATTTCAAATGTATGATGGCAAGAAAGATCTTGTTATTCACTTTAGATTGTTACAAATTTCTTGTAGTGATATATCTCATGATGAAATGCTTCTCATGAAACTCTATCCCAAAAGCCTTAGTGTCCTAGCCCTAGAATGGCACTTTTAAATACCCTATCACTCTATTAAAATATTTAGGGAACTTATGGAAGCATTTGTAAAGTAATATTTCGTATATATTGAAGAAGAAAATCACCATAGATGATCTTTATTAGTTGAAAAAATATAAATATGAAAATATCACTATTTTCTTGGCCAAATGGAAATCTCTTATTGGTAGGATCAAATATATCCCCCATCAAAAAAACTCTTACATATCTTCATACATAACCTTCATGAAAATTTACCCTATCCATTAGAAATTGCTAATATAACTTCCTTTGAAGATGCAGTAAACATGGCCAAATATGTAGAAGCCACCCTCCTACATAGAAGAAAACTTAAATACAAGAAAGAAGATGATAAACCATTTTCTTTTAGCAATAAAGGATGATATTAAAATAAGCACGTTGTAGGTGATGGTGTTACTGATTCTTACCAAATAAATAACATAAATACAATAGATACTACTAAAAAACTCATCTTAGGAAAATAACATAGACCTAGGCACCAATTTATAAATATAGGTCAAACTTAAAATATCATCTTAAAAATTCTCCTTGACATAAAAATGATAAATATCCTGCCTATTAGACCTCTAGATACCACAAGAAAATTACCTAATTGGTATCGACATGATGAACATTACAATTATTATCATGTTGATGGTCACAAAACTGATAGATGCAACACTTAACATAATGCCATTCAAAACCTTATAAATGATGGAAATTTATCTTTAATCAACAAAATTAGAAATATTTCAAAATCCCTTAACATCCCATAATAAAAGGGCCACTAATTATGTTCAAATACATAATACAGTAATCATTATTTATTTATTTAGTTCTTCTTATGTCATAGCCCATCAACAAGCTAAAAATCAATCTTCGGAACAACCCTCACAACCTTCATTAGTTATTTTTTGGAACACAAAAATAAATTTCTCCAATAGACCAACTTTAGTACTTAGGACTCCTGAAGACAATCAAAATACTTACAGTCTTTAAAAATAATTAGAAAGTATACCTACTAAAATTTCATCAATAATAGGGCTACAAGATTAGTGTAGTGGTAAGGTCTTTGGTATCTCTTTGAGAGGTCCAAGTTTCAAACCCCACTCAGTATGAGGGGACCAAGACCCCTCATAAAAACTTGTGTAAATGCATTGAAAAAAATCATCAATAATTAGAAATTATACCTACTAAGATTTACCTCCAAATGATATCATCAATATAATAAGATTCATTGGGCTCAACAATGTTGTCCTAGATTTTCATGAAATCTATATGCCTATATATTTAAATTTAGAAGATTTACTCATTTACATAACATCCCATATGAGATAAAATCTTAGTAAAATATTTCTAATTGATAGTGGATCAACACTTAACATTTGCAACAATAAGTTCCTCAAAAACTTTGGCCTAACAAAGGAAGATTTACACAATATTGGCCTCATTTTCAAATATTTCAATAATTAAGACTGATAATATATTGGCAATATAACTTTACCACTCAAAGTAGGACCTTGAATCCTTAATACTCTTTTCTATTTCATTCCTTGTGATGTAACTTATAACATAATTCTTGTATTACATTGGATTTATACCATGAAATTAGTCCCTTCCATATTGTATTGATGTCTTAAATATGAATACTAAGGAATGATTGACCACATTCCCATTGATAATGAACCATTTTATTATTTCCAAATGGTATAAACAAAATAGTTTGGACAAAACCTTTATTAATCACTTCATCCAAATCTACCATCTACCTCTTCTCAACCCAAGGACGATAACAACAAACCCAAAGAACCTCTCATAAATCTAAATTATGATCATCAATCCCAAATAAACTTAATTGCCCAAAATAAATATCCATTTGCAAATCTAGGTAACCTTTTTCTCTCCCCTCAAACTTTAGTCCTACCAAATAGAAAAGAGGTAAAGGTGTAGATAGGAATTTATTCCTCCACTTATATTGAAACTACTCATGAAAAACAAATTCATGGTGGTAACCTCCTCCCTATTGAATTTTTATATGCATTATGTTATATGTCTCCTACACATCCCTCTCTAAAAAAATATTAACCAAAATGGGATAGGATACATCCCTAGGAAGAAATAACCATTACCCTCTTCACTATCATTAGAATATGATAATAAATTAAACTATTATCTTAGGTAATCTCATGCCAATACTACATATTTTCACAAATTATAGTGGGATGATAAATATGAAGATGAGCTTTGTTCTCTCCTTATTTTAAGACTCTATAGGATTGTGCTTTTTGCTAGCATTAATTTTCTAGTTGTTGTTTATCCCAAATTATTAACCAAAATACCAAAAATTGAGGAAGAAGAACTCCCTTGTGGTCCTTTTGATGAAGATAAATCTTATGTTCAAAGAACTTCCTTCCAAAATTCCAACCTTATCTCATCACAATTGACTCAATTATCTATGGATCCAAAAGATCTTAAAAACCTAAGATTTTTGCTTGCTTCCCTACAAATTGAAGACGAAATACATATCTTAATAGAAGAAACCATAGACATCAACATTGGTACTAAAGATAATTCTTGAACCTCAAAATTAGACAAAGCCTTAACTAATTATAAGAAATAGAATATGTTAATATTTAAAAAGATTTTAGAAATGTTTTAAGTTGGACCTATGTCGATATGCATGACCTTAATCCATCCTTCATGTCCATCACCTCATTGTATTACCTAATGCTAAAATAGTTAAATAGATTGAGAAAAATACAACCTAAGGTCACTCTCCTAGTTAAATATGAACTCCAAAAACTTTTAGCCATCAATTTTATCAAGGAAATAGACTACTTGTATTGTATTTCTAATATCATTCCTATTTTCAAGAAATAAGTCTCAATCTAAATCTACATGGACTTTAGATATATAAATAAAGTTTGTCGCAAAGATGACTTTCCTTTGCCTAACATTGATATGATAGTAGACTTTACTACTGTATTTTAAATGGTGTCTCTTATGGATGTGTTCTTAGGGCACAACTAGATCAAAATTACTCCTAAATACCAATCAAAGATCACCTCAGGTCATGTATTTGCTTAGAGAAATTTAGGGCAACATATCAAAGATCCATGGCTTAAATTTTCATGACTCAATGCATGAAATTATTGAAGATTATGTAAATGACCTCTTAGGACATTCCCTCAAGCATGAATTCCATGTTCATGACCTACGTCGTATCCTTGAAAATTTGTAAAAATATAAAGTTTGGTTAAAGACATGAAAGGGTATCTTTGGAGTGACTGTTAGAATATTATTTTAATGTGCACTATGCTTTAATTTAGTTATACCACTTGTATTATTTCTATTTTGAGTTCTCCAACTGGAGTTATGTGTCTTCTGTGTGATACTTGGAGTGGAGATTATAACACTTGTCAAATCTCCCTTATAGGCTTGATGCCTATATATTATAACATATTTGTGAATACAATTATACCTTTTTATTATGTCCCAACATCTAGTATTAGAGCGATGAGATCTGCCTGTGGGACTCTTGGGGTTTGAGTATGGAGTCAGGGAGTATGCTCTCCACTCATTGAGTGGATCAGAAACTAGAAACTACATTGGTGTTTCTTACTCATTGAAAGAGAATTTTTTAAGGAGGGTCTGGTATTACTATTTCTCAGAAAATACACCAGTATTGTGTATTTTGAATTTTTTTTAGTCTGTGTTATGGTCCATGTAGTGCCCTTGTGTCCTTCACGGAGCCTTGGTGGATGACGGAGTGAAATGTTTTATGCTGTATTTTTTTCTAGAAAAATCGCGTGATTGCTTTTTCTCTCTCCCTGTAGTGAAACAATATCAACCAATATTGCTGGAGCACTGGTCAAGTTACCGAAAATGAACATAATTCTTCCACAGAACTCATTATTTTAGAGCTACTTGTTCATTTACTATGTCAGAAAACCTCCAGTACACCGAAAAACAAAGCCCACAGATCGGACCAACTAAATATTTTAAAAAATCCGCATCATATGATTTGATATTTTCAGTGGATGTCCCTGCGAACAATAGTCAGAGCAGATTTTCAGATCTAAGGGAAAATATTCTAGTTAGTGATTGTATATTTTTCTAAGAGCTATGGGTCCTTCTGTGCTCTTAGATTCATTTTTTTACAGCATGATGGTTTTCATATTTGGAAACATGAAGATCGAACCCAAATTGGAGATCATCGGGCATCCCGTGATTTTTTGGTGCATGCAACCTGTTTGTTTATTCATACTGCAGTGTGATTTAATATTCCAACTATTGGAGAAATTTGGTGTAGTGGAGAACGTGGTGCTTGTTTGAGGACCAAATATTTTTTTTTAATTTTATGGTCACTGATGATTTATGATTCTAGCAATTTGTTTAACTATCGACGACTAATTTTTTATCTCCACAAGGGTCGAGGACACGTCCATTTGTTTGGTCTCCAACCGTAATCAGAAGAGTAGGCAGCTGATCAGGGGGTATATTTTTTTCTCCCATGAACGTGGACATAGATCTGGAACCCCCAGTGAGGAACATGGTAGTCTTAGAAGTAGCGACACTACGGACATTCACCTTTGATGCCAAGCATGGATTATGAAATTGTTTCTACAACCACCTATTAAAAAAATGCACTAACCATGAATGGATCAGGCCCTACGACAACACTGATTCTCTAGTAATAAACCAAAATTATACCCCATGAAATTTGAGGGTGAATACTTTTCCACCAACACAAAGCCCATCAAATTCAACCCTGTCTGCTCGAAATGAAGTGGTCTTTGTATTGTTGGTTCTCCCAAAATGGTGAGGGTGAGAGTGATGGTGAGGGGGAGGGCGACTGGGTGCTAAACATGTGGCTGCCCACTTCAAATCTTGCTACCCCTATTATTTTCACGTATAGCGCTCTATGGGTTATTCCAGCCAGTAGATTCAGTAGCGATTGTGACTATGATCTTCTTATGTTACAGTTCTCTATGGTTCTCCATGGCATCAATTATGGAGCGCTAGAATATGGGTTGCATTTCCACTTGGATGATTGGTATTGGAGGTATACCATATTGAACACATGATTCACTAGAATGTAACCTATAGATGACATGGAAAAATTGTCGGAGGTCCACTGTAGAGCCAATGTATCCATTGGTATCTGCCAACTAATATTTTTATACCAGTGCTAACCGAAAGCCGACACGAAGAGCAGTAATTTTTTTGTTTCACCATTATATTTTTCAATACATTACTGAATTCTCGAGAGCATATTGTTGATTGCATTGTTCTGTCCATTTAGCAAGACAGTGAACCTTCACTCCTCGAAGCTTGTGCATCAAATCCTGCCTAAAAGTCTCAAAGTTGTCACGCTGAAAATTTCCCAATAAAAAACAAATTTGAGGGGGAAATTTGTTTTTTATTTGATGTTGGAATATTTATTTTTTTCATGTTTGAAAGTCATCCTTCTATCCACATAAAACAAATTGGCATATTGGCAACAAATCTCTAAAAACTCCCAAGTTAAGCATTTTATGCTAGAGTAGCAACTCGAATGGGTTACCACTTGGGAAGTCCTGGAGCTGCACATATTTAAAGGGTTATTGTTTTTTGTCATTTTGAAGCAACAATTTTTATTCAACCGTAGGCTTATATATAGTTGTTGGAAATGTTTTTTTGTGTATATTCCATTGGTATAGTCTATTTTTAGTTTTGACATCATTTTCTAGAGTGAATTGTGGTTTGAATATCACATTGTAAAACAGAGGGCATTTTCAGTTGCATCCTACACTCTTGAATAGAAAATCTGGCAAACTTGAGAGGGCCTCATTTTTTAAATCATTGGTAGACTATTAGGCCAAGTTATTCATTGAAGTTGGCAAGTTTGGAGGCATTGATATTATAATATTTTTTCAGGCACATTTGGGACTATATTTTTGGCTATTTTTTTCTAATACAATAATTAACTCAAGGGGTGATTTAGGGCCCATTTGCCCTTGTTGGTGGAGTCATTTTGTGGCATTGTCCTAGCCACATAGTGTTTGATGCTTACATCTCCTCATTTGAGCTTGTTCTTCATTTATGCTTGCTATAATCCTTGCATGTTTTTTGGTGTTTATATAATTGTAATCAAGCATCTTTTCATAACATCTAAGAACCTAAAACTTTGGTACAATACTACAATAAAAGGCAAGCAAGCAAGCATTATAATAAGCAGTTTCACTTGTTACTCTCTTTGGGTGGAAAAGGGTACTTGTGTTCAAGTTATCCCTCCCACTATTGGAACCACTTGATGATTCAGAGTGGAAAACTAGGCAAACCCTCCTCTAGATTTTAAGTGGTGTACCCTAGATTTTTTTAGGGCTCTAATTTGGC
The DNA here is from genome assembly GCA_028583015.1 of Wollemia nobilis. NCBI lineage: Eukaryota > Viridiplantae > Streptophyta > Pinopsida > Araucariales > Araucariaceae > Wollemia > Wollemia nobilis. The sequence goes on from JAQPPZ010016892.1 coordinate 24,239,466, forward strand.
ATTTGTGTTTCTTATTTCCTCCTTTTTTGAGCTCCCTCTTCTCTCAATCCTTTTCTAAATCATGGCTACTACAAATCTACTAAGTGGAATCAATAAAAATTTTGAAGGAGCTCACTCTTTTACAAATTGGAAGTATGAAATGGAATCTATATTAATGATGAATGGCATGTGGTATTTTGTAAGTGATAGAAAAAATGATGAAGACCCACTCACAGCATTGGAAGACCCTAAAAAAAAAGCACTATTTGAAAATAATTCCAATATAGCTTTAAGTCTCATCAAGCTAGCTACAGGAATTCAATTTAGAGAAATTTTAAGAGTTTCCACTACACCTAAACAAGCTTGGGATGCTCTAATAATATTGTTTATAGGCCAATTCAAGACAACATTTTGTATCTAAAACAAAAATTGCACAATATATGTATGAAGTTCTACTTATCGATTACCTTATGGAAGTGAAGTCTATTAGGAATGATTTCTTAGATACTGGTAAAAATCTTGATGATAATGAGTTGATTCCTATAATGCTACATGGCCTTCCTTCCAAATTTCACTCCTATGCTACCATGTTAGATCTAAGTGGTAAAACAATGAATCCATCACTTTAGGAGATTGAGATTCTACTTAAGAAATATGAGCAATCCCTAATCAAAGATGAAGAAATTAAATCCTCAACAGTAGCTTTTGCCACCAAGGCATCCTTATAGCCTAGACAAAACAAGGGTCCAAATCAGTAGAATTAGAATCATATAGGTAGACAATATCAAATATACCAATAGTAGCCATGTCAGCATCAACATCAGTAGCCACATCAGCAGTGTCAGCAAAAACCACAATAGTATAATCAACAACCAAATCAGCAACCAAGATGGCAAACAAGACCTCCTCAAGGGGTCATCCTAATAGAGGGCCTCAAAACAACAATCAACAAGGGTGTGACTATTGTGGCAAATGGAATCATAATATCACTAATTTACTATCAAAGACAAAGAGATCAAAGGGGTCCACAAGATAATAATCTCAACACATTGTATGCAACAAACCAAGTTAATTTTGAAGATAAATATTGTTGGTATATTGATTCTGGGGCAACAAAGCACATGACAAGAAGGTAAGATTGGTTGACCAAGGTTCAGCCTACTTCTAATCAATTCATTACTTTTGGTGATGAAAGTGCCCTTCCCATTGAAGGTGTTGGGGAGGCACCACTTGCTTTGCATGATGGGAATAATGTTCCTACAACAGATATTTTGTATGTGCCTAGTCTTAAAAGGAGCCTTCTTTCTATTGGGTAGCTTACAGATAAGGGCTATACTATCTATTTTGAAAAAGACAAGTGCTACATTCAGGAACCAAATGGCACTGTCAAAGCCATGGGAGTCAAAAAGGATGGTGTTTACTACCTCCTTACCAAATATATAACTCAAAAATCTTTGCATACAACAACTACTTTTTCTTTGGAGTACATGTGGCATGAAAGAATGGGGCATTTAAATTTTCATAATCTTCAAATGATGGCAAGGAAAGGTTTGGTAAAAGGGCTTCCTCACCTTAAGGAGTCAAAATGCTTTTGTGAGCCATGTGTTATAGCCAAACACCATAGACAACCTTTTGAGTCAGGAAAGGCTTGGAGAGCCAATAGACCATTGCAATTGGTTCATTCAGACATTTGTGGGCCAATGTCTGTTCAATATTATACTAGGGCCAGATACTACATCACCTTCATTGATGATTACAATAGAAAGGTATGGATCTACCTAATTCAGTACAAATGGCAAGCCCTTGATAAGTTCAAGGAATTCATGGCACTTGTTGAGAGAGAAAGTGGCTACCAAATCTCCACCTTAAGATCAAATAATGGTGGAGAATATGTCTCCAATGAATTCTTCAATTTTTGTAAGTACCATGGGATAAGGAGGCAGTTCACAACTCCTTATACCCACCCAAAAAATGGAGTAGCTAAGAGGATGAATCAAACAATCACAAATAGGGTAAAATCAATGTTACATGCTGCTACATTGCCTAACTCATTTTGGGGAGAAGTTGTTCTTACTGCTACATACTTGACTAATAGGTCCTACACAAAGGCCTTACATGAAATAACACCTGAAGAAGCATGGAGTGGAAGGATGCCCTATGTGGGCCATTTGAAAGTCTTTGGATGTGATGCCTATGCTCATATTCCTCATAAGAAAAGGAAGAAGTTTGATGATAAGAGCCAAAAATACATCTTTGTTGGCTATAGTGATAGTGCCAATGCATATAAGTTGTATGAGCCTATTTCCAAGAGGATATTTTTATCTAGGGATGTTACCTTTCATGAGTATCCCCCATCTAATCCTCCTCCTATGGCCCCCACTTTGGAATTAACTAATGAAATAGTTGCTCCCTTGATACATACAATATCATCTAGTCCTTCCTCTTCACTCATAAATCAAGAAATTTCTCCACATGAAGAACTCCCCACAAATGATCCATGTCCTCCATCTCCTTCTACTCCTCCATCTAATGATCAAGCCACATCATCCAATCCTTTACCTAAGTGGGTTCAAGCCACCATAGATGAAGCCCAAAGTCATTTACCCACTTATACAGGTAAAATGCCTTCAGCCCTAAGACACCAAGTGAATTATGCCCTCATGGCCAAAGTCCTTAGCCAACCTAAACCTTCTAATATCAAAGAAGCACTTGGTGATCCTAAATGGGTTCTTGCCATGGATCAAGAATTGGATTCCATTGAAAGGAATCACACTTGGGAGTTAGTTGATTTACCCCAAGGCAAATATACCATTGGCACAAAATGGGTGTACAAGGCAAAGTATAAAGTAGATGGCTCACTAGATCGCTACAAGGCTCGCCTAGTAGCTCAAGGCTATAAGCAACAAGAGGGAATTGATTATGAGGAGAATTTTTCTCATGTGGCAAATATGACTACAATCAACACAATTATTGCTTTGGAAGCTCAAAAGCATTGGCCTATATATCAAATGGATGTCAAAAGTGCATTTCTCAATGGTAACTTGAAGGAGGAAGTGTATGTGAACCAACCACCAGGGTACACAGTTGAAGGCCAAGAAAACAAAGTCCTCATATTGAAGAAAGCTCTATATGGGTTGAAGCAAGCACCCCGAGCTTGGTATGCAAATATTGACTCATATTTCATCAACCTTGGTTTCACTAGATCTACAGTAGAATCTACTCTCTATGTGAAACATTGGAGGAACCGCATCATTTTGGTTACATTGTATGTGGATGATCTTCTCATTACAGGTGATGACATAGAAGGAATAAGATTGCTCAAGGAGGACTTATGTAAAAAATTTGAGATGATAGATTTAGGCCTCCTCCACTATTGCTTAGGCATAGAGGTATGGCAACAACCTGGTAATATTTTTATCTCACAAGCTAAATACATTCAATCTATTTTGGAGAGGTTTCACATGGAGGAGTGTAAGCCCTCTCTCACTCCCATGGAAACCAGGTTGAAATTGGTTAATAGTGATGATGAAGAAAGGGTTGATGGCACCCTTTACAGGAAGCTAGTTGGAAGTTTGATCTACTTAACTTCAACTAGACCAGATATTTCCTATTTAGTTGGCCTTGTTTCCAGATTCATGCAGGATCCTAAGAAGAGCCATTGGATAGTAGCTAAGAGGATTTTGAGATTCCTCAAGGCCACCCCTCATCATGGTCTTATGTATACATCATGTGATGATTTTTCTTTGATTGGCTACATAGATTCATATTGGGCTAGTTGTCCTAAAACTAGAAGATCCACATCAGGTTATTGTTTTCAGTTGGGCTAGGGCTCTATTTCATGGAGCACCAAGAAGCAGAACATAATTTCATTATCTTCAGTAGAGGTTGAATATAGAGCAGTAGTTGAGGCAACTAAGGAGGAAATTTGGTTGAGGCAATTACTTCAGGATATTGGGCTATTCATACATGGTCCAACTATATATATATATATATATATATATATATATATATATATATATATATATATTGTGACAATCAAAGTACCATCAAGATGACCAAGAATCTAGTTTTCCATGCCAGAACAAAGCACATTGAGATCCATCATCACTTCATCAGATAAATGGTCCAAGAAGACATTATACACATGGAGTATGTACCAACTCAATATCAAGTGGCTGACATCTTCACCAAGTCACTTGGGCAAGACAAGTTTTCTCAGTTTAGCAAATTGCTCTATGTATGTAATAGAAGTCAACATTAAGGGGGAATGTTATCTAATGTTGACTTATTTTTTTCTATAGTTAGGATAGTGCACATTAAGGGGGAATGTTAGAATATTATTTTAATGTGCACTATGCCTTACTTCAATTATGCCACTTGTCTTATTTCTAGTTTGAGTTCTCCAACTGGAGTTATGTGTCTTCTGCATGACACTTGGAGTGGAGATTATGACACTTGTCATATCTCCCTCATAGGCTTGATGCCTATATATTATAACATATTTGTGAATACAATTGTACCTTTTGTTATGTCCCAATAGTGACATGAGCAAGCTCTTAGGATTCATTATATCTCACCATGTTATCGAAGTAGATCCTACAAAAATATCAACTATTACATGTATGACATCCCAAGGAATCTCATAGATCTTTGTAGCCTCTAAGGTAAGTTGCAAGCTATTTAGAGATTCATCTCACAACTTGTAGATAAATATAAACCATTTTATAAACTTTTGAGGAAGAATACTCAATTTAAATGGTATCACAAGTGTTAGAAGGCTTTTGATGATTTAAAACATATATTTTGACTTTGCCCATCCATGTACCACCTAATCCAACTCAACCATTATTTTTGTATATAACCACCACTACACATGCTCTTGGTGCCATGTTAGCCCAATATGACAATCAACATCAATAAAAGGCCATCTATTATATTAGTAGAACAATAGTTAGCTATGAAACCCATTATATTCCATTAGAAAAGCTAGGCCTAGTAGTTGTCTTTGCTTTCCAAAAATTAAGACATTATATGTTTAGTCAAAAGGACTATGTCATAGCTAGAGTAGATCCTCTTTTTTACCTTATGTAAAAACCTCATATTTTTTTGTGAACTACCAATGGGCACCCTTGTGAATTTGATCTCAAATTTGTTAGTCAATAATCTCTAAAAGGATAAATTATTGTAGAAAAATTAGCTACAACACCTTTAGAATCGAAATGTCCCTTAGTCATAAGTTTCATAGATGAAGTTGTTCCAGATATCAACATAAAATAACTACATGATTGGAACCTCTAATTTGATAGAACTCAATGTGTCAAAGGAGCAGGGGAAGGAATTGTTTTAGTCACTCCATAACAACTTATACCCCTAAAATTTAAACTTCAATTCTCATGCATCAATAACATGGTAAAATATGAGATACTTATTTTAGGACTTTGGACTCTGTTATCTCTCAAAATTAAGACACTTGATGTCTTTGGTGATTCTCAATTGGTGGTTAATCATATTAATGGCACCTACCAAACTAAATATGACAATTTGAATATATATAAAATAAATTATGGTTAAACTAATTCCCTCTTTTGATAATATCATTATTGATACTATCCCATGATCAAGCAACCATCATGTATATGCCATGGCCACAACTACATCCCTTATACCTTTATAATTAAAGGATGAACAAACCTATATCATTATATGACTAATAAAAGAGACAATGACTTTAGAATCTACCAAAATTCCTCTAGATGTTTGCACTATCAAATTTTCCTAACTTTAAGATCCTTTGTACAAAAATACCTTGAATTTTTTTAAGGTTGGAACATTACCCAAAGGGTTACACTATCATAAGTGTAAGTGTTGGGGATTAGATCTAGTCCTTATGCTCTAGGTATCATGACCACCTATAATGCAGTGATCGTTGGGTGTGTTCAATGCCTGTGCCTTGCTTGGAGAACTAGTCTAATAAGTTTGAAGAGTATGGTACATGGCTCCTTCAAATTGTCTTTGAAATTTTTACCAATTTTGGATCCTTGCTTGGATGAAATATTTGGTGCTTCGTTGTGTTACTATACTAGTATATTCTAAAAGGATCTTGCTAGGGAAAAGGGATAGAGATAAAAGTGGTAAATGATAGGAAGTAAAATAACAAAAAGATAAACCTAATCTAAGAGGAAAATCCACCAAATATTATAAGTTCCTTCCCAAACATCAATGGGATGAATAAACATGGGGTTATAGTAAGACAAATAGGATAAATGCTAGTCACAACCCTCCATGGAGAGATATGCACATAAAGACCAAGATAAATATTTGGAATAGTCATAGCCACTTGTATTCATATTAATGAACATATTATAATAATATAAAATATAGGTAGGCTTGGCGACCTATACATGATATGACTTGAGTCTTAAGTCTAGAATGATAAATAGGAAGGAGAGATTGAGAAAAATAAGACTAATTAGGCCAGATACTAGGCACAAATAACTAGCACTTTTTCCTAACTATGTATAAAGGGGCATATCTATAATCAAAAACAAGAAATTTTTCTCTCTTAAAATTCAAAATACCTATTTCAAAAATTCTACCCATGCTTTCTTGCATTGGTGGTGCACAATCTTGATGTCTCTAGATCTAGAGTCATTGAAGTGAGATCTCATTGCCCATGCTAGAAATTTGAAATGATTAAACATTAGGATCTGTTGTCATTAATGCTTGGTTAGGTTTGTGGCTACTCCTTGGCAAGTTTCGTGATTATACCTTTAATATTTTACTTCCCTATAAGGGGAATATTGTACATCCTAGAAGTTTGAACACCTTAGCACAATGTGTAGGATATAGAAATTTTGCCTTGGGTAGGTGGTATGGGAGTCCAATGGCCCTTCATGTAGGGGTTTGAGGGTGAGAGTCCCTAAAGCAAAATTTGACCTCAAATTTTGAAGCATGATTGGATGTGATCTAGCTAAAGTCTGGTTATTTCTCCTTATGCATTTCCCATTCTAGTTGGTGCTTCTCAAGGTAGTATTTACCTTTGCTCTCGCATAGTGTTTTGGTTACTACCACTAGCATATGATCTTTAGATATTTAAGCTAGGTAAATGTACCTTTGGTTCTATCTATTCTATGCACTTTACCACCTTAGTTTACCAAAACTCTAGTTTTGTTATTTTTCCTCTTATCTTTGCTTGATCTTCCCCTTGAGAACCTAATTCATGCATATCTAGTCAAACTCTAGTTTGGTTATTTTTCCTCTTATTTTTTTTATATTCCCCTTGATAATATAATTCATGTATATCTAGTCATGCTTTGGCCCTCTTTTGGAATTTTAAATAACTATTCTCTCACAACAACCATCTTCTATACACTAGCCAAAGTGCTACTCCTCCCAAGTGTAGAGAGAATTCACTATAGATCTTATGACTCATAGGGGATCTTTAGCTTGATGAAGATGAGGAAACTAGAGAAATTACTACCTTATAAATTGGGTATAGTGTTAAAATTTTATGGCAAAATTAGAGTGGTAAATGGATATGAGAAATTTTGCATCTAGCCTAATGACCTTGTACACCTACAACCTTACACAAATAAAGATTACCTTTAAATGTTGGTAACCTGTAAAAAATAAAACTCTAATGCATATGGACAATGGATGGATTCTATCCATTGGGAATGGAGTCAAAATACCCCATAGTGGATACCAAAACCATTTTTTCATTTCTCATTTTCTATTTTAGGGGTAAAATACTTTTACCCTCAAAGAATTGGGGCTCTTGAGAAACCCCCGTATTGTAGGTAGATTGGTATCATAAATGAGATATCTCCTTAGTGTATGCTACCTAGTATCAATGTTGACTTCTTTTATACTCCCAATTCTTTTAAAGTGTATTCTTCACCCCAACTTATATTTGTTGTCTCCTCTATGCTATTGGAGGTAGAGAGGATTCCTTCTTGCGCTTGTTGAGTGCACATGCTTGTTTTCTTGAGCACCTTAGAGGGAGTGGACTCTAATATCTCTGTTATCCCTTGGCCTATCAAATTATTAGTTTGGATTTGTGGCCTACTAGATGCTACTCCTTTTATCCTCATGTACTCTTATTTCCCATCCTATATTTATGAAATCTAGTTTAAAGTAGCAATTTGCTAAGCGAGAGAAGTTGGGGAGTGATAGGGTGGATAGCTAGAGCCATTTTCTTCCTCCCTCTAAACTCATCAATAAATAGGACAAGAATTTGGTCCCATTAAATGATTGAATATGGGGGAATATATTCATACCCCTTATGATATTTTACTCTAAATTATGTCATAAGAAACCTCAGAGCCACATATTGTTTCATGATATTGTGTATTTGGTGGAAGTAGACCATATATCATAGATGCATTAATAGAGTCATCAAACATTTGCCTATCTGATATGGCACATTCTCAAGCACTGATACAGGAATGTCATCCCAAGCATCTGGTGACACTAGTAGTCACAAGGGGTTCCTTTTGCTCTATGTTACAAAGCTCATGAGATGGGAAGCAACTATTTTTAGGTATGTTAATCTAGTGGTAGGATTATTATGATCTCCTAGGCCTTTTGATTTGATTGGAGTCACCAACTGAATACTACACCTACTCTAGGAGTGGATAGATTGATACTTTCACCAGAGTTCGAATCTAAGTCCTTATAAGTGATTTCTTTTGGATATTCATCTTTGAATGGAGTTACCAAGTGAATGCTTTCAATGCTTCAACAAGAAACAAACCAAGATCTTCAGTAGAATTTTGGATTAAGATATTTTCATGTGATTCATCCAACTGAGCATGTGAATTGAATTTTTGAGGACATGATTTGGTCCTTGTACGCTAGGCATCATGACCACCCATAGTGTAGTTTTAATTTTGTGTGTTTCATGTTTGTACCCCCCTTGGACCTCCAGTCCAAGAAGTATGAATACCATGAAATATTGCTCTTTTGTATGACCTCTTGGTTTTTTTACTAATTTTGACTCCTTATTTGGATGTGATATTTCATGCTCTATTGTGTTCCTATGCTAGACTATTATAAAGAGATATCTCCAAGGAAAAGGGATAGAAAGAAATTGGTAAATGAATGGAAGTAAAGTAATAGAAATATAAACCTATGCTAAGGGGGTGGTGTGCCAAATGTTATAGGATCCTTTGGTTGGATGAATGAACATGGGGTCACATCAAGATAGCTAAGTTTGAACATGGTCACCAATTTATTAGCTTTTGAGGATATATGTAGTGGAAGATATTTAACACAGGTCATAATATGCAATAAATATAAAATAAAATGAGTTTGCAATAAGATTGAAATATACTATAAATATAAATTATGAAATTACAATGTAGTGTGGAGGAAATGGTCACTCCATTAATATGAGCTAAATATCTACATTGTGCTCCATACATGAGCACTACTATCTACTACACTACACTAGATAAGAACTTAACTTGATAACTTGACACTAACTTGATATTAAAGGCCCTTTATATAGGAAATATTCCTTGGCCAACACTCTACCTAGTTGTACAATGGGACACCTTGCACATTACAACTTGCATACTTTCACTTGTGTATTTATTACATTTCTTGAAGTAACTAGCTAACTTCCACCTAAAGTAATATCCTACTCTAACTATGTACATAAGGTGGTACATTTACATGATCCAAATGATGTAATATACTCTAATTCTAACACCCCCTTGTATTACATTATTTGGGTATTGAAGATTTCAATCTTCAATATGGATCTTATTCTTTATCTTGGAGCTTGTATTCTTTTATATTTTTCATAACATGTTCAAGTAAGTAGTTAGTGTCTTCATAACCTGTTGTTCTTGCTAAAATATCTTTGACTTCATAATCATATGTATATTCTTCTAATTCTTTGATTTCCTCTATCCTTTGAGCTAGGTGTCCTTTTTGATTAACTTTTCGATACTCCAAGTGGGGATAATTGGTTGGACACTGATTTTATTGTGCTCATTTTGATATTGTTGTGGTTGAAATCTACTCTGATTGTTCATCTAATTTCATTGATTCTTATTTCTAGGATTCAATTTGCACTAGTTAGTGCTATGACCTATTCTATTGCATATCTAACAATACCTATTATACCATGGTCTTCGTTCTTTTGATGATGAAGCAATATTTCCCTATGGATTATCTTTTGATGCTAATGTAATGTTATTAATTTCATCTTTAATTTTATCCTCTACCTTATATTCTTGAATAATATTGATTAGGTCATCAAAAGAAGTATCTTTACTTAGGACTTGTAAAGATATTACCAAATGTTTATAGTTATCTGGAAGTGCTCTAATGGTTACTTGAGTAAGAATTTCATATTTAATTTTTCTCTTAAGGTTAATAATTTCCCTTTAATTTCTCCTACTTTCCTTAGGAATAGTTCTATGCTCTCACCACTATTCATTTTTAGATAATGTAGTTGATTTTGAAGATGAAGGGTATTGGCTTTATTTTTTCTTCAAATAAATTTTCTAAGCTTTTCCATGCTTCTGTAAATGTCTTTTTTGAACTGATATAAGGTTGTATTTCATTAGTGGTAGCAAAGGTTATCATCATTAGGTATTTTGCATCATTATCATCAAACTTTTAAAATTTAGTATCACCTGTGTTTGGTCTTGTTGTTGCTCCTTGTGTTATCTCACAAAGTTATTCATATACTAAGATTGATTTAACCTTAATTTTATGGGAGAAATAATTCGGTCCCTTAAGTAATTGGGATTATGCAAGAAAAAATTTGTTTGATGTCATGATGATCCTTGTGGTCTTCTTTTGATTTCCCTATCATTGATTTGATGATGCCTTTGTGATATTCTAGGTTTTGTAGAATGCCTTATGTCTCTTTAGTAATACTAAATGATAGATAAAGTGTTTTTGAGAATAGTAGTTAAATTTAGAGTTGATTTTGTAAACTTTTGTGGATAGAAAAAATCAAATTCTTTTACACCTTATTCCTTCTATTGAATTTAAGCACTTTCTAGTTTAATGAGGTTCTATTTGTTGGAATTATTTTGTCCCTTTAATGTAAGTATGAGACAAGTATAGTAATTAGTTTCCAACTATTGATTTTACTTATAGAACATTCTTTTATAGCCTTTTATAATTTGATATTTAATGTTTCTAAATTCCAACTACTTATTTTGGTGTAGTATTCCTTATAACTCCCTAATTTGGGATTTTAGAAAACAATGGTATTTGCAATGTTATATAATTAATCTATCCAGGTAGAAATCATGATTTCTCCTATACTTTAGATTGCAAATAAGTCTATTTAATATATATATTCCTTTTTAATATTGCTTTCAAATATGGTTGATTTCTCTTAATTTTTCAACCTTATATCTCCCTATTATTGAAATAAAGTTGAAATAATATATAGTCTTACCTTTGTAACACCCCAAACCTCTACATATATCACATTGATTATTAAATTTATATAACAACACTCTTTAGTGCTATTTTAACCATTATCTCCAATGTATGGGTGTAGGCTTTAGCTTCTCTTTAACTTGGATGATGGTTGGTTTCTTGATACCTTTGATGGCATTGCTTGGACACTGGATGCCTCACGTCTAACCATTTTGACTAAGAGCATTCAATGCTCTCTTCTTGCTACTACTATGATTTTTATGCGACTATGTAATTCTACCATGAGCTCAACTTATGATTCTGCTACAAACTAGGCATTCAAGATACTATTCGTTGGTCTTTGACACCTCAAATAGGAGTTGAATCTTGAGGTGAGTGAAAAGTGTCATGTCTATTTCCTTTAATTCTTGGGAATGAGCATTATGATCTCGAATAGGTGCTCATGGTTATTTGTGATAAGTTTTTCTTTTCTTCTAATGCACCAACCTTATTCCCTATAACGCCTTCTTAGTCAAGCTTGCAATGGATGGGCGCTCACATGGAAACATTTAGGGTTTCCTTCTAGGTGACAAGTGTCACATCCTTTTTGTGCATGGGCTTTATACATAACACCTCTTAACATATATTTACAATACATTTATTATCAATACAACATGGCTAGATTCTTCTATATTGTATGCATTGAATGGCATTTGGAGTGATTTGTTCCTAGCTGGAATGGTGAGCAATACTTTTGAAACTTGGAGTTACGATCTTGAAGGATTCAAGTGATGCTTTTGTGGAGTTTGAGCCGCTACAATGGTGCTCCTTGGATGTACATGTACCTCTTTTTCCTATTATGTACTCCTTGTAGATAGTATTGACTTTGAATAATACTTCCCCTTTCTTTGTGCTTTTTTTACTTGTAGGTTCAGCTTTTCTAAACATAGAAGATGTGATCCTTTTAGAATATCTTTTCACCTTGCTTGGAGAACACTTCTACATGGGTGCCTTGGACTTTTTTTCTCCTTGTGAAGAGTGTGCCCTTTTGGAACTGAAATCTATCCTTCTTCCTACGTAGGGAAGATTAATGTAGTGCAATATAATGTAAATATTTTTGAGAATATAATACCTCTTTGCACCACTTTTTATAGTCTCTATTTTTTTTGGTTTTATGGCAATTTTTGAAGTAGGCAATGGCTTATTTGATGTTGTCTCTTTTGATATACAAATATCTCCTTTGCTTGGTGAATTTAATAAAAACCCAAGCTAATAACCACTTAGATAGAATATTTTCTTTGTAAAAATACTTTCTACACTATTTTTGTAAATAGCCTTTAGTGCACTTTGAATTTGAGACTCATCAAGTCTCGATTTGAAGCTTCTATTATTGTTTTGATGGTGGTTTTCTTCTCCACTCCTTGGAGGAATCTAATCTAATTTTTGTGGCTTCTTTGGGCACAAAACGTTGCAGGTTCTATTCACCAAATTGTATCTCTAGACACTTTAAAAATCTTCTAGTTTTTTGTGTCCTTGATATTTAATCAACAAACACAAACTAACCCTTTTGAGAGTAACTAGTTAGAGATAAAATAGTATAGTTCCAATGCACTTTTAATGGTAAAAATAATCTTACCTTATTGCTCCAATAAATGAACTCTCAAAATAATTTTAGATGCACTTGTATGCAAAATAAATATGACACCCAACAAAGAAAGAAAAAACAAGTTGTGTAACCAAAATATGAACTTTGTATTAATTCTTGAATGGGGCCTTGATCCTCTTTTAACAATGGTATTCCTCATGTGAACAAGGTTAAGATTACAACATTAGCTTGCTCATATTACAATGGGCTGAAAGAGGGGGAGGATACCCCTTTTCACCAGATAGAAATGATTGGGGTGTCTTCAGTCTTCTCTGCAACAACCAGGGGGGTAAGTGGGCTTGTGTATCCTGATATTGGACCACTTCAGCTTCAGCAGCTACTCTAAATTCCTTTTTTTAGTAGCTATTCCAGAACGCAAGTAGATCACACGAGGGTTTTAGTAGCACCTGTAGATAATATTGGAAACCAAAATGCAAATCAAAACCCTAAGATAAATACATAGAAAACATAGAATAACATAATAAAATACCTTGCTAAGCAGAAATAAAACAAAAGTTCACGGTTCTGATCATATTTTGCATTTTTAGATTTGTTTTGTGTAATCGTGATGCATGTGATTGAGACTGAGTAACCGTGGACATGATGGTCGAGAAACTGTAGAATGGGTGGTTGACTCTACGTAATTGTGTACTAGGAAATTGGGGTTAAAAGGTAGAATCTCCAAAAATATGCACTCCAAGGCTTCAAATCTTGAATCTCCTCGAGTAACGTGTAATCTCTTGGCATAATTCTAGCAGTGTGATAGTGTATTTCTTTTACCTCTATTATTTTATGGGGTGAATTTTATTTTATAGGCAATCTCGAGGCCTTGGAAAAATTTAGAGTGAGTCACTCAAGGTGCCTCACTCAATTGGGGTATGTGCCTAAATGGCTAAGTGTAAGTGGAATGAGATGTGGGGGATGAGTGAGTGGAACTGGGGTGATATGGCTTGATGAGTGAGTGTAAATATGGTGAGGTGACTTGATGAGTGAGTGCAACTATGGTGAGGTGGCTTGATGAGTGAGTGTAACTATGGTGAGGTGGCTTGATGAGTGAGTATAACTAAGGTGATGTTCCTAATGCATGAGTGGAACTATAATGCAAAGTGGAGGATGAATGGGTGGAACTGTGGTGATAAAATCAATGCATAAGTGCATGTGCAGTGAAGTGAAGTGTAATATTGAGGATGTCCCATGTGAAGGGATAAACTATGTGATATGTGTCATGATGATAGATAGTTATGGCTAGAACACGTCCCATGGGGAGACAAGATATCCTACGTGGGTTTCCTAGATTTAATAATAATCTAGAAAACATGATTATATGCAAGATTTTATATTTCTAAGTTTGGACTTAGGCACATATATCTTATATTGCAATGTTGTGTGGTGGGATACAAGTTGTGTTGTGTGAGTACCTAAGATTTTATGTCTACATATACCCCTTTTTGTACAACATTATGTGAAACATAATGTGGTGCAAAAACCAATGACACCCATCTTTATTGGATGAATGAACTCGAATCTTCTCGATGCACAAGAATGATTTTTTTTAGCATTTCGCTTACCCCTTTAATTGGTGAATGGTTAAAGGATGAAACCCATAATCCAATTAACACTAAGTGGATGATTATTGGAGGTGAATGTGATGTATGCAAATGAATGGCATTGAAATCAACTTGATACCCTAATTTTAGGATGGCTTTTGTGTCAAATTTATCTTTGGTTTTTATGATGCGTAAAATTTTTGTGGTAAAATCATTGATCATGTTTGTGAGTTCTAGTGCCCTTTTGACTTTAGCAATTTCTAGCAAATGATGCTACCAAGAACTAGTTTCTCTAGGAATTTGACATTCTAGTGATTTTTTATTATTACTAAATTGTGTTGATTCGATTTCGCTTTTGTACAAAAAAAAAAGGGTTAAAGGATGACCTTTTGCAAATATTTGACATATCCATAATCAAAAGGTGAGGGACCAATTTAATTCAATTTCCAATTTATGGATTTTATTTTTATGATAAAAATCTTTATGGTAAGCCACCCATCCGATTAGATTGCATGGTTTTCTAGTCATAACAACCAACAGGTATGTAGGGTAGTTTACAAAGTATGAGATTCACTTTATTTTGGTGATTGATGATTATTATTTGGATGATATGAAGTTGATGATGTGATGGATGGGATTTGTATTTTTGGTTTTGTAATAATAATTATTTTTTTTTAACTTCTTGCTTCACAGTTAGATCTATCAACAACCACATGGTCTACGGTCGGCACTACTAACCACAAGGTTTATGGTCAGCATAGGACATTGCAGGTTTTGTGGTTAGCATAGCTAACTGTGGTGTCCATGGTTATGCGCACCCAAGGAATTATCACGAGCATGGTTTTGGCTATAAAGGTTGACTATAAATAGTCAATCTAGCAGTTAGTTTTTTTTTAAAGCTTGTTACTGATAGTTAACTTGAGCAATGAGAATGATGGAGGTGAGTGGTGAGGCTAGTGAAGTGGATGGTAAGATGGAGGCTAGTTCTATGGTTGGAGAAGAAGGTGGAGTCCGCTATGTGGAGGTAGGTGCCTGAGACCTTTTGCTTTCTTATTGTGTGTTTTTGTGTTGTTTTTTTTATTTATGATACAAGAGGAGGCAAAAAAATTTTTTTTTTTTTTGTTTAAGTGTGAAAATTATTGTGTGGTTGTTTCATTTTATGTAAGGGGATTAAATGCCTTTGTTATTTGTTTTTTGAAAATGTGTAAAAGTGAATGCCTTTGTTTTTTTTTGTTTTAAAAATGCATGAGAATGAATGTTGTTTATTTTATGAATGCATGAGAATGAATGTTTTTTTATATATATTTGTGCTTTTGTTTCTTTTGTTTGTTGTTTTCATTGATTTAAATTTTACTTTGTTTTGCAGGTGAAGTTTATTTCATCCTAACACAAATGGCATCATGCTCTTTTCGATGTGCGAAAGGTATGTACTACCGATGACTGGAAGGTTCTTAATGATGTGGGTTTGGGTGTATGTGGGTGGGTGAAGACTGTTAGGGTAGATGAGGATTATTTGTCTGTGCTTGTAGAGAGGTGGTACCCTGATAGGGGATCATTTTAGCTTTCGATAGGGGAGCTTACTATTACCTTGGAAGATGTGTTTCACATCTTCCATGTTACTATAGAGGATGTACTAGTTCGAGTAGGCCACAATAAGGAGGAGGCTTGAGGCCCATTTATGGTGATGATTGGGATGTGGATTGTAGTAAGGGAGGGATCCCTTACCTTTAGTTGTTTTAGGGTCAAAATCTAGGGGCGTTGTAGACTTTTCTAATGTTCATTATGGGAAAAATGTTGTTGCCTAATGGTATGGGTTCGAGGTTCCCTTAGAACCCGGTACCGCTTGTGGTAAAATTGATCTCTGAACCATAGGTTTATGCATGGTCTCCCTCTCTAATTTTTTAGTTGTATGCACAACTCTATGAGGTGAAGAGGTGGAAGTGGAAGGGGCTCATTTGTAGTTTACTTCTTTAGTTATCGGTATTGGAGCACATCCACATGGCTCATCTATAGGGTCTACCCTTTTAGTGAGATTATTTATTTCCTTGTGCTCTTTTCTGGTGAGCCAACAAGGAGACTGCACTAAGTCATCCTGATCGTATAGTTTAGGAGTATCAGGTGATGTTGGATGTACTGAAAAGTGTTGTGATATGTTGACAACCTTAGTGAGTTTTTTTTGGTATGATGATGCAACGTAGCTTTTGTGGGTGAGGCATGGTAGGTGGGTAGTGGGGATATATGTACAAGAGATGGATTTCATCTAGTTATCTTAGATGTTGTGGTAGTTTGGGCTAGTACATGGAGTTCCAGAGGCTCCCAGGATGTATAGGCAATGGGGCTATGAGCTTAGTCTTTTAGTTGCCCCTAATTTTTTTATAGTCGATGATATAGGTGATGATGCGATAGTTGACATACCTAATTTATATTATGCAGTGATGACTATGAAATATGATGCTTGGTTCATGGTACAAAATTCATGGAGGTCAAGCCAAGAAATGGATCATGGATTTGGTGAGGATGTACCTCAATAGGTAAAACATCATCGAGGTAGTAGTTGTTGGAGTCCAGTCGAGTCTGATACGCCACCTACAGATACTAATCTTAGAGGAGATGGATATGAAGGATATAAAGGATATGAAGGCCCTAATCCTCCTCCACACCATAGTGAGGAGGAATGGGGTGCTCTAGGTAGAGTAGGATAGTTTGGATGAGGCTATGAAGTCTCGTGTAGAGATCACAAGGCTTCAAGGTGAGGTGGAGAGGCTACAAGGTGATTTGGATGGATTGCAAAGTGGACCTAGTGAAGGTGATGTTATCACAAGTTATGATGTAGAGATCGTGAGGCTGCAAGGTGAGGTTACTCAATTGTAGGGTGAGGTGGATGGATTGTGGGGTGGGTTGATGGAGGTGATGTTGCTACTATTACATATCTTAGGACTAAGATATCTAAGCAAGCAACTCATTAGACTATAGATTTGGATGCTACAAAAAGGTATACTACTTGAATTACCATGGTTGAGGATGCTTTAGATTGATGCAATATTCCACTACATGCTTCTCCTAGTTCATCAGTATCAGGTTACAATGGGTAGATTGAGTTGAGGCTTGGTATTTCTAGGTCTCATAAACCATCTAGCTTGCATGCTCCATCTAGTTCCCAGGCATTAGCTTAGGGTCCTCGAAGGGGCCATGAGGGACGTTAGCTAGTAACACTTTATTACTTCTTTTTGTAGTTTTGTATTTTTTGTTTATAAGCCTCAATGCTCGGATGTATACAACCTATGGGTATTTTTTACTTATGTGATTTATATATATATACACACACACATGACTATTTATTATGATCACTTGTGTATGCATATTTTATTTTAGTTTTTGTACGGATGCATATGTGATGACATGATGCTTTATGCAATGATGATTAATGCTTATGTTCTAATGATTATTTGGTAGTTTTAGATTGTGCTTGATCAACATTATCATTATTATTTAATCAGGGGCATAGATAGATGGTATTGATATCTATAATTATGTGTAATAATGGAAATGATATGGTATAATTAGGTGGATGATATAGGGTGTTCTTACAAAGACTCAAACATCCTAGTAATCTTAAACAAAATTTTCTATGAATTTCACAAATTTTCATGATGCAAGATTTTCCTAGTGTTATCAAGTTTCTCAAGGACCAAGTGTGTGTGC
The DNA here is from genome assembly GCA_028583015.1 of Wollemia nobilis. Taxonomy (NCBI): domain Eukaryota; kingdom Viridiplantae; phylum Streptophyta; class Pinopsida; order Araucariales; family Araucariaceae; genus Wollemia; species Wollemia nobilis. The sequence continues at coordinate 24,257,730 of JAQPPZ010016892.1, forward strand.
AATGCTTTTTCATTTCCCATTATGAGTTGGATCAAACTAATCATTTGTAACTTATGCCAATTATCTAGATCATTCGTAAGCAGCCATAGGTTTATACAAAATAAGATCACTAATGTAATAGATGTGGTGCCCTGCATAAAGATACCTCGTTTCCAGGAGGGATTCATTCAACCCATTATTGTAATGAGGATCACCCCATGGTTTTTGAGACACTAAGAGTTCCAATGATTCAGAATTATTTCCCTTCCTTTATTGCATTGTATTTTGGGGATTGCTCATTTTTGTGAGGGAGAAAATTGGATTTTTATTGCTTGTTGGATACTTGCTTGTTTTGAGGAAGAGCAAGGGAATTTTATTGCTACTTTTTTGTTTGAAATGCTTTTGTGATAATTTCTTAGTTTGAATATGAGCAAGGGATTCTATTGCTTTGGAATGAGATTTTATTGCTTTGAAATAATTTCAAGATACTTTCTCACTTTGAGAAATAGCAAGGTATTTTATTCTCTTTATTTATTTAGTTTTTGGTGGGGGAGGAGGTGGGGGTGGAGCTTGTCCTTTTGTTAACTCTATAGCACTCTAGCCCATGTGCATAATTAGATGAACATGGGAAACCTTTTGCTAATGGTAATAGCAAATTTTGAATTTATTTTTCTTGAGGTTCACAATGTTTTAATGTGGTTGTTGTGTGCAGTCAAAGAAGAAACTTGATTGACCATGAATAATTTATTGCATCTAAATTTTTTTTTTATTTTGAATTGAGTTTGCTTAAAATACTAGGAGTGGTTGAGTGACTAAAAACATTTGGAATTTTATTATTTATTGATGTTGTATATAATGTTTTTGTGATACTTTTGTTGTAAGATTTTGAAAACTAAAATATGCACACAAATTAGTTAGTGGTTGCATAAGTATTATTGCTAACAATTATACGGTATCTATCCTAATTTGTGTGAAATTCTTAATCATCAAAAGATTATAAGGAAATTTACATGTTATTTGTCAATGGTTTGATGAGTGGTGTTGATGTAATATGCCCTTGATTAAGGCAATAAGACACAATAGACTAGAGATCATCCAAATTGACCAAATGATTTCTAATATGAGGAATGGTATGAACAAATGCCTAAAATGCACGTATGTGGTGTAGGTGGGATTAATGTATGGATGTGTGAAATGCAAATGAAACTTCTCTTCCCTTTTTTTTTTTTAGCCATGTATATGTACAACTACATTAGGCATAAAATACCTTCAGATGTATGATGTTTAATGCCTCTAGCTCCAATTTTCCCTCTAAGTTGGAAAGTCTATACATTCCAAGACCCAACTTCAGTTTGAAAATGTATGGACCTAACCAATTAGCCATGAATTTATCTCTCAAATGCGGTAGTGCATTGGTCTTTTGTTGATTCTCCTTAAGGATAGGATCTCACACTTAGAATTCACTAGGATGGACTTTTGCATTATAGGCACACTTGATTCGGTCTTGGTATACTTGTAGATGTTCTAAGGTATTGATTCACCTTTCATAAAGGAGTGTAAGTTGGTCAAGACCAATGAAAAATATGTTTCCCTAGTCAATGTACAGATGCTTATTCGATAAGACCATAATGCCAAGGGAATATGAGTGTACCACTATCTATGATTTTATCTAACAAACTTCTTGAGAATGGATATCAAGGTCTTATTGTTCACTTTGGCTTATCCATTTTCTTGTGGGTAATAATAAGTTGAGAAACTACGTTGTATATTGTATTTTTTGCATAAGGACCGAACATCCTCATTCTTAAAAGACTTTCCATTATCATAAATGATCTTGTAAGAAATCCCAAAACTATAGATAATATGTTGGAGTATAAACTCTGCTATTCGAGGTCCAGTTGTAGTGGTCATCGAAAAGTATTTGATCCATTTTGTGAAGTATTTTGTGGTAGTTATGATGAATTTATGTTATCCCAAAGAGGTAGGTAAAATTTTGCCAATAAAATCTAGGCCCCATTGTGAAAATGGACAAAGGCTTTGAATGGGCTATAAAGCTTGTGATGGTACATGAGTCAAATTGGCATGATGATATTTTTGAAATTTCTTGATGTATTGAAAATAATCACTTTCCATGGTGGGCCAATAATAACCCATGCCCAAAATATTCTTTGCAATGGCCATTCCACTAAAGTGGCCACCACAAGTACCATCGTGGGCTTCATTTATAGATTTTTTTTCCTCTATGGGATCTAGACATCGAAGGAGGACTCCATCATAGCCATGTCTATACAACACATCCCCCAAGAGAGTGTAATGAGCTACTTCTTATTTGAACATTTTTTTTCTATTATTATCAATTATGATGGGAGGGTCCCAATTTTGAGAAAGTCTCTTATCTCATCAAGGTAAGAATTGTAAGGCTTCGCATGGATCAGAAAAATACTTCTCACCTTTATATTCTTCTTGTTATATTAAGAAGTTGGACTTCTTCATGTTCATTCTTAGGAATCAAGTATCCAAAGGAGCATTTGCATCTACAAATCTATTATTTGAATGAAAGTTGTTAATCTCATACCAATTTAATTTTACTAGCAACTTCATTACTACTTCATGCTATTGTTTCAAGACTGGTTATTTGCATTGGTACTCTCCCTTCACTTGAAAAATGATAACCTAAGAATCACCAAAGATGCTTATTTGTTTAATGCCCATAGCTATAGCTATTTGAAGCCCCAATATTAGGGCTTGGTACTTTGCATTATTATTTTTGCATGGGAAGTCAAGTTTGAATGATAAAGGAATTTAAATTCCTTTGGGTGTATAAAACATGACTCCAGCATCTTTTCATTTTATGTACTTTTATCCATAAAAGAAAAGTGTCATGTCAACATCGTCCTCAGGAGGAACTAGTTCTTCTTTTTTAGTGACAAAAAATATCGAATCATCTGGAAGCTCTATAATAAGTGGTTGATCATTTGGTAATGGAGCTTCTATGATCTGATTTGCTATCACCTGACCTTTGATGGATTTTTATCTAATGAATTCAAGATCAATTTCCATTAAAAGCATTATCCATTTTGTAGTACAATTTTGTTGTATGTGTGATTCATCATGTATTGTAGAGGATTCTCTAGCTATGACATAGGTAATGTTACTAAGCATGAAATTTTTGAACTTCTTAGTGGTGAAAACCACTACTTAGCACAATTTTTTGAAATAAGCATATCTTGTCTCATAACCTACCAATGTTTGACTAATGTAATAAATTGATTGTTCCTTGTGATTCTTGTTTTTATGTGCAAGCATTATCTCTAGTGAAAAATCTATTGTAAAGAAATAAAGGTGAAAAGATACTCCTAGACGAGGTGGTGTAATATTTGGTGGTGAAGCTAGATACTTTTGTATATCATCAAAAGCCTCTTGAAATTTAGTTGTCTAGAAAAATGTCGCCCCCTTCTATAGCAAGTGATTAAAAGGTATGCATTTGACTAAAAATTGTGCAATGAATCATAGGATAGATTGAATTTTTTCTTGTGAACTATGCAACTCTCTCAAGTTTGTTAAAGATGGTATCTCAATGATGACCTTGACCTTATCAGGGTCCACTTCAATGCCTTGCTTGGAGACAATGAATCCTAGAATATTTTCTAATGTGATGCCAAATACACACTTCTTAGGATTCAACCTTGCCTTATGTTCAAGCAATCAATCAAAAAATTTCTCTAGAACCTCAATATGCTCAAGACGTGTTTTAGATTTGGTAATCATATCATACACATAATCCTCAATTATTTTATGCATATAGTCATGGAAGATGTACGTCATGGCATGTTGATAAGTAGCTCTTGCATTCTTAAAACCAAAAGGTATCACCCTATAACACAAAATTTCCCCTAGGGTGTGGTAAATGCTATTTTGTGTTGGTCCTCCAAATTAATTTGAATATGATTGTATCCTAAGTTATCCATGAATGAAAGCATTTCATGGCCTGCACAAGATTCTACAAGATGATCGATGTTGGGTAGGGGAAAATCATCCTTGGGGTATGCTTTGTTTAGATCTCAAAATTTTGTGCATAAACATACCCCCAATTCAGGTTATGAATGGGTACCATGTTAGAAAGCCACTCTGGATAATCAATTGGGATAGTGAAATTCACATCCAGTATTTTTTGTAGCTCTTCCCTGATAATTAATGCTATGATTGGATGAATATTCCTTAGTTTCTGCTTGAAAGGCTTAGCATCTAGAGCTAAGGTAAGGTTGTGGACCACCAAATTGGGTTCAATTCCAAACATGTCCTTTTATTACCATGAAAATATGTATTTATTCCTTGTTAATACATTGACCATACGCTCTTTGTCTTCTGTGAATAAATATTTTGCAATTTTTACTATTTGTAGATTATCCACGTATTGACTAAGGTCCACATCAATGGATTATTTTATAAGCATATGGGAATCTTCCTCTAGCTAATGTGGAGTTGGGATGATATGGATATCATCCTCCACATGCTCAAATGACTCAAGTGACCCCTCCTCTACTTTTATCTAAAACACTAAGGTAGACGAGGATGAAGGTTGTTGTGTAATGTAAGTGTTTGAAGCTTGTAGCAACTTTTTAGATAGGATAAATTTGGTGATGGATGGTGAGGATGAAATCATATCCATGGTGATAAGGCTAGAATCAATCAAAATCATCTTTTCCAAATAATACAGGTTATGAAGTGGAGCAAACAATTTAATAGAGATCATATTGACTTGGTGTAAGTGAGGTGGCTACGATTCGAGGAGTGATGGCTCATTCTCTCTATCCTACTATTGGCCTAATTTGTATGGATGGTGATACTATGGGAGTAACCAATGTGGTGGTGGTGGATTTGGCTTAGGATACTTACACTCTTTGTTGAATCAAAATATGGTGTGATCTATGGGAAACATCTTGGCATAACACTCATCTCTCTTGATGGTGTGATCACCATTTTGTATGTAAAATAAAGATGACACCCAACAATGAAAGAAAGAACAAGTTATGTGTAAAGAAAATATGAAATTTATATTAATTCTTGAATGGGGCCATGATATCCTTTTTACAATGCTATTCCCCATGCAAACAAGGGTAAGATTACAACATTAGCTTGCTTATATTACAATGGACTGAAAGAGGGGATGATGTCCCTTTTTGCTAAATACAAATGATTAGGGTGTCTTCGGTATTATTTGCAACAACCAGGGAAGTGAGTGGGTTTGTATATCTTGAGATCGAACCACTCTAGCTTTAGTAGCTTCTCTAGATTCCTAATTCATGCATGCAAGTAGATCACACAAGGGTTTCAGTAGCACTTGTAGATAATATTGGAAACCAAAATGCGAATCAAAACCCTTGAATAAATACACAAAAAATACAAAATAATAAATTAAAATGCCTTGCAAAGCATAAATAAAACAAAATCTCATGGATCTCATCATATTTCATGTTTTTAGATATATTATGTGTAATTGCAAGGCATGTGTTTAAGACTAGTTAACTGTGAATGCAGCAGTTGAGAAACCATAGAACGAGTGGTTGAATCTGCATAACCACGGACTAGGAAGTTAGGGCTAAAATGTGGAATATCCCAAAAGATGCACTTTGGGGCTTCAAATATTGGATATCCTTTGGGCACATGCAATATCCTAGCATGATTTTAGTAGCATGACAATGTATTTATTTGACCTCTCTTGTTTTATGGGGTGAATTTTATTTTATAAATAATCTTGGGGTCTTGGATGGAGTTAGAGTGAGTGAATCAAGAAGCCTCACTTAACTGGAGGATGTGCCTAAATGGGTAAGTGTGAGTGGAGTGAGATGTGGGGGATAATTGAGTGGAACTGGGGTGAGGTGGCTTGATTATTGAGTGCAACTGAGGTGAGGTGGCTTGATGAATGAGTATAATTGGGGTGATTTTTCCAATGCATGAGTGGAGCTATAATGCAAAGTGGATGATGAGTGGGTGGAACTGTGGTGATAAAATCAATACATAAGTGCATGTGTAGTGAAGTGAAGTATAATATGGAGGATGTCCCATGTGAAGGGATACAATGTGTGATTTGTGTCATGATGACATATAGTTGTGACTATAACACATGTCCCATGGGGATACAAGATATGTTGGAACATGACACTATTTCATGTTAACAAATCATTAACCAATATCATAATATTATGCATTAAAACATAAGAATATCACAAGATAGCACATGAAATGTAAATAGAAATATTGAGATAGAAATTGCACAAAAGAGAGATCTCACTATATTATTCTTCCATATTCATGATATGATACAACAATGGAGAGTTATCTCCAATATAATACAATACATGAATTTTCAGTCCTCAAACTATTGCTCTCCCCTACAAATCTTGGAAATGCAACCTTTCACATTCTTGTCATTAAGATAAGCTCTCAACATACCACATGTCAATGTGACTCTTCATACTCCTCTCTCTTTTGACACATTTCACTTTCACAAAGTGACACATACATTAGACCAAATAATGTAATACTCACAACACCCCCATTTAGTACATTATTTGGTAAAAAACCTATTACAAATTTTGATGATTACACATCCCCCTTCATCAAAATTGTCTTCATTCTCTATGTGCCACTATCTCTATATATTAGCAACTTGTGATCACACTTGGTTTTCTTGTTAGTAAACCATACAACATTCCTTTTAGCTTATCCCAAAAATTCATATCAATCCATCCACAATTCATTTTTAATATACATTATTTTCTTTCTCTTTGTAGACAAAACATGTGTGAATGGTTATGTCCTCCACAAAATTTACAAGAATAGAGATTCCAACATTTCTCTATCCTATGACCATATTTACCACAATGCTCACATCTATTTTCTATCACCAATTTGTTGTCACTTTTACCTGTTACAAATTTTGTGCTTGAATCATTTTGATTCACCTATCCTGTGTACCCAAGACCTTCACATTTTGGTCTTACTATTGGTACAAATGGTTCTTTCATGCCTTGTTCATGCTTTCCCAAACCTTTTTGTTTGTAGCCCATTTTTTGTAGCAATTTGGAGAAAATTACCTTAGTGTGCTTCTCAAAATGGCCAAAACCATCATTACATTGCTCAATAAAAATTTTAGCATCACTATTTCTATCATCATTTGAGTCTATGTCCTCATCAATTAAAATGGCATATGCTCTCTCTGAATAATCATGAACCGTGTTCAAGTCACTTTTTTTTTGCTAACAAAGATCATTAGTATCACAACATTCATCCACCATTATGGGCTTCAAATCATTAGTATCACAATAATTATCCATCATCATGGGCTTCAAATCATTAGTGTCACAAACAACATCCTTCATCAATGGCTTGTTTCCTTGTGCTTTGATTTTGGAAACATTAAGAGTAATTATTCCCTTGTATATTGCTTTCCATAAAACAATAGGTATGGTGATAAAATTTTCATTACTATCATTAGCATCATTAAGGATTCCTTGCATGCATTGTTGAAGTAATAAATATTCTCCTTTTTTGGCTTCTTCAATAATGGAATGTAAATATTTCCACACTTTGTCTAACACATCTTTTTCATCTTCTTTGGCTTCTTGAACAATTTTTTTTTTAAATTGTGTTTCTTGCTTTTTTACATTTTTTTCCTTTTTTTTTCCTCCTTTTGATTTAATTTTTTCTTTGAGGTAGAAAACCTTTTACCTCCAAACTTAAAAAAACAACTCAAATTCAAAAAAACTTAAGAAATTTACCTTTTTTTAAAAAATTCCCCCTAATTAAATTTCAAATTTCCTCCTTAAAAAAATTATTTCCTTTTTCCACAAATTTCCAATAAAAAAAGATATTTTCAAAAACTCTCTTTTAATTTTTCCTTATACCTCTTTTTTTTTATTTTTTTCTTACAATTTCAATTATCCAATTTTTATTTTTAATGAATATTAGGATTTTATTTCTCAAAATATCTTAGACCTTATATTTCTTAAAATAAATTCCAAACTTCCAAGCCTTATAAATTTGAAACTATAAAATCATTCATGAAAATAAATTTTGAAATATTTAGTAAATTAGAATATTATCTAACTTACCTTTCACTAATCCATAGGCTGATTCAAAGGATTAGGTTATGATTGTTTATATAACATCTCTTATTCATATGACATGAACCTTTTCTTGCACACCACCAATCCACCTATAACGATGCATAGTGCCTGCTACCACCCTATTCGGTAATGCCTTTTACCTACGTTATATGATTTTATGAAGCATTCGTTACTGAATCTACCATGTACAATACCTATGACCATTCTAGACATCCTTCCACTCTATGTATTTGCTTTGTGGAACTTAAATCACCAATGAAATAGTCAAGTTATTGCAGCTCTTCCTTGAGATTTGGTGGTCCTCTAAACTCTGATGGTGCTTTCAAAAATGTTTCATATGTTCCTCTAATAGTTGGTGCCTCCATTCCAATATGCCAAGTGACATATACATTCCTTCTCTTAATGATAGAAACCATTCAAAATTCAAATATTAATTAATAAACCCTAATATACCTTGGTTTGTAATGATTTCTCAAGATACCTTCATTTTCAATAAAACTTGGTGCTTAAGAAGTTTACTATTCTCTGAATTCTAAATTTGAATGCCCTTGATGTTCACTGATGAGCATTTTTAAATATGCATTTCCCATTAAACATTTTCTTCAATATGGCATTTGCATGGTTCTTTGGATGATGCAATGGTTTTAATTATTTCAAAATGGCATTTCAAACTTCAGAAATCTTCCTTGAGGCACTTGATGTGCTTCACAAGTTGTTTCACAACTTTGTCTTCCTATGGCTTACCTCTATATCATTTTCTTGTTTGACTGGCTATGACTTTACTTCTTTTCTCGACTCAACTTTATAATTATCTCACAATGATGCTTCATTTCATCTCAGTTGGATGCGTATGAAAGAATATTATGTAGGAATTTATGTTCCTTGTGCCTATAAATTCCTTGGATGCGAGTTGATCGAGTCTACCAGGTGATGATAGATGTAGTGATTGCCTTTAAATCCCTCTATGCAAGTAATATTTTGCAATGGAAAACTTATACTTCCAATGAAACCTTTCAAATGTTGTGGTAATGATATTATTTATCATTTTCCAACCAACCAATATTTAGCTCCATAACTTGGAATGGCTCATTCTCTGACATATCATGATAGGTTCCTTGGAGGTCTTAAAAATTTCTATGAATATCCTTTTGCATGGATAGCTTTTTATAGCTACAACTATCAATAGATCCTCCTATCATGGGTTACTCCAATTATAAAACATCCTCAAAAGGATGGATTTCCTCTATCCTCATGATGTAGTCTTTAAAACAAGTAATATTTCATGAACAACTTAGCAATGGCAACCTGAAAAACTATGAAAGATAAATAAAAATAGAAACTAGAATTTCTAGAAAGAGGGTCTTCTTGTCTTCTAGTGTTGTTGTCTACAACAATGATGATGAACTCAAAGTGACCTCTTTACTTCAATCCTATAACTTCTTTTCTCAAATCGTAATGAGACCTTCTGTTTCTTTTCTCAAACTACAATGAGACCTTTTGTGATCTCTTCATTATTCAATGAAGATCTTCTTCTGCACCTTTTTTTTACACCTTCCAAATTTATCTTAGTTTATTTTCTCAACTTTCAAATGGGCATGTCATCAGATGGTTATGGTTGTCCCAAATTTTCAATCTCTCTTTGGTTTTCTAGTTTCTACAACTCTCTCAACCTGGGTTTCTCCATAGCTCTGATACCATGTTGGAACATGACACTATTTCATGTTAACAAATCATTAACCAGGATCATAATATTATGCATTGAAACATAAGAACATCACAAGATCACACATGAAATGTACAAATAAATATTGAGATAGAAATTACAAAAAAGAGATATATCATTGTATTATTCTTCCATATCCATTATATGATACAAAAATGGAGAGTTATCTCCAATATAATACAATACATGGCTTTCCAGTCCTCAAACTATTGCTCTCCCCTAAATATGGGAATTACAACCATTCACATTCTTGTCATTAAGACAAGCTCTCAACATACCACATGTCAATGTGACTCTTCATACTCCTCTATCTTTTGACACATTTCATTTTCACAAAGTGACACATACATTAGACCAAATAATGTAATACTTACAATAATATATCCTACGTGGGTTTCCTACATTTAATTATAATTTATAAAACATGATTATGTGCAATATTTTATATGTCTAAGTTTGGACTTAGGCACATATATCTTATTAAGCAATGTTTTATGGTGGGATGCAAGTGGTGTTGTGTGAGTGCCTAGGATTTTTTGTCTACAACACTTAATAATATCTGCAGCTTTTAAGAGTAATCTATAATTTACCCTTAATGAATATTCTACAATTTTTTACTACAATCAATATTGTAGGATATAGTATTCTTACTTTCTAGATAGCAAATAGGTAGATGATAATTTTCTTTCTTTCAAAATATCCAACTCCTATTTAATGTGCAAATAATCCTTTAAATGAATTTTATCTTTTTGTATTTTTTTTGGTAGATAAGATACTATAGCATTAATATCGGGTTTTACAGGTTGACCCAAAACCTTTTACAAAAATCAGCCCAGGGCTGTTGATGAACATGTCCTTACTAAGGATCCTATATATGTAAAATCTACATGCCGCCAAAGCCATTACATCCGGTAAGTCACATAGCTTGTTATCAAAAAGAAACTTCCCATACAAAATTTTGGGTATACCCCAAGAAAACACAATTGCATCATAATTAAAAAAAAAGAAACAGACATAGATCCCTTCCTTGAAACAATGGAGAAACAAAAAGTTGTAGACACACATAGCAGAGTACTGAAAAAAACTCCCACAAGCTCTGTATTGATAGTTACTCTTAATAATTATTTGGTAATTGATTTCTTCCGTATATGACATGCTTTGGGACCACATCCCATCTTGGCCAATCATCCTTGGAGAAGTGAACCTACTGGCTAGATTTATGGTGGTGGCTATCTAGTGGTCCACGTGGCTCTAGTTCGAAGTCTTATATTGACATTTCTTTCCTGCCCTATGATTATCAACCAACCTAAAATTACTAATACGACTAGAATCCATGTTATCTGACATGTGACTATCCCCATTAGTCTTTGTGGTATTTCCAAGTAGCATCCACCAAGACTGACATCTCGAATAATTTTTATTGTGAGTCCATTTCAAAAAAGAGACAGGAATACTCATAGCCTTCAAACTTACAGTGCCTTCCTTGTTGGTAAATTCGACTATCATTCTTGGCATTATTTTTGAATAAGCTACTCTACTTTTATCGAGACACCGTGTTCCCATTTGAAAATTTTGTCACCATCGACACCCAAATTGGTCAGCTTATCAACAATTTTGTTAGCTTCCCGAAAGAAATGTTGGGATTTTCTGTCCTGTCTTCCCTAGAAAAGGATCCTAGACTCTTCAAAAATTGTTTTAATCCTCCAAGGAGGTGTTTTCCAATTATTGAGGATATTTATAACATGCATAGAGTCTCCTTCTATGATCAAATTACCTTCTAAGTCTTGAGTCATTTGAAGACCTCTCCACATAGCTCTAGCTTCAGCTTCATTGTTCGTCCTTGTTCCCAAATATTCAAAAAATGCAAGCATCATATTCCCATTATGATCTTGCACAATGCTGCCAATGCCTGCTCTTATAGGATTTTTCTTAGCCTATCCATAAAAATTAAGCTTAAAACAACCCGTAGGATATGGGGACCACTTAACATTGGCTCTAGGGTTGCTACCCTAAGCATAGACTCATCTAACAAGGTTAAGCTTAAATATTGAGCAATCGTAGTCTCCTATAGATGAGGTTTACGGCTATAAAAAGGGATAAGGTTCACATTCTCGTTGGAAAAGGATAGGATCCTAGCAATGATAGTTTGATGATCATGGATAGACTCATTAAAGACTCTATGGTTCCTTTCTAACCATACCTACCAAATATAGTTATTGAGATAAATTTTCCACATGTATCTAAGTCTTTGGCTTGAAAAGGGGTAAATACACTAGACAAACAAATCAAGTACAATGGTTGGTTTAACCCAAGAAATATTAAAGGCCTCAAAAACCCCACTTAGGATAGTCAAGGAAAAAGGGCACTCAAGGAAAATGTGATAAATGGTCTCCCAATTAGCCCTGCATAGATAATAGTGATTAGTAATAAAAATACATTTACGCATCATACTATCAATGTTTAGAATTCTTCCTTGGATAACCATCCATGAAAAGATTGCAATTTTTGGAATTAAATTTTGTATCTAAACTAAGTCCTTTTGGAGGATAAAATCCTCATCATCAAGTAGAAGCTTGTAAGCTGATTTAATAGTGAACTTCCTATTTTCTATAGGAGCCCAGGTCACTTGATCTTCCTTGGGTATCATGGGGATAAACTATTTCCCGAGAATGTTACAAATATCATTTGATTTCGCTTGAAATCCCTGAATCCTTTTTTTTTCCACTTCATTCTGCCTCTATCCTCAACCATATAATCAGAGACTTTTTTTGCTATCTCTGATTCGAGCTAAGTTAGGATATTGTGTCAGTGGTTCGTCCTTAGTCCACCTTTCATTCTAGTAATTTATCCTCTCACCATTGCCTAAAACCCATCTTAAACCTTTTTTGATGATTTCCTTACAATTGAGAATTGCTTTTCAAAAAGCAGAACCTCTTATTGGAACTGAGTCACTTAGAAATTCCATATTTTGAAGATACTTTCATTTTATGATAGCTGTCCATTCATTTTCTTCACCAAAAATGAGGTGCCATGCCTATTTATCTAGTAAATCTAAATTTATATGAGCAATTATCCTCAAAACTAAACCCCCATTTTCCCTGGGTCTGTACGCTTTGGTCCATCCTACAAGGTGTATCCTTTTTTTCTCCTCTAATCCAGTCCATAAAAAATATTTTTGGAGTTTCTCAATTTTTTGGAAAACCTTCACAAGGGCTTTGAAAATAGAGAGGAAATAGATTGTAATGCTCTGAAGAGAGGCATTAGTGAGGGTCATATTTCCTACTTGAGATAGAAGATGACCTTTCCATCCAACAAGTTTTTTTTGAATTATTTCAATAACCCTATCCCACATTGACTCTCTCAAAGAACCAATGAAAATATGGAGACCAAGATACGAACTGGGGAGGTTTGCTATATCACACCCTAAAATTTATGTAATCCTTCCTTGCCTCTAAATGGGGGTGTTCAAGAAATATAGCTTGCTTTTACTAAAACTAACTTTCTAACCAGCAGTATCCTCGTAGAGTTGTAGGATGTATTTAATTCTTTTGGCCTCAACCACCGATGCCTTAGTCAATGCAATCTATATTTTTACAACTTTTAATCCAAATATGGTGATTAATAGAATTTTATAATGAACCCTAATTTGAATTTCAACTAATTGCACCCTAGTTGTTTAACTTGTCGATGGCTTTTGAAGTAGATGTATATATTGGTATTTTTGATTCACCAAGTTACTACCTTGCAATGGTTGAATTTACAACTTCTTATTGGTTATCTAGAATAACTTCTTGCTTCACCAAACTGTAGCCTTGAACTTTCTATCTTGAGACTTAGATTTGGTGGCTTGATCCTTTCAGTGATATTTTATTTTCTACAATAGATTTAGAGAAAGCCTTTCTCTAAACTGTGCATCCTTACTGAGAGAGGTAATCTCCAAATCTCTTGTATTTGGTAGCCTTCTTCTATTTGAATCTTCCTTCAAGATTCATGATGAATTCTAACTTCAAAAAGGATCTTCTTCTTCTCAAGATTCTGAATGTCTTGATGTCTTCACTAGATTCTTCTTCTGGGATTTGACACCTTGAAAAATTCTTCTTCTCTTGAGCTTGTTGTTGGATGGTGATAATTGTTCCAAGTTATTCACTATCAGGAACTTCTCCTTAGTAGTGGAATTCTCCAATGGGTTCTCCTATGAAATCTTTTGATGATACTTCTTCAAGCTTTGTAATAAGTCTCTCCAAGCCTTATTTTTTCTCCTTAAGACCTCTCCAAGGTATTCTATCTTACAACTTATCTACTCTTCCAACTGAGACATTTTTTTCAACCTTCTACTTATGTAAGTGTCGGTGATGATATCTTCTTCTAGGATATATTATTCTGTTGCTCTTGGATTTGTACAGGACTCTCTTAGTCCTTCTCTTTATTTCAAGAATGGAAGTTATTCAATGATATCTACTTTGGATCTCTTCAACTTCTTTTGAAAGAAGTCTTTAATTAGTAAATGAGATCACCAATATCCTATTTATTGGACTCTTCTTTGGAGTCTTCTTATTGAACTCTTCTTTAGAGTATTCATTTAAATCAGGAATCTATCTTCTGAATCAAAAATTTCTTCTAGAATTTTTTTCAAAGGTCTATTATTTGGAGTCTTCTTCTAAATCATGAATTTATCTTCTAAACTAGAAATTATTTTTTTAATTTTTCTTTAGGAACTCTTCTTTGGAGTATTCTTCTGAGTTAGGAATTTATCTTCTAAATCAAGAAATTTTCTTTAGAATTTTCTTCAAAAAATCTTCTTTGAATTTTACTTATGAATCAAGAATTCTTCTCTGAAGCTTTCTTTATAATTAAGGCTTCTATGGCCTTCTTCTTGATCAAGTCTTCTATGGCCTTTTTTACTTCTATAATCTGCAAGTATTAATATTGAATGGATATCACCAATATCCTATCTCCTCTTTGACTTAACTTTGGAAGTCTCTTCTTCCTTGAGTCTGCTATGGACTTTTCTTTACTTTTGCAATTTGTAGGATTGCATCTCTTGTAATAAGACCTCTCTCGAGGTCTTTGAAATAACCAGTATTCTTCCTTGTTGCTACAATTTCTAGAATAATTCTAAGAATATATTCTTCCTAACTATCTTGTACGAATCTTCTTAACATTTTTCTAAATCTCATTTTCCTGCAAAAAGCTGTGAGAAACTGGAATTGAAGAATTTGTAATTTTGGAGATAATATTCACTATTTAATTTGTCAATATAGTGGTATAAATGCGAAGTCATAGTCTTCCTAAGATTTTTTCTGCAACTCTATGGAAAGACTCTAGCAAAATATAATATCAGAATTTCTACAACTGATATTTATTTCAGTTCTCAATTTTCTAATCCTATTGACTACTATGACTATTTCTATCAATTGATTTCTTATGGCAACTTTTGCATGTAGTGGCACATAATGATAGATTCAGTTTGTGAATATGCAGGCCAATAGTAGTAATTGTGACTCTCCCTATTCATCTTGACCTACTTGAATTCTCTTATGATGAATGTAGACCCTCCTATTTTTATTCACCGTAGCTTTGATGCCACTATTAGATTTTGAGGATATATGCAGTGGAAGAGATTTAAAATAGGTCCTAATAATATGCAATAAATATGAAAGAGAGTTTGCAATATGACTGTAATATACTACTTATATAAATGATGAAATTATAATTAAGTATGGAGGAAATGGTCACTCCATTAATATAAGTTAAAGAGCTACATTGTGCTCCATGCATGAGCACTACTATCTACTACACTACACTATATAAGAACTTGACTTGATACTAACTTGATATTAGAGGCCCTTTATATAGGAAGATAAATTCCTTAGACAAAACTCTACCTAGCTATACAAGGAGACACCTTGCATATTTCCACTTGTGCATTTATTACATTGCTTGAAGTAATTAACTAACTTACTTCTAAAGAAATCTCCTACTCTAACTATGTACCTAAGGTGGTACATTTAAATGACCCAAATGATGTAATATAATCTAAATCTAACACAATTAACATGATTACAAACCAAAATATCAGTCATGAAAACTAAAATAGTGATGTAGGAGCATCCGGAGGTGGAAGAGCAATCTTGCATCACCCAAAAATACTTTTTTTCTAAGTGCCAAAGCTGTCGCGATATCGCGACACTTTTTGAGAAAAGGCGCCAAGGGGCCAAACTGTCGCGATATCGCGACACTTTTTGAAAAAAGGGGCCAAGGTGCAAAGTGGTCGTGAAATCGTGACATTTTCGAAGCAAAGGGGCCAAGGCGCAAAGTGGTCGCGATATCGTGACACTTTCGGAAGCAAAGGCTCCAGGCGCAAAGTGGTCGTGAAATCGCGACACTTTCGGAAGCAAAGGCTCCAGGTGCAAAGTGGTCACGATATCGTGACACTTTCAGAAGCAAAGGCTCCAGGCGCAAAGTGGTCGCGAAATCGTGACACTTTCGAAAGCAAAGGCTCCAGGCGCAAAGTGGTCGCGAAATCGTGACACTTTCGAAAGCAAAGGCTCAAGGCGCAAAGTGGTCGCGAAATCGTGACACTTTCGAAAGCAAAGGCTCAAGGTGCAAAGTGGTCACGAAATCGTGACACTTTCGGAGCAAAGGCTCAAAGGCGCAAAGTGGTCATGAAATCGTGACACTTTCGGAGCGAAGGCTCAAAGGCGCAAAGTGGTCGCGAAATCGTGACACTTTCGGACCAAAGGCTCAAAGGCGCAAAGTGGTCACGAAATCGTGACACTTCCGGACCAAAGGCTCAAAGGCGCAAAGTGGTCACGAAATCGTGACACTTTCGGAGCGAAGGCTCAAAGGCGCAAAGTGGTCGCGAAATCGTGACACTTTCGGAGCAAAGGCTCAAAGGCGCAAAGTGGTCGCGAAATCGTGACACTTTCGGAGCGAAGGCTCAAAGGCGCAAAGTGGTCGCGAAATCGTGACACTTTCGGACCAAAGGCTCAAAGGCAAAAGTGGCACGAAATGGACGACAAAGGCAAGGCGCAAAATGGTCACGAAATCGTGACCCGATGGCAGAAGCGAGTGCGAAAGGCAAGGACATCGCGAAATCGTGACATGTCATGGTTTCGCGGCCCGAAGGCGAAAAGCGAGTGCGGAAGGCGGGGGCGTCGCGATTTCACGACGTGTCACGAAATCGTGGCCCGAAGGAGAAAATAGAGGCCGAACGCCAAAACGTCGCGATATCGCGACCGAAGAGGAGAGAGAGCGTAAGGAAGCAAAAACGTCGCGATATCATGACAGAACGCTCACGACTCCAGACAAGCCGACGGTTACAGAGGCCATTGCAGAAGGACACGTGACAGCGAATTACAGGTGGCCATGGAGTACTAGGCGATTATAGAGGCCATTGTAGGAGGGCACGTGGCAACAAATTACAGATGGCTATAGAGCACTCCTATGAATGATGACTCGACGGGTTGATGGACAGGCGGCTGCAGCGCACTCCGCCATTACATGCCATGATGATTCGAGGCACCTGGCAGCATCTTGCAGGTGGTGATAGAACATTCATGTGGGCGGTTAGAAACAAACTTGGCATTCTATGTAATGATGTCCATAGGGGGTCGGGTCTATTATAAAAGGCAGTACATAGATTGTAAAGGGGTTGGCCATTTGATATATGACTTTTGTATTTCTAAATTTGAGACCTTTGTTAATGAAATTTTTGTGAATTTTTCTGTGTGTTATAACAGTCCTGCTTCAAGTGGTATCAGAGCCAGAAGGTTCTGAGTGCGCGAACCGATCGCCGACAGTGAGGCAGTTTGCGCCAGGATTGTGGTTGTGGGTTGTGAGAAAGCGAGCAAGATGCCTCCGCATAGGAACCATGGTGGTGTGAGGAATAGGGGAGCAGAGGTCGATCTCAGGGCCTTGCAGAGGCAAGTTCAAGCCCTGTAGGAGGAAATCAGAAGAGGAGTTGAGCCAAGAAGAGAGGAACCCAGTGAAGATGAAGTTTGGGAAGACGAGGTTCCATCTGATGAGGAAGAAGCATTGGATCCAGCAGAAGCTAGGCTGTATAGGGCCATATCCCAGATCGGGAAGAAGCCAAAGTTTGATGTCTCCACTTATTCTGGGAATCTCAATCCCGAGGAGTTGATAGATTGGATCAATGACATGGAGGAATATTTCGAGTATGAAGAGATCTCAGATCCAAATCGGATCAGGTTCACGAAAAAAAAGTTGAAGGGACATGCTAGCATCTGGTGGAAAGGAGTGTAGCTGGAAAGGAACAGGAGGGGAAAGGAAAAGATCACCAGGTGGGATAGGATGGTGGAGAAATTGAAGAGGCAATTCATCCCCGTGGATTATGAGTTGGACCTATTGAGAAAGATGCAGAGTCTTAGACAGGCAAGTAAATCTGTCAAGGAGTATACGGAGGAGTTCTATCAGATCTCGATTAGAACCGGCCATTCTGAGGCGAATAAGGAGAAAGTCGCACGATACATCAATGGATTGAGAACCAACATCCAAGAAGAGCTGAGTCTAGTTCGAATGAGCACGGTTGAGGATGCATACCAGTTTGCATTAAAAGTGGAGGAGAAACTAAATAGGAGATTTGATGGTAAGCAGAGAGGAAAGGATCATGGAGGAAGAGCTGGTGGAAGGACCAGTGGAGGAAGATACAGAGATTTGAGGAAGACTGGCGAAGCAAGTAGTAGCCAAAACTAGAAAGAAGAGAAGGAGGAGAATAACCAACGCCCACGCAATCAGAACAACAACTACCCGAGAGGAAGAGGTAGGCCTGGGCGGGGGTTTGGAAGAGGTGTCTTTCGAGGAACCTGCTTCAACTACGGAGAAGAAGGACATCGGGCATACAACTGCCCGCAGCATCAAGAAAGGCCAAATCGAAGACCTAAGGGTCAGGCCCGAGCTGCTGTAGCAGATGAAGGTATCGAATCTGAGCACTCTGAGGAGGCAGAACGAGGGGAAGCGATGATCATCAGAAGAGTCTTGTTGAATGAAGAAAAGAAGGCAGATCAGAGGAACAGCCTATTTTGCACAAGATGCAAGTGCGCAGGCAAGGTCTGTAACATCATCATCGATAATGGAAGCACTGACAACTTGGTCTCTGAGGAGATGGTTGCTAAGTTGCAGCTGGAGAGAAGAAAACACCCGCACCCTTATCGGATTGCATGGTTACAAAAGGACCATCGGGTGTTGGTCAGTGAGCAATGCCTGGTGAAGTTTAACATCGAAACTTACCGTGATGAGGTCCTTTGTGACATCTTGCCCATGGATGCATGTCACTTGTTGCTTGGGAGACCATGGCAGTTTGATCGAAGTGTTGTACATGATGGTCGAGCCAATACATATTCCTTGTCAAAAAATGGAGTTCGCCATAAGTTGAAACCCCTGAAGGAGGCGGATGAGAAGGTATGCAGCAGTGCACGAGTCTGTCTAGTGGATGGCAGAAGATTTTTAGATGGCCTGAAGCCAGATCATATGTGCTATGCAATAATCCCTAGGGTTAGGGAAGAAGAATGCAAGGAAACTCCAGTGGAAGTCATGGGACTGTTAGAGGAGTTTCCAGATATCATTTCTGATAATGTTCCTGAAGGTTTACCACTTGTTAGGAAGATCAGTCACCACATAGATTTGGTGCCTGGATCGAGCTTGCCGAATAAGGCTGCACATAGAATGATGCCTGTAGAAACTGAGGAGTTAAACAGGCAGGTTCAAGAGCTGCTAAAGAAGGGGTTGATTAGGGAGAGTCTTAGCCCATGTGCAGTACCTGCAGTACTAGCACCCAAGAAGGATGGGGAGTGGAGAATGTGCACAGACTCTCGAGCAATTAACAAGATCACTATCAAATATAGATTCCCACTGCCAAGGATGGATGATATCATGGACTGCTTGAGTGGAGCTGAGTACTTCACGAAGATTGACCTGAAAAGTGGTTACCATCAGATCCGCATTAGAGAAGGGGATGAGTGGAAGACAACCTTTAAAACCAGAGAGGGGCTGTATGAGTGGTTGGTCATGCCATTTGGGCTAACCAATGCACCGAGTACCTTCATGCGGTTAATGAATGAAGTCCTGAAAGAATTTCTAGGCAAATTTGTTATTGTCTACTTGGATGATATCTTGATTTTTAGCAGAACCCTGGAGGAACACCTGATGCACATCAGGAGGGTTTTTGAGAAACTGTGGGAGGAGCAGTTGCTGATAAATCTAAAGAAGTGTAACTTCGTGAAGAGGGAGTTAGTATACCTGGGATTTGTTATCTCAGTAGATGGTCTCAAAATGGACCCCAAAAAGGTGAGGGCTATCATAGAATGGCTTGCTCCAAGAAGCGTGACTGAGGTGAGATCGTTTCACGGTCTGGCCAGTTTCTACAGAAAGTTCATTAGAAACTTCAGCAGTATTTGTGCATCCCTTACGGAGACAATGAGGGGGAACAAGAAGGAATTCAAGTGGACAGCTGGAGCAGACAAAAGCTTTGCTATGCTAAAGAAGAAGGTCACAGAGCAACCTATCTTAGCACTTCCAGATTTTAACAAGGTGTTTCAGGTAGACTGTGATGCGAGTGGTAGTGCCATAGGGGCCGTATTGAGTCAAGAGGGTAAGCCTGTTGCTTATTTTAGTGAGAAGCTCAACGATGCCAGGAAGAAGTATTCGGTATATGATCAGGAGTTCTATGCCATAGTTCAGGCTCTGAAGAAATGGAGGCATTATTTGTTGCCAAAGGAGTTTGTTCTTTATACTGATCATCAGGCACTACAATATATTAACAGTCAAGGGAAATTAAATCAGAGGCACCTGAAATGGGTCGAGTTCCTGCAGAGCTACACCTTTGTGCTGAAACACCGGAGTGGGAGGTCCAACAGAGTTGCGGATGCCTTGAGTAGGAGGCAATGTTTACTGATGGAGATGAAGGTGGAGGTTGTTGGGTTTGCTGAGCTTAAGGGTTTATACCCTGTAGACCCCGACTTCGTAGAAGCTTGGAAAGCCTGCACTGTGCCTGTTACTTTGGATAGGACTAAGTGGTTAAATTTTCTGATTCAAGATGGAATGTTGTTCAGGGGGAACCAATTATGCATTTCGAGGAGCTCAATGAGGGAGAATCTCATCAAGGAAAAGCACAGTGGAGGTTTAGCTGGACACTTTGGTCGAGACAAGACCATTTCCCTTGTTAGTGAAAATTACTACTGGCCGCAATTGCAACAAGATGTGGCAAAATTTGTGCAAAGTTGTAGGATATGCCAGATGGCAAAAGGTGTGAGGCAGCCTACTGGTTTATATCAACCACTACCCATACCCGAAAGGCCATGGGAGGATATTAGTATGGATTTTGTTCTTGGTTTGCCCAGGACGTAGAGGGGGCACGACTCCATATTTGTGGTAGTGGACAGGTTTTCAAAAATGGCTCATTTCATTCCCTACCAGAAGACTAGCGATGCGGTCCATGTGGCTGGGTTATTCTTCAAGGAAGTGGTACGCCTTCATGGTCTGCCAAGGAGCATTGTGTCGGACAGGGATACCAAGTTTGTAGGGTATTTCTGGAGAACCCTGTGGAAGAAACTGAAGACGGATTTAAAATTTAGTTCTGCATACCACCCCCAAACAGATGGCCAAACAGAGGTGGTAAATAGGAGTTTGGGCAATCTACTGAGATGCTTGGTCGGAGACAAGCCCAAGGGATGGGATTTAGTTTTGCCGTAGGCAGAATTCGCTTACAACAGCTCTATCAACAGGAGTACCAATAAATCGCCATTCCAGATAATCTATGGGAGCAGCCCAAGAAACGCTTCAGAGTTGAGAAGGATGGATACAAGAGAAAAATGCAAAGTCTGAGGTCGAAGACTTTGCTGAACACCTGAAGGGAGTGCATGAGGAGGTGACAAGGCACATTGCTAAGATGAATACTCAGTATAAGGCCAGGGCAGACCAGAAGCGCCGGGCTAAGGAGTTTGAAGTAGGAGATTCCATCATGGTCCATCTAAGAAAAGAGAGGTTTCCTGCCAAGACCTATAACAAGCTGAAGATGAAGAAATTTGGACCATGCAGGATCATTGGAAAACGGGATTCGGGTAATGCATACGAGGTGGAGTTGCCGAGTGAACTTAACATTTCACCGATTTTTAACATTTCAGATTTGGTCGAGTTTCATGAAGGAGATAGCAGTGCAACACCAAGCCCGGATTTGTGGAGCATTCCCGTGGTCACTCCAGTCGCAGACGAGATAGAAGAAGTCCTTGATACGCGTGAGGGCCGAAGTACTCGAAACAGGTGTTATTCTGAGTATTTGATCAAGTGGAAGGGCAGGCCCATAGAAGATGCGACTTGGTTGTCGAAGGC
Source organism: Wollemia nobilis (assembly GCA_028583015.1). Taxonomy (NCBI): domain Eukaryota; kingdom Viridiplantae; phylum Streptophyta; class Pinopsida; order Araucariales; family Araucariaceae; genus Wollemia; species Wollemia nobilis. Next base: position 24,279,906 of record JAQPPZ010016892.1, read on the forward strand.
AGAGGTTGACCGCTTGGGTCTACCTCAGATAGATCAGAAGTGAAGGTCACTTCTCAATTCACCCCGGGTGTCTGATGCAGGAGCATCCGGAGGTGGAAGAGCAATCTTGCATCACCCAAAAATATTTTTTTTCTAAGTGCCAAAGCTGTCACGATATCGCGACACTTTTTGAGAAAAGGCGCCAAGGGGCCAAACTGTCGCGATATCGCGACACTTTTTGAAAAAAGGGGCCAAGGTGCAAAGTGGTCGCGAAATCGTGACATTTTCGAAGCAAAGGGGCCAAGGCGCAAAGTGGTCACGAAATCGCGACACTTTCGGAAGCAAAGGCTCAAGGCACAAAGTGGTCGCGAAATCATGACACTTTCGAAGCAAAGGCAGGGGGGGCGCAAAGTGGTCACGAAATCGTGACACTTTCGGAAGCAAAGGCTCAGGTGCAAAGTGGTCACGAAATCGTGACACTTTTGGAAGCAAAGGCTCCAGGCGCAAAGTGGTCACGAAATCGTGACACTTTCAGAAGCAAAGGCTCAAGGCGCAAAGTGGTCACGAAATCGTGACACTTTCGGAAGCAAAGGCTCAAGGCACAAAGTGGTCGTGAAATCGTGACACTTTCGAACCAAAGGCTCAAAGGCGCAAAGTGGTCACGAAATCGTGACACTTTCGGAGCAAAGGCTCAAAGGCGCAAAGTGGTCACGAAATCGTGACACTTCTGGACCAAAGGCTCAAAGGCGCAAAGTGGTCACGAAATCGTGACACTTTCGGACCAAAGGCTCAAAGGCACAAAGTGGTCACGAAATCGTGACACTTTCGGAGCGAAGGCTCAAAGGCGCAAAGTGGTCACGAAATCGCGACACTTCCGGACCAAAGGCTCAAAGGCGCAAAGTGGTCGCGAAATCGTGACACTTTCGGAGCGAAGGCTCAAAGGCAAAGTGGCGAACCACCAAGGCAAGCCGAAACGACACCAAGAAGGCTCAAAGGCGCAAAATGGTCGCGAAATCGTGACCCGATGGCAGAAGCGAGTGCGAAAGGCAAGGACGTCGCGAAATCATGACATGTCACGGTTTCGCGGCCCGAAGGCGAAAAGCGAGTGCGGAAGGCGGGGGCGTCGCGATTTTGCAACGTGTCACGAAATCATGGCCCGAAGGAGAAAATAGAGGCCGAACGCCAAAACGTCGCGATATCACGACCGAGGAGGAGAGAGAGCGTAAGGAAGCAAAAACGTCATGATATCACGACAGAACGCTCACGACTCCAGACAAGCCGATGGTTACAGAGGCCGTTGCAGAAGGACACGTGACAGCGAATTACAGGTGGCCATGGAGTACTAGGTGGTTACAGAGGCCATTGCAGGAGGGCACGTGGCAACAAATTACAGATGGCTATAGAGCACTCCTATGAATGATGACTCGGCGGGTTGATGGACAGGCAGCTATAGTGCACTCTGCCATTACATGCCATGATGATTCGAGGCACCTGGCAGCATCTTGCAGGCGGTGACAGAACATTCGTGTGGGCAGTTAGAAACAAACTTGGCATTCTATGTAATGATGTCCATAGGGGGTCGGGTCTGTTATAAAAGGTAGTACGTAGATTGTAAAGGGGTTGGCCATTTAATATATGACTTCTGTATTTCCGAATTTGAGACCTCTGTTAATGAAATTTTTGTGAAATTTCTTGTGTGTTATACCAGTCCTGCATCAAATAGATGTTAGTCACAACCCTCCACTAAGAGATATGCACACAAAGACTAGGATAGATATTTGGAAGAGTCACAATACCTTGTATTCATATTAATAAGCACATTATAATACTATACAATAGAGAGATGCTTGGCAACCTATACATGATATGACCAAAGGCTAGAGTATAGACCGATACATAAGAAGAAGATATTAAGAAAAATAAGACTAATTAGGCCAGATACTAGTCATAAAAAACTAGTGATATCTTATTCTACCTAATTATGTAGAAAGGTGTATATTTATAGGCAAAAATAGAAATACCTATTTTAAAAATCTTTCCCATGCTTTCTTACATTGATGGTGCACAATCTCGAGGTCTCTACATATACAACCACTAAGGTTAGATCTCATCACCCATCCTAGAATTTTGTAGTGATTAGACATTGAGACATCTTACCATTAATGCTTGGTCAATTTAGTGGTCACTCCTTGGTAAGTTTTATGATGATGCCTATAATGGTGTACTTCCTTGTAAGAGGAGTATTGTACATCCTAAAATTTTGAACACCTTGGCATAATGCGTGATGTTTAGGGCTATGGCCTTGATTGGGGGATGGAGGGCCAACACCCCTATATGAATTATTTTGGGGGTAAGAGCTTGAAAAGTAAAATTTAACCTCTTAAGTTTTCAAATAATGGTCGAAGGTGGTCTAAATGAAGTCTGGTTATCACCCTTTATGCACTTCCTAGTCCATTTTCCCTTCTTAGGGTAGTCTTTACTTTTTCTCTCATGTGGTATTTTGGTTACTATCACTGGCCCATAATTATCAAATATTTAAGCTAGGTGGATGTACCCAAATAATTTTTCTCTTTGATTCTAACTATTCTATGCAAGTAAGGAAAGTTGAACATATAACTAAGTTGGATTGAAAATATGTGCGAGCAAGAAGGTGGTGAAGGAGAGAAGAAAGTAAAGCAAGAAGGTGGAGGCTAGAAGATTAAGCAATAAGTATGAGAATGGTAGTTCAAATGAGAAGGGGGTAGGTTAAGAGGTGGAGGTTGGAGGGTCTAACAGTCCTGTTGTGGCTATTTCACAACTTACCCCAAAATTGGGGACCCACCTTAATTTTGATGTTTTTGGGATTTTGGTTGTCCTTAAGTGATAATTTTGGTGATTGATTTTTTTTAATTTCTTGTAAAATGTGTTGTGTTCACTTTCTTCCAAGTTTGTAGTTTTTCTTGAGTTTGTAATGTGGATTTAAATTTGATGTCTTAATTTATTTAAGGTAAAATTTTGAAATTAAGTAATTTAAGTTAATTAAATCAAATTTGAATGAATAAGAAGATATAATGAAATAATAATAAAAAAAATAAAGAAAAATAAAATATTAAAATATATTTATGTATATATATATAGGTATGTTAATGAGAACAATATATATATATAAAATAAAAAACTAAAAATAAAATAAATAAATAACTATATATATATAATGTTTAGTAAACAAAATAAAGCAAAACCTAATTGAATAAAGTGAAGCATATCCATTTCATATAATATGCTTTATTTAATGAAAGTTGTGTTTTTATATCCATATGATTGTCCTCAAGGTGTGCTCATTCATATGTGCAGGTACTTAGACATAGTGAAAAGAGGATACAGAACAATATAGTGTGGTGGACTAGCATGATTCCCAAGGTAGACATTATATGGTAAAGATGGATGATGGTGGAGACAACTTCATTGGGAAGCATTGCGGGTAACACAATGAAAAGGACACACATCAAGACCCAGACATGATGAGGTGAACCAAACAATATGGCACACAAATATTGGTATGTTGGCTGGTATGGTTTTTATGTCGGTAAAATGACAAACTCAACAATGATCATGCACAGATCTAGCAGTGTTGGGGTGAGATGTCCATGGTAATTATGTTAGGATATTTATAATTGTGAGTCACAGAGAGGATAAATATAGTGTAGTGAAGTAGCAATGACCAACTTGGAGAATGACATGGACAGGAGTAGGCCTTTAGGGATTGATAACATGGTAGAGAGCAAGGATGTTAAAAATGCATGAGCTATTCTATGCTCATATTTCAAAATAGGTATCTATGAGGATGCCTACGCAGACGATCGACAACTACTAGAGAAATGGATTGTTGAGAGTATGTGGACCCCTATGCATGGTAGATGAGTGTGAACTACATGTGGATGAATGGTGCACACTGATTCAAATGGAGGGGCGATGATAACTAGATGCAATGTGGATCGATGACTTTGATTCACTTGTACAAATACATAAATCGGAACAATGATGTGGAGATGATGTAAATCAAGACTTTGAAATCCCATTTAGTGGTGAGGTGGAGCTATGCTATGTATATATATATATATATAAAATAAAAAACTAAAAATAAAATAAATAAATAACTATATATATAATGTTTAGTAAAAAAAATAAAGCAAAACCTAATTGAATAAAGCGAAGCATATCCATTTTATATAATATGCTTTATATAATGAAAGTTGTATTTTTATATCCATATGATTGTCCTCAAGGTGTGCTCATTCATATGTGCAGGTACTTAGACATAGTGAAAAGAGGATACAGAACAATATAGTGTGGTGGACTAGCATGATTCCCAAGGTAGACATTAGATGGTAAATATGGATGATGGTGGAGACAACTTCATTGGGCAGTATTACGGGTAACGCAATGAAAAGGACACACATCAAGACCCAGACATGATGAGGTGAACCAACCAATATGGCACACAAATATTGGTATGTTGGCTGGTATGGTTTTTATGTCAGTAAAATGACAAACTCAACAATGATCATGCACAGATCTAGCAGTGTCGGGGTGAGATGTCCATGGTAATTATGTTAGGATATTTACAATGGTGAGTCACAGAGAGGATAAATACAATGTAGTGAAGTAGAAATGACCAACTTGGAGAATGACATGGACACGAGTAGGCCTTTAGGGATTGATAACATGGTAGAGAGCAAGGATGTTAAAAATGCATGAGCTATTCTATGCTCATATTTCAAAATAGGTATCTATGAGGATGCCTACGCAGACGATCGACAACTACTAGAGAAATGGATTGTTGAGAGTATGTGGACCCCTATGCATGGTAGATGAGTGTGAACTACATGTGGATGAATGGTGCACACCGATTCAAATGGAGGGGCGGTGATAACTAGATGCAATGTGAATCGATGACTTTGATTCACCTATACAACTACATAAATTGGAATAATGATGTGGAGATGGTGTAAATCAAGACTTTGAAAGCCCATTTAGTGGTGAGGTGGAGCTATGCTATGTATATATACTGATGACAAAGAGGATGCAGATTGGTTGGATTTGATAAATATTTCCTTCGCTAGATACAAGATGGGATTTTCATACTGATACAAAGTCATTCTAATATAAACTAGGGTACCACAATTTTATGTACCACAACTACCCACCAATTATTGCCACTAAATATTTTGGTCATGTTTTATCTATTGAGAAGTTGTTATAGAAGTGGTTAGAAACATGTGTGAAGTATAATGTTAAAGGCTTACAATGGGAGGCTCTCTAATGACAAAGGGACTAGATACCATTACAACAAGAGTGCACATTGATGCGATCATGAAAACACATCATTTAGGTAGGATTAACCATTCCAAGCTATGAAATATTATGTTGATACTTTGAATACATTGATTGACAAAGATTTCATCACAAAAATGTGATTCGCCCTTGTCGCATCCATGTATGACATCAACGCTATTGAATATTTTAAAATATGTTCTGATAGTCATGTCATCATAATCCCACTTTTGACTATAGAGATAATCATATCATATAAGGAGGTAATTTATGTAGTGCTACATTGATGAAGGTCAGTGTAGAGGTGAGCAATTTCATATGACAGAAGTATTCAGGGTTCTATAGTAGCAAGGAAGAATATTCAAGTACATCAGAGGGAAAGGCCCAACTCAGCATGTTTGTGAACATAGATTTTCAAAGGTAGGTTAATGGAAATATATGGGGATGAAAAAATCTTATCATAGTTGAGGAGGATCTTATCAAGGCACGATAATGAATGGAATGTTCAAAGGACAACATTTCGAAAACTTCCACCAAAGGTAAATATTGTGCATGTCTCTGTCATGTGAGGGGTAAACAAATATGCATCATAGGTCCTCTGGGAGTGTAACAAATGGAAATACTTCTGTGTTTGAATAATGAAATTATTTTTATTCCTAGATGTGTGATACTATACAATATGATGAAAATATTACCAAACAAAAATTACTGAGGGTAACAGTTATAAAGGGAAAAGATTCTTTGTTATCCTAACTACCACATACATGAGCATCAACTGCATTTTTATGAGGCCCCACACTATATTTTTTGGCATTTATTATGGTATGCCCGAATACCCCATTGTTTTCTCTATTAAAAAGTACAAAATTTGGCAAGATTCTTTTAGCAACCCATGGGCCAAATTTGATAAATATTAATACATAGGGAAGAAATGGAGACCATGTGCAAATATCACATGGGTATTTTTAGTGAAAAGTTTAATATGGGATATATGCTATGTCATGGATAAGGTGTTACCAAAAGATATTTTTAAATGAACGTTACCCAAAGTAAGGTGAATGGTTGGCCATGGCCCACAACCGAATAGAATGATTCATTTAGGGAAACTAAAGCAATGAACAAATGGAGGAGATGAAACCAAAATGAAGAGAGGGGAAGAGGGAAATTTCATTAAAATATTTAAAAACCCCATAAAAATACAAAATAGGGGCTAGACATTTTTGGGAAAGATGCTAGAAATTTAATGTATAAAAGGACTACATTTTTTTTGTTTTTAATTCAAACCACTACAGAAACTTACACTTTATAAGAAAAAACGGAGGATAAATGTTCTAAATTTTTGGGCTAATGTTTATATTTCCTTTCCATGTATTTAGGCTTATATATAGTTTTTAATGCAATTTACTGGTTGCACTATCGAATGCTTAGAAACAAGGAATTTATTTTTATTTTCGTAGAAGATTACACCTAGTTTATTTTGGATTGTGCTAATGTAACTCCAATTATATTAGATTAGATTAAAAAATTCTCACATCTCTGGTTTTTTAGGATAGGGTAGCATTATACTGAAGGAGGTTTTCCATTAACATTTTTAGCATTTTGGTCCATTTTCTAGATTTGTTTCTAACCTTACCCTTTTGCAGTTTTTTTTTAAAACTTCAACAAATATAAAAAAAATTAAAACTCCAAAATAAATGCATGGATTCCAATATTAAGCTTTAAAGTTTCATTTTATGCAATTTCGATTTCATTTTGAAGCAAATCTGAAATTACAAAAATTATTCAAAGTTTACATTTTTAAAGCAGTTTTGTAATTTCAAAGTTAGCATAATTTCACATTTTGAAGTCAAGGTCAATTTTCAAGATTTGCATTTTTGTTCGTAAGAAATAAATTAACTTCCCTTTATGAAATTACAATTTCATTAAAGGGGGGTAATTTATATGATATGTCAAATACTATTACATTTACCAAGTTATTCATGTCGATTATTTTATTTTCATTCACCAAGCAAGCTAAAATGAATTCAGTCATCATTCAAACTTTGCATTTCTAAAGATATATTTAGTATTCTCTTTTATTCTCAAAGTAGGGTTTAATAATGCAAGATAAAACTTGTTTAAAATATGCTTAACCAAAAGAAGATAAAATCTACCTAAAATACTTCAAGATAAAATGAACTAAGGCATTTACATCGTGGTCATATGAGGGTCAATCACATTTTCTTTTATTTTAAGTTTCATGAACAATAAATAGCATAACATAATAAAGTAATACCAACATAGGCCCCTTGTTAACAATTATTTACAAATCACTAAGGTATTCCTAGCACTTATTTGATACATCTTCACAAACATACAAACACACATTAAGTAAAAGGAACCTTGGAGAAATTTCTATTTCTTTGCAAGAGAGGGTTTTCTAATAAAAATCCTAAGTGTGATGGTGATTTTGCAATTGGGCAAGATTACCACTCAAAAATTCCTCTAGTGGATAACGATTTTAGCTCAGGTTTTTATGGTGGTGTGGACCCACCTCTATGCCTAGAGAACCTCAAAAATCCTTTTGATCCTGGTGCTAGCTCCTATGCTACAATTATTTTAAATTGCTCTGGTAGGAGTGCTTTGAATGTGCTTTTCAATTTGACTCTTGTCCAAAGGAAGCTTCTTATACTTGGGCACCTCCTTAAATTTACTATGCACTATGGATCTTGTAGTCTTTTGGGTAAGTTACTAAGAGGGATTCCTGATTTTGACTCCTTCTGAAGATGGGCCTATTCCAAATGGAAACCTCAAGGTATGATGGAAATTATGGCACTTCCAAAGGTATTTAAATTTGAACTAAAATGATGACTTGAGGTATATTTTGAGTGGAGGTCCATGATTCTATGGTAAGAGAGGCCTATTTCTTTAGAAATAAGGGTCATATTTTGAACTGAACACTCAAAAAATCAACATGTTACCTCTTTGGTTCAGGTCCTCGATCTCCCCCTTCTCCTGTAACATGAAATTATTCTAAAGGAAATTGCCAAGGTTATGGTATAACTAATCCTAATAAACTCTATGATGATGGTGAGATCAAAGATGATCTTTATGAGGATGTTCATCAATTAATATCCTGATGATGATATCCCATGTTCCATTGAAATAATTTTGGATTTGGATTCTAGGGCTCAAACTATAGAATATGATAATCAACCCAATTTTTATTCTAGCTACAATAAAATAGGATACCTCTTAGTTCAATTTCCTTATAAGAAAAATCTAGTGCATAAACTTTGGTCAAGAAAAAATATTAGAGATAAATTTGTCTAAGAATCATCTAAGGAGGAGAGGATAGAACTTTAGCCTGGAAAACTAGGGAAGTTGGGGAATATAGTGTTTTTTATTAGGAAGCCATGGAGGTTGTGGTTTATAACACTTATTCTCAAGGGGTGGTAAACTATTTGAATGACCCATAACTATCTCTTCAATAAGTGAGAGTCTCTAAGCTAACTTAAATTGCACCTCCAACTAAGGGAGAAGAGAAATGATAGACCTAGTTATCTTAGGTTAGCTATAGTTCTCCATCCCTAAAAATAATTCTTTTAAATTCTATCCTATGAAACCCTTTTGAATGTCTTGCTTAAGTCTATGATTCCCCAATTGATGAGATAGTTGGGCTTGAATCAAATACCCGTATCACAATGATTTCATAACTCAATTTTCTTAGTCCTGATTTGAGGTCCCTGTAGACCAAAAATGGCCACATACTTAGCAAAATTTGACTAAGTGATAATGTTGTTATTCCGCTCCGAAATCAGGTTGATGGTATGAGTCCACTGGGAAATATCTCCACTTGAAGGTTTGAGCATATTCTGAGAAATTCCATTCTAGGTTCAAAATAATGATAGGTTTCAAATCCGCAAAATTTTTTAAGAGATCGTGATGTCAGCAATAAAAATTGTGGATTTGGTTCTTGTCATATGTTCGATTTCAAAAAGTCTTTTTGCTTCTCGCTGTAAAAGAGCCTTCTTGTTTTCTACTTTGGATTGATGAAAGTTCCAAAATCCACAAAATTTTGTAAGAGATGATGACATCAGTGGAATAAATGTGCGGATTCATGATCCAAGAAAAAAATAAGGATTCTCTTCCCAGAATGAAGATAAAGCAAAAGGGGAAAATAATCTAAGTGTTTGATTTCGGGCTCAGATTTGCATTATCTCTAAATTTTGCAAAAGTAACGAGGATATGATGATGTCAGTGATGAAAATATGCAGATTAACAAAGACAAAATGAAATATAAAAGATCCAGGAGCAAATTCAGGGTTTTGATGTTGCGGATCCAAATTGAAGATTCTGATGTTGAGGAAAAGAGTGGGATGGATTTCAGCTCACACCAGACTTAATCTAAGTCGTCCAAAAGGGATAATCAATGTTGGAGGTTGACCTATCATATTTTTATTGTTCAAAATATTTTTGCATCAAAACTATGGCATGCAGCTGGAAGATGGAACCTCAAAGACTTTCAAGAAAAGCTAACCAAAAGAAGTTACAGATTGACGATGTCAAGTTGTTCTCAAGAAAAATTGATGGGATGCATGATCTAGAAGATTCTAAAATTTAGTTCTTCTGGTCGACCATCAAGTTGTAGAGATCATGAATGGCCATGGCAGATGTTCTTCTAGTAGATTTCGCAGAGTTTGAATGAACCATCTAGCACCATCTAATATTTTTTTGAGTTGTTGTAACAAGATTGAATGTATTGTTTCTTGAATATTATAATATGAAAACTATAAAGAGAGATTGAAACCTTGATTTAAAGGGTCATCTCTAGCATGTTTGCCTGTGCTACTGTAAATATTTCTGAAGCACTGAATGCAAGGAGCAATACATTGATCTTTACCTCAAGGCTACGTTTCTATGTTGGATGTTAGAGGTTCAGATTTCATAGTTATATTTCTGTAAATGCTTAGATGGTTATTTTGTGCCAATCATGGATTACTAGTTATGAGTAATTGAAATATGTTGCGAAGTTTGTTATTTGTTATTATAAGGTGCATTTCTGTAAAATCTGGGTTGTGGTGTATTCTTCTATTTGGATTATCATTTCTTGGATATTGAAATTTCTTACTGTAACATTTCTCTATTATGCTTTAAATATCTAAAACGAGTTATCTTGGGATAAAATTTGATCTGGATGTATATCTTTAATATGGTTTTTTGGAATATTTTTATGGTAATGCAATTTTATTAACCTATCTATCGACTGATATCTATATTTCTCTAACCTTATACTTTTCTAACCATAAAATCCAAGCCCTAATTGAGCATAATTGTGTCAAAAATATGCTAAGTTGATAAGGAACCAGCCTACTCTAGAGGATGGATCTGAAATCCCTATTTTAGTCCATCCAATGTTGAGTGTTGAGCTACAACTATCGGGTGCAAGCCTAAGTAGAAAGTAGGAAGATAGACAACCATAGTATCAAGAAAACTTGGTGCAATTCAATGCCCAATAGTTTTTGGCACACCCAATGGGACAGTTCATAAGGAACATGAAACCCATATTAAGAGTTATTGTTATCTCTACCCGAAGGAATCAAGATTCGATGAATTGTCTTTACCTTGTTAGCGGAGAAAATAAAGTTCTCCTAGTGACTCCCTAGTCAGAAGACCTTGAAAAGTATTGTAGATTAGTGCCCTTTAATGTATACCAGGTCCTTCAAGAGGAACAACCTTAATTCTTTCTTTCACTATGAGTTACCCCTGAGAGGGTCTATTGTTATCAAAAGTTTGGATCGATATTTTATTGAAGAAGAAGAGCTTCTAGAAGAAAACCCAGTAGTTCCCCCAAGAAGACCTATAGCTAGAAACATGGCACACAATGTAGCCCCAAATGTGCCACTATAGAAGTACCCAAAATAGGACTCAACTGGGTCCCTTAGTTTAGCCCAAATGGATTCCATTCCTAAATTTGTATCTAAGGCAACACCAACATATGATGGATTTGGAAAGAAAACTTATGAGCACTGCCAAGATATCTTGAATCTGGTAGCAATCCATAATATAAAAGATGAAAACATTATTGTCAGGATTCTAGCCCTGCCATTTCATGGAAAGATATTACACTGGTTCAAAACCCTGGAAGATAAGTATATTGATTCATGGAAGTCATTGGCTGAGCCATTCATAGAATAATTTAATGAATCTATTGATCCTTTTTTCCTTCTAAATTAGTTTACAGCTATGCAAAAAACATAGCAAAAAACCATCTCTAATTTTAATGTGAGATTTAGTAGAACTTGGAAGAGAATTCTCCCTAAAGCTAGACCAACTACTTGTTTGGCTTATATGTATTACATCCATACCCTAGGATCAAATCTAGGTTTGCAGACACAAAAATCAGAAATTGAAACCTTTCCCCAAGTTTATAATGTTGTCGTTCATGCTGAAAATATCCTGATCAATGTAGGAATAATTACCGCCAAGACCGTGTTGCCTTACAATTCAAAAAATAGTGGTAGCCATGAGCAATCTACAAAAGCCTCTCACATGGATCCTCCCTCTATAACATCTTCATTTCCTAAGATGAATTCTATTCCTGGATCTAAAGTTGTGTCATCCACACCTTCTTTCCCCCCTCTTCCTTCCCAACCTTCTCAAGAATTGTCTACTATCCTAGTTATACAAAATACCATGAAAGCTCTAAGTAACAGAATGAATTCAATGGAGAAGAGAGATTAAGAAATGTCACAACAAAGGAAATTTCTATATGTGAATAAATATCAAAGGTCTGGTCCTAGAAATAGTGTCGAGGTTAGAGTGAATGTAGTAGCATATGAGGATCCAGAATGTTCTATAGATTCCACCCTTGTAAATATCTGGTGTTTAGTATACAATGACCCTCATGATTCACAGTATTGTGTGATGTATCAACACCATGTTCAACAAGCTATGGATCAAGCTGAAATAAATCAGAAGGGAAGAGTTAATATGTTATGGCACCCTGATCAGATCATGGTTGGAAAAGACTTAGAGGAAGAAGGCCCAATTGTTGTTATGACAAGGTCCAAAAACAAAGATTTACAAGTAGACCCTAAAAAAATGGGACAGTTCCAGGTCCCTTCCCAGAAGAAAGCTAATTTCCCCCCTCATAATAGTGATATTTTTCCCATTCCTCAAGCTAAGGGAAAGGAGAAGACTGAAAATTTCCCCAAGATTTTGAAAAGAGTACCAGAAGGAGATAGGATGAAATCCAAGAATGAAGAGCAAGAAAGGCTTAGGTTCCCATCTATTACTAAAATACAAAGGTTAGAGGCAACTCAACAATACAAAAGAAGGTATGGTGAGCTAGAAAGAGAACTGGAAAGACTATCCCTAACAAAGTTTTAGTATAACATTGTGGAAGAGATGAAAAAGATTCCATCAAAAGCTAGCCTGTATGATACCCTTTTCATTCCGGGCCAAATTGACTTACTTAAAGCTTTCCTCGATAAAATTCCCTAGAGAAGATTCGCTACCACCATCCTTAGTATACCCTCAAAAAAGAAAAAAATGACACCTCCTATCCTAAAGAACAAACCTCCCCCCTTTTATAAATCCTTAAGAATTGAAGGATGGGTATTCCAAAATTGCATGATTGATTTAGGAGCATCAACCACGGTTATGCCTAAAGCGATCTATGAAGATATGGGGATGGAATATACCCGGTATTTTTTGAGAGTATTGCAACTAGATGGGACACTTGTAAAGACGGTTGGAGTTATTAAAGATGTACTGATGAGGTTGCACAAAGCCCCTGAGGTGAGAATAGTGCAAGAAATAGTGGTTGTGGATTTAGAACCCTATTTTGGATTATATCTCTCAAAATAATTTACTACAAAGCTTGGAGGATGTATGTATATGTATTATTCTAGCATGGTAATAGATTTCAAGGGAAAGAGGATAAGGATAACTCCTATGAAACCAGTTGCTTATCATATTGAGAAAATTGAAGAAGACATGTGTAACCTTAATCATGTGGAGGAATTTGAACTAGTAGAAAACATTGAAGAACTATATATTGAAGATGATTTGCCTTTCAAAGAGTATTACAGTCAATTTGGAACTGGTATGGGTACATACAACATCACAAATGAATTGAAAAAGAAACTCCTAGCTATTTATAATAAATCCCTAAGAAATTATGAAACATGGGTTATGCACTTTGATGGTGCTAAATGCAGAAATGGTGCAAGGGCTGGTGTAGTTCTGCAATCATAGTCAGAAGGGGTGAAGAATTTCTCTTATAGACTGATATGGTCATGCACCAATAACATTGTAGAATATGAGGCTTTGTGCCTTCAATTAATGCAAGCTGGAAGAATGGGCATCAAGATTTTGAACATATATGGTAATTCTAAGTTAATAGTACATTAGGTAATAAATAAGTGTAGCAGTAAACATCATTACTTAAAATCTTACCAGAATAGAGTTTGGGACCTAATGGATTCATTTGATTCCCTAAACCTAACTTTTGTGCCTAGAGAAGAGAATCACCTGGAAAATGCATTGGAAACTAAGGGAGGTAATTTCAATCCTCCTATAGATTTTGGAACTAAGAAGACCAAGGGGATTAAAATGGTTTTCAGGCCTACAGTACCGGATAAGAAAATATTATGGCAGGTTTTCGAGAGTGATGAACAGATTCTGGACTTTATGATAAAAGAAGCATGCTTCACGACTATCCAAGAAGAAGACTTAGATGAGATAGACCAATAGGACTTCATCCAGCTGAGAAACAATCACATCCCAAAGGGGTTGGTTACCCTTGAAAGTTTATTTTATAATGAAGATAGAAATAAAGTGGGATTTATGAAGGTTGGTGAAAATATCTATAAAGAAATAGAAGTCAAAATCAGAAAGAAGTTAAATATTGGGGTCCAATGTTCTTCTAAGGAAGCAGAAGATATTAAAGCTTTATGTTTAAAATACCAAGATACGGTAGCTTGGTCATATGAGGACCTTAAGGTTTATGACAAAAGGATTACTCAGCATACTATTGAGTAAGATCCTGATGCTAAACCATTTAGACAAAAATAGAAGCCTATCAATCCAAGGATAGAATTCATTATGAGAGAAGAACTTTTGAAGTTGTTAAAGGCTAGGATAGTATATCTGATAAAAGACTCTACTTGGGTAGCTAATTTGGTACTTGTAATAAAGAATAATGGGGACATATGCCTATGTATAGATTTCAGAAATATGAACCAAACTTCCCTCAAGGATCACTATCCCCTTCCTCAAATTGATAATATTTTATAAGTAGTAGCTAGAGGATAGAGGTTTTCTCTACTGGATGGTTATTCTAGATATAACTAGATCTGGGTAAAAGATCAAGATCAACATAAGACAACATTTACTACAAAGTGGGGAACATTTACCTATTAGAGGATGCATTTTGGGCTATCTAATGTAGGAGCTACATTTCATAGGTCCATGGATTATACCTTTGAACAAAGTCATTCTGATTTACCTAGATGACATGACTGTGTTTTCTCATGATAAAAATGATGATCTATATCATTTGGAACAAGTTTTTCAAAAATGCAAAGAATCTGGTATTTCATTGAACCCTAAGGAGTCATTCTTTATAGTACATGAGGGAAAACTATTAGGACATGTAGTCTCAAAAGAAGGTATGGGTATAGAACCAAATAGAATTAAAGCAATCCTAGATATTCCTTTACCTACTAATCAGAAGATATTGCACTCTTTCTTAGAACAGATCAATTTTGTTAGAAAGTTCATTTCTAATTTTGCACAAAAGGTGAGGCCTATATATAAACTACTCAAGAAGGCAGAGTTCAAGTGGACTGAGGTTAGGAAGCAAGCTTTTTAAACCATCAAGCATCCATTTTTGCAACCCTATTTTTGATAAATCCTGATTTCAGCAAATATTTTATCATATATGCTTATGGAGCTGAACAAAGTTATACTTCAGTACTCACTCAAAAGGATGATCAAGGGGATGAACACCCTATGTTATTTTGGAGTCAAAAT
This sequence comes from Wollemia nobilis, assembly GCA_028583015.1. NCBI lineage: Eukaryota > Viridiplantae > Streptophyta > Pinopsida > Araucariales > Araucariaceae > Wollemia > Wollemia nobilis. The sequence continues at coordinate 24,295,218 of JAQPPZ010016892.1, forward strand.
TTACATGACTATCAAGTGAAATATAATTGTATTGAAAAACAAGTGTTTGTTGTGATGAAGTCACTTAAGAAGTTTAGACAATATCTGATGTAGAGTAAAACTCTGGTGTATGTAGTTCATCCATATGTGAGAAGTTTTATTTTAAAAGGTCACCTTGGAGATAAAAGGGCTGGTTGGATTACTAATATACAAGAATATGATGTGAAAGTATGACCTACCAAGATGGTAAGAGGCAGAGCCTTGTGCCAAGGATTGACAGATATTTTAGCTCTGGTCGGAGTAACAAATTGTAAGATGATAGAAGATCAAATAGAGATTGTTCACACTCCAGATTTTGATTGGATAGAACAAATGACCAGGTATTTTCAAAATGGTGTATTCCCACCTGATCTGAATTCTTCTCAAAGAAGGAGGTATAGACTTCATGCTTTGAAATATGTATTATTATGAGAAGGGTTATTCAAAATAAACTTGGATGGTGTTCTCCTAAAATGTTTGAGGGAGGACCAACAAAAGAGAGTCCTAGAATAATTTCATGGAGGATCATTCGGTGGTCATGGCTCAGGAAGAGTTGCAACTTTGAAAATAATAAAAGCAGGCTATTATTGGCCTATTTTCTTTAAGGATGCTTTCAAAGTTAATCAGGTTTGTTATAAATGTCAGAGGTATGTTGGAAGAACTAGAAATTATGCATCTCCTCTAAAGCCTATTCAAGTTGAAGAACCTTTCCAACAATGGAGATTGGATTTCATAGGAGTTATAAACCTTAACTCTTCATCAGAACATAATTTTATCTTGATAGCTACTGATTATCTAACTAGATGGGTAGAGGCTATTCCTACAAAAAGGGCAGATCAAGATGTTGTGATCAACTTTATGGAGAATTTAATTGCCATATTTGGAATCTAGGAAGCTTTGGTGAGTGATAATGGTCCTTCCTTTATAGGGGTAAAGCATATTGAGTTTTCTAGTAAGTATTGCATCACTCTAAAAAATACTTCAAATTATTATCTTCAAGGTAATGGACTTGCAGAATATACTAACAAGAACATGTTGAGGATTTTGAGAAAGTCCCTGAAAGGTAACAAGAGGAGTTGGCATCTACTGCTTGACTATGCTCTATGGGCAGACAGGATTACCATTAAGAAATCTATTAAAAATTCCCCTTATGCACTGGTATATGGAAAATAAGCAATATTGCCAATCAACTTGGAGATCCCAACACTTAAATTTGCTAGTTTAGAAGAGGAATAATTAAAGGGAGATCCTATAAAAACTAGATTGACACACTTGCTACAACTGGAGGAAATTCGGACTCAAGCATATGATCATTTTCAGAAGCACTCATCAGATATTAAAGCATGGTTTGATAAAAATGCCAGGTTCAAAAAAATTTAGGTCGGAGACTCAGTTCTCAGGTGGAATGTGGACATAGCAAAGTTGGCAAAACATGAGAAATTTGATTCCTTTTGGGATGGTCATTTTGAAATAGTGGAAGCTAAAGAATCTAATGTATTTTAGCTGAAGGATCTGGAAGGAAACATTTAATAGATTTCGGTGAATGGTTTCCACATTGTGTTAACAGGTGATTCTGAGCCTTTCCAGCCTCCTCTAGATCTAGAAGACTCTGAGAAGGCTTCCAGAGTAGTAGAAACTTTCAATCCTACTACTAAACAAGTGGAGATATTTCCTAAGGGGGCTAGGATGTTGAGCAAAATGAGAGTTCCTAAGGGAAAAGCTGTCAGTACCCCGATCATCGAGGGAAGATCTAGACCCACACATTTAGCCTTAGGAGGATAGCTGAAAGATAAAGTGGTTGATCAAGAAAGGAAAAGTAAAGATGTTAAGTTCAAATTGTTGTCTTTTACTCTTGCAGTTTCGATAAATCCACAACCTATTGTCGAGCAATCAGTATTGATTGGGGAAGTACAAAGAGATTTATCAGAGGAGGATTCTAAAGCTAAAGTGGAGGCTTTTTGGCTAATTTGCAAAATAACTAGAAGCACTCCGGGGACAGAAGAGAAGGAAGTGTCTAAAAGGCAAAAAGTGGAAACAGAGGCAATCATTGAAGAAATGATTGTCCCTACTAAAGAAGGATTACCTAAGTAGGAGCAATAGGTTGAAATAGAAACTAAATGAGAACACCCTACATCTGTAGGCATAGGTATGGTTTCTAATCCCTCTTCCACTTCTGATATTTTGGGTTCCCCAAAAGAATTTCCCTCCTCTTCAAATCAAAATAATGTGTCAAGTTCACCTCCTTCACCTCATAGTTCTCCCCTCATACATTCAGTATCAATGGAAGTACCAATCAGTTCTATCATGTCTCAATCTCCTTCAAATACACCTTCCACCTCTGAGTCTTCCATTACGATGTCATCCATAATTACACCCCCATCTGTCTCATTATCATCATCCATGGGATATTGCATTCCTAGTATCTCCATCCCTTCTACTATCAGTTTGGTTCCTATTTCTATGAATTTGCCTATATCATCAGTAACAATAGCCATAGAATCTACTATTGTGATAGAGGTTGCTATCAAAACATCTTCACAACTACCAATAACTAGCCAGTCTGCCCTCACATTTTTAATTCCATGGCCTCCTTTGGCTGCTGATGCCTCAAGGTCTATTTCCACATCTCAAGGGTAAGCTAGCACATAGAATATAAATGACTATTGGGCAGAAAAACTCACCAAGCCTTCTAGTCGAATGGTTGTAACCAGGAAGAGCATGTATGTCAATCCTATCACTAGAAAGAGGATTTCAAGATCTTTGATCCCATAGGTGAGCAAGCCTGAAAATGAAATGACTGCTAAAGATTATAAAGTAGAAGAAATTATAGAGGACATTGATAAGCTTCCTGCTAAAGATGAATTGGGTATGGCTAAGGCTCATTTGGAGACCTTTTATGTAAAAATTGATATAGAAATGGATAAGGTAAATAATCTAAAGCAACAAGTTGAAAGGTTAAAAAATAACATCAATGATCAAAATGAGGTAGAGAAAGCTCTCAGGAAGGAAGATCAAGCAAAGGAGATTCAAGAGTTAAAACAACAACTTCAGATTGAGAAAGCCAAGTCCGTGGGATTTTCTAAGGAGGGTTTGAAAAGGATCAAGAAAGAATTACTCCTTGATGCTCAAGAGAAATCTTTAGGTCTTCAGCTAGTTATTGAATATTTGAAAGATGCCAGCCAACTGCTATCTGTTATTCAGAAGGATTTGGATCAAATCGCTGGTGAGTTACAACCCATGGTGATTCCGACGGATAAAATATACAGGCTGGTTGGGAGTAGGCTTAGTGATGTTGCTAAGCCAATTCATAACAAAGAATGGAATCTAGCTAGGGTAGCTGCCAAGATAGTGATGAAGAAGCATAGGGCAATTAAGAGAGTCTGGCTATTGTTTGATCGGATAGATAGGGTGGTTAAAGAAATTGTTGAGATAAATGAGGAAATGATTCAGGTCAGTTTTAAAGGACTATGGAAGAAGGACCATAGCTTGTTATCCATAGAAGAGGTTCAACAAAGCATAAAAGATAGCTTACAAGATGAAGTTGAAATTGATTCATTGAAAGAACCATTATCACAAGAACAAGCTACTAAGTTGATTATGGGCTACACTAGATTGAGAGATCTAATGGAGGATCTGGTAACTAGAGAGAACATTGTTGATTATGAAGATATTGGGAAATTGTAATATGTTTATAAGTAGCTCAAAGAGACTTCTAATCCCTCTGAAGAATCCTGGAAGGAAGCTCTTCAATATTTATATGTGATGGTTCAATTATTTGGAGATTCATCTGAAAAGAATGATTAGGGAGAACGGTCCCCAAAGAAGACGGAGAATAGGAAACAATGGAAGAATAAGAATGATGTGGAGCAGTTACAGGCCTAGGAAGGGGTCATGCTTAAAAACAAAATTCATTTGGTTTGTACATATATCATAAGTTTTGTATTTCTAAGCCATATGTTTTGTATTTTTTTTTTATTTTGACAACTGTCATAAATAATCCATAAAGGCGTGAGGCCTTCAGAGCATCAATTTTGTATGGAGGTGTGCTCTGGGATAAAGCCTTATAAATAAGAAAGTATTGTATATAGATTTAATAATACTGGGGTTATAAACATAGTCTCTGATTGAATCAATAAGCTCTATGATGTTTTTGGCATGGTTTCGATGTGACCCTCTACCCTCTAGACAAAATTTAGTTTTCAGAGGGTAGGGCTTGCATAGAAATCATTCTTTAAAACATAATTTCAAGGGTTAGCATTGTTTTGACTCCTGAAGCCCAATGGATAAGACTCTGGATTCAATTGGTTTTGTGAGAAAATCCACCCGAGAAGTGCCAGAATGTAGACCAAAAATGGCCACATACTTAGCAAAATTTGACTAAGTGATAATAGTGTTATTTCGCTCTGGAATCAGGTTGATGGTATGAGTCTACTGGGAAATATCTCCACTTGAAGGTTTGAGCATATTTTGGGAAATTCCATTCCAGGTCCGAAATAATGATGGGTTTCAAATCCACAAAATTTTGTAAGAGATCATGACGTTAGCAATAAAAAGTGTGGATTTGGTTCTTGTCATATGTCCAATTCCGGAAAGTCTTTTTTCTTCTCGCTCCAGAAGAGCCTTCTTGCTTTCTACTCCGGATTGATGAAAGTTCCAAAATCCACAAAATTTTGTAAGAGATGATGATGTCAATGGAAGAAATGTGCGGATTCGTGATCTAGGAAATGAACAAGGATTCTCTTCCTAGAATGAAGATAAAGAAGAAGGGGAAAATAATCTAAGTGTTTGACTCCAGGCCCGAATTTGCATTATCTCTAAATTCCACAAAAGTCATGAGGATATGATGATTTCAGTGATGAAAATATGCAGATTAAAAAAGACAAAATGAAAGATAAAAGAGCACGGAGCAGATTCAAGGTTTTAATGTTGCGGATCCAAATTGAAGATTTTGATGTTGAGCAAAAGAGTAGGATGGCTTTTAGCTCACATCGGACTTAATCTAAGTCATCTAAAAGGGAGAATCAATGGTGGAGGTTGACATATCATATTTTTGTTATTTGAAATATTTTTGCATCAGAACTATGGCATGCAACTAGAATATGGAACATCAAAGACTTTTAAGAAAATCTAACCAAAAGTAGTTATAGATCGATGGTTTCTAGTTGTTCTCAAGAAATATCGATGGGATGCATGATCTGGAAGATTCTAAACTTTAGTTCTTCTGGTCAACCATCAAGTTGTAGAGATCCTAAATGGCCATGGCATATGTTCTTATAGTAGATTTCCTAGATTTTGAATGAACCAGCTAATGCCAGATAATATTTTTTTGAGCTATTGTAACAAGATTGAATGTATTGTTTCTTGAATATTATAATATGAAAACTATAAATAGAGATCGAACCCTCAATTTAAAGGGTTGGATCTAGCGTGGTTTCCTGTGCTACTATAAATATTTTTGAAGGACTAAATACAAGGAGCAATACACTGATCTTCACCTCAAGGCTGTGTTTTTGTTCTGGATGTTAGAGGTTCAGATTTCATAGTTGTATTTCTGTAAATTCTTAGATGGTTAGTTTATGTCGATCATAGATTACTAGTTGTTATGAGTAATTGAAATCTGTTGTGAAGTTTATTTTTTGTTATTAGAAGGTGCATTTTCATAAAATCTGGGTTGTGGTGAATTCTGCTATTTGGATTATCATTTCCTGGCTATTGAAATTGCTTGTTGTAACATTTCTCTGTTATGCTTTAAATATCTGAAATGAGTTATCTTAGGATAAAATTTGATCTAGATGTATATCTTTAATATGGTTTTTTGGAAGCTTTTTATGGTAATGCAATGTTGTTAACCTATCCATCCATTGATATCTACATTTCTCTAACCTTACCATTTTCTAACCCTAAAATCCAAGCCCTAATTGAGCATAATTGTGTCAACAATCTACTAGGTTGATAAGGAACCAGCCTACTCTGGAGGTTGGATCTGAAACCCCTATTTTAGTCCATCCAATGTTGAGTGCTGAGTTGCAGCTATCGAGTGCAAGCCTAAGTAGAAATTAGGAAGATAGACAACCGTAGTATCAAGAAAACTTGGTGCAATTTAGTGCCCAACAGTCCCTAAACCCAAGTTGGAGAAGGTTTTCCCTAGCCCCAAAAATAAAATCCATTAAATGGTTTTAATTGATGTGGATGTGCAAAAAAAATTTGGGAAGCCACCCAATAATGACATCAATAAAATAAAGAATCAGTGATAGCTAATGGAACACAGTCACAACTGAGAATTGAAGAAGGGAAGAAACCTTGTGAAAATCAATTAAATATTACATCCTTCAGTTTTCAACCTACTCCTCTCAATGATAGAGGAAAGAAACCCAATACCAAAACCTGTAAATGAAGTTCCTCTCTTAAAACATAAGAGGTATAAATAGCTACTCAAAGTAGGGAATGTTAGCCTCCTTAAGAAAAAATATTTTGCCAAAAGTTATTCTCCTCCAAGAAAAAAAAATGGAGGAATGTAATATTGATTCAATAAGAAAGGTTATTAGGAAGGATGTTGGGTTTACAACTAGTTTGGTACAAGGGCCCTAGGGGGTCTCCTATATATTTAGGACACTAAAACTCTAGATGACTCAATTGTTTTGGCTTCAAATAGAATTCCCAAAATTATTTTCTATTGTAAGGAAACTAAGTGCAGGTGTGTCCTTTTAAATATCTATGCATTAAATTCTTGCCCTAGAAGGACTTTTATTTGGGCTTCTTTAGGATTAGTGAGAGAAGCCTCTAAAAATGAGATCTAGTTATTATCTAGGAGCTTCAACTCTCCCATTTATTAGTTTGATAAAATGGAGGGAATCCAAGTCTGTTAAAAGGTATGGAATATTTATCCCTTTTGTAAACTAGAATTAGTTGATGGAATTGGACCTAAAAGGAAACAAGTTCAATTGGAGCAATAGAATATTAGGAAGTTAGCTTATCTAGATAATATTGGACAAAGTCCTAATTTTGAAAGAAGGTTTGTCTTATTTTTGGGATGCTTCCTTAATTTCTCTTCCTAAAGAGGAATCAAAACACAACCCTTTACTATTTGAAACAATTCAAAATCCCAAGAAATTATTTAGATCTTTCATATTTGAAGCAATGTGGATTCAACACCCAAATTTGAAGGATAAAATTAAGGACTGGTGGTCCTATAAATTCTTTGGGCCCTTAATGTTCCAAGTGGCTAATAATCTAAGGTTTGTCAAATCTAACCAAAAATTATTGAACATTTTTTTCTTTTGGCACATATTTCAAAAGGACCTAAGAAAGAAACACTATGGAATCTAGAGATTTATCATTGGACACTAGAGAGAAGGAGAAAATATTCTTGGTAGAATTTCATAATATTATGGCTAGTGAAAATATGTTATGGAGATATAAATAGAGGTCCCTATGGATTAAATATGGAGATCGTATTACCAAATTATTCCATATTTAAACCTTGAGACATAGAAGTAACAATAGAATTAGATAGATTTTAAAAGTGGATAGTTCTAAATCGAAGGATATTCAAGAAATAAAAACTGAAACTGCTAATTTTTTTGAAAATATCTTGGGTCAAAAGGAGGATGGTGATGTTCTAGCTAAGATAAATCTAATTCTCAACATCCCTCCCCTTGTATTGGAGTACATGAACTCTCACCAAATCAAACCTTTCAAGGATGATGAGATCAAAAGAGCTATTATTTCTATGGGTAATCTAAAAGATCCTAGTCTCATCTATAAAATTTTGACTAAATAATTTCAAAGACTATAAACATATTAGTCTCTACAATACCATCTATAAAATTTTGACTAAAATCTTAGCTAATAGAGTTAATTTTTTTTTCCTGGTATTATCGACCACACTTAGGGTGCCTTTGTTGTAGGAAGGCAAATTTTGGATGGTGTTATATTAGTTCATTAAATTATTCATTATGTTGATAAGAGTGGAAGAGCAGTGCTATTCCTTAAAATTGACATGAATAAATCTTATTATAGAGTATCTTGGTACTTCCTCTTGAAATTCATGGCCAAATTTGGATTTCACCAAAATTGGTTAAATATTTTTAGATAATGCATCTCGACTATGAGGTAATTAGTTATCATTAATGGGTCTATTGTAGGTTATTTTAAGACACAAAGGGACATCCATGAGGGAGATCCTCCTTCCTACCATATTTTCATATTGATGGTTGAAGAGTTGGGAATATCTCTTAAAGTTGCCTCCTCCATAAAAGGTATTAGACCTGCCCTAAATCCTATTATTCACTAACACTTTATGAATGATACTCTCTTATCCAATTTTAACTCTATCCCTCAAGCCAATAACTTCAAGGACATCCTATCCTCCTTCAATAAAACTTTAGGTTAGAAGATCAATTTCAATAACAGTAAAATATTCTTCCTTAATACTCCTCCCAAGAGGTAAAGGATTACTCAAATATTCGGGTGTGATATTGTTGAACTTCCTTCAATTAACCTTGGGATTCCTCTCTTCAAAGGTATACTAAAATAGAATCTCTATGATCCCATGGTGGAGAGAATCCAAAGGGAGCTTACTGGTTAGAAATATGTCCTTCTTAGCTAGGCAGGTAAAGCCTAGTTAGTGAAATCCACTCTTTAGATTAATCCTATATATTCCTATCTCTATTGAAAATCCCTATTAAATTCACCCAAAATTTTGAAAAATTTTAGGAAACCTTTCTCTAGTTGGATGTTAAGGATAAAAAGATATCCCCCCTAGTCTCCTAGGATCAGGTTTGTAGCCAAAAAGTAGGAGATCTAGGCCTCAAAAATCTAAATCAAACGGATAAAGCATTAATGGCTAAGCAAGGTTGAAATATATTCAGAAAGGAAAACTTAGGCTAGGTGCACATTCTATCAGCTAAGTATTTGAATCATAATAAAAACTTCCTTGTGTATCCCCTTGCATCCTCAAGTTCTACCTTTTGGTATAGCATTATCAAAATAAAAATAATCATCCTTAAGGACTGAAGATGGAATCTAGGAAATGATAATAAAATTGATTTATGGGAGGATACTTCACTTATGAAATCCCCTCTCTCTAAATTTCCAAATCTATTAGCTGTGGAGCCTAAAAATCAGCTTTTCTTTGGCCCCAAAGTGGCTGATTTTAATGAAATAACTAATGGCAAGAAAAAAATGGAAATCTCTCTATATCCCTAACCTAAATTAGGAATATGAAGAGGCTATTAGAATCTTATATGATAATTTGAGAATGTAGGTTATTAAAAATTTATATTAGGATGATTATATTTTTTGGAAAGGTGAAAAGGATGGTTCTTTCTCTATAAAATCTACTTACTTCCTTGCTAAAGAAGAGCCTAATACTTGGTTTCCTAGCAAAAAAAAACTTGGTTTGAAAACTTGATCCCTAAATTCAACTTCTTCTTTTGGTTGGATATTCATAATAAGATCCTCACCATAGAAAACCTTCAAAAAAGAGGGATGTATAGTCCTAATTGGTGCTATATCTATGAAAAATGCATTGAAACTTTGAACCATTTATTATTTCAATTTTCCTTTTATCTAGAAGTTCTTTATTCATTTTTTAATATCCTTGGGTTTTTTTGAGTTGTTCTATATCTCATATTTGATGTTTGTAATCAGTGGATATCTCCCTTTTTCAATCCAATACTTTGTATTATTTTTTTCTTTAGCCTCCCCCACCTTATTTGGGAGATTTGGAAGGAAAGAAATAATAGGGCCTTCAAGGATTCCAAAAGCGATGCTTCCTTTGTGTCTTCTAAAACCTTCATTTCTATTGTGGAAAATGTCTCATGTCTTCACCTAGATATTAGTAGAGGTCCCAAGAATAAGGATAATATAGAGGATAATTTAGGGCTTTAGTGAAGGAACAAATAGATGGTACAACCTAGATTGAGCATCAGGTCCCAAACATAATGGATCCCCCTCCTCCCAAATGGATCAAACTAAATTTTTATGGAGCATCTAAAGGAAATTCAAGAAAAGTTGGGACCAGGGGTGTATTTATAAATGATATAGGAGAGATCATTCTTTACTATTATAAAAACTTGGGATGTGAAACCTATCACTTTACTTAAGCTATAGCTCTTTTCTAGGGAACAACATTGCTTGAGTCTTTAGAATACAAAAAATATATCATTGAATGGGATTCTCTAAACATCATTAACTCTACTATTGGATCTCAAACCCCTAGTTGGAATATAGAAAACATGATAGATGAATAAAAAATAAATATCTAAACCCTGGAAGAATTTGAAATTATACATACTTATAGATAAGTCAAAAGATCTACAATATATTAGCCACTCTGGGATTGTAACAAGTAGGAATTACAACTTGAATGGATGGTTTATCCCAAGGATATTTTGTGCTATAAGATCTTAAAATTTGAAATCTCTCTTATTGGCAAAAAAATGGTTTGGGTCTTGGGTTCCTAATCCTTGGTGGCAACTTTGACACTCCCTATCTAATGCCCAGGTAGTCTTTAGTACGTGTCATTCTAATGGGTAGTGTCAAGAGTGGTATTTCTACTTATGGGTTAGAGTCACATGGTACATATTAAAGGACCCAAAGTGGGCCAATTCCATTAATAAAACTTATCACCCCATGGTAAATCTATCATTTTCAAAGTTGGTTAACTCCATTTAAGACAGTCATAAATAGGAAGAAGATCAAAGCAAGCTAGAGTGGTAGTAAGAGACTGCCGACAACACATCATTTTATAATCATGATCATATTTACATGGAAAGATTCATCATAGGTTGAGGTGGTAGACTTTGAGTAGCATTCAAGTTACCACTTTAGACCATGTGATTGATTCTAAGTTTGACATCTTAGTATCTACTATTCTATATCTTTCCCTTATTCTCTAGTGCAATTTTCACAATGCAAGGTGTTAGACTCTGAGTTTGCATGAGTCCTTCATGTCTGTTAAGGCTCATACCAAATTTATGAATTCCAATACTTTTCTATTTTTAAGGCATTTTAATCATGGATTGAATATTACCATTACCTTATCCACTATCTTGAGGTATCCCACTTGGCTAAATTATTGGCAGTGATCCCTACAAATGAGATTTGGATCTTTCTTGAGATGGATGAAGACCTTGTTTAGAGACTCCCTCCCATCTAGGATTGTGAATCACCTTCTACAATTTGTTTTCTTTTGTAATGGACTATTATCTACTATTTTTTTAATTTCACTATGCTTTAAATTTTTATGGTCTATGGGAGGTTAGATACAATCTTCTAGAGATTCTTAAGGTTCATACATAGAGTTAAGTCATTGAACATGGCTATGGTGAAAGCAAAAATACCCACCCTAAACCTGGATGAGGAGGTTAAAAATATTATGAAGAAGAGTGGCCTCCTTGAGTTCTTCATGAGCTTTAGAAAGTTTGATAGGGAGCTCTCTACATGTGGCCCATTCTTGGAAATATGACATGGTGAAAATTGGCAGTCTATAGTTTGAAATCAACATTCCACTCATTTTGAAAGCTACATGCCTTTTTATGCAGTGTGCTTGTTTTAATAGGGATAAAAAATCCCTATCCAAGGTTCTTAGGGAATTCCTGGTGAAATATGAAGAGTTGGAGAAAATCCAAAATGGGTACCTGTGAAGCTCCCTTAAGGCCCCTTGGAATAGGGTTTTTCTTATCCTTATGGAGTATTTTACCCTTGATAGTAACCAAGACATTGACAGGAGCTATCACTTAACCTTCTTGAACCAAATTTATTGTAAGATAATGTTGAATATCCCATCCTTCCTATTCAAATATTTGGAGAAGACAATGTTAGATGTCAAGAAAGGGGATTTAATGGACCCAATCCACCAAGGTATTGTTAAAATAATATTTGACTATATTGTTAAAAGATATGGTATGTTGAAGGAGGCTAAGCTAACAATGGTGGATAACCCTATTGAATATCCTAAGACTGAGGAATCCTTGATTTCTTCTCAAAATAATTCTCTCAATACTCAATCCCCTAAGGTTAAACTAGCTCTACCTAAATCCATAGTTTCCTTGAGTGGAAAGGTGTTAGAGATGCAAAATGGGTAAGGTGAAATTTTAGTGGTTCCTAAAGGTGCTTGAGGAAGTGAGTAAAGATCTAATTTCTCTAAGAAACTATTTTCCAAAATTATTAAAGTGGATAAGGCCCTCCTATTTATTACAAATTTTGAATATTCAAAAGACTTTTGTTTAGTTAGGAAGAAATCCAAGCCTTCCAAGGGGTATTTTTTGGGGAAGAAGGAAAAGCCCAAAAATTCTCAAGACCACATAAAATCCCCCAAATCATTAAGAATAATGATGAAAGAATTCATGAGATCCTTAACTAGCACCCTTAAAGTGGTTATCTTGTGCATGGAGGAGGTAAAAGAAATGATGGAATAGTACTAGTAGGGTCCAAATGACTTTGAGATAGATAAGGAAACTAGTGGGTATGAGGATCTTGAGGATTGAGGTCTTTTCATTCTCTCAGTTCTCCCTATTTCTTCCTTGCACTTCTTGCAATTCTTCTATTTTGGTAGGTGATGTTTTGGCTTGTTGATTCTCCCATAGGGTGGGATAGATTTTCGTCTATTGTTTTTGGCCTTAGAGTGGTATGAAGATACTATGGATGGAGGCTTCTACATTCCATTAGTTCTACCTATTCTATTTTTTCTCTTCTTGTAGTCCTTCTACTTTGGTGGGTGATGGTTTGATTTGATGTAAATCCCATATGGTGGGATAGCTTTTGGACTATTAGTTTTTAGCCTCATATTTGGAGGTTGTATCTTACTCCTTGTAAAATGTTTGAGGACCCTTTCAAATCCCCTTTACCTAATACAAAAAAAATTTCTATTCACTTTATCATCTTAGGCTACCAAGAATCTGGTTTTTTACTTTACCTCTAACCTTGAAGGTCCACTTACCAAGATTTTTTACTTGTCTCTGCCTAAGCTTCCCCTCATGATTTTAGTTCATGCACATCCAATCATGATTTGGACCTAGTTTGGAGTTTTGGATAACTCTTCTCTCATCATAACCATCTTCTAAACACTAGCTAAAGTGTTACTCCTCCCAAGTGTAGTGATAATTCAATATAATAAGCACTTTAGATAATGAACCTATTGGTATGTCATTATAGGACACGCTCTATATTGACATTCCTTTGATGGTATACTCAAAATTTTAAACATCATAGAGGCATAAGCAGTCATTAAAGAGACCCATTATGGGTCATGCAATGGACATTTTAGTGGCTTGTCTATCACTAGAAAACTTCTTAGAATGGGTTATTATTCCCCTTCTATGAAAAAGGCTTGTGATTATGTTAATAATTGTGACAAGTGTCAAAGACATTATAACCTTGTTCATGTTGCTCAAAATTTACAACTGATGATTAAAACATGGCATTTTTATATTTTAGGCCTTGATATCATAGGGAAGATTAACCCACAATCATCAAATGAACAAGTTTATTATTATCCCTACTGAATATTTCACCAAAAGGATCAAATCCATGTTTTTATCTTCTACCGGTGGAGTTTAAATATCCAAATTTATACTTAATCATATCCTCTACTACTATGACATACCATCTATCCTAATCATGGATAATAGTACACCTTTTAATAAGAATAAAGTACAAAATATCTATACTAAAAAAAAAATTCAATAGAAATCGTCAACACCATATTATCCCCAAGGTAATGGCCAAGTAGAATAATATAACAAAATCTTAATCATGATCCTTAAGAATTTAGTCAAAAAAACTAGTTGTGATTGGCATTTGTAACTATATCATGCCTTATGGGCTTATCGCACTAGCATCCAAACTCCTATAGGTGCAACACATTATGCCTTAGTCTATGGAAATGAGGCTATTTTTCCTTTTGAGCTTAAATCCCTTTCTTGAGAGTCTTGCTTCAAGATTATTCCATAGAAGATGAATATTTTTTGGTCATTTGAATAAACTAGAGATTTTAGATGAAAAATATTAATGTTCTAGAGCATTTGCAAGTCTACCATGAAATACTTTGACATCCTTATAATAAAAAGGAATATCTAGATCCTTTGAAATTGGTGATTTAGTTCACAAAGAGAATCAAAAGAACACTAATGTTAGTGTTGATCTTAAAGGTAAATTTGAACCCAGTTGGTTGGGTTCATTTATTATCATTGTAAATTTTTTATTTGAAACCTATCATCTAGCTACCCTCGAAGGCCAATAATTAAAATAACTAATTAACACAATTCTTCTTAAAATATATTATTCTTGAATCTACATGATTTTCCCACTCATGTTCCTAATTTCGTTTTTCCTATATGAATAGTTGCTTGAAGTTCATGTCTTGCTTGAAATACACATGCTTGGTTACATGATTGCCTAAGTTTATTTGTTCATACCGTAGAGTTAGGAGGTCCATGATGAGGCTATAATGATCCTAATTAGAAAAAATAATAATATAAATTGAATTTACATTGGGTAGTTGATGCTAGTAGTCCTCCCAGGCCCATGATTCTCTTACTTATTTCTATTTCTATATCAACACTCTACTAGGATGCATTTTCTAATTCTAGAGGATTTTAATCATGCTAACTTAAGACCTTAGGGGAATACAAAGCCTTGTTATTTCAATAATCAATAAATTTATGGTAACTATACACTATAAATGCAAGACCTATGCTTCTTCTACTATGTTCTAACGCATGACTCATCAAATACCTTGCTATTATTTTGTTCTTATTCTTATCTTATTCAAATCATTTATCTATATTTAAATATATTTTCTTCTCCTCTTTTCCCTCAATTGGATTAAGTGATTTATTATGCAATTATTTATGATGCTAATGACCCAATGCTTTCCCTCTCTTCTATCCCATTTTGACATCAATAAACTCACTCAAAGGATATATTAGGCAATCAAATAAATCCCTTCATCATAAAATGATTATCAAAATACATTAGAATATTTACCCATGACTAGCTCCAAGGTTATTTAATATACCCTTTCAAGGCCCAAAATTATGTGTCTGATATATTTTAAATTTATAATCTCTTATAGGCATGGCATGCAGTAGATAAATAAGTTTAGATTTTGGCTTGACCTACTAGTAATCATGATTAAAATCTAACTTAGGATTATCTAATAGAACCTCAAAACATCCATGCATATTGATCCTATATATAATAAGCATAACTTTTGTTTATAAGTCTACCTAGTATAGGATCAATGAGATTGGACATTTCCATGGCCTATTAGGTAGTCATGAAAAAATATCATTTTCATCACTTGGCTAGGGCCAAATTCTTAATTGTTATCAAAACATTAGGTCAATGAAAACCTGATAGGTTACAATGATTTAATGCCCTAGAAACCATTAAGATTTTTGCCTCAACCCCATTTATCATAACATATTTTACTCATCTAATATGTATTTCTTGACAAACCATTTATGGTGTCCATACCTGTCCATACCTAATATCTTGTACACCTATAAATTTTAGTTCTATTTAATGGATAAATTGTTATAACCAACATGGTGGGTCCACCTAACAATGTATCCATTCATGAAAACCATATTACCTTATATATTAATGAGATGATTGAATCTATGTGTCTAATATCCCATGCATTTATAAAATATTTTGTATATACACTAGGTAGTAGGAATTGAGATTCAAATATCTAGTTGATATAATAGAAAATTGAGAATATTATATAGATCATTAATTCTTTCTAGTCAATCTAGTAGACTACCTCATACATCATGAAAAAGCTCAATCCTTATATAACAATTATTGTAAAACCCACAAATATTTAAAAATATGCTATTTATTGGTGCATTTGGCTTGATCCTTGCAAGGGTCTATAGACACCTAAAACATGTCATGTTTGGGGGAGCTACTCACATAGGCACATTCATAAGATAATATAACATAATCTGAGACTTTCCAAGCATAAAAAGTGGTTCTCACCACTCATATGGGGCATTCTGAGCCCATCCAAGCTTAGTCGCTCAAGACTAGAGTGACCAAACTTTAGCCACTCAAGCCTAGAGTGGCTAGACCTTAGCCACTGTAGACAATAGCGACCAGATCTTAGTCACTGTAGACGATAGTGACTAAGCCATGAAAAACATTTTACCAAAAGATATGCCCAATCACGAGCAGAAGTGGTAGTCTACATGCAATAAAGGTGAGCGGGAGTAACTTTGCATTTCCTTTCATGGCCAGTTCACATAGGATACTTGAGTTTGTATTTAGACTTCAGTTAACTGGTCTTTAAACATAGAAAAGACAAAATCTTCTCATTCTAACCTTCACTACACATGAGGGATTCAGTCCTAGGGTTTGGGCATAGACCTAGGGTTTCACACACTTTAAAAGGTGCAAGCCTAAGAGCACCAAGAGATAGAGAGATAGAGATAGGATCAGATAATCATCAAAGATCAATATTAGAGTAGAATAAGTCCAAATTTGAGGAGATATTTCAATACTTGGATAGCTTCCCTTGGAGATCACATTTATGATGAATCCCTGACAAATTGGAGAGCAAAGAAATTACCATTTTAGAACATTATATATAAGCTTTGATCCATAGCTTTGGAGCAAAGAGAATGAGATTCACTTTAGCGATCGCTATCATTGGACAGTGGCCCATAGGCCTAGCTTAGACTTTTAGATATTAGTTTTATTATTCTATTTAGCATATCATTAGCATAGCATCATTTCATTCATTCACACTCATAGAATTAGTTTCATTTGTACTTGCTTTTATTTTAGCATATTCATTGCTAACAACCTCATCTGGGGAGGCAATCTCGGAAATCTAAGCATGTGTTATTGTTCCATTGCTCACAGGGCCATATGTTCATTGGATGGGAGCTACAACATATGAGAGTAAAATATCCCTCTAGGAAACAGACCTGGAGAAGGAGGCATCTGTAAGCCCTCATAAATTTCCATGTGCAAAACCAAGAAGCTTATGATAGTGCACCACCCCTTTGCAAGGGGAAATCTTACCCACTTGTAACATTATTGTATCAAAATGGGTATCCATAAGAGGGACAAAAATATAACCAAGTTTCAATATGAATAAAGAGATATATATTTTTTACTTTTGTGTTATATGCTTTTTCATGGCCTTTCATTTCATTTTGGGTTTAACGCATTTGCAAGTAGAGTAAGAGTGGTGTGTGCACCCTAGGGTCACTACAGATGGTGATCACGGTGGGACCTCCACATATTTTTCATTTTTCTACCTAGATACTAACTTATTTTTATGTGCAGTCTTAGCCACTCTGGTCTACAGTGGCCAAAAATCAGCCACTCTGAGCCACAATGACCAACAGAGCCTTAGCCGCTCCTGCTAACAGTGGTAAAAAACCAGCCACTCTGGTCAAAAATGGCCAACACTCGAGTGTAGCAGAGGACAAAACCTTAGTTCTCTGAGCTAGAATAGGGGTTGGTACAACTTTTCTAATATTTTATAGATTTTTATCTACTTCTGTGTGTCTAAAACAATGAACTTAAAGCACATTTCTATTTAGGAATTGAAAGAATAAAAGAAGAAAGAATTAGGTGTTTTGCATATCTTAGATTTTCTTTTAGATTTCCACTAGGAGTTACTAGGAATAGTAGCTTATGCTTGAAAATTTTGCCCTAGTATCCAATGTGCTAGACATTGCATGTTGTTTGCTTGCTTTGAGGCCTTGCAAGAGGTCATATTTGCATGAAATAAAGTGCACCCATACAAATCATAGTAGTTCATGCATCTTTCTGAACATTGAAATGTATTTTGCACTTAGGCATATAGGAAAGAGTTATTTTTGCTATATTATGCACTTTACTTCATGCAAGCTTAAAATGAACACCACACACGCACATATCATTTAAAAATTGGGGAGTTGGATTTCATCACCAACCCTCAATTCAATCTGGTGATGTTGGAATTCATCTCCTTCCACCGGTTTTCCCCCTAGATTCTCCTAGAAATGGATTGAAGAACTTCTTCATAGTGACACTAAGTTACTGGTGTTCAAAATGTCTCCCACTATTGGGACATTCATTGGTTCAGAGTGGAAGAGCTAGGAAAACCCCCCACTAGGATTTCAATGGTTTACCCTAGTCTCTTTTGGGAAATCATGTTTGGCATGAGTACTCTTGATTATCACTATGGATGAGTCTCCTCATTTCCAAATCCAAAGCAAGAAACAAGAAAAAATAAAACATCAAAACACAACAAACAGTTTAGGGCACACTTAAAATTGTAAGCAAATTTGCTTGATATTGTTTGTGCAACACAAAAGCTAAATTTTCAATTTTTGGTCAAAACAAGAATTAAACAACCTTGGTCTAACACTGAATAAGTATCTAAGGTAACTCATACCCTTAGGTGAAGCCACAGTAACATTGAAAGACCATGAGGTGTAGTTCTACGAGCCTAAGAGGTGATAATTCAACCCTTGGGGAATATCCTTGAGAAACCCCAAATAGGGAACCACAACATGAAACTACATCTCATAAACACAAAGAGGCCTCACAGCCATAATCATCAAGGAGACATGAGGGAACCTCAAGGGCTTCCTCTAAATGCATAGAAACTTCTCAGAGACATGAGGAAGCTTCAAGAGCTTCCTCCTCACATAGACATAAAGAGGGTTCTAGACCCCGTTCTTCACACAGAGACGATGAGGTTTCCCCATATCCATCCTCATGGAGGGTAGAGAGGGCTGCAAAACCCTCATCACCACAAAGACACACAAGAGTCAAAACTTCCCAACATTCACATGCAACACTTAAAATAGATCAGGCCATTGAGGGACAATAAACTAGAAACACATCTAGTCATAGACATAAAACATAAGATATCATTCAAACAAGAGGAAGGATTCCATTATACTATGACCTCATTTGAGTGAATGGCACCCCACAGGATCATCCATGGAAAACAAGACAGTAGGATGAGTTGGATCAGCTGCACCTAAGGCCACCATCTAGAACTATAGCCATAGAGAACTTTGCATCAGAAAGTTCATGAACCATGACTTCTAAGCCTACTTCTCAAAATGGTGGTGCCTCAGGGCAAATCCATAGTAAAAATATAGAGTCTGATCATAGAGACGCCAAACAATAAATTGAACAAGTCATACTAGCTAACCAAAGCAAGGGGACAACAAAAACCTCTTTAAGGAATCTGTGAATTAGAACTACAAGAGTGGAGTCAGATAAGAATGAGTCTTCTATAATCGCATAAATAAACCATGTGTGATGGTTATAAAATGCCTTGAATACGGAGTGAGATCTTGTATAAGCTCTTGAACATGATAAACAAAGAGAATAGTTGCTACGCAAACATGAGCAACGCTTAAGAGAGCAAGCTAAGCAACTAGGTCATAGCAAAAAACAAGCAAATAGAGATCAACGTGCTGACTCATAATAGAACGAGTGCACTAGACAAGAAAGTTACCCATACCAAAATAGCCCTCCAAATCATGAGTGGAATCCAACTTGGGGGGAAACGGTAGACTTAATTAATCAGGATCAGGTGTATCCTAGATCCCCTCGTAGAAGGGAGGAAAATAGAGCAAATTAAATGGATAGAGTGCTAGCTCCACCATCACCATGTGGGGGTTTTGCAAGAGGAAGAACTCCTTGCTTCAAAGGCATTCCAAGAGCTTGCTTAAAATATGAAAGCCTTTGAGAAACAAGAGGTTGTTGGGAGCCAACCAACACTGAGCAAAATACACAACCAACCATTGTGTCCATTATTTCATAGCCCTCCCTATCCTAAGTATTTTGATATGCCTAGGCTAGAGAAGTTTAAAGGTGAAGAATATGCACAAGAGAATGTCACCAATTTCATCAACACATATTTTCATCTTTAATACAATGACACTCTTATGCTAAGGATATTCATCATGACATTTTTGGGCACAACCACTCAATGGTTTAACCAATTGCCCAAGCACAACATATCCAAATTTGAACAACTTGTGAACATTTTTCTGAAGTGTTTCTCCTTTGGTGCTAAGAGGAAAGTAAATATCTTAGACCTAGCTAATTTAATACATTATGATGATGAGACAGTAATGGATTACAAGAATAGATGGATAAAAGTCATGGTAAAATTATCATTCTCTGTTCCCACAAAGGAAATCGTTTCGTTGTTCGCCAAGAGTTGTTCCAAACACATTTCTCTCTTGCTAAAACTACAATGATACCCCTCATTTAAGGAAGCTTTGGCACAATCCAAACTCATTGAGGACATCAAAGTAGATGAGGGAACCATAAAAATCTGAACCAAGAAAAAGTGGGGTAAAAAATACAAGAATGGAAAATATAAGCAGAAGTAGGCAAACCCTACCCCAGTAAATCAAGTGGTATTGGCTACACCTAAGTATGGGGCTGCACAATAGCCCCAAAATTATCAAGCACAACCTCCACTAGTAAACTATGATCAAAAGAAAAATCAGGTTCAAAACAAAGAATGTAAACCCCCTCGTTATTTTATGTCATTGATAGAATCAATGCAATTAATATTCAATCAATTGAGCAAGGTGGGAAATATTAGATTCCCTGATATACCTCTTATATATCCCAACCATCCCAAGCCAAAATGATATAGGGAAGATCAATTCTAGCCATATCATAGGATACTAGGGCATGATATCAAATTTTGTGTTGGTTTCAAACATCAGGTGCAAAACATGATTGAGGTAGGAGAACTAAAAGTGGACAACCCACTGGCCCATAACAATAGAGATATGGACATATACATAAATCCACTAAAAAATCATGAGGGACCTAGAAAGCAAGGGGCCCAATTCAATCAGGTTTGAGTAATATACCTACCCACGGATGTGTTGGGATGGTCAAAATTATTAATATAGAAACCAGGAGTAGACAGTATGGTCAACCGCAACCTCCTACAGCTCCTATGAATGTCCCAGCTACACCAAGGCAGAGGTAGGAGTAAAACAACCTTTTAGGTCCACCAAATCAACCTATGGTAACTATCTAGAGTAGACATACAAATGACTCCAGCTAAGCTATCCATTTATGAGCTCATACAATAGTCCCCAAAGTACAAGGAGACCTTGATGGAGATTTTAAGGTCAATTGAGATCCAAACACAAGATCCAAATGCATTCACCCATTTTGTGGGACAAGTACAAGAATTTTAGGAACCTATAAATAAATTCTATGATTATAAGATTAAGATAGTACCTACTACCTTACTAGACCCTCTGATAAACATTATGGCATCAATAAATGATTTGCCTTTTAAGTGGGCCTTTATCGATACATGTTCGTCAATCAACATCATCACAACAACGAAAATAGAACACCTTAATATCCCCAAGTCCAATATCATTCCAAGAGCCTATACACTAAGAGATTTTAATGATACTTTATGCAATACTGTGGTAACGATAGTCCTACCTATCAAGGTGGGCATAAGACCATCCCTGTGATGTTTCATGTCTTGTAAGGGGCCATGCAATATAACATCCTCCTAGGGAGACCTTGGATAAGGGACATGAAGTGTATTCCTTAAATTTTACACCAATGTGTCAAGTATGTGCATGATAACAAAGTCTACATGTGTGCATGATAACAAAGTCTACATGGTGTTAGCTGATGAGAAACCATTCAAGTATGTTTATCAAGTGTATTTTCTAGGAGATTTTGTGATTCATTCTGCTCACTTGTCTGTAGGACCCTCATATCCAGCCATGCAATTGAGTAACAAATACAAAGGAGTAAAAAAATACCCACCTACATCAACACCTCATCTTGCACACATAGTGGCCAATGCTTCTAATAAACCATCAACGCCTAAACCAAAAAATAGTCAAAATCTAAAGGCACCTATGGTTGAGGAAAATAAACTCAAGGAAATACTAACCATAACTATTGAATAAGGTACAAGTCCCATGGATGAAGAAGATCATCAATACCAAGTCAAATATTATGACTACCACCCTGCTTTGCCAGTATCATCTGCGGGGTCATCCACATCACATACGACTGTACATTTGGTAAGCACAAGGATAGGAGAGTATCTTGTGTAGAACATAAACTTTACACCTATCATAGATTTTGCACAAGATATGGAACGTATAAAGGATATAAGACCATTAGGAATGGTGGTTCCACTTGGAATCCCTCCCAACCAAAAAAATTTCATCTATGTTGGACTAGACTGCACCCATAAGTCTACGAAAGAAGAAGAGGACAATGATGAATTATTCACTGTTAATGTTCATTACCTCTCTAATACTGAGTTCACTTTAAGTTACTTTAAGCACTACCATTGGCATGGTTACAGTATTGGTATCTACGAGCAAGGACGTAGACGACCACTCGAGCCATAATACCAGCTTCCCACTAACATATTTGGTGTAGGCTATCACATTAGAGATCGAGATGACTCTCTAGAAAAAGCATTAGATAGATTGAGCTTGGGGTTAGGAGAAGACATAGATTTTATTCCTTATCACCCACTAAGTTCAAGACTTATGTGCAATAGATAAGTGGCCATGGTGAACATCCCATCGCCCGAGAATTATAATCCAAGACTCATAATTGAGGCCTACCAGTGGGTTACAACTCATGGGATGATGAGCAAGAAGAAAATGGATATATGCCAAGTGATTATGAAGCACAAGCGGGCTCGATATATCATGGGCCTTGCTAATTACGAATATTTACTTGGTCCATCCACAATGAGAGTGGGTACATATCAGACGAAAGTGCGTATGAGTTAGAGGACTCAATATAGAGAGCCTATTTAGGGACAAGGCAATGGGCCCATGACTTGGGGCCACATACTAATGCAAATAGATTCTTCATAAGTGACAAAGAGTATGAGGATGAAACAGAGATGGCTTAGTTAGAGCCAATACATGAACCCCTCATATTAGGGCTACAAACTAATGCTAATGGATTATGGATAAGTGATGAATATTTTGAGGATGAGACTGAGATGGCCTATATTGGACCTCACCATTTATGATAAGTCAATATGTTGGTGTAAATAGAAGTGACACTTCACACCATAGACCCTGGATTATAATTTTTAGGGATACCTATTGACTTAGCTGTCTTTCATAACATGGTCAATCCTCCTCTACCAATATTCAAGAAATTCTTAGAACCCAAAGATCCTATTGGTAGCCTAACTCATGGGACAGACCTAGATATTCCCATTCCTCTAGAGCCTCATCGCGAGCATGGAATGGAAACCTATGAGATAAGATTTCACCCATGTGGTCCTAGAGATTTCATCCCATCCATCAATACAATATCTATTGATTTGACCACTCCACTTCATAACCCAACCGATCCCATAGAACCTTTATGTATTGACACAGAGACAATTGATTGGGACCGCACTGATTCACCCATAGATCTTGAAATTTTTTTCTCAAATGAAAAGATGTTACAACCATTTCATTTCACACCAGGCTACACCCATGACATATTCCATGCTGGTTTGGATCCTGAGTTAGTAGGACCTATAAATCCCATCAATGAGATTCACTTGATACCCATGCCTCACTAGTTGGATTATAGGTCATATATGGCTATAGAAGTGACTTTCAAAGTAGACATTAGCGATGATCCTACTCAACCAAAGAAATTCAAGTTCGAAGAAATTCTATCTCCAGAAGAACAAGACATCATAATTCCTCTCCTGAAAGAGAGGCCAAATATGTTTTCTTGGACTTACAAGGATATGTTTGGGATAGATACAAAGTTAGTTGTTCACAACATTTCATTGGACCCCATGAAGAAACCAGTCAAAAAAGAGTTGATAAAAATGCATCCCACCATTGCTTTGATGGTACAAATTGCAAAAACTATTGGATGTAATTTTCATAGTTCCTATTGAATACCCTAAGTGGGTATCGAGCATGGTGCCCATGGGTAAACCTGATAGAAGAGTCTATATCTACACAGAATTTAGAGACTTAAATAGGGCAACTCCAAAGGATTCGTTCCTGCTTCCAAACATATATGCTCTTGTGGATGCAACCGTAGGTCACGAAATGCTCTCCCTAATGGATGGTTTTTTTGGATACAACCAGAGCTGGATTAAACCTGAGGATCAACATAAAACTACTTTCATTACTCCATGGAGAATATTTTGTTACAAAGTTATGCCATTCGAGCTCAAGAATGCTAGTGCCACATATCAACGGGCCATGACATACATATTCCATGACTACATGCATAAGATCTTAGAATATTACATGGATGAATTACTTGCCAAGTCCCTATTTAGAAAATTCTTTAATTGTATCATTGAGCATAATGTTAGATTGAATCCTAAGACATGCGATTTTGGCATAAATTTTAGAAAACTTTTAGGATTCATAGTTTCCAATAGAGGCATTGAAGTCGATCCTGCAAAGGTAAAGGATATAATGGAAATTGCCATCCCTACCAACATTAGGGAACTAAGAAGCTTACAAGGAAAAATAGCATCCATAAAAAGGTTCATTGCACAATTATCAGATAAGTGTCGGCCCATGAACCAGTTGTTGCATAAGGATGTCTCATTTCATTTTTATGGAGAGTGCCAACAAGCCTTTGCAGAGATCAAAACTTATCTAGCGATGCCACCAATGTTGGATCCACCATGGCCAGACATACCATTCTTGTTATATGTATCAGCTACTAATTTTTATTTGGGCACCATGTTGGCCCAAAAGAACATGTAAAATAAAGAGCAAGTTGTATATTACATTAGTCACACACTGGTGAGTTATGAGCTAGGGTATGCGTATGAAAAAAATTTGTGTTTAACAGTGGTATTTGCAACTCAAATATTGTGAAACTACATGTTGAGCGATACAACCTATGTTATATCAAAACAAAATCCTTTGCAGTACATGATGAGCAAGACATATCATAATACGTGCACCGTGAAGTGGATCATGCTATTGATAGAATTTGATCTAGAGTTCATAAGCCAAAATTTCATCAAGGGACAAGTCATAGAAGATCAATTAGCAGAGGTGCCTCTTCAGGATAACAAGCCTCTCACTATAGAGTTTCTTGATGATGTAGTCTTCGCACTATCATATCTGCCAGAACTCAAAGAACCTAATAAGGAAAGATACATGTCATTGTTCTTCGATGGTTCAAAGTGTGAACAAGGTGGTTGAGCAGGGATTGTCTTTATCACACCGTAGGGCACTCAAACTAGACTTCCATTACACAAACAACAACACGGAATATGAGAAATTGATCTTAGGACTTCAAAAAATCGTAGCAATGGGCATTAAAAGATTGAATATATTTGGTGACTCCTTCCTCATAGTAAACCAAGTTAAATAATTGTTCCAATGCAGGTTCCCACTCCTAAAAGCTTACAAGGAACTTGTTGACACTTACCTAACCTAGTTGGAATGGTATGAAATCGAAGCAATCCCTCATACATTGAACATATTTGTAGATACCATGGAATATTTGGGATCCTTAATCCCTCAAAATCCATTTGCTGATTTCACAACCATTCATGTGAAAGTGATCGTATTTTCTACAATACAATACGAGGTTATTGATAACCTAGAATCAGTCAACATGATACAAACCAAGCCAAATCAGGCTTGGTCATTCAAAGTTAGAGCATTCTTACAAACAACCCCTTGGGAATATTTGATCTCTCAAGGTCCTACGGAATGTGGAACAATCACCCATCACAAGGTTGTTTCCCATTTAGTTTTCACAAATGTTAGATCACAAGAAGAGCATGTCATCCTATCCATAGAGGTCATAGCTTATTACGATTGGCTTACCTATTTGTGAGACTTCCTAAAGCTTGGAATAGTACCTCAAGATTTATCGTATACTAAAATATGAACCTTCAAATAGAAAGAAACAAGATACATATTGCTAAGAGAAATATTCTACAGATGAGGATATGGAGTACTACTCCGTTGTCTTGAGCCCCAGGAAGCATCCTAGGCAATTTCACAAGTTCATGATGGTACATGCAAAGGACATTTTACTGGCATGGCCATCGTTAAGTGCATATTGAGAATGGTTTACTATTGGCCCACCATGGAAAAGGACTACTACGAATATGTCAAGAAATGCATTAAGTGCCAACATCATGCAAATCTCATGCACTTGCCATCACAAGCCTTACAACCCATCCAGACAACAGGGCTATTCTTGTAGTGGGGACTAGAATTGATTAGGAAGATCTCACCCCTATCCTCAGGCTGACACACATTCATCATAATGACCACTAAGTACTTCACTAAATGGGTTGACGTGATTCCCATAACATTGATAACTGGACCAAGGATTGCGGAGTTTATACTCCACAATATCATAAGTCATTTTGGGGTCCCTTCAAAGATAATATCGAATAATGGGCCATATTTCAAGAATCAAAATGTTTGTGCTTTAATGAAAAAATACCATATACAACATAGTTTTTCAATGCCTTATTATCCACAAGAAAATGGGCAAGCAGAAGCCTCAAACAAAATAATAGTCTCCATATTGAGGAAGAAGGTGCAATAAAATCACAAGGATTGGCACATACAGTTACCTCTGGCACTATGAGCATATAGGACTAGTGTACAAATGCCCACTGGGGCAACATCGCTTTCACTTGTATATGGCACTGAGGCCATCATGCCACTAGAGTTGGAAATTCCAACCCTATGCATAGCATTGAAGGACTTCATAGATGATGATATCGCGCGACAAGGTCGCCTTGATCAGTTGACGCTTCTTGATGAACGATGAGTCAATGATTTAGAGCATATTCATTTTTACCAATATCGCTTTGCACGAGTTTGTAATAGTGAAGTCCACTTAAGAGATTTCAAAATTGGGGATATTATGCTCAAAGATAACAAACAAAATTCTAATTTACCATTGCATATGCGAGAAAAATTCATGGCAAATTTAATAGGTCCCTACATGATTTCAAAAAGGGTTGGGCTTGGATCATATCACCTTACATCATTGGATGGTGTTGAAGAGCCTTAAACCCTCAATATCATTCAATTGAAGGCATTCTACATGTAGCACCCTAAAATTGGCGCAATAAAACCTTAAATAATTACAATTACTTTAGTAATAATTCAAATTCAAATTTTAACCCCAAAACCGCTCCTAAACCGCCGCTTAACCCGTTTCCTCGTTTCCCATGCCATTTTTAGAGTTTGTTTTGACCGTTTGACGATATCGCATCGCCGATCAGACGATATCGCCTCAGATCGGACGATTTCATCTGGGCTAGGACGTCCAGACGATCTTGTCCCAAAACTAATTTTTCACAATTAGCCTCTGTTCCAACGACGTCTCTAATCTGGGCGGAAGCGTGTCTCGTGCCGTTAGAGACCCTCCCCCATTGGAGATCTCCCAAATTGGGATGATCTCCAACCTCCTAACCTCCCTCCTAAGCCTATTTAAACTTAGGACTCCCCCTTGGCATCCCCCTGGCTGAAATTTCCTGCAACACAAGTTCTACGTGCATTAGACCATCTTAAATTATTATTTGCCTCCATATTTGTCCAAATTTATTTGCAGGAACCTTAGTATTTTTCAGCCGGAGCAAGCTCAGTTCGTCGTGGACGATCCTGTTCAATTCGAGATGATTTCGCACCAATTCGAGATGATCTCGACTGCAGTCTGCATTGGGGGCAATCAGTGCCCAGAGTTTGCATTTCTTCATTCTTTTCTGCTGCATTATTTTGTATTTAGTTAATCTTATGATTATTCTTTATTATTTTGCATCTTGGAGTTCACCCATGTAGTTTAATTGCATAATAAGGTCATGATTAGCTATTAAAGTGTTGCAACTTACTTGCATTTCTATTCAGGATTATCTCGTTAACATCCTTATTGTCATTTTACATCATTATCCTCTATTAGCATTGCTGCATTTTTTGTATTTTGTGTCTATTTCTCTTGTTTGTAGGTCTCTGACGAATTCGTCTGATGAATTCATCAGATCTCAGATGATCCTATAGGTCGGAGACGATCCCGTCAAATTCTAGACGATCCTGTCTGCTTCAAGAATCGAACCTCCATCGGACATCCGGATCAGGTATGGCTCTTTAATTTAGCTTTTTCTCTCTGTTTCTGTTCAAATCTGTTTGTTGTATTTTATTTAGTTCGCATTTTCATAATAGAACAACTTAGATTCATTTGGCCAAACCTAGGACTCGAATGTTTAAAGATAAAACTGAACACATTAAACACATTCCCAACCTAGGCGTGGAAACTGCCATTCAAACGTTTCCCGGTGAACCCACCATCCGTCAAAAAATCACCATAATACACCTCCCCCGAGAGGCGGGACCTTCGCAAGGCCTCTCAGTCCGAGGTACCGTGCCATCCTTTTCCCATCCCCCTTCCGGGCACGGATCCTATAGCCTGAAGGTAAGGGTGTGAAAAATTTGGAGCGATACATTTTGGTGAACCCGACGTGAATGCATTTAAAACCTTTTGAAAACAAAACAAAAAAAATATATATATAGATGCATTTCAAATCATTTAAAACTAATAAGTTGCATATCATGTTTAGATGGTAGCTCCTAAGAAAAGACTAGCAGTTACTATAAATGTTGAAAACCAATTAGCAGCCATAGAAATCAATTATGTGCTTAGTGTGCCTGAAACAGATAGAAATCAACTTTTGTGGGACGAACTTGATAGAAGACTAGGTGTCATTTCATCTAGGTCAACAAAACTTAAACAAATCAAAAGGCTTGTCCTAGATAGAATCCTGGATCCTCATCAACTCATTTTTTATCATGAACTTCAGAGAGCCTGCCATAGGTGGTTAGCTTATAGGAGAGCTCTTGTGTCTTCTAGATTGTTCACCTTCGAGGAATACCTCAAGAACGCGGCTGTGGTACGCCAATTTCTAGTTCATATAGAAGTCCAAGAGACCGATCTCATGATAAGAAAAAGATGGAATAGAGTTCCTAGAGCTATGTTATATCAAGAGTATTGCCATGAGATTTATTATTATCAACCAGAATCTGAGATAGATAATATCACTATAGCACTTTTCATTAAATTCTTGAAAGAAAATTTTCAATTTGAAGAAGAACACTTCATGACTCCTGAAGAACTTGAGCCCATTAATGATATTTATAAATTGTTTATAGAAAACTAGATCATTGCTTTCATTATTATTATTTCTTGCGTTTTGTGTGTTGTTTGTTATCTTTATAATATTGTTATTAAAACCAAAAAAACAAGAAAAACTAAAAAACATAACAAAAACCAAAACATTTCATTTTAAATATTGTAGTAGGTATATAATTAATATATACCTCTTAAGCTGGTTGCAAATATATATATATATATATATATATATATATATATATATATATATATATATTTTGCTGAAATCTAAGTTAAGCACAATGCCTAAACTTAGGAATGGTAAACAAACTGAAGGAGAAGAAGAAGATTGGTTAGGAGACAAAACAAGAAACCCAAATGTCCTTCCCGAGGATCCAATCCCGGAAGAAGAAACTCTAGACCAACAAGACGATGAGCTTGTTGTAGATGAACAAGAAGAAAATGTTAAAGAGGATGGATCCTCATCCCCTAGAATAACTCCAGATGGAACTATTGCTTTTGATAACTTAGATCATTTCTGGAAATTTTTCAATAATAACATTGGCGCTCTTAATATGGCAGTTCATATTGATAAAGGACAAATTAGTGACACTCAAGCAGCCATGGAAGATGTGTTTAATATACACACTAATCCCTTGTCCTTTGTTGATCAAGAAAGTGATAAGGTTGGACCATCCAATAGAGATATGGTCACTATGATTCAGAACATGCAAAAACAACAGGTTACCCAACCTCCTAAAGAACCTCTTATTGAGCCTAAAATCATTCCCACACAAAAGAAACTTTCCTTCACCGCTTTACTTCGCCAAACTATTGATCAATATGCTTCAAATCAACAAAAACCTAAAATGAAGCCAAACACCAATTTCCAACAATCTGGAATACAACATAATATAACTTCAAAACTTCTTCATAACACCCTTCCTACCAACAGATTACACAATAGCAATATAGCATCTAATATTCATGTCCCTCCATCATATGCTCACAAATCCCATATTAATGCCCTACCGAACCAATATGGTGGGCAAACCAAGTAATCTGGAAGCCATGGTGAAGCAGTTAGCTTCCCGCATGGACCAGATAGATCCCTACCGTCCCTCGTACAATTATCGAGAGATGTGTAGTCAACCTTTGGATCCCATAGTTGTAGCACAACCGTACCCTAAGCATTTTCCCATGCCCGTCCTGCCTATATATAAAGGAACTGAAGATCCCATAGAGCATCTTCGCATGTTTAGGATAGCATGTCATGATATATCACATGATGACTTGCTATTACTAAAAATGTTCCCAAAAAGTTTAGGTGGAATGGCATTAGAGTGGTACTATCAATTGCCCACTCATTCTTTGAGAAACTTTGAAGAAACAACTGAATCTTTTGTCCATCAATTTAGTGCCTACATCGAGAGGCATGTCACCATTAAAGATTTATACAACTTAAAACAAGACAAAGATGAATGTTTTGCTGATTTCTTAGCTAGATGGAGGCAGTTGATAGGAAAACCGCACTTTGTGCTACCTTATAGGGAAATGTTGGACATTTTTATTAATAATTTGCAAGAACAAATATCTTATGAGTTATCAACTGCTACTTTAACTACCTTCGATCAAGCTATAGATTTAGCTCGAAGAGTAGAAGATGCCCTCATTAGGAGAGGCCAACTTAGGAAGAAAGATGATGAGAAAACATCCAAAAATCAATATAAAAACAAACAAGTCGTAGGTGACGGAGTCACTGATAGCAAAAATGTTGCTAATATCAATGCAACGAAGACAACAAAAAAATTTATATTGAAACCTCCCGATAAACCTCCTCGAGAATTTACTAGATTGAATCAACCATTATCAACTATTTTACCTCAATTACTCGAAAGAGGTTTGATTCAATTACCACCTATCCGAGAACCCGATCCAACCATACCCGGATACAGAGCCGACTTACACTCGTGATTTCCATAGAGGGCCTGGACACTCTACCAACGCTTGTAAAAGGTTGAAACATAAAATACAAGATCTGATTGATAATAATGAAATGGAGGTGCAAGCCTTCCAACCTAAACAAAATGCTCCTAATAATGCTCAAAAGAACATTCCCCAAAATCAAAATCAAAATCAAAATGCTAATCAATCATTAGACATATTTCAACATCCTTTACCAAGACATGGTAAAGAGGTGGCCAATCAACTTGAGCATCATAATGTCCCTCCTCCTACCCGATATGTAGGAACTATTAGCGGACATTTACCTAATCATGATTTACAAAAATTTGACACAACTTTATCCATGGTCACGACCAGGCCCCTACATAATATTCAGATACCAGATCCTAGTGATATAGAATCAGATACTGAAAGTGACATGGAAATCACTTCAAACCAATCGAATAGTTCTAAAAATGAATCAGATCCTATTCAACCTATTACAGATGCTATGATTCCAGAAGAACCATTTCCTAGAAGAGTTACTACTCGACCCTCTTCTGATCAATTCCTTTCTAATGAACAAGCTATAAATGCTAGACCAAGACTTATTCAACGTCCTCAATACAACATTGTAGGTACCATCGGAGTCGTTACCAGACAACAGGCTCAAAATTCTCAACAAGAACCAAACCAGAATGATGGATCAGCTCCATTTGTTTTGAAAAATCCCAATAAAGGGAATCATGCTTCCAACGTTCAACCTAAACCCCCTTACAATATTAATGAGCAATTATCCAATACTACAACCATAATTTCTCTCTTGGATTTATTAAGATCTTCTCCTACCCATAGAGATGAATTAATGCTTACATTAAGCCAAATGATGGTACCACAAAACATTCAACCTGAAGCCATGGCCAATACTATCATCACTAGAGAAGTCGATTGTATTGACTTTCGGGATAAAGATATACCACAACATAGTTTACATAAGGATAACCCCTTATACATTACTGCCCTAATTGGAGATGTAGCCGTTAAGAGAGTTTTGATTGATAATGGTTCATCTCTAAATATTTGCACTTTTGATTTCTACCAACGATTTGGGTTTAGAAGTGATGAAATGAAGAAAACCGACATGATCATAAAAGCTTTCAATGACGAAACACAAGAAACGTGTGGAGTTATTACCATCCCATTGCAAGTTGGTCCTAGAACCTTAGATACGACCGTGTTTATTGTACATTGCCCCGCATCGTACAATATACTCTTGGGTCATCCTTGGATCAATGCAATGCGGGCTGTCCCATCAACTTTACACCAATGTGTTAAATTCGAATTTAAAAATCAGTTGGTCACTATCCATGGTGATCCTAGACCCTTTGATATGTGTGCCTTGGCAGAACCTGTTGGAGTTCAATTTTGCCCTGCTCTGTCATCCACACATCCTAATTCTTATTTTTCATCTAAAAATGTGAAACACACACCCATAACTTCATCTATTTCTCCTCCATTAGTTTCATCCTCATATATAGATCAACAATCTTCTAAACAAACCACTCTAGAACCTCAAAAAGACCTTCAATCCATAACCAATCCTTCATGTTCCATCCCTATAATTTCAAAACCTATAGACCCATCTATTAACGCCTCCACATTATCTACATCTATCATACCTTCCACATCTAAAGATATAGAGAATGATCCTTCTACATCTTATGCTCTTTCTGATGAACTCTTACCTGATTTATCTCAAATTCTTATATCAGAAAAAACAAATGCTTCTATGCAAAATTCCATTATCTTAAGTAATTTGCCGCCATCTCCTCGTACTTTGGGCCTCCCACAACCTATGGGAAGTACTTATCAAGTCGGGAGTTGTGCCTTCATTTATAAAGGATATGACTGGGGAAGAATACCTCGGAATATCAAAACTCATCATGATGGATATGCTCGATGTTATTTTACTAATGAGTATATTAAAGCTAAACCTATAATGCTTAAAATGGGATATAAAGGGAAAGGCTTGGGACCTTTCCAAAATGGTATGAAAGAACCTTTCGAGGTAGAACCGTGGCCTGCCCGCTGTGGTGTGGGCTTATTTTCTAGTAAGGGTCAACCCTTTCCTTTTGAAGATGATGATCAACTCATATGTTATCAAGATTATTTGGATAGGCATGATGATTTGCCTCTAAAAAATCAGCCATTTACATGTAACATGCTATCCATAGCTTACCCTGAAATGATCGCTGAATCCGATGATGAGTTGGAAGGAGATATTTTCCATGATGTCTCCATTGAAGAGATGTTACACAATGGGTTTTATTTTGATGGTTCTATACCTACTATAGCCCAACTTGAGGCCACGACTCCTCAAGATGAATTATCCAAGTTAACCTTAAAATAATTACAAGAATTGGGCGTTTCACCCGCCCCACCTAATTTTGAAAGAGATCTACACATGGAAGTAGAAAACGTCATTAAAATCAACATTGGAACTGAGGATAATCCTCACATAATCAATATTGGATCAGAATTAAGTCAAGAAAAACAAGAGCAATACATTGCATTCCTTAAAGAATATGAAGATGTCTTCGCTTGGACATATGAAGATATGCCAGTTCTAGACCCTTCCGTAGTCATGCATCATCTAGTAGTCCATCCGGATGCTAAACCTGTTAAACAAAAACTTAGAAAAATGCATCCCAAAGTGGCCTTGCTAGTCAAAGGGGAGTTAGAAAAACTCCTGAATGTTGTTTTTATACAAGCTATTGATTATGCTGAATGGATCTCAAATGTAGTTCCAAGTCACCAAGAAAGAAGCTACCAAAGTTAGGGTTTGCACAGATTTTAGAGATATTAACGCTGCATGCCCTAAAGATGATTTTCCTCTTCCAAACATGGACCAAATCATTGATTTTACTGCTGGGAGTGGGATGATGTCCTTAATGGATGGATTCTCCGGTTATAATCAGATCAGGATAGCTCCTGAAGATCAAGCTAAAACAACCTTTATTACCCCCTGGGGTACCTTTTGTTGGAAAGTGATGCCATTCGGCTTAAAGAACGCAGGTGCAACCTATCAACGAGCTATGACTTATATTTTTCATGATATGATGCATGATATCCTACATGATTATGTAGATGATATTATAGCTCGCTCTATTAATGAAGATAACCATTTAGATGATTTGAGAAAAGTTTTTAATCGGTTAAGAGAATATCTTATTCGATTAAATCCAGCCAAATGCATATTCGGAGTTAAGTCCGATAAACTATTAGGGGTTATAGTTTCTTTACGTGGCATCGAAATTGACCCTCTTAAGATTGCGGCTATCACTGATATGCCCGCACCTACCAATATATCTGAATTACGAAGTTTACAAGGTAAGCTTCAAGCTATCCGTCGCTTCATCGATAAGTTGGCGGACAAAACCGGTCCCTTTCTTAAGCTCCTTAAGAAGGATGTCCCTTTTAATTGGGACGACGAATGTAAGGAAGCTTTTGAACTTCTCAAACAATACCTCCTTAACCCACCTGTGCTTTCACCGCCTAGACCTGATCGCCCATTTCTCCTGTATATTTTAGCTTCATATTCTGCCTTAGGAGCTATGTTAGCTCAACTTGATGATGAGAAGAGAGAACGTGCTAATTATTATATTAGCCGAACCTTCATCAGTTATGAAACCCGCTACACAGCATTAGAAAAACTATGTCTAGCAATCATGTTTGCTACGCAAAAATTATGCCATTATATGCTTAGTCGAAAACCTATGTCATTGCTAAATATGATCCCTTGAGGTATCTCATGAGTCGACCTTATTTATCGGGTCGCACAGCCAAGTGGGTTCTTGCTCTAAGTGAGTTTGAACTCACGTTCATAGGACAGAAGTCTTGTTAAGGGTCAAATCACAGCAGATCAATTAGTTGCTGCACCCTTAGAGTCTACCCATCCCCTCATCATTGAGTTTCCCGATGAATGCCTTCAATTAGAGGCAGACCATATTGAACAATGGTCCTTATACTTTGATGGAGCCCGATGCATGAGTGGGGTAGCGGGTATTATTTTAATATCCCCGCAAAAACATCTTATTCCTTTATCCTTTAAATTAACATTTGCTTGCACCAATAATACTACTGAATATGAAGCTCTAATCCTTGGATTACGAGCTGCCTTGGCGCTAAAAATTAAACATCTGTTAGTTTTTGGTGATTCTCAACTTGTCATAAATCAAATTAATGAAGTTTATCAGACCAGAGATGATAAACTGCGCCCATATAAAGCCTATGTTTTACAATTAATATCTCTATTTGATAAAGTTACCTTGGAAGCTATTCCTCGAACTAGCAACCGTGCGGCCGATGCTATGGCCGCAGCTGCATCTCTTCTGCCCTTGGAGTTAGATGACGAATATGCCACCATCATTATTCGTCGACTCCAGGAACCCGCTTCAAATAAGTCATGCTTAGAACCTTTGGATGTGTTTCTAATCAATGAAACTACTCCTGAACCTTGGTATACGGATATATTTGATTTTCTTCAAAATGGGACTTTCCTTGCCAATTCTAATAGAAACCAGCAGTGGTTATTACGTAGACGAGCAAGTCGATTTGTAATAATTGGCAATACTTTATATAGGAGATCTTTTGAAGGTATCCTATTGAGATGTTTGAATCTAGAAGAATCCAAATCAGCCTTGAGTGAAGCCCACGATGGATCTTGTGGAGGACACTTCAGTGGTAGTGTGATTGCTAAAAAGCTCCTTAGGATTGGATACTTTTGGCCTACCATGGAGAATGATGCACATGATTATGTGCGCCATTGCGACAAGTGCCAAAAACATGCTGACCTTGTCCATGCCCCTGCACAAGAACTCTAGGCTATTTCATCTCCTTGGCCCTTTTCAAAATGGGGCTTAGACATTATTGGCAAAATTAATCCTGTGTCATCCGATGGACACAAATTCATCATAACCGCCACCGAGTATTTCACGAAGTGGGTTGAAGCTATGCCTTTAGCTTCCTGCACCGGCACACAAGTCTCTAAATTTATTTTTAATCAAATCATTTGTAGGTTCGAAATTCCTGCAAATCTCATCTCGTACAATGGAACTTGTTTCAAAAATAAAGATGTTAAGAAATTATGCCAAAAATATAAGATTCAACATCGCTGGTCCACTCCCTATTATCCTCAGGGTAATGGTCAAGCAGAAGCATCAAACAAAACCTTAATCAAAATTCTCAAAATATTGGTCAATAAATCTGGCCGCGACTGGCACATTCAATTATATCCAGCCTTGTGGGCCTATCGAACTAGTGTTCGAACCCCCACTGGAACTTCACCTTTTGTTTTGGTTTATGGTGTCGAAGCCGTTTTTCCCTTTGAATTAGAAGTTCCTTCTTTGGCTCTACTACTTCAAGATACCGAAGTAGGAGATGAATATCGAGCTGCGAGACTCAGTAACTGGAACTCCTAGATGAAAAACGCATCAATGCTTTGGAGCATCTCCGTGCCTACCAAAACAAGCTTAAAAGATCATATGCTAAAAAAGTTCGTCATCGATCCTTTGAGATCGGCGACCTTGTTTTAAAAGAAAATCAAAAAAATACTAATGCAACTAAAGACCTTAAAGGTAAATTTGAGCCCAACCGGCTTGGACCATACATTATCACCGCTAAATTTGAATCGGGAGCATACAAATTAGCTACCTTAGATGGTAAAGATTTAAAAGAACCTATGAATATTATGCATCTTAGGCGATATTACGCATAAAATTTGGTCATTTCATCATTTGTACATATTTTGCATGTTGTCTTATTTTAAAAATATATCAAACTATTTACACAAAAACAAAAACAAACAAAAATAATAAAAATAAAAACAGCAATATTCTTGACTCTTTCGAAACCAAAACAAAATAAAGAAGAAAGAGAGAGTCAACATTCTCAAACTTCTCAAAAATATTTGTATATATTTCTTCTTACAAATGTTGCAGTTATATATTTCAAATTATTTTGGATAAATTAGCATTTATTTGGAATCCCTCACTTTCACAAACACAAAATAAATATCTTGATTTTTATCTGGCATGATTACTAATCTCTCTTATATCAAAGTCCACAAAATTCAATTAAATAAAGTTTGAGCACAGAGAATTGATCTTGTTATTTACTTAAACCAAGCACATCCTTTCACAATAAAATGATTATATTTGTAATGTCCATGCTATGCTACATAGTAGAAGTGGTTTCTTGAGCGAAAAGTTTCCCCTGCTATCCTATCATGCACATGGTCTAGAATCTTTGAGAATTGGCAAAAGGACAAGCTCACCCCTACCCGGAATAAAAATCCCTTGCTCTAAAACTAATCCGAGCAAGTATCCCTAGCATAGGAAGAAAAGCAAAGTTCAAGAAAAAGAGAAAAAGAAAAATGTTATTTTATATCATTACAGCAATGTTCCAAGCATTATCTCAAAAATCAAGCAAAAATACAAAAGAAAAGAAAATCAAGCAAAAATACAAAAGAAAAGAAAAAGAAAGCAAAAGAGAGCAAAAGCAAAAGCAATAAAATCCCTCTCCCTACCCATTGAAAAGAAAAGAAGGGTTGATGAGCTTGAATCCCTGGAATTCTCAATTATTCGAAAACTCTGAGGTAAGCCCCATAACAGGTGGTTTGTGCCCAACCCGCTTGGCCTTGGGTAACTCCTAGCGTGGCGATATGTCTGTCACATTAGCGACCTTCTTTTATACAGACCTATGTCTCGCTTATGGATTAGCTAGCTCTTGATAATCCGACTTACATAGTAGTCTCGGTATGGTTATATGCATCTAAATCATGGTTAATGAACACTTATTTGGTTAATTCAAATCACTTGTATCATAATATCTTGCTCAAACCTCGGTAAATGAACAATGCAATCGCACACACATTTGTATTTGAGAGATTTTGTGTATCATTATGATAAATCAAGATTGGAAATGAACTCACATATGCACATGGGATTCCTTATAAATCTAACTTTTGTCTTTAAGATACTTTGAAATATATTTTTGCACATTGTCTGGAATAATTTCATTTTCTTCTCTGAGAACAATTGTTTAGTATAAAGACAACCACATGTATTTACCAACAAATCAAAATCATTTTTCAAAAAATGCAATAAAGTTACATATAACTTTTGACTTTCGCGACGATGGTATAGTTCCAAAACTTAAATTGGAATTTTATGCCTAGCACAAGTCCTCATCTTCATATTTTCTGTTTATTTTCAACAATTAAAAATCAACCATGCAATAAAGCTATCTTTCTTTTTGGATTTCGCGATGATGGTATAAGTCTATACCTAAATATTCTATGCCTAGCGCAAACCATTGTATTAATTTTATTCCCCATTTATTTAAAATCATAAAAACATATGACTTAAATCATTATGTTATACAATTATGCTTTCAAAAGAATGAACATTATTACTATTTCATGTCATTATGTCAACATGCAAATTTGCAATGATGGTATAATTCCTAGGGAATTATTCAAAAAATTTATCACACTTAGGAATTTATACCTAGCAAAAATCATTTCAAAATATTTCATGCATAATATTTTCATGGAAATCTGAAAACAAACCATCATCATCATCATTTGCATCATCACACCAAAGTCTTAAGACAGTCTCTTAAGCACTCTTTTACTTTTAACAATATTTCTATACTGGGATTAGCTTGACGACCGAGTGAGCGGCGACTCCATGAAATGGTCTATAATAGCGACAATGTCCTTTGAAATTATTGTTAGAAGTCCCTTTTATTTTTATCAAATCATCATCTCAAACAACCAATTTGTTTACATCAGATTATTTCATTTAAATTTTAAAAGCATGACATTCAAACCATAATACTTTCCAAACGACATACTTACATGAATCATCAAATCAATCACACCAAAACATTAAAGCATCATAAAAACATATAGACAAGTCATATGATCAAAAATATCATATATATATATATATCTCAACAATGTATGTACATCATCTCCAACCTGGATTGGTATGCCACAATCTACATCTTGGCATACTCAATCCTCTCAATCATATATCCTCTGTGCAGTGTCTCGAGAACCCCTCGAGCTCTCGGCCTCATCTCCTCCGCTGCCCTGAGGTGGATGGGGTGGCCCCATTGTAGTGTGTGGTACTACGAGTCCTAGTCCTCGATCGGGATGAAGTCCTCGATGACCCAATCTCGATCGGGTCCGTAATGCCGGCCGGTAGCTGTACCCTCTCGACCCTCTGGCACCATCTAGAAGTAGATACCCTGGTAGAACGTGGTCTGAGCAATCGACCGTGCCAACTCCTGAGTGCTCGCTCCTCCGCTCCATGCTCTGAGGCGTGCAATCTCATCTTTGAGCTGTGTAACCTCAGCTCGATGGCGTGTAGCCTCATCCTGCAAAGTCTGCACCTGTGCCTGGAGACGGACAGTCTTCGCCCGGAGAGTAGCCATCTCACTACTCTCTCCTGTGTCCACACCCTTGCCCTTATCGGGCGATGGTGGTCTCTCTCTCTATGGAGAAGGGGGTCTCTCCTCCCTCCTCTCCCACTGTCATGGCCTCTGCTGCGCCTGTGGTCTCCTCTGCTCTCTCCCACCGTGACCCTGTGCTGCCTCAATGGCTGCCTGGCGCCGCCTCCCCATCCGACGCACAACTGCGTGAATCGGACCCTGAGCCCTCGTCATCCGAGGAGGGCGGATGCCTGTGTACCAAGCATCGTAGCCGTCGGCTACCCCAGCGTCGTCCCCATCCACTGGCTGAATGGGGGCATCATCCGTGTCCTGACTCTAGAATCGCTGCATATCTGGAGCCCCGCTAACCGTAGTGTTATCCCGGATAGTCCAGGAAAACTCATAATCCTTGAGAGATGGGATCCCATGCTGTAGACCGAACTGCCTCAAAACTTGGTCGTACCGATGGAGCTCCACCTCTCCCCTCTCCATCCTCAGCCAAGAGACTCGCCTGATGCGAGCCAGCTCCTGTCCATCCTCGGCCCACCCTGGATGATCTCTCCAAGGCCTCCAGGTGATCTGGTCGGAGACAAGGTCGTCTAGTAGTCTCCGGGATGCTGGCAGATCTATCCATCACTGTGCCCCTCTTCGGAGCCACCAGTAGAAAACTCGGGGCCTCTCCCCGTCAATCCCTATCAGTGGAAGCCCTACCAGCCTCTGCACTGTGATGTGCTCCCTAGCACCAAACCTGTAGTAGCGATGTCATAACCAGACATCGGCCGCCCTTGTACACGACCCCATGCAGGATCCTATACAACCGATAGAGTACAAAGCTCCCCCAAGCAAACCTGTACCCGTGGTCTCTCATGTCATAGACCACATCTATCAGTAGCCATGGTATCCTGCATCCGCTCTGGTGGCACAACAGAAGTCCACCTACCACCCCACCAAAACCTCGTGTGAGTCTAGATGCCCTAGGCATCTGGCGTAGCGACTCGATATTCACTCCGCCCTTCTCCAGGGTGAAGCTCGGATCGCCACATAGTCGCATCATCGCGTGGCCCTGATTGGCCGTGGGAGTGATCAGCCGTCCTTGTATGGGGATCCTCAAAATCCTCCATACATCCTCCAGTGTGGGAGTCATCTCCCTTGTCGGTAACCAAAAATAGGAAGAACCCAGATACCACCTCTCTGCTAGGGCTGTCAATAGCCCCATATCTGTAGAAACCTCGTGGCATCTCTCGCCACATGCCGCAAGCCGGCTCGAGCCAACTGATCTCGCTCTGCCTCGAGATAGAGCGGCCAAGTCATCCCTCAACCCGCCATATTTCCATTCTCCTGCTCTTTAGTAATCCTCTCTGCAACATAAACAAAATCAACAATAAAAATCATTAATAAATCATTAATTAAAAATGCAAGTCAAAATAAGTTCAATTTTATAAATGATGATATCGTCCACAATTGGACGATATCGTCCCAAATTTGAGCAAATTCGTCTCCGATTTCGCATGAGGAGATCGTCCCTTATTAGACGAAATCGTCCCCCTATCGCCGATTTCGCCCTTGGACGAAATCGGCGATATCGAGACGATTTCGTCGAAATCGAGACGATTTCGTCTCGACGACGTCGACGGCCCAAAAACGGCCGCGATGCTCAAAAATCAATCAAATCTAATCTAAAAAGCATGAAATTCTAAATTAAAGCACTCTAAACTAAGTTTAGACCCTTACCCGTAGCCCGCGCCGACCTCCGTCGATCTGTGTGCTGTCTCGACCATTTTTGTCTCCAGAGCTCCGTAAACCGTAAAATGAAAAAAATGAATGAAGAACAATGAATTAGGGTTTTACCCTATTTTTCTTAATTTTATTCAAAAAAACAATTAAAAACAATTTTTTTAAAAATTTAGCTTTTTCGCATTTTTACCTCAAACGTTCGATTTGGGTAAAAACACGGAGGGGGCACCATAGTAAGTTGTCGTACGATTCGACCTAGAATCGTCGCCTCAAAAATGGGAATAATTTTTGCTTTCTCGTAAATCGAGAAGAACTCATCTTTAACGCATTTTCTTTGGAAAATTCGCTAAAGAGGGGGCAAAATGTAGCACCCTAAAATTGGCGCAATAAAACCTTAAATAATTACAATTACTTTAGTAATAATTCAAATTCAAATTTTAACCCCAAAACCGCTCCTAAACCGTCGCTTAACCCGTTTCCTCGTTTCCCATGCCATTTTTAGAGTTTGTTTTGACCGTTTGACGATATCATCGCCGATCAGACGATATCGCCTTAGATCGGACGATTTCGTCTGGGCTAGGACGTCCAGACGATCTTGTCCCAAAACTAATTTTTCACAATTAGCCTCTGTTCCAACGACGTCTCTAATCCGGGCAGAAGCGTGTCTGCGCCGTTAGAGACCCTCCCCCATTGGAGATCTCCCAAATTGGGATGATCTCCAACCTCCTAACCTCCCTCCTAAGCCTATTTAAACTTAGGACTCCCCCTTGGCATCCCCCTGGCTGAAATTTCCTCGTAACACAAGTTCTACGTGCATTAGACCGTCTTAAATTATTATTTGCCTCCATATTTGTCCAAATTTATTTGCAGGAACCTTAGTATTTTTCAGCCGGAGCAAGCTCAGTTCGTCGTGGATGATCCTGTTCAATTCGAGACGATTTCGCACCAATTCGAGACGATCTCGATTGCAGTCTGCATTGGGGGCAATCAGTGCCCAGAGTTTGCATTTCTTCATTCTTTTCTGCTGCATTATTCTGTATTTAGTTAATCTTATGATTATTCTTTATTATTTTGCATCTTGGAGTTCACCCATGTAGTTTAATTGCATAATAAGGTCATGATTAGCTATTAAAGTGTTGCAACTTACTTGCATTTCTATTCGGGATTATCTCTTAACATCCTTATTGTCATTTTACATCATTATCCTCTATTAGCATTGCTGCATTTTTTGTATTTTGTGTCTATTTCTCTGTTTGCAGTGTCTTTGACGAATTCGTCCCGACGAATTCGTCGGATCTCGACGATCCTGCAGGTCGAAGACGATCCCGTCAAATTCCAGACGATCCTCGTCTCGCTTCAAGAATCGAACCTCCATCGGACATCCGGATCAGGTATGGCTCTTTAATTTAGCTTTTTCTCTCTGTTTCTGTTCAAATCTCGTTTGTTGTATTTCATTTAGTCTGCATTTTCATAATAGAACAACTTAGATTCATTTGGCCAAACCTAGGACTCGAATGTTTAAAGATAAAACTGAACACATTAAACACATTCCCAACCTAGGCATGGAAACCGCCATTCAAACGTTTCCCCG
Organism: Wollemia nobilis; assembly: GCA_028583015.1. NCBI lineage: Eukaryota > Viridiplantae > Streptophyta > Pinopsida > Araucariales > Araucariaceae > Wollemia > Wollemia nobilis. The sequence continues at coordinate 24,338,134 of JAQPPZ010016892.1, forward strand.
GTGAACCCACCATCCGTCAAAAAATCACCATAATACACCTCCCCCGAGAGGCGGGACCTTCACAAGGCCTCTCAGTCCGAGGTATTGTCCCATCCTTTTCACATCCCCCTTCCGGGCACAGATCCTATAGCCTGAAGGTAAGGGTGTGAAAAATTTGGAGCGATACACTACACATAAAATAAAATCAAAAACACACAAAAAAATCAAATATTTCAAAAACACAAAAAAATTGTAAAGAATAAAAAATACAAAAAAAAAAAAAATCATAAAAAAAAAAACTCATTCCAATTAAAATGCTCCAAGGGTATTCAAGTCGCTTGGTTAAATTCCAATCAAAATGCTCCAAGGGTATTCAAGTCGCTTGGTCAAATTCCAATCAAAATGCTCCAAGGGTATTCAATCCGCTTGGTCAAACTCCAATAAAAATGCTCCAAGGGTATCCAAGCCGCTTGGTCAAATTCCAATCAAAATGCTCCAAGGGTATTCAAGTCGCTTGGTCAAACTCCAATCAAAATGCTCCAATGGTATCCAAGCTGCTTGGTCAAATTTCAATCAAAATGCTCCAAGGGTATCCAAGTCTTTTGGTCAAATTCCAATCAAAATGCTCCAAGGGTATTCAAGTCACTTGGTCAAACTCCAATCAAAATGATCCAAGGGTATTCAAGTCGCTTGGTCAAACTTCAATCAAAATGCTCCAAGGGTATCCAATATGCTTGGTCAAATTCCAGTAAAAATTCTTTGAGGGTATTCAAGCTACTTGGTCAAACTCTAATCAAAATGCTCCAAAGGTATCCAAGTTGCTTGGTCAAATTCCAATAAAAATGCTCCAAGGGTATTTCATGCTACTTGGTCAAAAATCAAAATCCCCAAAGGCACAATAATCCCTTTGGTCACATTAATCAAAAATACAAAAACAAAATAAAATAAAAAACACAAAAACAATTGCATCTCACATCTTGCATCCACATAGTTGCATTACATTATCATTTCCATTACATTCGCATATGGTATGATCACAATATTACAAGTAATTCCACAAGTTGTATCATAAATCAAAACAAAATCCACCATAATCCATTCATTCATGTGTGTATTATGTTTCTCAATACAACCATATCAAAGTTGCTATAAGGAACGGGCTAAAATATTCTAGTTATTCAACCATATCTAGTGGTCTTATCATTTTTTATGAAAAGCCATATTTATTAGTATAGAATAAGGAATAGTCATGAAAACCTCAGATATTCATAATCCCATCACTAATTATAAACACATAAATCCTAGCTAGACTAAGGAAGATGGAAGCTGCATATAGGGTCCTAAGTTACCTTAAGTGAAAAGGGTCATCCTTGCTTATCCCCCTGTGCAACCGGTTCAAAGGTGCTAAGAATTGGCAAAAGGACAAGTTTTGCCCTACCCAAAAATAAATGATTATCATCATTGCATACATCTCTTGCTTACATAAAAATAAGCAAAATACCGGAACAAAATCCAAATCCAAATATCAAAATTCAAAATCTTCAAAAAAGAACATCAACACCCAAAGTAATAGTTCAAAGTATCAAAAAAATAAAATAAAAATAAACAGTGATTATCATCACTACAAGATCCCTTGTTCACAAAAAAATAAGTCAAAATAAACAATGATTTTCATCACTAGATATGAGCAAGTATCCCAACTCAAAATGAAGAAAAGAAGGGAATGGAACTTGAATCCCTGGAATCCTCAGTACAACCGAACCAAAAGCACAATGATATGTCTAATACAAAAGTGTTACACATTTGTGTAGACCAATGTTTGAATGTGGATGAGCTAGCTTTAGGTAACCCAAGGTCACCTAGTGGTATAGTCCAACTGAGTCCAACATAGGATAAGATGAACAATTGAGGTTCCCTGATCTTATCAATGGACTGAAATAATCCCACTTGACATCGGAGGAAAATATTACATTCTATATAAATATATTCATTTGCACACACAGGGACAATGAATCCATAGGTCCATGATGAAAGCCTTGCTTCTTCAAAATTCTAGTATGGTTAGTACGCAACTATTGATAGGGTAACTAGAATGTTTGAATCTCAAGCAAAAGCCCCATAAATTCTTATATAGCAACAAATCATCTCATCAATCATACCAACATTTTCTTTATAAGATTCTATAAATTAGGGGGTATCAATATAGTAGGATAGATACCGCATATATTAGAAATAATATATAGATGGCCACTGACTACTTTATATATTTTAATTTATAGAAAATTATCAAGAAAATACATACATTTCACACCATTACACCTCACATATGAATACTTAATCAATTCTTATGATAGGAGTGATTATTTAAATTCATGATTATTTTTTTCCTTTCTGTGGTATCACCCATTAAGATTGTTAATATCATATGCATTCCTTATGTTTTAAGTGATTAAAGCATACAGGTTAATTCATACCATACCACCACATAAGCTATATGCATACAATTTAAAGCAAAATTAAGCCTGCATTTAACAATAACATTGCATACATAAATACAGAAGTCATCAATCATCATTCATTACATCATAAAGCACATCATAAAACATATAAGCACTATCCATTTGCATACAACCATAAATCCATCATTAGATCAACTCATAATAATATCATATCATATCATATGAATATCTATATATATACACACATTAGCATCTATTTCAAATCCACATCATCATAAATATCATCTATCACCTAACACATACATACATCAATTCATCATCATCCACCGCATCATAAAACAAAATAAAACAAAAACATAAGCAATAAACAAAACACATAATGAGTCATAAAGCAAATATATCATATAAAAGTGTGTATCAAGTCCATCAAGGTACAAAAATTCTTGTGGTCTATAGTTAGGTAGGTCAAGATGACATCAAAATGAATCAAAAGAGCACCATAAATCAAATACTAGAGCTGAGCCCCTGGTATCACCTCCCCTAGTGCCACCTACCCCTATGGCGGTGTCACAGGTTGAATGATGTGAACCTGCTGGTCTCTCTGTCCGAGTTCGGGTCTTATAGCTATGATAGGTAGAAGACTACCCTGAGGTAGAGCACCCACTAAATTGTGAACCACCTACACTAGGTGCCTCTCTAGAAACAATCCCATGTCTCCTGAGTTGCATTTGAAGAGTGGTAATATGACCAACATGCTCCTGAATCCACCCCTCGTACTCATCCAATAGTAACTGCAAGCGTATAACCTCTGCCTTGAATCTGTCCTTGGATCCCTCTGTGGTGTAGAAGGAGGGACAAAAAACTACATCCTGTAAGTACCACCCCTGATAGTAGCTTGCAAATCTTGTATCTACATCATGAGGTGCTCTATGGTGGCATCCCACTGTGCTATGGTAGCATCTCAATTCTGCACCTGGATCTTGGTCGATTGAAGCTCAGCCTCAACCTCGTGCAACTATGCTCTCATAAGAGAATTTCTCTCCTTGGGCTCTAGCTCCTCCTCATCATCCTCAAGATACACTTGCTCCTCCATTGCCACCTGCTCTACTGGTTGACCCCATACCTCGATCTTATCTTGGACTCTATGCCTTGTCAGATTTGTGCCATCATCCCTACCATCATCCTCCTGACCTAGACTGTCGGTACCATGCCACATCTGATCCCCCCACCACTGAGTGTATGCCTCTATAATGCCCCTATTTACTCTTGGATCAACTTCTGGGGCATCCTCCTCATTTGAGAGCTCTGTAATCTACCATAGGGGTAGGTACCTCTCCATTATGAGGTGCCTATAAAAAAATGGAACAAGAGGTATGTCATACTATAGCCCATACTAACAGAGAACCTGAGAGTAGAAGAAATACTCCTGGATGACAACCTTATGGACAAGGAGCCATTGCTCATGTTACATCCTAGCAGTAAATCTGTTCAGATCATCCCATGCTGGGCACTCATGATATGGGTGCCACATAACATCTTTAGCCTGTATCCTAGTGAAAGTAGCAATATAATGGGGAAGCTCCCCTGCATGATGATGGATCTTGCATAGCTCGTGCTCTCTAGCCCATATAGCGGTGTAGCACTACATCCACTCCTACACAACTATAATATCGATAGGAAGCCCTTTGGGGCAATCTACCTGGATGTGCTCCCATCCCCAAACCTATAGAAAAAAGCTTCAAGTAATGTTAATGTGATCTCACTGATGGATGTGGTACAACTCATCATAGCACTAAGCCAACAAAGAACTTCACCATGCATAGATGATAGGATCATCACTATATAACAAGTCCTAAACCATCACCAAGAGGTTCCACAGGAACCTCAAACCTGAGCAATATAGAATCAAGATATTGTTGATAACCATCAGCAACACTACATGCCTCGTAGAGAAGACCTCCTCCTCATACCATTGTGATATGGACACTCCCATAGATTTGGTTTCCTTGAGATCCTCCGTAGAGTGCCCTATGAACACCCGAGTGAAAACAACAACTTGATCATTAGTGGCCAAAGAGACAATGGCCACTCCATCAAAGGGGATCCAAAATATCCTATACACATATTTTGGCATGATGGTCATCTCGTTGGTAGGAAAGTGGAAGGTATTGATCTGAGCATCCTATAAATGGACCAAAGCTATAAGGTAGGCATGATATACCATAATGGTGGGCATTCTAGTGTCATATTGAAGCCCACGAGCTTTTATCCAAGCCCAATCATCGGCATCCAAATGGGGTAAAAGTGTATTCATGAGCTTCGGGTCCTGAGCCCGAGTTGTAAAAATCTAAGAAAAAGAGAAAAAATGAATCATAAATACAATGCATCTAAATCATAACTCACAATAAACATGAAAATGATGCAAATAATTATGGGTTATCCTAAGTCTAGGCAAAAGAAAAAAGTTGCACCTAATAAAACAAGTCAAAATTTCAATAAAAATCAAAAGTTCCACTAAGTGTTCTTGGCTGCTGTCGCCTACAACGACCAAAAATCGGCCACGGGAGCTGAAAATAGCCAAGCCCCAATGGTCAATTTTCTAATCATTGGGATTCAAATCGATCGCTTCCAATGACAGTGGTCAAGTTGCAGGCCTTCCTAGCTGCTCTGATCAATAGTGGCCAATAGGTAGCGAGGTATACGCGTCGACCCTAGGCCAAAAAATATCAAAAAAATATAACAAAAGAAACAAAGAAAAAATTGAGATAAGACCATCACATGAAAACCTAAACTAAGCCTAGCTATGAGTTTTGATTCGTTTATAGCAAGCTTAATGAGGTTCAATTACCAATTGCTTAATGTGGTTCAATTTTACCCAAAACAAAAATAAACAAGTAGGGTTAAGGTTTGAGGGAGTACTTGAGAAGATCTAGTTCCTCCATCCGAAGATGCTTCGCCCCATACAACCATGATCTTCCAATTTGTGTAAATGCTCCAAATTGCAAAAGTTGCTTCCACCTCAAAGCTCAAGAAAGCAAATTGACAATTGTCAAAGTGAAAGTACAAAACCCTAGTTTAACTTTTTAGTACCTTGGCCACTACTGATGTTAGTGGCCAGCAGCGCTTTGCCGCTCAGGACTGAATCAACTAAGGCCAAGCCTTTGGTGGTCGTTGGACCTGACAGCGGCTAAGATCCTAGACAAAAACAACCACCTTCCCTCCATGAGAAGAAACAAAAACATTCAAATAAGCACATTTTGAAGACTTCTAGTCATCATAATGACCAAAATAACATAAAAATCACATAAAAGAAAATTCTCGAGTAAGCCTCGTACCCAGTCACTTACTCTATCAACTTAGCGATTGTAGTGACTTGCACTCCATGTAATTCGATAAGATGAGTAAGTCACCATAAGGCTACTTGGGGCAAAAACATTCATTTTGGAATCACGATGTATCACTTCAAACCAAAAAATACCAAAATGGTTAGACTGCTCCATGGGTACAATAAAAATCATCTTCATTCCTTTATGAAATCAAAAATACTAAGCCAAAGTGATGCAATATGAGCATAAACAAAATCACTCATCCTAACTCCCTAAGAAGGCTATTGATGGCTAGACTACTCCTCGAGATAGGGATTTATGGTTATCATAAAAAATTGTAATCACACTTGGATGTGGGTTTTCCCATTGAAGGAACAAATGCTATAAAGGAACCAGATTAGTCATATTGGTCAAGTGACTTGTCGCTTCATTCATGGTCATTTTTTCACCAATTCGTTGAGTGAAGAGATAGTTCAAATATTCAAAATAATCATAATTAAAATCAGCAAAATAGCACTCGATCATAACAAAATTGTGTTCGTCCTACGAATCATTGCATACAACAATCACATAATTTCCCTTGTTTTTTGGGAATGTAAGCAGACATGACATCTTCAATTGTAGCTCTCCTACCAATCGAAACTGATGTAGCAACTAAAGCTACTTGATTAAGTTTGAGGAATGAGTGCAATTTAACATGCCCAAGCAATTGAGCTAAGTCTTTCGAACATTGAGGGAATGATTCAAAGAGTGCATGCCATATTACATGATAGGGCCATCTGGCATTGATCAGACCACTAACCACCATACACCCTACAAATAGATCAGTCTACATTTTTGCTCAGCGTTGTGTTTTCCACATAGCACATCGTAAAAAGAGGTATTTGTAGAGACCTAAAACATGTCATATTTGGGGGAGCTACTCACATAGGCACATTCATAAGATCATATGACATAATATTGGCCTTTCAAAGCATCAAAAGTGGTTCTCACCACTCATATGGGGCATTCTGAGCCCATCCAAGCTTAGCCGCTCAAGACTAAAGTGACCAGACTTTAGCTGATCAAGCCTAGAGAGGCCAGACCTTAGCCACTACAGATGATAGTGGCCAGATATTAGACATTGAATATGATAGTGACTAAGCCATAAAAAGCATTTTGTCGATAGATATGCCCAATCATGGGCAGAAGTGGTAGTCTGCATGCAATAAAGGTGAGCATGAGTAACTTTACGTTTCTTTTCACGACCAGTTCACATAGGAGACTTGAGTTTGTATTTAGACTTCAGTTAAATGGTCTTTAAACATATAAAATACAAAATCTTCTCATGCTAACCTTAACTATGTATGAGGTATTCAATCCTAGGGTTTGGGCATAGACCTATTCAACCTTATCTTATGTTCAAGAAATTGATTAGAAATTTTCTCTAGAACCTTAGTAGGCTCAAGATGTTTTTTAGATTTGGAAATCAAATCATCCAAATAATCCTTAATGATTTTATGCATATAGTCATGGAAATGTACGTCATGGCACGTTGATAAGTAGATCCTACATTCTTAAGGTCAAAAGGCATCACCTTGTAGTAGAAAGTCCTCCAGGGTGTTGTAAATTTTGTTTTGTGTTGGTCTTTAGGATTAATTCAAATTTGATTGTATCCTGAGAAACCGTCCATTAATGATAGTATTTCATGGCGTGTACAAGAGTCTACCAATTTATTGATATTAGGAAAATGATAATCATACTTGGGGCATACCTTATTTAAATATAGGAAATTGATGCATACGTGTACCCCCCATTCGAATTGCAAATGGGTACCATGATAGAGATCCACTCTAGATAATCAATTGGGACTATGAAATTCACATCCAATAGTTTTTCTACATCTTAATTGGTAATTAATGCTATGGTTGGATGATTTTTTATTAGTTTTTTTTTAAAGGCTTAGCATCTGGTGCTAAGGTAAGGTTGTGGACCACAAAATTAAGGTAAAGATCAGGTATGTCCTTGTATGACCACACGAATATGTCTTTCTTCCTTGTTAAGATGTTGATCATACATTATTTCTCCTCTAAAGATAAATATTTTACAATTTTTATGATTTGTGGATTATCCACGTCTTGGCTAAGGTTCACATTGATAGATTATTTGATAAGTATATGGGAACCTTCCTCTAGCTAATGTGGAGTTGGGATGAGATGGATTAGACTTTGGCTCTCTGGAATAGCTTCTAGAAATCATATCAGATAGATTATCCTACTTTTATCAATACCTACATAAATGTGGTATGAAAATAAAATAGGTAAAATAAAGAAAACAAAGAAGATACGATAACCTAGATAGAACACTCATAATACCTCATATGAGCTTGTTGCACGATTGCTTGATGTTGAAGCCTAACTACATTGACTCCTTTTATTACTGGACTACCCAAATTCTATTACAGATACTTGGTGTAGGTACTTCGACTTGTACCTTTTATGCTCCTACGTTGTTTTGGCTACCCAATTTTGTTACAGTAGAATCAGTTGATGTCAACTATCATAAACCTTTGTTACAATCTTTATTTTTCTATTATTGGGGTTTATTTATTTGGATTTTGATTTGAAGTGGGCTCTTAATAGTGGTGGGCCATGTACTTGATTGTGCTATTCTATTTGTACAAAGGAAAATTTGGGAGTATTATCCTTCTTTCATATTATCCTAGTCATCTACCTTCTCATATTCAGGCGATATTTTACTAGGACTGATGTGGTTATATTTTTAGGATGAAATAGAGGGGGAACCGATGTGATGATGAAGGGGGGAAAGAAAAAATACAATAAGGTGAAACAAGATGGGTGACAATGTGGATGGTGGTGGGAATAATTGAGCACAATGGATGTGGAAGACTACAAATAATGGTGGTGAGATGGTGCTTTATGGAGCATACTGTGATGGTGATTAAGAGATAATGCCCAAAAATGAGAGGGAAAAGTGAAATGAGAGGAAATATAGAATGGAAAATGAGATCTGGAAGTCTGCAGATTGATAGGAATGACAATAAAGGCACACTTCCATAACTATATTCCATCGGGGTGGTCCCTCTATAACTATACTTTATCGAGGTGTTGCTATCCTTTTGAAGAACAGAAAATGCTACTATTTTGACAATTTATTTTTCTTATTGTGCCTTTTTCATATTTTACATAGGAAATTTTTGTATTGCTCATAGTATTTCATGGTCATTGCTTTTTGCATTCTCTGGCCCTTCTTTACTATTGACTCCTTTGTCATGCCTACTTCCTTCATTTAAAACTGCATAGAGATAGTCCACTTTGTCAACTAACGATAGCAGCATCATGATCTGTATATATGAACAAATCTACCTATCTTGGGTCTGCATTGAATCTATCCTTTGAGTTGCTTGTTTCATGACCTTGCTTTTCTTGGTATAGTCTAGGGACTTGAGCTTGTGTGAAATATTTTATTCACGTGGCTCAATGATATCTACTTCAAACAAATTCCCAATTTACCTAGTTTTCTTTCCTTCCTTATAAGCTGTCTTAAGCCCATGGTGTTACATTAATCCTTTGAGATCTTGTACTTTGTTGTAGTTGTAATTTTGAAACTTACCATGAATAATTTGGTCTATCTTAATATACTTTGAAGAGATATGTTGTGCTCAAGAAACCTTATGATTTTACCACTTTTATTTCATGGGATGTTTGGCACTTCATACTATCAGACAATGTTTAAACAGTGAGCCATACATCCTCCCATGTAGAACAAGCTTCGTCGATCTTTCCCAAGATGGTCCGAGGCCATTGATCCCATTTTCACTTTTTACCTTAGTCTATCGCTTATTGAATTGGTGATGGATAGTCTTCATGAGAGAAAATAATAGGTGGGAGTATTGCATCGCTGCTCTTCTAAGGCTATCACTAATTGAATCAACAATAATGCTTCTACAAATATGATAGTCAAACTTATTTGCTGATGTGTCTTTGTTGTCATTCATGGATGAGAAAAGGCCAATTACTATCCACAATGATTATTATTAGAGTTTGAAACATACTTAAGCTACCATTTTATTTAGAATCTCATGCTAAGAATGGGAATACCTATGACCATGATGATTAAACCCTTTATATATCCTCAAAACACTCTATCATTGATGAAGAATCATCGATGCTAATGCATCAACGATAATATTTCTACAAGAGCGAGAAAAGGATAAGCATAGACTAAAATTTTTAGTGGTCATTGATGAGAAAGAGGCTTTGCTAATTCAATCAATGATAAATTTTTTGACAAGCAATAAGTTATCCTTGTCTTGGGTATTGTCATTGATGAACAAGACTATCACTGATAAGATTGAATTCGAATCGGTGACAAGGAAAATTGAAGAGCAACAATGATTTTAAGCAAGTTTTAGACTATTTTTTATAGGTATAATGGTCACAGATTGAGATTGGTGATAAGTCTTTACAAGAGTCACGAATTTATATTTAAAATAAATTTTCTTAACCAAATTCCATCGAGATGGGGACTTGCTAGGTTTATGTTTCTAAGACTCTTGTCTTGGTCTTGAAACTACCTATCATTGGCTATGGAGAGCAGTCGTTGATCAGATCGGCGATAATGTCTTGCAATAGCTATAGCATATATTATCCCTTTTTTATGTCATTGCATGGTCACTGATGAGAAATATCTATCGGTGATTCGATCAGTGACAAAGATCATTGACGATCGATAGTGTATCTGAAGACTTGGCTTCTCACTGATGTCTATCTTTGGTCACATATAGGATCATCGATGGTGGTTGGCAAGTGTGATGATAGATTTTATCTTTAAGACTATGTTTTAGTTGGTCACTGATGATAAATACTATCATGGATGGTATTAGTGATGGGAGACTAGGATGTGCGATGATGCTTTTTGGGCTTAGATCTATTGGTGATGGCTTAGAGTGGTCATGGATTGTATCAACAAAGGTTTTTTGGAAGAGTGATGGATGATTTAAGGCTTTCATATTTTATCGATGGCTTAGGAAATTCTTGGAAAAACAATTTGGGTGAAAATGAGACAGAATTTGACAATTTTTGGGCCATGATTTATGATTTTCAATCATTAAGGACTGACCTTATACCCTACAATCACCTAAACCACTAGTCTTCTTTGAAAATTGGGGGTGTGAATTAAGTTGGGTTTTGTTTTAAGCCAATAGGGAGCAGTAAAAAATCCTAGGTTTTTAAGATCTTTAGAATCCATATATAATTGCTCTACTTGTGATGAGATAAGGTTGGACATTTAGAAGGAATTTCCTTCAACATAAGAGTTATCTTTATCAAAAGGACCACAAGGGACTTCATTTTCCTTAGGTTTCTCTATGTTGGTTATTACTTTGGAATGAAGAACAATATGAAAGTTAATGCTAGAAAAATGCACAGTCCTACAGGGTCTTAAACTAAGGTGATACATAAGCTCTTTTTCATCTTTGTCATCCAACTACAATTTGTGTAAAGATAGTATTAGCATGAGGTTCCCCAAGGAAATAATTGAATTTATCATCATTTTTTAGTGACAGTGAAGAGGATAATGGTTAATTATTCCTAGGGATGTATCCTACCCCATAGTACCTTGGATAGACTTTGGTTTCTAATGGTTACTTGATAACTTTTTCAAATTAACCTAGAAAATTTCCTTGATATCCCATGTTGGCTAATATTTGCTTAAACACGGGATATGCAAGAGATATATAACATAATTCATATATTAACTCAATGAGGATGGGTTTACGATAATGAATTTGTTTGCGATGAGTAGTATCAACACAAGTGAAGGAAAATCTCCCTATATGCACCATTACCCCTTTTATTTTGGTAGACCTAAAGTTTGAGGGGAGAGAAAAAGGTTAACTAGATATGCAAATGGATCTTTATTTTAAGTAATTAGATTTATTTGGGATTTATGATCTATGTTTGGATTTTTATGAGATTATCTAGGTTTGTTATTATATTCCTTAGGTTGAGAAGAGGTAGATGGTAGATTTGGATGAAGTGATGGACAAAGGTTTTGTCCAAACTATTTATTTCTACCATTTGGCAATAAGAAAATGGCTCAATAACAATGGGAATGTGGTTGATCCTTCCTTGGAATTAATATTTAAGATATTGATTCAAAATGGAAAGGAATAATTTCATGGCATGGCTCCATGGTCATCAAAGAGTCATTTTATAAGTTACATCGTAAGAAATGACAAAGAAAATATTATTAAGCATTCAAGGTCCTACTTTGAGTGGTAAAGCTATGGTGTTAGTAGCTTCTCATTATTAATTATCGAAAGCTTTGATAATGAGATCAACATTGTGTAAATATTCCTTGGTTAGTCCAAAGTGTTTAATAAACTTAATGTTGTAAATGTTAAGTGCTAATCCATTGTAAATTAGAACTCTTTTCATGAGACTTTATTTGATATGGGATGTTATGTAAATAGGTAAATATTTTGACATTGAAGATAGAGGCATATTAGTTTTGTATGTAGAATAAATATGACACCCAATGATGAAAGAGAGAACACGTGATGTGCGATTAAAATATGAACTTTGTATTAATTTTTGGATGGGACCTTGATACCATGTTTATAAATGCTATTACCCATGTGAACAATGATATGATGACAACATTAGCTTGCTCATATTACAATGGGATGAAATAGGAGAAAGAAACCCCTTTTTGCCAAGAAAAAATAGTTCGGGTGTCTTTAGTATTCTTCTGCAACAACGAGAGGGGTGAGTGGGCTTGCGTATCCTAATATTAGGCCACTCCAGCTTTAGAAGCCACTCCAAATTCCTACTTCCTACACACAAGTAAATAGACAAGGGTTTAGTAGCACTTGTAGATAAGATTGAAAACCAATATGTGAATCAAAACCCTCAAATAAATACACATAAAATATAGAATAATAAATTAAATTACCTTGCTGAACAAAAATAAAATAAAAACTCATGAATTTTATTGTGTTTCACATTTTTGGATCTTCTCTGTGTAACCGCAGGGTGCATAGTTGAGACTAAGTAACCACAAATGCAACAGTCAAGAAAATGTGGAGTGAGCGCGTGACTCTACATAACCATGAACTCTATGGTTGGGGATGAAAGGTAGAATATTTCAAAAGATGCACTTCAAGACTTCGAATCTCAAATATCCTTGGAGCACGTGTAATATCCTAGAGAGATTCTAATAGTGTGATAGTGTATTTATTTGACCTCCCCTATTTGATCGGGTAAAGTTTATTTTATAAGCAAGATCAAGGTCTTAGATGGAGTTAGAGTGAGTCACTCAAAGTGCCTCACTTAGCTTGGGGATGTGCCTAAATGGGTAAGTGCAAGTGGAGTGATATGTGGGGGATAAGTGAGTGGAATTGGGGTGAGGTGGTTTGATGAGTGAGTGGAACGAGGATGAGGTGGCTTGATGAGTGAGTGTAACTGAGGTGAGGTGGCTTGATGAGTGAGTGCAACTGGGGTGATGTTCCCAATGCATGAGTGTAAATAAAATGCAAAGTGGAGGATGAGTGGATGAAACTGTGGTGATAAAATTAATGCATAAGTACATGTACAGTGAAGTGAAGTGTAATATGGAGGATACCCCATGTGTGAAGGGATAAAATATGTGATATGTGGTATGATGACGAATAGTTGTGACTAGAGCACATGTACCATGAGGACACAAGTTATCCTACATGATTTTCCTATATTTAATAATAATCTAGAAAATATGATTATGTGCAAGATTTTATGTCTAAGATTTTAATTACGCATATATATCTTATTATGCAATGTTGTGTGGTGGGATGCAAGTGGTGTTGTGTGAGTGCCTATGATTTTGTGTCTACAAATACCCCTTTTTGTATTGCATTATGTGAAACACAATGCGGTGCAAAAACCAATGACACCTGCCTTTATTGGATGAATGGACTCAAATCTTCTCGATGCACAAGAATCACTAATTTTTGAAAATTTTGATTCTATTTTGATTTGTTCAATTGGCAAATGGTTAAATAATGAATCCCACGAGCCAATTGATCAAATTCGGATTATGAATGTAGGATGTATGATTGTATGATGTGGATGTATGCAAATGTATGATAATTTGATTAACTTGATGCCTCAAGTTTAGGATTGTTTGTGCTTTTTTTACGAATTTACCTTTGGTTTCATTGATGTGTAAAATATGTGGTAAAATATTTGACCACGTTGGGATTTCTTGTTCCACTATGAATTTAGCAATTCCTTCCAAATGATGGGTTCAAGGAATCAATCATTTGGAAATTTGATACTGTAGTGATTGTTGATTATACCACATTTGGATTTGATTGTTTTCTGCTTTTGTACCCAATGAAAAGGGCTTAAGGATAACCTTGTGCAAATTTGATTTAACACAACCAAGCTCAAATATTGAGGAACCTAGCTGATTTAATGTCATAGTGATTTGATGTTGAATTTTTGAATGAGTGTCCTTATGGTGAGCTACCCATACGACCAGATTTCATGGATTCCTAGTCATTGCAACCGTCAGGTTTATAGGGTAATCCACTAGATACGAGGTTCACCAAATGATGTGATGATGAATTGAAGGATTTTGCATTTTATTTGTTTTTGTTTTTTTTTTAACCATGCACTTCATGGTTATGTATGTCAACAACCGTGTAGTTCACGATTGACACAGCGAACCGTAGGGTGTGCGGTCAGCATAAGTAATCATGGGGTCTACAATCAACCTTGCTAACCATGGGATACGCAACTGCACACACCCAAGGAACCATATCTAGTGCAATTTGGCTATAAAGGTCAGCTATAAATGTCAAAATAGTAGTTTGTGATTCATTTCTAGATTATGACTAGTAGTTAACCTGAGTAGTGAGAGTGATGGAGGTGAGCGAAGAGGCTAGCAGAGTGGGTGGAAAGTTGGAGGCTAGTGTCGTAGCTAGAGCAGAAGGTGAAGTTCACTATGTGAAGGAAGGTTTTTGAGGCCCTTTTCTCACTTATTGTTGGAGTTGTTTTTTTTTGTCTTTTAATATTTTTTTGTTTGCAACCACTAAGAGGGGCTAGCAAAATTTTGTGTGTTTTAATTTTTTTTTTTGCAACCACTAAGAGGGATTGAAAAAAAATTTGTGTTTGTTTTAATATTTTTGTTTTTGTAACCACTAAGAGGGGCTGGCAAATTTTTGTATTTGCAACCACTAAGAGGGGTTGGCAAAAATTTTGTGTTTGTTTTAATTTTTTTGTTTTTGCAACCATTAAGAGGGTATGGAAAAAATTTTGCGTTTGTTTTAAATAATTTTGTTTTTGCAACCACTAAGAGTGGCTGGAATTTTTTTTGTGTTTATTTTATTTTTATTTATGTTTTTGCAACCACTAAGAGGGGTTGGAAAAAAATTTGTGTTTGTTTTAATTTTTTTGTTTTTGCAACCACTAATAGGGGCTAGAAAAATTTTGTTGTGTTTTTTTTTAATGTAAATGTATGAAAAATGAATGTGTTTTATTTTTTCCTTATTTTTTTATAATGCATGGAATCAATTTTTTTTGTAGATGCATGAAAAATGAATGTATTGTTTTTTGCAAGGATTAGGATTTGCTTGGTGTTGTAGGTGAAGTTTATTTCAGCCCGACATAGATGGCCTCATTCCCTATCCGATGTGTGGAATGCACTTACTGCTGATGATTGGAAATTTATTGATGATGTTGATTTGGGTGGATGTGGGTGGGTGAAGACCATGAGGGTGGATGAGGATTTCATGTTTGTGCTTGTAGATAGGTGGGACCCTTGTAGGGGGTAATTTCAACTTTTGATAGGGGATATTACCATTACCTTGGAAGATTTGTTTTACATATTCCATATTCCTATATAGGGGTGTACCAGTCTAAGTAGGCCACAACAAGGAGGAGGTCCTGAGGCCCATTTGCGATGATTATTGGGATGTGGATTGCAGTAAGGGAGGGACCCCTTACCTTTAGCTATTTTAGGGGTAGAAGCTAGGGGTGTTGTAGGCTTTTCTAATGTTCATTCTAGGCAACATGTTGTTTTCTAATAGTATGGGTTTGAGGTTCCCTTGGAACCAGATACCTCTTGTGCTCAGATTGATCATTGAGCCATAGGTTTATGTGTGGGCTCTCACTTCACTTTAGTAGTTGTATATGGAGCTCTATGAGGTGAAGAGGAAGGAGTGAAAGGGGGTTCAACTGTATTTTACTTCTTCAGTGTTGGGCATGAGAGCATATTCATATGGATCATATAGAGGGTTTTCCATGTTAGTGGGATTAGTCATTGCCTTATTCTCTTCACTGGTAAGCCAGTGAGGAGACTACACCAAGTCAACATGATCGTACAACTCAATAGTATTGAGCTATGTTGGATGCACTAACGGGTGTTGATATCTATTGGTGATATTGGTGGGGGGATGTTTGGAAGGATGATGTAATACAACTTTGGTGTGTGAGGCAAGGTAGATGGGTAGTGGGGAGCCATGTATGAGAGATGAAGTTCATCTAGTTCTCTCGGGTGATGAGAAAATTTGGGTTGGTGCAAGGAGTTATAGAGGCTCCTAGGATGTATAGGTGATGGTGTGATGAGCTCAATATTATAGTTATCTCTAAATTAAGGATAGTTGATGATGCGATAGTCAATTTTCTTGATGCATATTATGTAGGGATGACTATAGAATATGATTATTAGTTCACGATACAAAATCCATGGAGATTGATCCAAGGAGTGGATGATGGGTTTGGTGGGGAGGTGTCTTGGTGGGAAAAGCACCATAAAAGTAGTAGCAATAGGAGGGTAGTAGGATATGATACACCACCCAAATATATTATACTAGGGTTGTGGGATATAGATATGGAGAATATAGAGGACATGATCCTCTTCCACACCATAGTGAGGAGGAGTGGGGGGTGCTCCAAGCGGAGTGGTATAGTTTAGGTAAGGCCATGAAATATCATGATGTAGAGATCATGAGTCTATAGGATGATGTGGATAGGCTTTGAGGTGAGCTGTATGGGCTATGGAGTGGACCGAGTAGTGGTGGGAATTCAAGTACTATTGCATCTCAGGAAGTAGAGATCACGAGGCTTCAAGCTATGGTTGAAAAGCTACAAGCTGAGGTATTTGAGTGAGTCAAGTTCTAGGATGTAGATTTAGATAATGCTAAGAGGTAGGTTTCCTATATTGATAGTCTGGAGCATAGGCTTAACCAAAATTGTATTCCTCTTCTTGTTCCTCCTTAATCATTAGTTTTAGGATCCAACATGTAGAGTGAGTCTAGGGCTAGTGGTTCGAGGTCTCATCATTCGTCTAGCTCCCAAGCATTAGATTAGGGGTCTTATAGGAGTCATAGGGAGTGTTTATAGTAGTGATTTTATTACCTCTTTTTGTAGTTTTGTATCTTTTTTTTTATGAGCCTCAGTGCTCAGATGCATACAACTTGCAGGAATTTTGTACTTATGTGAATTATATATACATGACTCTTTATTGTGATCACTTGTGTATACATGTTTTATTTTATTTTATGTATGGATGAATATGTTATGACATGATGCGTGATGTAATTATGATTAATGTTTATGTTCTAATGATGATTCACTAATTTTAGATTGGGCTTGATCAACATAATTATTATTTAATCAAGGGCATAGATAGATGGTATTGATATCAATAATGATGTGTAGTAATGTAAATGGTGTGGTATGATTAGGTGGATGATATAGAATATTTTTACAAATATTCAAACATCCTAGTAATCTTAAACAAACTCTTATATGAATTTTATAAATTATCATGATGTAATATTTTACTAGTGTTTTCAAGTTTTCGAAGGACCAACTGTGTGTGCAATGCTTTTCATTCCCCATTATGAGTTGGGTAAAACTAATCATTTGTAACTTATAAAAATTATCTAGCTCATCTATAACCATAGTTCTATACAAAATAAGGTGGATTATGTGACAAATGTGGCACCACACATAAGGATACCTCATTTCCAGGAAAAAATCATTCAATTTATTGCTATAATTAGGATCACCCCACGATTTTTGAGACACTAATAGTTCCAAGGATTCAAGTTCTTTTTCCTTCTTTTATTGCATTAGATTTTGGATATTTTCTCATATTATGATGAAGCAATTATATTTTATTGCTTACACTTGCTCATTTTGAGGAAGAGCAAGGGGATTTTTATTTCTTTGAGTTAGTTTTTGGGGTACTTGCTCATCTTGAGAAAGAGAAAGGATTTTTCTTATCTTTTTTTTTGGAAATGCTTTTTGGGATACTTTCTCACCTTGAGGAAGATCAAGGTTTTTATTAATTTTTGTAATGTTTTGGGATACTTGCTCGCATTGAGGAAGAGCAAGGGATTTAGTTATTTTTAGAATGAAGGTTGAGCTTATCCTTTTGTCAACTCTATAGCACTCTAGACCATGCACATAATTGGATGAATAGGGGAAACCTTTAACTTATGGTAATATCTACTTTGACTTCATTATTCCCAAGGTTCACAATGCTTTAAATGTGTTTTGTTATGTGTGGTACAAGAAAAAACTTGATTGACTAGGAATAACCTATTGCATCTAAAGATTGTTTGACTTTAAATTAAGTTTGTTCAAAACACTAGGAGTGGCTGAGTTATTGAAAACATTTGAAAATTTCTTATGGCTTATAGGATTTGTGATGCTTGCAATACTATCAATGCAATATTTTGAAATTTAAAAGACACACACAAAATGTTTGTGATCGCATAATTGTTATTGCTAACAATTATATGGTATTTATCCCACTTTATGTGAGTCCCTTAATTAGCAAAATATTATAAGGAAAGCTACGCATTATTATGGTTGATGTATTGCTGAGTGATTTAGGATATCCCTGATTAAGGCAACTAGACATAGTGAACTAGCGATTATCCAAATTAACCAAATGATCCAATGTAAATAATGGTATGGAAAAAATGCCAAAAATTCATGTATGGAATGCATGGATGGATGTATGAGATGTAAATGAAATATTTTGGTAGATTTGTTTTTAGCCATGTATATTTACATATATATAAGCTACGCTATGCATAAAATACCTTTATATGTATTATGTTCAATGGCTTCAGTTCCAATATTACTTCTAAGTTGCTGGTTATGATGAATTTATGTTGTCCTGAAGAGGCAGGTGAAATTATGCCAATCAAATCTAGGTCCCATTGTGAAAAGGGCAAAAGTTTTGAATGGGTTATAAATATTGTGATGGTACATGAGTCAAATTGGTATGATGTTGGTATTTTTTATATTTCTTGATGTATTAAAAATAATCACTTTCCATGGTGGGCCAATAATAACCCATGCACAAAATGTGCTTTACAATGGCCATTCCACTAAAGTGGCTACCACAAGTACCATCATGGGATTCAGTTATATCTCGTTGTGCCTCAAAAATATCTAGACATCAAATTAGGACTCCATCATAGCCACATCTATACAACATGTCCCCCAAGAGAGTAAAATGATATACTTTTTGTTTGAATGTTCCTTTTGCAGTTCTCATAAAATCTAATGGAAGGATACCAAACTTGATAAAGTCTCTTATATCATCAAGGTAAGAATTATATGGTTCCATGTGGACCAAAAAAACACTCTTCTCACCTTTAGACCCTACTCATTTGATTACTGACTTGGACAATGTTGTTATGATAAGTGATTGGAGTTATCCATATTCATTATTAGAAATAAAGGATCCCAAAGAAACCATTGCATCCAAAAATATATTAGTTGAATGAGGCAAGTTGCTAATCGCATGCAAATAAAATTTCTCTAGCAACTTCATTTCTATTTCATGATACTATTTCATGAATAGTTATTTGCATTAGTACTCTCCTTTCACTTAACAAATGATAAGCTGAGAATCACCAAATATTCTTGTTCATTTAATACCCATAGCTATAGCTAATTGAAGCCCAAATATTAGGGTTTCGTACTCTGCATTGTTATTTGTGCATGGGAAGTCAAGTTTGAATGATAAAGAAATTGGAATTCCTTTGGGTGTGTAAAACACAACTCCAATACCTTGTACTTTTTTACACTTTGATTCATCAAAGAAGAGTGTCATGTCAACATAATACTTTGTAGAGACTAGTTCTTATTTAGTGATGGAAAAGACCAAATCATCTAGAAGCTCGATAAGTATCGGTTGATCATTTGGTAATGGAGCTTCTGCAAGTTGATCAAATATCACCTGACCTTTGATGGATTTTTGGCTAATGAATTTGAGGTTGAATTCTATTAAAAGCATTATCCATTTTGTAGTATGGGTGTTGTATGCACGAGTCATCATGTAGTGTAGAGGATTATATCTAGCTATGACATAGGTAGTATTACTTAGCATGTAATATCCAAGTTTCTTAGTGGTAAAAACCACTACTAAGCACAAATTCTTGACATAAGAATATATTTTCTCATAACTTACCAATGTCTGACTAAATTAATAAATCACTTGCTCTTTATGATTCTCATTTTTTTGAGCAAGCATTGTCCCTAGTGTAAAATCTATTACAAAGATATAAATGTGAAAAGGGACTCCTAGACGAGGCGATGTAAGAACTAGTGGTGAATCAAGATACTTATTTATGTCATTGAAAGCCTCTTGATACTCAGTTGTCTAGGAAAATATCACCATCTTCTATAGCAATTGATTGAAAGGCCTAGATTTTTTTGAGAGTTGTGCAATGAATCATCAAATAGATTGGATCTTTCCTTGTAAACTATGCAACTCTCTTAGATTTTTTGGATGTGGCATCTTGATGATGGCCTTGACCTTATTAGGGTCCACTTCAATGCCTCACTTGGAGACAATGAATCCTAGAAGTTTTCTTGATGTGACACCAAATACGCAAAGTGAAAAAATAACTTTGATATATATAAAAAAAATTATTAGTAAAGAATAAACTTGTTTATTAGAGGAGGAAACCTTTATAATTTTTAGTCTGTTAGCTTTAGTTTGTTAAATAAAGTGAGAAAATAACATTGATATATATATATATATATATATATATATATATATATATATATATATATATATATATATATATATATATATATATATATAATTATGATTTTAGATTATATTATATCATTAATCGGAACATTACTTATTTTGGTGTTAGCACTGTCCACCAGATAAAAAAATAAAATGAGGTGGATTAGGTAAAGTGAAAAAACTGGATGAAACCTTTATAATTTTTAGTCTCTTATCTTTAGTTTGTTAGGTAAAGTAAAAAAATAACTTTGATATATAAAAAAAATAATAGTAAAGAATAAAACTGTTTATTAGAGGAGGAAACCTTTATAATTTTTAGTCTGTTAGCTTTAGTTTGTTACGTAATTTTTTTTTTTTTTGAGAAAAAGCTTATATTATATTATATCATTATTTATTTTTTATTTTTTTAGAAAAAATTTAGATTATATTATATCATTAACTAGAACATTACAATATTTTGGTGTTAGCACTGTCCACCAACTTAAAAAAACAAAATGAGGTGGATTAGAAGTAAAGCATCCATAACTAAATATACATAAAAAAAAAAGACTATAGCTATATATTGCTGCAATACATCACATATCAACATGTGGGAGAGTCTGTTATATGAAGAAATTCAAGGCATGTCTTTTGTGATATCTTCTAAAGTCTTCAGTGAAGAAAAATAAGTAACTTGGTTTTTCTTAGATGGATTAATGCTCCAAACTCTGAGATGTTTGAATTTGAATTTGAATGTGAATTTGTATTAATGTGCATCGATGACCAAAAGAGGTCAATAGAATATAGTTCATTCTTCTCAAGCACATTTGGAAGTGCAAAGGTGTTTACTGGATCTTCTCATCCATGGGATATAGTTTTGGCAAAGATATGAATCACCTTTTGCATTGGTTTGGGAAATTCCTCCAATGGGTTTAAACAAATATATATTCTTCTTCTTGGATGATTTGTGTGAATGGCCAATATAATATATATCTACCCTAAAGCTATGTTGGCAAAGAGACGTGATGGTTCACTTTATGATTTAATAATATAATAATTAAATGATTAATAATATTAACTGATACTAACTAATAATGTTAGGATGGAGGATCCTAACATGACACCCTCCTTAAAAAGGGTTTTATCCTCAAAGCTCAAAGTGAGGAGCTTTATCCTTTGTTTTCCAAGAAGGATTTGCATAATTTACTGTACTCTTTTAATGTCATCCTTTCGTAGGTAGGGATATCGAGAAGGATGAAGCGTTAACAGGGGATTTCCAAAAATATTAGTAAATTTGTGATGATGAGGGAAGGGCAATCCTTGGTGTTCTTCGAACACCTTAGAATGATGCATAAAAAGAGGTGGTAAAACTTCTACATTCTCCTATTGTTCCCTAGGAGAGGCAATGGAGGAGTGTGCAATCACCTTTTTGCCTTGTTTTTTAATAGGTTTGACCCTATGGCGATAACTCACTATTGGAGAGGAAATTGAGTGTAGTTATTGTAGAGTGCATGTTTGGCCATAATGAGTCACTTTGGGAATGTCTACCTCATCCTTGCGTGATGCATCGATCATTTTTAAAATATCAACTGTATTGCGTTCATTGTTGTGATCATGTGTTTTGGGTATTGCTTGCTCATTATCGTCATTTTCCACATATTCATTATATTTCTCATATTCCTTAGCTTCCTCATATTTCTTATCTTCGTCATCTTCCTCACGTGCAATTTATTCATTTTCTTGTGCTTCCATAAAATTTTCAATGCACTTACTAATAGTATTTTCTATAATATTTTCAAAATGTTGCACACTAAAAATATTTTCTAAATGTTTCCAGTGTGGTTTCCCCAATTCCTAAAATTTTGCCTTCAATTTTTGAACTTCTTCCTGAAATTTTTGGTCCCACATGGCTGGATCCATAATGCTTTGATACCAGATGGTAGGAACCAAGGGTTCCTAGCACAATAATTTAATAAAGGAGAAATAAATAAATAGAATCACTTTTAGATATGAATCACCTTTTGCATTGGTTTGGGAAATCCCTCCAATGGGTTTAAACAAATATATATTCTTCTTCTTGGATGATTTGTGTGAATGACCAACCTAATATATATATCTACCCTAAATCTACATTGGTGAAAAAACGCGATGGTTCACTTTATGAGTTAATATTATAATAATTAAATGATTAATAATACTAACTAATACTAACTAATAATGTTAGGATGGAGGATCCTAACATGCCACCCTCCTTAAAAATAGCTTTGTCCTCAAAGCTCAAAGTGAGGAGCTTTGTCCTTTGTTTTCCAAGAAGGATTTGCGTAAGTTCTTGGACTCTTTTAATGTCACCCTTTCATAGGTATGGATATTGAGAATGATGAAGCATTATCGGGGGACTGCTAGAAATATTAGTAACGTGTAATGATGAGGGAAGGGAAATACTTGGGGTTCTTAGAACACCTTAGAATGATGCATAAAAAAAGGTGGTAAAACTTCTACATTCTCCTGTTGTTCCCTATAAGAGGCAATGGAGGAGTGTGCAGTCACCTTTCTGTCTTGTTTTTGAATAGGTTTGATCGTATGGCGATAACTCACTATTGGAGAGGAAATTGAGTGTAGTTCTTGTAGAGTGCATGTTTGGCCATAATGAGTAACTTTGGGAATGTCTACCTCATCCATTTCTGATGCATCAATCACTTTTGGTATATCAACTGTATTGCCTTCATTGTTGTGATCAGGTGCTTTGGGTATTGCTTGCTCATTATCCTCATTTTCCACATCTTCATTATATTTCTCATCTTCCTTAGCTTCCTCATCTTCCTTATCTTCCTCATATTCCTCACGTGCAATTTCTTCATTTTCCTGTGCTTCCATAAAATTTTCAATGCACTTACTAATAGTATTTTCTATAATATTTTTGAAATTTTGCACACTAAAAATATTTTCTATAATATTTTTGAAATGTTGCACACTAAAAATATTTTCTAAATGTTGCCAGTGTGGTTTCCCCAATTCTTGAAATTTTGCCTTCAATTTTTGAACTTCTTCCTGAATTTTTTGGTCCCACATGGTTGGATCCATAATGCTTTGATACCAGATGGTAGGAACCAAGGGTTCCTAGCACAATAATTTAATAAAGGAGAAATAAATAAATAGAATCACTTTTAGATATGAATCATATTTTACATTGGTTTGGGAAATACCTCCAATGGGTTTAAACAAATATATATTCTTCTTATTGGATGATTTGTGTGCATGGCGAACCTAATATATATCTTCCCTAAAGCTATGTTGGTGAAGAGATGTGATGGTTCACTTTATGAGTTAATAATATAACAATTAAACGATTAATAATACTAACTAATACTAACTAATAATATTAGGATGGAGGATCCTAACTAAGTAAAGTACAACACATCAATCCATATATAAACAAATTAAATATTAATAATGCTAGGAGGGTTGTTACAAGAGGAGGAGTCAAATATGTCATTAGAGAAAAGGGAAATTCAAATTTATAGGTTTGATACAAATATGATCATGCTCATGAGTGGATAATGGGGCTCAACATGCCTTAGACTTATGTCTACAAAGATTTTGTTCATACCAGAAAAAGAGTTTAGATTCTACAAAAGTACTAGGATAATGTAACAACCCCAATTGTTACTACTCATCCACTTAGATTTTTTTTATCTTCCAAAGGGTGAAGGGCATAATCATGATCTAAGATGATGTTATTCCAAATGACTTGTAAGTTACCAAGGCTTCAACCATCAAGAGATATTAAGACTTGGTTAGAGTCACTCTTGAGTAGAAGTGACAAACTTCTACAAAACCTTCATACCACCACCACGGTATGAGTACATGCCTTGAAGATTATATATCCACCTCCATGGTGGATCATCGAATCTTAAATACTTAGTTACTACCCTCATCTCCATGATGAGGTAGCTAATATAATTATCACTCCATATGATAAACTTACACAGGCCTTGGAATAACCATCTTAAGCATAATTATCTTCCCATCTCACTCATAATATTTATTAGATCTTATTATCTATCGAACCCATTTTGAATCCAAGGTATCCCTTCTATCATAAACTTTATTTCAATAGTTACATTATCATGAAGTACTTTTACATCAGCATGTGAACTTCTACTCTACATGCACATTTGATTTGCAACTTGGAATATAAGAACTTGTATGAGCTCCAAATCATATATAGATTACAATCCCTAGGCTTCAACCCCTTCGATCTCCCACTCAAACCATACTAAAATAATTATCATTTTACATTCCATTACTATAGTATTTTTAGATTAAAGCATCCATAAGTGTTTGTAAATTAATCATCACAACATAATTCCATTCTCATTTCCATCTTAATGAAAGACCATGCATAATCATTAAAGCAAAGCACTCTATTGTTCATTAAAACATTATCTCATTGGAAAGTAAATAACATTTAAATACCATCTCATGCAACATTCACGATCTATCTAAATAACACCACATTAGAAAGTAAATGCAACATCCATATAAAATTGTATCGCCCAATTTTTTTGCACCCTTACCTTCAGGCTAAAGGATCCATGCCCGGAAAGGGGATGCAAAAAGGATGGAACAATACCTCGAACGGAGAGGCCCTTTGAAGGTCGCGCCTCTCAAGGGAGGGGTATAAAGGTGAATTTTTGACAGATGGTGGGGTTCACCAGGAAACTTTGAGTGGCAGTTTCCATGCCTAGGTTGAGAATGGGTTTGATTTGTTCATTTTATGTTCAATCATTCAGATTCCTAGGTTGGCCAAAATGAAGCTAAGCTATTCTATATGAAAATTCTGATTTATATGAAGACAACAGACATAAATGAATCCTAATGTGATTAAATATAGAGAATATGTTAAATGGAGAAGAATACACCTGATTTCTAATGTCTGATGAAAATTCAGAAGCTTGTAGGAGTCCAGATCATCTTGGATATGACAGGATCATCTGTAATTGTATAGAATCATCCAAAATCACATTTGATCGTCTGAAATCACCTAGGCTCATTAGCAACCTAACAAATTCATCAGACGAATTCGTCAAAAACCTGCAATCAAGAAAACAAACACCAAAAACCAAAAATACTATTGCAATAATGATACAAAGTGATAGAAATGATAGTGTAGATGCTTAAATAACAAATCTAGATATCAAATTAAATGAGATGCAATGTTTTGGTAACTTATTTTGAATTTTATAATGCAATTATGCTAAATGAGGTTAACTCCAAGATGCAAAACAAAAGTAAATTAATCTAATGCACCAATAAATAAATAAACGAGGTAGAAAATGCAAACTCGGGACTCTGATTACCTCCAAGCTGAATTGCAATCAATATCGTCTACAATTGTACAAGATCATCATCGATATTGATAGGATCACCCAAAATTATGGTTGAATCGCCTACGACGATTCGAGCTATATTCGACTGAAACATAGTGAAATCCTGCAACAAAAACTTAAAAACACGAATATAAAATCCTACAGGGAGTCAGGGAGAGAGTCAGGGGAGGTAGAGGAAGAAGGCAGTTAGGGAATTAGGGGGGATAAACTAGAACAATCCTAGTTTATATAGGATTAGGGGGAGGTTAGGAGGTTGGGGATCATCCCAATCTAGGAGATCCTCAATGTGGGAATCTCCAACCACACAGACACACTTCTGCCCAAGTTGGAGAGGTCGTTGGAATAGAATCTAATTATGAAAATTTAGTTTTGGGACGAAATCGTCTAGACGTTCTGTTCCAGACGAATTCGTTTGATTTGGGACGATATCATCAAATTAGTGACGATATCGTCCAATGGTCAAAACTTCTAAAAATGACATGAAAAATAAGGTGAGCGGTTAACAGGCGATTTCGAGGTTAAAATTTAAATTTTTACTTTTTACTGATGGTTTAACTGTGCCAATTTTAGCGTGCTACATTTTGCCCCCTCTTTAGCAAATTTTTTGAAGAAAATACGTTAAATACGAGTTCTTTACGCTTTATGAGAAAGAAAAAATTTATTCCATTTTTAGATGACGATTCTAGGTTGAATCGTACAACTGTTTGCTATGGTGACCCCTCCGAGTTTTTTACCCAAATGGAACGTTTGAGGTAAAAGCATGAAAAAAAAAAAATGAAAAATGTCATTTTAAAATAAAAATAACAAAAATAGGGTAAAACCCTAATTCATTTTTACTATTCACTTTCACTTTTTCAAAGCTCTATAGGCAAAATGGTTGAAATGGCACACAGATCGACAGAGGTCCAGCACGGGTTGCGGGTAAGGATCTAAACCTAGTTTTACTATGTTGTTAACTTGATTTACTTAATTTTTTGACTTGAATTTTAATTTTTTTGGGTGTCGTTGCCATTTTTAGGTCGGCGACGAAATCATCCCTATGGTGGGCAGAGGATGGACAGGAGTTGGCTCGCATCAAGCGAGTCATATGGTTGAGGACAGAGTGGGGAGAGGTAGAGCTCCACCACTATGACTGAGTTTTGAGGCAGTTTGGTCTACAACAGGGGATCCCTACTCTTAGGGATTATGAGTACTCCTGGACTATGTAGGATAGTACCACACTGAGCAGAGCTCTAGAAATGCAGCGGTTCTGGAGTCAGGACGCTGATGATGCCCCCATTCAACCAGTGTATGGGGATGACACGGGGGTAGCAGATGGGTATGATGCCTTTTATGTAGGCATCCACCCTCCTCGGATGATGAGGGCATAGGGTCTGATGCACGCTGTAGTGCAACAGATGAAGAGGTGGTGCAAGGATACCATCAATGTAGTGAGGAGTCACAGAGGGAGGTATTAGTGATGGCCTCCTCAGGAGAGACACTAAAGAATACCATAGGTTCTAGAGAGACAATAGCAGATAAAGAGGAGGGAGGAGAGGAGAGAGTGACTCCCTTCTCAACAGAGGGATAGGCCACCATTGCCCAATAGGGGCAAGGATGTCGATGTGGAGGAGAGCAGTAAGATGGTAGCTCTATGGGTGGAGAATTCCTACCTATGAGCTCAGGTGCAGACTCTGTAGTATGAGGCTACACGGATCAGGGCTCGAGGCGAAGGGGCGAGCATTATGGAGCTGGCACGGTCAGTTGCTCAGACCATGTTCTATCAGAGAGTGTACTACTAGCTGGTTCTAGAGGTCCAGAGGATACAGTTGCCAGCCGACATTGCAAAGCCAATCAGGATGGGGTCATTGAGGACATCATCACGATCAAAATCGAGGACCCACGACATAGGACAGGCTTTGATGGGACCACCTCCTCCACCTCAGGGCGGGAGAAGAGATGAGGCTGAGAGCTCGAGGTCTTCTCGAGGCTAGATGCATATTGTACACAAACTATTTTTGAGATGATTGAGTATGTAAGGATATAGATTGTGGCATACCAATCCATTTTGATATGATGTATATACTTCTTGATATATATATGATGTTCTTTTTGTGATATGACTTGTGCATATGTTTTATGATGCTTTAATATTTTAATTTTTGATTGACTATTCATGTAATTATGTCATTGAAAATATTATAATTTTATGTCATGCTATAAAATTAAATGAAATAATCTGATGTAAACAAACTGGTTGTTGTGGTGTGTTTTGATAAAAATAAAGTGACTTCTAACAATAATTTCAAAGGACATTGTCGCTGTTACATGACCATTTCATGGAGTCACCGCTCGCTAGGTCATCAAGCTAATCCCAGTATGAGAAAAATATTGCCACAAGTAAAAGGGTGCTTAAGATATAGTCTTAAGACTTTGTGTTGTGATGATGAAATAATGATAGTGATGATTTTTTTTTAGATTTCTATGAAAATATTATACATGAAATATTAAAAATATGATTTTTGCTAGGCATAAAATTCCTAAGTATGATAGAAATTTGAACAATTCCCTAGGAATTATACCATCGTCGCAAAAAAATGAATGTTGACATAATGAAATGAAATAGGAAAGTTTTCATTCTTTTTAAAGCACAATTGTGTAACATAATGATTTAAGCCATATGCTTTTATGGATTAAAAAAATGAGAAATAAAATTAAAACGATGGTTTGCGCTAGGCATAGAATTTTAGATATAGACTTATACCATCATCGCGAAATCCAAAGAAGAAATTGATATAATAGTTTTATTGCATAGTTGATTTTTGATTTTGAGATAAACAAAAAATATAAAAATGAGGACTTGCACTAGGCATAAAATTTCAATTTAGGTTTAGGAACTATACCATCGTCGCGAAAGTTGAAAATATAAATGTGACTTTATTGCTAGATTTTTGAAAATTTTTTGCAAAAAGCTTTTGGATTTTTGAAAAAAATGTATTTAATTGATTTTACGCTAAACATATATTCTCAAGTAAAAAAAAAAAAAATCAAATTATTCCAGAAGATTTGCATAAATATTTTAAATTATCTCAAAGACAAATTTGACATTTATAAGGAACCCCGTGTGCATATGTGAGTTCGTTGTCGATCTTGATCTATCATAATGATACAAAATCTCTCAAACACAAATGTGTGTGCAATTGTATTGTTCATTTACCAATTTTGAGCAAGATAATTTGATACAAATAATTTGAATTAACTAAATGAGTGTTCGTTGACCATGATTTGTATGCATGTAACCATACCAGACTACTATGTAAGTCGGGTCATCAAGAGCTAGCTGATCCATAAGTGGACATAGGTTTGTACAAAAGAAGGTTGCTAATGTGACAGACATATCACCACGCTAGGAGTTATCCAAGGCCAAGCGGGTTGGGCAAAAACCACCTGTTATGGGGCTTACCTCATGATTTTCGAATAATTGAGAATTCCAAGGATTCAAGCTCATTCACCCTTATTTTCTTTCAAAGGGTAGGGGGGAGGATTTATTGCTTTTTGATTTTTCTTTTCTTTTCTTTTTCTATTTTTTATTTTTTTTGTATTTTCTTCACACTGAGATAATGCTGAAATATTGCTGAGATGGTACAAAATGATACTGAAATAATGTTTCTGAATAATTTCTCTTTTTCTCATGATTTTTCTTGATTTTCTTTTTATTTATTTTTTCTTCCTATACTAGGGATACTTGCTTGGATTGGCTGTAGAGCAAGGGATTTTTATTTTGGGTAGGGGTGAGCTTGTCCTTTTGTCAATTCTTAAAGATTCTAGACCATGTGCATGATAGGATAGCAGGGAAAAGTTTTCGCTCAAGAGACCACTTCTATTGTGTAGCATCATTTTGAATATGCAATGAAATAATTTTAATGTGAAAAGATGTACTTGGTTCAAGTAAATAACAAGATCAGTTCTCTATGATAAAAACTTTATTTAGTTCAACTGTGGACTTTGATATAAGAGAGATTAATAATCATACCAAATAAGATCAAGATATTTATTCATGTGCATGTGAAAGTGAGGGATTCCAGATAAATGCTAATTTATCCAAAATAACTAAAAATATAAATGCAATACTTCAAGAATTTACAGGTGCAAAATAGATGTTTTTGAGGATTTTGATGATTTTGATTTTTTTATATTTTGATTATAATTAAGATTTGAGAGAATACATAATATTACTATTTTTGAAATTTTTATATGAATTACTAATATGAGACAATATGTATAATATATACAGTGATGAAATTACCATATTTATGCATAATAGGGCTTAAGATGCATAATGTTCATAGGTTCTTTAAGATCTTTGCCATCTAAGGTAGCTAATTTGTATGCTCCTGATCCAAATTTAACAGTGATAATATATGGCCCAAGCCAGTTAGGCTCGAATTTGCCTTTAAGGTCTTTAGTTGCATTAGTATTTTTTTTATTTTCTTTAAAGACGAGGTCGCCGATCTCAAAGGATCGATTATGAACTTTCTTGAGGTATGCTTTTTTGAGCTTGTTCTGGTAGGCACGGAGATGCTCCAAAGCATTAATGCGCTTCTCATCTAGGAGTTCCAGCTGACTAAATCTACCAACACGATATTCATCTCCTACTTCAGTATCGTGAAGTACCAGAGCCAAAGAAGGAACTTTTAGTTCAAAGGGAAAAACAGCTTCAGCGCCATAAACCAAAATAAAATGTGAAGTGCCCATGGGAGTACGAATGCTAGTTCGATAAGCCCAAAAAGCAAGATATAATTGAATGTGCCAATCACGACCAGATTTATTGACCAGTCTCTTGAAGATTTTAATTAATGTTTTATTAGATGCTTCTACTTGGCCATTACCCTAAGGATAATAGAGAGTGGAACAACGATGTTGAATTTTATATTTTTGACATAGTTTCTTTACATATTTGTTTTTTAAACAAGTTCCATTATCCGAGATGAGATTTGTAGGAATTCCAAACCTACAAATAATTTGATTAAGAATAAACTTGGAAACTTGTGTTCCAGTGCAAGAAGCTAAGGGCATAGCTTCGACCCACTTCGTAAAATACTCGATGGCGGTTATGATGAATTTATGTCCATCATATGACATAGGATTAATTTTTCCGATGATGTCTAAGCCCCATTTTGAAAAGGGCCAAGGAGATGAAATAGCCTACAATTCTTATGCAGGCGCATAGACAAGTTCAGCATGTTTCTGGCATTTGTCGCAATGGCGCACGTAATAATGTGCATCATTCTCCATGGTAGGCCAAAAATATCCTATCCTAAGGAGCTTCTTAGAAATGGCGCTACCACTGAAGTGTCCCCTATAATATCCATCGTGGGCTTCACTCAAAGCTTATCTAGACTCTTCTAGATTCAAACATCTCAATAAGATACCTTCAAAAGATCTCCTATACAACATATTGACAATTATTACTAAGAGACTTGCTCGTCTATGTAATAACTGGTGATGGTTTCTATTAGAACCTTCAGGGAAGGTCCCATTTTGGAAAAAATTAAGGATGTCAGTGTACCAAAGTTTAGGAATATTTTCGTTGATCAAAAACACATCCAAAGGTTCCAAGCATGATTTAGTTGAAGCAGGTTCTTGGAGTCGATGAATAATGATGGTAGCATATTCATCGTCTAACTCCAAGGGTCAAAGATATGCAGCTACGGCCATAGCGTCAGCTGTACGATTGCTAGTTCTAGGAATAACTACCAAGGTAAATTTATCAAAAAAAGATATTAATTGTAATACATATGCTTTATATGGGCACAATTTATAATATCTGGTTTGATAAAAATCGTTAATTTGATTTATAACAAGTTGAGAATCATCAAAAACTAATAGATTTTTAATTTTCAGTGCCAGGGTAGCTCATAATCCAAGGATTAGAGCCTCATATTCAACAGTGTTATTAGTATAGGCAAACATTAATTTAAAGGTTAGAGGTATGAGATGTTTATGTGGAGATATCAAAATAATACCTGCACCAGCCCCACTCATACATCGGGCTCCATAAAAGTATAAGGACCATGGCTCTGAATGATCTGCCTCTAGTTTAAGGCATTCGTCAGGAAACTCAATGATGAGGGGATGAGTGGACTCTAAGGGTGCATCAGCTAATTGATCTGCTATGATTTGACCCTTAACAGACTTTTGTCCTATAAACATGAGCTCAAAATCGCTTAGAGCAAGAACCCACTTCACTGTGCGACTCGATAAATAAGGTCGACTCATGAGATAGCACAAGGGATCAGATTTAGCAATAACATATGTTTTCTGACTGAACATATAATGGCATAATTTATATGTAGAAAATACGACTGCTAGACATAACTTCTCTAATGATGTGTAGCGGGTTTCATAACTAATTAATGTTCTACTAATGTAATAATTAGCACGCTCTCTTTTCTCATCATCAAGTTGAGCTAACATAGCTCCTAAAGCAAAATCTGAAGTAGAAATATACAAGATAAATGAGCAATCAGGTTTAGGTGGTGAAAGTACAGGTGGGTTAAGAAGATATTGTTTGAGGAGTTCAAATGCTTCCTTACATTTGTCATCCCAATGGAAAGAGACATCCTTCTTAAGAAGCTTAAGAAAGGGTCCAGTTTTATCCACTAGCTTATCGATGAAGCGAAGGATAGCTTGAAGCTTACCTTGTAGACTTTGTAATTTAGATATATTTGTAGGTGCGGGCATATCAGTGATAGCCATATGTGCAGGCATATCAGTGATAGCCGTAAGGGATGTTGAAAGATGTCCAATGAATTATTGGAATTCTAATTCTAGTTTTGTAGGGTGTTCTTTTGAGCATTATTAGGAGGATTTTGCTTAGGCTGAAAGGCTTGCACCTCCATATCATTGTTATCAATCAAGTCTTGTATTTTATGTTTTAATAGTTTACAAGAGTTGGTAGTATGTCCAGGTCCTCTATGGAAGTTACAGTGTACATCTGCTTTGTATCCGAGTATAGTTGGATCAAGTTCTCGAATATTTGGTAATTGAATCAACCCCCGTTCTAATAATTATGGTAGAATGGTTGATAAAGGTTGATTTAACCTAGTAAATTTTTGAGGAGGTCTATCAGGAGGTTTCAGTACAAACTTCTCTGCTGTCTTCGTAGTATTAACATTAGAAATATTTTTGCTATCGGTGACTCCATCACCCACAACTTGTTTATTCTTATATTTATTTTTGGATGTTTTCTCATTGTCTCTCTTTTTAAGCTGGCCTCTCCTAATGAGAGCATATTCCACTCTTCGGGCTAAGTCTATAACCTGATCGAAGGTGGTCAAAGTAGTAGTTGATAATTTGTAAGATAGTTGCTCTTGCAAATTATTAATAAAGATGTCCAAAATCTCCCTATAAGGTAACACAAAGTGTAATTTTCCTATCCATTGTCTATACCTAGCTAGGAAATCAGCAAAGCATTCCTCTTTGCCCTGTTTTAAGTTATACAAATCTTTAATGGTCACATCTCTTTTGATGTAGGCACTAAATTGATGAATAAAAGACTCGACAGTTTCTTCGAAATTCCTCAAAGAATTAGTGGGTAATTGATAATACCACTCTAATGCCATTCCTCCCAAGCTTTTCGAGAACATTTTTAGTAATAACAAGTCATCATGTGATATATCATGACATGCTATCCTAAAAATATGATGGTGCTCTATGGGATCTTCGGTTCCTTTATATATGGGAAGAAAAGGCATAGGAAAAT
The DNA here is from genome assembly GCA_028583015.1 of Wollemia nobilis. Classification (NCBI taxonomy): domain Eukaryota; kingdom Viridiplantae; phylum Streptophyta; class Pinopsida; order Araucariales; family Araucariaceae; genus Wollemia; species Wollemia nobilis. Next base: position 24,372,062 of record JAQPPZ010016892.1, read on the forward strand.
GTTTAGGATACAACTATGCTATGACTATAGGATCTAAAGGTTGACTACACATCTCTCGATAATTGTACAAGGGACGATAGGGATCTATCTGGTCCATGTGGGAAACTAACTATTTCACCACGGCTTCAAGGTTGCTAGTTTTTCCACCATATTGGTTTGGTGGCACATGGGTATGGGATCTATGAGTGTATGATGGTGTGTCATAAGGATTAGATGTTACATTGCTATTATGCAAAGTGTTGGTAGGAAGAGTATTATGAAGGGGATTTGTAATAGTATTATGTTGTACCTTAGATTGCTGGTAATTGGTGTTTGGTTTTGTTTTAGGTTTTTGTTGATTTGAGATATGTTGATCAAGATATTGGTGAAATAGAGCAGTAAATGATGGTTTCTTTTGTGCAGGAATGAACCTAGGTTTGTTAATAGGCACTTTAGGTTTTTGGGTAACCTACTATTGTTGCATGCTCTGGATCACAACTACTATATCCAAGTTGGATGGTCTAGCTTGATCACTCTCTTGTTCAATAAAGAACAAGGGATTAGTGTGTGTTTGAAATACTTCTTCTAGAGTTGCTTGAGTGTCACTAATTCGATCCTTGTCCATATGGGCTACTCTATTAAAAACACAAATATTAGTATTAATGAACTTCCAGAATTATTCCATGTTCTCAAAAGTGATGGATCCTCCTGGAGACATTTTAGGGGATGAGGATCCTTCCTCTTTAACAGTTTCTTCTTGTTCATTTCCTACAACAAGCTCTTCTTCTTGCTGGTCTAGGATTTTTTCTTCCTGAACTTGGTCCTCAGGAGGGACATTTTGGTCAATTAATGGTCTTCCTAACCAATATTTATCTTCTTCAGTTTGTTTTCCATTCCTAAGTCTAGGCATTGTGCTAAACTTAGGTTTTAGAATATATATATATATATATATATATATATATATATATATATATATATATATGCGATAGGGTTGAGAGGTATATATTTTAACTATATACCTACTATAATATTTTAAAAATAAATGTTTTGTTATTTTTGTTTTTGTGTGATTTTATTATGTTATTATTTTACGAGAATAAAAATAACAACATGCTAGTTATAAGAAACAATAGTAGAAAGAATCACTTAGTTTTCTATGAATAGTTTATGGATATCATTGATAGGGTCAAGTTCATCAGGAGTCATGAAATGCTCCTTTTCAAATTGGAAGTTGTTTTTCAAGAACTTGAGAAAGTGTGTTATGGTAATATGATCTATTTCAGACTCTGACATATAAAAATAAAGTTCATGGCAATAATATCGATACAACACAGCTCTAGGAACTCTATTCCATCTCTTTCTATCCATAAGAATGACTTCTTGATCCTCTATACGAGATAGTAATTTATGTACTACAACCGCGTTCTCAAGGTATTCATCAAAGGTGTATAATTTAGAAGACACAAGTGCTATTTTATTGGCTAACCACCTATGGCAAGATCTCTAAATTTCATGGTACAAAGTCACCTGATCAGGATCCAGAATTATATCTAGGACAAACCTCTTAATTTGCCTAAGTTATGAAAATCTAGATTTAATAATACCTAATCTCCTATCAAGTTCGTCCCACAAAGGTTGGGCTCTATATGTTTGAGGTACTCTAAGCACAAAAGTAATCTCTATGGTCGTTAATTGATTTTCAACATTTATGGAGACTGCTCGTCTTCTATTATAATCTACCATCTAAGTATGATATGCAAATTTAACAGTTTTCTAATGATTCTAGATGTTCTTAATAATGTGTGTTTTTTTTTTTGGATTGTTTTCAAAAGGTGTTTTAGTTTCACGTCGGGTTCACCAAAATGTATCGCCCAAATTTTTTGCACCCTTACCTTCAGGCTAAAGGATCCGTGCCCGGAAGGGGGATGCAAAAATGATGGAACAATACCTTGGATGGAGAGGCCCTTTGAAGGTCGCACCTCTCGGGGGAGGGGTATAAAGGTGAATTTTCAACGGATGGTGGGGTTCACCAGGAAACTTTGAGTGGCAGTTTCCACACCTAGGTTGAGAATGGGTTTGATTTGTTCATTTTATGTTTAATAATTTAGATTCCTAGGTTGGGAAAATGAAGCTAAGCTATTCTATATGAAAATTCTGATTTATATGAAGACATCAGACATAAATGAATCCTAATGCAATTAAATACAAAGAATATGTTAAATGGAGAAGAGTACACCTGATTTCTAATGTCTAATGAAGATTATGAATCTTGTAGGAGTCCAGATCATCCTGGATATGATAGGATCGCTTGTAATTGTACATAATTGTCCTAAATCATAATCGATCGTCTAATATCACCCAGGCTCATCAACGACCTGACGAATTCGTCAGAAACCTGCAATCAAGAAAATAGACACCAAAAACCAAAAATACTATTGCAAGAATGATGCAAAGTGATAGAAATGATAGTGTAGATGATTAAATAATAAATTTAGATATCAAATTAAATGATATGCAATGTTTTGGTAACTTATTTTGAATTTTATCATGCAATTATGCTAAATGAGGTGAACTCCAAGATGCAAAACAAAAGTAAATTAATATAATGCACCAATAAATAAAGAAACGAGGTAGAAAATGCAAACTCGAGACTCTGATTGCCCCCAAGCTAAATTGTAGTCAAGATCATCTGCAATCATATGAGATCATCGCCGATCTTGACAAGATCACCTGAAATTATGGTTGAATCATCTGCGATGATCCGAGCTATCTCCGACTAAAACACAGTGAAATCCTGCAAAAAAAACTTGAAAACACAAATATAAAATCCTGTAGGGAGTCAGGGAGAGAGTCAGGGGAGGTAGGGAAAGAAGACAGTCAGGAAATCAGGGAATCAAGGGGGATAAACTAGAAAAATCCCATTTTATATAGGATTAGGGGGAGGTTAGGAGGTTGGGGATGATCCCAATCTGGGAGATCCTCAACGTGGGAATCTCCAACCGCACAGACGCGCTTCTGCCCAATTTGGAGAGGTCATTGGAACATAAGCTAATTATAAAAATTTGGTTTTGGGACAAAATTGTCTGGACGTTCTGTTCTAGACGAATTCATCCGATTTGGGATGATATCGTTAGATCGGCGACGATATCATCCAATGGTCAAAACAACTTCTAAAAATGGCACAAAAAATGAGGTGAGTGGTTAACGAGCGGTTTTGGGGTTAAAATTCAAATTTTTACTTTTTACTAATGGTTTAACTGCACCAATTTTAGGGTGCTACATTTTTCCCCCTCTTTAGCAAATTTTTCGAAGAAAATGCGTTAAAGACGAGTTCTTTATGCTTTACAAGAAAGCAAAAATTTATTCCATTTTTTAGACGACAATTCTAGGTCGAATCTTACGACTGTTTGCTATGGTGACCCCTCTGATTTTTTACCCAAATCGAACATTTGTGGTAAAAGCGCGAAAAAGAAAAAATTGAAAAATGTTGTTTTAAAATAAAAATAAGAAAAATAAGGTAAAACCCTAATTCATTTTACTGTTCACTTTTAATGTTTCAGATCTCTACAGGTGAAATGGTGGAAACGACACACAGATCGACAGAGGTCTGATGAGGGTTGTGGGTAAGGATCTAAACCTAGTTTTACTATGTTGTTAACTTGATTTACTTAATTTTTTTACTTGAATTTTAATTTTTTTGGGCATCACGGCCGTTTTTAGGTCGACGATGAAATCGTCCCTAGGGTGGGCAGAGGACGGACAGGAGTTGGCTTGCATCAAGCAAGTCATATGGTTGAGGACAGAGTGGGGAGAGGTAGAGCTCCATAACTACGATCGAGTTTTGAGGTAGTTTGGTCTACAGCAGGGGATCCCTACTCTTAGGGATTATGAGTACTCCCAGACTATGTAGGCTAGTACCACACTGAGTAGAGCTCCAGACATGCAGTGGTTCTGGAGTCAGGATGCTAATGATGCCCCCATTCAGCTAGTGGATGGGGATGATGCAAGGGTAGCATACGGGTATGATGCCTGGTATGCAGGCATCCGCCCTCCTTGGATGATGAGGGCACAGGGTCCGATGCACGTTGTAGTGCAATGTATGGAGAGGCGACACCGGACTGCCATTGATGTAGCGAGGAGTCATGGAGGGAGGGATCAACGACAACCTCCACAAGAGAGACATCAAAGAATACCATAGGCTTCGGAGAGACAACATCAGTCGGAGAGGAGGGAGGAGAGGATAGAGAGACTCCCTTCTTAGCAGAGGGATAGACCACCATCACCCGATAGGGGTAAGGGTGTCGAGGTGGGGGAGAGCAGTGATATGGTAGCTCTTTGAGCGAAGAATGCCCGCCTATGAGCTTAGGTGTAGACTCTATAGGATGATGCTACACGGCTCAGGGCTCAGGGAGAAAGGGTGAGCATTCTAGAGCTAGCACATTCAGTTGGTCAGACTGTGTTCTATTAGGGAGTGTACTACTATCTGGTTCCATAGGGCTAGAGGATACAGTTGATAGTTGAAATTGCGGAGCCGATCAGGATGGGGTCATCAAGGACATCATCACGATCGACATCGAGGACCCATGACACAGGATGGGCTTCGATGGGACCACCTCCTCCACCTCAGGGTGGGAGAGGAGATGAGGCTGAGAGCTCAAGGTCTTCTCGAGGCTAGATGCATATTGTACATAGACTATTTTTGAGATGATTGAGTATGCCAGGGTATAGATTATGGCATACCAATCCGTTTTGATATGATGTATATACTTCTTGATATATATTATGATGTATATACTTCTTGATATATATATGATTTTATTTTTGTGATATGACTTGTGCATATGTTTTATGATGCTTTAATATTTTAATTGTTGATTGACTATTCATGTAATTATGTCATTGAAAATATTATAATTTTATGTCATGCTATAAAATTAAATGAAATAATCTGATGTAAACAAACTGGTTGTTGTGGTGTGTTTTGATGAAAATAAAGTGACTTCTAACAATAATTTCAAAGGACATTGTCACTATTACATGACCATTTCATGGAGTCGCTGCTCGCTAGGTCATCAAGCTAATCCCAGTATGAGAGAAATATTGATACAAGTAAAAGGGTGCTTAAGAGACTGTCTTACAACTTTGTGTTGTGATGATGAAATGATGATAGTGATGATTTTTTTTTTAGATTTCTATGAAAATATTATGCATGAAATATTAAAAATATGATTTTTTCTAGGCATAAAATTCCTAAGTATGATAGAAATTTGAACAATTCCCTAGGAATTATACCATCATCGCAAAAAAATGAATGTTGACATAATGAAATGAAATAGGAAAGTTTTCATTCTTTTTAAAGCAAAATTGTGTAACATAATGATTTAAGCCATATGCTTTTATGGATTAAAAAAAATGGGAAATAAAATTAAAACGATGGTTTGCGCTAGGCATAGAATTTTAGATATAGACTTATACCATCATCACGAAATCCAAAGAAGAAATTGATATAATAGTTTTATTGCATAGTTGATTTTTGATTTTGAGATAAACAAAAAATATAAAAATGAGGACTTGCACTAGGCATAAAATTCCAATTTAGGTTTAGGAACTATACCATCGTCGCGAAAGTCAAAAATATAAATGTGACTTTATTGCTAAATTTTTGAAAATGTTTTGCAAGAAAATTTTGGATTTTTGAAAAAAATGTATTTAATTGATTTTACGCTAAACAGATATTCTCAAGTAAAAAAAAAATAAAATTATTCCAGAAGATTTGCATAAATATTTTAAATTATCTCAAAGACAAATTTGACATTTATAAGGAACCTCGTGTGCATATGTGAGTTCGTTGCCGATATTGATCTATCATAATGATACAAAATATCTCAAACACAAATGTGTGTGCAATTGTATTGTTCATTTACTGATTTTGAGCAAGATAATTTGATACAAGTAATTTGAATTAACCAAATGAGTGTTCATTGACCATGATTTATATGCATGTAACCATACCATACTACTATGTAAGTCGGGTCATCAAGAGCTAGCTGATCCATAAGCGGACATAGGTCTATACAAAAGAAGGTCACTAATGTGACAGACATATCACCACTCTAGGAGTTACCCATGGCCAAGCAAGTTGGGCACAAACCACCTGTTATGGGGCTTACCTCATGATTTTTGAATAATTGAGAATTCCAGGGATTCAAGCTCATTCACCCTTCTTTTCTTTCAAAGGGTATGGGGGAGGATTTATTGCTTTTTGTTTTTTATTTTCTTTTATTTTTCTATTTTTTTTTTGTATTTGGTTGACACTAAGATAATGCTGAAATATTGCTGAGATGGTACAAAATGATACTAAAACAATGCTTCTGAATAATTTCTCTTTTGCTCATGATTTTTTTTTATTTTCTTTTTCTTTTTCTTTTTCTTCCTATACTAGGGATACTTGCTTGGATTGGCTATAGAGCAAGGGATTTTTATTCTGGGCAGGGGTGAGCTTGTCCTTTTGTCAATTCTCAAATATTCTAGACCATGTGCATGATAGGATAGCAGGGGAAACTTTTCGCTCAAGAGACCACTAATACTGTATAGCATCGTTTTGAATATACAATGAAATAATTTTAATGTGAAAAGATGTACTTGGTTCAAGTAAATAACAAGATCAGTTCTCTATGCTCAAAAATTTATTTAGTTCAACTGTGGACTTTGATATAAGAGAGATTAATAATCATACCAAATAAGATCAAGATATTTATTCATGTGCATGTGAAAGTGAGGGATTCCAGATAAATGCTAATTTATCCAGAATAACTGAAAATATAAATGCAATACTTCAAGAATTTACAGGTGCAAAATAGAAGATGTTTATGAGGATTTTGATGATTTTGATGATTTTGATTTTAATTTATGATTTGAGAGAATACATAATATTACTATTTTTGAAATTTTTATATGAATTACTAATATGAGACAATATGTATAATATATATAGTGACGAAATTACCATATTTATGCATAATAGCACTTAAGATGCATAATGTTCATAGGTTCTTTAAGATCTTTACCATCTAAGGTAGCTAATTTGTATGCTCCCGATCCAAATTTAGCAGTGATAATATATGGCCCAAGCCAGTTAGGCTGGAATTTTCCTTTAAGGTATTTAGTTGCATTAGTATTTTTTTGATTTTCTTTAAAGACGAGGTCGTCGATCTCAAAGGATTAATTATGAACTTTCTTGAGGTATGCTTGTTTGAGCTTGTTCTGGTAGGCACGAAGATGCTCCAAAGCATTAATGCACTTATCATATAGGAGTTCTAGCTGACTAACCAGCATGATATTCATCTCCTACTTTAGTATCGTGAAGTAGCAAAGCTAAAGAAGGAACTTTAAGTTCAAAGGGAAAAACACCTTCAGCACCATAAACCAAAACAAAAGGTGAAGTGCCCATGGGAGTATGAATGCTAGTTCGATAAGCCCACAAATTAGGATATAATTGAATGTGCCAATCATGACCAGATTTATTGACCAGTCTCTTGAGGATTTTAATTAATGTTTTATTAGATGCTTCTACTTGGCCATTACCCTGAGGTTAATAGGTAGTGGACCAACGATGTTGAATTTTATATTTTTGACATAGTTTCTTTACATCTTTGTTTTTGAAACAAGTTCCATTATCCGAGATGAGATTTGTAGGAATTTCGAACCTACAAATAATTTGATTAAGAATAAACTTGGAAACTTGTGTTCTAGTGCAAGAAGCTAAGGGCATAGCTTCGACCCACTTCATAAAATACTCGGTGGTGATTATGATGAATTTATGTCCATCAGATGACATAGGATTGATTTTTTCGATGATGTCTAAGCCCCATTTTGAAAATGGCCAAGGAGATGAAATAGCCTACAATTCTTGTGCAGGCGCATGGACAAGGTCAACGTGTTTTTGGAACTTGTCACAATGGCACACGTAATCATGTGCAAAATTCTCCATGGTAGGCCAAAAATATCCTATCCTAAGGAGCTTCTTAGCAATGGCGCTACCACTAAAGTGTCCCCCATAAGATCCATCATGGGCTTCACTCAAAGCTGATCTAGACTCTTCTAAATTCAAACATCTCTATAGGATACCTTCAAAAGATCTCCTATACAATGTATTTCCAATTATTACAAAGCGACTTTCTCGTCTACGTAATAATCGGCGCTGGTTTCTATTAGAACCTTTAGGGAAGGTCCCATTTTGAAGAAAATTAAGGATGTCAGTGTACCAAAGTTCAGGAATAGTTTCGTTGGTTAGAAACACGTCCAAAGGTTCCGAGCATGATGTAGTTGAAGCGGGTTCATGGAGTCGATGAATAATGATGGTAGCATATTCGTCGTCTAACTCCAAGGGTAAAAGATATTCAGCTGTGGCCATAGCATCAACCGCACGATTGCTAGTTCTAGGAATAGCTGCTAGGGTAACTTGATCAAATAAAGATATTAATTGTAATACATATGCTTTATATGGGCACAATTTATCATCTCTGGTCTGATAAACATTGTTAATTTGATTTATAACAAGTTGATAATCATTGAAAACTAATATATTTTTAATTTTTAGTGCTTGGGAAGCTCATAATCTAGGGAATAGAGCCTCATATTCAACAGTGTTATTAGTATAGGCAAATGTTAATTTAAAGGATAGAGGTATGAGATGTTTCTATGGAGATATCAAAATAATACCTACACCAACCCCACTCATACATCGGGCTTCATCAAAGTATAAGGACCATGGCTCTGAATGATCTGCCTCTAGTTTAAGGCATTCATCAAGAAACTCAATGACGAGGGGATGGGTGGACTCTAAGGGTGCAATAGTTAATTGATCTGCTATGATTTGACCCTTAATAGACTTCTGTCCTATAAATATGAGTTCAAAATCGCTTAGAGCAAGAAACCATTTCGCTGTGCGACTCGATAAATAAGGTCAACTCATGAGATAGCGCAAAGGATCGAATTTAGCAATAACGTATGTTTTCTGATTGAGCATATAATGGCATAATTTTTGTGTAGAAAATACGACTGCTAGACATAACTTCTCTAATGTTGTGTAGCGGGTTTCATAACTAATTAATGTTTAGCTAATGTAATAATTAGCATGCTCTTTTTTCTCATCATCAAGTTGAGCTAACGTAGCTCCTAAAGAAAAATCTGAAGCAAAAATATACAAGATAAATGGGCGATCAGGTTTAGGTGGCAAAAGTACAGGTGGGTTAAGAAGATATTGTTTGAGGAGTTCAAATTCTTTCTTACATTCATTGTCCCAATGGAAAGAGACATCCTTCTTAAGAAGCTTAAGAAAGGGTCCAGTTTTACCCCCCAGCTTATCGATGAAGTGAAGGATAGCTTGAATATTACCTTGTAGACTCTGTAATTTAGATATATTTTTAGGTGCAGGCATATCAATGATAGCCGTAGGTGCGGGCATATCAGTGATAGCCATAAGGGATGTTGAAATATGTCCAATGATTGATTGGCATTCTGATTCTAGTTTTGTAGGGTGTTCTTTTGAGCATTATGAAGAGGATTTTGCTTAGGTTGAAAGGCTTGCACCTCCATCTCATTGTTATCAATCAAGTCTTGTATTTTATGTTTTAATATTTTACAAGAGTTGGTAGTGTGTCCAGGTCCTCTATGGAAGTCACACTGTAAATCTGCTCTGTATCTGAGTATAGTTGGATCAGGTTTCCAAATATTTGGTAATTGAATTAACCCTCATTCTAATAATTATGGTAGAATGGTTGATAAAGGTTGATTTAACCTAGTAAATTCTTGAGGAGGTCTATCAGGAGGTTTCAGTACAAACTTCTCTGCTATCTTCATAGCATTAACATTAGGAATATTTCTACTATCGGTGAATCCATCACCCACAACTTGTTTATTCTTATATTGATTTTTGGATGTTTTCTCATTGTCTCTCTTTTTAAGCCAGCCTCTCCTAATGAGAGCATCTTCCACTCTTCGGGCTAAGTCTATAGCCTCATCGAAGGTGGTCAAAGTAGTAGTTGATAATTCGTAAGATAGTTTCTCTTGAAAATTATTAATAAAGATGTCCAAAATCTCCCTATAAGGTAACACAAAGTGCAATTTTCCTATCAATTGTCTCCACCTAGCTAGGAAATCAGAAAAGCATTCCTCTTTGCCCTGTTTTAAGTTATACAAATATTTAATGGTCACATCTCTTTCGATGTAGGCACTAAATTGATGAACAAAAGACTCGGCATTTTCTTCGAAATTCCTCAAAGAATTAGTGGGTAATTGATAATACCACTCTAATGCCATTCCTCCCAAGATTTTTAGGAACATTTTTAGTAATAACAAGTCATCATGTGATATATCATGACATGCTATCCTAAACATACGAAGGTGCTCTATGGGATCTTCGGTTCCTTTATATATGGGAAGAACAGACATAGGAAAATGTTTAGGATACGGTTGTGCTACAACTATAGGATCTAAATTTTGACTACACATCTCTTGATAATTGTATGAGGGACGGTAGGGATCTATCTGGTCCACGTGGGAAACTAACTATTTCATCATGGCTTCCAGGTTGCTAGTTTGTCCACCATATTGGTTCGGTGGCACATGGGTATGGGATCTATGAGTGTATGATGGTGCGACATAAGGATTAGATGTTACATTGCTATTATGCAAAGTGTTGGTAGGAAGAGTATTATGAAGGGGATTTGTAATAGTCTTATGTTGTACCTTAATTTATTGGTAATTGGTGTTTGGTTTTGTTTTGAGTTTTTGTTGATTTGAGGTATGTTGATCAAGAGCTTGGCAAAATAGAGTAGTAAATGATGGTTTCTTTTGTGCGAGAATGACCCTAGGTTTGTTAATAGACACTTTAGGTTGTTGGGTAACCTGTTGTTGTTGCATGCTCCGGATCGCAGCTACTATATCTAAATTGGATGGTCTAGCTTGATCACTCTCTTGTTCAATAAAGGACAAGGGATTAGTGTGTGTTTGAAATACTTCTTCTAGAGTTTCTTGAGTGTCACTAATTTTATCCTTGTCCATATGGGTTGCTCTATTAAAAACACCAATATTAGTATTAATGAACTTCTAGAATTGTTCCATTTTCTCAAAAGTGATGGCTCCTCCCGGAGACATTTTAGGGAATGAGGATCCTTCCTCTTTAACAGTTTCTTCTAATTCATTTGCTACAACAAGCTCTTCTTCTTGCTGGTCTAGGATTTCTTCTTCCTAAACTTGGTCCTCAGGAGGGACATTTTGGTCAATTAATGGTATTCCTAACCAATCTTCATCTTCTTTGGTTTGTTTTCCATTCCTAAGTCTAGGCATTGTGCTAAACTTAGGTTTTAGAAAATTATATATATATATATATATATATATATATATATATATATATATATATATATATATATATATATATATATATATATATATATATATATATATATGCGATAGGGTTGAGAGGTATATATTTTAACTATATACCTACTATAATATTTTAAAAAGAAATGTTTTGTTATTTTTGTTTTTGTGTGATTTTATTATGTTATTATTTTACGAGAATAAAAATAACAAATAGTATGCTAGTTATAAGAAAAAATAGTAGAAAGAATCACTTAGTTTTCTATGAATAGTTTATGGATATCATTGATAGGGTCAAGTTCATCAGGAGTCATGAAATGCTCCTTTTCAAATTGGAAGTTGTTTTTCAAGAACTTGAAAAAGTGTGCTATGGTAATATGATCTATTTCAGACTCTAACATGTAAAAATAAAGTTCATGGCAATACTCTCGATACAACACAACTCTAGGAACTCTATTCCATATATTTCTATCCGTAAGAATGACTTCTTGATCCTCTATACGAGATAGAAATTTATGTACTACAACTGCGTTCTCAAGGTATTCCTCAAAGGTGTATAATTCAGAAGAAACAAGTGGTCTTTTATCGGCTAACCACCTATGGCAAGCTCTCTGAAGTTCATGGTACAAAGTCACCTGATCAGGATCCAGGATTATATCTAGGACAAACTTCTTAATTTTCCTAAGTTCTATAGATCTAGATTTAATAATACCCAATCTCCTATCAAGTTCATCCCACAAAGGTTGGGCTCTATATGTTTGAGGTACTCTAAACATAGAAGTAATATCTATGGTCGTTAATTGATTTTCAACATTTATGGAGACTGCTCGTCTTCTATTATAATCTACCATCTAAGTATGATATACAAATTTAACAGTTTTCTAATGATTCTAGATGTTCTTAATAATGTGTATTTTTTTTGTGGATTGTTTTCAAAAGGTGTTTTAGTTTCACATCGGGTTCACCAAAATGTATCGTCCAAATTTTTTGCACCCTTACCTTCAGGCTAAAGGATCCGTGCCCGGAAGGGGGATACAAAAAGGATGGAACAATACCTCGGACGGAGAGGCCCTTTGAAGGTCGTGCCTCTCGGGGGAGGGGTATAAAGGTGAATTTTTGATGGATGGTGGGGTTCACCAAGAAACTTTGATGGCAGTTTCCATGCCTAGGTTGAGAATGGGTTTGATTTGTTCATTTTATGTTCAATCATTCAGATTCCTAGGTTGGCCAAAATGAAGCTAAGCTATTCTATATGAAAATTATGATTTATATGAAGACAGTAGACAGAAATGAATCCTAATGTGATTAAATACTAAGAATATGTTAATTGGAGAAGAGTACACCTGATTTCTGATGTCTGATGAAGATTCTAAAGCTTGTAGGAGTCAAGATCATCCCAGATATGACAAGATAATTTGTAATTGTACATAATCATCCCAAATCATAGTCAATCATCTGAGATCACCCAGGCTCATCAGCGATAAATGAATTTGTTAGACGAATTCATCAAAAACCTGCAATCAAGAAAACAGACACCAAAAACCAAAATACTATTGCAAGAATGATGCAAAGTGATAGAAATGATAGTGTAGATGCTTAAATAACAAATCCAGATATCAAATTAAATGAGATGCAATGTTTTGGTAACTTATTTTGAATTTTATCATGCAATTATGCTAAATGAGGTGAACTCCAAGATGCAAAACATAAGTAAATTAATCTAATGCACCAATAAATAAAGAAACAAGGTAGAAAATGCAAACTCGAGACTCTGATTGCCCCCAAGCTGAATTGTAGTCAAGATCATCTACAATCGTATGAGATCGTCATCGATCTTGATAGGATCGCTCGAAATTGTGGTTGAATCATCTGTGATGGTCCAAGCTATCTCCGACTGAAACATAGTGAAATCCTGCAACAAAAAATTGAAAACACGAATATAAAATCTTGCAGGGAGTTAGGGAGAGAGTTAGGGGAGGCAGGGGAAGAAGGCAGTCAGGGAATCAAGGGGGATAAACTAGAAAAATCCTAGTTTATATAGGATTAGGGGGAGGTTAGAAGGTTGGGGATCATCCCAATCTGGGAGATCCTCAACGTGGGAATCTCCAACCGTGCAGACATGCTTCTACCCAAGTTGGAGAGGTCGATGGAACATAAGTTAATTATGAAAATTTGGTTTTGGGATGAAATCATCTGGACGTTCTATTCCATACGAATTCGTCCGATTTGGGATGATATTGTCAGATCGACGACGATATCATCCAACGGTCAAAACAAATTCTAAAAATGGCATGAAAAATGAGGTGAGTGGTTAACGGGCAATTTTGGGATTAAAATTCAAATTTTTACTTTTTACTGATGGTTTAACTGCTCCAATTTTAGGGTGCTACAAAAATATCAGAGGTAAACCACAAAATAGAGTTATACAACATATATCCTAGGAACCCTCATGGGGAATAAACCTAGCCTCCAAAACATGTTTCTCCTCTCATTTCATAAATTAATGTTGTCATGATTACAGGTATAGAAAAGCATTCCACAAATACTTTATCAATATCAATTTTACAATTAAAGGAATTCAAATCACTCATTTTTCTAGTTCATAATGTAAATAAGGAAATTTGACATTCCCTTCTTTCCAAACCATCAAAACAACACATAAGAACCTCACAAATTCTTATATTCACAAATATATGAAATGATAATTGTATTCATATTAAGGAGAAGTCTCTTCAGTTATCAAGGAGGGAACCCCATAATTCCCTTGAAGAATAAGTTTCAAACTCATTCTTTCTTTACTTAACTATACCCTTTCTACCAAGAAGTGTCTAATCTACTTAATCCTTTCATGAGAATAATAAAATGTCTACACTCAAATTATCTACAAATAGAGACAATTGTTTTTAAAACAAATTGTCAAATAAGATTGTTATCAATTTTTATAGCAAAAATTGGTCCTCATATATTAGTAGGTTTACTACTCAAAATTGAGTTCAACAAAAATAAGTGTTTTAAATGTAACCTAAATCAAATTATTCTTAAAATAAGGTATTCCATTTAGTCAAAAGACTATAATTCAACCCTTTAATTAGAATATTCTAATTTCCTAAGTTAAAGTAGGTATTTTATATAAAAAGGGTGACTGATTTCTTTTCTAGGAGACACTTTTTGTTGTGTCAAATCCAACAATGTGGTACCTAAAGTAATATTGTTGTGTAAAATATCTTTTTTATTAGTGTTATACCTAGATATCGATGCAATTGGTCATACTACAATCAACCACACAACTGAATAATCATTTGATGCAAGGTGTCCACGTGTTAGGTGCCCAAATGGCACGTGACCACCATTTTATGGTCATGGTGGTTGCTTCCTTAACAAAGCTATATCTCTTATACACTATATCCTTTTTTTACATGGGGAATGTGGAATAGACAATCCTCAAAATTATATAAATCCTTTAGTAAAACCTCCATCTATGCCCAACAGTCAAATCTAAGTAAATAGAATATCCACATGTCACAATTTGAAGGTACTCAGAATCCAACTGCCTGATATGTGCCATGTATACAAGATAGCTAAGCACTAAGCACCTAGCATCTAGCACTCTTGGCTACCCAAATTAGGGTGTGCTAATCCTTTTTAACTTTACTATCACCTCTTGTACATCCCATGTGGGACTAAATGAAGCTAGCACCATTGAGCTTCACTCGAACCAGATCGTGGAGGTTACCTTTTGATGCCATGCATCCAAAACCAATAGGTATCTATATTTTGTATAATTAGGGCTAAATTTTCTAAGGTTCCCAAATAATTTTCCCTTAGTCAACCATACATAGGGAAATGGTGGCGTTGATATCAATCGTGGAATAGAGTAGCACCATAGACTTGATATCACTTGCATTTGGACTCTCTTCAATAAACCAATGTTAACATAGACAAAGGTTGCTACAACAAGACAATGGCTAGATTTCATTGCTACCCTAATCCTTGGTAATGAGTAGTCCAAGGTGATACAAGAAACTTCCACTCTCAGAGGTATATGGTGAACCAGTATTTCCTTGATTTTGATGTGTTGTCAACCACGCAAAAGTTTGCTAGTCAAAAATTAGGAGGAAGGTTTTAGTGAGGCAATATTTAAGGAACTTGTATTGACATGAACGCTTGGGTTATGTGTCATTCGAATTAAAATAGAGACGTCATTGCTTACATACACAGGGCTAATAAATTAATTATTCAAATGCTACTACCCTACAAACCATCTCAGGTTGAATCAAACATTTCCTTAGCTATAGATATTTAATAATGAAAATAGTATATACATAGGACCTCTAAAGTGTCTCTATCCCTTAAATATCGAGAAGGTATTATGTGTTATGGACCTTGAACAAGTATCTTCAGAGGAGGTAATCCTATTAAGAGTGTATTAGTGTTAATAAATAGCTTCAATGCTCTTTAATTAACATAAATATGAGCATCAAATCCAAAAGAATCGATGATAAAGGGATGAGGTCAAATTAATTAAATTGAATTTCACACCGTTTGAACAAAGGTTGAGCCAAAAAATACAAGGGGACAGGTCAATTCTCGTAAATATAATTAATCTTGAACAATCAAATAACGCACATTTGAAACAATGAATAAAGGATAAAATGGTCAACATAATTTGCTACCAATGAAGATTAATATAATAGCAAAAAAGGTAGGTTATCTGAGGTATCAAATTACGATTCTATTAAATTCATAGAGAGTATATATGTCTTACGTATTTTATAACCTAGGTCATCGCAGGTCGTACTATTAGCTAGTCATATCTTATGATGTATAAAGGTTTCAATAGATAGATACAAGATATATCTGTTATAGTCTCTTAGAATATACCATCTATATGGGAAAATTTCCAATAGAGTATATGTGAAGTTCTACAAAGATCCTCTTTGACCATTTTTAACTAGAAGCAACAATACACCTCAATTACAGAAACTCTTATTATGATCACCACATGATTTAATTTAAACTATGTTAATTCTATTGGATAAAAAACATAGTACATGCCGAAAAGATCCAACCTGGATCTCAAGTGTCCTCCTTTAGTCCTCCAAGTAGACTTCCAAGATCTCCCTTCTTTCAAGCCCCTCTTCCCAACTGTTCCTCCCAAAAACTCTTCCCCCAGAGCTTCCTATCCTTCTACCTCAAGCCTCCTCTTTTTATTAATGGTATACCCCTCCTATTACAACCATAAACGTTTCTATCATTTCAATAGTAAAAAATACCTTTAATTAAATAAGGCATTTCAACCCATGTGGAGGAAAGAATTAAACTATTATTAAAATGAAAATGGGATCCATGAGGATAAGGTAGGTGGCCTTTCTTTGTTTTGTGCCCCTCCTTCCTAGGGACAAATACAAAACTAGTACTATTAGAGAATAGGATGGGTACAAAACTAGGACTATTAGTGATAAGGGAAGGAATCTCCCCTTAATTTCCACCAATGTGTAGTAGTCATGTAGAAGGCATGTCCAGTATTTTAAATGATAGGATATTCCTATATGTTATTTAATAATTCTAAAGTCCCTATTTAGTCTAATCACAATTGGATAAATTTTGTGATCAACCAATTGTAATACATTAGGTTATTTAAACCTAATTAATTAGATTGTATTAATTTTTGCAAAATATAAATCTTCCCACAATCCCTTTATTAGAATTTTGTAGATATTCTTTAGGGCCAATGACTCCTTTAGTTAGGCATTAATTGATCCCTTAGAACAATTATTATACATTTGAAAAGGTCCAATGGGAATGGGTTGTGACAAATAACACTTTTGCATTGAGATAAAGCTTTTGCTTGACTGGATTATTGGTTGGTTATCTTTTTTAGACAAGCCAACTTGCAAAATCACTGGAAATGAGTAATTTGTTGAACTATAATGCTTTTGCATAGGAATAATTTCAAGTTTGATTTGCCTTGATTAACTTATTTGGTGCTTTATTTGAGGAAATAATTGAATAGATATATTAAAATTGAATCTTTACATTAAATAATTTAAGCACATGCTTATATAAGGTATTTTTAATATGGTTAAGACTTGGACTTTAATAAGGAAAAATAAAAATAAAAGTTGATATCTAATTTTATAAAAAAATTATTGTATAAAAGGGAAAAAAACCTTTCAAAACCCGAACTTACCATTAAATGAAATAAATAAATTATTAAGGGATGTTGGATAAATCATACCGGGAATATTAACTATAAATATATTTGGAAAATGGATGTGATAAATTTCTACATATTTCAGATCCGACTGTGGTTAAAAACTATAATTTCTCTACTTCTATATAAAAATTAAAAACAATTGACACGTCTATGAATAAATAAGAAGAGTGAAATCTGCTTTATTGTTATATTACATGTTGTGCTCACTATACTTCTATCTGATCTGATCTAAATCTGACCATATATGGTTATTATAGGATGCAAGTACTAAGCTGAGTGTTAATCCAAACCAGAAATAAAAAGGGGAATTTATTTTCCTAATATATTTAAAACGTTAAATACATTCACGGACTATTAACAAGACAGTTTATACAGTGGTGTTGTCATTTCAAAGAGCTAGATATGAGACCAGCATGACTACACAATGAAGACCAGACGAAGAGGCTTTGCCCGTGGGCTCCATGCTCAACACACCAACAAGACTACACAGTCAAGACTACAATAAGTTGGCAGAATTGAATGGCCTCTACATATCAAGAAATAGTTCCATTATTAATAATCTTACGTAGTCTACCACATTTTTATTATTAATTATGCAACCCAAATAGAGATTTTCATGACGGTTGAAAGAGTATAGCACAAAATATATGCTTCTATTCGACAAGAAGCATACTCTACTCTCAAGGCGTTCCTCCCAAGATGCTCCCACCTGCCTCCATATTTTCCAGCTCAAGTACTTCTTGAAGACGGGATCTGACCGTGAATGCAGTTTCATGTATATGCAGCTACTTATGCCATGTATTACTTAAAACATGAGACAATTTATCGTTTTCAAGGTAGTAAAACATTATTCTAGAGACATTAAAAAATAAGGACAAAATATTTAAATCAAATATGTTGAGGGCAAAACATTTAGCATTTCCAAATATAAACACAACTATCCAGCACTTCTAGTTTACAACAATTTTGCAGATAAAATCATGAAAATTGGTATAGTCTAATTAACGTAGTGCAAACAAAACCACCAAAATGTCAGTACAGAGTAACTTAATGAGGTAGTGTTACAATATTTTTAGTAGCTCAAACCACCTTTCCCTGACGTAGGTGGATACATATTTGCTGACCGACTATTTTAGCATTATCCAAAGGACGGCTTAGCACAGAGGACGTCTAATTACTTATGGTCAGAGTAAGACTCAGCCTTGGAGGAAAACACAACATGTTCATTTTAAGCAACATAGGATTCACAGATTTATAAAACAAGGGGAAGAAATATCTACAAAATACCATATTCACAGTTTATAAAACCAGAGAAGTAATATCTAAAAAATAACATATTCACCGTTTACCAAGCCAAAAATAAAAAGGGATTAATAAATAAGGGAATCCCTTTCCATAATATATTTAAACCGTTAAATGCAGTTACAGAATATTAACAAGACAGTTTGTACAGTCGTGTTGTCATTTCAAAGAGCTAGATATCAGACCACCATGACTATACAGTGAAGACCAGACGAAGAGGCTTTGCCCGTGGGCTCCATGCTCAACAGACCAACAAGACTACACAGTCAAGACTATATTAAGTTGGCAGAATTGAATGGCCTCTACTTACCAAGAAATAGTCCCATTTTTAATAATCTTACGTAGTCTACCACATTTTTACTGCCACGGAGTTTCATCCAGCACCTGATTTTCAACCGCTTCGCCCTCGAGCAAACATTTCGACGAATCCTGCACCATAACCTCAAATTGCAGTAACTCTTCGCCTTAGAAGGGCCTGCAATCCTATACATGTCGATGAAGTCCTTCGCATTTATGTTATCACGTCTGGAACAATTTGATACGCCTCTGCATCGAATTCCTAAGAAATTTTTGGATCCTGACGCAGCTTTCTTGAGATCCTGTCCTGGTTTTCTTGCCATGCCTTTTTTTTTTTGGTTTTCATTTTTGAGTCAATGTAGCATTTGCTTGCAAGGATTCCACTACTTGAAATGCTTCCGGCACAATAATAGATTCAACATCTTCAGTTGTCACGATTCGTGACAACTGAAGATGTTGAATCTATTATTGTGCCGGAAGCATTTCAAGTAGTGGAATCCTTGCAAGCAAATGCTACATTGACTCAAAATGAAAACAAAATAAGGCATGTCAAGAAAACAAGGACAGGATCTCAAGAAAGCTGCGTTAGGATCCAAACATTTCGTGGGAATTCGATGCAGAGGCGTATCAGATTGTTCCAGGCGTGATAACATAAATGCAAAAGGACTTCATCGACATGTATAGGATTGCCATCAAATTATTAATTTTTAAATCAATTCTTAATTTAATCCTATTAAATTATAATTTAAACGAATATCATTAAAAAAAACTCATGTTTTTTTTTTAAATAAAGACCTCCTCAAAAACCTACCGACAAATAGACATAGTAGGGACGTCGTTGTTTGAAACTCGTAGTTAAGAGCTCGTAATAACATATGGAAGACGACTTTGGTAAAGATAGTTAAGAGCCTTTTTGAGCGGAGGGGACAATGAATAGAAGGGGGCTTGTGGTGACAATGAATAGATGGAGTCAACTATTGTCAATATATTATGCTTAACATAAGCATCTGAATTTACTTGTGCATCGAGGATTTGAAATTTAAAAACAAAAAAAGTGGTGAAAGAAGATTACGAAGACTTTTGAAACTTCGAACAATGGTAAAACTATTTTACCTTATCGATGAAGGTAATAAACAATATTTTAGTAATTGAAATATGATTGAATAATCGCGTAAATTTCCTTCTCCACAAAGATTGTTTTATATAATGGTAAAACTATTTTACCTTTTACATTTACTTTCATCTAATTTTTCAATGGTGTTTCATTTGGAGGAAATCATGTCACCTTTAACATTAGAGGAAGACATCATATAATATTTGTCATTTTAAATTAGGTATTAAAGTGGAATAAAATTTCATTTATGTTATTAAAAATAATAACTTGTAGTTTGACAAGGATAAAGTAGTGGTTAGGGATTTGGCTTCTCTTTAGGGAGGTCCAACATTCAAACTAGGACGTACCAAAAAAAAGGACAGGTTGGATGATAGTGATCAAGTTTTTTTTAGTTGATTGTCCTAGTTTGATGTCCTAGAGGATCAAAGGTTTCGTTGATTTCATCTAATCCAACAAGTTGAGGTTTATAGTGGCATCACCAGTCATGTTATCGATTCTACTATGTATTAAAAATAAATAAATAAAAGAATAACTTGTAGAAAGAAGACATCTTAATTTTAATCTAAGTATGAGGGCCAAGCCAACTGGTCAAATCACTCTAGTGGAAATATGGAGATCCTATTTCGAATATTCAATCCTCATAGTATCAAAAGATATAGCACCATTGCCACTATACGTTAAAAAGTTTACTCAACATAACTAGAGGTTATAGTGGCAACAAGGAGCAGGATTTGAAGATGATAAAATTTTACAAGTTACGGATTCCCCTAATATATGAAAAAAATTAAGCTCTTAACTTTATTTGATTAAATTTAGGTTTTTCATTATATAATTTTTTTATTATAATATGTTTCATGGAAAATAAAATTTTTAACATCTAGAGAACCATAGATTATTCATCATAAAATTAGATTTTTATGATAACATATTAAAGTGCAATATACAACTCTACCTTTCATAGGATTCAAACTTTGAATATTCTATTTAGAGTTCCAATTTTTTTACTCTTAGGTTCACCAACGAAAAACAAAGTTTTAATTTTTGAAAATTTGACAAAAGAAAGAAGAGAGAAAGGTAAGGTTAACTTTTGAAATTTTGATTATTTTATCCAAACAAAACAAAGGGAAGAGAGAGAGATACAAGGATAATATTGAAAAAATATAGGAAATAAGATAGATTAAAATCTTTAAAACAAATAAATTTATAAGAATATCTTAATATAATATAATTTTTTGAATAATTTATTTTAAATATAACACTTAATATATAAATTGTCTAAAATTCAAACCTTTGTAGTTTACATAGATGTTTAGAAGATAAATATGAAGGCTTGTTAAATTTAAAATAAAATAACTTAGTACTCATTCCTTTTTTTATAAAAATAAAAATAAAATAACTCTATTACTACTTTGGGGTCCTCGACATTTTGAAAATTTACAAAACTAAATAATCAAGTAATTTGGGCATCTAGAGAGCCAATTTTTTAAAGTCAAGTAGTAAGGTGCAATCTACTCCAAAATATGTGATTGCTTTAGTTGGAGTGAAGCACTCAAAGACTAGATCAAAGCACCCCTAGGTGGGAGTGAATTTATTCCCTTTAAGGAGTAAATCACTCATTAGTAGCTAAAAGCAAATAAGGAGTGCACATATCACAAGGAATATATTTGAAAATGATATTTTGACATATAATGGCATCACTAACTATTTTCAAAGGCTTCTAAGTCATTTAGGAGTGTGTTTAGAGGCATTAATATTTGGAGATGCATTATTTTTCTAAAGATAACCAAAACATTTACTTATAATTCCTCACCCAAGGTAACTCAAGGGTGAATTATTTATATAAATATGATCCATGGGCTTTATTGTAAATATCTTTTAGCCTTGAGTGAGTTAGAGCTAGGCTTTGTGAGACCCACATTGTAATTATTCATTTTCAAATAAGAGAATAGTGCACTACCCTCAAAGGCACTACCCTCATGGATTGTGGAATGCATGATAATTGTGGCAATGCCCTTTTTTCCTCTTATTGTTCTTAATTATTTTTATTTCACATGTGTAGAAATACATAGTTGTTATTCAATTTTCTCATGTGCTTCTTGATTACACACTCTCCTCACTATGATTATATTTGTACTTTAATTCAAATATCTCACATCCCAAATTTATAGATTTTACTTTCATGCATTTGATTTCCATATTTAGCTTATATTAGATCAGATTTAGCTAGGAAAGTGGAGAGCTAGCCTAAATTCAAAGGTCAAAAGGGACATGCTTTCCTTTTCTTCAATTTGTTGAAATAGAATTGTGAGTGCATAAGAAGTTAGTTTTTTCTACACTTCATCATGTTTTTGGCATGCCCAATGGGATCAAGGGCTTGATTTCCATGATGAAATCAAACTTGACCACTTTTTAAAATCTAATTTTGTATCTTTTTTGTTCATATTTATAGGTGCTTTGTAAATGATGAATTTATTTCAAAGCTCATCAAACTTCTAAGAATTTTTGGAAACTAACAACAAAAAGTGTCAAAATGCATAAGAAGTGTTAAAAAATTATTTATTTTCTTTGATTTTAGCATTACATTATGTTTTTGAATAAAAACTTGTTTACAAAAAGTTAGAGAAATATTTATAAAGTCTTCATCTAAGGAGTAGTTTTCCCTATTTTTGGAGCATTTGCCACATTTAAAGTGAATTACATAAAAAAAACTACAACATCCAATTCAAGGAGATATTCACTGAAAGGCTAAAACGTGATTCATATACAATACCAAAGTGTTTCCCTTAAGCCAATTCACTTGAACCCTTCTTAAACAAAATTTTCTTAAGTTCTATTCTAGAAGATGATTCACTTCACTTAGCAGAGTGATTCACTTCCCCACTAATTTTTTTAGAATTTTTATTTTTTACCACAAAACTTTGTCCATGTAGGTACATATGTGGAGGATCCATGCTTATGAATACATGTTCAAAGAGACAACAATCAACCAAAGTATTCCTTCCAATCAAGTTGATATTATACCAAATAAAGAATACAAGGGAGAAAAATAAGAAACGTCGATGCATGGGTACATAAATATTATGACCCTAAAATTTAACCAAATCCTAATCTAACCATGTCAAAAGAAAACAAAAATTATTGGTTGATCAAACTAGTCAAATTAAAAAATTTGTGTCTAAAGGATTAAATTTCCTTGAATTCCAGCTAGATTTTGATTGCATATTTTCCATCCCAAATTAAAGCTAGATATTCATTAGACATATTATCACTTATACAAATACTTTATATGCAATACCCCAAGTAAAAAAAACTCCATCCCAATTTCAAAATTAGATAGGGTATTCAATTGATATGACTAATCCTACAAATAATCAAGTTATAGTATTTTTTAATACCCAAGTTAGAGTAAGTCAAGCATTAGTATCCAATGTTTAAAATAACCCTCCAAAAAGTACTATTCTGACCAAAGCTTACCTACGCTAGTCAATAACCTAACACTTTCAAAGTGGAGACTCCACCTCTAGAATAGTCAATTCCACACAATTCCTATCATAGGAATACCTATGGACAAAATTTATATCCCATAATCAATCCAAGGCATTGCTCAAAATTTGCAAGTGCCAGCTAGTAAAAACAAAATGCAAGGATTTTTAGGAAACCCTTGAACCAATTGTCACCTGCAACTATCCAGTTAGTGCAAAATTTGTAGCAATATATGTCTTCTACCAATCAACAAGGTTTACAAAATTTCCATGTTCAAGTGAAAACCTTGAAAAAGGTACTTAAAAGTTCCCTTTTATTTCTTCCTCTTCTTCCCATTTTCTAGATTTGACTTGTATTTTTTCTTACCAGAGTCAATAAATTGAAGTGATTTACTCCATTTAGAGTGAATCACCTACAATAGGGTAAGTGAATAGCTCCATGTGATAGAATGACTAGATTTAAAAATAGGTAATGTAAAAAATAAAAACATAAAGTAAATCAAAACTAATTTTTGAGCCAATTACCTACCCAAAATATTAATTATAGAGGCATGTGAGTGGTAAGGGGATGGGTTAAAACCTTTTAAACTCATATTTTATGGCATATCAACTATTATGCAAGAATGTTTCAACTCCTTAACTTTTATTTTAATCCTCTAATAGCCATGTCAAAGTCTATGTCATTTTTTATCCTCTTTCGACAATCAAAGTCATGCTCGTCATTGTTATTAGCAATATTTAGTTGCCACTTAGGATACCAAAGCACTTGCACATTAGGTTGTTTGCTTATCCAAAAGCTATTCTTCTTAATCTATCCTTACTACCTTCCTCTACTACACTCTAATTGACTCTAAGAACCTTTTAGTATAGCCTTTTCAAAGTGCACCATGCCTACCTAAATAAAAGGATGATTTTCTCCACATTGAGTGAATATTTTGTACTCAACTTAGAAATGCTAAGTTCTTAGGAGTAATTTTTCTAATTTGACCAAAAAATCCAAAATCCTCTCTATCAAGTGATTTTTCTTTCCTCTTCTAAGCAATTTGCTCCACCATAGTGAGTGAATTACTTACCTTTGTGAAAATTATCAAATCACTTTTCACTATTTCTAAAAGTGAGCATATCCCCACTAAAACATCACAAATATCACTTCTACTTTACAATCCCATTCTTGTCTAAAGTAATCATGACATTCTTGCTATTATTACCACTTTACCAACCACTACCCATATTCTTCTCATCCAAATCTAGGTATTGACCATGCAAGCTAAGGGTAAGGGACAAAGAGGCTAAGAAGAAAAGGTCCTTCACTAAATAAACCAAAACAATATTTGATGAGACTTATAGGTGAGTGCATAAAGGAAAGTACAAATATTATCCTACTAAAATTAGAATACAGTAATTAAGAAGGTATAACTTTAGACTAAATGAATATTATTAGAACATCAAATAAGTCTAGACATTAGGATTAGAGATAAAATTAGTGCTGCAAGTTTAAAACTTCTCAAAGCTAGTCAAAGCATATGCTAAAAGGTATGATTTTGAAGAAAGGATCATAAGGCCACTACTATGGGAGGAAGAATGATATCATAAGGATCGGGGAAGAGGATACTAGATACAAATTGAACATATTGGATGACTCAACTATGTAAGTGACATGAAACTCTAGGGTAAGAAAATACTACTAATATAAGTATTATTTTCACTACTAGAGGGACTTCCTTGTCCTTCACCAAAATGATGCAAACAATTCCCTAGATTTCAATATCCGACTAGTGATCTTTGGTGTAATTGTGGTGTTATAGAAAATAACATATATCTATATATATATATATATATATATATATATATATATATATATATATATATATATATATATATATATATATATATATATATCAACAACACATATCATTCTTGCATGTCATTGAAAAATACCTCATCCACTCTAATATATAGTATACAATATATTGAAGTGCTTTAACACTACCTTTAATTTTTGTGTTAATTATGGAAATGATAAGTAGTAGAAAGAGGCCATAAGGTACAAAATATCCCAAAAATCATATATTTTAGCTCAACTTTAAGTATTAATTTACCTACAATTTTTTATTAATTATCTTAGAATAGCGATTAGCTTAGCAAAAGTATTGATTCGCTCAAGGCAGCACTTCGCTCAACAAAGGTGACCATTTTGCTTGTCAAAAGCATGTGAATCACTCACAAATTCAAGCAAATCACTCCAAAAACTTAAAAAATAACTCAAAGAGGGAAAAATATGAAAATCAACATGGATCATGAGAAAAATATTTTAAAAAGTGACTCTTTTGGCATTTTTGGACACACTAAAGCATATTTGGAGCCTTTTAAGCCTATTAGAGGCATGTAACATTTGGAGTTGCAACATTTTGTTAAATTTACCCTCAACTATTTACTTTTACCAAGAGTGATTTATTTTTCACCCTAGGTAACTTAGGGTAAATATTTGTTATAATTAGGGGCCTAAGGGCGTCATTGTAATTATATTTTTTCCATGATAATTTAGAGCTACACTTTGTAAAACTCACATTGTGCTTTGTACTCATGAGATCACAAGAAATTGGCAAGTCCTTGTGCATCCCATAAATGATTCCAACATCCTAGTTTGCTAAGTGTGTAGCATTTGTGGTATGACCCTTCTAGTCCATTTTCTTATTTGGTTATTAATTTTATTTTTTATTAGATATAGAAGGGGTTTTGAAAGGGTCCCCAAACCTTTTACAATAGGATAAGCCCTACAAAACTTGTCCTGGACCAGCAATACTGGGATAAGAATATCTATAAAGCACTATAAATAGCCAACCATTACTAAATAAACCAACTACAACTTGATACAAAAAAATAAAATTAGAACAATGTTGGTGAGCGCCCCATCCAACCAACACTTCCACCTGGCTACGCATTAAATTTTTCTTCATAAATAGCAAAATCTTATAGAGCATCAAGAAGCATGCATCACTAAATCCAATTGAAGAAGGCGTTCAAGAAAATTATCTCTCCAAACAGACAAACCATTGAGACTTATACCTAGGTTTACCATAAATTCAGTGTGACAATTTCCTTCTCTAAAGATATGCTTTATCTCCCTATCCTCTCTAGCCTAAATAATTCACCTAGATTCCATAATCACAACCTCAATGTTCCAACTGGAGACTAAATCACTTTTGACCAAGTTTATAATATTAAATGAGTCTCCTTCAATACAAACTTTTTGGTACCCCATCTTCTCCATAAGTAGGAGACCTTGGTAAAGGGCTCTAGCCTCTACAACATGGCAAGTATGGATATCTAATAATTTGATATATGCTAGTAGAATTCCACCTCTATCATCCCTAAGCATCCCAACAACATTAGAATTATTAGGATTACCCTTTAAAGATCCATCAAATTTTAGATTAACCCATCCTAGATAAGGAGGTTCCCACCTCACAAGGGCCCAAGAATTAGGACCAAGAAGACCAACAACCCTATTGCTATATTGAATCAATATTCATTTTCATATTAGCCTCCTCAAATTCACCATCCAAATCCATAGAGGACACATTCTCCAAGGTAGAAGCTAAAACTCTAGCACAAATAGAGACAATATCTCTTTGGAATTTTTCTAAAAATTCTGCTATTCCTCTCCTTCCACACTTGCCATAAAATATGCGACAAAAAAAAGTTTAAAAAAATATTAGCCTTGGAGAGTAAAAGCAGATGACCATTGAGTACAAACATCAACAAGTGAACTAGCCACCACCCAACTCAGTTCCAAAAAAATAAAAATAGAGTTAAGAACTTCCATAGAGAATGAGCATTGAAAGAATAGATGGATTGTTTGTTCCTCATTAGCACCACAGAGGTAACATATGTTTGGCATAGACCAACCTCTTTTTTAAATATTTTTAATGGTCAAAATATTATTCATATTTTCCCACCAAAAAAATATATTCATCTTTGGTGTTAGACCCTTAAGCCAAACATTGAAAGGTGGGATCCATGGAGAAGTCTTGACAGCTAGCAGATTGTAGGCGAACTTGACTAAAAAGGATCCATTATTTTTACTTGCCTAGAAGATCTCATCCCCTTTATTTCTCTATTTAATTACCTAAAACTTCACATTATAAGAAATTATAATCCAAGCTATAAGTTCAACAATATTGAGAATATACTGGTCTAATGATTTCCAAACCTTCATCCCATTGACCACCTTGATAAATTCAACCACCTTAGACCCAAAGAACAATTTGGTCCTAGGCTCCAAACATACTAGATTTAGAATCTTCACAAAAGGTTGGTCCATCAACCAAATATATTTATAGAAATCAATCTTGAGTCCATTACCTAACCTCCACCTACACCCTTTAGAGACTAGCACCCTCAATTTTTGTAAACTCAACCAAAAATTTGAACCAGAAGTTGGTGAAACAAGCAAAAATATACTATAACACTCATTCAATATTATAGAATCTACTGCACTTGTATTAAAATAATAAAAGGGTTACAAAAATCGATATCCTTTTACAAATCTACCCTGAAGGCTACAATGGGGTCTCCCCTAAGGAAGCTCTTTGAGAAGTGATCAATACAAAAGCAACAAGATTCATCCTTTTGTGTTCCTCAATGTAGGTGGGCTTCTTGCTCATGGGCCATCGCTTGTTGGATGTGTTCTTGTACTTGCTAGAAATGTTAACCTGTAAAATCTTATTAGTGCATTGGGGGGTCTACCTCAGTCAAACCCCATGTTTATGAAGACAAAAGACTCATTAAATAAGCTTAAAACATGAAAATAATTGCTGAAAAAATCTTTAAAATACTAAACTAAACTATACTTACCATTTTTTATGATTATGGTGCCTGTAGAAGAGGTTCGCACGGGGTCATGCAAATTGGTCCTGGACCGAGTGGTTCACATGAGGTTGTGAGAACCTATTATTTTTGTACTGAATCTGCAAGTTAGATTTTTTGGTTGTCCTGGAGTGGCTACTTCTTTCATTTTTGTGCGGGTCACCTTCAGAAAGTGCACTTTTTGAGAGATTATTGACCTATCTCAATCACAAAAGTACTCCATGAAAGTGATAAATTAATTGCAATGGTTGTATGATGGTTGTGTGATGGATGTGTGTTGGATGCAATGGCTGTAGTGATTTTGGCAAAGTTTCAATAAGAAAAAGTTGTTTTTTCCAAAAGGTGAAAATGTCCTTCTATTTATAGACTTGGCAAAGGTGAGAGGGAGGGGATGAGGTGTCCCCTATGAGGTGGCAATGGTGAGGTGTCCACCTGGGAGGTGTCCCCTGAGGTAACCTGGTTCATAAATGAGGTTGGGTGAGAGAATATATCACCCATACACAAATAATGATGACTTGCTAAAAATATCCATTAGGCATTAATGAATAACTTTTTGGAAATATCTATCAATTAAAAATTGCTTCTTTTGTGCAAAAGTCTCCATCTTTCATTTATGACCCAAGGAAATGTGAGGTGGAGAAATATTTGGGTGAGATGTGGTAAGGATAGGATAGGGTAGAATAGGTGAGGTGGAAGGCTAGGTTAGTCAAAGTAGACTAGGTAAGGTGGCAAGCTCAAATTAAATCAGGATTAGATATAATTAAGCATGTGATAATCCATAAAGCATATTTTGACCAAAAATGTTGACTTTTGAGCATAAAGTGCTTTTTAACCATGGTGAGGAATTCAACCTTGGTTGAGTTGGGGATGAGGTCACTTGAGGACCCAGGATTAAGCGTAGGGAGGGGCTTAGCTAGCCCAAAGAGGCTAAGGATGGTGAATAGTAGATTTGATGAATGAATAGTGTTTTTAGTCAATTTAAGCAATTTTCAAGGGTTTTGCAAATTGATTGACCACAAAAATAGGGAGAGGGATAATGTGTGACTTTTGGGTGTCTATATTTTACCCCTTTTTGTATTGGATTGTGTGAAACATGATTTAGTACAAAAAATGATGATGAGAATTGATGGAATGATTTGGAAGGAAAAGAATTTACAATTGGTGACTTTTGGATGATTGCAATAGAAACACATTGATAAAATGGTTTGTGATTGGATATAACACTTTGCAGCATTACAATGATTGCTTTTGGGAGAAGGCATAATATTGCCTTGTATTATGATAAATTTGGGATGTTTCAATTGTGGAAGAAACAAATGCCTTTGTTAATTTTTTCTTTTGATTGATTGATGAGCTCTTTTGACAATATTTGATAAATCATTGGAGCCATAGGGTAGAATTTTCAAGATCTTAATTCACAAGTGGTATTACGACTGCCAATATGAATATTGGAATCCATGAGGTACCTACAGGTAAAGGCATTTTGAAGTCTATCAAACATTGATGTGTTTTGGAATGGAGTTTTGATCGAGAAGAGAAATTTTACTTTTGTATCTGTCCTAGAATGAGGACTTGAGATAATCTTCAACAAAAAATTTCTTCGGTATTTGTTGTTCCATGATTGGATGTTTGGTTATTTGATCATGTGCAAGGTATATTTTGGTGTGTTGGATGATTACCCCCTCAAGTGATGAATTGGCGATGGAGGTGACGAAAATTGGTGATGAATCGATTGATAAAGATGTTGGTGAAAATGGAAAAATTTGGCATGAAATTCAGCAAAATGAATGAGTTGTTAGATTTTCTAGGTTATGTGGAGGCTGGTGTGAAAATTTAGGGGTGAAAGTACAGGTTCACACAAGATCGTGTGAACCTGTCAATTTGCACGAGCGAGGCACAAATTAGGGTTTTTATCGGGTGTTAATCCAATTTTTGTGATTTTGATGACATTAAGTGCACGAGAGAACGAATTGGTGAGGAGGAAGAAATAGAATGAAGTGTTACCAGATGAAAATTTGGGTGAGACAATATGGCAAGTGGTTCAATGAGCTCAAGCACAGGGGCGGGAACTCCAAAGGTAATCATAGTATTATTTCTCGATTAGTGTGTGCTTGCCTAGGGTTTTGAAATTATGAAATTTTGCTTTAAATGCAATAAATTTGATGTGTATGCATGGGGCAGGAAAAATGTGTACACTTTGTGTAAAAAGGGGAAAATGGGTATCCCGGGGTAGGGTTGGTTTTTTCCTGTGATGTTTGTGCTTGTGGAAAAGCATGTGTGATGTGATGTGTGAAATGGAGTGTGAATGTTGTATGCATGTGAAATCTGACAAGTGGGGGTGTCGAATGAGCCAAATGGGTATCAAAATTTACTTTTTGTTTTTCATTTTGACTTCATTTTGACTACCTCGTAATGCATGAATGTGTGTTTACAATTTTTTGTTCATTTTTTCTTAGTTCAAATTTTTGCACGTGTGAAATATATATCCTTGGAATCTATGCGTTGAGGTAGAACCACACCCATATTTTTCATCAGCATCGGGAGGTTTGCATGGGGTCATGTAAACCTGTTGGTTCACATGGGGTTGTATGAATGGGTCAATTCGTACGGGGTCATGCGAACGTACCTTGGGATGCGTGATGTGGATATTTTGGGTTTTTCTGACTTGTTTGTGTTCTCTCTCTTTTTTTGGATATGTACATGTGAAAATAAAATGGATGGAGTTTATGTACATTATTACTGATTTGGGCATGTGTTTTTGGTAGGTGAAGAAGATATATGCACGCCATCAGCTATGCAAATGTCGAAAGGAGTTGAAGGATGTATTACGGCTAGAGGATGGTGAGTGGTTAAGAGATGTTTGTGTCTATAGGGTTTGTGTTATGCAGGAGGTTCATGTGAACCATGCATATATATCAACATTGTGTGAAAGGTGGGATCCGAATAGGAACACCTTTCATTTTCCAATGGGAGAGATAACATGAATTTGGAGGATATCTATCGGATTTATCAGTTGTTGATAGAAGGCATTACGATGATGATCGTAGATAAGAACTTGAGGGATGGCATTCTAGAGAGGGTGTTTGGACTATGGTGGCAGTGGGTAGATACTAAGGGTGGGGTGGACTAGGCCAAGTACTGGTGTCAATATTATTTATCTAATTACCATGCTATGGTGATTTTTATAGCGAGTCATGTGTTGCTTGATACTTTAGGGTTAGATTCCCCTAAAATATGTTGGGTATCATGTGTGATATGGGGGACAGGAGCAGCGTGTATGCATGGTCACCTGCATTTTTGGCATAGGTGTATAGGGAGCTCCATGGAATGGTGAGGATGGAGAGGATGGACATTAGTGTGAGCCCACTGCTTCAGATTTGGACATGGAAGCATATCATTATTTATGGCCAATAGACTTGTCGTATGAGGAACACACTTTATAGGGGAGATATGTGTCATATGCTATATGATGGAGCATAGATGTGGAGGGCCGAAGGAGTAAGGTGAGGGAGGAAGACTTGATGTTTCATCGAGAGCAGTTGGGTGGCTTGATGGTGAGCTCAGTGAGGTGGAGGCTATGGAGAGGGGCACATGATTAGACTGAGGATGTGGAGCAGTTGGTGCATAACTGATGAGTATGATGGATAGTGGGTAAGTATTCATAGTAGGTGGAGTACTTATAATTTTCTAGCGATAGTTTAGTTTGTGGTAGGGTAGACCAGAGCCACCTATGGTTATTTACAAAGTGGAGGGCAATACAGGGCCTACACCAGTGGTGCCTCCACTAGATCTGACATTAGATGATCCCATTGTGATCTTAGATGTGGACAACACTAGGATGACACTCAATTTTGATGTATGGTGGGTGAGGTAGGTATGGGAGCTAGTGCTCGGGTGGTCAATAGATGGGCAAAGATAGTAAGTGTGTTTCCTGATAGGGGTCTTCCATGTGGGATGAGGGTAGCGTCATTGAGATAGGGGGGAGCATAGTAGGAGAAGTCACCTAAGCTAGAGTAGGAGGATGAGATCGAGGTGGATAGGTTAAGTCGGTATGTGAGGCAAAATCAGAATGGGTATAATCAGTTGGTGAGTGAGTGAGGCATAGGGCCATTGATGGAGGGAGGTGGTGAGTTTGGGGAGGGAACAACCACGGTATAGGAGATTCCCATGATGGATGTGGTGGATGATTCATCAAAGGAGTTACCAATTATGGAGGAGGAGGGGTTTGATGTAAATTTGGGTAGTGATCTGGGTGTAGATAATGAGGTATACCAGTTGTAGGCAGAGGTCAAGAGGCTTAAGGATAAGCTTCTTGACATGAATATGGATTTAGTGAGTGATCATTCACTTTTGGAGGGGGAGGTGCAAGAGCTAGAGGCTAACTTGTGGGCCACCCTAGAGGAGAGAGATGAGTCTAGGGTACAAGCACAATTGGTAGTGGAGCAGGATGAGCTTAGGGTGGAGCAAGACAGTATGAGGGGCGAGCAAGATGCTGCTCAAGGGGAGGTGGTGATTTTGATGGGAGAGCAAGATGCATCCTATAGGGACCAGAATGAGATGATTGAGTCCACAGAGCAACTTTAGGTACTATTAAATGTGGCCAAAGCCAATATTGACGTCGTGAGGGTGATTCATATAGCGAGGGTGGTGGAGCTCGAGCAGACCGTATGGGAGATGCAGCATGCGAGAGAATGGGTTGAGTAGGAGATTGTTGTCCTAGGGGAGGTAGTGCCATAACTAGAGGTAACATGGAGGGAGGTGATGTGGTTATAGGAGGGGAATGAGAGGTTGATGACAACCAACATGAAGGAGGTTTCCAAGAGCATACGGGCAGGGGGTGAGTTATGGTGAGAGGGATACCTATCCTGATATACTATATATCTCTCTCCTTATTGTATCCTCAAGCGTATATGAGCAAGTGGATCATGCCATCAGTTGGTGGGATGGGTCAGTAGGTGGTGGCACCTACGATGTCGTATGCACTAGTGAGGATGTCACCATTAGCATAGGTGGAGGCACCACATGTGGTAGGGACTATGGAGGTGGAGTCATTGCAGGTGGCGATTGGATGGGCTCTAGTGGACGAGAGAAATAGTGAGACTCCTACAGGGTAGCAATCATGATGGGACTGCAAGGGCATAGTGGCTGGCAATTTTGTTATTTTTGTAGGCACTCAGGATGAGCAGATTCTTTTTGTGGTGATGTACTTGTGAGGGTACACTCCTTATTGTATTCGTATGGCAATTTTTATGGTGATGTATGTACATGTACTGATGATGATAGGCCCGTAAGGGCACACACATGTTATTGTAGCCTGATGGCATCAATTTTGATATATATATATATATATATATATATATATATATATATATATATATATATATATATATATATATGTATGTATGTATATGTACATATGATATTCTACGGTCCTTGTGTTTACTTGTATTTGTATGTTTGTTTGTTTTTGTTTATGGTGATGCATGATTAGTGTGGATGTAGTAGTAAATAATTACATATGAATAGAATGGTAATATGCATAAATAAATAGGAAATGACATGATGAAATGACATAAAATGGGAATGCATAGGTTGATAATGTAAAGTATGTAAATGAGTTGCTTAGGGACAACATTTGCATCATTTCAATAGTCAGATGATGTAATCCATTCCCTTTTCCAAGGAAGTTGGATATGAAGGTTGTAGTGAGGAGATTTAAACACTACATTTTGTAAGTAATCAAACCCATTGACTAACTAAGCAAAATTCTTGAACAAGTTCTAGGCTATCTTGGTAAACAAGACCTTAATATTGGATATGTGTGTGTAAAGTGATGTTCATTTTACCATTCTGGAAGAGGGTAGTTTATAACTGTATGGTAACTTAGCTTGTAAGCTAGATCATCAGTAAAGACCTGAGGAATATAGAAATTCAAGTTTTTGGATAGTACTCTTGAGGTGTTGACTTTTGTTTGCCTCTGTATTATGATTCCCTCTCTTTTATCATTATCTTTTCTCTATGTTTTTTTTTTGGTGGGCATTGGCTTTTGTTTTTTGCCCTTTTTATCTTTCTTTTGTAACTTATCCTTTTGTCAATCCTCAAGTTTGAGAGAAATAATATGAATGATATGATGAACAGAGTGATTTTTGCTAATCATTAGTCGACATGCAGTGTAGAAAGTCCTATTTCCAAAATGTAATTAGTGTGTAGGACGTGCTAGTAAATCCAAGAATGAGAGAAAGGTAACCAAGGGAAGTCTAGAAATGTTGTTGAAATATGCCAACTTTGGATGGTGGTTGATTATATAACTATTTATGGGTGAAGCACTCAAAAATTTTCAATAATCCTATCTCCTAAAAATGGGTTTGGGCATCACACTGGTATGCTAGTATGTGTATTTTTAATTCCCCAAGCATGCTATCTACAATGACTATGTATAGATGCATGTGTGGGTGCAAAAAGTGATAATTTATGTACAGGGTTTCCCCAGTATTATAGACAATAGAATGGGACAATATCGTAGGCAAGAGAGTAATGGGTGGAAGAGATAAATAAATAAGGGGAAAGAAAAGAAAGAATAATGAGAAGAGAAGAGAAGAAACCTATCAAAGGTATGTAGCCACTCGAAGTATAACCATACAACATTGATGAGTAACTAGTAGAGAAGAAGATCACAAGAGGAAGAGAGGAAAGAAGAAGAAGAATAAAAGGTATGTAGTTGCTTGAAGTGTGACCATACAAAATTCATTATAGAATAGGGATAGAAGAAGAACAAGGAAGAAAAGAGTGACGTGAAGAAAGTAGAATCGAAAATAAATGCAAGTGTAGTTAATTCCATAAAATATAAAAAATGTTAATGTTGTTGTTTTTGTGTTTTTGTGTTGATTGATTTTTTTTTAATTATAAACATATGTACAAGTGGTGATGAGCTATAATGCCTATAATTAGGTGTAAAATGCTCTTAGATGAAAATGTTAATGGTATTGAGTTCAAAAATACCTTCTAACGTAGCAAGGTGATATGCCTCTGATCCAAAAATTTTCACAACCATGTAAGGGCCTAGCCAATTAGGTGCAAATTTTTCATGGAGATGGCATGGTTGGCTCGTAATTTACTAATTTTCTTTGAGGACTAAGTCTCCAACTTGAAGTTCATGGTGGTGTTCCTTAGAATTGTAGGTACGTTGGAGACGGTCTTGGTAGATGTGGGTATGTTCAATGGCATGAATGTGGTGTTCATCCAACAGGGTCAATTGATGAAGCCGAGCTTGATGGATTGTATCATCATCAATAAATTCTTGCATGGAAACCCATAGTGATGGTATTTCGAGCTCCAAGGGCATGATGGCTTTGACACCATATACAAGGGAAAATGGGGTTGCCATGGTTGGAGTGTGGATACTTGTGCAATATACCCATAATGCTAATGGTATTTAATTGTGCCAGTCACAGTGTGATTATGTAATGGTTTTACGAAGAATGGTGCAAAT
The DNA here is from genome assembly GCA_028583015.1 of Wollemia nobilis. NCBI lineage: Eukaryota > Viridiplantae > Streptophyta > Pinopsida > Araucariales > Araucariaceae > Wollemia > Wollemia nobilis. Next base: position 24,408,193 of record JAQPPZ010016892.1, read on the forward strand.
GGTTTTGTTAGTAGCTTCATCTTGGCCATTACCTTGTGGGTAGTATGGAGTATAAAATCTATGTTGGATGTTTAATTTATCAAATAATGCATGGAAATTATTGTTCTTGAATGGTGTGCCATTTTCAATTATGATCTTAGATGGGATGCCAAAATGACAAATGATGTGTTGAGTGATGAAAGCAACAATTTTGGGGCCAGTCATTTGCACTAATGGGATGACCTCAACCCATTTTATAAAATATTTTGTTGTGGTGATGATGAACTTGTGATTGGCAGATGAGGTAGGTGTGATTTTTCCAATGAGATCCAAACCCCATTGTGATAAGGGCCATATTGATTGAATAGGTTGCAGATCCTGAGAAGGAAAATACGTGAGATTGGCATGATGTTGGTATTTAACACACTTTTTGACATAATCACAACAATCATATTATATTGTGGGATAGTAATAGCCAATTTGTAGAATGCATTTGGTAATGTCCATACCACTGAAGTGTCAACCAAAATTACCATCATGGAACTCTTGGGTGATGCATTGGGCTTCCAAGGTCTAAAGACAACACAATAAAGTACCATCATAAATTCACTTGTAAAGGATATCACCTAGTAATGTATAGCCAATGGCACACAGTTTAAAATCTCATTTGTGAGTATGATTTAGATCGGGTGGTAGAATACCAAGCTTAATGTAATCCTTCACTTGGGAAAACCATGGGTCATGTGGTTCAGCTTCGACGATATTTATGCCATCGTATTGTTGTAAGACTGGGAAATGACATTACCATTCTCCCTTGATTTGATTGAAAATGAGGAGGGAGTCATCATATATGTCCAGTCACTGAATGTGCATTGAGATTGCTTTCTTTAGGCCTAGGATAAGAGCTTCATACTCAGCATTATTATTGGTATAGGGAAAGCCTAATTTGAAATAAAAAGGCAGTGGATCTCCTTGTTGTGTGAAAAATACTATTTTTACATCCCCAACATGTGTACAATGGGAGCCATCAAATAAGAGGGTTAATTCAATGGTTGATTCATGCTCTATTGTCTCTTATACTTTGCTTGCATGAAAGACAGAGTCATATGGAAGTTGTATAAGCAATGGTGCATTGCTTGACAAAGGGGCCTTAGCCAGCTGATCCATAATGACTTGGCCTTTGATGGATTTTTAGCTGATGAATATGAGTCAAATTCCATTAGTAGCAAGATCCATTTGGCCATTCAACTATTATGGTAGCTCTTACCCATCATGTAGCAAAGTGGGTTATCATGGGTAACTATGTAGGTAGTATGGTTAATCATTTAATGTCATAATTTTTTGATGGCAAAAATGATAGCAAGGCAAAGTTTCTCCATGTAAGCATATTGTGTCTCATAATCAATCAATGTGTGACTGATATAGTATACAACTTTTTATTGATCAATTTCATTATTTTGAGCAAGGAGCATGCCCAATGCGATATCAGTAGTGGAAATATATAGGTGGAATGACTGATATGGATGGTGTGGTATGAGGACTGGTGGAGATGTAAGGTATGATTTTATGGTATTAAATGTAGCTTGAAATTTATCATCCCATTTTAATGGGACCCCATTTTGGAGAAGATGATTTAACGACTGACACTTGTCTAAAATTTGGGTGATAAATCACCGTATTGATTGAATTCTTCCTTGCAAGCTACACAGCTATTTGAGGTTCGTAGGGGGAGGCATGTCAAAGATAGCTTGGAATTTAACGGGATCTAATTTGATGCCTTTTTGTAAAATTATGAAACCTAATATTTTGCCAGTGGTAACACCAAAGACACATTTTGAACTTAATCAGATATTATGTTCCAAGAGGCAATCAAATATTTTACACAGATCTTCAAGATGTTGACCACAAATTTTGGATTTGGTGATGAGGTCATCAATGTAGTCTTAAATAGTTTTGTGTATCATGTCATATAAAATGTAGGTCATGGCACATTGGTAAGTTTCCCCAACATTCTTAAGACCAAAAGGCATGATATTGTAACAAAAAGTCCCCCAGGAGATCGTGAAAGAGGTCTTATGTTGATCACCTAGATTGACACAAATTTGATTATAACCTAAAAAACTATCCATGAGTGATAGTATTTCATGTCCGATTGTAGCATCAACCAATGTATCAATATTTGGGAGTGGAAAATTGTCCTTGGGATAAGATTTATTAAGATCCCTAAAATTAGTGCAACTCTGGAAACCCCCCTTGGGTTTTTCGACTGGAACCATGTTTGAAACCCACTCAGGTTAATCGATAGGCTATATGAAATCCATATCGAGGAGTTTTTGTAAATCCTCTTTGAAAATAAGGGCAATGGTGGGGTGCATGTGGCACAAATTTTGTCAGACAGGTTTGGCATTGTCATATAGGACAAGGTTGTGCATCACTAACGATGGGTCAAGGCCAGGAATATACATGTAGAACCAAGCAAATACCTTAATGTAGTACCTGAGGAAATTGGTATAAAGGACACATTCTTCTTCGAATAGGCTAGCAGTTATGTAAAATATATGAGGATGTGTCAGATCATTGCTAATGTCAACTTCAATAGTGTCCTCAATGAGCATGTGATAACCATCATGAAGTTGTGTGGGTGTGGGAATGAGGTGAAGGTCATCTATGGACTTAGAAAGTTGGAATTCATCATATAGATAAATATTTGTATGATTAATCCATGGGTGATGGGGTGGATTGGACGAAAAAAGTGCATTTGTGGATTGCAATATGTGTGGTGTTGTAAGGAATTCGGTGGTGGTGGCGGTGTCATATATTTCATAAAAATAAACAAAAGCAATGATGGAAGGTGGAATGTAATTGGGATGGTTTGGATATTGTAGCTGAGCATACAAGTCAACAAAGATCATGTTGACCAAGGCACTAGATAATATGGAGTAGGTGATGAAGGTTATGATGAATCATATGAGGATAATAATGTATCTAAAAAAGGTTGGTGATGACTTGGTTTTAACGCCATAGGTGGTGAAGGGGAATAATAACATTGGCCACGAGGTGGAGATAGTTCTTGAATGGGAAAAAATAGAATAGTGGGTGGGGGTGAGGAAGGTAGATCGTCAGGAAAGGGTAAGTCGATGGGCAAAGGTGAGTTGACAAGAAAAGGTAGATCAAGTGATAAGGTGGTGAAATGGTGAGCAAGGTTTTCAACTTCTTGCATAGAAAGAGGCTTATGTGGTGGGGATGATGGAAAGAATGCATATGGAATATCGATTATGGAATGAAGGAAAGAACTATTTATTGGTAAATTGAGCTCAAATTCCTTATTAAATAGAAGGTCAACAAGATCAAGATCCTTATGTTGTAACTCATGCTCAAGGGTACTGATTGTCAGAATATGGTAACAAAATATTGATCGGTTGGTAGGTTTACGCTAGGGAGGATTGATATGGGTGAGACACCCATGTTCATATATTCCTAAACCATAACAATGTCAGTTATACATACATAGATAATACCAGGCAAAATTAGGATTTGACATGTGGTCAAGGTTATCACAAAATATTGTTTGTGGTGATGGAGGTGTTGTAGGTTCTACGGATGAATCAATTCCCCCATATATAGATTTTGTACAATTATTGGGAGAATCAATAAGAACCACTATCTCAATAGTTAAGGGCACATAATTAGGTTGGGCAAAGTCATGGGTGGATTGGATGTTGTATGGAAGAACCTGATCATTGATTATGTTATACTCACCAAGACCTGGTGTGGTCATGAGTATAGAAACATGAGGAGGGGGTGTACGCTCGAGTTGAGGGGAGGACCCCCCTTGACGATAGAAAGGATGGTAGAACATATGGGGTAGGATTGGTGGGTGAAGAGGATGAAGTGGGAGAATTTTATTGAGCCAAATGGTCATCAAGGTTGGTGACGCACTGTGTCCACTCGTAGCACTCAGAAGGTTTCCCAGTGATGGGATTATTGGCATGGGTGACTTGAGATGTGGGGATATAAGCTATGGTAGGTGAACTGGAGATTACTGGTGTCCACGTGGATTGGGGAACAAAGTGGTAAAGATATGAAGCGGGTGTGGGGAGAAGGGGTGGATTGTTGGATGAATATGGGACAGAAGGTATAGCAAAAAAGGTGAATAGTCAAAGTGGTGTGAAAGGTGAAGAAGAGTGATGAAAGAATATGGGAATAACTAGGGCACTAGGAGGTGTATGTGGATTTGAAGAGTTTTATGCAATGTTGCTCAGATCATATGAAGGATGTGGTTGTGAAGATGACAGATAGGTATTGTCGAGAGACCGGCATGGTGTAGGGGCAAATTGCATGGATGATAAGGGTGGACCTGATGGAAGGATGATAATATTATAGAATTCAAATGGATCATTGTAAGTGGGTATGGAGTGGACCAAGCCATTATGGAAATATTTGATACAATTATGGAGTGTGGAAGGGACGCATTACATATCTCGAATCTGAGGGTATCCCAAAAGGATGTTATACTGCATCTCACCTTCGATAACATGGAAGAGAGTGGAAATGGTTTTGGCACCAGCCTTGATGGGAAGGATAATGGTGCCAAGGGTGGGATGCATGGAGCCATCAAAATCTTGAAGTTCCATGTATGGAGTGGCTATATAGTAAGGAGAAAGTCAAATGTGGCCAAGGGCGATAGTAGAAATGATGCTGATGGATGAGCCAGTATCAATGAGAACACGCTTATAGGTGACGGTGTTGATGGATAATTAGATATGTAATGTGGGATTTGCTCCCTCGTCTATAACTTCTATAATTTCATGGTCATGGAAGGTAATATAAGGTTGTAATAATCTTTGGATATTGCCCAAAAAGTTGTAAAATGCATTTGTATCATGAGTCTCGAGATTGAGAGAGTAAAGGATAGAATCGAGGGCTTTGTGGTGAGGTTGGGACTACTACAAGAGTTCATATATGGATAACCTTGTAGGTGTTGTGTAGAGTTGATGGGAAATAATACCATGGATGGTGATGAAATTCCATGGTAGATATGGAGGAATTGGTGGGATAACGATGAAGTTATAGCAGGTGGTTTTTGGGGCATGGAGGGCTGCTAAGCAGTTGCAAGGGATGGATAGCATTGATTATGGGTTACAATATTAATCATACCCATGAATCCCTACTAGGAAGGACCTTGATTGACATGGTTGACTTGTCATGGATCAGTTTGAGGTGGATTACCCCCATGTTCGAGTAATTGATTCTAGTATATCTCCAAGTTTTGATTTTGTGGTGTAAGGGAATTTGAGACTTGAATAGTACCTTGATCGATAAGGTCTTGCATTGTATGGCAAAAAATACGGTATGATTCAAGAGTGTGACCATGTTGTCGATGGAAGTCACAAAAATATTGCATATTTTGATCTCGTGGGAGGGGATGGTTTGGATCAAGAGGTTGGGTGTTTGGAAAATTGATGAAAATTCCTTCATGTAATCTGCAAAATAAAGCCAACATAGGCTTAGATAGGGGCATCTAATTGTGTGGAGGGTGAGGTGGTTGTGGGTTGTGACCTTGGTATGGATTAGACTATGGTGGATTATTACCTATATATGGTGGAAAGTAGTGGAGGATTGACTTGGCATGTGGTTTGAGGTGATCGCGAAGGCATGGGTTGAGGTGTTTGAGCGGATGCCACTTGTGGTGGTGGGTATGGAGAATTTAGGAGTACCTGATTGATTTGAGGTGGTCTAGTAGTTGGTGGTACATATGGAGGGTGATTGTAGTGGTAGTTGGTGGGGTATGATGTTTTTTTATGAATTTTGATTTTTCTCAAGTAGACCTTGATGTCCTCGATAACCTTGGCTTGGGAAATAGCTTCCTCAAATGTCTGACTCTGATGAATCTAAAATGTCTGGGAGATTTTTTTATGACAACTCTTGGCAAAGAGTTTGACGAGCTCTAAATGTGGGAGAGGGAAGGCAAGATCATGAATGACCACTCTCCAATGGGTGATAAAATCAGTAATAGGCCCGTCATCATACTAGTGTAAAGCATAGACATCATATAAGGTAAGATTGGTTTTTATGTTGATCAAGAAGTGTTCAAGAAATAGATTGGTCAATTGCTTGAATGTGAATAAACTGTAATGAGGTAAATGGTTGTACCAATATAATTCTTTTCCCCCAAGCGAAAGTGTAAATATGTGAAGCATAATGGGATCACTACCATATAGTTGGTACCAAGAAAAATGATAATTATTGAGGTGCTCTATAGGATCTTCCTTACTTTTAAATTTTTCAAATTTAGGGATCTCAAATCTATAAGGACATGGACGTATAGGTACATAAGGGTGAATTTTTTCATTGCACAACTCGTCATATGTGGGTGTAGCGACCCTGGGGAAGCGACGCACCGTCCACTACTCTATTTGTGAATATTATTTGATTTATTTATACTTAATCATGCATTAAATAAAATATGTGAAAAAAATGCAACCGAGATACAAATAAATGAATGAATAATGCTCTTTATTTCTTTTCTCAATTTTGGTTACATATAGATCCCTCTAAGGGATTCCCTTCATTTGATACAAATTTTACAAAACAGAGTAGAAGATGCGTGGTATCCCCTTGCAAGAGGTGATTCACTCTCGTCGGCTTCCTGATGATGCACATAGAACTGTATAAGGGCTTACATATACCTCCTTCTCTAGGTCTAGTCCTAAAGGTATCCTCTTGCTTTCATGTGTTGATAACCTATCCAGTAAACCTATGGTCCTGCAAGAATGAAAACAATAGCAAACGCTCAACTGTCAGAGATTTCCTCCTTAGATGAGGTTGTTAGCAAATACCCTAATGATAAATAGGAATATTCTCAATGAAAATAGAAAAAAATTCTATGAATGCAATAAATTAGATCTATGCTAATGGCATGAAAACATGTAATAAGCTAAATGAAATAAACTAATGCTAATGACCCTAGACTAGGCTTGTGGGCCACTATCCGTAATAGTGGTTGCTAAGATGAAAACCTATCTCTATTGCTCCAAGGCTATGGATCTAGGATTATTTTTAAAGTTGAAATGGTTGTCGTTTATGCCTGATGTTAAATATTCTGCAAATGGTAACCTCTCATTCGGCCAGCACTTCATTGCTCCTAAAAGGTGCTCCAATTTGCCCTCTGATCTAACAGGGCTTTGCCACAAGAAAATATCTCCAAGTCTCAAAAATATCTCCTTAGTTGTATATTTGCAAAAATTTCTCTCCTTGGTGCTCTTATATTTGCACCTTATAATGGCTTTGAAGCTCTAGGTCAATGTCCAACCCTAGTACTGAATTCTGCATACACACTAGATGTCAGCATAAGAAGTTTAATCTTTTATCTACTATTGAGGGCTAGTTAACTGATGTCTAAATCTAGACTTGAGTCTCTCATGTTGACTGGCTATGAGGAGGAATGCAAAGTTATCCCCACTTGGCCTTATTGCATGTAAACTGCTACTTCCACACGATATTAGGCTAATTTGATGGCAAGTTATTTTTTAGGGCTTAGCCACTGTTGTCTATAGTGGCTAGTGATTTGCCACTTTGAGCTTCAGCGACCAGGATCTAGTCACTTTGGTTCATAGCGGTAAGGCTTGGATGGGCTAAAACTACCCCAAAATGAGTGATGAAAACCACTTTTGGTTCTTGGAAGGTTCGAAGGTTTAGTCACATGGTCTATGAATGCCCATATGAGTAGTTATCCTAAACATGACATGTTTTAGGTGTCTACATATGCCCCTTTTTGGGATGCACTATGTGGAAAAGATACAACACAGAGAAAAAACAAATATTGCTATGTTTTTAGGGTGTATGATGATCATTGGTCTAATAAACACTGGATAGCCCAACCATGCAAGATGGTGTGCATCCTTGAATCATTGCTTCAACCTAATTGAAGGCTTAATTCTATAAGAAGATTGCACATGTTTACTTACACTCATTCCTCAAATGTAATTGGGTAGCTTATATCACTACAATAGAATTGACCAGAGGAGAGCTACAAATTGGCATGTTATATTTTGCTTATAATCCCAGTAAATAGGGAAGTTATGTGATAGTTTCTTGCAATGATTCTTACTACGAATGTGATCTTGATATGATTGAGTGATATTTGGTTGACTTTGATTATGATTGTTTAAATATTTGAACTACCCTTCTCACACAACGCATTGGTGAGGTAAGGGAAATTAACTAAGCGACAAGTTGCTTCACCAATGTGCCTGGTTTGGCTCCTTTCTAGTGTTTGTATTTTTTAATGAACAATCCCCCATCCAAGTGTGACTTCAACTATTTTTGATAATTAGTCATCCCTATCTTGGGGAGCATTCTAGACATAGATAGCCTTCTTAGGGAGTTAGGATGAGCGATTCTATTTAGGCTTGTATTGAATCACTTGGCTCAATGTTGTAATGTCACAAAGGAATTAATATGATTCCATCGCACCCATGGAGTAGTCTGACCATATTGGTATTTTTTAGGATTGAGGGGGTGCATCATAGTTCCAATATGATAAGTTCACTCCAAGTAGCCCTATGGTAACTCACTCATATCATAGAATTGCATGCAGTGCAAATCATTGCAACCACTAAGTTGATAGAGTAAGTAACTAGATATGAGGCTTACTTGAGATTTTATTTTTATATGATTTTTTTGTCATTTTGATCATTATGATGTTTATGAATCATCACAATGTGCTTATTTGATTTCTTTCTGCTATTCCTATTGGAAGGAATTTTATTGTATTTGCTTGTGCTATTGGCCGTTGTCAGATCCAATGATCCCAAAATACCTATTTGTGGCCACTCTCAATCTCATCAACCAAGAATTACGGTTCACTGATGATAGCAGTGGTTGAGGCTTAACTTGGGAAATATAAAAATAGCCTAGGGTTTTGACTTTTCACTTTCTCTATCTATCAATTTGCTTTTCAGAGCTCTGGAGTGAAAGTGACTTCTTGTGACTTGGAGAGCTCATCGATGGTGACCATGGCTGCACGAGGTGAGGTGTCTATGAGTGGAGGAGCCAAAGCTTCTTGAGTACTCTTAGAAACCCTAACCTTGATCATTTATCAGTAAAATTGAACCATACTAAGTAATCGGTGAACGAACCTCACTGAACTTGCTGGCAACAAACCAAACCTGTAGATAAGCTTAGTTTAAGATTTTTTTGGTGGGCTTGCCTCCCTTTTTTACTATGTTTGCAATTTTTTGGATGTTTCTAGCCTAGGGCATATGCATTTGTCACATCACCCATTGGCCACTACCGCATAGAGTGACTATTTCATCCCGCGACTTGGCCGCTATCGATGGAAGCAGTTGGTTCAAAACTCAACAATCAAAATTCTGATCGTTGGGATTTAGCCGCTGCCAGCCCCGGTGGCTGATTTTTGGTCATTGTAGATGAGAGTGACCAGGAAAACTTGGGCAATTTTTTTTATTTTTTTGTATTTTGAGTTGATTAATTGATTTTTTGAGTTTTTGAGTTGCTCTTCTAAAATTTATTACATGATTAGGTACATTTATTCCTGTTTCACTTAGACTTAGGATCATCTATAATTATTTGCATTGTTTTCCATGTTATATTGTGTGTTATTCCTTAGATGCATTGTATTTATGCTTTGATTTTTATATTTAGATTCTTTCTCCTTAGGCTCAGGACCCAAATATCTTGCTTGACCTCCTACCACATTTGGTTGATATAAACTAGGCATGGTTTAATGCCCATAGATTACAGTATGTGACTAATATGCCGCAAATTATATTAGATAAAGCCTACCTCATGGCCTTGGCTCACTGATGTGATTCTAGGACTAATACCTTTCACCTTCCTACTGGTGATATGACTATCACATCATAGGATGTATACAGGATCTTTCGAATTCCTTTTGATGGAGTGGCCATTATTTTTTTGGTCACTAAGGATCATGAGGTAGTCTTTGCTCGAGTGTTCAGGGGGAATGCTATGGCTACTCTTAAGGACACCAAATATGGTGGTGTGTCCATTATGTGATGGTATGCGATGTTGTTGATGGTCGTCAGCAACATACTTCTTCCATACTACTCATATTTGAGGTTCCCTTGGAACCTCCTTACAATGGTTCAAGATTTGGTGGATAGTGAGGACCCTATCATCTATGCATGGGGGAGTGCCTTGCTAGCATAGTGCTATAATGACTTGTATGGCATCTGTTGATTGGGTCATTCCAGCATTACTTACATCTTTCTCTTGCATATATGTGGATGGGAGCATATCCATGTAGATCATCCCAAAGAGCTTCCCATAGAGATCATCGAGATTGATGATTCGATGTAATTCTATGCCACCAGATGGGCTCAAGAGCATGATAAGTGCAAGATACACCCTTATGTTGGGGAAGTTACCCATTACATTACTTCTTTAACTGGGTTGAATGCCTAAGATATCATATGGCACCCATATCATGACTACCCGACCTGGGATGATCCAGCCAGATTTACTGCTAGGGCATGACAGGAGCAGTGGATCATTGGCTACAAGGGAATCATCAAAGAGTATTTCTTCTACTCTCACATCCTTCATTAGTATGGATTGCAATAGGATGTGCCTCTTGTACCAATTCTGTATAGGTGCATTATAGCAAAGAGAGACCTTCGTCCACCCCTCATCATAGAGCTTACCGATGATGAGGATGCCCTAGTAGTTAATGCAGGTGTTGATGGGGTAGTCATATATTATTTCACATAGTAGTGGGGGGATATGTTATGGCATGGTGATGGTATCCTGGGCTACAAGGATGACAACAGTGATGGAGGCATAGATCCAGTAGTACGAAGAGTTTGAGCTAGGATCGAGGGATGGGGCCAGCTGATAGAGCAGGCAATAGTGGAGGAGTGGGAGGCTCCTAAGGAGGAGGAGGAGTTAGATCCTGAGGAGATATATTTTCCTCTTAGGATGTAGCTACATGAGGTAGAGGTTGAGCTCCAATCTACCAAGATCTAGGTATAGTGGAAAGATGCCACCATATCACAGTGAGATGCTACTATAGCATAGTTCACGACATAGATACAAGCATTGCAGTATACTATCAAGAGTGGTGCTACCAGGATGTAGGTTATGGTTGTTCCTTATGTAGAGGTTGAGCTTTAGTCATCCAATATCAAGCTATAGGATTGGGATGCCACTATAGCACAACTCATAGTGCAAATACAGGTTTTATAGGCTACTACCGAGAGTGTTGCTATTTGGATGTAGGTTTTTGCTGCTCCTCCTATATGAAAATGTCATACAAGGGTGGATCTAGGGGTATAGACAGGCATTTATAGGGCTTATTGGATGAGTGTGATGCATAGATATATAATGATGTAGGTTATATATCCACTCTCCTACGATATATTAGGAGGCTAGGAGCCATTCCTAGGTAGAGGCTAGGTGTAAGTGGATCATAGGTTATCAGACACTCTACCTCATGTTAGTCTTTAGTCAAACCAAGCCAAAGGACTCAATCCCATGCAAAGATACCAGTGGCTTCACATAATTCTACTCGAGATCCATCCATAGGGTACGGTGACCCAGGGGGCACAAGCTTGGTTTGATTCATGATGTTCTTTAGCTTTTATTTTTGAGGTCAGTTGACCTATATGACTGTAGCCCATGGGCATTTTGTACATCTATGCATTTGATCCACACATTTATATATGAGATATTTACATTATGATTCATTATGTGTATCTTTTATTGCTCATTTTTTTGTTTTATTTATGTGATGTAATGATGGTGTTATGATGAGTTGATGTATATGTTAGTTGATAGGTGATATTCATAATGATATCGATGTTTAGATGGATTCTTATGTAGATGCTTATATGATCTGATTATTGTGAAATGATGTGATGTATCATGATTTGCCTTAATGATGGATTTATGATTGTGTGCATAGATGGATTATGATGCATGCATATATGTATTCTTATGGGGCTTTACGTGTTTTTATTATGGCTACATGATGCAGGGAATATGGATATTGCCTACATGAATTGATTATTGCTTTATGATGCAATGCATATGGATGCAATGATGTGACATTAGATGTAAATGTATGAGTTATGGACTATGTATTTTTGGATGCAATGTTATTGTTAAATGCATCTATAATTTTTTGCTTTAGTTTGTATGCATTCGACTTGTGTTATGTTATGGTAAATGCAATGTGTAATGCATTATCTATATGGTGCTTGCTCTAATGTGAATGAACCTATATGCTTTAGTCACTTAAAACATAAGGAATACATATGTTATGAATTTAAAAATATAATGGCCAACACCACAAAAAGTATATTAGTTATGAATTTAAATAATCACTCTTATCACAAGAATTAATTATTTTATCATCCATATGTGAAATGCAATGGTGTGGAATGTATGTATTTTCTTGATAAGCTTTAGCAATTTAAAATATTCAAAATAGTCAGTGGCCATGTAAATATCATTTCTAACATCTATCCGGTATCTAACCTACTCTGTTAACACCTTTTAATTCACCAAACCTTACAAAGAAAAATTTATGATGTGATTTGTTGCTATGAGGAAGTCTTGAGGTTTTTCCCGAGACTCAAACACTCTAGTTACCCTATCAACAGTTGCATACTGACCATACAAAACTTTAGAAAAGAGCAAGGCTTTTATCATGCAACTAGATATTCATTATCCCTATGTGTGCAAATGAATATATTTAGATAGAACTCAAGCATTTCCTTCGATGTCAAGCAGGATTCTTTCATCCCATTACTAAGATCGGGGATCCTCAATTGTACATCTGATATTGTGTTGGACTTAGTTGGACTATACCACTAGGTAGTATTGTGTTACCTAAAGCTAGCTCATCCACATGCAAATATTGGTCTACACAAATGCAAGATGCTATTTTGATAGACATATCATCATGCGTAAGGACACCACCATTGCAAAGCTAGTTGTACACCAAACCTGTAATGGAGATCTTATTCCAGTTTTATACAATGCTAAGAATTCCAGGGATTCAAGCTCCATTCCCTTATTTTCTTAATATTATTTGGGATACTTGCTCATGCTTAGTGATGAAAATCACTATTTATTTTTTATCGATTTTTCTCTTGAGCAAGGGACTTATGTAGGTATGCTAATCACTTGTTTATTTTTCTTTTGAATTTTTCTTGACTCTAGGATTTTACTTTTTTTAATGAAAGCAAGGGATTTAACTAGGTAAGGTGGAACTTGTCCTTTTGCCAATTGTCAACACCTTTGAACCGGTCGCACAAGAGGATAAGCAAGGAAGACCTTTTTTGCTTAAGGTAACCTAGACCACTTTTGTAGGTTTTATCTTTCCCTTGTACCAACTAGGATTTTATTGTTTTTAATTAGTGATGGGATTATGAAGTATGCTATGCACTGTCACCACTAGAACTTACCCTCTACTAATCTAGATAGATTTCCACAAAAGCTGATAAGACCACTAGATATGGTTGAATGCCTGGAAAACCTTAGCCTATTCCTTATAGCAACAAGAAGCGGTTGTGTTGAGAAATATAGTTACACACATGGATGGAGTGAAGATGGATTTGAGTATGTGATACAAACTGTGGCATCATTTGCAATATTGTGATCATAACCTATGCAAATGCAATGGATGGGGATGTTCAATGCAATGCAACTATATGGATGAAGGTGTAAGATGCAAATGTTTTTGTATTTTTAATTTTTGCATTGTTTTTGTATTTTTGATTATTATGTATTATTTTTGTACTTTTGATTATTTTGACCAAAGGGCTTATTGTACCTTTGGGGCTTTTAGGGTTTGACCAAGTGACAAATAGATACCCTTGGAGCATTTTTATTGACTTTGACCAAGCAGCTTAGATACCCTTGGAGCATTTTGATTGACTTTGACCAAGCGGTTTGGATACCCTTGGAGCATTTTGATTGAGGTGACCAAGCGGTATGAAGATACCCCAGGAGAATTTTTTATTGATTTTGACCAAACGGCTTAAATATACCCTTGGAGCATTTTGATTCATAATTTTGACCAAGCAGTCTAAAGATACCTATTGAGTGGCATTTTCACCCAGTTGTGAAAGTACACTCTCCTTTAGGATTTGGGTTCCAAATCCCCTCTTGCAAAGAAGTTAAATAAACAACTTCTCCAAGGTCTCTGTTGTATTAGCATTTACATATGTGTATTAGTAATCTCAAATATAAGATATTCAATTTGAATGCTTGGAACACCTTAGTGATTGCAAGTAACTATAAACAAGGGGCAATCTTGGTTTATTTCATCGTGAAACTTTAGTGATTGTTCATTGTTTTTTTTGGATTTTGAATTTTTTTAAATGTTTATTTTTAATGCCTAAAAATAAGTTAAAATTTTTAGAAAAAATAAAATGTAGAAATGAAAATGAAATGCAAAAAATTGAAAATAAAATGCACTCAGTATGATGCTATCCTGTTCTGACAAAACCGAAGATGTGAGGTCTCCGTACATGCAACCTAACCTATTGGACTTGCAAAACAAGCACAATCCCCATAGGCTAAGTGCTGGTTCCTAGGGTACAAAATAAAATTCAGATTTCAAATATTCGCCTAATGTAACCCAAAGAAATGGCATCAACATTATCTATAAATTTGAAATCTGAAAAGATGAAAGAATAAACATTAAATCCATAGCATGTAAAGAGAATATCCTTATTTCTTGCCCACAAGATGCAAATTTTTGAACACTTCTACATTAAAAATGTGTCATTTTACAATAAAAATTTTTTTGATTTTCCCAAACCAGACCATGGAAGAAAAACGACTCAAACAGGCCCAGAATAGCCTTATCGCCTTCAAGTCTACAACTCTTCTCGCCGTAATTTCCAACCCATGTCCATGAAGAAGAAAAACCATTCTACGAAAGAAAAATAGCCCAACTAGGTCCAGAATGGCTATCTCGCCTTCAAACCTACAACGATACTTGCAGCCTTTTTCCCCCCTTTTTGGCCTCTTTGAATGGCATATTTAAACTTGTGAAAACATTGTTTCTCTTTCCCTGACGGTTCGTTTCATTTGCCGATGGCTATTCGCTTCACCTTCCCTGACTATTCATTTCACCTGCCCTTGTATGCGTGTGCTTTGCTTTCCATTTTGTGGCCTTTTGCTATGTTTTCTCCATATGGGCTTGCGTTCGTTTCCCTCTATGTGTAATGACCATCTTAAATGATTTCAAATCATTAAAGATTCCTTATGTAACGCTTTGTCTTCTTCATTAGATTTTTTCCTTATGTCCATGTCACTATGCAGGTCTGTTACCTTGGCAAAAATGGAACATGTCACGATATCGCGATGCTCCTTGTTTCTTTGCTTGCCTGCCCTTTTTGAATCGCAAAAATGTAACATTTCGCAATATCGTGACACTTTTGGCCCCTTCCATTTTTTGTTGCTTTTAGCCATGAAAATGTAACATGTCGCGATATCGCGACACTTTTGGCCCCTTCCATCTTTCTCTTTGCTTTGAATCGTAAAAATGCAACATGTCACGATATCGCGACACTTTTTCCTTCTGGCCATGAAAATGCAACATGTCGTAATATCACGACACTTTTTGTATTTGGCCACAAAAATGCAACATGTCATGATATCACGACACTTTTCTTTCTTGTTCTTTCTTTCCTCGTTTGGTCACGAAAATGCAACATGTCACGATATCACGACACTTTTATTTCTTCTTCTTTCTTTTCTCATTTGGTCATGAAAATGCAACATGTCATGATATCGCGACACTTTTCTTTCTTTTATTTTCCTTTTATTTGGGCCACGACAGTGTAACATGTCATGATATCATGACATTTTTTCTTTTTTGGCCACGATGATGCAACATGTCGCGATATCACGATGCTTTTTCTTTTTGGGCAGTGATGGTCAACATGTCACGATATCGCGACACTTTTTCTTTTTGGGCCATGATGGTGCAACATGTCACGATATCGTGACACTTTTCCCTGTTTGGCCGTGACAACGCAACATCTCGCGATATCATGACACTTTTTATTTTTGATCCGCGATGGTGCAACATGTCGCGATATCGTGACACTTTTTCTTTTTGGGCTGCGATGGTGCAACATGTCGCGATATCGCGACACTTTTCCTCCTTGTTGTATTTTGCTTTTTTCCTTGATCTTTAGCTTATGGGCCACTTCGGTCTTCTTGGAACACATGCAAAAAAGGTGGTCCCCAATTTTGGGGTATGTTGTGGATCAGCCACAACAAATGGTGACTCTACTGGGAAATGCTCCTAAGCATTTCGGTGAGAACTCAACCTGAAAAACACACAGACTCAAATACAAGCGTTAGCAAATATCCCAAGAATGAAACTAGACGAGAAATACATGAAACATTAGAATTATTAAGCATCAGCTCGGTGTGTGCAATGTGCTTCATTCCCTATCATTTGAAATTGATCAACATTCCATTGTCAGTTTCACTTATGATTCATACGTAAGGCTATGAATGATTTGTGCAGGATTTGATGTATGATGAAGATGCTAGAGATATAACAACCTGCTTTGCAAAGGCTCAAAATTTCTAGCATCATGAACAAACATCTTAAAACTTTCAAACCCTCTTAGGACAAAACATATCTATACTTAATTAATTTACTAGATCCCAAAGTTGGTTATGTGTCACCACCATCTTGAACTCATGTGCAGGTGTAAATGAAATCAGAGCTTTGGGGAATAGGATTCCCAACCTAAACAAGATGGGAATTTAATCCTAGCCTTACTACTCTGATTTGGATTTCATTACCTCATCTTGAACAAAATGATTTAATCTGTTATGGATAAAAATGTCAGGCTAGCCTATCCGTTTGAGCAGTTAGTGGTCTTGCTTTTAGACAAGACATGTTTCCACGCATGAGCATACTCCACTGCAAGCCAGGCGTCTATAGCCCCGGTGGAGATTAACCCCATAATCCATGATTTGGCTCTACTTTGATTTCTTGGACCTTGGGGATGACTACCCATCCTTGCAAGGGACATGTAGTACGATCCTTCCAATCCAATATTAATAAAGAAATGAAAAATATTTTCTTTTGACTTTCAAGTTTTTGAGTGGGCAAAATAGAATATTTGGGGAATCGAATTCTCAACCTAAGCGAGATGAGAATTAGACCATATCCTTACTACTCCATGAAGGTCAAATCAGAGCTTTTGGGAATTGGATCCTCAACCTAAGTTTGATGAGGATTTAACCCTATCCTTACTACTCTATTTTTAGGCTTTAAACTATGGGAGTGGTGAAAACCACTGTTTTAAGGATTATGCTACATAATAGGATAGACACAAAATACTCCTTTCGCCTCACCTTTTCTTCCAAGTATGTTTTTGACCATTTTTCTCAAGATCCTTTTTAATACGTGTAGAACGTGCTTGGTTCAAGATAGTTCGGGCATTAGTTCCCAACCTTAGGATCCTTTTAATATATGTTATGTAATAACCTTAAGAGGATTCGACACCTTTTAAATGATTGCACATGAAATGAAGATGCAACTGAGATGGAATGTATATGCAATGTGGAATGTACATGAGATACGAATGCATTGCTCCTTTTGAAATGCGGATGAAGTATACCACCTACTTTGCCATAATTTATAAAATTGAAAACTTCCTGCATCATAAGTTCCAAAAGATATTCTTTAATGTGTTTGCAAAATTCGTGGAGCTTTCAGCAATACAATTTCGATGTTTCATATTCTCCTAGTCTTAGTCAACATTCATAAGGACCTAAATTAACAAACCAAAGATGTCCAAAGGACCAACACACAAAACTTAAAATTAAAATGATATCTAATCCAAAACCAAAACACGAAAACCAAAAATATATACAATACAATATAAGATGATGCAAAAATTTGGATTATCATTTTCCTGGATCCCAAACCTGATTAGAGCATTCCAAAAGACATATAATATGATACACATGTCGAATGTGGAAGGAATCAAACGAAAACAAGATTAGAAAAAACAATGCAACCAACTTCAACTTTCCTCTCTCACCCCACCAATTAGATTTAGTTCCATTAGTATTCTCATAGGTGAGATTCAAATTACCATATTGATTAGACAATGGTTGATTTTCAATTCTTTCTTGTCTATTATTTAAGGTGCAAATTTCATAATCCCATTCATGATTTAGAACTAGGCTTTCTTTATTCAAAATGAAATTTTGTAAGCAAGAGCCTATTTCTAAAAATTTCAAGGCTAATTCATTTTCCATGTTCTTAGGCCAATCAAAATTGTGCAACAATTTACAAGTATCTAGGATATTTACTAAATGGGGATCATTAAGAGTTTTTATCCTAGATTCAAGAATTAATTGTTGATGAATTTGATTTAGCAATTTAAGTGCATCAAGCTCCTTTTAATTCATTAAAGTAATGTTATCAAAGGTGTGGTTAGAAATTAATCCTTGTTCTTCATTCACCTTCAATGGAATTTCATCATAAATATCATTTGAATTATACAAATCTTCACCAAAATCTTGGATGTTTGAACACAAAGGTTTAGATTTTACCTTTTTCACATTTTCATTTACCAAGATTTGGTGAGGATTTGCAATTCCCTCTTTTACCTCCTAGTCTTCATATTATTCATTGATTATTTTTTCATCAAACATACCAAAATTGGGCACCCAATTAAAAACATGCCCATCCTTTTCAACCCTCAAATATTCTTGGTTTAAGTGTATGTCAAGTGACTCATCTTCATGATCAATTGCTTTCGTTGTTTCCAATAGATCAACCACTTTGTCATTTAATTCCAATTCTTTGTTAACTATCCATGGTATCTCTTCCAAAACATCCTCAAATTGTATAGGAGTTGTACTATCTTCCTTTGAGTAGGTGATTATGTTGTCCTGTATATCAATTGGCACACAAGTTTCATTAGCAGTTTTGGAGTGAGTGTAGTCTTCCCACTTCTTCCACAAATCATAGTAGTCATCCTCCAAGTTCAAGTTGTGATGTTCAACTACTTCTTCAACATCTTCCAATTCATCAATGTGCTTCTCATCAAATTCACCTTCACCTTCCTTAGATGGTTCAATTATTTCCAAAAGTGGGTCATTTTTTGAATTCCAATTTATAAGGCTATCATAGTCCAACTTTGTAACCCATGATTCAATTTTATCACAATTTGGAAGGTGTGGATCCTCTTGGTCATCACTCTCTTGACGATATAGAGTTTCCACTGCAAAAATGTTGTCCTCCCCTTGTTGATGTTGGTATGGACCCTTATTTGGCACAAGTTCCAAATCATCCACTTGAGCTTGGAGACAATGGGTATACATAGCAATTTTGGGACAATTCCTTTCATTATGCTCCTTTGTATTATGCAATCTACACCCCTTTTCCCATGCAAAATCAAAAATATTAAGAATGGAACTAGAGTGACTTGGTCCTACATAAGTATCTATCTGATTAGAAATAGGGGAAGGCACACCCCCATTTTTTGGCCTCGTACTCCATTGTATCCCTCTATTGTTGAAATTTCAATTTGGGTGAGGGGCATGAGATTCATACTTCTATTTTTTAACCAAATCATTACTCAATTTGTGAACCATCTTTTTGAGTTCTTCAACCTCTAAATAAATATATTTTGGTTGAGCTATGGTATTGCTAGTTCCAATAGGATTTTAGTAATTGGTGAGATCTTGACTTAACATTTGAGTTGGATTTTGAGCCACTTGATTTGCATAGGGATTCACACTTTGAATTGGGATTGGACTAGGTGCGTAAGCAGGTGTTTATGAATATGGTTGTTGATAAGGCAAAACATTTATGCCTGATATTTACAGTGCCATAATCTGATTCATCATAGGAGCTTGACCATATGGACCATATTGTCCTACCATAGGCATCTGGGAAAACCCATAACTTTGTGTTGTAATTTGTTGTTCAATGGTCATAGCTTCATTGTAGGCTAGAGCAAGCGTGGTAACTTGAGGATTTCACCTTGCAAATAGTATCGTCATAGGATCCAATGCCCCAAAATATATTTGCAAAGCTACTGCGGGATCAATGGCAAAATGTCGAATTGCTCTATTATAGCACTTCTGAAATCTCTGATTAAAAGTTTGGATTGGCTCACCCTGGCATCTTTTGCATTTAATGAATTGATTATAGATAATTGTGGGATCTAATGGTGACCTAAATTGGTTGACAAAAGCATTCTCCATTTGTGTCCATGATGTAATGGAACCAATAGGTAAGAAAATATACCATTCGTAAGCCACTTGGTCGAGGTTCATGGGGAAGAGTCTACAAGACACATCTTCATGTTGAACTTGCAATATTATCAAAACATCCCTATAGGCCTGAATATGTTCTTCTGTGGTCCCTGGGCCATCCGATTTGTATTTGGGCAAAAATCTCTCTATATTCCTAGGGATCTCGTGAATATCCCCTGTAATATTCAAAGGAATGTTATTGACTCCATACCAAGGAGGTGGTGGAGGTTGGGCCATTTGATTCAAAATCAATGATGATAAACCTACAATAACCTGACACAACTCTTAGTACCTCAAAGAAAACCTACGACACACAAAAAATCCTACAATTAATGAAATTCAAAGAATAAATTCAAAACCCGTTAGTCATGAAAGAAGGAACCTTGACAAAGCAGTATTCTAAAAATGTAAGTTTTTGATTCACTAGATCGCATATACGCAAGTGAAGAGCATACTCCTAGTGTTGTAGGCTTTCTGATTCACAAGATCGCATTATGCGTAGGTGAAGAGCATAATACCGACAACAAAAACATTTTTAGACAAAATAATTCCTTACAAATTAGCATCAACTAAGAGATGTATCCATTAAAATCAAATGAAAGTAATTGCATGGAGACAACCTCGTTAGTCAATTTTTTTTTTTTTAAATCAAATCAAGACACTTTATTCCTATATGAACAATCAAAAAACGTTATAACAATGCATAGCAATTCATGTCCTCCTTTTAACACTACAAGATTGTATTGTTAAAAGAGGGCTAAAGATAATAATCAATAGGGCATGAAATAATCAAAATTTAAATCCGTATAGCATTTAAATCACTCTGAAATAAAACAATTCAGGCCCTCCTTCTAGCGCTAATCTGTTGAGTGGTATTTTCACCCAGTTGTGAAAGTACAATCTCCTTTAGGATTTGGGTTCCAAATCCCCTCTTGCAAAGAAGTTAAACAAACAACTTCTCCAAGGTCTCCACTGTATTAGCATTTACATGTGTGTATTAGTAATCTCAAATATAAGATATTCAATTTGAATGCTTGGAACACCTTAGTGATTGCAAGTAACTGTAAACAAGGGGCAATGTTGGTTTATTTCATCATGAAACTTTAGTGATTTTTCATTGTTTTTTTTGGATTTTGAAGTTTTTTAAATGTTTATTTTTAATGCCTAAAAATAAGTTAAAATTTTTGGAAAAAATAAAATGCAGAAATGAAAATGAAATGCAGAAAACTGAAAATAAAATGCACTCAGTATGATGCTATCCTGTTCTGACAAAACCGAAGATGTGAGGTCTCCGTGCATGCAACCTAACCTATTGGACTTGCAAAACAAGCACAATCCCCATAGGCTAAGTTTCGGTTCCTAGGGTACAAAATAAAATTTAGATTTCAAATATTCACCTAATGTAACCCAAAGAAATGGCATCAACATTATCTATAAATTTGAAATCTGAAAAGATGAAAGAATAAACATTAAATCCATAGCATGTAAAGAAAATCTCCTTCTTTCTTGCCCACAAGATGAAAAGTTTTGAACACTTCTACATTAAAAATGTGTCATTTTACATAGCAAAATTTTTGGTTTTCCCCAACCAGTCCATGGAAGAAAAACAACTCAAACAAGACCAGAATAGCCTTATCACCTTCAAGTCTGCAACTCTGCTCGCCGTAATTTCCAACCCATGTCCATGAAGAAGAAAAACTAGTATACAAAAGAAAAACAGCCCAACTAGGTCTAGAATGGCTATCTCACCTTCATACCTGCAACGCTACTTGCAGCCTTTTTCCCCCCTTTTTGGCCTCTTTGAATGGCGTATTTAAACTTGTGAAAACATTGTTTCTCCTTCCCTGATGGTTCATTTCATTTGCCGATGGCTGTTCGCTTCACCTTCCCTTGTATGCGTGTGCTTTGCTTTCCATTTTGTGGCCCTTTGCTACATTTTCTCCATATGGGCTTGCGTCTGTTTCCCTCCATGTGTAACAACCATCTTAAATGATTTCAAATCATTAAAGATTCCTTATGTAACACTTTGTCTTCTTCATTGGATTTTGTCCTTATGTCCACGTCACTATGCAGGTCCGTTACCTTGGCAAAAATGGAACATGTCGTGATATCGCAACGCTCCTTATTTCTCTGCTTGCCTACCCCTTTTGAATCGCGAAAATGTAACATGTCACGATATCGCAACACTTTTGGCCCCTTCCATCTTTTGTTGCTTTTAGCTGCAAAAATGTAACATGTCACGATATCGTGACACTTTTGGCCCCTTTCGTCTTTCTCTTTGCTTTGAATCACAAAAATGCAACATGTCGCGATATCGCGACACTTTTTCCTTCTGGCCGTGAAAATGCAACATGTCGCGATATCGCGACACTTTTTGTCTTTGGCCGCGAAAACGCAACATGTCATGATATCACGACACTTTTCTTTCTTGTTCTTTCTTTCCTTGTTTGGTCACGAAAATGCAACATGTCACGATATCGCGACACTTTTCTTTCTTCTTCTTTCTTTTCTCATTTGGTCGCAAAAATGCAACATGTTGCGATATCGTGACACTTTTCTTTCTTCTATTTTCCTTTACTTTGGGCCGCGACAGTGCAACATGTCGCGATATCGCAACATTTTTTATTTGTTGGCCGCGATGGTGCAACATGTCGCAATATCGCGACACTTTTTCTTTTTTGGCCATGATGGTGCAACATGTCACGATATCATGACACTTTTTCTTTTTGGTCCGTGATGGTGCAACATGTCGCGATATCGTGACACTTTTCCCTATTTTGCTGTGACAATGCAACATGTCGCGATATCATGAAACTTTTTCCTTTTGGGCCGCGATGGTGCAACATGTCACGATATCGCGACACTTTTTCTTTTTAGGCCGCGATGGTGCAACATGTCACGATATCGCGACACTTTTCCTCCTTGTTGTATTTTGATTTTTTCCTTGATCTTTAGCCTATGGGCTACTTCGGTCTTCTTGGAACACATGCAAAAAAGGTGGGTCCCCAATTTTGGGGTACGTTGTGGATCAGCCACAACAATACCCTTGGAGCATTTTTGAATTAGAATCTTGACAAAGCGGCATAAAGATACCCTTGGAGCATTTTTTTGAATTAGAATCATGACCAAGCAGTATAAAGGTACCCTTGGAGTATTTTTTTAATCTTTTATGTTTTTATGATTTGTTTGTAATTTTAATGCTTTGTATTGTTTTTGTATTTTATGACATATTTGAATGTTTTTGTATTTTATGAATAAAATCCCTTCAAGTGAATGATATTGAGAGGCTCAGGCTCTTCAACACCATCCAGTGATATGAGGCGATATGCTCCAAGACCAACCCTTTTTGAGATTATGTATGGGCCTATCCAATTTACCATAAACTTGTCTCATAGGTGCGACGACAGATTTAAGTTTTACTGGTTTTCTTTGAGCACAACATCCCCAACTTTGAATTCTCTTAAGTGGACTTTACTATTATAATCTCATGCAAGGCAACCCTAATAAATGTGGATATGCTCCAAGGCATTGACTCGACATTCATAAAGAAGAGTTAATTGATCAAGGCAGCCTTACCGTGTTGTGTCATCATCTATGAAGTCCTTCAATGCTATGTGTAGGGTTGGAATTTCCAACTCTAGGGGCATGATGGTGTAGCACCCTAAAATTGGTACAGTGAAATTGTAATAATTACATTTACTATAGTAAATAATTAAAATTCAAATTTTAACCTCCCAAACCGCCCGTTAACCGTCGGGTAATCCGTTTCCCCCTTTTCTGTGCCATTTTTAGAGGTTGTTTTGATCGTTTGACGATATCATCGCCGATCAGATGATATCACCCCAGATTTGACGATTTCATCTGGGTTAGGACGTCTAGACGATCTTGTCTCAAAACTAATTTTGCACAATTAGATTTTCTTCCAATGGTCCTCTAATCCAGGCAGAAGCGTGTCTATGCCATTAGAGACCCTCCCCTGTTGGAGATTTCCCAAATAGGGATGATCTCCAACCTCCTAACCTCACTCCTAAGCCTATTTAATCCTAAGCCCTCCCCTTAGCATCCCCCTGGCTGAAATTCCTTGTAACCCAACTTCATATATGTTAAAAAATCCTAAGTTTCTATTTTGTATTAGTTCTATACAATTTTGTTGCAGGTACCATATTGATTTTCAACCGAAGCAAGCTTACATCGTCACCGACGAACCTGTTCAGATCAGAGGCGATCCTATTGAATTAGAGACGATTTCATACAAATTCAAGACAATTTCGATTGCAGTCAACATTGAGGTAATCAGTGCCTAAAATTTGCATTTCTTCTTCCCCTTTTCTGTTGTTTTATATTGTAATTAGAAATTTTATTCAGTATTTTATACTATTCTGCATTTTGGAGTTCACCCATCTAGATCAATTGCAATTTGGAGCCTTCACCATATGGTCTATAAATGTCTGGGTAGAAACCATTGCTCATTGCATTCACAGAATTCCACTTCCTATTACATTTTCCTCTACGCGACAGATACATTATACCGTTATTTTGTCTTCCATCTAAGAAACATCAAGTACATAACTTGTTGTCCGTGACAGTTTGTCGAACGTCATTGCTCCCCATCCGCAAATATGGTGAAATCAATGGCTCCGAGAATCAAAATCTGCACGCTGCTTGTTGCCCTCAACGTGATATTTATGGTGCATGTATCCGCTCGATACAGCCTAAATACGAATGAAAATACAAGTAACAAAAACAGAGCTAAATATAACGTTGCCAGTGACGTAGAACGGTTGGCATCATGCGATTCTCATACGAGCTGTGGAGGTAGTGCACCAGACCCAGACCCTTGCTGCAGTCCACCCAAGAAGGTTGTGGTAGCTGACCAGAAATTGGCATCTGAAGCGGAGAGTTTTTGACGCTTCTATGACTAAGAATAACAAGGATTATATCCCAACTGACCCTTCAATTGCAGATTGACAATAATACATTGCTCATTCGGTTCTAGATTCTGCCTTGTCCAATTTAATTTTCATTCATCGACATGTTATAGGTTTCTGTTGTGCAGGGATAACACATTTGTTATAAAACTAAGGCCATGACATGGCGTTGCCTATTTGTTGAAGCCAAACTCTTGGATCATTTATACATACATAAATATTACACCTGTTCAGAGTATATAACTTGTACCAAGATATAGCTTCTATCAGAATGCAAATAAGTGATACATTTGTTGATTATGACCAACCTCATCCCTATTCAACACCACCTCCATCACACTTCTCTCATTTTTCATCCTTACCTCAACAGGACAATCCCTTTGCCAATCCTCTTCATAACGATATTATCTATTCTCCCATATATCCATATTATGTCTATCGTTCCACATACAATCCTCCGCCACCATTTCAATATTCTTCTTTCAATACAACACATCCATTTCAACAAGAAAATACTTATACTTCCAATTCTACCATGCACTCACCTTATACTTCGCAATCTTCCTATAATCATTCTACCCATGATAAAGAAAGTAGAGGTGAGAAACCATTAGGTCCTTTTATGACGAAATTCCTAAGGCGTTTATCAAAAACCTCTCAAAAACATTCATCACGTAAATTTACTAAGCTCAATCAACCAATGGATATAATTCTCAAGTATTTACTTGACACAAATAAGATTGAACTGCCTTCCATAAGACAACCTGATACCATAAGAGATTGGTTTAAACCTGAGCTACACTGTGAATATCATAGAATAGATGGACATATGACACAAAATTGTAAATATTTAAGATGTGCAATTCAAGATTTGATTGATGAGGGTCTTCTTAATATAAAGGAATTACAATCTACAACTAATGATAAATCTCTAGTAAACAATCAAACTCCTACACAAAAAATACCAATAATCAATCAAGACATGGAGATCTCCCAAGAACCCCTATTCAATTATCAACAACAAGAAACCAATCAAATATTGCATGTTAATGTGTCCCATCAGGATGATATTATTAATATTGTAACAAAAACTACAAATGAGCAACCTCAAGTTCAATCAACTCAATCCGATATTCAAGATATGGATTCCTCATTTGACCAACCTTCAAAACTATCTTTGACTCTAGAGAATGATACAAAATGGAATGTAAGCATAGAAAGCTCATATTTAGAATCAAAAGCTCAATCTAAAATCCCCTTTGATAGCCAACAACAAGTGATTAATCCTCAAACAAAGATATCCCTTTTAGAAGTATTACAAATTTATCACAAGGAAATATTGTTCAAAATACCTAGCCAACAATTTGTTCCTCATCATATTTTCTCTAAGAACATAATTAATGGTGTAAACCCTCTTGAGGTTAACCATATTTCATTCTATGATGAGGAGATTCCTTCCTCTACTCCACAAGAAGACTACTATCTTTACAGTTCAGGATCTAGTAAAGAAACACTTGTTAGAACTATCATGGTAGATAATGGCTCCTCTCTTAATTTATGCACTTATCAATTATTCCAAAAACCCAAAACAAAGGAAGAAGATCTTAATGAATCAAATGTTATTATAAAATCTTTTAACAATGAAATTCAAGAAGCTCAAGGTACTATAATTCTTCCCTTTAATATTGGATCCAAGATCTTGGATATTTTATTCTATGTAGGATATTGTCCTTCACCTTACAACCTACTTCTCCAGAGTCCTTGGATTCATACGATGAGGGTTGTCCCTTCCACTCTTCACCAATGTTTGAAGTTTGAACTTGCAAATAAAATTGTTACCATACATGGTGACCCAAAACCATTTGAAGAATATTTAACGATTGAAACATCAAGTTCTATACATTCTCCATTGTCACAATTATTTTTTATCCATCACTTTTCTTCATTCATATATGATCATCCTTGTTTGCCAAATAACACCCATGCATATATTTTATATATGCTCCCTCCATCTTATCAATATTTGGAATATAGTGATAAGAATCGAGAACCTTCTTATCCTTCTTACATTTTATTTTGCAAAATGATCAATTTTCCACATATAAAAGTAAAATATTTTGCTACATTATTCTACATTATAACAAAGCTTTTGTTATCACTACCTTTTATTCATCACCTTCTATTCTTACCTTCACCTCAACCAGATTATCCTTCAAAACCTCCTTTTATTTTGAAGCAACCTTAGATACGCTATACTCAAATAACCTTGTATAGTGTATATAGATCATCTTGTATATACCACCAATTTCAATTCATAAATTAAAATCAAAATACAAAAAAATAAAAATCTTCAAAATCTTCAAAAAAAAAAAATATATACTAATGCAACTAAGGACATTAAAGGTAAATTTGAGCCCAACTGGATTGGACCATACATTATTACTGCTAAATTTGAATTAGGAGCATACAAATTATCTACCTTAGATGGTAAAGAACTTAAAGAACCCATGAATATTTTTCATCTTAAACGTTACTATGTATAAATTTGGTCATTTCATCCTTGTATATATTTGTTTAAAATATTTCAAAATCACTATCTTGTATTTCTTTCAATTTATAAATTCAAAAACACCAAAAACATTCATAATCATCAAAATATTCAAAACTATTTGTTATGGCACTTGTTAATTCTTTCAAAAATGATAAAAATAAAAACAACAATATTCTTGACTCTTTCGAAACCAAAACAATATAAAGAAGAAAGAGAGAGTCAACATTCTCAAAAATTTTCAAAAAAATAGTATCTATATCTATATATTTTCTTACAATTATTGCAGTTATATGTTTCAAATTATTGTGGGATAAATTAGCATTTATTTGGAATCTCTCACTTGCACACTCAAAAAAATAAATAAAAAATAAAAAATAAAAATAAATATCTTGATTTTATCTGGCATGATTACTAATCTCTCTTATATCAAAGTCCACAAAATTCAATTAAATAAAGTTTGAGCATAGAGAATTGATCTTGTTATTTACTTAAACCAAACACATTTTTTCACAATAAAATGATTATATTTGTAATTTCTATGCTTTGCTACATAGTAGAAGTGGTTTCTTGAGCAAAAAGTTTCCCTTGCTATCCTATCATGCACATGGTCTAGAATCTTTGAGAATTGGCAAAAGGACAAGCTCACCCCTACCCAGAATAAAAATCCCTTGCTCTACAGCTAATCCGAGCAAGTATCCCTAGCATAGAAAGAAAAGAAAAGTTCAAGAAAAAGAGAAAAAGAAAAAAAAATGTTATTACAGTAATTTTCCAAGCATTATCAAGCAAAAATACAAAAGAAAATAAAAGAAAGCAAAAGCAAAAGCAATAAAATCCCTTTCCCTACCCTTTGAAAAGAAAAGAAGGGTTGATGAGCTTGAATCCCTGGAATTCTCAATTATTCAAAAACTGTGAGGTAAGCCCCATAACAGGTGCTTTGTGCCCAACCCGCTTGGCCTTGGGTAACTCCTAGCGTGGTGATATGTCTGTCACATTAGCGACCTTCTTTTGTACAGACCTATGTCTGCTTATGGATTAGATAGCTCTTGATAATCCGACCTACATAGTAGTCTAGTATGGTTATATGCATCTACATCATGGTTAATGAACACTTATTTGGTTTCTTCAAATCACTTGTATCATATTATCTTGCTCAAAACTGGTAAATGAACATAGCAATTGCACACACATTTTATATTTGAGAGATTTTGTGTATCATTATGATAAATCAAGATTGAAAATGAATTCACATATGCACATGGGATTCCTTATAAATCTAAATTTTGTCTTTAAGATATTTTGAAATATTTTTTGCAAATTGTTTGGAATAATTCATTTTTTTCTTTAAAGTACAGTTGTTTAGACAACTATCTATATAATAGAAAAATCAAAATTTCTTTCAAAACTATACAATCAAAACATATATATCTGGTTGACTTTCACGACGATGGTATAGTTCCAAAACCAAAATTGGAATTTTATGCCTAGCGCAAGTCCTCATCTTCATATTTTTTGTTTATTAAAAATCAACCATGCAATAAAACTATCTCTCTTTGATTTTCGTGATGATGGTATAAGTCTATACCTACATATTCTATGCCTAGCGCAAACCATTGTAACAATTTTTATTCCCCATTTATTTAAAAATATGAAAACCATATGACTTAAATCATTTTGTTACACAAATTATGCTTTTAAAAAGCAAACACATTTTCATTATTTCATGTCATTATGTCAACCTTCAATTTTGCAATGATGGTATAATTCCTAAGGAATTATCCAAAAAATTTATCACACTTAGGAATTTATGCCTAAAAAAAATCATTTTAAATATTTCATGCATACTATTTTCATGAAAATCTGAAAAACAAACCATCATCATCATCATTTGCACCATTGCACCAAAGTCTTAAGACAGTCTCTTAAGCACTCTTTTACTTTTAACAATATTTCTATACTAGGATTAGCTTGACGATCGAGTGAGCAGCGACTCCATGAAATGGTCTATAATAGTGACAATGTCCTTTGAAATTATTGTTAGAAGTCTCTTTTTATTTTTTATCATCATCACATCACAAACAACCAATTTGTTACATCAGATTATTTCATTTAAAATATTACAACATGACATAAAAATTATAAATTTTCAAAATGACATAATTTCATAAATCCTCAATCCAATCATCAAATTAATCAATCAAACATAAAAGCATCATAAAAATACATACACAAGTCATATGATCAAAAATATCTCATCGCATATATATATCAACAGTATATATACATCATATCAAAATTGGATTGGTATGCCACAATCTGTACCTCGGCATACTCAATCCTCTATCAACAAAAAAATAATAATAAATGCTCTGTCTCAATCTGTACAATGTCGTGCAGTACTCTAGCCTCGAGAACCCCTCGAGCTCTCAGCCTCATCTCCTCCCCTGCCTTGAGGTGGACGAGGTGGCCCCATCGCAGTATGTGTAGTACTGTGAGTCCTAGTCATCGATCGAGACAAAGTCCTCGACGACCTGATCCTAATCAGATCTATGATGTTAGCTGGTAGGGGTAGTCTATCCTCCTCGGGCACCAACTGATAGTACAATGTCTGATAGAAAGTAATTTGGGCAATAGCTCGTGTTAGCTCCCCAGTGCTCGCCCCTCCGCCCCGTGCCCTGAGGCATGCAATATCATCTCTAAGTTGTGTAACCTCAGCTCGATGTCATGCAGCCTCCTCCTATAGGGTCTGCACCTGTGCCTGGAGATGAATTGTCTCTGCTCAAAGAGTCACTGTCTCGTTACTCTCCCCCGTGTCAACACCCTTGCCCTTGTCGGGCGATGGTGGCCTCTCTCTCTGTGGAGAAGGGGGTCTCTCCGTCCTCCTCTCCCGTTGCCACAGCCTCTCTTGTGCCTGTGGCCTCCTCAGCTCTCTCTCACCGCGACCCTGGGATGCCTCCATAGCTGCCTGGCATCGCCTCCCTATCCGACGCACAACTGCATGAATTGAACCTTGAGCCCTCGTCATTCGAGAAGGGAGGATGCCTACATACCAGGCATTGTAGCCATCGGCTACCCCTACATCATCCCCATCCACTGGCTGAATGGGGGCATCGTCTGAGTCCTATTTTTCTTAATTTTATTCAAAACATAATTAAAAATAATTCAAAAATAATTTTGCTTTTTCGCATTTTTACCTCAAACATTCGATTTGGGTAAAAACACGGAGGGGGCACCATAGTAAGTTGTCATACGATTCGACCAAGAATCGTCGCCTAAAAATGGGAATAATTTTTACTTTCTTGTAGATCGAGAAGAACTCATCTTTAACGCATTTTCTTCAAAAAAATTTCTAAAGAGGGGGCAAAATGTAGCACCCTAAAATTGGTACAGTGAAATTGTAATAATTACATTTACTATAGTAAATAATTAAAATTCAAATTTTAACCTCTCAAACCGCCCGTTAACCGTTGGGTAATCCGTTTCCCCTTTTTCTATGCCATTTTTAGAGGTTGTTTTGACCGTTTGACGATATTGTCGCCAATCAAACGATATCGCCCCAGATTTGACGATTTCGTCTGGGTTAGGACATCCAAACGATCTTATCTCAAAACTAATTTTGCATAATTAGCTTCTGTTCCAACGGGCCTCTAATCTGGGCAGAAGCGTGTCTGTGTCGTTAGAGACCCTCCCCCGTTGGTGATCTCCCAAATAGGGATCTCCAACCTCCTAACCTCCCTCCTAAGCCTATTTAATCCTAAGCCCTCCCCTTAGCATCCCCCTGGCTGAAATTCCTTATAACCTGACTTCATACATGTTAAAACATCCTAAGTTTCTATTTTGTATTAGTTCTATACAATTTTGTTGTAGGTACCATATTTTTTTTTAGCCGGAGTAAGCTTACATCGTCATCAATGAACCTGTTCAGATCGGAGGTGATCCTGTTGAATCAAAGATGATTTCGTACAAATGCGAGACGATTTCGATTGCAGTTAACATTGAGGCAATCAGTGCCTGAAGTTTGCATTTCTTCTTCCCTTTTTCTACTGTTTTATGTTGTAATTAGCAATTTTATTCAGTATTTTATACTATTCTGCATTTTGGAGTTCACCCATCTAGATCAAATGCATAATTAAATCATAATTATTATCTAATTAGCATAATTCATTCATGTTTCTATTTTCAAGTTTCAGTTTGATATTGTTGCTGTCATTTTACATTGTTTCCCTCTGTTAGGATAGTTGCATTTTCTGTATTTTGCACCTATTTCTCTGTTTGTAGGTCTCTGACAAATTTGTCAGATATCAGATGATCTTGTCTGATCTCAGACGATCCTATCAAATTAGAGGCGATCCTGACTGCTTCAAGATCAAAATCTTCATCAGACATCCGGATCCGGTATTCTGCTTTTAATATTCTATAATTTCTGTATTTTTTTGTCTTAATTCTATTTTCTGTATTTATTTAATTTGCATCTTCATATAGAATAGCTTAGAAACATTTTGGCCAAACCTAGGATTTGAATGCTTAAGGCTAAAAATGAACACATAAAACACATTCCCAACATAGGCAAGGAAACTGCCATTAAATGTTTCCTGGTGAACCCACCATCCATCAAAAAATCACCAATATACACCTCCCTTGAGAGGCGGGACCTTCGCAAGTCCTCTCAGTCTGAGGTACGGTGACATCCTTTTCACATCCCCCTTTCAAGCACGGATCCTATAGCCTGAAGGTAAAGGTGTGAAAAATTTGGAGTGATACAGATGGCCTCAATGGTATATACAAGTAAAAATAGTGTTACCCCAGTGGGATTCTACACAATAGTCCTGTATGCCCATAATGCCAAAGGTAATTGTAGATGCCAATCCTTATGATTATCTTTCATCATCTTCCTCAAGATGGAGACTATTATTTTGTTTGAGGCTTCTGCTTACCCATTTTCTTGTGGATAATAGGGTGTTGAAAAACTATGCTGAATATGATATTTTTTCATCAAAGCATGCATGTTTTTGTTCTTTAAATATTACCCATTATCTGATATTATTTTTAAAGGGAGCCCAAATGACTTATCATATTATGGAGTATAAACACCATAATCCTTGGTCCAGTTGTCGATGTCAAGGGGATTTCTTCGACCCATTTTGTGAAATACTTAGTGGTCGTAATGATGAATATGTGTTAGCCTGAGGATGGGGGTGAGATCTTCCCAACAAAGTCTAGTCCCCATTGCGAGAAGGGCCATGATGCCTAGATGGGTTGCAAGGCTTGGGATGGCAAGTGTGTGAGGTTTGCATGATGCTGGAATTTAATGCATTTCTTGATATACTCACAATAGTATTTTTACATAGTGGTACAATAGTAGCCCATTCTCAATATTTGCTTAATGATATTCATACTACTAAAATGATCGCCACACGTACCATTGTGAGCCTACAAAATTGCCTATGGTGCTTCCTATAGTTCAAGGCAACGAAGGAGCACTCCATCATAACCTCATATATAAAGGATCTCTTCAATAATATGTACCTTGTTGCCTTCTATTTAAACATTCATATTTCAACATGTGATAGGCCTTGCGCTACCATTCCAAGCTTTAGGAAGTCTCGTAACTTGGAAAACCAATCCTGATAAGCCACAATCTCTACAAAAAAGATGACCTGTTCCTCCTACATTCTAGAACTTGTGAATACAGATTGAGAAACAACCCTATGGTGAATGGTTGTACCACTTCTTAGGACCTTGATAGATCAAATTCCCCCAAGGTGCCATTTACAGATTAAAAGATTAAATATGAGCAAGGAGTCCCCAATGAGCATTAAAATATTAAATATCTGAGCAGGTTCTAGTATTTCCTTGGCTTAATCCTAGAAATATTATTTTTCCATGGAACTTGGGATTTCTACAATGGTTATAGTTAGAAATTCCTTGGGATTTTATTCCTTGATTAATGGTGCCTTTAGCTTTTGATTTTATTTAGGTTTATACATTTATGGTCTCTTAAAAGTGTCAATTATTTTGGGTGCAAGAGGAGGTACCAATGTGGATGGGTCTTTTCGTACCCCTTTGTCTCTATCATCTAGTTGCATAGTTGGAGATGAAGGTCCTACATATAGGTGGGTGGAAGGAATCACAAAATATCTTGGAAGATCCACCTGATGAACATATTTTAATGGCTCTTCATTATCTAGAACTACATAGACTTTGTCATCATGCACATACTTGACACATTGGTGTAAAATTGAAGGCATACACTTCATATATCTTATATAGGTATGTCCTAAGATAATTTTGTATTGCATGGCCCCTTCCAAGACATGACACATCATAGGGATGGTATTATACCTCACCTTAATGGGTAGGACTATCTTTCCCACAATAGAGCATAAAGCATCATTGAAAGCTCTTAACGTGTAGGATCCTAGAACAATATTGTATTTGGGGATATTAAGTTGTCTTATTGTTGTTGTTGTGATGATGTTGATTGATGAACCTATATTGATCAAGACCTTCTTAAAAGGCAAATTTACTAATGCAACAATGTGCAATGGAGGGTCCAGTAAGGTAGTAGGTACTGTATTAATCTCATGATCATAAAATTGAATTACATGTTCTTGGCATTGTTGTACTTGTCCCAAAAAATGATTGAATGCATTTGAATCTTGTGGTTGGAGCTCAACTGATCTCAAAATATCCATAAAACTCTCCCTATGCTTTGGGTACTATTGTATGAGCTCATAGATAGATAGCTTGGCCATAGTCATTTGTAAGTTTTGTTTTAGTCTACTCCGAACAGTTACCACAGGTCGGGTTGGTGGACTTGGAAGGTTTTTTTGCCATTACCTCTACCTAGGTATAGGTGGGACATTAATGGGAGTTGCAAGAGGCTATGGTTGACCATATTGTCTACTCCTAGTTGCTATGTTGACAATTTCAACCATCCCAATGCATCCATGGGTAGGTGTATCGATTCAAACCTGATTGACTTGGGAACCTTGCCCTCTAGGGGCCTCATGGTTTGGTAGAAGGTTTTTGTATATGCCCATATCTATGTTATCAGGAGCCAATGGGTTTTCAAATTTAAGTTCTCCCACTTCCATCATATTTTGCACTTGGTTCTTGAAACCCATGCATACTTCAATGTCATGTCCTGGCATTCTGTGATAAGGGAAAAATTGATCTTCCCTATATCCTTTTGTATTAGGATGGTTGGGATCTAAAATAGGTATATAAGGAAATTTGATCTTCCTAGCCTTGCTCAATTGTTTGAAAATTAATTGCATTAAATCTGCTAGAGGTGTAAAATAGCGAGGTGGCTTTCATTCTCTGTTTCACCCATGGTTGTTCTTTTGATCATACTTGGCTGGTGGGGGTTGTGCTTGATAATTTTGTGGTTGCACAACCCCATATTTAGGTGTAGCTAATACTACTTGATTAATTGGAGTAGGCTTTACTTGCTTTCACTTGTATTTGTAATTATTGCCATTTTTGTTCCACTCCTTAGTTTGAAGCTTGATGATTTCCTCATATACTTTTATGTCCTCAATGAGTTTTGTCTGTGCAAAGGCTTCCTCAAATGAAGGATATTATTAAAGTTGTAACAAGAGGGAGATGTGTTTAGAACAACTCTTGGTGAACATGTGGATGATTTCTTCTGTGGAGATGGAGAATTATAACTTTACCATGACTTTTCTCCATCTATCCCCATAATCCATTATTGGCTTATCATCATAGTGTTTTAATTTGGTTAGGTTTGAAAGGTTCACCTTCTTATTACCACCAAAGGAGAAACATTTTATAAAAGTGTTTACTAGTTGTTAAAAAGTGGATATGTTGTGCTTGGGAAGCTGGTTGAACCATTGGGTGGTAGCCCCATAAAATATCATAATGAAAGTTCTCAACATAAGAGCATCATTGTCTTCAAGATGAAAACATGAATTGATGAAATTGGTAACATGCTCTTGTGCATCCTCTTTACCCTTGAAATTTTCAAACCTAGGCATCTCAAAGTGCTTAGGATATGCAAGGCTAGGAACTAATGGGCAAAATGGTTGGTTGTGTATTTTACTCAATGTTGGTTGGTTTCCAGTCGTATATTGCTTCTCAAAGGACTTTATATTTTTAGTGAGTGCCTGGAATGCCTTTGATGTGAGGATATCCTCTTATTACAAGCCCAATAATGGTGATAATGTAGGTAATCTTTTATCCACCTGACTTGTTCTATTATTTTCCCTCCTACGAGGGGATTTAGGATATGTTTTATCTTGATCTACCATATTTACCCTTTCCCCACCAGTTTGATTTTGTTCATGATTTGAGTGGTAGTTTTATTGTGGGTTGTCTTCTTGCCTAGTGCACCCATATTTTGGTGAGCCAGTGCATTTATATCTTTGGTGGTCACTACCATTTGCTTTTAGGTTGATACAAGCTAGCTGCTCAGATTGTTCTCTTAAACATTGCTCATGTTGGTGCAAGAGCCTTTCTCTTTGTCTGTCATGTTCGAGAGCTTCAACTAGCTCTCGCTATTTACACAATGAATTTTCTAACCATTGTACATGGTCATATTGTGTTGTTAAAGAAGACTCATGTTTCTTTGATTATGTTCTTGTGGTTTTGATTCACAGATTCGTCAAAGAGGTTTTCACTATTTCTTTGCTCTTGCTAGCTAATGTAACTTGTTCGATGTGTTGATAAGCTCCTCAATGATCAGACTCAGTACACATACTATGGGGTCACTTTGAAGCTTCCCCAAGTTGGATGGTGCATTTATAAGTAAAAATTTGTGAACTTCCAGATGCAAAATTTTTTGTGGCTATGGTTCTGGGTGTTGGCCTCGAATGAAACCGATCCAACTCATCTTACTATCTTGTTTTTCATGGCTAATATCATGGGGTGCCATTTACTCTAATGATATCATGATCTATTTGAATCCTTCCTCTTGTATGAAGGGTACCTTCTGTTTGGTACCTATGAATGGATGTAGCTCTAGTTTCATGCCCCTTAGCAGGTAGATCTGCTTTGAGTGTCCCCTGTGAAGTTTGGGATGTTGTGACTCTCATGTGTATTTTTGGTGATGAAGGCTTTGTGGCCCCACAATTCCTTAATTATTATAAAATTGGGGAAACCTCGTCATCCCTATGTGAATAATGGGGTCTAGAGACCCTCTTATTTCCATGTGGAGAGGAGGCTCTTGAATCCTGCTCATGTCTTTGAGAAGTTTCTGTGTGTTGATAGGAGGGCCTTGAGGACTCCTTGCATCTCCATGATGAAGGAGACCTTGAAGCCTCATTGTGTTTAGGTGATTTGTTTCCATGATGTGTCTCCATAACTGGGGTTTCTCAAGGATAACCCCCATGGGTTGAGTTATCACCTCTTAGGCTCACGAAACTGCATCCCACGGTCTTATGAGTAGGTGTTTCAATGTTACTACGACTTTGCCTATGGGTGTGTGTTGTTTTAGATTCTACCTCAACATTGGACAGGGGGTGCTTACTTCTAGTTTTAACCATTGTGTTTATAAATTTATATTTTTTATTGTAATTAAATATAGGCAAACAATATCAAGTAAGTGTTTATCTTGATTACTAATTTATGTGTGCCCTAAACTATTTGTTGTGTTTTGATGTGTTGTTTTTCTTGTTTTTTGGCTCTTGTTTTATATTTAGAATGAGGAGACTCATCCATAGTGGTAATCAAGAACACTCATGCCAAACATGATTTTCCAAAAAGTATACTAGGAGACACCGCTTAAATCCTACTGGGGGGTTTGCCTAGCTCTTCCACTATGAACTAAAGATTGTTCCAATAGTGGGAGATAGCTTGAACATGAGTAACTTAGTACCACTATAAATAAGTTCCTTATTCCATTCTATCAAAATCTAGGGGGCAAGCCGATGGAAGGAGATGGATGCCAACGTCATCAGATTGAATTTAGGGTTGGTGATGAAATCCAACTACCCAATATTTAAAACATGTGTGTGTGGGGGGGGTTCATTTTAAATTTGCATAAAATAAAAAGCATCATACAATAGAAATGTAGCTTTCTTATATGCCTAATACAAATGATGTTTCATTTTTTAGAAATATGCATAAACTAATATGAGTTTCATGGATGCACTCTATTTTGTGCAAATATAGCCTTTAGTAGGGCCTCAAAGCAAGCAAACCAACACACGATTTCTAGCACATTGGATTCTAGGGTGGACTTTACAAGCATAAGTCATTGTTCCTAGCAACGCCTAATGGAAATATAAGAAAAAACCTAAATTATGCAAGATGCAAGATCTTTCCTTTCTATTCCTTAGTTTTAAAATCAAAATGTGTCTTAATTTCACTATTTTAGGAGAAAAGAAGTAGACAAAGCATCATAAAACATCAAAAAAATTGTACCAACCTCTAATCCAACCCAAAGAACAGAGATTCTACTCTTTGCTACACTCCAGTTCTAGTTATTATTGACCAGAGTAGTTGATTTATGGTCGATGTTAGCAGAAGAAGCTAAGACTATGGGCCGTTATAGACCAAACCGAATAAACCTGCACACAAAAATCTGACTCAGTAAATCATCATAAAATAAAAAAATTGGTGGGGTCCCACCATGATCGCCATCTGCAGCAACCCCGAGAAAGTAGCACATCGTCCACTACTCTATTTGTGAATATTATTTGATTTATTTATACTTAATCATGCATTAAATGAAAGATATAAAAATAGATGCAACCGAGATACAAATAAATGAATGAATACTACTCTTTATTGCTTTTCTCAAGTTTGGTTACATATAGATCCCTCTAAGGGATTCCCTTAATTTGATACAGATTTTACAAAATAGGGTAGCAGATGTGTGGTATCCCCTTGAAAGGGGTAATATTCTCTCATAGGCTTCCTAGTGATGCAAACATAACTGTATGATGTATTACAGATGCCTCCTACTCCAGGTCTAGTTCCTAGAGGGATCCTATTGCTTTCGTATGTTGATAACCTATCCAGTGAACCTGTGGTCTTGCAAGCATGAAAACAATAGCAAATGCTCATTTGTCTGAGATTACCTCCTTAGATGAGGTTTTTAGAAAATTCCCTAATGATAAATAGGAATATGCTCAATGACAATAGAAACTAATTCTATGAATGCAATAAATCATATCTATGCTAATGGCGTGAAAACATGTAATAAGCTAAATGAAAGAAACTAATGCTAAGAACCCTAGACTAGGCCTACGGGCCACTATCCATGACAGTTGCTGCTATATGAAAACTTATCTCTATTGATCCAAGGCTATGGATCTAGGATTATTTTTGAAGTTGAAATGGTTGTCGTTTATGCCTAATGTTGAATATATTGCATATGATAACCTCTCAATCGGCCAACACTTCATTGCTCCTAAAAGGTGCTCCAATTTACTCTCCAATATGATAGGCCTTCACTACAAGAAACACTCTCCAAGTCTTGAAAAGCTCT
This sequence comes from Wollemia nobilis, assembly GCA_028583015.1. Taxonomy (NCBI): domain Eukaryota; kingdom Viridiplantae; phylum Streptophyta; class Pinopsida; order Araucariales; family Araucariaceae; genus Wollemia; species Wollemia nobilis. Next base: position 24,447,407 of record JAQPPZ010016892.1, read on the forward strand.
CCTCGATTGTATCTCTATAACAAGGTCTCTCCTTGGTGCTCTTAGGTTTGCACCTTATAATGTCTTTGAAGATCTAGGTCAATGTCCAATCCTAGGACTGAATTTTGCATGCACACTAGATGTTAGAATAAGAAGTTTTGTCTTTTGTCTACCCTTGAGGGCCAACTAACAAATGTCTAAATCTAGACTTGAGTCTCTCATGTATACTGGCTATGAGGAGGAATGCAAAGTTATCCCTGCTTGGCCTTATTGCATGTAAACTACCGCTTCTGCCCAAGATTAGGCTAAATTTATGGCAAGTTGTTATTTAAGGCTTAACCGTTGTCATCTACAGTGGCTAGTGATTGGCCACTCTGAGCTTCAGTAGCCAGGATCTAGCCACTCTAGTTCATAGAAGCTAGACTTTTATGGGCTAAAAATTCCCCAAAATGAGTGATGAAAACCACTTTTGGAACTTGGAAGATTTAAAGGTTTAGTCACATGGTCTATGAATGCCCATATGAGTAGTTCTTCTAAAAATGACATGTTTTAGGTGTATACAGTGGGTTTTTGAGACCCATAACTAGTTGTGCATAAATCCATTGTACGAATCTACTCCTACATGGATTGAAATTCATTAGAGAGAACTATGGAAGTATTTGGTGGCTCAAGAAATGAGGGTGATGATGTGGATGTAGGCAATGGCTATGATGAGGGTTGTGAATAATCTAGATATGGTGGATATTATAGTTATTGTTCCTTCCATGAATGATAGTAAGCAACCTAGTTTGGACTAGGCATTGACATGGTTTTATATTATGGGATAAGAACCTGAGATGGATGGGGTGAGATGTAGGAATATTGGTATGCGAGTGGTTGTTGTTGCTGATCATAATATCCGAGCATCTTTTGAGTAGGCATGGGCTCCTACTACTATTGTGCATATTGGAAAGTTGGTTGCACCTGAGCAGTAGTGGTAGAGGACCATGTGGGTGGTGATGTGAAGAAATTGGGTGGTGTAGAATATGGGGGTGGAAGATATGTGGGTGTGGTAAAATACGACTAGTGTGAATATGGGGGTGGAACTGATGAGGACGAAGGTGGTATGGAAGGGATGGTGAGCAGGAACTTGGGTTGAATTGAATATCAAGGTGAATGACCTTGATAAGTGGGGTTCAATTGTGGAGTTCGAAAGGAAGGTGGATGTGGTAATCAAAATGATGATGAAGGGGATGATGGGGGTCCATATGATGAAAATGGTGGATAACTAGTGGATGGATGAGAAGCAAACTATGGTGTGAAATGAGGTAGTTGTGAGGATGCATATGCCTATTGCAAAAAAATAGTAAAATGACATCAAAAGGGGGAGACTCAAAATGCTCTGATGAGTCAATAAAATATCATGAAGAGAGGTCGTGTTATCAATGTGGTGCTACCAGCATACCCATGATTTCACTTAACCCTCATGTTTAAGGCATCCACAATAATGATTAGATGCGCCCACTAATTATTTGAAAGGCCCTATGGTAAATGAGATTTCTAAAAATACCCACTCTAAAGGTACCTTCTAGTGATGAATTTTTGATAACCAAAAATCAAATTGGGAAGGACTAGATAGGTATTAATGCCAGAACGATCCACCTAGGAGGATACTATGGTGAGTAAAATCGGAGGTGAGCCAGTGGAGGGTAGAACTCTGATCTCACTAAAATCTAGTGTTGAATTGGTGATGAGATTCAATTTGGGCTAGAGATGAAAGCCAACTCCTTACACTGTTAAAATAGGATGTGAGTGTGTGGTGTTTGTTTGTGCGATACTTTTTTAGAAGCAAATCTACTTTAAATGCCTTTTCGAAATAAATCTATGCTAGGATGCCTTTTCAAAGCAAATCTACCTAATTGGTTTTGCACAAAAACAAATTTAATATACTGATTTGTGAAAGGGAAATCTAATTAATTTCTTTTGAATAAAAATGGCTAAAATTGAATCTAACTAAATGCGTTTAGAAGGTAAATGACACAAAATGGAAGTACGAAAATTGAAACAAGCTAGGTACTTTTGAAGGGAAATGACAACAATGGAAAATACAAAAATTGAAATTAAGCTAGAAAGTAGGTGTAAATCTACCTAAATCTAACAAGAAGATGTGATCTTGTGGAAGTGTAGCCTAATAGGAAAGGTTAGCCCCAAAACATAAGTAAAACAAAACTTTTCACACAATACCTACATCCAGGTGTGTGTAAAACTCTCTATTTCACCTTCTGTTCTAAAACTGTGCAAATTTGGAAGGTTTGCACGGGGTCATTCAAACCTGTCTTCTAACAGGTGGTTTGCATGGGGTCATGCAAACTAGGATTTGAGGACTGGGTTGATTGGTTTTGAGGTCCTGATGGTGATTTTGAGGTTTTTGGAGTGTTCTAGCATGAGTACCTACATAGAAAGTTCTAAAAATTCAATTTGAGAATAGAAAGACAAGAAAACTCGAACAGATGTCGCATATACCTAAAGAAAGCAAATGATAAAAAAAATAAGTTAACTACTGATTTTTCACATAAAAATACAAGGATGTTTTAACCTTGCATACACCATGGTGAGAGATCATTTTTGGTATAGGTATGGGGGCAGGCGATCCCCAGGAACATGAGGCTCTTAACCTCCCTTGACTTACCTTGCCATTGGTTGTGGGTGTCTAAACCAATACCTGGGTATCAAGTATCAAGTTTGAGGTAGATTGGGGGAATTCACACACCCAATTGTGTACTCTCTACTCTCTTTGGAGGCTCACCAGTGCACCAGCTAATATTTTGTGGTTTGGGGTTTCTTCAAAGATGACAGCTACTTGCCATACAAAAATGGGCCATAATTTTTTATTAGAAGGCAATTAAGCAATGCTTGGTGGAGGTCCCACTGGGAGTGCCAGAATAAAATGAGCAAAAATATGCTATAACACTCATTCAATATTATAGAATCTACTGCATTTTGTATTAAAATCATAAAAGGGTTACAAAACTTGATATCCTTTTACAAATATGCCCTAAAGGCTACAATGGGGTCTTCCCTAAGGAAGCCCTTTGGGAATTGGTTGGTACAAAAGTAGCAATATTCATCCTTTTATGTTCCTCAGTGTAGGTGGGATTCTTTCTTGTGGGCCACCAATTGTTGGATGTGTTCTTGTACTTGTTGGACCTGTTAACATGTAAAATATTATTAGTGCATTGGGGGGTTTGCCTCAGTAAAACCCTATGTTTATGAAGACAAAAGACTCATTAAATAATATTATAACATGAAAATAACTTATGAAAACAACATAAAAACACTAAATAAAACTACACTTACCTTTTTCAATGATTTTGGTGTTTGTAGCAGAGGTTCGCATGGGTCATGTGAACCGGTCCTAGATCGAGTGTTCGCATGGGGTCATGCAAACCTGTTATTTTTGTACTGAATATGTAAGTTAGCTTTTTTGGTTGTCCTGGAGTGGCTACTTGTTTGATTTTTGTGCAGGTCACCTTCAAAAAGTGCACTTTTTGGGAGATTATTGACCTGTCTCAATCATGAAAGATAAATTAATTGCAATGGTTGTATGATGGATGTGTGATGGATGTGTGTTGGATGCAATGGCTATAGTGATTTTAGTAGAGTTTCGGTAAGTAAATTTTGATTTTTTTCAAAAGGTGAAAATAACCTTCTATTTATAGACTTAGCAAAGGTGAAAGGGAAGGTATGAGGTGTCCCCTGTGAGGAGGCAATGGTGATGTGTCCACCTAGGAGGTGTCCCTCGAGGTGTCCTGGTTCATAAATGAGGTTGTGTGAGAGAATATCTTACCCATCCACAAATAATTATGACTTGCTAAAAATATCTATTAGGAATTAATGAATACCTTTTTGGAAATATCCATCAATTAAAAATTTCTTCTTTTGTGCAAAAGTTTCCATCTTTCATTTATGACCCAGGGAAATGTGAGGTGGAGAAATATCTGGGTGAGATGTGGCAAGTCTAGGATAGGCTAGAATAGGTGAGGTGGAATACTATGCTAGTCAAATTAGAACAGGTGAGGTGGAAAGCTCAAATCAAATCAGGATTAGATTTAATTAAGCATGTGATTAGCCATAAAGCATGTTTTGACCAAACAATTTTGAATTTTGAGCATAAAGTGATTTTTGACCATGGTGAGGAATTCAACCTTGGTTGAGTTGAGGATTAGGTTGCATAAGGACCCAATATTAAGTGTAGGAAGGGGCTTAGCTAGCCCAAATGGGCTAAGGATGGTGAATTGTGGATTTGATGAATTAATAGTGTTTTTAGCCAATTTATGCAATTTTTGAGGGTTTTGCAAATTGATTTACCATGGAAATAGGGAGAGGAACAATGTGTGACTTTTGGGTGTCTACAGTTGGCAAAGGATTACCAAGACAAAATTCTCTTATCTCAAGTATTTACCTGACACAATATTGACCTAGATAGTTTCAATTTGATTTGCTAACTTCCATCCCTATTTTGCAACTAGAGCCTTATTTATTTTCTTGATGTTATAGATACCTAAGCCACCATAATTTTTTTGTTTGCAAACTTGCTTCCAACCAACTAAGTGAAAGTTTCTCTTCTCATTAGACCCAAACCAAAGAAATGACTTTTGAATATGTTCAATATTTGATAAAATCTTGTTATGAATTCTAAATATAGATAAGAAGAAGGTTGGAATGCTTTGAAGAGTAGACTTTACCAAGGTAGCCTTTCTGTATTGACTAAGGAGGGATCCTTTCCACCCAACCAACTTCCTCTATAATATTTCCACCATAGGTTCCCAAAGCAAATCTCATATCCTGCCTTTAACCAAAGGTATTCCCAGGTAAATAAATTGGAGGTAAGCCACCTCACATTTCAATATGCGAGCAATTATCCTCTGCCTCACTAAGTGGGTATTCAGAAAAAAGATTTTAATTTTGATATAATTTATCTTTTTCCTAGTTGCATTTTCAAATACCTCCAAGATTCCTTTTAGCACCTTTACTTGGGGAACTGAAGCAAGGAGGGAGATTAGAACATCATCTACAAATTGATGATGAGAAATAGGATCCACCGATAAAATAGGCTTGATACCTTTTAGAAAGGTTTCTAACTTTATAGCCCTACCTAGGGCTTCTACTACTAATATATAGAGGTAAGGGGACAAGAGGTCCCCTTGGAAAATGCTTCTCAGACTTTAAAATAACCTACTAGGGCCCATTTATTAAGATAAAAAACTTGGTAGAAGAGATACAAGCATGGACAAGTTTTATAGAACTTTGGAAAAAACCAAATTTTCATAAAACATTTAACAAAAACTCCCATGAAATCCAATATTTGTAAATTAAATCTATAAATAACCTATGGCTTTTGGTACACAAACTATACCTCTTACAAGCACCCCTCTAGCATAGAGCCCAACTAGATATTATTTTTTGAATACTTCCAACATCCTTTCAGGTCAATCTCTAATATTAGTAGGATCCTTAGACTTAAATTTAAAATTTCCCAAAATACACAAGTGATGACTCGATAAATGGGGTTATAGGTTCCCAAAGGAAATACCCAAGGATTAAAACTACCTCCATCTAGTTGAGCACAACAAAATGTATAAATTCCACCTCCTCAAAACCAATAAATCTTATAGATAGGGTTGAATTGTCCCCCTTCTATTCAATAGTGGGCTTGTCAAAATCCACCATATTAATACCCTTCACCTTATTACCCTCATCTATATCCTCCATATCAAGTGTATCCACCTCTAATATATGCAATGCACCTCCTCATCAATAGTATGGTCAATCTCTACCTTAGTAAAATAATCTAATAGCACTCACTAGGCCTCAAAACCAACTTCTTGATTAGACCTACCAAGGCCTTTTAAAACTAGTAGTCTATTAATATATTCCCTTAGTGGTTATGAAGGATTTAACTACCTTTGATAGAAATGGTAATAACACAACACTATATCATGTCAATGAGCTATCAACATTCAAGTTGATTCACCACATTTAGGAGGAAGACATAATGGTATGCAAACTAATCTACTATCTTTGTAAAAATTATACTTTATGATTACTAGACAATTCTATTGTAGTTGGGCATAAATAATAGAACCAATCATGTGTAGGTTTGGTAGCATAGGAAATGGGTTTTCAATTTTGTTTCAATTAAATGTAATGCAAAGACATCCTTAAGAATACATACACAATTTTAATACTAGATTCTTGAAAACCCTAAATTTAATCCCATAAAATGTTAGGCCAAATAAAGAACAAGCATTACCATACTATATCAAAGGTTTATAATATGATTTAGCACTAATGGTTTACAATGTTAGCCATCATATACTAGCTACAACATTCAAAGAAGCAATTAGAGGAAAAATTATTCTTGTTCAAGTAGGAAAGATACCCCCACCCTTCCAATGGCCTATGTAGCCCAAACCTTCGCTTTCAACATCTAAAGGAAAATACACGTAGAATCTGAAAGCACCCCTAGTGGAGGAAGGACCCAAGAAAATTTTGACCATAGTAGTTGTGGGAATTCCTACCCCCATGGAGGAGGAATATTCCCAGGAAATAGTCGAGGAGGTACCTTAACCTACCTTGCCTGCATCCTCAAAAATTTTATCTGCACCCCATGTGATAGTTCACCTAGCCCACACAAGATTAGATAAATATCTTATGTAGAACATGAATTTCATGGCAATCATTGAGTCTGCACAAGACATGGGATGACCAAGAGTCCCAAATCTACCAATAGGGATGGTAGTGCCATTAGGGGTTCCCCCTAATCAAACCAAATTTATATATGCTGGTCTAGATTATGCCCATATTGCTCCTAATCTTGAAAGGTATGAGGATGAACCATTCACCATGAATTTTTATTACTTGTCAAATATTGAGTTTGATCTGAGATACTTTGATTAGTGTCACTGGCATGGCTATGACCTAGGCCTATATGAGCAAGGACACTGACTTTCATTCCAGCTATGATACCAACTACCTACTGATAGGTGCAGTATAAGCTATCAAATACAGAGTCAAAATGATTATTTGGTAGCCACACTAGATAGGCTAAGCATTAGGTTCAGGGAGGACATTGAATAGAATCCTTATCAACCCCCTAGCAAAAACTATTTGGGTAACATATGGGTGTATGTGATCAATATCACACCATTTGATGAGTATCACCTTGAATCCTCTCTATAAGCACCCTTGTCAAGAGTCATCCTATGGGAAGAAGAGTCAATGCATAGATATGAGTGAGAGAAGTATGATTATTTTCCAAGTGAGAATGAATATGAATCTGGATTGGTGTACCATGGGCCTCAATATATGCAAAAAATTGTTTGGACACGCCACACAAAGAGTGGATACATATCATATGAGAGATAATACATATTGGATAAGGGTGGATACATGTCGGACGAGAGTGGCTATGAGATAGGACTCAACTAAGATGGCCTTCATAAGACATGCATGCCAAATGGTAGGGCCCATAGTAAATGCCAATGGATTTTTCATAAGCGACGATGATTATGAAGATGAGACTAAAATGGCCTATCTTAGGCATTAGTGGACAAGTCAGCATCCAACCCCAGTGGGAAGGAACGAGGGTTTTCCTATAAGCAATGATGACTTTGAGAATGAAGCCGAGAGGGTTTACCTTAAGCATAACTTACAACAAGTCAATATACTTATTGAAAGCAAAGAATTACTTCACACCATATATCATAACCTTTGCTTCATGGGGAGACCAATAAATCTAGATATAGTTCATCACATGGTCAACCTCGATCTGCATACATTTAGAGAGTAGTTATTGCTTAATAATACCATAATCTTATCTATCCATAGATCATATCTTGAGATCCCTATACCCCTAGAGCCTCACCACAAGTATGTTGAGCAAGGTGCAGCAAAAGTAGTGCAAAAGGATTGTAATTGTTGTCAACATAGACAGAGTGATGCAGTTGAAGCAGTTCAGAGGTCAGTCAGATCAAGTGCAAAAAATCTCAAGAAAAATAGAGGGGACCCAGATCCAGAATTTTGCAGAAAAAGACAAGGAAGAAAACTGTCGCGATATCGCGACATGTTTTCTGTCATGATATCGCGACATGTTTTCTGTCGCGATATCGCGACATGGTTCCTGTCATGATTTTGTGACATATCGAAGGAGAGAGAAATTTCATAAGAAAATGTCACGATTTCGTGACATATCCGAGGAAAGAGAAAAAGCATGCTAAATTGTCGCGATTTCGCGACATGGCTGAGGAGAGAGAAGGCGCAAGCAAAATGGTCACGATTTCGCGACATATCGGAGGAGAGAGAAAGTGCATTGAAAAATGTCGCGATTTCGCGACATATCGAAGGAGAGAGAAAGTGCATTGAAAAATGTCGTGATTTCACGACATATCGGAGGAGAGAGAATGTGCAAGGAAAAATGTCGCGATTTCGCGACATGCTGGAAGGAAAGAAGCCAAATCGAGAAACTGTCACGATTTCGTGACAAGTTTGAAGCAAAGGCACCAAGGATGAAAAATGTCACGATTTCGCGACACATCGGAGGAGAGAGAAAGTTGATGAAGAAGTTGTAGCGATTTCGCTACATGTCTGAGTTTCGCCAGCATAAGCAAAGAAAAAGCACCAAGTGAGAAAAGCGTAGCGATTTCGCTACAAGCTTGAGACACTAAGGACAAAAGTGCAGCGATTTTGATACAGCTTCGAGTTGCAAGGTGAAAAGTAGTAGCGATTTCGCTACATGGTCAAAGTGCAAGGTAAAAAGGTGTAGCGATTTCGTTACAGGTTGAAAGTGCATAGTGTGGAGGTGTAGCGATTTCACTACAGGTTGAAAGTGCAAGGTAAAAAGGTGTAGCGATTTCGCTATAGGTTGAAAGTGCATAGTGCGGAGGTGTAGTTATTTCGCTACAGGTTGAAAGTGCATAATGCGAAGGTGTAGCAATTTCGCTACAGGTTAGAAACACATGTTGGAAAGGTGTAGCGATATCGCTACACGTCAGATTTTCACTAGCAAGCAGAAAAGAAAAATGCTAAGGCAACAATGGTGTAGCGATTTCGCTACATGTAAGGTTTTTTGCGACTGCATGGAGTAAAAATTGTACGGAGGCCAGATGTGTCACGATTTTGTGACAGGGTGAACGAAAAGCCTTTGCAAGCCAGAAACGTCGTGATTTCATGACATCTTAGAGGATGACGTCAGCAAAACCAAAAATGTCATGATATCGTGACAAGTTGCCAGAGAAGCCTCAGGAAGCCGAAAGTGTCACGATATCGCGACAAAGTTAAGGATGACGTCAGCAAAGCGGAAAACGTCGTGATATCATGATAGGTAATGTTTTGGCAAGAAAAAGTCAAAGATACATGCATTGTGACAGGTGTCAAAAAGGCACCAGTTACGAAGAATTAACTGGAGTCAGATCTGCAGTTCCAAGTGACAGGTGGTGAGAATGCATAGGAGAAATTCATGCTGCAGTTAACTGAAGTTAAAAGGAAAGTTACGAAGCATTGCAATTAAGAAAAGAACGACTGTTGCAGGGCCGTGTTGCAGCATGGCTGGCAAAGGTGGCAGTTACAAAGAGTTGCCACGGAACTATGCATTGAATGTAGAACGGCTGTTGCAGGGTTGTGATACAGTATTCTCGATGCTTGTGCTTGACTCACAAGAAAGTAACGGGTAGAATAGAAGTATTGACACCATTTAGAATAAAGTGCAAAAAAATTTTAAAGAGTAGTTTCGTAGAGATAATAGAGCATCGAAACGCGTAGAAGGGTTGTCAGTTCCAGTAGAGTAGAATGTCAGACTGTGCAGAGAAAAAGGTTGTCAGAATGTCAGAATGTCAGAAAGAAAGCAGCTAAAATGTGGATCAGGTCAGAGAAGGATTTGACACGTCAATTATAGCCGAGAATGCATGAAAAGTTGGAGGGAAAGTTAAACCGTTTGAATTTGAGCCATTCAAGGAAATCAAGTATATAAGGATCGAACTGGCACAGTTAGGAGGTTACCGCAACTGTGCTATATTGAAAAAATAAAAATGCAAAGTGTGGTAAGTGTGCTGCATGAAGAACAGCAAGAGAACTAAAACCTGTATATTGTTCTTGTAAAATAACGAGAGAGGTTTTAGATTTGAAAGGAAGATATTGAGTCTCTAACAAGTCTCTTTATGCTTATGTGAGATAAAATTGCATGAGCTATAGACCAGTAAGGGTCTTGCAAAAGAGAAGGCATTTTTATGTCCATTTATCTTGCAAAATATAAATTCAAGTTGATGCTTGGATAAAGGGGTTGGTGCTCCTATCTGTTGCAGCAGATAAATCAGGGGTTGGTTCTCCTTCCAGTGGGTGCTGGTAAACAATTGTAAATATTGAATCCTTGCAAAGACTGGATTTGGATTGAAGTCCAAATAGTCATTCTTTGAGGAGTAGCCACATCCGTGAACCTCATAAAATTCTGTGTTGTGTGATGCTCTTGTGTGATACTTGCATTATCTAGTTTCAAGCTTGCATCATTAGTTTTAAAAGTTGCAGATTTAAGTTTTTAAGTAGTTACACTGATTCACCCCCCCTCTCAGTGTCATTGTGAGAATATCAATTGGTATCAGAGCCAGGGCACCTGCACAAGCTTAATCAGCTAAGGTGTTCTTGGGAGATATACAATGGCCGGTGGTGAAGGTTTCTCTTCTAACAAAGCTCCTCTGTTCGATGGAACAAACTATTCTTTCTGGAGGCTCAGAATGCAGACCTATCTCTGTGCATTGGGTTATGACATTTGGGAATCTGTTGAAAATGGATACACCACTCCCACTGTTCCTCCAATAGATGCTTCTGAAAAGAAAAATTTTGAGAACAACTCGAAAGCCAAGAATGCGATTATGTGTGGATTGGTCGATAGTGAGTTGATACGCATCATGAACTACAAATCTGCTAAAGACATATGGGACAAACTGCAAAGCATTCATGAAGGAGACAGCAAAATCAAGGAATCTAAGCTGCAAACACATCGTGCCCAGTTCGAAGCATTAAAGATGACCGATGATGAAAAAATAGAAGCTTACATGCTGAGAGTAAACGGAATCATCAATGCAATAAGAGGACTGGGGGAAGAAATGGAAGATGCAGTTGTTGTGAAGAAGGTACTGAGAACTCTCAACAAAAGGTTTGATGTAAAGGTTTCTGCCATAGAAGAAGCAAAAGATTTAAATTTTTTCAGTATGGATGAAATGCATGGTTCTCTAATAGCTTATGAAATGAGGATTGGACAAACTAAGCCCTCTGACAGAGAAGCAACCTTCCAAGCACAGAAAAATGTAAAATCTAAACAAGAGTCAGAGGAAGAAGAATCTGTAGATGAAAATGAAGCAAACTTTGTTAGGAAATTAGTAAAGGGAAAAGGAAAGTACAGAGGTAAGTTGTCGTTCAAATGTTTAACTATGGAGGCATCGGGAACTTTGCAGCAAAATGCCCAATGAAGGAGAAAAATAAAAATGATGAAGGAACACATCCAGAAAGAAATGTATGGAAAAAGAAACCGCAGTTTAGAAAAAGAAACTTCAAGAAGAAGAGTTTCATTTCCCAGAATATCGATTCTTCTGAAGACAGTTCCAGTGAGGAATCAGAAGAAGAAACTGGTGAAGCCCTATTCATGGATTTTGAAGAACAAACAACTGAGGAAACACAGGAGTGTGAAGAAAAATTAGAAGATGAGGCTGAGATAGATCTGGAAGGTGAGTTAGTTCTCTGCTCTTGAAGAGTTAAGTGCAGAAAGGAAAAGAAATAAAAATATTACAAGAAAATTTGAGGAGGCCAGCAATGTAATAATCAGTTTGAAAGTACAAACTGAAGAGCATAAGAAAAAATCTGAAGATTTTGAAGCACAGCTAATCATGAAAATAAATGAGTGCAACAAGATAGAAGAAGAAATAGTTGGATTAAGGCTGCAGCTAGAAGAAATGAATCGAAAACTGAGTTGTCATCAAAAATTTGAAGACAGTTCTGAGAAACTGAACAAAATGTTGAATAATCAAAGGCCCACAGGTATCAAATTTGTCTTGGGATTTGATGAAGGAGAAACCTCAAAGGACTCAAAGGCTGTAATAGTAGATCCAATAAATAATAAAGACAAGATTAGAGTTGATCAAGATAAACCGTATCATGCAAAAGAAAACAACAAATCCAAGCTCGAAAGGAGTGCTGCAAATGATGGATTCACCAAAGTCTCTCATCAAAGAAGAAGAAGACCCATGGCTTCTACCTCCACATGGCAACATCCATTTCCCAGGTACACTCGTTCCTTTTCTGGTTATTGTTTTAAGTGCAATGCATATGGTCATAAAATTTCTAGTTGTAGATATAATATAGAACAAAGAAATTTCACTAGCAGAAATAATTTTTCACCTTTGATAGATTATGCTGTAGAATGTTATAACTGCCATAACTTCGGCCATATTGCAAGGAATTGTCGTAGCTCTTTTGCAGGAAATAAATACCAGGGAAGAAAGTTTCGATCAACTGGATCAACACAGAAAAAAAAATTTCCCGAAAAACTGTCACAGGCCAATGAAAGGGAGAAGGTGAAGAAAGTAACCAGATCTGCTGTCAAAACTCAGTGGAAATAAAAGGTACAACCAAAGAAAGACAAAGAATCCCTGATCATTCAAACAGCTCTCAAAGCACAGAATAAATCTGCTCCCTGGATTCTAGACAGTGGATGCTCCAGTCACATGACAGGAGACAAACAGAAGTTTGATAAGCTACAGACATACGAAGGTGGTTCTGTGAAATTCAGAAACAATGATGGAGCAAAGATAGTGGGTAAAGGATCAGTTAAGTTAAATGATGGTAAAATCAACTCAAAGGAAGTTCTTTTTGTGGTAGGTCTGAAGCATAACTTACTGAGTGTAAGTCAGATTTGTGACAGAGGTCATGAAGTAATTTTCAAGGAGGGCTGTGAAGTAAGAAAGACAAAAAATGGAAAGTTAATAGCCACTGGACTGAGAACTTCTAGAAATTTGTATACTCTCTCGGAGACTTCAGAAGGAGCTTGCTTGGTTGGACAAGAAGAAGAAAACTGGCTGTGGCATAAAAGACTCGGTCACATAAGCTTTGATAATCTGATAAAAATCAGCTCAAAAAGAGCAGTAAGAGACATACACACTATTGGTAAACCATCAAATAGTATATGTGAGTCATGCCAAAAAGGGAAGCAAACCAGATCTACCTTCAAAGCAAAAGAATATTTCACTAGCAAGCCATTAGAACTGATTCACATTGATTTGTGCGGACCCATGAGGACAGAAAGCATAAATGGATACAAATATTTTATGCTGTGTATTGATGATTTTTCCAGAATGACATGGGTACTCTTTTTGAAACAGAGTCGAAGCCTTTGAGATGTTTAAAACCTTCAAAAATCTGGTTGAGAATCAATCTGGAAAAAGAATTAAATGTTTGAGATCTGATAGAGGAGGAGAGTTTATTTCAAATGAGTTTGCTGAATTCTGTGAAAAACATGGAATAAGAAGACAGTTCTCAGCAGCAAGAACACCTCAACAGAATGGAGTAGTTGAAAGAAAGAACAAAACTGTGCAGGAAATGGCAAGAACCATGTTAACAGAGAGAAAAATTTCTGACAGATTCTGGAAAGAGGCAGTTCATACTACAGTCTACATTCAGAATAGATGTATGTTGAGGCCGCATGAAAACAAAACACCATATGAACTATGGTTTGGCAAAAAGGCTACAGCAAAGTACTTCAAAGTGTTCGGCAGCAAGTGTTACATTAAAAGAACTAAAAGCAATCTTGGCAAGTTTGAAGATAGAGCTGATGAAGGAATATTCCTTGGGTTTTCAACTAAAAGCAAAGCCTATACATGCTACAACAAAAGACTTAAGAAAATAGTGGAGAGTGCGGATGTGAAGGTTGATGAAGGTAGGAAACAAGAAATCAGCAATAATGAAAACTACCCAACCTATGAAGAATTTATTGAAGAAGATGAAGATCAAGAAAAAGAAGAGAGACAAAAATAAGATTCAGAGGACTTAGAAAGAGATGAAAATAGAAAATACAGAACGAGCGAGTTGGCGAGAAAAATCATCCCAAAGAGCAGATTATTGGGGACCCTACAGTTGGCATTCAGACAAGAAGAAGAGTAGTAAATAACTATTCTCTGTTATCCAGTATTGAGCCCAAGAATATTATTGAAGCAAGCACGGATGAAAGCTGGATGGAAGTAGTAAATGAAGAACTAGATCAAATTGAGAAAAACAAAACCTGGGAATTAGTACCAAGGCCTGAAAATAAAAACATAATTGGTACTAAATGGATATTTAGAAACAAACTGAGGAATAAAGCAAGATTATTCTGTAAGGGATATGCCCAAGTTGAGGGGATTGATTTTGAAGAGACTTTTGCACCCATGGCCAGACTTGAAGCAATAAGACTATTTTTGGCTTTAGTTGTTCATAAGAACTTCAAGGTTTATCAGATGGATGTAAAATCAGCATTTCGAATGGAAATCTTGAAGAAGAAGTATATATTGAACAGCCTGATGGTTTTCAACTTTGTCATAATCCTAACTTTGTTTGCAAGCTGAAGAAAGCATTGTATGGCTTGAAACAAGCACCTAGAGCTTGGTATGCAAGGTTGGACAGCTATCTCACTAAGCAAGGATTCAAGAAAGGTATGGTGGATAGCAATTTATATGTGAAAACTGAAAATGGCAATTTCATTGTTCTTGTTGTTTATGTAGATGATATAATTTTTGGAAGTAGCAATTATGAATCATGCAAATACATAGCAAACAAAATGCAGAAAGATTTTGAAATGTCTATGATAGGTGAACTTTCATATTTCCTGGGATTACAAGTTAATCAAACAGAAAAGGGAATTTTTATCTCTCAAATTAAATATGTGAAAGAAATGCTGAAAAAGTTCACTATGGAAGATAGTAAACCAATGAGCACCCCCATGACAACAAGCTGCAAGTTGAGAAAGGATGATAAATCTTCGGATGTTGATCAAACAATGTACAGATCAATGATTGGAAGCTTGCTGTATTTGACAGCAACCAGACCGGATATCTTACAAGCTGTCTGCATGGTTGCAAGATTTCAAGCTAGTCCAAAAGAGACTCATGTGACAGCAGTGAAAAGGATTTTTAGGTATCTCAAAGGTACTATGGAGTATGGGCTGTGGTATCCAAAAGGAAAATACTTCACTCTCTTTGCATACTACGATGCCGATTGGGCGAGGATGCATTGATGACGAGAAAAAGTACAAGTGGAGGAGCATTCTTTCTTGGAAACAAATTGGTTGCATGGCACAGGTAAGAAGCAAGAATCAGTCTCTTTATCCACAGCCGAGGCCAAATACATTGCAGCTACTACATGCTGTACACAAATACTTTGGATGAGACAAACATTGAAAGATCTAGGAATTCACTTCAATGAGCCCATTTCAGTCAAATGTGACAACACTAGTGCAATCAACATTTCAAAGAATTCGGTAATGCATTCCCGCACCAAACATATTGCAATCCGGTATCACTTCTTGAAGGATAAGGTTGCAGAAGGAGAGGTCATATTGGATTTTGTTCCCACTACAGAGCAAGTAGCAGACATATTCACCAAACCTTTACCAAAGGAAGTATTTGAATACCTTCAGAAAAATTTGGGAGTAGTCACACTTCCCAAGCACTTACTAGCTATGGGAAATACATTCTCAGGGGGAGCATTCAAGTTATTTATGCCTGAGAATGTTGTGCATAGACTCAGGGGGAGTCTGCAGTAGCCCTTTGGCATTATTGGCAAAGGGGGAGAAGAATTTGAGCAAGGCTACAAAGTGTTGCCAACAATTCCAAAGGGGGAGATTGTTGAGCAAGGTGCATCAAAAGTAGTGCAAAAGGATTGTAATTGTTGTCAACATAGATAGAGTGATGCAGTTGAAGCAGTTCAGAGGTCAGTCAGATCAAGTGCAAAAAATCTCAAGAAAAACAGAGGGGACCCAGATCCAGAATTTTGCAAAAAAAGACAAGGAAGAAAACGGTCACGATATCGCGACATGTTTCCTGTCGCGATATCGCGACATGGTTCCTGTCGCGATTTCGCGACATACCGGAGGAGAGAGAAAGTTCATAAGAAAATGTCACGATTTCGCGACATATCCGAGGAAAGAGAAAAAGCATGCCAAATTGTCGCGATTTCGCGACATGGCTGAGGAGAGAGAAGGAGCAAGCAAAATGGTCGCGATTTTGTGACATATTGAAGGAGAGGGAAAGTGCATTGAAAAATGTCACGATTTCACGACATATCGAAGGAGAGAGAAAGTGCATTGAAAAATGTCATGATTTCGTGACATATCGGAGGAGAGAGAATGTGCAAGGAAAAATGTCATGATTTCGCGACATGCTGGAAGGAAAGAAGCCAAATCGAGAAACTGTCGCGATTTCGTGACAAGTTTGAAGCAAAGGCACCAAGGATGAAAAATGTCACGATTTCGTGACACATCGGAGGAGAGAGAAAGTTGATGAAGAAGTTGTAGCGATTTCGCTACATGTCTGAGTTTCGCCAGCATAAGCAAAGAAAAAGCACCAAGTGAGAAAAGCATAGCGATTTCGCTACAAGCTTGAGACACTAAGGACAAAAGTGCAGCGATTTTGATACAGCTTCGAGTTGCAAGGTGAAAAGTAGTAGCGATTTCGCTACATGGTCAAAGTGCAAGGTAAAAAGGTGTAGCGATTTTGCTACAGGTTGAAAGTGCATAGTGCGGAGGTGTAGCGATTTCGCTACAGGTTGAAAGTGCAAGGTAAAAAGGTGTAGCGATTTCGCTACAGGTTGAAAGTGCATAGTGCGGAGGTGTAGCGATTTCGCTACAGGTTGAAAGTGCATAATGCGAAGGTGTAGCGATTTCGCTACAGGTTAGAAACACATGTTGGAAAGGTGTAGCGATATCGCTACACGTCGGAGTTTCACTAGCAAGCAGAAAAGAAAAATGCTAAGGCAACAATGGTGTAGCGATTTCGCTACATGTAAGGTTTTTCACGACTGCATGGAGTAAAAATTGTACGGAGGCCAGATGTGTCACGATTTCGTGACAGGGTGAACGAAAAGCCATTGCAAGCCAGAAACATCATGATTTCGCGACATCTTAGAGGATGACGTCAGCAAAACCAAAAATGTCGCGATATCGCGACAAGTTGCCAGAGAAGCCTCAGGAAGCCGAAAGTGTCGCGATATCGCGACAAAGTTAAGGATGAAATCAGCAAAGTGGAAAATGTCGTGATATCGTGACAGGTAATGTTTTGGCGGGAAAAATTCAAAGATACATGCATTGTGACAGGTGTCAAAAAGATGCCAGTTACGAAGAATTAACTGGAGTCAGATCTGCAGTTCCAAGTGACAGGTGGTGAGAATGCATAGGAGAAATTCATGCTACAGTTAACTGAAGTTAAAAGGAAAGTTATGAAGCATTGCAATTAAGAAAAGAACGGCTGTTGCAGGGCCGTGTTGCAGCATGGCTGGCAAAGGTGGCAGTTACAAAGAGTTGCCACGAAACTATGCATTGAATGTAGAACGACTGTTGCAGGGCCGTGATACAGTATTCTCGATGCTTGTGCTTGACTCACAAGAAAGTAACGGGTAGAATAGAAGGATTGACACCGTTTAGAATAAAGTGCAAAAGAATTTTAAAGAACAGTTTCGTAGAGATAATAGAGCATCGAAACGCGCAGAAGGGTTGTCAGTTTCAGCAGAGTAGAATGTCAGACTGTGCAGAGAAAAATGCTGTCAGAACGTCAGAATGTCAGAAAGAAAGCGGCTAAAAGGCGGATCAGGTCAGAGAAGGATTTGACACGTCAATTACAGCCGAAAATGCACGAAAATTTGGAGGGAAAGTTAAACCATTTGAATTTGAGCCATTCGAGGAAATCAAGTATATAAGGATCGAACTGGCACAGTTAGGAGGTTACCGCAACTGTGTTGTATTGAAAAAATAAAAAGGCAAAGTGTGGTAAGTGTGCTGCATGAAGAATAGCAAGAGAACTAAAACCTGTATATTGTTCTTGTAAAATAACAGAGAGGTTTTAGATTTGAAAGGAAGATATTGAGTCTCTAACAAGTCTCTTTATGCTTCTGTGAGATAAAATTGCATGAGATATAGACCAGTAAGGGTCTTGCAAAAGAGAAGGCATTTTTATGTCCATTTATCTTGCAAAATAGAAATTCAAGTTGGTGCTTGGATAAAGGGGTTGGTGCTCCTATCTGTTGCAGCAGATAAATCAGGGGTTGGTGCTCCTTCCAGTGGGTGCTGGTAAACAATTGTAAATATTGAATCCTTGCAAATACTGGATTTGGATTGAAGTCCAAACAGTCATTCTTTGAGGAGTAGCCACATCGGTGAACCTCGTAAAATTTTGTGTTGTGTGATGCTCTTGTGTGATACTTGCATTATCTAGTTTCAAGCTTGCATCATTAGTTTTAAAAGTTGCAGATTTAAGTTTTTAAGTAGTTACACTGATTCACCCCCCCTCTCAGTGTCATTGTGAGAATATCAAAGTATGGAGGGTGCACCCATGATGTAGAGCTTCACTCGCATGGTCTTGGAGATTTCATTCCATCCATAAACATGATATCCATTGATTTGATCACTCCACTCCATAACCCATCATATCCTTCAAAACCATTGTGTCTCAACTTAGACAATATTGATTGGTATCACACTGATTCACCCTAAGAGCCTGAATATTTCTTCTCCAATGAATATATGTTACAACCATTCCATTTTGCATCAGGCTACACACATGATGTCTATCATGTTGGTCTCAAACCTGAGTTAGTGGGAACTATAAATCTAGTAGACAACATCCATTTAATCCCCACTCCTCACCAACTTGAGGAGGGGTCACATATGGAAATAGAGGAGACTTTTGAGGTGGACATCAGTGATGATCCTTCCAATCCAAATAAAGTCAAGTTTAGAGAAAGCTTATCTCTAGAATAACAGGCCATCATAATTCCTCTATTACAAGAGAGACCTAATCTCTTTGCTTGGACCTACAAAAACATGTCAAGGATAGATCCAAAGTTGGTTGTCCACAACCTTTCGCTAGATTTTATGAAGAAACTGGTCAAGAAAAATCTCAAAAATATGCATCCAACCATCACTCTGATGGTGAAAAATAAGTTGTAGAAAATATTGGATGTAGTATTTATTATTCCCATTGACTATCTAGAATGGGTATCAAACATAGTTCCCATAGAAAAACTTGATGGAATAATTCATATTTACATAGATTTTAGGGATCTCAACAAGGCAACCTTAAAGGATTCACTCTCATTTCCCAACATAGATTCTCTTGTAGACACAACTGCAGGTTATGATATGCTCTTCCTAATGGACAATTTTTCTAGTTATAATCAGATTCAGGTTAAACTTGAATACGAGCATAAAACCACATTCACCACTTCATGGGGGATATTCTATTATAAAGTGATGCCATTCGGACTTAAAAATGTTGGTGCCACATATCAATGGGCTATGAAATACATTTTCCATGACTACATGCATAAGATATTGGAATAATACATCGATGACTTACTAGCCAAGTCATTGCTATGATAAGAGCATGTTGAGACCCTCAAAAAGGTCTTCGATCACCTAATTGAGCATAATGTTAGGTTGAATCCCAAGAAATGTGTCTTTGGCATAACTTTTGGAAAACTCTTGGGATTCATAATTTCTAAACGAGGCATTGAGGTAGACCCAGTAAAGGTAAATGCTATCTTGGAAATAGCCCCACCTATAAACATCAAAGAAATAATGATCTTATAGGGTAAATTAGCATCTATAAAGTGATTTATCGCACAACTATTAGATAAATGTTGACCCATGAATTGACTACTACACAATGGAGTCCCATTCTAGTAGGACAAATATTATCAGCAAGCCTTTACTAAAATCAAGGAGTACCTAGAAATGCCACCAGTCCTAGCTCCACCAAGGCCATACATGCCATTCCTGCTATATATATCCACTATCAATTTTTATTTGGGCACCATGTTGGATCAAAAGAATGTGCAATACAAGGAATAAATGATATACTATGTCAATCATATGTTGGTCAGCTACGAGATAGGATATGCATACATAAAAAATATATGCTTAGCAATGGTCTTTGCAACCAAGAAAATGTGTCACTATATGCTGAGCCATACGATATATGTAATATCCAAACAAAATCCTTTGTAGTATATGATGAGCAAGATATATCATAACACACGTACTATGAAGTGGATCATGTTACTAATAAAATTTTATTTGGAATTCATAAGCCAAAAGTCCATTAAGGGATAAGTCGTAGTTGATAAGTTTTCTAAGGTGCCTCTTTAGAAGAGTAGGCCTCTCACCATAGAACTGCCCGATCATGTAGTATTCACATTATTAGAACCCAAACTTGAAGAACCAAAAAATGAAGCTAAAATGACTTTGTTCTTTGATGGTTCAAAGTGTGAGAAAGGAGGTAGTGTATGAATTATCTTTTTCACACCACAAGGTGCTCTAATGCCCTTGTCATTCAAGCTAGACTTCCCTTACACTAATAACAACACCAAATATGAGGCCCTAATCTTGGGATCCAAATAGCCATCACCATGAAAATTAGAAGGCTAAATATCTTTAGTGACTCCCTCCTCATAGTCAACCAAGTCAAGGGACTATTTCAATGATAGGATCTGATACTAAAAGCTTAGAAGGAGCTTGTTAACACCTATTTAAACAAACTAGAGTGGTATGCCATCAAGGAAATCCCTCATTAATTAACATATTTGTAGAAACCATGGTATCTATAGGATCCTTGATCCCTCTGAATCCATCTGCTAATATCACTACCATTCATGTGAAAACACTCTCACACTCAGCAATGTAGTGTGAGGCTTTTGATAACAAGGAATTAGTCAACATGATCTATATAGATCCAAATCATGATTGGTTATATAAAGCCAAAGACTTCTTAAATAAGGTACCTTGGGGATCCTTGATCATGTAGGGTCCTACGGATAATGGTACCACTATTTGCTATAATATTGTTTCTCAATATGCATTTGTACAAATCAAATTATAGGAGGAACAAGTTTTCTTATCTAATGAGGATGTAGCCTATAAGGATTGGCTATCCAAGCTACAAGAGTTCCTTATGCTTGGAAACATCCCATAGGGACTATCGCATGCCAAAATATGAGCATTCAAGCAAAAAATGATAAGATATGTCTTGCTAGGAGGCATATTGTATCATCGAAGCTATGATGGAATCCTCCTTCATTGCTTAGATCCCCAAGAATTAGCTTGGGTGATTTTGTAAGATCACAATGGCACATGTGGTGTACACTTTAGAGGTATGGCCATTGTCAAGTGCATCATTCGAATGGGTTATTATTGGCCCACCATGGAGAAGGATTTCTATGAGTATGTCAAGAAATACGTTAAATATCAATAACATGCAAATCTGACACACTTGCCATCTCAGATCTTACATCCCATTCAGGTGGCTTGGCCATTTTCTTAGTGGGTTATTGATCTGATTGAAAATATTTCTCCCCCATATTTGGGTTGACATACATTTATCTTAACGGACACTGAGTACTTCTCTAAATGGGTGGAAATAGTCCCCTTAACCTCAATAATTGGACCTCAAATTATGGAGTTCATACTTCACAACATAATCTATCTTTTTGGGGTACCCTTCAAGGTAATATCAAATAATGGTCCATCATTCAAAAAAAAATGTACAAGCTTTAACAACCAAATACAAAATTTAGAATAGTTTTACGACACCATACTATCTGAAGTCTAATGGTCAATCAAAGGTCTCTAACAAGACAATAGTAGCAATATTAAAGAAGATGGTCAAAGAGAATAACAAGAACTAACATCTACAATTACCCCTGGTATTATGGGCTTACAGGACTAGCGTATGAGTGCCCACGAGGGAAACACCATTTTTGCTTGTATATGGCACTAAGGCCATTATGCCTTTAGAGTTGGAAATTCTGATAATGCACATCACATTGAAAGAGTTCATCAATGATGACACTACACGACAATCTCATTTGGATCAATTGAACCTTCTAGATGAACGTTGCATCAATGCTCTTGAGCATCTTCATGTTTACCAGGATCGTCTAACACAAGCTTATAACAATAAAGTCCACCTAAGGGACTTTAAAGTTGGGGATCTTGTGCTTAAAGAAAACCAACATAACTCAAATTTGTTGTCGCATCTGTAAGAAAACTTTATGACCAATTGGATAGGTCCCTATATCATCTCTAAGAAGAATAGACCTAGGGCATATTTCTTGATAATGCTAGAGGGTTTTGAGGAGCTAGAACCTCTCAACATCATTAATCTAAAGGTGTTTCACACATAAATCAACAAAATATCAAAATCATTCACATAAATTTCAAAAACTTCAAAAACAATAGAAATCATAAAAATCCAAACAAATAAAAAAACATTAAAAAAATTCAAAGGCATATTAAAGCCCTTTGGTCAAATCACAAAAAACTCCAAGGGCATCTTAAATCCCTTTGGTCAACTCACAAAAGTTCCAAAGGCATATTAAAGCCCTTTGGTCAACGCAAAAAAAGCTTCAAAGTAATCTTAAAGCCCTTTGATCAAATCACAAAAAGCTCCATGGGCATCTTAAAGCCCTTTGGTCACCTCACCAAAGCTCGAAATGCATCTTAAAGCCCTTTGGTCAACTCACAAAAATCTCCAAAGGTATCTTAAAATCCTTTGGTCAACTCACAAAAAGCTCCAAAGGCATCTTAAAGCCCTTTGGTCAACTCACAAAAAGCTCCAAAGGTATCTTAAAGCCCTTTGGTCAACTCACAAAAATCTCCAAAGGCATCTTAAAGCCCTTTGGTCAACTCACAAAAAGCCCCAAAGGCACCATAAGCCCTTTGGTCAAAAGCAAAACATAAAAGCACAAAAATAATTTAAAATCAAAAGTTCAAAAACATTCATAATAATAAATACTCAAAAAAAATGGAAAGCATCAAAAATACAAAAACATTTGCATTATGCATTTGCACTTTGCATCTGTATAGTTGCATTGCATTAGGCATTAGCATCCATTGCATTTGAATTTAGTAGGTTGTGTCCACAATCTTACAAAATATGTCACATTTGTACATCAATCATGCATCTTCAAAATCCATCATCATCCATCACCCATGTGTGTAACTATGTTTTTCAACACAACCCCTCATATTTCTATGAGGAATGTACTAGGGTTTTTCAATCACTTACCCATACCTAGTGGTTTTATCAGACTTTGTCGAAAGTCATTTTAGCTTATAATAGGTGAGGTTTAGTTTTGACAGCACCTGGTATATTTCAAAATCCTATCACTAATAAAAATACTAATATCCTAGTTGGAATAAGGGAAATATGAATGCTACAAAGTGGAATTAGGTATCCTAAGGTGAGAATTTTATCTTTCTTATCCCCCTGTGGAATCAGTTAAAAATGATGAGAATTTGCAAAAGGACAAGTTCATCCCTACCCAAAGAAATACCTTGCTTTAATCAAAACAAGAAAAATCCTGAACAAAGCAAAATTCAAAAACAAAATAAAAAATTTATTATCATCACTACATAAATCCCTTTCTCAAAAGAAAAACAAAAATTCAAAATAAACAATTATTTTCATCACTAAGCATGAGAAAGTATCCCAAATAAATATGAAGAAAAAAAGGAGTATTGAACTTGAATCCCTGGAATTCTCAGCATGAACGAGTCGTAAGGTATCCTTACACACGACAATATGCCTATTACATTATCATATCACTTTTGTATATATTAATGTTTTCATGTGGAAGATCTATCTTTAGGTGTCCTGTACTGCCTAGTGGTTTAATCCAACTGAGTCCAAATTAGGATCAGGATAAAAATTTGAGGATCCCCAATACGACAATGGGTTGAATGAATCCCGTCTGGCACTGGGGTATGCTTATGTTTTATCTAATATATTAATTTACACATACAGGGATAATGAGTATTTTAGTCTTCATAACAAAAAAAATATCCTTCAAAAGCTTTGTATGATCAGTATACAACTTTTGATGGAGCAACTAGAGTATTTGAGTCTCATGGAAAACCTCAAAAATAACCTCATAGCAACAATTCATATCATCACTCGCATCATCAACTTTCTTTAGAAGATTTTTTTCACTAAAGGGCATCCATGAAATAGGATAAATACCGGATGAATGTCAGCAATAATATTTAGACAACCACTGACTATTTTGTGCATATATTTTAATTTATAGAAGCTAATAAAAAAAGTACATACATATCACATCATTTCATCTCACATTTGGATATTTAAACAATTAATTATTATTACAAGAGTTTTTATTTATTCATTATTTTTATACATTCTATGGTATCATCCATTAGATTGTCAAAATCCATGTCACATCATACCATATGTTTTAAGTGATTAAAGCATACAGGTTCATTTAAATTAGATCATCAGCATATTCCATAACACATTTTATTTACCATATCATAACAACATAATTTAGATGCATACATTACACCATAATTTAACATGCATTTAACAATAAGCATTGCATCCATATATGCATTCAGCAGCATCATCTGGATCATGCCATCTAAGAATCCACTCATCATAAAGCATAAGTCATATAAACCACACCATATAGCATAAAATCACAAAGTATTCCACCTGCACATCCACCTCGTAACATCTAAAGCATCACACCACATCATATCAAATAATATCATGAGACTGCATCACATAAATATAAAAACATAATCATAAAAGATACACACAATTAGTCTCAAAGTCTAGATATCATATAAATGTGTGTCAAATAAGTACATGTAGGTACAAAAATCATCATAAGGCTACAACTATGTAGGTCACCCAATATTACACTCAAAAATAAAACCAGTACAATGATATAATCAACCTAGGCCTGTGCCCCATGCCTCGACTCTGTCCTTGTGAAAACAATGGGAGCTAGCCCCCATAGTCCTCTCTATGTAGGTCTTGGTCCTATGGCTAGGCCAAACCAAATACTGCCATGATGTAGTTTACATACTATAATGTGATCTCGCTATTGTGGGTCTCTCCCTAGGAGTAGCACCTAGTATCTAAACCTGGGAGTGCAAAGTGATGATGTAGGTGGTATCTGATGTCATCTGGTCCTCATTATCCTTGATGATCCCCTAAAGTCATATCACCTTAGCCCATATATCCAAACCTATAGGAGCTTGTATCGTGGGAGTAGCAGCCATAATATGGACTTGTGTGACATCTCACTCAGTGGTAACATGAGTGACCTATGCCTAAAGTGTAGCAATAATCACATCCCACTGTTGTACCTAAATCTATGATGACTAGAGCTTAGCCTCTACTGGTGCAATTGAGACCCGATAGGGGACTCCTACTCCTCAGGAGCTAATTCCTCCTCATTAGGGGTAACCTACTCCTCTACCACCTTCTCCTCCACCTACTACTCTGCCTATGTTGAGCAAGGTGCAGCAACAATATTGTCATTGTTATCAACACAGTCAGATAGATCTATTGATGCAGTGGACAGGAAGTTCAAAAGCTATTCAGATGCATAAGACAGGAGTTCAAAGGTTATTCAGAGTATGTACAGTGATTTTCCAAGAAGACCGAAGTGGCCCATATGCAAAAGATCAAAGAAAAAATACAAGTAAGAAAAGTGTCATGATATCATGACATATACAGCAGGCAAGAAAAACTGTCATGATTTTGCGACATGTTGGAAGAGAGAAAAATCAAGAAAAACTGTCACAATTTCGCGACATGTTGGAAGAGAGAGAAAAAGTAGGAAAAACTGTCACAATTTTATGACATGTTGGAAGAGAGAAAAAATAGGAAAAACTATCACGATTTTGTGACATGTTGGAAGAGAGAGAAATAGCAAGAAAAACTATCGCGATTTCGTGACATGTTGGAAGAGAGAAAAAGTAGGAAAAACTATCATGATTTCACATGTTGGAAGAGAGAGAAAAAGCAGGAAAAATTGTCACGATTTCATGACATGTTGGAAGAGAAAAATGCAAGTGGAAAAACTGTCACGATTTCACGACATGTTGGAAGAAAGAGAAAAAGCAGGAAAAACTGTCACGATTTTGCGACATGTTGGAAGAGAAAGAGGCAAGTGGAAAAACTATCGCAATTTCATGACATGTTGGAAGGGAAAGAGAAAGCAAGAAAAAGTGTCATGATTTTGTGACAAGTTCGAAGAAAGAGAACAAGTAAGAAAAGTGTCACGATTTCACGACATGTCGCATTTTCGTGACTAAAATAGGAGAGAGAAAGTAAGTTTGAAAAGTGTCATGATTTTGCGACATGTCACATTTTCACAACTAAAATAGGAGAGAGAAAGTAAGTTTGAAAAGTGTCGCAATATCGCGACATGTTGCATTTTCATGATAAAAGAAAGAGAGGAAGCGTACGGAAGCAAAACTGTCGTGATTTCATGACAAAAGCAGAAAGCAAGACTTTAGAAGTAGAAGTGTCGTGATTTCATGACAAAAGCAAAGAAGTAAAGTATGGAAGAAGAAGTGTCGCAATTTCATAACAAAATAAGAGAAGAAGACTTCGAAGGCAGAAGTGTCGTGATTTCATGACAAAAGCAAATAAGCTAAGTATGGAAGCAGAAGTGTCACGATTTCATGACAAAAGCTAAGTTGAAGACTTCGAAAGAAAAAGTGTCATGATTTCATGACAAAAGCAAAGAAGTAAAGTACGAAAGCAGAAGTGTCACGATTTTGCGACAAAATTAGAGAAGAAGACTTTGAATGTACAAGTGTCACAATTTTGTGACAAAAGCAAAGAAGCTAACTACGGAGGCAGAAGTGTCGTGATATCGTGACAAAAGCAAAGTCAAAGTCTATGGAAGCAAAAGTGTCGCGATATCACGACAAAAGCAAAGACAAAGTATACAGAGGCAAAAATGTCATGATATCATGACAAAAGAAAAGACGAAGTCTACGGAGGCATAAATGTCATGATATCATGACAAAAGAATAGAGAAAGTGTATGGAGGCGAAAGTGTCACGATATTGTGACATGTATTTTTTGTGGCAACAACAACAAAAGAAGCTACAAAGGCAAAAATGTCATGATTTCACGATAAGTCATAAATGCGCAAGTCAAGAAGGAGAACCCGACTGAAATGAGAAGTATGACAATGGACCAACATCACTATGGCATTTACAGGGGTAGTTACAGAGTGATTTCATACTGCTATAATACGAAGAGTGATCAAAAGTCAGTATGGCGGTTACAGGGTCTGTCCAGAATGAAATCAAGCAATGGATAAATTGAACATATTTTTGAGTTGAAGCCGACGAAGACCGATGATAGCCGACTAAAATTAGGGTTTACAATTGTTATGAAAGACGACTAAGATTAGGATTTACAGTCGACTAAGATTAGGGTTTTCATCATAAAAAATATTATTAAAAAATGAGGGTTGTTTGGAGAATTAAGAATAGAGTGGAATGTGTGTGAAATACGGTCATTGTGCGCAGAGAGCAAGTCATGTCGAATCATGCTAAGTGTAAAATTTTCAAAGAGAGCAGAGTGCGCAAAAGGGAGAAGACGATCGTGAAGTTTGACTATAACGAAGCAGAGTGTGTGAAGTGATTTCATAGAGAGAGCAGAGTGTGCGAAGAATGCAAAGGTGAAGAAGACCAGTTAGGGTCTTGCAAAAGCAAAGGTATCTTACTGTCAAACTTATAGATTCAAATTGAAGTCCAGGTTACATCTTGGCATTAGGGGTTGGTTCTCCTTTCTTTTGGTGTAGATAAATAAGGGGTTGGTGCTCCTTCCAGTTAGTGCTGGTAAATTAGGGGTTGGTGCTCCTTTCTGTTGGTGCAAATAAATCAGGGGTTGGTGCTTATTTCATTTGGTGTTGGTAAATTTATTGTAAAGTTGGTGCTTTGCAAAGGCTATATTTTTATGGTAGTCTAAGCAGTCAATTTTTGAGGAGTAGCCACATTGGCGAACCTCGTTAAATCTTGTGTTGTGTGATGCTCTTTTGTTATACTTGTTGTATCTAGTAATAAGTTTTAATTATTGTGGTATTAAGAGCTATAAATTTAAGTTTATAGAGCTACACTGATTCACCCCCCCTCTCAGTGTCATTATAAGACTAACAATTGGTATCAGAGCTAAGTTCTTGTACAAGCTTAACCGGCTAGGGTGATCTTGGAAGTAACACAATGGTAGGTGGTGAAGGCTTCTTATCAAAGAAAGCACCATTTTTTGATGGATCTAATTATGCGTTCTAGAGAATTAGGATGCATACATATCTCTGTGCTTTGGGATACAAAATCTGGGATTCAGGAGTTAGTGGTTACACAATACCCATCACTCCTCCAAAAGATTCTGAAGAGGAAATAAGTGAAGCTCTTTTCATGGAATTTGAAGAAGTAAAATTAGAAAAGGAAGGAGTGAACTCTAAAGTATGTGGTGAAAACCCTGAGGCTGAAGTAGATCTAGAAGGTGAGTTGATATCTACACTTGAAGAGTGGAAAATAGAGAGGAAAAATAATAATAAAATTTCAAAAAATATGCAAACGAAATCATAACCAGTATGAAAGTACAAACAAAAGAATATAAGAAAATATCTGAAGATCTCAAAGTACAAATTACCATGAAAATAGATTATTGCTACAAACTAGAAGAAGATAATGTTGGTTTACGAATGCAGATAGAAGAGATGAATCACAAAATTAGTTGCTATCATAAACACGAAGAAAGTTCTATGAAGCTGGATAAGTTTATAAATGACCAAAGGCCTACAAGCATCAAATTTGGTCTAGGTTTCGTCGAAGGAGAATCATCAAATGGATCAAAGGCCAAAAATGTAGAATCCATAAATAATGAAGATAATAAACAGATTGATCAAGGAAAAATATCTCATGCAAAAGAAAGAAATAATTCCAGGCACGAAAGGAGAATTGACAATGATGGATTCACCAATGTCACACATCAAAGAAGAAGAAGACCTATGGCTCCTACGACAACATGGCAAATACCATCACCCAGGTTTAATTATCCCTTTTTTGGTTTTTGTTTTAAATGCAATGGCTATGGACATAAAATCTCAGACTACAAATATAATGTAAGACCAAGGAATTTCACTAGTAGAAATGTTTTTTCTCCTCTGATGAATTATATAGTAGAATGTTATAACTGTCATAATTTTGGGCACATTACAAGAAACTATAGAAGTACATTTGCATCAAATCAGTTTCAAGGAAGAAAATTTCAACCAAATAGGATGAGACAAAATAGAAAACTTCCCGAAAACATGCACAAGCTATTGATAAGGGAAAGGCAAAACAAGAACCCAAAACTACTATCAAAATGGAGTGGAAAGAAAAAGAGCGACTTAAGGAAGAAAAGGAATCCTTAATCATACAAACAACATTTAAAGCATAGAATAAATATGTACCATGGATACTTGATAGTGGATGCTCCAGTCATATGACAGGTGACAAACAGAAATTTGAGAAGTTACAAAAATATGAAGGTGGTTTAGTAAAGTTTGGAAATAATGATGGAGCTAAGATAGTTGGCAAAGGTTCAGTTAAAATTAGTGACGGAAAAATTAAGTCATAAGAAGTCTTGTTTGTGGATGGTTTGAAACATAACTTGTTGAGTGTAAGTCAGATTTGTGATAAAGGTCATGAAGTAGTTTTTATGAAGCAGGGTTGTGAAGTCAAAAAAACAAATAGTGGAAAATTGATAGCAACTGGATCAAGGACATCTGGAAACCTATACACACTCTCAAAGACTTCAGAAGGAGCTTGTTTTATTGGACAAGAAGAATAAAATTGGTTGTGGCACAAGAGACTCGGTCATATCAGTTTTGATAATCTAGTAAAAATCAACTTAAAAATGGCAGTGAGAGATATTCCCACCATCAACAAACCTGCAAACAACATTTGTGCTTCATGCCAAAAGGGGAAGCAAACTAGAGTCACATTCAAAACAAAAGAGTACTACACAAGCAAACCTTTGGAACTAATACACACTAATTTATGTGGACCCATGAGAACACAAAGCATAAATGGTGACAAATATTTTATGTTGTGCATTGATGACTATTCCAGAATGACATGGATATTTTTCTTGAAGCATAAATTAGAAGCTTTTGAAATGTTCAAGAATTTAAAAAACCACGTTGAGAACGAAACATGAAAGAGGATCAAATGTTTAAGATCAGATAGAGGAGGAGAATTCATTTTAGAGGATTTTACAGAGTACTGTGAAAAATACGGTATTAGGAGATAGTTTTTAGCAGCTAGGACACCTCAGTAGAATGGAGTGGTAGAAAGAAAGAACAGGACAGTGCAGGAAATGGCATGGACTATGTTGGCTAAAACTAAAGTAGCAGACAAATTTTGGAAAGAAGCAGTCCATAATGTGGTGTATATCCAAAATAGGTACATGCTGAGAACACATGAAAGCAAAAATCCTTATGAGTTGTGGTTTGACAAAAGGGTAACAACAAAATACCTCAAAGTTTTTGGCAGCAAGTGCTACATCAAAATAACTGAAGATAATCTTGGTAAGTTTGAAGATAGAGCGGATGAAGGTATTTTTGTTGGTTATTTATCAAAAATCAAAGCTTACAAATGCTACAACAAGAGGCTAAAGAAAATTGTGGACAATGCCGATGTTAAATTTTATGAAGGTAGAGAACGAGTAATTAGCTATGAAAAGAACTACCCAATGTATGAAGAGGTTATTGAAGGAGATGAGGAAAATGAAACGGAAAAGATATAGAAAATTGATTCAGATGATTTAAGTTATGATTCAGAAGTGGAAGAAAATAAGAAATTCAAAACAGGCAGCTGGCAAAAAAATCATCCTAGAGAGCAAATAATTGGAGACCCCAAAGTTGGTGTTCAGAAAAGAAGAAAAGTAGTAAGTAACTACTCTCTATTATCTAGCATTGAGCCCAAAAATGTTGCTTATGCAAGCAAATATGAAAGTTGTATGAAGGCAATAAATGAAGAATTAGATCAGATCAAGAAAAACAAAACTTGGGAGTTAGTACCTAGACCTGCAAATAAAAATATAATCGGGACTAAATGGATTTTTTGAAACAAATGGAATGAAGACGGATAGGTAGTCAAAAATAAAGCAATATTGGTATGTAAGGGTTATGCACAAGTTGAAGGCATTGACTTTGAGGAAACTTTTGCACCAGTAGCTAGACTAGAGGCAATTATAATATTTCTGGCTTTAGCAGTCTACAAGAATTTCAAAGTTTATCAAATGGATGTGAAATTAGCATTTTTGAACGAGAAACTTGAAGAAGAGGTTTATATTGAGCAACTAGATGGTTTCCAACTTGGTGATGATCCCAACTTGGTTTGCAAGTTGAAGAAAGCATTATATGGCTTAAAAAAGGCACTCCCAGCATGGTATACAAGGCTAGAAAACTATTTCACTCAAAAAAGGTTTAAGAAAGGTATGGTGGATAGTAATTTGTATGTCAAAACAAAAAATGGGCATCTTATTGTTCTTGTTGTATACGTAGATGATATCATATTTGGCAGTAGCAAATATGAGTCATGTAAAGATTTAGCAAATAAGATGTAGAAAGAATTTGAAATGTCAATGATTGGTGAACTTTCATATTTCCTCGGGTTGCAAGTTAATCAAAATAAGAAGGGCATATTTATTTCTCAAGTTAAATATGTGAAAGAGATGTTAAAAAAGTTCACAATGGAGGATTGTAAGCCGAGTTAGCACTCCCATGACGACAGGTTACAAGTTGAGCAAGGATGACAAATCTCCACTTGTTGATCAAACCATGTACGAGATCTATGATTGGAAGCTTACTGTACTCGACGACTACCAAACCAGATATTTTGCAGGCAGTGTGCATGGTAGCACGATTTCAGGCTAATCCCAAGGAGACTCATGTGATAGCAGTGAAGAGTATTCTTTAGTACCTCAAGGGTACTATGGAGTATGGGTTATGGTATCTGAAAGGTAAAGACTTCACCCTTATTTCATATTCAAATGCAGATTGGGCAGGATGTGTAGATTACAGAAAGAGTACCAGTGGAGGTGCATTCTATCTTGGAGATAGATTGGTCGCGTGGCATAGTAAGAAAGAAGAGTCAGTTTCTTTATCGACAGTAGAGGTAGAATATATTGCAGCGATAACATGTTGTACGCAGGTATTATGGATGAAAAAAACCCTGAAATATCTTGGTATTAGCTTCAGTGAGCCAATATCAGTTAAGTGTGATAACACCAGTGCCATTAACATCTCCAAGAATTCGGTTATGCATTCACGCACAAAACACATTGCTATCGGGTATCACTTTTTGAAGGAGAAAGTTGAGGAAGGTGAGATTAAGTTGGATTTTGTTCCAACTACAGAACAAGTAGCAGATATCTTCACAAAACCATTGCCCAAGGAAGTTTTTGAGTACCTTCGCAATAAATTGGGAGTGATCACACTTCCCAATAATTGACTAGCTATAGGGATCACATTCTCAGGGGGAGCATTTAAGTATTTGATTATCTTTTTGCTCATGTTCATGATTTTTGCTAAGTGTAATAAATTGTGCCTAAGAATGTTGTGCATGGACTCAAGGGGAGTCTGTAGTAGCCCTTTGGTATTATTTTCAAAGGGGGAGAAGAGTTATAGGAAATTGCACATGTGTTGCCAACAATTCCAAAGGGGGAGATTGTTGAGCAAGGTGTAGCAACAATATTGTCATTGTTGTCAACACAGTCAGATAGATCTGTTGATGCAGTGGATAGGAAGTTTAAAATCTATTCATATGCAAAATATAGGAGTTCAAATGTTATTTAGAGTATGTACAGTGATTTTCCAAGAAGACCGAAGTGGCCCATATGCAAAAGATCAAAGAAAAAAGACAAGTAAGAAAAGTGTCACGATATCATGACATATACAGCAGGCAAGAAAAACTGTCATGATTTCGCGACATGTTGGAAGAGAGAAAAAGCAAAAAAAACTATCGTGATTTTGTGACATGTTGGAAGAGAGAAAAAGCAAGAAAAACTGTCGTGATTTAGCGACATGTTGGAAGAGAGAGAAAAAGTAGAAAAACTATCGTGATTTCGTGACATGTTGGAAGAGAGAGAAAATAGGAAAAACTGTCACAATTTCATGACATTTTGGAAGAGAAAAAGGCAAGTGGAAAAACTGTCATGATTTTGCGACATGTTGGAAGAGAGAGAAAAAGAAGGAAAAACTGTCACGATTTCATGACATGTTGGAAGAGAAAGAGGCAAGTGGAAAAACTGTTGCAATTTCGCGACATGTTGGAAGAGAAAGAGAAAACAGAAAAAAGTGTCATGATTTCACGACAAGTTCAAAGAAAGAGAACAAGTAAGAAAAGTGTCACGATTTCGTGACATGTCGCATTTTTGCGACTAAAATAGGAGAGAGAAAGTAAGTTTGAAAAGTGTCATGATTTCATGACATGTCGCATTTTTGTGACTAAAATAGGAGAGAGAAAGTAAGTTTGAAAAGTGTCGCGATATCACGACATGTCACATTTTTGCGACAAAAGAAAGAGAGGAAGCATACGGAAGCAGAACTATCACGATTTCACGACAGAAGCAGAACTGTCACGATTTCATGACAAAAGTAGAAAGCAAGACTTCGAAAGTAGAAGTGTCACGATTTCATGACAAAAGAAAAGAAGTAAAGTATGAAAGCAGAAGTGTCATGATTTCGTGACAAAAGAAGAGAAGAAGACTTCAAAGGTAGAAGTGTCATGATTTTGTGACAAAAGCAAAGAAGCTAAGTACGAAAGCAAAAGTGTCACGATTTCATGACAAAAGCTAAGTTGAAGACTTCGGAAGTAGAAGTGTCACGATTTCGCGACAAAAGCAAAGAAGTAAAGTACGGAAGAAGAAGTGTCATGATTTCACGACAAAAGTAGAGAAGAAGACTTCGAAGGCATAAGTGTCATGATTTCATGACAAAAGCAAAGAAGCTAACTATGGAGGTAGAAGTGTCATGATATTGTGACAAAAGCAAAGTCGAAGTCTATGGAAGAAGAAGTGTCGCAATATCACGACAAAAGCAAAGACGAAGTATACAAAGGCAAAAATATCATGATATCGCAACAAAAGAAAAGACGAAGTCTGTAGAGGCATAAATGTCATGATATCATGACAAAATAATAGAGAAAGTGTATGGAGGCGAAAGTGTTGCGATATCGCAACATGTATTTTCATGGCAACAGCAACAAAAGAAGCTATAGAGGCAGAAATGTCACAATTTCATGACAGGTCATAAATGCACAAGTCAAGAAGGAGAACCTGACTGAAATGAGAAGTATGACAGTGGACCAACATCACTACGGAATTTACAGGGGTAGTTACAGAGTGATTTCATATTGCTAAAATATGAAGAGTGATCAAAAGTTAGTATGGTGATTACAGGGTCTGTCTAGAATGAAATCATCAAGCGATGGATAAACCGAACATCTTCTTGAGTTGAAGCCGACAAAGACCGATGACAACCGACTAAAATTAGGGTTTACAGTTGTTATGAAATCCGACTAAGATTAGGATTTACAGCCAACTAAGATTAGGGTTTTCATCATAAAAAATATTGTTATAAAAGGAGGGTTGTTTGGAGAATTGAGAATAGAGTGGAATGTGTGTGAAATACGGTTGTTGTGCATAGAGAGCAAGTCATGTTGAATCATGCTAAGTGCAAAATTCACAAAGAGAGTAGAGTGCACAAAAGGGAGAAGATGATCGTGAAGTTTGACTATAATGAATCAGAGTGTGCGAACTGATTTCGTAGAGAGAGTAGAGTGCACAAAGAATGCAAAGGTGAAGAATATTAGTTAGGGTCTTGCAAAAGCAAAGGTATCTTATTGTCAAACTTCTAGATTCAAATTTAATTCTAGGTTGTAGCTTGTCATCAGGGTTTGGTTCTCCTTTCTGTTGGTATAGATAAATAAGGGGTTGGTTCTCCTTCTAGTTGGTGCTGGTAAATCAGGGGTTGGTGCTCCTTTATGTTAGTGTAGATAAATCAGGGGTTGGTGTTCCTTCCAGTTGGTGCTGGTAAATTGATTGTAAAGTTGGTGCTTTGGAAAGGCTGGATTTGGATGGTAGTCCAAGCAATCAATTTTTTAGTAGTAACCACATTGGTGAACCTCGTTAAATCTTGTGTTGTGTGATGCTCTTTTGTTATACTTGCTATATCTAGTAATAAGTTTTAATTGCTGAGGTATTAAGAGCTATAAATTTAAGTTTATAGAGCTACACTGATTCACCCCCCCTCTCAATGTCATTGTAAGACTAACAACCTACCCCCAACCCTCTATTTGAGCCTACACTTGGCATCCATCAGGATCCTTAGCCTCTGCCTCATCCATGAAGCACCTTGAAATAATAGAATAATTATTTGATACCATCCTTGTAGCCAATAACCCATAGGTCATGCTGAGTCTAAGCTATGAAACTAGCTGGATCCCTCCAAGTAGGGAAATCATAGTAAAACCTCTAGATGATGTCCTAGGCTTGCAATCCCATTAGATATATTGTGTAGTGAGAGAGCTCTCCTGCATGTCATTGGATATTATGCTCCTTACACTCTCAAGGCCATATAGCCACATAGCTCTAAACCTCCTCTGCTATGTCAGTGAACTCAATAGGTAGACTTCCTATTTGATCCACTTTGATGTGCTCCCATCCCTAGATCTAGAGGAGCAAGCTGCAAGTAATGCTTGCCCAACCACGATATTGAATCTAGTACAACTCATCATATCATTGTAATAGTAGTGCACTCCCACAAGAATAGATGATAGGCTCCATGCTATCCACTAAGTACTAAACCATAGCCAAGAGGTTCCATGGGAACCTTGCTTTGGAGCAGACAGTAAATAGAATGTTGCATATGACCATCAACAATACAACATATCTACAGGAGAAGACATTCTCTTTTTACCATCGAGCAACTGATACCTTTCTAGATCGAGTATCTTGGAAGGAAATAATTACATGTATCCCAAATACCCATACAAAGACTACATCTCGAGAATTAGTGGGAGAAGAAACAATGGGCACTCCATCAAAGGGGATCCTAAATATCCTGTACACATCCTCCTACGTAATGATCATCTCATTTCTAGGAAGGTGGAAGGTATTAGTATGATAATCCTACTTTTGGTCCAGGGTAGTAAAATAGGCCTAATCCAACATAATCATCATAATTCGGGTAACATACTAGAGGTAACATACATCAAACCACTCCTAGTATGTGGTAGTTAGGGTAGCCAAGAGTTCCACAAGAAACCACGGGTCCTGGGCTCGCGTAGACAAAACCTAGAAGTGCAAAATAAATACCTAAATCAAATGCACTAATAAAATAATAAATGCATAAAATAAAAATGGTGTAAGATAATCTAATATGAGCTTAAAGCTATTAAAATAGTGATGGAATGCACCTAAACATTCATAAAAATCAAGAACTACACTTCAAAATTTCAAAAAAAATCAATTTAATTACTTCAAAAATAAAAAAATAAAAAAATAAACTTAAGTCCACCTAGCCGCTCATGCCAGGAGTAGCCACAAAGCATCCACTGAAGCTGGTAGTGGCCAATTTCCAATGGTTAAAAACTTGAATGTTGGATTTTAAATTGGTTGTTGATAGTGAAAACGGCCAACCTCAGGCTAGGCTAGCCACTCTGAGCAGTAGTAGCCATCGGATGACACTCCAATGATGTTTCCCTTGGGCCAAAAAGCACAAAAAAATTAAAAAATACCTAAAACTAGCCTGGACCCACTAAAAATAAACCTAGCCTATACCTATTGATAGATTATGTTCATTTCCAGTAAGTTTAGTGGGGTTCCTTTACTGCATTGCTTAATTGGGTACCCTTTATTGATTTAAATGAGTAATATTAGGGTTTGGTAGAGTACCCATGAATCTTTGGCTCCTATACTCGTATATGCCTCCCCCTGCTCAGTGATCATGTCCACTCCAAATAAAATACAACAACACTCCACATCACAATCACACTACCTCGCCTTAGAGCTCCAAAAGCAAAATTGATAGTTGGAAATAATTAAGGGTAAAATAGCAATAGCTCGTACTTCCTGGTCATACTTCTTATATTTTCCACTCAAGTATTGACTATTTCTGGAATCAACGACTCGTACTTCCTGGTCATTGGACCTAATAGTAGCCATGAAATAGCAATTGGGGGTTGTTGGACCTAACAACAACTAAGAAATAGGGAGAAATTCATTCAATTTCTCACCACAAAGCACCTTAAAATGAGTCAATAAACACATCTACAAATCCAAAGCAACCAAAATATGCACAAATACCAAAAAAAAAATTACATATATAAAAATCCAAAAACATCATAAAATCTAGATTAACACAAACAAAATCAAATAAAATATCAATTGAGTCTCGTAGTTAGTTATTTGCTCTATACACTTGGCGATTGTAGTGACTAGCACTCCATGCAATTCGACAAGATGAGTAAATTACCATAAGGCCACTTGGGGCAAAATATTTAAGGTAGAATTGAGATGCTTCACTTCAAACCCAAATAAGGCCATGATGGCCGGATTGCCCCATGGGAGCAAGTATCCATATCATTTCTCCTATAGAAAATAGTGATTCAACACAGGTTTAAATAGAATTGACAACATCTTAATTTCCTGAGAAGGCCATTGCGGCTAGACCACCCCAAGGGATGGGGATGTGCAATTACAAAAATATTTAAAATCACACCTGGATTGGAAAAACCCTATAACAACAAAAGAAACCCTCTAAGGAGGTCCAAACCATTCATCTTGGTCAAGCGACTTGTCGCTTTATTAAATCCATTTCCTCATCGACTCGTCGCTTGAGGGGGTAGTCAAAATTTTCAACAATCATAATCAAAGTCAAAAAAATATCACTCGATCATGTCAAATTGTGTTCATATTACAAATCATTTCCAACAATTATCATAAGCTTACCCTTTGCTGGGGCAAAAAGCAAAAATGATAGTTAAGTTTGTATCTCTCATCCTTTTAGACCTATAGTAGTACTGAAGCTACATGATCACTTGATGAACGAGTACAAAATTCCACAAATTTAAGCCGTCCACCCTATTGGAAGCAATGATTCTAGGATGCATGACTGGGGCATCCAATGTTGATCATATCAATGATCATCATCCAACCTACAATGTGACCCTATATGGTCTATTTTTTTCTCCACACTATGTTTTACCACAATGCATCCCAAAAAGGGGTAATTGTAGACACCTAAAATGTTTCATTTTTAGGATACTAATCATATGGACACATTCATAGACCATATGAATCCTCTTGGATCTCTCCAAAATCAAGCAATCATCCTAACCACTCAAAAAGGGTAGTTATAGCCCATCTAGGCCTGGTCACTCTCAAGCATAGCGACCACCACATCTAGCTATTGAAGACTATAGCAGCCACACCTAGCCACTGAACCTGATAGCGGAGAGCACAATGCATAGTCTAGCCATGAATACGGGCCTAGATCATGTAGTATAACTACACTTTGCATTGTTTGTGGGTAGATTTTGGTGAGGAACTACCTGAGTTCCTCCTAAATGCCCCTTCAATGCCAGTTTGTGACTAATGCTTTCCACCCAGGATGGTTAGTCGCATGAGATTTGGATTGAAGCTTCTCTAGGAAGCCAATTTCTAGATCTGGAAGAGAGGGAAGTCTACATATGGACTCTCTGAAAAAGAGCAAAATGAGATTCATGATTTTTAGAGTTCATGCAATGAAGCCCTGTAATATTGAAGAGCAATTCTACACACCCTTGAGGAGCAATGAAGTGCTATCCGACTGAGGAGATAATATACATCCGCTATTCACATCTATTTTTATTCATCATAATTCCATGTATTTGACACATTCAGTAACCCTTCAACATCAATTTGAGCATATAACTTGGTGCTACAGCCCTTGTATCATGAGGAGGAAGGTATATTTCATGGTCGCTATCTTGGATAGTGGACCATAGGTATAACCTAGGGTTTTGACATTAGTTATTTATTTTAGCATTAGATTCGATTACTTTCTACTTCAACATGTATTTCTAGTATAAATCTAATTTACTGTATGCATTTACATTATTGTTCCCTAAGATATGCCCATGTTTTTTATTAGTTTCATTGCATTTAATCATATTATGTTTGTTTATCTTGCTTATCATATTTGACACTAACAACCTCATCTGGGGAGGTAACTCAGACTACTAATCATGCTCTATTATTTCCATGTATGCAGATCTATAGGTTTACAGGACTAGTCCAAGACATTCAGAGAATAGGATTCCTCCTGGGCAAGAGAAGGAGGAGGTATTAGTAAGCTCTCAAATAGTTTGGTATGCAAGATCAGGAGATCTACTAAGGTCCACCTTCCCCTTGTAGGGGATACATTCATCATTTCTCCACTTGTAATATATTGTATCAAAAATGAGTATCCCTTAGAGGGATGCACATGTAACCAAGATCTGGAAGCATTAATAAAAGAATATTTCTTTGCTCTTTTACTTTTGTGTTATATGTGCTTGTATTTATTTCTACATTTGATATAATAATAATAACATTACAAGTAGGTTCAGTTGTGGTGTGCACTTCTTGGGATCGCATAGTTAGTATAGAGTCAAAAAATTTATCAATATCAATAGGATATGAGTATGTTAGCAAATGTTTCTCTCTTAGAACTTCTACATAATTCTCAAGCCCATGAAGAAGCTATGGTAAATATTTTGAAGTAGCAGCCATTACCTCCCAATATTTCTCCTAGTGATATAGCAAAGGTTGTAAGTTCTCTTGGGATGTGTCATATCATATTTTTAGATAATGATATATCTTTTTTGTAAATGTAATAAGATTCATATTTATATATCACTACTTTTATTAGGGATACTCTTATCAAAAGGGTTACGATTTATAATGGTTCTTCACTTAATATATGTACACACCATTTATTTCAAAATTTTATATTGAAAGAGGAAGATTTAATTGTAACCAATGATATCATTATAACTTTAAGCAATGAGTCTCAAAAATCATGTCATACTATATCCTCCCTCTTAGAGTTGGACCTAGAATTTTGAACACGATATTTTACGTGGTGTCTTGTCCTCCATATTGTAATATTCTTCTTGGGCAACCATGGATTCATGTGATGTAGGTCATCCCTTCTACTTTTCATCACTGTGTGAAATTTGAATTTGAAAATCAAATAATTTCTATCATGGGCGATCCACATCCATTTGAATTTTTCTCACTAGAGGATTTAGCCCAAATTCATTCCTCACAATATTCCTCTAAGAAATTTTCTACAAATATTTCATCATAGGATCATGATGACTCTTCTTGTCTAGATATTCTCTTTCAGGAATCTCATCAAGGTTTAGAGTGGAGTGTTGAGGATGAGGGTTTGCCCTATCCTATGTTCTTAATCCCAAATTCACATGTCATAAATGAGGTTTTACCTCAAAATGATATATGCTTTGATAGGTTTATCCCTTGCATAGCATAGGTTGAGTATTCTAGTTCACAAGTGGACTTTTTTTCTATGTCTTCCGAGGACCTAGAGCAATTAGGAGTGATTCCTACCTTGCCTCCTATTGAGGATAATTTTTCCATCCTCATTGAGGAGACCATAGATGTGAACATAGGTTCTGAGGAAGCCCCTATAATCCTTAAGTTAGGAAAAGCTCTAACCATGGATGAGCAAAAGCAATTGACCAATTTATTGAAAGAATATCAGGATATATTTTCTTGGTCATATGTCAACATGCTAGGGCTTGATACCTCCCTTGTCACACATCCTTTGGAAGTTAAGCCTAGTGTTAATATTGATAAGTAGAAGCTTCAAAATATGCATTTGAAGTTCACCCTCTCAATTAAGGAGGAGCTCCAAAAACTCCTTGATGTCAATTTTATAAAAGCTATCAACTATTCTGATTGGATTTCTAATATTGTTCCTATAGCTAAGAAAGAAGGAATAATCAGAGTATGTACTGAATTTCAAGACATTAAATTATCATGTTCCAAGGATGACTTTATCTTACCCAACATATATCAGATCATATATTTTACTGCCAAATGTGGGATACTTTGCTCATGGATGGTTTCTCAAGACAACATTCACTACTCCATGGGGTACCTTCTGCTAGAAAGTCATACCTTTTGGCTTGAAAAATATGGGATCTACCTATCAACGGGTCATGACTTATATTTTCCATGATATGATGCATGATATTCCCCAGGATTATGTGTATGACCTTTTGACTTGTTTCTTAGAATGAAAGGATCATGTTCATGATTTAAAGTAAATTTTTGAAATGCTTCGGCAATATAAAGTTCATCTTAAACCTGCTAAGTGTGTGTTTGGAGTGACATATAGAAAGTTTCTAGGCTTCATAGTGTCTATATGAGGCATTGAAGTGGACCTTTCTAAGATATCAACTATCATTAATATGCCTCCTCCCTGCACCCTGACTGAATTGCGTAGCCTGCGAAGTAATTTAAAATTTATTCATTGGTTCATTACCTAATTAGTCGATAAGTATCAACCTTTCCTTTGTCTCATTAAGAAGGGTGTAGTTTTTTGGTGGTATTTTAAGTGTTAGAAAGCTTTTATGACCTCAAAAGGTATCTCACCTTCTTGCCTATTTTAGTTCCCCCTGTGCCTGGTAGGTATTTATTACTTTACATAGCAGCCACAGCTCATGCCTTGGGATCCATGTTGGCTCAGCATGATGATGAAAACAAAGATATAACTATCTACTATATTAGTAGAAATTTAGTTAGCTATGAAACCAGGTACACTTCCTTAGATAATATTTGTCTACCCATAGTGTTTGATTCCCATAAGTTAAGATACTACATGTTCATCCATAAGATATTAGTGGTTGCAAAGTTTGATCCTTTGTGTTATTTGATGTTTAAGCCCCACTTTTTAGGTTGAGATGCTAAATGGATGCTGGCCCTTAGTGTGTTTGACTTGACTTTCATAGGTTAGAAGTCTATCAAGGGTTAGGTGTTTTCTAATCAGTTAGCCTTTGCTCCCCTATAAGATGCCCATCCTATAGTTGTTGAGTTTCCCAATGAGTGCTTCAATGTTGAAATTGAAGAGTCTAAGTATTGAATTTTTTTTTTATAGAACCCACTACATGAAGGGCACTAGAGCTGGAGTCATTCTAGTTACACCATAAAAACAACTCATCCCCTTGTCCTTCAAAATTTGTTTTTATTACACAAATAACACTATAGAACATGAAGCTCTGATCCTTTGTCTTAGACCAGCCTTAGCTTTGTAGGTTAGGGTCCTTTTAGTATTTGGTGACTCAAATTATGGTTAATTATATCAATAACATTTATCAAACTCAGGATGATAAACTTAAACTATACAAGGATATTGTTACCAATTTATTGTCTTCTTTCGAGCAAGTAAACATAGAGTCTATCCCTAGATCCTCAAACTACCATGTGGATGACATGGTTGTTACTACATATTTGTTCCCTTTGGAGTTGGAAGATGATCAAGCTTTTATTATAATTTGGCAACTATGGGGACCTACATCTTTGAGTTATTTTTTGGATCCCCTAGAGTTTTTTACCATCAAATATTTCCCACCTGAACCTTGGTATAATGACATATTTAATTTTCTTAAAAATGGGTCGATGCTTGATGGTTTAAATTGCAATCAACATAGGATATTGTGCAAAAGAGCATGACAATTTGTTATAATTGATAATAATTTGTATCAAAATTATTTTGAAGGTATTATTTTGTGATGTCTTAACTCCGATGAAGCTTGAATTACTCTTAGTGATGCTCATGAAGGTTCATGTGGAGGCCATTGTAGCAGCAATGCTATTACCAAAAATATCCTTCAAATGGGGTATTATTATCCTTCCATGGAGAAATATGCATGCAATTATGTTTGGTGCTACAACAAGTGTCAATGCCATGATATTTTTATTCATGATCCTTCTCAATACCTTTAGGTTATTTTTCCCCCGTAGGCATTATCCATGTGAGGATTAGAAATTATCAAGAAGATTAACCTAGTGTCATCTGATGGTCACAAGTTTATAATTACTATGATGAAGTACTTCACTAAATGGGTTGAAGCCATACCCCTAGTTACGGTGACTGGAACTCAAGTTTCCAAGTTCATCTTTAATTAGATTCTTTGTAGGTTTAGGATTACTTCGATGATTGTTTCTAATAATGATATTCCTTTCAAGAACAATGATATCCATAATATTTTTGCTAAGTATAAGATTCAACACATATGGTCAAATCCTTATTATCCTCAAGGTAATGGATAAACCGAAGCATCCAACAAATTCTTGATCAAGATTTTGAAGAAGCTAGTAAGTAATATTGGTCATGACTGGCATAATCAGCTTTATCCTGCCTTGTGGGCCTACCATACTAGTGTGTGTACTCCCATAAGGGCCTCACCATATGTCTTGGTATATATATCTGAGGTAGTGTTTCCATTTGAGCTTGAGGTTCCTTCTTTGTGCATATTTTTACAAGATACTAAGGTTAGTGATGAGTATCGTGTAGACCGTTTGCACCAATTTGAGCTCCTATATGAGAAGTGCATTCATGCCTTAGAGAATTTGTGAACCTATCAGGGTAGGCTCTAGTGATATTACTCTAAGAAAGTTTGCAACCATTATTTTGAGGTTGGGGACCTTGTCCTCAATGAAAACCAAAAGAACACTAATTTTTGTGTTGATCTTCAAGGTAATTTTCAATCCAACTGGTTGGGGCCCTTTGTCATAACAACCAAGTTTGGCTCAAGTGCTTATAAGTTGGCTTCTATGGATGGTAAAGAGCTTAAACCAATGAATATAATACATATAAAAATATATTATGCTTGATGCATTTTCTATATTACATTTGCATTTAGTTAGATCATGTTGCATGTTTGCCTAACATATTTTGCATGCTTGCTTGTCATACTTTGCATGATTTCTTGA
Source organism: Wollemia nobilis (assembly GCA_028583015.1). NCBI lineage: Eukaryota > Viridiplantae > Streptophyta > Pinopsida > Araucariales > Araucariaceae > Wollemia > Wollemia nobilis. The sequence goes on from JAQPPZ010016892.1 coordinate 24,491,518, forward strand.
AATTCTATTCTTGCATATTTATTATCATATTTGCATTGCTTCTTGCTCATAGCTACTTGTTCATATAGTTTCCGAGGATTCACGATAATGGTAGGTGATGATACCTAGTTAGGTTGTAACTCACATGCATTGCATTATAATTAGGGCTCTAATGCCTAGCAAAACCCCAACCTAGGACCCTTTAGTTTTCAAATGTTTTCCTTGCATTGAAAATATTTTGAGCCCTAGAAAAACATTTTCAATGCAAGGAAAACCCTAACTAAATATTTTGATTTATTTTAGAATTCATTTTTCAAATGTTAGAATAATTTCTAAGCAAAGAAAATCTTTCATTAAATATGTAAAAATGCAGAATGTAGATGAATAAATTCATTAGAGTCAACCTACAAATTTTGAAAAATTTGCTAAGTGGAAGTAACTTGGGAAAACATCGCGATTTCACGACATTTTTCATTTTTGGAAACATCACAATTTCGTGACATTTTCCATTTTTGGAAACATCGCGATATCGCGACATATTTGGTTGAAAGAGCCGAGTTTCAGAAACGTCACAATTTCACAATGTGTTTTGGTTGAAAGATCCGAGTTTCAGAAACGTCGCGATTTCACAACGTGTTTTGGTTGAAAGAGCCAAGGTTTAGAAATGTCACGATTTCGCGACGTGCATTTGGTAAAGGGAGCCAAGCAACAGAAACATCATGATTTCATGACGCATTTGGACTAGAAGATCTGGGTTTTAGAAACATCATGATTTTGTGACGTGTAATGGAAGCAAAGTGCGGAGGACATCACAATTTTGTGACATGTCACAGTTTCGCGACAAAGAGGCCAAAATGGAAGCAAAGTGCGGATGACATCGTGATTTCATGACATGTCACGGTTTCACGACAAAGAAGTTACAATGGAAGCAAAGTGCAGAGGACGTCGTGATTTCATGACATGTCACGATTTCGCAACATGTCACGGTTTCATGACAAAGAGGCCAAAATGGAAGCAAAGTGCGGAGGATGTTGCGATTTTGTGACATGTCGCGGTTTCACGACGAAGAAGTTAAAATGGAAGCAAAGTGTAGAGGACGTCGTGATTTCGCGACATGTCACAATTTCGTGATATATCGTAGTTTCACAATAAAGAGGCCAAAATGGAAGCAAAGTGTGGAGGACATCATGATTTTGCAACATGTCATGGTTTCATGACAAAGAGGCCAAAATGGAAGCAAAGTGCGGAGGACGTCGCGATTTCGTGACATGTCACAATTTTGTGACATGTCGCGGTTTCACGACAAAGAGGCCAAAAAGGAAGCAAAGTGTGGAGGACGTCACGATTTTGCGACATGTTGCGGTTTCGCGACAAAGAAGCCAAAAATAAGAGAAGCAAGGAAAATGTTGCGATATCGTGACATGTCCCATTTTTGGACCTGTCTCATTATTGCGAGGGCAAAAGTGATGGAAAAGTAGCTTGAGGAAAACGTCGCGATATCACGACATGTTTCAAAGGAAATCAAGCCGACATGTTAATGAACATTAGGGTTTTAATTTAATAATATTAAAATATAATCCTTGTTTATCTTTTGCAGAAAGCGAGCTGGCAGTTGCATACTGGCAGAAGTAATGGCAAAAAAGACAAAATAAGCGCAGATCAAGCGAAGGCCGTCAAATGGAAATGGGGGATGCCGAGAATTTTTGGTCCATCCAGATTTTATAGATCTGGCCGCAAAGATATTTTACGATGTCACTAAGAAGCTGCCTCATTTAATGGAATATGTCGACAATTGGTCGAAAAATGAAAATATCTACACATAGTTACCGAAATTTGTCGATGGATGCATTTAACAGGAGAATTTATGGTGAAAGTAATGGCATGTAGAGAATTTCAACTCAGAGGTGGCTCTATGAAGATAAAATGTCAGAGAAACCAGTGACTCATCCGAATTTCTCTAAGGAATTAATGAAGATGCTTTCAGCAGATGCACCAGAGGGATGAAGATACCTACACATGCAGTGCCCATTTATGGAATATATCGACGACCGACCAGAAAATGAAGATATTTGCTCATAGTTACAGATGGATAAGAATGATATCAGTTCGTGCCTTCTCCATTTATGGCAAGTAACTGCACTAAGATTTGCAGAATGGTTAGGGTTTATCGAAACTCTATTTTTAAAGGGCCTTATATTGTAAAACCTGGGTAGTAAGGTTTAGAGGATAATATTTAGGGTTTGAGAAGAAGATTTTTTTGAAAAGATCAGGGTTTGTCCTGAGTCTATATATACTTCTTCTGGATGTAAATTCAGGATGCGAAAAACTTGGAATAAAAGACACTTGAACAATTTTCTGCAAATCTTGTTTGAATGCTTTGTTTTGGACCTGGGTTGGTGTGAAATCGTTCTTCTGTGATAGCGTGGCCAGGAGCCTAATATTTTTTGGATTTCGATAAGTGCATCTTCTTCTATTTTCATCTCATGAAGGTTCATTTAATTTATGTTGTAGATCTGTGTTATCAAGATTAGATATGCTACTAGGCTTCATTATTTTTATTGTATGCTAGGAAAAATTATAGATTTAAGGTTCAAGCTTGTTCTAATTGCTCTGTCCTCACTGTGCGAGCTAGGCTGCTGGTAAGAGATACCAATTTTAAATGACTTCCCTTCTATTTATGATTTTCTTTTAGATCTGTTTCATCTCTGTATTATGCTCTTAGTGGAAGGTGATCTTAGAAAGCTGGACACTTTCCTCTTTGATTTGTTCTATTTGAAGCTAAATAGTATAACTAAAATTGGTAGTTTTGGTTTTACAGCTATGTTAGATAAACTTCTCTTTCTGCCCTACTCTACTCTCTCTGTTCCATCGATTGAATGATCCATTTTTATCTTCTTTAAAAATTTTCTTTTATTTAAATCTGCTAAAGCATAAAGAGCTAGATCAAAGAACTGATTGTAAATCTGATTGTCCACAAAGATAACCAATTCCAAAAACATTACTGAACTAAAGTACAGAACCTGTTGTAAGGTAATAGAAAGTCTGCTTGAAACTATTTCAGAAGTGAAAAAGAGTGAATAGACATTCGACCCAACTCTGTAACTCACACCTTGGATATCCAGCAAGATCCTAAAGTGAGTGGGATTTATCCCTTATAAGTGTTATCGGGATTTCATGCTCATTCTTCACAGGGTATGCATAAAAGTCGAACCAACATTTAAAATTGGTGCTAGAAGGAGGGCCAACTGAACTCCATTTAGTATTGTAAGTTGTTTGTGCAGAGTCTAGTGTTTTATCTTTTGAATCCTTTTCCCTCCTCTTTAGCTCTTTTTAATCCTGTTTGTTTAAGTTTTTGCCTAAACCACAAAACTCAGAACCAACATTTAAAATTGGCACTAAAAGGAGGTCTTGAACTTCATTCAGTAAGTTTGTTAAGGATTGTAACGTTGTAAGTTGCTTATAAAAAGCTAGATTCTACTTACAAAGTAACAAGGTCCCACTCTAGATCTAGAGAGCTCCTTGTTCCTGAGTTAGAAACCCCAAGAACAAGCAGCCTCAGAAGTGCCAAGTCCTTGTCTAAAATATTTTTATCACCACTTGTAGTTACTCCAACTACAACTAAAAGTATCATCGTCAATCAAGTAGTAATGGCAAACTGGTTGGGTTCCACTGCCTTAAATATCCCTGGTGCATCCCATGATCTGCCTAGAAATATTGAGAGGTCTCTTCCTAGATACAAGCATGATGGGACTAGAATAGCAAAAGAACACCTAGTAGCCTTCAAGAATGCTCTAAAATTATTAAATGTACAGCATGAATATGTGGCTTGCAGATTGTTCCCGTTCACTCTCCAGGAGGGAGCATACAACTAGTTTTTGAATCTCACTAACAATTCTATTACCAGTTGGAATGACTTAAAAAATGTTTTTGTATCGTAGTTTGGTGAAGTGATAGATCCCAGTGTATTATATCAGCAATTTTTTGGTATTAAAAGAGAAATAAATGAATATGTCAGATCTTACAATGTTAGATTTCAAAATGCCTATGGTAGACTGACAGGTTATTATGTTCCAAATGTAGATCTGGCATTAGAAATTTTTAGAAATTCTCTAGATCCAATGACCTCTGTCTTCTTGAAAAGAGATGCCTCTGTTACTAATCTAACAGAGGCTTATAAAGAAGCTCTAGTTCTTGAAATACAACTGGGACCTCAACCTCTGAATGCTCATCAGACTCCTTTGGTTACACAAGGTACCCTTGTCTTCAATCCCATACCACATCAAATGATGTTGCCTACACATCAAGCCCCATCGATAAGCAATTCATTAGCTGTAACACCTACTAAAAATGTACAAAATCCAGAGAAAGAATCTGATAACACAAGAGTTGAGGAAGTTTCAAGGGTGGTCCAAAATTTGGCAAATGACTTTTTGACTTTCAAAAGGCAAGTGTCCACCGACGAAAACCCAAAAAAAAATCCTTATCAATAAAATAGATTCACTAGACCACCATATGAACCCAATAAAGATTATAAGGGTAAAGGGCATGAGGTGAATATTTGTGACTTGGATTTGCCCAACTGGTGCAGGATTCATGGAACATATCAGCACGGGGAACTGGATTGTTTGGAGTTCTATAATGCCTTTGAAGCTCTATCTGGTGAGTTGGTTTCTCCTGAACATCAAAGAACTATGAATGCTCCAAGTTCATCCAAACATAGTGCAGCTATGGTGTTAGATTATTTCACTTTCCCAGAAGAATCAGAGAATGTTTTTGAGATACCCATGTATGAAGTGCAAGGATTTCAATAGTACAGGAGGGATAACTACAACCTCAGGAATAGAAATCTAGAGCCTAATACTGTGTCTACACCTCTAGGTCCATCTCCGAATAATAACCCACCTCCTCCCAAGGGAGGAGATCCAAGAGTACCGGATGGATTTGCTACTCCACTCAATAAGGGATATAATATAGTGGAGGACATGAAGAAGATCAAAGCCAACATCACTCTTCATGAGCTGGCCCAAATTTTTGAACAAAGGGATAACCTGATCAAAACATACTCTGAACCTACTACCAAACCTTTGAAAAAAGGGAAGAAGATAGCTAATGCGAATATGGCTATGTACAAAGAAAATACTAAAGTTTCGCCTTTCCTATTGACTGTCCGTATATTTGAGAAAAACTTACACAACTGTCTGGTAGATTTGGGTGCTTCAGCCAATGTTATGCCTTTGGCCATCTATCAACAGTTGGGTTTGACCCCCATGAACTCCGAGATGAGAGTCATCCAATTGGATAAGTCTAAGGTTAAAGTGGTAGGTGAACTTTAGAATATACACATCCAGCTAGCATCTGAGTCGAGAGCACAACACAGAATTGACATTCAAGTGGTGGATATTCCTGTAGGATACAGAATGCTTCTAAGCAGGGATTGGTCAAAATCCTTGAATGGGTACTTGGCTATTGATTTTTCGCATATGTGGTTACCCTAGAATGGTTTTGCAAATCAATTAAGAATCGAAAGAGAACCAAGATATAAACTCATGATCATAGAATATAATGCCAAGAATGAGACTATTAATCTTGTCGAGGGCTGTTATATCAGGGTTTATAATTTGATAACTACTCAAAAGAAGAAACCGGTTAAATCTCACCAAGATGACGATAATGAAGTTGGAATGCTTCATATTGATGGAGCTAAATCTAAGCAAGGTTCTGGTACAAGGGCTGTTCTTAAAGGACCAAAAAATCAAATCGATTTTATGTCTTATTGCTTGTAGTTTATCTGCATGAATAATTTGGCAAAATATGAAGCATTAGTACTAGGATTAAAATTTTCTTTACATTACTTTGATCATGCAGATACGAAATCTCATGTGTTGGACTTGGTTGATTTTCAGGGTGGGCGACTTCAAGTCATAGAGCATTTTAGTCGACACCAAGAGACCGTCAAGCGCTGGCTTGACAAAAAGGCCAGGGTGAGCACCTTCAATCATGTAGACCTGGTGTTTCTATGGGACAAAGCCCATGAAAAGAAGCATAAACACACCGAGCTGCAACCTCTATGGATAGGGCCATACCAGATTGCCGAGACCCTAGGTAATAATGCTTTTCGCTTACAGGACCTGGAAGGTAATTTTTTGAACCTTCCTATGAGTGGTCAATATCTAAAGCATTATTTCTCAGTTGTTCCATCAAATACATCGTTGGAATAAATCACAAAGACATTGTAACATGTGTATATATTGTAATAAGTTTCGAAGTAGTTTGTTTTTATTTTATTTTGTTTGATTTTAAATTTTCGTATTTTATCTTTTGAGGTCTGTACAAATTTCTTTTTAGCTTTTAAATTTTGTTTGTTTAAGTTCTTGCCTAGGCAGCAAAGAAAGAATCAACCCTTTAAAAAAAAAAAAATTATTCTAAGTTCAAAATCCTGTGTTCATTTTTGTTTTATTCTAAATAAGAGATAGTCTGCTTAAATTGAACAGTGGAACTATTTTTTTGTTCAGAAAAATAGTAGAAAGATAATTGAATTTTGTGTCTTGCTTGCCACAATTATTTTAAATATAAAGAAACTACTATACTATTAGGCTGAAGAACTCCTAGGGAATCTAAGAAAAGTTGATCGCAATAGGGGACTCTGATTTGTGAAATTATTTAAGTGTCCAAAGAGGCTATCGGTACCTAGGATTTCCAGATCGATGAAATATAAAAATATTTTGTTTTTAGCGAGGCTTTCCAGATTTTAGTATATTTCAAAAGAGAGAGTGAGAGAAGGTGAAAATTGAGCAGGGAAACATAAAACTGGCACTCTTTTCTACATAAAAAAAAAAAGAAAAAAAAAATGGGAAAGAAGAAGTTATGTAATGAAAGAGATAGCCAAGGCTCCAGAAGATGTTTTCTTTTACCAAGTTGTAGATACCACCTCATAGTTGTGGATCAGGGTCATGAAAATCTAAAGAGTAACTCTGTCGGGTTTGTAAAAGGCTAAACTAGTAAACAGAGCCCTACTCGATTTCCCCTTCACAATCTAGAAAAGCTGATCAATCCGAAGTAAAAAATTTGAATGCCCAGTCATCCTTGAAGAAATTTATACGCTTATAATTGCACATCAGAAATCTTCCTTAAGTGATTCAACCTAGTATGTCCTTGGGAAATTTTAACAACTATCAGGTAGTAGTTAAATTATTTTGAAGAATATTTGTGGCAAAGCATGGTACATGATCTATATTGTTTTGAAACTAGAGTCTTAGATTCTAAAATAGTGCTACTATTTTCCTCGCAGATATCACCATTTGTTGAGAAGCAACACACCCCCACTAAAAAAATGAAATTCCATCTTTGAAAATATTTAGTTTTCACTTTTTTGCAGGGACCCTTTTGATGTTTTCCTGGTTTTAATTCCAAATTCTGCTTGCCTCCTTTTCAAAGTTTTGCTTACATCAAAATATCCAAGTAGGCTTGCATATGGCTTTGATTTATTTTAGAATTCATTTTTCAAATGTTAGAATCATTTCTGAGCAAAGAAAATATTTCATTAAATATGTAAAAATGCAGAATGCGGATAAATAAATTCATTAGAGTCAACCTACAAATTCTAAAAAAATTTCTAAGTGGAAGTAACTTGGGAAAACGTCGCGATTTTGTGACATTTTCCATTTTTGGAAACATCATGATTTCGCAACATTTTCCATTTTTGGAAATGTTGCGATATCGCGACATATTTGTTGAGCAAGGTGCAGCAAAAGTATTGTCATTGTTGTCAACACAGACAAATAGATCAGTTGATGCAGTTGAAGCAGGATCAGTTGATGTAGTTGAAGTAGTGGACAGGAGTTCAGAGATCAGTCGGATCATGTACAATGAAATTCCAAGAAAACAGAAGTGACCCAGATCCAAAAAATCAAAGAAAAAGACAAGTAAGAAAACTGTCGCGATATCGCGACATGTTTTCTGTCGCGATATCGCGACAGGTTGAGAAGTTAGAAGGCAGAAAGAAAAAACATCGTGATTTCGTGACAGGGAGGAGGAGAGAGAAGGTGCAAAGAAAATTGTCATGATTTCATGACATGTTGCAGGCAAAGAAGCTAAGTGAAAAAATTGTCACGATTTCGTGACATGTTGCAGGCAAAGAAGCTAAGTGGAAAAACTGTCACGATTTCATGACATGTTGCAGGCAAAGAAGCCAAGTGGAAAAACTGTCACGATTTCGCGACATGTTGGAAGCAAAGAAGGCAAGAGAGAAAGTTGTCATGATTTCGCGACATATTGGCAGAAAAGAAAGCAAGTAGAAAAACTATCGCGATTTCGTGACATGTCGGGTTTTTGCGACTCGACGGGAAGAAAAGCGCTAAGGAGAAAAAGTGTCACGATTTCACGACAAGTTCCAAGAGGAAGCGTCAAGGAGAGTAAGTGTCACGATTTCACGATAGGATCGAAGAGAAAGTGCCAAGGAGAGAAGATGTCACGATTTCATGATAGGATCGAAGAGAAAGTGCCAAGGAGAGAAGATGTCATGATTTCATGACAGGATCGAAGAGAAAGTGCCAAGGAGAGAAGTTGTCACGATTTCACGACAGGGTCGAAGAGAAGTGCAAGGAAGAGAAAGATGTCATGATTTCATGACATGTTCCATTTTCTTGGCCAAAGATAGAAAAGGCACAAGGCAGTGAAAGTGTCATGATTTCGTGACATGTTCCATTTTACGGGCGAAAGGAAGAAAAGGCACAAGGAAGAGAGAGATGTCGCGATTTCGTGACATGTTCCTTTTAAAACAAATTTTTCCATTTCTTTCGGCGAAGGCAGAAAAGGCACAAGGCAGCGAAGATGTCATGATTTCGTGACATGTTTCGTTTTCGCGAGCGGAAGGCAAAAAAGGCACAAGGCAGCGAAGATGTCATGATTTCATGACATGTTCCATTTTCGCAAAAGGCAGAAAAGGCACAAGGCAGCGAAGATGTCACGATTTCGCGACATGTTCCGTTTTCATGGGCAGATGGTAGAAAAGGCACAAGGCAGCGAAGATGTCACGATTTTGCGACATGTTCCATTTTCGCGACGGCAAGACAGAAGGAGAGCAAGGAGGCCGAGAATGTCATGATTTCATGACATGCTATTTTTTTGCATGTTAAAGCCGAGAAGGGCAGAAAGAGACAGAAGTGTCACGATTTCATGACAGGCCGCAACTGCACGATAACAGACTGTTAACTGGCACAAAACGACAGTTAAAGTGGCAGTTGTAGAAGAATAGCATGCAGCCGAATTAAGAAGAGTTAACTGTAGTAAAAGCGACAGTTACAGATGCATTTACAGATAGAAATCATGCAGCTATTTTAAGAACAGACAAAAAGGAGAAATCGAACAGTCGCATAAATAGAATCAAAAAATGCATGCATGCACAGAAAAGAAATGAACAGTCATGGTAAAGGTTTAAATTGCATGTAACGTATTTTAACGAAATGATGGTTCTATAAATAAAAGGGGAGTTACATAAAGAGACAGTTACAGTTGACAAGTGGCAGAAAATATTATTAAAGAAATAGGTACGGGTTGCATGCGCAAATATGATAGCTAAAAATAGAAACAGAACTCGGTTATAAAAGCAGATTTGCGTGAAGAATATGGTTGCTACTGTAATCATGAAAGTGCTACCGAAAGAGGGTGAGAAGAGTGTTGTAAGAGAGAAACAAGCTGAGCAGTGAGTAATTACTGTGTTTTAAATTGGAGACCAGTCAGGGTCTTGTGATAGTGAAGGCATTTGTATGTCATTGATATAACTTTCAAATCTGTGATCCAAGTTGGTGCTTGGATAGGGGTTGGTGCTCCTTTATGTAGGTGCAGATAAATCAGGGGTTGGTGCTCCTTCTAGTGGGTGTTGGTAAACAGATTGTAAAATTGGTGTTTTGCAAAGGCTGGATTTGGACCGTAGTCCAAGCAGTCATTCTTGAGGAGTAGCCAAATTGGTGAACCTCGTTACATTGTGTGTTGTGGTGTGCTCTCTTGTGTTTCTTGCTTTATCTATTTTCAGTTCTCTTTGCTTCAATTTTAAGAATTGCAGATCAAAATTTTTAGCTACACTGATTCACCCCCCTCTTAGTGTCATTGTGAGAATATCAATTGGTATCAGAGCAAGGTTTCTGAACAAGCTTAATCAGCTAAGGTGATCTTGGAAGGAACACAATGGCGGGTAGTGAAGGTTTCTCATCAAACAAAGCTCCTCTGTTCAATGGAACTAATTACTCATTCTGGAGACTTAGGATGCAGACATATCTGAGTGCTTTAGGATACGACATTTGGGAGTCAGTAGAAAGTGGATACACAGCACCCACTACTCCTCCAACAGATGATGTCGATAAGAAACTGTCTGAGAATAACGCCAAAGCAAAGAATGCAATAATGTGTGGGCTAGTAGACAGTGAACTGATAAGGGTCATGAGCTGTAAATCGGCAAAAGACATATGGGACAAACTGAAAAGCATTCATGAAGGAGACAACAAGATCAAGGAAGCCAAACTGCAAACTCATCGAGCTCAGTTCGAGGCATTACAAATGAATGACGAAGAGAACATTGAGACCTATATGCTGAGAGTCAATGGAGTCATCAATGCAATCAGAGGACTCGGTGAAGAGATCGAAGATGCGGTTGTCATGAAAAAGGTACTTAGAACTCTTCACAAAAGATTTAATTCTAAAGTTTTTGCAATAGAAGAGGCTAAAGATCTAAACAATTTTAGCATGGACGAGATGCATGGTTCCTTGACTGCATACGAAATGAGAATAGGACAAACTAAGCCCATAGACAAAGAAGCTGCTTTTAAAGCACACAAGAATACAAAAGCTGAACAAGAATCTGAGGCTGAAGAGACATCGGATGAAACTGAAGCCAACTTTGTTCGAAAACTTACAAAAGGAAAAGGAAAATATAGAGGAAAGTTGCCATTTAAGTGTTTCAATTGTGGAGGGGTCGGTCACTTTGCAGCTAAGTGTCCCATGAATGAGAAAACTAATAGTAATGAAGGGTCACACAAAGAAAGAAGTGACTGGAAAAAGAAACCAAACTTCAAGAAAAGCAATTTCAAAAAGAAAAGTTTCATATCCAAGAATGTCAGCTCTTCTGAAGATAGCTCAGGTGAAGATTCTGAAGAAGAAATAGGTGAAGCTCTGTTCATGGCATTTGAAGAAGCAAAAACAGAAGAAAAACAGGAAGATGATACAAAAAATAAGGATGAGGCTGAAGTTTATCTGGAAGGTGAGTTGGTTGCGGCACTTAAAGAGTTGAAGTCAGAAAGGAAAAAGAATAATAAAGTCTCAAGAAAGCTTGAAGATGCGAATGACATAATAAACAGATTTAAAAGTACAAGACAGAAGAATTTAAGAAAATGTCTGAAGAACTTGAAGTACGATTAACCATGAGAATAGATGAGTGCAACAAACTAGAAGAAGAGATTGTTATTTTAAGAATGCGGCTAGAAGAAAAGAATAAAAAAGCGAGTTGCTATCACAAACTTGAAGGAAGTTTCACAAAGTTTGAAAAGATTATAAATAGTCAGAGGACTATAGACATCAAGTTTGGCTTGGGGTTTGTCGAAGGAGAATCATCAAGTGGATCAAAGGCCATAACTATAGAACCAGTAAAGAAAGAGGATAAAATCAAGGTTGACCAAAGAAAAATGAATCTTGCAAAAGAAAGCAACAATGGCAGGCACGAGAAGACTGTTGACAATGAGGGATTCACAAAAGTCACTCATCAAAGGAGAAGAAAATTTGTGGCTCCTACTACAAATTGGCAAAGACCAACTCCCAGGTTCAATCATTCTTTTTCTGGTTATTGTTTTAAATGCAATACTTACGGTCATAAGATTTCGACTGCATTTATAATATAGGACAAAGAAATTTTTCTAGTAGAAATGTATTTTCACCCTTGATAGATTATGCAGTAGAATGCTATAACTGTCACAACTTTGGACATATTGCAAGAAACTGTAGAAGCACATATGCAACAAATAAATATCAGGGAAGAAGAACTCAACCAAACAGTTTAAAGCAAAACAGAAAATTCCTAGATAAACATGCACAGACCATTGACAAAGAAAAGTCTAAACAAATGACCAAAACTACAGCCAAATCAGAATGGAAAGAAAAAGAGCAACTCAAAGAAGAAAAGGAATCCTTGATTGTCCAGACAACATTCAAAGCACAGAACAAATCAGCACCATGGATATTGGACAGTGGATGCTCCAGTCACATGACAGGAGATAAACAAAAATTTGAAAAATTATAGAAATATGAAGGGGGCTCGGTAAAGTTTGGAAATAATGATGGAGCCAAAATAGTTGGAAAAGGATCAGTCAAGATAAGTGATGGAAAGATCAATTCCAAAGAAGTTCTGTTTGTAGTTGGTTTGAAGCACAACTTACTGAGCGTAAGTCAAATCTGTGACAGAGGTCATGAAGTCATCTTTAAAAAACAGGGTTGTGAAGTAAGAAAAGCACACAGTGGGAAGCTAGTAGCTACTGGATCGAGGACTTCTGGAAATCTATACACTCTCTCAGAAACTTTAGAAGGATCATGCTTGATTGGACAGGAAGATGAAAATTGGCTGTGGCACAAGAGGCTCGGGCATATTAGCTTTGACAATCTGGTAAAAATAAGTTCAAAAAGAGCAGTAAGAGATATACCCACCATTGGCAAACCGATAAATAGCATATGTGCTTCATGCCAAAAAGGGAAGCAAACCAGATCCACATTTAAAGCAAAGGAATATTTCACCAGCAAACCGTTAGAGCTGATTCATACTGATTTATGTGGACCCATGAGAACACAAAGCATAAATGGTGACAAATACTTTATGTTGTTCATAGATGACTACTCCAGAATGACATGGGTACTATTTTTAAAGCTTAAATCAGATGCCTTTGAGATGTTCAAGATTTTTAAAAAGTAGGTTGAGAATCAGATTGGAAAAAGAATTAAATGCCTAAGATCAGACAGAGGAGGAGAGTTTATCTCAGAGGAGTTTGTAGAATACTGTCAAAAATATGGGATTAGAAGACAGTTTTCAGCAGCAAGGACACCTTAGCAGAATGGTGTTGTTGAAAGGAAGAACAGGACTGTGCAAGAAATGGCATGGACAATGTTGGCTGAGAACAAAATAGCCGATAGATTCTGGAAAGAGGCAGTACATACTGCAGTTTACATTCAAAATAGGTGCATGCTAAGAACACATGAAAGCAAAACACCGTATGAACTGTGGTTCGGCAAGAAAGCAACAACAAGATACTTCAAAGTGTTCGACAACAAGTGTTATATCAAACGAACTGAAGATAATCTCGATAAGTTCGAAGATAGAGCTGACGAAGGTATTTTTCTCGGTTACTCAACTAAAAGCAAAGCCTACACATGTTACAACAAGCGGCTAAAGAAAATTATTGAGAGTGCTGATGTTAAAGTTGATGAAGGTAGAGAACGAGAAGTTACGTATCAAGAAAACTACCCTATTTATGAAGACGTCATTGAAGGAGATGAAGAAATAGAAAAAGAAGAAAATCAAAAAATTGACCCAGCTGATTTAAGAATCGACTCAGAAGAAGAAGAGAACAATAAATTCAAAATAGGCAGTGGCAAAAAAATCATCCCAGAGAACAGATTATTGGGGACCCAACAGTTGGTATTCAGACAAGAAGAGCAGTAATACTGGAACTACTCTTTATTATCCAACATTGAACCCAAAAATATTGCTGAAGCAAGCACAGATGAAAGTTGGATGAAGGCAATTAATGAAGAACTAGATCAGATTGAGAAAAACAAAACCTGGGAATTAGTACCACGGCCAGCAAATAAAAACATAATTGGCACTAAATGGATTTTTTGAAATAAATTAAATGAAGACGGACAGGTTGTCAGAAATAAGGCAAGATTGGTCTATAAAGGCTATGCTCAGGTTGAAGGCATTGATTTTGAGGAAACATTTGCACCAATTGCCGGACTAGAAGCAATCAGAATGTTTCTGGCTTTAGCGATCCATAAAAACTTCAAAGTATATCAAATGGATGTAAAATCAGCATTTCTGAATGGAAAACTGGAAGAAGAGGTTTACATTGAACAACCAGATGGCTTCCAACTCGGTGACAATCCTGATTTTGTTTGCAGGTTAAAGAAAGCGTTGTATGGTCTGAAACAGGCACCCAGAGCATGGTATGCAAGGCTGGATAACTATCTTATTAAACGGGGGTTCAAGAAAGGTATGGTGGACAACAATTTATATATCAAAACTGAGAATGGCCATCTTATTGTACTTGTTGTTTATGTAGATGATATAATATTTGGCAGCAGCATGGATAAATATTGTAGAGACATAGCTAATAAAATGAAGACAAAATTTGAGATGTCAATGATTGGTGAACTTTCTTATTTCCTCGGATTGCAAGTCAATCAAAGTGAAAAGGGGATTTTTATCTCTCAAGTAAAATATGTGAAAGAAATGCTAAAAAAGTTCACAATGGAGGATAGTAAACCTGTCAGCACTCCCATGACAATAGGTTGCAAGTTGAGCAAGGATGACAAATCTCCAGATGTAGATCAAACCATGTACAGGTCTATGATTGGAAGCCTACTGTATTTGACAGCCACTAGACCAGATATATTACAGGCAGTATGCATGGTAGCAAGATTTCGAGGCTAGTCCCAAAGAGACTCATGTGACAGTCTGTAAAGAGGATTTTTAGGTACCTCAAGGGTACTATGGAGTATGGGTTGTGGTACCCAAAAGGTAAGGACTTCACTCTTATTGCATATTCCGATGCAGATTGGGCAGGATGTATTGATGACAGAAAGAGTACCGGTGGAGGAGCATTTTATCTTGGAGACAGGCTGGTAGCATGGCACAACAAGAAACAAGAATCAGTCTCTCTATCCACAATAGAGGCAGAATACATTACAGCAACAACATGTTGTACTCGGATATTATGGATGAGACAAACACCGAAAGATCTTGGTATTCACTTCAAAGAGCCAATTTCAGTTAAATGTGATAACACCGATGCTATAAACATATCAAAGAATCCGGTTATGCATTCTCGAACCAAACATATTGCAATCCGGTATCACTTCTTGAAGGATAAAGTTGCGAGAAGGTGAGGTCAAATTGGATTTTGTTCCAACTACAGAGCAAGTAGTAGATATATTCACAAAACCATTGCCCAAGGAAGTTTTTGAGTACCTTCGGAGTAAGTTGGGAGTAGTCACATTTCCAAAGAACTGACTATCAATTGGGATCACATTCTCAGGGGGAGTACTTATGCCTATGTTTATAGTTTTGCTCATATTCATTATTTTTGCTAACTATAACAATGTGTATCTGAGAATGTTGTGCATAGACTCAGGGGGAGTCTGCAGTAGCCCTTTGGTATTATTGTCAAAGGGGGAGAAGAATTACAGGAGAGTGCATGAGTGTTGCCAACAATTCCAAAGGGGGAGATTGTTGAGCAAGGTGCAACAAAAGTATTGTCATTGTTGTCAACACAGACAGATAGATCAGTTGATGCAGTTGAAGCAGGATCAGTTGATGCAGTTGAAGCAGTGGACAGGAGTTCAGAGATCAGTCAGATCATGTACAGTGAAATTCCAAGAAAATAGAAGTGACCCAGATCCAAAAAATCAAAGAAAAAGACAAGTAAGAAAATTGTCGCGATATCGTGACATGTTTTCTGTCGCGATATCGTGACAAGTTGAGAAGTTAGAAGGCAGAAAGAAAAACGTCATGATTTCATGACATGGTTGAGGAGAGAGAAGGCGCAAAGAAAATTGTCATGATTTCGCGTGACATGGCGGTTGACGAGAGAAGGCGAGAGAAAACTATCGATGATTTCGTGACATGTTGAGCAAAGAAGGCTAAGTGGAAAACTGTCGCGATTTCTGACATGTTGAGAAAGAAGCCAAGTGGAAAAACTATCACGATTTCATGACATGTTGGAAGCAAAGAAGGCAAGAAAGAAAGTTGTCATGATTTCGCGACATATTGACAGAAAAGAAAGCAAGTAGAAAAACTGTCGCGATTTTGTGACATGTTTGGAGAAGAAGCGCCAAGGAGAAAAAGTGTCACGATTTCGTGACATGTCGGGTTTTCGCGACTCGACGGGAAGAAAAGCGCTAAGGAGAAAAAGTGTCACGATTTCATGACAAGTTCCAAGAGGAAGCGTCAAGGAGAGTAAGTGTCACGATTTCACGACAGAATTGAAGAGAAAGTGCCAAGGAGAGAAGATGTCACGATTTCATGACAGGATCAAAGAGAAAGTGCCAAGGAGAGAAGTTGTCGTGATTTCGCGATAGGGTCGAAGAGAAGTGCAAGGAAGAGAAAGATGTCACGATTTCGTGACATGTTCTTTTGGGCCAAAGAGAAAAGGCACAAGGCAGAGAAAGTGTCACGATTTCGTGACATGTTTCCTTTTCGGGGGAAGGGAAGAAAAGGCACAAGGAAGAGAGAGATGTCACGATTTCGTGACATGTTCCGTTTTCACGAGCGGAAGGCAGAAAAGGCACAAGGCAGCGAAGATGTCACGATTTTGTGACATGTTCCATTTTTGCGGGCAGAAGGCAGAAAAGGCACAAGGCAGCGAAGATGTCATGATTTCGTGACATGTTCCATTTTCAGGCAGAAGGTAGAAAAGGCACAAGGCATCGAAGATGTCGTGATTTCGTGACATGTTCCATTTTTGGAAGAAAAAAAAATTTTTAAAAACATGTCCTTTAATCTTTTGGCAAGACAGAAGGAGAGCAAGGAGGCCGAGAATGTCACGATTTCATGACATGCTATTTTTTCACGTGTTAAAGTCGAGAAGGGCAGAAAGAGACAGAAGTGTCATGATTTCGTGACAGGCCGCAACTGCACGATAACAGACTGTTAACTGGCACAAAATGATAGTTAAAGTGGTAGTTGTAGAAGAATAGCATGCAGCCGAATTAAGAAGAGTTAACTGTAGTAAAAGTGACAGTTACAGATGCATTTACAGATAGAAATCATGCAGCTATTTTAAGAATAGACAAAAAGGAGAAATCGAACAGTCGCATAAATAGAATCAAAAAATGCATGCATGCACAGAAAAGAAATGAACAGTCGTGGTAAAGGTTTAAATTGCATGTAACGTATTTTAACAAAATGACGGTTCTATAAATAAAAGGGGAGTTACATAAAGAGACAGTTACAGTTGACAAGTGGCAGAAAATATTATTAAAGAAATAGTTACGGGTTGCATGCGCAAATATGATAGCTAAAAATAGAAACAGAACTCGGTTATAAAAGCAGATTTGCATGAAGAATATGGTTGTTGCTGTAATCGTGAAAGTGCTACCGAAAGAGGGTGAGAAGAGTGTTGTAAGAGAGAAACAAGCTGAGCAGTGAGTAATTACTGTGTTTTAAATTGGAGACCAATCAGGGTCTTGTAATAGTGAAGGCATTTGTATGTCATTGATATAACTTTCAAATCTGTGATCCAAGTTGGTGCTTGGATAGGGGTTGGTGCTCCTTTCGTAGGTGCAGATAAATCGGGGGTTGGTGCTCCTTCCAGGTGGGTGCTGGTAAACAGATTGTAAAATTGGTGTTTTGCAAAGGCTGGATTTGGACCGTAGTCCAAGCAGTCATTCTTGAGGAGTAGCCAAATTGGTGAACCTCGTTACATTGTGTGTTGTGGTGTGCTCTCTTGTGTTTACTGCTTTATCTATTTTCAGTTCTCTTTGCTTCAGTTTTAAGAATTGCAGATCAAAATTTTTAGCTACACTGATTCACCCCCCCTCTCAGTGTCATTGTGAGAATATCAATATTTGGTTGAAAGAGCCGAGTTTCAAAAATGTTGTGATTTCATGACATATTTGGTTTAAATAGCCGAGTTTCAGAAATGTCATGATTTCATGACGTATTTTGGTTGAAAGAGCCAAGTTTCAGAAACGTCACTATTTCACGATGTGTTTTGGTTGAAAGAGCCAAGGTTTAGAAACGTCATGATTTCATGATGTGCATTTGGTAAAGGGAGCCAAGCAATAGAAACGTCATGATTTCATGACGCATTTGGACTAGAAGAGCTAAGTTTCATAAATGTCATGATTTCGTGATGTGTAATGGAATCAAAGTTTGAAGGACGTCGTGATTTCATGACATGTGATTTCGTGACATGTTGTGGTTTTGTGACATGTCGTAGTTTTGTGACAAAGAGGTCAAAATGGAAGCAAAGTGCGGAGGACATCACGATTTCGTGACATGTCGTCGTTTTGCGAAAAAGAGGCCAAAATGGAAGCAAAGTGCAAAGGACGTCGTGTTTTCGTGACATGTCACGGTTTCACAAAAAATAAGTTAAAATGGAAGCAAAGTACGGAGGATGTCACGATTTTGCGACATGTCATGATTTCGCGACATGTCACGGTTTTGCGACAAAGAAGTTAAAATGGAAGCAAAGTGCAGAGGACGTCATGATTTCATGATTTCATGACATGTCGCGGTTTTGTTATGAAGAAGTTAAAATGGAATCAAGGTGTGGAGGACATCGCGATTTCGCGACATGTCGCAATTTCGTGACATATCACGATTTTGCGACAAAGAGGCCAAAATGGAAGCAAAGTGCGGAGGAGATCGCGATTTCACAACATGTCATGGTTTCGTGACAAAGAGGCCAAAATGGAAGCAAAGTGCAGAGGACGTCATGATTTTGTGACATGTTGCGATTTCATGATAGGTCACGATTTCACGACGAAGAAGCCAAAATGGAAGCAAAGTGTGGAGGACGTCACGATTTTGCGACATGTCGATATTTCGTGACATGTCGTGGTTTTGCGACGAAGAAGTTAAAATGGAAGCAAAGTGCAGAGGACATCGTGATTTTGTGACATGTCACAATTTCATGACATGTCGTGGATTTGCGAAAAAGAGTCCAAAAATGAAGCTAAGTGCGGAGGACGTCGCGATTTCGCGACATGTCGTGGTTTCGCGACAAAGAAGCCAAAAATAAGAGAAGCAAGGAAAATGTTGCGATATCATGACATGTCCCATTTTCGGACCTATCTCATTATCACGAGGTCAAAAGTGAGGGAAAAGCAGCTTGAGGAAGACGTCGTGATATCATGACATGTTTCAAAGGAAATCAAGCCGACATGTTAATGAACATTAGGGTTTTAATTTAATAATATTAAAATACTAATCCTTGTTTGTCTTTTGTAGAAAGCGAGCTGGTAGTTGCATACTGGAAAAAGTAATGGCAAAAAAGACAAAATAAGCGTAGATCAAGCGAAGGCCGTCAAATGGAAATGGGGGATGCCAAGAATTTTTGGTCCATCTAGATTTTACAGATCTGGCCGTAAAAAGATTTTACGGTGTGACTAAGCAGCTGCCTCATTTAATGGAATATGTCGACAATTGGCCAAAAAATGAAAATATCTACACACAGTTATCGAAATTTGTCGATGGACGCATTTAACAAGAGAATTTATGGTGAAAGTAATGGTGTGCAAAGAATTTCAACTCAGAGGCAGCTCTACGAAGATAAAATGTCAGAGAAACTAGTGACTCATTTGAATTTCTCTGAGGAATTAATGAAGATGCTTTCGGTAGATGCACCAGAAGGATGAAGATACTTGCACACGTAGTGCCCATTTATGGAATATATCGACGACCAACTAGAAAACGAAGATATTTTCTCATAGTTACAGATGGATAAGAATGATATCAGTTTGTGCCTTCTCCATTTATGGCAAGTAACTGCACTAAGATTTGTAAAATGGTTAGGGTTTATCGAAACTCTATTTTTAAAGGGCCTTATATTGTAAAACCTGGATAGTAAGGTTTAGAGGATAAGATTTAGGGTTTGAGAAGAAGATTTTTTTGAAAATATCAGGGTTTGTCCTGAGTCTATATATACTTCTTCCGGATGTAAACTAAGGATGCGAAAAACTTGGAATAAAAGACACTTGAACAATTTCCTACAAATCTTGTTTGAATGCTTTGTTCTGGACCTGGATTGGTTTGAAATCATTCTTCTATGATAGCGTGGCCAGGATACTAATCTTTTTTGGATTTTGATAAGTGCATCTTCTTATGTTTTCATCTCACTAAGGTTCATTTAATTTATGTTGTAGATCTGTGTTATCAAGATTAGATATGCTACTAGGCTTCATTCTTTTTATTGTATGCTAGGGAAAATTACAGATTTAAGGTTTAGGCCTGTTCTAATTACTTTGTCCTCACTATGCGAGCTAGGCTACTGGTGAGAGATACCAATTTTAACCGACTTCCCTTCTGTTTATGATTTTCTTTTAGATCTATTTCATATTTGTCTTATGCTCTTAGTGGAAGGTGATCTTAGAAAGCTGGACACTTTCCTTTTTGATTTGTTCTATTTGAAGCTAAATAGTATAACTAAAATTGGTAGTTTTGGTTTTGTAGCTAAGTTAGATAAACTTCTCTTTCTGCCCTACCCTACTCTCTCTGTTCCATCGATTGAATGATCCATTTTTATCTTCTTTAAAATTTGTCTTTTATTTAAATTTGCTAAAGCATAAAGAGCTAGATCAAAGAACTGATTGTAAATATTACTGTCCACAAAGATAACCAATTCCAAAAACATTACTGAACTAAATTCCAGAACCTGTTGTAAGGTAATAGATAGTCTGCTTGAAACTATTCTAGAATTGGAAAAGAGTGAATAGACATTTGACCCAACTCTGTAACTCACACCTTGGATATCTAGCAAGATCCTAAAGTGAGTGGGATTTATCCCTTATAAGTGTTATCAGGATTTCATGCTCATTCTTCACAGGGTGTGTATAAAATTCAAACCAACAGAGCCCCTAAGAGATATTTAACCTTTGCCCTAGGTAAGGGTAAGCCTCTTTGCCCCCTACCTTGGTTTTCTTTAGCCTTTTAGCAAAATCGCACTCAGTTACAATGGGACGTGAATTTTCAAAAGTGATATCACACCCCATTGGTATGGGGTATGACTTCACTATTTTTAGGGGTTTAATTTATTAAAACTTAGTTTTAACCTATTTAGTGTGTTTGGTATCATCTTGTGTTTGTTTTCCCTCTTCTTTCACTCTGATTTGTGTCTATAAAAGGAGAGGTCAATCTCACTCTTTAGATAACGATGATTTGATTTACAAGCACTTAATCTTGGAAATTAGTTAAGCTTGAAATTCTTATTATTATTTAGTGCTCACATTCTTATTTTTTCTTTGCTTCATGTTTCTTCTACAAGCTAACCCCAAAGTGTGAATTTTAAATTTGATCTTCTATTGCATTGATTTGGATTGTTGTGTGGTTTGGTGGATTTGTTTTGTAGTTCAAAAGGAAAGAGAGTGCCAATATGGATACCTTAATATCTTCTTCCTTATTCTACATTGTCCATAAGGTTTTATGTACTTTGTTTCCTGCACTTATTTACGCTCTATATTTACCTTTTACTTTTTGTGTCTTTGAAAAAAAATCATGCCCTATCTTAGTGAGGTGCGAGTTCACTAACCCTAATTTAGGGTTTTAGCTCATAGAAGTGGAATCGCACCCCATTATAATGGAGCGTGACTTCACCTATAGTGTTATCACACCCACCATGTGTGAGGCATGATTTTACCCAAGACTGAACTAAGGGCATTTGTTAGATTCTTATTGCATGATTAGTTTCTAAACTATATTTAGGGCATGATAGCATAAAATGTTTTCTATTTATCTGCTATTGTAATACCTATTTTATGATTAATTATCCAAAGGTCAATTTCTTCTTTTGTTTTCAAAGGTCATCTAAAATAACCTAGGGGGCTTGACTGTTGTGCCTCCAATCATTTTTATACAGTGGCCTAAGCAGGCCCCCTAATGCTAATCCCTTTTTCAAGTGTTTCATAAGTTATATTGCAAAGAGGTATTTTTGATATCATTAGACAAGAGGCAGTAAAGATAAGTAAACCATCGATCAAGATAAGTCTCCTAATTATTGGTTGAATATCTGATTTGAGTATTGGTTCTTAGGCATTTGAAAGTGAAAAAGCATATAGTGTGCATCTAGGGTTAATATTATGCATTTATATTATGTCCTTGATTTAAAGGTTTTCTGGATAAAACCCTAGGTTAGAAAGCATTCAAAGAAAGAACCATATTAGTTTAGCACTTGTATCCTTGCATTCTGATTTCTACATTGTCCTTTAGATTTTATAGCATAGATCTAGAAAGGCCAAACTTAGGTGATTAACTTTAACTGAATACATCAAAACTATCCCAAAATTTTTGAGTACTTGGAGCAAGTCCTTAAACCATTCTTGGTGAACCCTTACCCCTAGGACCGAGTGTAGAGAATAACATACCCCCACGGTTCACCCCATAAGGCTCTCTATCTCTTGTAGATCCAGTATTTCTAGGAATTGTATGCAATAGGGTAGTTTTCCCCTCTACACCTACTTATTAGTTGGCTATTATATAAACAAATTCCATTTACACCTACTTTCAACTTCTTACTAGTTTTAAAATATGACACTGTATTAAAAAGTTAACTCCATATATTCCCATAGTGCTAATATTTTCTAATATCACATTTTTGGGATTAGGTAAAGTAGGTAATGATTGTGGATATTGGGGCTATTGGTATACAATAAATTTTAATGTGGGATTTGCTTGGCCGATGATGATAGCTTGTTGCACCTGATATTATTGAGTGTATTGTATAGTCTAAGGAACGCACCATAATGGTTTAGCTTCCATATTGGCATTAACCATGTGATTGTAAACATAGTTTACTCCTTGACTAGTGCTTTGTTAAGGCACATGATATTTTATAAAGTATGAGATTTTTAATGTCAAAAATCATTTGGTTATTGCCATTGTTATTTTATAGTGTTTCTCTAATTCATAAAAATATTCATCACCTTTAACATCTTCTAGAATGGGATGGAAGGCTACTATGGATGATATGCTTTGGATTGGATGGATGATGATGTATAGCTATGTGGAATAATTCATGGGGTCATTTGGTTAGGTATTAGGGATAGGAGAAAATTTGGGTATACAATTTTGTATAGGTGTATTTGTAGACACCTAAAGTCGCGTATAGCTACCTCTATGTACTTGTAGATCCTTTTGGACACTTATAGGTTTACATAGGTCATACTAGACAACTCTAGGCTATTTTAGACCAGTGTAGACTATTTTAGATACCTCTAAACCTACATAGACTATTTTAGACATGTGTAGAGTATTGTAGACATGCGTAGACTAGCGTAGATCACTCTAGATTAACATAGCATACCATAGACTTACATAGACCACTCCACTAGTTTATAGGTACAAAACCCTAATTCCATAACCACCGTGCATCCATCAAAGAACCATTTATCAATATCATAAGGCAACTTAAGCCCTTCCTAGCCTTATTTAGGACCACACGGGACTATTAGTTCCTAAAAATTCTTAATTAAAGTTAATTATAATTCTAATTTGAAAGTGACTTCACTTAAAGTGCACTTTTTGGATTAAAAAGGTTAATTAGGTTCCTAAACCCTAATTAGTCCTAATTATTCCCTCCCACATGTGTGTGCACAAATTTGGTTAGGATATTTCTTAGTAAAACCTAACCTAACCCTAATCTAACCTTAGATGTAACTCATCCTAGTTAACCCTAATCTATCCTCACACATGTGTGAGGATGAGATATTTCCTTAGGGAATGTGGGGATGATACCTCCCAAACCCTAACCTAACCACAATAGAATATTACCTTAGGGTTTAGTTCTCCTAACCACACCCCCTACACCTTAGGTTTATCTATAAATAGTGGACCTAATCCCTCATTATACCTCTCTCTCCATTTTTATTTGAAGTATAGAAACTCTGTCAAAATGTGACCAGAAGTGCAAGAAAGGATATTTGATCCATACCAAGAACACTAAAGCACATCAGGAGCCCATCTGTGCAGAGATCTCTAGAAAAAACCACTTACAACTAAATTCACTCCTTGACCTACAAATCTAGTACCAATTCACCCCTTAGCTTGTGCATTGGGTCTACAGGACTTAAATCACATCAAATTTGTCAGGTAAGCATTATTTCATGATTTTATGATGTTTCCCATAGTTTTAATGCATTTTATTACATTTTTATTTCTTTTTTTTATCATATTTTATCAATACGAGGCCTAACCGAGGCAAGCTGCCAAACACCCTAATCCTATTTTTAAGTCACCAAAAAAGTGAAAAAGCATCCACATCAACACCAATAGTGGCCCACATATGTAGGAAGCCCACCTACATAGAGGAATCTCAAGAGCAACTATTAGTCTATTTGATGTTCATTATGAAAGGATTCCCTATGATCCTTATTGTAACCTATGAATTCTATTTCAAATGAATAAAGAAATATTTTTTGAACATTTACATTTACTTTGTATTTATGTTCGATCAAATGGCAGCTTTTGTACATTTAATTCTGGCACGCCCGATGGGACCCACACAAAGGATTGTGTTAGAGTAATTTTATTGCAAAACTAACTCAATATGTTATTTCTGTGTTGTTGTAGGTACCAATCTAGACATATCAAAGACCCTTGAAGCCATGATAACCACCTCAAACCCTCAAAATGGGGATTTTAGGTCACTAGATTTGATTTGCCCCCTGGCCTATGAATCCAAATCTAATTCACCTCTTGACCTGTGGATTGGTTCCACAAGCCTCAAAAACCCTCAAACATGTAGGTGTGAGTAGCAAAAAAGTAAGATAGACCACTTGAAGCATCAGAAACCAGGTATTCCCCAAAAATTTCTCTGTCATGATATATATGTGTGAAGAAATATTTACTAGTAAATGTATCATTGGTAAATTTCATTTTTCTTGTGCATCCATCATGCTAGAAATGTTTACTTTAGTTGTAGAAACTTACACAAAACCAGAAAGTTTGATTGCATTTATTTTTGGGAAATTCTTAATTTTTTTTTGCAAATCGCATGTTGCATAAGTTTTGTATTTACTTCTTGTCCTTTCACATCAATTCCACTTCAAAATAATTTCATATTTTAGTTCTTATAGTCATATTTAGAATTAGAATTTTGCAAATTCCTTTTGCACATTTCTCTTAAAGTAGTTTCAAATTTCTTTGTCGGACGAAAATCAAAGTCAATTTTATTTCATGCATTTAAGAATTAGGGTTTCAAATTTATTTTTACACATTTTCATTAAAGTAAGTTTTAGATTCATTTTTGTAAGTACAAATTTCAAAATCCTTCTAGTGTCATTAATTTAGTATTTCCTCATTTCTTTCACAAATCCTCTAGGTAAATCACAATTGTTACATTTATTTCTACATCTTTAGTTTAAGATTACCTATTTATCTATGTATAAATCCTTCTTACATTTCTTTCATGTTCCAAAATTAGGGTTCCATAAACCCCTTTTCTCACATGTGTTACATTTTTTGTTTACATGCTTTTATAGAATAGGTCTTAGTTTCTTTTCAAAAGGCACATAATACTATATTTATTTTACAAAATGCATCTTACTTTAGCATTTTGCTTCCAAAAAGTACATTTAGGGATAGACTTTTATTTCAAAATTACCTTTACTTAGATTTATTTCTTTACACATCATCGTTAACAAACTCAAACCCACACACACACATGGTTCAAAACAAACGATGATATTGGACTTCATCCCTAATCCATCATTCAATACTGGTGTGATAAGAGTTGTACCCTCCACCATCTCACCTCCTTAGATACCTATAAACCCCATACAAGTGGTTTTCTAGACTTCATCATCGAAAAAACCCCCACTTTTGAGATTGGGATTCTAGATTTCATCACTAGAATTTACCTTCAGAGTGGGATAGGATTAGACACTTTCATTCACAAGGCTAACATAATTTGTGGACATGGTAACTATCATTATTGACTAAGCCCACCCGAGGGTGAAGCGAAAGTATGGGATTATTGACCATGACTAGCAGGTCTTAGACAGTACCACCTCTTCTTAGAGAGGATATAGTGATCTCATTTTAGCATATTGAGTTCTCCTCCTTTAGGTTATCATTTTACTGTGCCTTCCATATAGGTCACAATTCACATGTCATAATATTATTCTATTATGTACAACTTTAGGTGTTCCAGGAGGTTCATTACTGATGACAATCCTAATTTTCTAGAGTAATCACTCCACTACCCATGTTTTACCTAGGAAGTATAAATGAACAAAACACTTTATTTATTGTATTTAAAATTGATTCCAGTTTCATGTTGTTTGCATAATCACAAACTGGTTTCAACACATCACACCATGCAATACTTTTATTTTCAGCTCCACACAACTTGCTACTTTAGTTTGAGGCCACACTTCATTGGATTGTGTCACATCTCTTTCACACATCACCTCCAGGACCTCAAACTCTAGTTTTTGTGTAGTTTCAAAGCATGGAATGACATACATCATCATGCCTATTTTTACCCATAGCCATGTGCACGAGCAAGCACACCCTATAAAGGAGTCACCTAGCACCCCTTCTAGTCAGAGCATCCCTCATTATTTGATTATGAAGTGGAAATCCACAGAGACATATGATCCACTCATATATTTTAATCCATGCTATACACACATGATGGCTCACAATGATACATTTGCTTTGAGTGAAGCCCTCACCACTTCACTCGTAGAATATTATCTACTCCTTTTTCTTGTATCATTACCTAATCCACTTTCCACATTCTTTGATCATGTGATCTACACTAATCTAGGACAACCTAACCCATTATTCACCATATATGAGGAGACTCCACCTACATCCCCCACTTTTACACACCCTTTCTTCTAGATTTTATTATAATCCCTCTTTGAGAATGACTCCTCCCTATTGAACTGCACTCACCCCAAGATTATGCCATTCACCCCTACTATAGGAATGATATAATACCCTTACTCCTCTACCATAGATACCCAAATTTCATCATTCCAAACCAATAAAATCAACCCTCCTTACAAGAGCAACAAACACCTCTTCAAACATCACACCCATACTCTTCTCAAGAGTTTCAACCATCATCATCCCAAAAACTATTTTTCATATTTTCTAAGGACCTGTCAGAGCCAAATATCCAAATCCAAACCATGCAATATCAATAATAAAAACCAACTACTCACATCCAATAAGGGGTGGACACAGTCCTCACTCCAGCTTCCCAAGTTCCTATCCTAGAAGATTACCCTCATTCCTCCTCATCATTCTTGCCTACACCTCAGGTATTTGGAATGTACCCTACCCAATCCTTTGCTCAACCTTTATCTACATCAATATTTAGGTTAGCTTCTCCTCCTCTCTTTCAAATCCCAACTACTAGTATTCTTCCCACCTACGAATCAAGACCTATAGTCTACAATCCTACCTCTCCATACTACTCTACACAGTTTATTTTTACTACCTCCCACCCTTCAAAATAGATATAGGTTCCATCCTTTGACACCTTATCTTGACCACCCCTAGCACCTATAGCTTTGATACCTCCACCATTACCTAATATATCTACATTGTTTATGCCTTCCCCTTTATGGTCATCACCGCCTATGGCCTAGCCATTACAACAAGATCCTACCCAGTAGGTACCCATGCCACATCAACACATTCCACAATCATAATACTACTATCCCCAACAAACACCCATTTCACAACCTAGTGTTCCACAAGCCATGACATCATATGTCACTCAATATCTTGTAGGTCCAAAATGGCCACATCCTTAGAAAACTTGAATATTTTATTCTAAGGTATGAAGTTTCCATTCTGCACATTTTCCAGTATATTTTGGAGTGGATCTGCAACTTGAGTCTCCTAATCCACCCAACACTTAGTGTAATTTTTTACCTTGAGAATTTATACTCGATTTATAATGTATTTCAGTGTGGATTGGTGATGGATCCCAATTCCACAAAAGTTTTTGGTGATGGTGATAACAACGCAAAAGAAAGAGCAAAATGGTGATCGAGAGTAGTTTTTACATGCTCCAAGTTGCTAAGTGTCAATAAGGTCAATTCCATCGAGTCTTAAGAGATATTTTAGTGAAAATTAATGATAAAGAGGTAGAAATCACTACATTAGTTATGGATTGGTGAGTTAAGCCCTTTTACACTATAGTTGATGTGGAATAAAGATAAAAGCTATTTTAAATTGTAGTTAGTACGGAATAACAACAAAGGATGATTTGCACTTACTCAAGTGTGGATTGGCAATTTCACATATTAAAAAAGGAAATATGATGTCAACATGATTTATGTTGTGGATTTCAATTTTTTTTAAGTCAAATAAGAGAAAAGGAAGGTTAATGAGTGGATTGCATCCCACTCACCTCTTAGTGCATTTTATGCCAGAATTTGATTTTGTATGGTCAAGGCTATAATGATGATGTTAGCAACTTAAAAGTGTAGAATGGTGCTTTTGTTTTCCCTACCAATTTGCAAAGTGTAGAATGATAACCTTTCACAATGAATATCGAAGATCCAAGTTTTGCTAATATTTTTAAAGGATTTAAAATGCCAAAACTCGTCGAATAAAAGTGTTGTAAGTTGGAGGATAGGAAGACAAAGAATTGAGGTTTTTCAAGAACAAGAACCAAATGCGGTTATAGATCCATAGTGGAGCCAAGATTTCAATAATGATCGATGGATGAGATGCAATGTCCAACTATTCAAACTCTAACAACCACCAACAAACCATCAAGTTGTAGAGGTATGCTGCCATGGCAGATTTCTCACAACATATTTCCTAGAGATCTCTAGCCAGTAAGATAATACCAGTAAACTCTCTATTGATCTATAAATATACAATATTTGTAATGTATCCTTAATATTATTTCATTTATAAACTATAAATAGAGGTCAAAACCTCATTTTTAATGGTCAGTTCTAGTGTGTTTGCTTGCCTTGCTGTAAACATTCTTGTGAGCTAATGGAAGGAGCATTACTCTAGTATTTTGACTCAAATTTATCATCTTCATTATCTTATACAAGAGGTTCAAATTCTTTAGCTGCATTTTTGTTAATCCTTGAATGGTTATTTCATTCCAACTTATTGGATTACTAGTTGTGAGAGTAGTTGAAATTTGTTCTTGATTAGATCTATATTGTTAGGAAGTTTATTTTTGTTAAATCTAGCTATTGGTTTAATCTGTTATTTGGATTATCAATATTGGATGTTGGAATTGCTTTCTGTAATATATCTCTATTTATGCTTTAATGTGTGAAGGTTTCATTAATTTTATTAAAGTTAATATTGAGTGATGGGACACTAGAAATAGCTTGTGGGAGCCTTTTGCTATAGTTGCCTATGTTGTTAGCCTATCAAACCCCTATTTTTTATAATACCTCTAACCCTAAACCTTTTCTAAAACTTATCTCAAAACCCTATTTGAGCTTTAATTGAGTCAAAACCATTTTAAGTTGACAAGGAACCAACCTACTCTAGAGGTTGGATTGAAGTTGTCATTGGTCCATCCAATTCTTGAGTGTCAAATTATGACTATTGGGTGCATGCTTGGATAGAAAATTGGAAGATAGATAGTTGTAGTATTAAGTAAAAATTGATTTTAATTAGATGCCCAATAGTTTTTGGCACACCCTATGGGACAAGTTCACAAGGAACACAAAATCCCATCATATGAGTTAATATTTTATTTCTACCCAAAGGAATCAAGATTTAGAGAATTGTCTTGACCTGGCGACTCCCTAGTCTTTAAACCCAGAAAAGAATTACCCCTATAGATTAGTGTCCTTTCATGTATACCAGGTCTTTCAAAAGGAATAACCCTGACTCATATTTTTACTATGAGCTACCTTATAGAGGGTTCGTTGTTATCAAAAATTTAAACCAATATTTTCACTAAAAAGAAGAGCTTCTTGAGGAAAACCCTGTAGTTATTTCAACAACTCCTATAGTAGGACCTATACCTAGAAATATGGCTAGAAATATAGCAAAAAATTAGGGAAATGTACCTCTAATTCAACCTTTATATAAATACCCCAACTAGAACATAGTTGGTCCCCTTATATTAGCCCATATGAATGCCATTCCCTAGGTTGTATCCAAGGCTATTCCTACTTATGATGGATATGGGAAGATGGCATATGAGCACTGCTAGGACATTTTGAATCTAAAAACAATCCACAACATAAAAGAGAAGGATGTAATTGTAAGGATCCTAGCCCTATCCTTTAGAGGAAAGATTTTACATTGGTTTAGGAATCTTGAGGATAACACCATCATCTCATGGGCAGTATTGGTTGAAAATTTCATGGAAAAATTTAATGAATCTATTGATCCTTTATCCTTGCTTAATCATTTTACATCCATGCAAAAATATCAGCAAGAGACTATCTTAGATTTCAATTTGAGGTTTAGCATAACATGGAAGAGAATTCCCCCTGTAGCTAGAATAGCTACATGCTTGGCTTATATGTATTATATTAGAGCTCTTGGATTAGATCTAGGCTTGTAAATCCAATAATATAGAGTGGAAACCTTTCCACAAGTTTATAACACAATAGTTCATGCCAAGAATATCCTAATTAATGTGGGGATATTACGTCCTAAAGTTGTGCTACCTTATAGTTTAGAAACTACCAATATCCAAAGAAAAGCTATTACTTCTATAGACATATAAAACATGTCATGTTGATGGTGACTACTCATATGGACATGCTACAAGACCATATGGAAGATCTTGGATAGACTCCAAGATAGTGTAGTGGTTCTAACCACTCAATTTGAGCTCTTTGGCCTAATTAGTATGAACTACAATCCAGACCTATGGTCTATAGTCTGAACTGTAGATGAGACCTATGATTTATAGTCTGGACCGTAGCTGTAACTTATGGTCTTAACTGAAGTTCATTTGGCCTTCATCCAAGCCAAATTAGTTTGAATGACCATTTGTTCTAGAATAATGTGGTTAGAGGATGGAAGCTTCCAATACAACTTTCCTAACCACCCCTTCTTGATATTGGCTTCTCCATGAATCCATCCCTAGCCTTGGGACATCCTATAAGTACCCCTTCAAAAGGGAAAGAGCATATAGAGCATTTTGATAGTGAAGCGATATCGAAATATTGTATCAAGCAAGCATTGGAGTTTAGAGTAGCGAAGCCCTGTCAAATTGTGGAATTTTTTGAGTGCACAGAGAGATCCTTGTTGCTATACCCATTGTCAATTTTTCAAGCATCATGATGAATTAGGCCATGGATTCCCTAAGGACCTAGGAGAGTCAAGAAATGCTAATTTGGGCAAACGGAGGCCCTATTCAATGATTCAACCGCCAAATATTTTAGAGGACACTGAAGGTGACCCTTGAACATAAATTGGAAAAGGATGTCAAGCCCATAGTCCTTGAATTTGGAGGACAAATCATTTGGTTGCTTATAATGCAGATCGCTCATAAGAGCTATGGTTTGCAATAGAGGTAAATTTTCCTTACTGTTTCATTTCCAATATGCTTAATTAGATCACATTTAGCATTTTAATGGTTTAGTTAGGATTTTAGAGAATTCTAACCAACATAATGAGTGTTTTTACTAACTTGTTCTCATTATAGTAGTTTAGACATTAATGGCTTCTTTTCATGTTATAGTGCTTCATTTCAAGTAATTGATTTCATAGATTGATAATTGTATTTCTTGCTTACATATTTCCATCAATCTTGATAGGATTTACACATGTTTAGCATAGTTTATGCACTTTCTTGATTTTATGTCATTATGCTATTCTCATGCCATTTGTCTTTAAAGGGCCTCATCATGAGAGGCTTCCTATGCTTTTGACATTCTTGTGTTGTTTCTTGATCATAGAAAATAGGTTTTAAAGGAGCTAAAACCATCCATTTTATTCCTCAACATGAAGAAGAGGGTCTACACCACCCTAGAGCAATTCATGTCATCCTAAAGGGCACTTTGAAATCACACATACC
Organism: Wollemia nobilis; assembly: GCA_028583015.1. Taxonomy (NCBI): domain Eukaryota; kingdom Viridiplantae; phylum Streptophyta; class Pinopsida; order Araucariales; family Araucariaceae; genus Wollemia; species Wollemia nobilis. The sequence continues at coordinate 24,523,446 of JAQPPZ010016892.1, forward strand.
CTTGAGAGAGAAATAAAATACGTCCTATTGTAACAATTGTATCAATATGATTATCCCTAAGAGGGATGTACTTGTAATTTGAGTTTGGCATAAAAATATAATGAAATAAAGCATATTTTATTGATCATATCATTGTCATTTTCTTGTTCTTGTATGCATCTTGTATAATTTTTGTTAATTCTTGCAATAGGATACATTGGGTGTGAGCCTTTTTGGTGGTTACAAAAGGCAATCATGGAGACACCCCATAAAAATAGACATCTGACTATGTTTATTGTGTTTTTGGAATTATAGGTACAGACCGTAACTATCAGTTGTGGGCAAACAACTGAACTATAGGTAAAACATACGGTTTATAGTATGAACCATAGATCAGACCTATGGTTTACATCTAACAAAGAAGACAACAAAAAATAGAGTGCAGATTAGATGAGGACCTGAGGTAGGCCCCATTTTCACCCTCTGTATTTTTTATTTTCTATCTGTGTTTTCCAGAGAAAAAAAATTAAAACATAAATCTACTAAAGCTAAAACGAACTAGAAATGGATTAGGTCATTAGGTTTCTTTTTCTTAGTTTTCAATAGGTGCTGCTAGGAACAACGAATCTTTGATTGCAGTCTACCCTAGAATACAACATGCTATATTAAAACTTATGTGTTTGGTGTGCATGTGTGAGCCCAAGTAGTGGCCATTATCATCGTAATATGCATTGTCTAAAGGAGCATATAGAATAGCTTGCATTTTTTGAATTTGAAACATTATTTCATTTGCATAGCATATAGAAAATGAGCATGAGTGCTATATGATGCATTTATTTTATGCAAATTAAAATGAACCACACACACCATGTTTCATTTAAAAATTAGTGGTGTTGGGCTCTCACATCCAACCCATTTTATTGAGACCAATATTGGATGTCATTACCACTTGGTTGGCTCATTTGAAATTGTATTATCGAGACCCGCTCATGGCCAAGGCTGACCCAAGAACTATCCTATCCATGCAAAATAGCACACACTCATATTTAGAAGAGTGTATTATTGTGCACGATGTGCTAGGTAAGGGTTGGTAGTACCTATGATACCTTGTTGAGTATGGAATTCACTACCATATTCAGCTTGTGCGAGTATATAGGTGAAAATATTTGAATAAATTGAGTATAACATCAACTTTTCAAAACATAATAAGAAGTTCTATACTGATACAATAAATCATTGAAACAATATCAAATAGTCTAGAGATCATTTTTAAAAAAAATAATATGAGATAAACACCATTGTATACCTTGTTTGCTTTAGTAAAGAATAAATCTGGACATTAGGTGCACCATGGTGGAGACATGGGGTGGTCTACAAAGGCACAATCCTGAAGCCCATGACCAAGCCCCAATAGATTCACATTAGCATATGTCAAATCCTCGCCCACATGCACTTCCCAAACATCATTCGACGAGCATTAGAGTTGATAATTTGATAAGAGGGAAACCTATTGAGCATACCCCCAATAGAGGAGCTTTTGTGCATTCCTCTAGATGTAGAATAAAGTAGAGGGCCTCTCATCATGAGGGTGTTCCACTCAGAAGACATTACTAGGATCGCATCAAACATGCATCCATATGATTGGCTAAAGAGTATGTTATATAGGGATACAAATTGGTACCCCTACATCATGGGTCTATAGGAGGATCTGTGGATCCACCTTCGAAGTATAGACATGATCAAGACCCACCCATTCAGGGGTATGCAGATAGGGCCACCACTGAGTATAGGACTATGTAGACTCCTACACATGGTGAACATAAAAATATCACTATTGATATGATTAAGGTGGGATACAATGGCACACCACTACACGAGCAGTGGAGATCTAGATAGTTAGACAACTTAGGTAGCATCCTTGAGTAGCTAGGATATAAGCCTTCGACTCCACCCATCCGTGCTCCAAGTGAGCATAGTGGGGGTTCTATTAGGACTGCTAGAGAACATGGAGAGGTTTCTAAGTACCCTCATGAAAGACATCCACCATACATGCATGGTGGCACAAAGCATAGAGTTTAGCATGATGCTTATGTCATCTTTATAGACCAGGGCAAAAGCATCACAAATCAGTAATATGGGTATAAAACCCATAAGGTCCCCTGCATAGAGCATGCATACCAGAGGCCTATCATGGCTAATGACCTTGATAGATCACATAGACTAGTATCTGAGAAGTGGAAATAAATAATCCAAGATCAATTGGAGGATGCTCACCTAGAAAGGTAGCACATTGAAGAGGAGAATCTTCAATCGTAGATGCTCATCAAAAAATGGATATACGAGCAGTGCATGTTGGAAGAACGCATCTTTACCCAAAAGTATCGCATAGAGAAGGAGTACAGGCTAGCCATTACTGGTCTATATACTCATGTCAAGAATAGAGAGCACACTCAAAGAAAGGCCTTTTCACAAGCTGATGTGCAACAGGAGCGCAAATACACTCATACTCATATTAGCGCCCAACAAAGAGAACAACCACCACTATTCGAACATGAGGGGGTAAAACAATATGAGGAAGAAAAGGAAGTGGAAAATAATCAAAATTATCCTAAAGAATCCCAAGTTGAGGAGGAGGAAGAGAAATGACCTCCACCTCGATAGAGGAATAATATACCTCTGATACCACCCTTGCATTGGCTTAGGAAGGAGGACTTCTTATCCTTAGAGGCTTATAAAACCATAGCTTAGAAGGTAAAAGTGATTGAGAGGCAAGGTGTGGTACTTCAAAAGCCAACATTAAAAAATATTCATAATGAGCCTTTAGACCCTTTGATACCTACTCCAGTGTACCTTGACCATTTTTTTATGCCCAGGTTAGACAAATTTAAAGGTGATGAAGATGCACAAGAGCATGTCACAGTATTTTTGGATGCATGTTTCAAAATTGCTAGCAATAGTGCCTTGCTTTTACACACATTTGTTATGACCCTTTTAGGCCCAGCTTGAGAGTGGTTCAATCATAAAAATAGGCACATCATTACCAATTTTGAGAAACTGGTTAACTCTTTTCTTGAACATTTTTCCTTTGGCATCAAGAAACTGGCTAAACTTTCCAATTTTGCTATGCTAGCTCAACGCAATGACGAGAAAATTGAACAATATAGAAAGAGGTGGAGAATATTTATGGCAAAGCTACCATTCCCTATTCCTACTATACAATTAACCTAAATATTTACCAAGAGTTGTGCCAAGAACATCTCGCTACTGTTGTAAATGTAGCAATATCCAACATTTGAGGAGGCTTTAGCACAAGCTAAGGTAATTGAAGATATCAAGTTGTAAGAATGCAATTTGAAACTTAAGAACAAGAAAGAGGGGCCTAGAAAGAGCTCCATAAAGCAAAAGGATAAGTAGGCCCACGTTAACCAGGTAGTTTTGAACCTCCAGAGTGAGGATAAAGGGTAAAAAAATTTGAATTATCAGGCCCAACCTCCTCCTACGTAGTATGAAAAGTGCAATAATAAATATAAGGGGAAAAATAAAGAACAACATCTTCCTTTCCAATTCATGCTTCTAATGGAATCATTGAATTCAATATTCCACTAGTTATGTGAGGCCAAGGTGATCATATTGCCCGAAGTTAAGCTAGTCAATCTGAATCAGCCCAATTCAAAGGGATATCAGTATGACTTGTTTTGCATCTACCATTGAGTGAAGGGCCATGACATCAAGGTATGTTAGTCCTTCAAGCATATTGTGAAAAACATGATTGAAAAGGGTGAGTTTTTAATACCAAGTAATCTATAGGAACCTAACAACTAGAATATGGGGATTTACAAAAATCCACTACCAAACCATGAGGCGCCTCATAAAAACATTGGCCAGGTCAACCAAGTGCGAGTCGAACCACCTACCCAAGGGTTCATAGGCATGGTTAATGTTTTTAAAATACATGGGAGATATGAGCAACTGAATCAACCATATGCTCCCATAAGAATACAAGCCACATAAAATTAGTGATCGACACAAAATATTATAGGCCCACCAACGAGACCAATGGTGACCATACGGAGCAGGTTAGTCCAAAACTTGTAGACAACTCTTGTAAAGCTGTCTATATATAAATTGATACAACAATACACTAGGAACAGGTAGACTCTTATGGGTATTCTAAGATCCATAAAATTATAGTCTCATGATGCATAAGCATTTAATAATTTTGTGGGACATGTACAGTAGTGCCAGGAGCCCATGATCCAATTTTATGATCATGAAATTAAGATGGTTCCTACAGATACAACTTACCCGCCATTGCATATCATCATGTGTATCAATCATGTACCATTCAAGAGGGTCTTGATCAATACTAGTTCATTGATCAACATAATAATGACCAAGGTATTGAATCATCTGAAGCTACCAAAATCACACATTGTGCCCACCATCTTCATGTTGAGAGCATTTAACTATGTCCTATGATCGACGATTGGCACAATTATCCTGTCTGTGCAAGTAGGCTTAAAGACCATATCTATGATGTGTCATGTGATCAAGGGGGCCATGCAATACAACATCCTAATTGAAAGGCCTTAGATTCATGAAATGCATTGTGTTCCCTCTATATTACACCAATGTGTAAAATATATGCATGAGGGATGGGTTCACGTAGTGTCATAAAATGAATAATATTTTAAGTTCATGAACCTAGCATATTTTTTTGGGGGTTTCATACTCCCATAAACGCACCTGGACATCCAGCCTACATCATTGGTTAAAAATTTAGGAGGTAAACCAATAGTACATTCTCAACCATCGATATTTGTGTCACAGATCTAAGCGCGCTACTACTACTTCACTAAAATTGACTGCATCAGTGATGCTTCGGGATGACAAGAAGTTAAAGGTGAAGATGGGAAAAAAAGAGAAGCAAATGCCCTAACCAATTACTAAGGAGGTTCCCATCCCCATGGAAGTGGATGAAGCCCAAGACATAACCAAGGAGGTACCTCAGCTTGCCTCACCTACATTGTCAGTAGGTTCATTTGTACCACGGGTGATTGTACATATCACCAACACCATATTAGGTGAGTATTTTATGTAGAATGTAACCTTTAGAATAATTCTGGAGACTACACAAGATATGGGCCAATCACCCGCTCATCGTTATTCAGTTGTATTGGTGGTTCTGTTGGGAGAGCCACCTAATCAAACTAATTTCATCTACACTGGGCTAGATCATCTTCCAATGCGAGAGCCCATGGATGAAGATAGTGATAAGCCTTTCACTGTAAATTTTTGTTATTTATCCAACCTATAGTACTCCATGCATATTTTTATGTTATATCATTGGCATGGGTACGAACTTGGTCTATTTGAAAAAGGGTGTAGAACTCCATTTGAGCCATGTTATCAACTAACAACTGATAGGTTTGGACTGGGATTACAAATACAAGGATAAGATGATTTTCTCATAGCATCCTTAGATCGCTTGTACCTGATTTTGGGAGATGATGCAGAATTCAATCCATATCATCCTAATATTTCTAGCTTTTGAAGGACTCGCCCGATGGTATCTATCATCACTTCTAAGCCACTTGAATAACATCATGAAGGGCTCCTAGAGTAGACTGACATAGATCAGAACCCCAAAGTAAACCTGGGTCATCAAATCCATAATTCATCTGACGACACAAGTGTGAAGGGGTATAGACCCATAGTTTTAGGTGACCTCGAGTTAGGATATCTCTACAATGATGATGGAGAGGAGTCCACCTCTGAGATAAGTAGACTAAGTTATGATACCGACAGTGAATCATCAAATGGTAATAAATCTAAGGAAGAAGCTGAGGATGGGTATTAAAGGCCTTTGTATGTGCATCACCTACTACCTATAGAGTTGATACATGTTATTGAGGAAGTCAAATTCATTGGGGTCACACTTTCCAGAGAAAGAAGCAAAGCTAGATTTCTTGGTAGTTTCACACTTGTATAATTATCCAGTTCTTCCAGATAGTGATGATAACAATCAAGAAGTTAGATTCATGGGATCACACTTGCCAGAGTGACCCATAGGAGTAGGAGCAAATGATGGATTTTGGTTGTTTGATAGTGACAAATAAGATAAGTTAGAGAGGGCCTACCTTGGTCCTCCTTATTTGTGTTATCATCATCAACCCATAAACATAGATGAGTTCTATCGTTAGTTACATGTTGGTCCTCATCTGAGAGCAAGACGATTAAACCCAAATCAAATTTATTGGTTGGTTAATCCCCTTACGCTAACCTATATGGATCTCTATGAGCCAAATAATCCTATTTTGCAGCCAGTGCATAGCAAGGATCTAGTTGTCCATAGTCCTCACAAATAAGACCCCTTTATGACTATGCCATTAGATCCAGATCATGGGTATGAGGACTACATAGATTATGTAGAAGTTGGTATGTGTGGTTTTGGAGATCAATTCCATTCCATTAATATGGTCTCCATTGATTTGACCACTCCACTCTGCAATATAGAAGATCCATCCAAACCATTGTATCTTAACAAATATGTTATCGACTAGGATTGTGCTGACTTACCCATCAAGCCTGAGGATTTCTTCCCTAATGAAGAAATATTGCAATTATTTCATTTTTCATAAGGCTATGCATATGATGTCTGTCATGCCAAAAATGCTTCCAACATGGAACCTATCAACCCGTATGATGAAATCCATTTGATCCCTATGCCTCATCAGCTCGAGGAGGGATTGCTTATGTCAATAGAGGAAACCTTTGAGGTGGATATCAGTAATAATCCCACAAATTTAAATAAGGTTAATTTTGGAGAGAGTCTCACTCCATATGAGCGGGTCATCCTCATCTCTCTCTTGAAAGAGATACCAAATCTGTTTGCTTGGATGTATAAGAATATGCTAGGTCTAGACCCAAAATTGGTTGCTCATAACCTTTTTCTAGTTTTGACAAAGAAGTCAGTCAAGAAAAAGCTTAGAAATATGCATCCAATAGTAGCCTTAATGGTGAAATATGAGCTACAAAAATTGTATGTAGAATTTGTAATCTCCATCGACTATCTAGAATGGGTGTCCAATATGGCACCCATGGGAAAAATTGATGGAAGAATTCGTATTTGCATAAATTTTAGAAACCTAAATAAGGAAACACCCAAAGATTCATTTTCGTTGCTCAATATTGATGGTCTCGTAGATGCAACTGCAGGTCACAAAATGCTCTCCTTAATGGAAATTTTTTTTGGTTACAATCAAATTTAGATTAAACTTGAAGACTAGCATAAAACCATGTTTATAACACCATGGGGAATTTTTTACTATAAATTTATGTCATTTGGCCTCAAAAATGCTGGTACCACATATCAGCAGGCCATGACATACATTTTTCATGACTATATGCATAAAATTCTATAATATTATATCGATGACTTTTTGGCCAAGTCATTGCTATGAGAAGAGCATGTAGAGGTCTTAAGGAAGGTCTTTGATTGCCTAATAGAGCACAATGTTAGGATGAATCCTAAGAAGTGTGTATTTGTCATAACTTCTAAAAAATTACGAGGATTCATCATCTCTAAACGAGGCATCAAAGTTAACCCAGCAAAGGTCAAGGCTATCTTGGAAATGCATCCTCCCACCAACATTAAAGATTTAAGAAGCCTTCAGGACAAGGTAGCATTGATAAAGTGATTCATCACTTAGTTATCCGATAAGTGTTGATATATGAATCAACAGCTACATAAGGGAGTTTCATTCAAATGGGATGAGGACTATCAAGCAGCCTTCACTAAAATAAAGAAATACTTGGCGACACCACCAATGCTAGTTCCACCAAGGCCAAAAGTGCATTTTCTACTATATATATTGGCAACTAACTTTGCATTAGAAACCATGTTATCCCAAAAGCACATGCAAGATAAAGAACAAGCCATATATTATATCAATCAAACCTTGGTGAGCTATGAGCTCGAGTATGCATATGTGGAGAAATTATGTTTAGTAGTAGTTTTTGCTATAAATAAATTACGACACTATATGTTAGGTCATATGATATATGTTATATTCAAACAAAATCCTTTGTAGTACATGATGAGTAAGATGTATCATAATACACGTACTACAAAGTGGATCATGCTACTGATAGAATTCAATATGGAATTCATAAGCCAAAATTCCATCAAAGGACAAGTCATAGATGATCAATTAGCTGAGGCACCACTATCAAATAGTAGACCTCTAACCATAGAGCTTATGGATGATGTAGTATTCATCATATCTAAAACTCCCAAACCCAAAGAACCAAAGAACAATGCTAATATGACTCTATTCTTTGACGGTTTTAAGTGTGAGCAAGGGGTGGTGCAGGAATAGTGTTTTTCATGTTGCAAGGAGCTCCTATGCCCTTATCATTTAAACTATACATTATGTGCACCAACAACAATGCTAAGTATGAATTCCTCATGTTGGGCCTCCACACAGTCATCATCATGAATATTAAAATATTAAACATCTTTGGTTACTCCTTGCTCATAGTAAATCAATTTAAGGGGTTATTATAGTGTAGATGTCTCGTATTGAAAGCTTACAAGGATATTGTTGCTATATATCTACCTAAATTGAAATGGTATGACATTGAGGCAATCCATCGATTATAAAATAGATTTGTCGACACCAAGGCCTCTTTGGGATCCTTAATCCCTCAGAATATGTCTGTTGATTTCATTACCATTCATGTTAAAACACTTTTGCACCCGATTGTAGAACATGAAGCCTTTGATAATAGAATGTCAATCAACATGATCAGCGTAGAACCAAAAGCTAAATGGTTTTGCAAAGTGGAAGACTTTTTGAAGAAGGTACCTAGGGGTCGTTAACCTCTCAAAGTCTGACGAGGAGTGGTACCACCATTCACCATAATGTTGTTGCCCAGTTTGTATATGCAAAAGTAAATACTTACAGGGAGCAAGTCATATTGGCAGTCAAAGTTGAGGCTTATCAAAACTAGATGTTGTAAATTCATGACTTCCTAAAGCTTGGTGTAATCCCAGAGGGATTGCTGCATACTGTGAAATACAAATTTTAATAGAAAATGACTAAATATGTCTTAATAGGAGACATATTGTACCGATGATGCTATGATGGAGTGCTCCTTTATTTCCTAGAGCCCCAAGAAGCATCATGGGTGATTTCACAAGCTTGTGATGGTAGGTGCAGTGGCCATTTCAGTGGCATGGCCATCATCAAGTGCATCCTTCAAATGGGCTACTATTGGCACACTATGGAGAAGGAGTGAAATGTGTATGTCAATAAATGTATCAAATATTGGCATCATGCTAATCTTACGCACTTGCCATTGCATGCCTTACAACCCATCCAATTGGCTTGGCCATTTGCTCAGTGGGGACTAGATCTTATAGGCAAGATCTCTCCTCCGTCATCGGGCCAACATACATTTATAATCATGGCTACTAAGTATTTCACAAAGTTTATGGAAGAAATACCCTTAACAATGACAACTGGAGTTCATATAGTAGAGTTTATACTAGAGCATATCATAAGTCATTATGGTATTCCATCCAAAATAATATCGGATAATGGAACATCCTTCAAGAATAAAACTATGAGAGCTTTGACATATACATATAGAATCCAACACAGTTTTGCAAATCCATACTATCCATAAGAAAATAGCTAAGCTGAAGCTTCAAATAATATAGTGGTGGCCATCTTGAAAAATACGGTCCAAGAAAACCATAAAGACTAGCATATCCAACTACCCCTTGCATTATGGGCTTACAAGACTAGTATTCGGACGCCCATTGGGGCAATTTTGTTCTCACTAGTATATGGTGCTAAGGCCATTATGCCATTCGAATTGGAAATTCCAATATCATGCATCACATTAAATAGTTCATCGATGATGACACTACACAATAAGATCAAATGGATCAACGGACGTTACTTGATGAACGCCTCATGAATGCCTTGGAGCATCTATGCATTTATCAAGAGTGACTAAAATAAGCTTACAATATCAAATTCCACCATAGAAACTTTGAAGTTGGGGATATTATCTTGAAAGAGAACCAATAGAACTCTAATTTACTACCAGATATGTGAGACAAATTCATGGCTAATTGGCTAAGACCCTATATCATATCTAAAAATATTGGTCTAGGTACTTATCGCCTAACGTCACTAGGAGGTGTTGAGGAGCCTAAACATCTCAACATCATCCATATTAAGGTGTTTTATGCTTGAGAGCATAGTAAAAGGCTCTGATGGTTTGCTTATAACTGCTTGGTCATCCTAAAAGGCTCCAAACACTATCATAAGTAGTTTGGTCAATCAAAAAGCTCCAAAGGTATCTACAAGCCTTTTGGTCAAACCCCAAAAAGCTCCTAGGGTTTTATTAAAACTACTCGTTCATCCTAAAAGGCTCCAAGGGTTCTTGAAGCTGCTTGTTCATTTCATTCAAAGGCCTCGAGGGTTGCTTATAACCGCTCGATTACCCTAAAATGTTCCAAGCTTGTCTATGAGTAGTTTGGTCAATCAAAAGGCACCAAAAGTTTTTGAAAATTTGCTTGGTCAACCCAAAAGCTCCAAGGATTATTAAAATATTACTTGGTCATCCCAAAAAGTCCCAAAGGTGCTCATAATCCCTTTGGTCAAACCCAAAATGCTCCGAGGGTTTGCTTAAAACTGCTCAGTCATCCTAAAAGCTCCAAGGATTTTGTTGAAAAATCGCTTGGTCAATCTAAAGGCTCCAACGACATTTCCTCACCAGTTGGTCACTCCTAAAGGCTCCAGAGGCATGTACTCACCGTTTGGTAAGATATGAGGTTCAAAAATCATAAAAATTATAAAATCAATAAAATCCAAAAAAAATGGTAAAGCATAAAATCAAAAAAAATATTTGCATTTACATTTGAATTTTGCATTTTTATTTTGCATTCACACATGCATCTGCTGCATTATTGCATTGCATATAGGCATTCATCATCCGTTGCATTTCATAGTATGAGGGAATATGTTTTTTAGTCTTATAAATGACACCACGTTTGTCTTTAACCATGTATCTATGCATTTATCAAAATCCATCATTCATGTGAGTAATTGTGTTTTTCAACACAACCTATTTTGTTGATATGGAGAATATACTAGGGTTTTTTGGTCATTCAACCATACCTAAGGGTCTTATAAAGATTTGATAGAAATCTTACTTTGCATTTGTAGTTGAGGTCCAATTAGTATAGCCCTTAGCATATCAGAATCCTATCACTAATTAACAAATTAAATAATCTTAACAAAGACTAGGGGAATATGAAAGTTGTGAAGAAGGATCAGGTATCCTGAGGTGAAAAGAGTTATTCTTGTTTATCCCTCTATGTGGAAGATATGGAAAATGTTGGCAGTTTGCAAAAGGACAGGTTAGTTTCCTATTCATAATACCTTGCCTATGATAAAATAAGCAATATCCCATAGTGATATCCCACATCAGTCCTTAATATTGATACCCTAGATCGATATCATATATCGACTTTCTAGATTGATATCCCATATTGATATCATAAGATCAATATCCTCAATCGATATACTAGAAATAGATCCCAAAGTAAATCCCCCAAAGGGAAGTTTCTGATGAAAATTATCACATGTAAATGCCAAAAAAGAAAGATCAAATGAAGATCAGAAAATATGATCAAATCAAGTTTAAAGTGAATATCAAGTGAATATCATAAATCAAATTTCGAGTGGAAATCAAATGAAGATCATAAATCTAGTTCGAAGAGATATCAAATGAATATCCAAATACTGTTCAAATTCAAGATGGAATTGACTCCCTTGCTTCACCACATATGAAAAAGTATCCCAAAAATTGAAGGATATAAAGGAAAGAGTCTGAATCCTTAGAATTGTCGACACTACTATACATTATGCATGATGATATGTCTGATACACTTGCATTTTGTTTGTGTTCAGACCAATGTTTGAATGTGGAAGAGCTAGCTTCATGTGTCTTACATTGCGTAGTGGCTTAATCCAACTAAAATCTAAACTTGGGATTGAATAAAACATTGGTAGAACCCCTATCTTAGCTGAAATAATCCCATCTAACATTGGGGAATGCTCATGTATTATCTTAATATACTCATGTGCACACACAAGGATAATGAACAGTTAGGGCCTATCCTAGCAAAAGCCTTGCACTTCATAAGTCTAGTGTGGTTAGTATGCAATTTTTTATAAGTCTACTAGGGTGTTTGAGTCTCATGGAAAACCTCAAAAATTTCTCTAATAGCAACAAAATACCAAATATCACAAACCATATAAAATCATCAAACTGCAAAGTATCAAGTCCATGATACATCATTATATAAAGCACAATCAAGATATAGGATAGATATCAAATGGATATTAGAAATAATATTTAGACGAGCACTGACTATATTGTGCATCTTTTTCAAATTTTCAAAATAAAATAGAATGACACATTATATCGTTCACATCATACAACTTCATACCATTGCATTTCATATATGAGCGGTTAATTTATTAAATTCTTATTATGAGGATATTTCAATTACATTCATGATTTTTATACATTTTGTGGTGTCGTCCATTATATTGATAAACACATATTGCATTCATTCCTTATGTTTTAAGTGATTAAAGCATACAGGTTCATTTACATTAGATTATCATCATGTAAATAACACATTACATACATTACATTAGCATATTGTGACATCGTCATAAATTTAATGCATGCAATAAGGCAAAATAAAATATGCATTTAAGTGAACATTGCATCCATATGCATCCATCATACATAACACATCTAATCATCTAGATCACTACATATCATCATCATCATAAATTAAATAGCTATCTAGTGCATGTCATCCATACATCACATCATATAGCATCAAATTAACATAAGTATTTCATCCATGTGCATAACATAAATAGAAAATTAAAAACATATACAAGTACACATAATGAGCCAATATGATCAATATCATATATATGTGTGTCCAAAATAGTACATTAGGAGTACAAAATTTTCATAGGCTACAATCGTGTAGGTCCCAGACCTTACACCAAAAATTATACATATGCAAAAATGTAGCCTAGATCTGGTAGAGCCTTAGCTCTAGCCTACTCCTCCTGAACATGAACTCTCATTGTCTCCCTCATCCCTGCGCTTTGGAGCCTACTCTATAGTCAGTTCTAGTGCCTGCTGTATGCCCTATTGAGGGCCCTATGTGCCACCTAATTCAAAGAGTCCTAACACATGTGATACTAGTATGTCAATACGGTGAGATATATGACTAAAATTCATAGAAGAATGATCGGCCTCTTTGGTCCTGGTATGGGAGCTACCTCCATGTGTGCTAGAGGACCTATGTGTCCTCTCAGTTTTGTGAGTATGCTAGCTAGAGGTCACTGTGGAATGCCTTGGAGTCCTATACCTAGTTATATGAGACCCTGTAGCATGTGAATCCTTTAGGACCTCCCCACCTATCAATCTAATGTGACCCTCCAGCTGGTCCACTCGAGCTACCCTAGATGTATGCCTAGCATTAGCATCCACCAATTGGTCCTTTAAGCATCAAATATTTTCCATCGGGTCATGGCTACCTGGTAACAATGATAATGGTGTAGTTGGAGGTCCTATAATATCTTGGTAATATGAAGGATTCCTCATATGTACCCTAATAAAGTCATGCTTTGTGATAGCCTCACCCTGCTGCGCTAGTGCCACATCACGTGTAATATTGAGATCACAAAACTAGGTCTTTATCACTGTAGCCCACATTGTGAGACCCGTAATCTACTCCTAAGCCTCAACTAGTTACCTATCCCTATGAATTAGCTTCACCTCTAGAAGGGTGATAGAAGTATATCGCTACAACTACTGAGTCTACAGCCTCCCAACCTGACTCTATAGGTCAACGATCTAAGCTAAGATTTATCCTACCTTGCTATTAGGAGGCACCTCACCCTCCTTGGATCCCTCAACCTCCTTCTCAACCTCTTCCTATGTAGCCTCCTCTACGATAGCCTTTGCACCCCATCTGCCCTCAGTTTGCTAGCACATCCTGCACCCATCTGGATTGACCTCTACCTTTGCTTGGTCATCCCACCTGCCTAGAGGGCTTGATCCATACCACTATAGTAGGGACCACCATGTGTCATATGTAGGGATTTTCCTAGCCCTATCATCACTAGACTCCTAAAAATTGTTAGCCTCATCTCCAAGTTTTGTAGGTTGAATCCACGGTAGGTGCATCTCCAAGACTAGATGCCTATATGCAAATGGAATCTCTGGGATGTCCTAAACCAAGACAAACTACCATAGGACATGATATTAGGACTGGTACTCACTAACCTTGAACTTATGACTAAGTAGCCACCTATCTCGATGAGCCTATCATAACCGCTCACCTGCCTTTGGCCAGTCTAAGCAATCCATATAATAACGCCACTCAATGTCTTTCGACCCAAGTGCTACAAATCATTCAATATAATGATCGACATTGCTAGCATGGGTCTTGCTATAGAATCCCTCCTCCTCCAAAGGCTACCACATGGTGTAGCACTGATGCTAATCATAAATCATAGTAATATCAAGGGGCAGATCTAAAATATGTTTGATCTTGATATGCTACTAGCCCTAGATCTATAGTGGCATGCTGCAACTAATACCATGATGGCTATAGCTAGTGATCTGATATAGCTACCAATATATCTGGCATAGTAGTGTACTCCCCCAAGCTAGAAGTAGTGGTTGAGTAGTGTAACTCTAATTAACTCTCTTGACACTGGCCAAGAGGTTCTAGGAAATCCTTGCACCCGAGGAGTCTATAAGAATAATATGCACCACTAGGTGCATGAAGATCTCCTATCTCATAGAGAATATGCACTGACCTTGCCAATATTTGATGTGGACTCCTCTATGCTCAATCATGCACTGAGGCTCCTAGCTCTAATTACCGAAGATCACATCAAAGATAGGCCCCTTTCTATGGGAGGAGGAAGAGGTGATGGCCTCGCCATCAATAGGGATCCTAAAGATATGATAGATGTCCTCAAGAGTGATGGTCATCTCACCCATGGGCAGGTGAAAGGTTTTGCTCCACGCATTCTAGCACCAGGCCAATGTAGTTAAGTAGACCCCATATACCCTAATAGTGGGTAGATATAAAATGTAGCTAAAGCTAACAACTCCAAACCACATCCAATCCTTAGGGGTGAGATATTTGTAGAGAGTCTTCAGAATGTCTGGCTCACGAGCTCTAGAGATCAACCTCTAAAATAAAAGAATTGTATAAGATACAATCTTGTAGCACCCTAAAATTGGCGTAGTGAAATTGTAATAATTACATTCATCCTAGTAAATAATTTAAATTCAAATTTTAACCTCCCAAACCGCCCGTTAACCGTCGGGTAATCCGTTTCCCCCTTTTTCGTGCCATTTTTAGAGGTTGTTTTGACCGTTTGACGATATCGTCGTCGATCAGACGATATCGCCCCAGATCTGACGATTTCGTCTGGGCTAGGACGTCCAGACGATCTTGTCGCAAAACTGATTTTGCATAATTAGCTTCTGTTCCAACGGGTCTCTAATCCGGGCAGAAGCGTGTCTGCACCGTTAGAGACCCTCCCCCATTGGAGATCTCCCAAATAGGGATGATCTCCAACCTCCTAACTACTCCCCTAAGCCTATTTAATCCTTAGGACCTTCCCTTCCCAACCCCTGGCTGAATTTCCTTGTAACTTGATTTTGCGTGCATTAGAATACCTAGAGCATCATTTTGCATTTGTTATTTTGAAGTTTTCTTGTAGGGACCTCATTGATTTTTAGCCGGAGCAAGCTCAGATCGTCGTAGACGATCTCGTTCAAATCTCGGATGATCCTATCACAATTCGAGATGATTTCATTGCTTCCAGATGATTTCGACTGCAATCTGCATTGGGGGCAATCAGTGCCTAGAGTTTGCACTTTCTCTTATACCTTTTGTTGTTTTATTCTGCATTTAAGTTAGTTTTTTCCTTATTTCTTACTATTTTGCATTTGGAGTTCACCCATATAGCTTAAGTTGCATGATAAGATCATAATTTCTCATTAGAATATCATAATTTGTTTGAATTTCTATTCATAACTATTGTTTAGTATTCATATTGTTATTTTGTGTTGTTTCCCTCTATTATCATAGTGGCATTCTTTGTATTTTGCATTTGTTTTTCTATTTGTAGGTCTCTGATGAATTCGTCAGATCTCAGATGATCTTGTCTGATCTCAGACGATCATGTCAAATCAGAGGCGATCCTGACTGCTTCAAACATCAGAATCTCCATCAGACATCCGGATCAGGTATTCTTCTTTTATTTCTCTATTTTTTGTCTTAATTTTGTTTTCTGTATTCATTAAATCTGCACTTTCATATAGATTAATTTAGATTCATTTGGCCAAACCTAGGATATGAATGCTTAAGGCTAAAAATGAACACATAAAAACACATTCCAAACCTAGGCGTGGAAACTGCCATTAAATGTTTCCTGGTGAACCCACCATCCGTCGAAAAATCATCAAAATACACCTCCCTTGAGAGGCGGGACCTTCGCAAGTCCTCTCAGTCCGAGGTACCGTGACATCCTTTTCCCATCCTCCTTCCGGGCACGGATCCTATAGCCTGAAGGTAAGGATGCGAAAAATTTGGAGCGATACATTTTGGTGAACCCGACGTGAATGCATTTTAAACCTTTTGAAAACAAAAAACAAAAAAATATATATGTATACAAGAAAAACAAAAACAAAATCATCATTTCAAGTTTGTATGTTTTAGATTCAATTCTAAATAGTAGATATTAAATATTACTTTTAGAAGTACTAAAGAAACCATGAGTTTTTACTCAAATCAATATGAGCCCATCAGTAATGTTGGAAGAATTCAGCTAAATACATTTGTTGATTATGACCAACCTCATCCCTATTCAACATCACCTCCATCACACTCTTCTCATTTTTCATCCATAACCCAACAAGACAATCCCTTTGCCAATCCTCTTCATAACGATATTATCTATTCTCCCATATATCCATATTATGTCTATCGATCCACATATAATCCTCCGCCACCTTTTCAATATTCTTCTCTCAATACAACACATCCATTTCAACAAGAAAATACTTATTCTTCCAATTCTACCATGTACTCACCTCATGCTTCGCAATCTTCCTGTCATCATTCTACCCATAATAAAGAAAGTAGAGGTGAGAAACCATTAGGTCCTTTTATGACGAAATTCCTAAGGCATTTATCAAAAACCTCTCAAAAACCTTCATCACGTAAATTTACTAAGCTCAATCAACCAATGGATATAATTCTCAAGTATTTACTTGATACAAATAAGATTGAACTCCCTTCCATAAGACAACTTGATACCACAGCAGATTGGTTTAAACCTGAGCTACATTGTGAATATCATAGAGTAGATGGACATATGACACAAAATTGTAAAGATTTAAGATGTGCAATTCAAGATTTGATTGATAAGGGTCTTTTTAATATAAAGGAATTACAATCTACAACTGATTATAAATCTTCAGTAAACAATCAAACTCCTACACAACAAATACCAATAATCAATCAAGACATGGGGATCTCCCAAGAACCCCTATTCAATTATCAACAACAAGAAACCAATCAAATATTGCATGTTAATGTGTCCCATCATGATGATATTATTAATATTGTAACAAAAACTACAAATGAGCAACCTCAAGTTCAATCAACTCAATCCGATATTCAAGATATGGATTCCTCATTTGACCAACCTTCAAAACTATCTTTGGCTCTAGAGAATGATCCAAAATGGAATGTAAGCATAGAAAGCTCATCTTTAGAATCAAAATCTCAATCTGAAATCCACTTTGATAGCCAACAACAAGTGATTAATCCTCAAGCAAAGATATCCCTTTTAGAAGTATTACAAATTTCTCACAAGGAAATTTTGTTCAAAATACCTAGCCAACAATTTGTTCCTCATCATATTTTCTCTAAGAACATAATTAATGGTGTAAACCCTCTTGAGGTTAACCATATTTCATTCTATGATGAGGAGATTCCTTCCTCTACTCCACAAGAAGACTACTATCTTTACATTATCGAATCTAGTAAAGAAACACTTGTTAAAACTATCATGGTAGATAATGGCTCCTCTCTTAATTTATGCACTTATCAATTATTCCAAAAACTCAAATCAAAGGAAGAAGATCTTAATGAATCAAATGTTATTATAAAATCTTTTAACAATGAAATTCAAGAAGCTCAAGGTACTATAATTCTTCCCCTTAATATTGGATCCAAGATCCTGGATACTTTATTTTATGTAGCATATTGCCCTTCACCTTACAACCTACTTCTCAGAAGTCCTTGGATTCATACGATGAGGGTTGTCCCTTCCACTCTTCACCAATGTTTGAAGTTTGAACTTGCAAATAAAATTGTTACCATACATGGTGACCCAACACCATTTGAAGAATATTTAACGGTTGAAACATCAAGTTCTATACATTCTCTATTATCACAATTATCTTCTATCCATCACTTTTCTTCATCCATATATGATCATCCTTGTTTACCAAATAACACCCATGCATATATTTCATATATGCTCCCTCCATCTTATCAAGACTTGGAATATAGTGATAAGAATGAAGAACCTTCTTATCCTTCTTACATTTTATTTTGTAACATGATCAATTTTCCACATATAAAAGTCAAATCTTTTGCTACATTATTCTACATTATAACAAAGCTTTTGTTATCACTACCTTTTATTCATCACCTTTTGTTCTTACCTTCACCTCAACCAGATTATCCTTCAAAACCTCCTTTGATTTTGAAGCAACCTTAGACATGCTATACTCAAATAACCTTGTATAGTGTATATAGATCATCTTGTATATACCACCAATTTCAATTCATAAATTAAAATCAAAATACAAAAAAATCAAAATCCTCAAAATCTTCAAAAAAATACTAATGCAACTAAGGACCTTAAAGGTAAATTTGAGCCCAACTGGCTTGGACCATACATTATTACTGCTAAATTTGAATCAAGAGCATACAAATTATCTACCTTAGATGGTAAAGAACTTAAAGAACCCATGAATATTTTGCATCTTAAACGTTACTATGTATAAATTTGGTCATTTCATCCATGTATATATTTTTTTAAAATCACTATCTTGTATTTCTTTCAAATTTATAAATTCAAAAACACCAAAAACATTCATAATCATCAAAATCTTCAAAACTATTTGTTGCATTTATTTATGGCACTTGTTAAATTTTTTGTTCAAAAACAAAAATAAAACCAAAAAACAAAATAATGATAAAAATATAAAAACAACAATATGCTTGACTCTTTCGAAACCAAAACAATATAAAGAAGAAAGAGAGAGTCAATATTCTCAAAACTTCTCAAAAAGTATTTATATATATTTTCTTACAAATATTGCAGTTATATGTTTCAAATTATTTTGGATAAATTAGCATTTATTTGGAATCCCTCACTTGCACACTCACAAAAATAAATATCTTGATTTTATCTGGCATGATTACTAATCTCTCTTATATCAAAGTCCACAAAATTCAATTAAATAAAGTTTGAGCATAGAGAATTGATCTTGTTATTTACTTAAACCAAGCACATCTTTTCACAATAAAATGATTATATTTGTAATTTCCATGTTTTGCTACATAGTAGAAGTGATTTCTTGAGCGAAAAGTTTCCCCTGCTATCCTATCATGCACATGGTCTAGAATCTTTGAGAATTGGCAAAAGGACAAGCTCACCCCTACCCAGAATAAAAATCCCTTGCTCTATAGCTAATCCGAGCAAGTATCCCTAGCAAAGAAGAAGAAAAGAAAAGTTCAAGAAAAAAGAGAAAAGAAAAATGTTATTTTATATCATTACAACAATATTTCAAGCACTATCTCAAAAATCAAGCAAAAAAAATACAAAAAGAAAAAGAAGCAAAGTTCAAAAGAAAAGCAAAAGAAAGCAGAAAGCAAGAAAGCAATAAAATCCCTTTCCCTACCCTTTGAAAAGAAAAGAAGGGTTGATGAGCTTGAATCCCTGGAATTCTCAATTATTCGAAAACTGTGAGGTAAGCCCCATAACAGGTGGTTTGTGCCCAACTCGCTTGGCCTTGGGTAACTCCTAGCATGGTGATATGTCTGTCACATTAGCGACCTTCTTTTGTACAGACCTATGTCTGCTTATGGATTAGCTAGCTCTTGATAATCCGACCTACATAGTAGTCTAGTATGGTTATATGCATCTACATCATGGTTAATGAACACTTATTTGGTTTCTTCAAATCACTTGTATCATATTATCTTGCTCAAAACTGGTAAATGCACAAAGCAATTGCACACACATTTGTATTTGAGAGATTTTGTGTATCATTATGATAAATCAAGATCGGAAATGAATTCACATATGCACATGGGATTCCTTATAAATCTAACTTTTGTCTTCAAAATACTTTGAAATATTATTTTTGCAACTTGTTTGGAATAATTCAAGTACAGTTGTTTACCATAAAGACAACTATATAATAGAAAAATCAAAAATTTCTTTCAAAACTATACAATCAAAACATATATATATATATATATATATATATAACTTTTGTCGACTTTCGCGACGATGGTATAGTTCCAAAACCAAAATTGGAATTTTATGCCTAGCGCAAGTCCTCATCTTCATATTTTTTGTTTATTAAAAAATCAACCATGCAATAAAACTATCTATTTTTCTTTGATTTTCGCGATGATGGTATAAGTCTATACCTACATATTCTATGCCTAGCGCAAACCATTGTAACAATTTTTATTCCCCATTTATTTAAAAATCATGAAAACCATATGACTTAAATCATTCTATTACACAAATTATGCTTTTAACAAAAAGCATGCACATTATCATTATTTCATGTCATTATGTCAACCTTCAATTTTGCAAAGATGGTATAATTCCTAAGGAATTATCCAAAAAATTTATCACACTTAGGAATTTATGCCTAGAAAAAAACATTATTTCATGCATACTATTTTTATGAAAATCTGAAAAACAAACCATCATCACCATCATTTTCACCATTGCACTAAAGTCTTAAGAAAGTCTCTTAAGCACTCTTTTACTTTTAACAATATTTCTATACTGGGATTAGCTTGACGACCGAGTGAGCAGCGACTCCATGAAATGGTCTATAATAGCGACAATGTCCTTTGAAATTATTGTTAGAAGTCTCTTTTTATTTTTTACCACATCACATTACAAACAACCAATTTGTTACATCAGATTATTTCATTTAAAATATTACCGCATGACATCAAAATTATAAATTTTCAAAACGACATAATTTCATGAATCCTCAATCCAATTATCAAATCAATCAATCAAACATAAAAGCATCATAAACATACACATAACACAAGTCATATGATCAAAACTATCTCATCTCATATATATATCAACAGTATATATACATCATCAAAACTGGATCGGTATGCCACAATCTGTACCTCGGCATACTCAATCCTCTATCAAAAATAATAAACCTACATATCAATCTGTACAGTGTAATGCAGTCCTCTAGCCTCGAGAGCCCCTCGAGCTCTCAGCCTCATCTCCTCCCCCACCCTGAGGTGGACGAGGTGGCCCCATCGCAGTATGAGTAGTACTGTGAGTCCTAGTCCTCGATCGGGACGAAGTCCTCGAGGACCCAATCCTGATAGGGTCAGCAATGTCGACTGGCAGCTGTACCCTCTGACCCTCTAGCACCATCTGGAAGTAGATGCCCTGGTAGAACGTGGTCTGAGCAATCGACCGTGCCAGCTCCTGTGTGCTCGCTCCTCCAGCCTCATGCCCTGAGGCGTGCAATCTCGTCTCCCGAGCTGGGTAACCTCAGCTCGATGGCATGCAGCCTCGTCCTGCAATGTCTGCACCTGTGCTCGGAGATGATCTCTCTTCGCTCGAAGAGTAGCTGTCTCGCTACTCTCCCTTGTGTCAACACCCTTGCCCTTATCGGGCGATGGTGGCCTCTCTCTCTATGGAGAAGGGGGTCTCGCCTCCCTCCTCTCCCTCTATCGTGGCCTCTCCTGTGCATGTGGCCTCCTCAGCTCTCTCCCCCGTGACCCTGGGCTGCCTCCATAGCCGCCTGGCATCGCCTCCCTATCCGATGCACAACTACGTGTATCGGACCCTGAGCCCTCGTCATCCGAGGAGGGTGGATGCCTACGTACCAGGCATCATAGCCATCGGCTACCCCTGCATCGTCCCCATCCACTGGCTGAATGGGGGCATCGTTCGAGTCCTGACTCCAGAAACGTTGCATGTCTGGAGCCCCGCTCACTGTAGTGTTATCCCGGATAGTCCGAGAAAACTCATAATCCCTGAGAGATGGGATCCCCTGCTGCAGACCGAACTGTCGCAAAACTCGGTCATAGCGGTGGAGCTCCACCTCTCCCCTCTCCATCCGTAGCCAGCACACTCGCCTAACGTGAGCTAGCTCCTGTCCATCCTCGGCCCACCCTGGGTGCTCGCTCCATGGCCTCTAGGTGATCTGGTCTGGGACTAGGTCATCTAGCAGTCTTCGGGACATCGGAAGGTCGATCCGCCACTGTGACCCTCTTCGAAGCCACCAGTAGAAAACTCGGGGCCTCTCCCCATCAATCCCTATCAGAGGAAGCCCTATCGGCCTTCGCACTGCAATGTGCTCCCAGCACCAAACCTGTAGGAGCGATGTCATCACCAGACATCGGCCGCCCTTGTACACGACCCCATGTAGGATCCTGTACAGTCGGCATAGCACATAGCTGCCCCAAGCAAACCTGTAGCCATGGTCTCGCATATCGTAGATCACATCTGCGAGCATCCATGGCACCCTGCACCCGCTCTGGTGGCACAGCAAAAGTCCACCAACTACTCCAGCTAGAACCCGTGTGAGTCTAGATGCCCCAGGCATCTGACGCAGTGCCTCGATGTTAACTCCGCCCTTCTCCAGGGTGAAGCTCGGGTCACCACACAATCGTCCCATAGCATGGCCCTGATTGGCCGTAGGAGTGATCAACCGTCCTTGTATGGGGATTCTTAGAATCCTCCATACATCCTCTAGAGTGGGAGTCATCTCCCCTATCGGTAGCCGAAAACAGGAAGAACCCGGATACCATCTCTCTGCTAGGGCTGTCAGTAGCCCCATATCTGTAGACACTTGTGGCATCTCTGCCACATGCTGTAAGCCGGCCTGTGCCAGCTGATCCCGCTCTGCCTGTGTAAGAGCGGCCAAGTCATCTCTCAAACCTCCATACTTCCATTCCCTACTTTTTAGCAAACCTCTCTGCAACATAAACAACAAAACAACAAACAATCATTAATAACAATTCAAGTAATTAAAAATGCAAGTTAAAATAAGTTCAATTTTATGCAATTGATGATATCATCCACTATTGGACGATATCGTCCCAAATTTGAGCATAATCGTTTTCGATTTTGCAGGTCGAAATCGTCCCTAATTTGATGAAATCGTCCCCCTTTCGTCGATTTCGCCCTTAGACGAAATTGGCGAAATTGAGACGATTTCATCGAAATCGGGACGATTTCGTCCCGACGACGTCGACGGCCCAAAAATGGCCGTGATGCTCAAAAATTGATTAAAATTTACCTAAAAAGCATGTAAAATCAAATTAAAGCATTCTAAACTAAGTTTAGACTCTTACCCGTAGACCGCGTCGGACCTCTGTTGATCTGTGCATCGTCTCCACCATTTTTGCTTCAGAGCTCTAAAACCAGTAAAAATGAACAGTAAAAATGAATTAGGGTTTTACCCTATTTTTCTTAATTTTATTCAAAAATAATTCAAAAATAATTTTGCTTTTTCGCATTTTTACCTCAAACGTTCGATTTGGGTAAAAACACGGAGGGGGCACCATAGTAAGCTGTCGTACGATTCGACCAAGAATCATCGCCTAAAAATGGGAATAATTTTTGCTTTCTCGTAGATCGAGAAGAACTCATCTTTAACGCATTTTCTTCAGAAAATTCGCTAAAGAGGGGGCAAAATGTAGCACCCTAAAATTGGCGCAGTGAAATTGTAATAATTACATTCATCCTAGTAAATAATTTAAATTCAAATTTTAACCTCCCAAACCGCCCGTTAACCGTCGGGTAATCCGTTTCCCCTTTTTCGTGCCATTTTTAGAGGTTGTTTTGACCGTTTGACGATATCGTCGCCGATCAGACGATATCGCCCCAGATCTGACGATTTCGTCTAGGCTAGGACGTCCAGACGATCTTGTCGCAAAACTGATTTTGCACAATTAGCTTCTGTTCCAACGGGTCTCTAATCCGGGCAGAAGCGTGTCTATGTCGTTAGAGACCCTCCCCCATTGGAGATCTCCCAAATAGGGATGATCTCCAACCTCCTAACTACTCCCCTAAGCCTATTTAATCCTTAGGACCTTCCCTTCCCAACCCCTGGCTGAATTTCCCTGTAACTTGATTTTGCGTGCATTAGAATACCTAGAGCATCATTTTGCATTTGTTATTTTGAAGTTTTCTTGCAGGGACCTCATTGATTTTCAGTCGGAGCAAGCTCAGATCGTCGCAGATGATCTCGTTCAAATCTCGGACGATCCTGTCACAATTCGAGATGATTTCATTGCTTCCAGATGATTTCGACTGCAATCTGCATTGGGGGCAATCAGTGCCCAGAGTTTGCGCTTTCTCTTATACCTTTTGCTGTTTTATTCTGCATTTAAGTTAGTTTTTTCCTTATTTCTTACTATTTTGCATTTGGAGTTCACCCATATAGCTTAGGTTGCATGATAAGATCATAATTTCTCATTAGAATATCATAATTTGTTTGAATTTCTATTCATAACTATTGTTTAGTATTCATATTGTCATTTTGTGTTGTTTCCCTCTGTTATCATAGTGGCATTCTTTGTATTTTGCATTTGTTTTTCTGTTTGCAGGTCTCTGACGAATTCGTCAGATCTCAGATGATCTTGTCTGATCTCAGACGATCATGTCAAATCAGAGGCGATCCTGACTGCTTCAAACATCAGAATCTCCATCAGACATCCGGATCAGGTATTCTTCTTTTATTTCTCTATTTTTTGTCTTAATTTTGTTTTCTGCATTCATTAAATCTGCACTTTCATATAGATTAATTTAGATTCATTTGGCCAAACCTAGGATATGAATGCTTAAGGCTAAAAACGAACACATAAAAACACATTCCAAACCTAGGCGTGGAAACTGCCATTAAATGTTTCCTGGTGAACCCACCATCCATCGAAAAATCATCAATATACACCTCCCTTGAGAGGCGGGACCTTCGCAAGTCCTCTCAGTCCGAGGTACCGCGACATCCTTTTCCCATCCTCCTTCCGGGCACGGATCCTATAGCCTGAAGGTAAGGATGCGAAAAATTTGGAGCGATACAAATCTAACTAAAAAAACAAGCAAAAATAGATAAAAAATGACCTTAAAAACATCAAAAATATTTAAAAACTGATAAAAATACAAAAACATGTCACAAAGCATTCAAAAAAATCAATTAGGCAAGTCAAAATTGTATTAGATGATATTAATTACCTATTAAACCTTAGAAAAATTAAAAATTTGATAATTTTTTTCTAAAGTCCGCAAATCGCGGGTCAACCCTACGGTTCGCATGCGGTTAAATTTTGACCGTTGTAATTTGAATTCCATTCGTAGTTGATAGTTATGGTCCCCAATTTGACAATTGGGAACCGCAGCTGCCAATTGCGGTCTAGGAAGGATACCCCTTTTGGGTCCTTTCCTAGCCTCACCTACCAAAAAAATCAACTAATCTAACATAATCTAGTGTGAGGTTCATTACCAACTGTTTAGTGAAATTGATTTACTGCATTACTTAATGTGGTTCATTTTAACTTGGTATTGATTGCGAGGACTTGTTTTTGAGTTATCTTACACACTCTACAACCTCCACTAGTCGATGGCTATCCAGGATCTACTATATGGGTATAGGTGTGAGGTATGGTCAAGTTTTAGGCAGTGTTTTGGATTAGGGATGTCTTCAACCTCTCAGAGCTCTCACAAATGCAGTTGCTTTCAAGAAAATAATGAAAAATTCAAATGGGAAAGGCTAATTATAGGTCCTCCTAATTTCGATGGACTGCAACTAACACTTGTGGTCTCGATATAAGGGTTTTTTGCCCATGGATCCAACCTACGGTTCCAAAAATTTAAAAACTTCAATTGCATACCATACTCACGGTTCATAATTAACATTAAATGCACTCAAACCCCACTGTGGGGAGGTCTAAAATTACAAATCAATGACTTATAATGGATCATATTTTTAAAAGAGCAATCAATATTGCAAATTTGGTGATGTTCAAAGCACCATGATCGATCAATAAATCAAAATTAACAAAAAAATTAAATAATTAAAAACCAAATGCACCTCGTATTTAGTAACTTACTCTATACACTTGGCGGTTGCAGTGAATTGCAATCCATGCAATCTGGAAATATGAGTAAATTAACATAAGGAAATTTGGGGCAAAAATTATCATCGTTGATCTGATATGCTTCTTTTCAATCCCTAAGAAGGCCTTCGAGGTTGGACTACTCCATGAGAACGAGGTGTTTCATGTCATTTCTCCTATGACATATTTTTAGCAAATCATCGATAACTTGATTCAACACAAATCTAATTGGATTTGTATCGTTTGATTCTCTAATATGGCTACTACATCCCAACTACTCCATGGGATAGAAATGTGCAAGTACTATTAACAGTTGCAATCAGACGTTGAACTAGGCCTAGCCAAGGCATTAAAATGCTCAAATCTAAATTTGTTTAGATCATTCATTATGTTCAAGTGACCTTGTTGCTTCAATAATTTTCATTACCCTCATCAACTCATTGCTTGAGGGGACAGTCATAATATCAAATCATACTCAAAATCAACAGAATATCCCTGAGATCGTAGATTCCTTGATCTTATCAAAATTGCATTCATCCTTGTGAATCATTGTCAATAGCTATCATAAGCTTACCCCTTTTCTTGGGGAAAATAGCAAATATGATAATTAGTTTGTAACTCTCATCCTTTCGGTTATATAGGCCTAACTCCTATTATAGTGCCAAAGCTAATCGAATGTCTGATGACGAGTGAAAACTCTTTCAAGTTTAAGCATCCAAAGAGTTGGAAGCAATAATTCTAGGATGCACATCCTTTTATAGGACTTGGGGAATCTAATGTTGATCTGACTAATGATCATCATACAACCTTCAAAATCATTTTAGGAGGTCTATTTTTTCTCAGTGTTGTTTGATATCACAACATATCTCAAAAGGGGCATCTATAGACACCTAAAATGCATCATGTCAATGGCGAATACTCATATGGACATGCTACAAGACCATATGGAAGATCATGGATATACTCCAAGATAGAGCAGTGGTTCTAATTACTCAATTTGGGATATTTGACCTAATTAATTTGAATCGTAGCCCAAACCTACGGTCTATAGTCTAAACCATGGATGAGACATGTGGTTTATAGTCTAGACCACAGTTGTAACATATGGTCTTAACTAAAGTTTAGTTGGCCTTCATCCAAGCCAAATCGGTTTGAACGATCATTTGTTCTAGAAGAAGGTGGTTAGAGAATGAAAGCTTCCAATCCAACTATCCTAACCACCCCTTATTGATCTCGGATTCTCCATGAAGCCATCCCTAGCCTTGGGACATCCTATAAGTACTCGTTCAAAATGGAGAGAGCATATAGAGAATTTTGATAGCAAAGCACTGTCGAAATATTGTATCAAGCAAGCATTGGAGTTTAGAGCATCGAAGCCCTATCGAATTATGGACTCATTTGAGTGCATAGAGAGAGCCTTGTTTCCATCCCCATTGTCAATTTGTCAAGCATCATGACGAATTAGGCCATGGATGCCCTAAGGACCTAGGAGAGTCAAGAAATGCTAATTCGGGCAAACAGAGGCCCTATTCAATGATTCAACCACCAAACCTATCATAGGATACTAAACATGACCCTTGAACATCAATTGGACAAGGAGGTCAAACCCACAACCCTTGAATTTGGAGGGAAAATAATTTGGTTGCTCACTACGGCTTTCAACCGTGGTTTATAATGCAGTCTCCTCATCAGAGCTATGATTTGCAATAGAGGTGACTTTTCCTTACTGTTTCATTTCCAGTATGCTTAATTAGATCACATTTAGCATTTTAATGGTTTAGTTAGGATTTTAGAGACTTCTAACCAACATAATTAGTGTTTTTACTAACTTGTTCTCATTATAGTAGTTTAGATATTAATGGCTTCTTTTCATGTTATAGTGCTTCATTTCAAGAATTTGATTCCATAGATTGATAGTTGTATTTCTTGTTCACATATTTCCATCAATATTGATAGGATTTACACATGTTTAGCATAGTTTATGCACTTTCTTGATTTTATGTCATTATGCTATTCTCATGCCATTTGTCTTTAAAGGGCCTCATCATGAGAGGCTTCCTATGCTTTTGACATTCTTGTGTTGTTTCTTGATCATAGGAAATAGGTTTTAAAGGAGCTACAACCATCCATTTCCTTTCTCAATGTGAAGAAGAGGGTCTCCTCCACCATAGAGCAGTTCGTGTCATCCTGAAGGGCACTTTGAAATCATACCTACCCTTCAGAGGAAAATAAAATACATCCTATTGTAAAAATTGTATCAAGATGATCATCCCTAAGAGGGATGTACTTGTAATTTGATTTTGGAATCGAAATATAATGGAATAAAGTGTCTTTTATTTATCATCTCATTGTCAATTTCTTGTTCTTGTATGCATCTTGTATTGTTTTTGTCAATTATTACAATAGGATACATTGGGTGTGAGCCTTTTGGTGGTTACAACTTCATCTTATATGGACCCCCTTTCCTTATCATCCCCATATCTACAAATGAATTTCATTCCTCAGCAAAAAGCACCTTCTGCTATAGTCCCTTTTCCTCCCCTTCCTTCTTAGACTCCTTAAGAGTTTTTTATTATTCTTGATATACAAAACACTTTGAAAACTCTAAGTAACAAAATGAATTCAATGGAAACGATATATCAGGAGAGGTCTCAATAGAGGAGATTTCCATATGTGAACAAAGATCAAAGACCTAGTCCTAGTAATAGTACTAGGATCAAAGTAAATGTAGCATATGAAGAGCTTGAGTGTTATTCAGAGATAAGTCTAGTTAATGTTTGGTGTTCAGTGTGTAATGACCCTAATTATTCATAATCATGTGTAATGTACCAACACCATGTTCAGCAAGCTATGCATCAAGTAGAAAGGAATCAAAAGGGAAGAGTAAATATGCTATGGTAGTCTAACCATATCATGGTTGGGAAAGAGCTATATGAGGATGGCCCAATTGTTATTATGACAAGTTTAGGGAAGAAAACCTTACAAGTAGACCCATAAAATATGGGACAATTCTAGGTTCCTTCCCCAAAAAAAATGACTTACCTCCTAAAAGTAGTGATACTTTTCCTATTCCCCAATATAAAGGGAAAAAGAAGATAGATAGTCTCCCCAAGATATTTGAGAAAGAAACTGAGGGAGACAGAATGAGGTCTAAATATGAGGCTCAAGAGAGGCTTATATTCCCTTCTATTACAAAAATATAAATAATAGAAGCCACTCAACAATATAAAAGAAAATATGGTGAGCCAGAAAGAAGGTCTGAGAGGACCACTTTGGCTAAGTCTAAATACAATATTGTGGAAGATATGAAGAGGATACAATCAAAATCTAGTCTATATGATACTCTTTTTATGATAGGTAGGCCATCACAATCCTTAGTATGCCCCCAAAAAAGAAAGAAATATCCCATACTATTTTAAAGAATAAACCCCCTCCTTTATATATCTCTTTAAGGATGGAAGTTTGGGTAGTCCAAAATTGTATTATAGACTTAGGAGCATCGACTACAGTTATGCCTAAAGCATTATGTGAAGAGATGGGTATGGAGTATACCCGATCTTGCCCTAAAGTATTGCAATTGGATGGAACACCTATAAAAATAGTGGGAGTAATAAAGGATATTTTAATGAGGTTACATAGAGCCCCTCAGGTGACAATAGTACAAGAAATAGTAGTGGTTGATCTTGAGCCCTACTTTGGCTTATGCCTCTCAAGGGAGTTCACTTGAAATTAGGTGGATGCATGTACATGGATTATTCCAACATGGTCATTCCTTTCAAAGGGAAGAGGATAAGGATAACACCTGAAAAGCCTATGTCTTATCACATAGAAAAAATTGAAGAAGACATGTGCAACCTCACTCCTCTTGAAGAGTTTGAAATTGTGGATAAATTTGAAGAACTGGAACTAGAAGATGAATTACCTTTTAGAGAGGATTACAGTCAATTTGGGATAGGCATGGGCACATATAGTATTTATATAGAATTAGAGAAGAAAATTCCTGCTATATCTAATAAGTCTCTGAGAGAGATAGAGGTATGGACCATGCACTTTGATGGTGCTAGATGCAAAAATGGAGTTGGTGCTGGTGTGGTACTACAGTCCCAATAAGAAGGGACAAAGAGTTTTTCCTACATATTAACATGGTCATGCACCAATAATATTGTAGAGTATGAGGCTCTATGCCTCGGATTGATGCAAGTAGAAAATATGGGCATTAAGATCCTAAACATATATGGTGAATCTGAGTTAATCATCCATTAGGTAAGATAAAGGTGTAGTAGTAAGCACCATTACCTAAAAGCATACAAAAATAGGGTATGGGATCTGATGGAATCCTTTGATGCCCTAAATATAAATTTTTTTCCTAGAGAAAAGAATACTTTTGTAGACTCTTTAGTAGCAATGGGAGCTAAATTCAACCCTTCTATAGATATTGGAGTCAAGAAAGACAAGGGAATCAAAATGATTTTCAGACCTACAGTGTCAGATAAGCAGATTTTTTGGTAGGTTTTTGAGAGTGATGAACAAATCATTGATTTTCTGGTAAGAGAAGCCTGTCTCTCCACTATCCAAGAAGAAAATCCAGAGGATATTGATCAATAGGATGTTATTCAACTTAGGAATAATCACATACCTAGAGGGTTGGTCACTCTAGAGAAGCTTTTTGACAATGAAGATAGGAGAAAAGATCAGATCCATGGAAGTCAATGATAAAATATATAAAGAAGTTGAAATAGAAAAAAAAAGAGGCTCAAGGTTGGAATCCAATGTTCTCCAGAGGAAGAAGAGGACATTAAAGCTTTATGCATAAAGTACCAAGATATTGTGGCTTGGTCATATGAAGACCTCAAGGTATATGACAAAAGGATTATCCAACACACCATTGAGCTAGAGCCTGATGCAAAGCATTTTAGGCAGAAGCAAAGGCCTGTAAATCCAAGGATTGAAGCCATTATGAGAGAAGATCTCTTAAATTTGTTAAAGGCTAAGATCATATATCCAATTAAACATTCAACCTGGGTAGCCAACTTGGTACCTATGAGGAAAAAGAATGGTGATATTCGCCTATGTGTGGATTTTAGAAATCTTAATCAAGCATCATTAAAGGATCACTACCCCCTTCCATAGATTGATCAAATATTATAGATAGTGGCAGGGGTAGAAAGGTTCTCACTATTGGATGGCTTCTCTGGGTATAACCAGATTTGGGTAAAAAATGAAGATCAGTATAAAACAACATTCACCACAAAATGGGGCACATTTGCCTACCAGAGAATACCTTTTGGGTTGTCCAATGCGGGAGCCACATTTTAGAGAGCCATGGATTATGCCTTTGGGGAACTTATCAATAAAGTCATTTTGATCTATTTGGATGACATGATAGTATTTTCCCATAAAAAGCATGACCACTTAGCACACCTTGAGCAAGTTTTTCAAAAGTGCAGAGAATTTGGCATTTCCCTCAATCCTAAGAAATCATTTCTTTGCAGTCCATGAGGGAAAGTTGCTAGGTCATGTGGTCTCAAAAGAAGGTATGGCCATATATCTGGATAGAATCCAGTCCATTCTAGCTCTTCCACTGCATGTAAACAAGAAAGCCTTGTAGTCCTTCTTTGGTCAAATAAACTTTGTCAGGAAATTCATTTCTAACTTTGCTCAGAAGGTGAGGCCTATATCTGAACTACTGAAGAAATATGTAGAGTTCAAATGGACTAAAGTGAGGAAATAAGCTTTTGAGATAATAAAGTAGTCCATTGCAATAGCTCTAGTGCTAGTAAATCTAGATTTTAGTAAGGATTTTATCCTTTATGCTTATGGAGCTGAAGAGAGTTATGCCTCAGTGCTCACTCAAAAGGATGATCAAGGTGAAGAGCATCCCATATTATTTTGGAGCTAGACTCTCCATGATTACCAGGTTAAGTATAATTTTATTGAGAAACAAGTATTTGTTGTGATGAAGTCACTGAAGAATTTTAGGTAATATTTGGTTCAAAGTAAGACCTTGGTATATGTTGTTCACCCGGATGTAAGAAGCTTTATTCTACAAGGTGAACTAGGAGATAAGAGAGCTGGTTGGATCACCAAGATCTAGGAATATGATGTGGAGATACACCCCACCAAGTTGGTAAGAGGTAGGGCCCTATGCCAAGGTCTAATAGAGGTAGCAACATCAGCAGAAATAATAGCTTGTTAGGCAACAGAAGATGATCAGATTGAAGGAGTACAACCAGGTGACTCTGATTGGGTAGACCAGATGATCAATTAATTTCAAACTAGAGTATGCCCTCCTGATCTTAATGCATCACAAAGAAGAAGATATAGAATTCAAGCTTTGAAGTATGTCTTACTACTAGAGGGGCTATACAAAAGGAACCTTGATGGAGTTCTCCTTAAGTGCTTGAAATATGATCAACAACAAAAGGTCATTGAGGAGTTCCATGGAGGACCATCTGGAGGACATTTCTTAGGTAGAGTTACAACTTTGAAAATCATAAGAGCAGGCTATTACTGGCCTACTATATTTGTTGATACCTTCAAAGTCACTAGAGCCTATGATAAATGTCAAAGGCATGTAGGGAGGACAAGAAATGCTTCATTCCCCCTCAAGCCAATACAAGTTGAAGAGCCTTTTCAACAATGGGGGCTGGAATTTATAGGGGTCATCAACCCTCATTCTTTAATAGAGCACAAGTATATTCTAACTACCACAGACTACCTCACCAGATGGATAGAGGCTATTCCTACCAAGAAATCAGATCAGGAAGTTGTGATCAATTTTATGGAAAGTTTGATTTCAAGGTTTGGAGTTTCGAAAGCCTTGGTGAGTGACAATGGGCCAACCTTTATAGGAGCCAAATATATTGAATTTTCTAGTAAGTATGGCATCACCATTAAGAATACTTCAAATTATTACCCTCAAGGGAATGGACTTGCAGAGTCTACCAACAAAAACCTATTAAGGATTTTGAGGAGATCACTAGAAGGGAATAAAATAAGTTGGCACCTAATGTTGGAGCAAGCTTTGTGGGCAGACATGATTACTATCAAGAAGTCCATCAAGACTTCCTCCTTATGCTTTGGTATATGGTAAGGAGGTAGTGTTACCTATCCATTTGGAAATTCTAGCACTCAAACTGATAAATACAGAAGAAGAATCAGAGGAAAATCTAGTGGAAACAAGGATGACACACCTACTGTAGTTGGAAGAGAAGAGAGCTTAGGCCTATGAGAAATTTTAGAAGCATTCTATGGACATCAAGGCATGGTTCGATAAAAAGGTAAGGTTCAAAAAATTCTAGATTGGAGATTCAGTTCTCAAGTGGAATGTTGAAAGAGCAAAACCAGGTCACCATCAGAAGTTTGACTCCTTCTAGGATGGCCCTTTCAAGATAGTAGAATCTTAAGAGACCAATGTTTTCCAACTTGAAGATCTAGAGGGGAACATACAACCAATTCTGGTTAATGGTTTTCATCTTAAACTCTACTTTGATTGAAATATAAGCTCATTGTAACATATGTACATACATTGTATCATATTTCCTTTCTTTTTACACTTTGTATCAAGTTTTATTTTAACAACATGTATAAAAATAAAAATAAAAGAGGAAAAAAGAGAGAAAATTTTGCAAAATTGGCTAAGTGTTCCCAAAGGATGCAACAAGTTCCTATTCCACACTCAAATACACTAAGTGTAAAGTGGAATATCATTGAGCTCCAATCCACATTCAAATGAACCATCATACCAATAGAATGATGAGCGGGTTCCAATCCACACCTAAGTGAACTACATTTTCAATGAAATGTAACATGTGCTATTTTCCACACTCAAATGGACCACAATACTAGTGGAATGACGAGTGACCTCCAATCCACCAGGTTTCAAGACTTATGATGTGTAAAATGAGGAAGGTCCTAATCCATCAAAATCCAGAGTTATGTTGGCCAGAATAAAAGAAGTGTCACCAATCCACCGTTTTCAAGCCTACATTTGAGTGGGGTAGCAATTCCACATCATACCACTTGGCAAAAGGGAAAAAGGTCCACATTAAATGCTAAAATTTCCCATACTCAAAAGAGAGAAAGGACAAAGTGATGCCATGAGGGTATGAAGCACATTTGAATTTTGACCAATCAGAGGTTAGAATGCCACCTCCAAGCTACCAAAAGGAATGAGTGTTGATTTGAGAAGTGTGCCAATGGACAAGTCACACAATAGCTCATTAATGGTGGAGGACATGCATGCACCAAAAATTAAAAGTGTCAAAGCATATAATTCCACTCATTTGACAAAGAGCAACATTCACTAAGAGAAGAAGAGTAGAACGATACCTAAGAACATTACCTGTAAATTCCATAGAAAATCTAAATTATTACTAATAAAAATGGCTCCAAAGAAAGCGCTTACAAAAGTACAGAGAATAGGAGCAGAACTGGAGGGCCATGTAGACCAGACTAGATGATTGATAGACATAGTAATGACCAAAGTAAGAAGGACCTTCTTGAGAAGTAATTTTGAATTTAGACACTTTGAAGGGTGACCCAATCGGCCTCAAGGTACCATTACCATAAAATCCTTCTTATTCTCCTATATTTGTGATTATGTTCACCATTGTCCTAAATTAGTTTCTACGATGATTAAATATTATGATCCTGAGAAGAGAATAGTGAAAATGCTTGATGGCACAACACTATTCACTATTACCAAAGAGCTTTGCCTTAACTTGTTTGTCGTAGGGGTAACCCCACCCTCAGAACCTAAACAATTTGACATAGTAGAACAAGCTAGGGTTTATGCTTCATTAATGGCTTCAGAAGAACAAAAAGTTTTAGAAATATGGCTTCATTTATATTTTAGAAGAATAAGAGAGGAAGATGAAATACCTGAAGTTCCTATTCCCATAAATGAATTTGCTAACCCAAAGCTCTATTCAATGTTAGCCTATATGGAGGGTTTGGAATCTGACAGAATGGTGAATGATTGGAAAATAGTCACTACATACTGCATTTCCAACATGAAGATGTATGAGGAAGATGTAGAAAAGAAAGGTGTTAGGGTTATCTATTTTGATTGGCCAACGTTCCTTGCTCAGATAATGCATGAGCAATTAGTGAGAATGAAAAGAAGCTCTGATGCACCTAGTTTTAGGTATTGCTCAAGCTTGGTCTGGATGTTCTTTGCTACTATAAGAGATATGATGCCCTGGATTCCGATTAAGGATAAGAACGATCAAGGAGATCCCATTCCTAGTTTATTATTGGACTACTCATCTGAGAAGTACTGAGTCTGTGTATAGATTCAACTTGGAATTCTTAGGGCCAACATTGAAAATAATGTATGGAGATTGCCCTAGGCTACCACCTCTGGCTAAGAAAATATTGAGAGCAGAAGGTGCAGAGGAAGGAGATTGGTATCTCCTAACAGAGGGCACAATCATTAGACTGTATGGCTTTATGGGTAAGCCTTTTCTACTACCTCACTTTGTTACCGAGAGGCTATTTGCCTTAGAATACTTGAGGTAAGAAGAATTTATAGATTTGAACTATGGCTCTGGGAGAAAGAGGAGATCTATGTTGACCTACCAAAATGTTAATGATATAACTATTACTAAGAAGTGGTAGGGTGAAAAAATTGACCAATACCTAGATAGGTTGGGTCTGTTCTATATTCCTCAGAGATGGAGTTATGATCCAGATGATATATTCTATAAAAGGAATATAGCCTTAAATGGAGAAAAGACCTATAAATTTGAGAAGAGATCCAGGACCCATTTTGAACAAGGTAGAAATAACAAAGAAACTACTCTTTTAGAGTGGAATGTTTCTAAAATGGATCAACTTCCTCCATGGTTAGACTTTTATGAATAAATTATGGATTTTGACCAAGACAACAATGTAAAACATCGGTTGAAGGAGTCTACCATCAAATATATTGAGGAAAAAATAGAAAATAAAGAGGACCCTCAATCTCAAGAACCTACTGGTGAGGAAGCAGAGAATAAGGGGAAATGGAATGAAGCCAAAATATCAGACTAGTGGAGGATGAGAATTGAGAATGGTAAAGAAAAATCCAGGTTTGGGATAAAAATTGATGGTGAATTTTCTAAAAGGTATGACAATAATGTCAAAACTTGGAGGCCCAAAGACCCAAGGAATATAGTGCTAATATACAAAATGACACAAACTAGGTCTGATTCCCCATCCCCACCTTCAGAAGAAGAAGTTCAAGAAGAGGAACCTGATACTCCATTGACTACTGCTGAAGTCCTGAAGACTTTTCAACCTTCAACTGAGCAGATAGAGAATTTTCCAAAGGGAGCATAGTTGATGAGTAAAATGCACTACTCTTATGAGAGGGTTGTCAGTGTACCAATCATAGAGATAGTAAAAGGCCTAAGCACCTAGCCCTGGGTGGACAGCCTCCAGATATAGATATAGACTAGAATAAAAAGGATGAGAACTTTAGGTTTACACCTCTGAGTTTCACCACTGCAATAACAGTGGAATTAAATCCTATTTCTGAATAGATATTACTAGAGGAAATAATACAGGAAGGGTTATCTGAAGAAGAGATAGAAAGTGAGAAAGTTACCTTTCAATTTTTTTAGAGAAAATCTAAAAGGGCCCCAGAAATAATTGAGAAAGAGATTTCAAAGAAGTAGAGGTTGGATAAAGAGGATATAGTTGAGAAAACAACTATTTCAGCTATGGAAGAATTGATACAACAAGAACAACAGCAGATCACAGAGACAACTCCACAACACCCTACATCAGTAGGCGAAGGTATAGTCTCTAATCCCTCTTCTCCTCTTCCTCCTCCAAATTCCCCAAGGAAATCTCCCTCCATTTTTGAGCAAGAAGTTGTAACAAAGGTACCTTCTCCACCTCATAGTCCACCTCCTATTTCATCAATCACTACTGAGGTACAAACCAACCCATCTCCTCCAAGGTCACCTCAAATTCCACTTTCATCATCTATTCTACCCTCATCATCTGAGATTCCCCTTTCATCATCTCCCATAGTTACATCCTCACCATTACAACCACCACCCTCATCTAAGAAGCAAATTATTTCAAGTACACCCCTCACCCATCTGTGAGTCTCACTTCAATTTCCATAAGTTTACCAATTGCAACAATGACAATGGTCACATATTCCACTATGGTCATAGATTCTATTGTAACTACTTCTACACAGCTATTATCAACTATTGATTATGCTCTTGCATACCTTGTGTCTTCTTCTCCTCTTGCTACAAGTTACCCTACCCAAGAAATTTTGTAGAAAGAGCAAGAAGCTACACAGAAAATCAATGATTTATGGGTAGAAAAGTTGTCCAAGCCTTCTAATAGGATGGCCACAAAGAGGAGAAGCATGTTTGTTGATCCAGTTTCAAGGTAAAGGACATCTAGATCCATGATTCCCCTTGTGAGAAAGCCTAAAACTGAGATGACTACCCAAGATTATCGTATAGAAGAGTTCATAGAAGATATTGAAAAGTTGCTTGATGAAGATGAATTGGTCATAGCTAAAGCCCACTTAGAAAATTTTTATGTAAAAAATGATATATTCAAAGAAAAGGTGGGTAAGTTGGAAAAGAAAATTGAAAAGCTTCAGAAAACTGTCAACAATCAAAAAGAAGTGGAGAAAGCTCTGAGAAAAGAAGCTAAGAGCTAGCAAGAGAAGTTTCAAGAAGCTAATAAGCTCAAGGAGCAGATAGAAGAGCAAAAGAAGAAGAATGAAGAACAGGCTAAAGAGATACAAAGTTTGAAGTAGCAGCTTCAGATTGAAAAGGCTAAATCTTCTAGTTTTTCCAAGGCTAGACTAAAGAAAGTAAGAAAGTAATTGCTCTCTAAAGTTCTAGAGAAATGCTCAGGGCTTCAACTTATTATTGATTATTTAGATGATGCCAACCACCTACTCCAAAGCATTCAGAAGGATCTAGATAAAATCACTAGAGAACTACAACCTATGGTAATTCCAGTTGAGCAAATTCATAGGTTGGTGGATAGTAGACTTAGTGATTTTGCTAAGCCAATCCCTAATAAGGAGTGGAACATTGCTAGAGTTGCTTCCATAATTGTAGTGAAGAAGCATAGAGCACTCCAAAAGGCTTGGCTATTGTATGACAATATTGAAGGAGTAATCAAGGATGTAGTGGATGTTAATAAGGAAATGATCCAAATTGGTTTTAGAGGGTTATGGATGGAAGATCACAACTTGCTGTCAGTTGAAGAAATTAAGAAAAGTACTGGTGAGAGCTTACAAGATGAGTCTGAAATTGATGCTCTAGAAGAACCAATTGACCAAGAGCAAGCTTCACAAATAATTATTGATTTTACTAGGCTCAGAGACCTCATGGAAGACTTGGTAAACAGAGGAAGTGTTGCTAACTATGAAGATATTGGTGAACTCCAATACATTTATAAGCAGCTGAAGGAGACTTCCAACCCCTCAGAAGCAACATGGAAACAAGCCCTGCAGATTTTGAAATTGATGGTGCAATTGTTTGGTGATAATGCTGAAGAGGAAAATAAAGAGCAATCTTCTCCAGAGGAAGAAGCTGAGCAAGATCTAGAGGATAGTACTGA
The DNA here is from genome assembly GCA_028583015.1 of Wollemia nobilis. Classification (NCBI taxonomy): domain Eukaryota; kingdom Viridiplantae; phylum Streptophyta; class Pinopsida; order Araucariales; family Araucariaceae; genus Wollemia; species Wollemia nobilis. Next base: position 24,562,591 of record JAQPPZ010016892.1, read on the forward strand.
AGAAGAGGCCTAGTAGGAGGAAGAGCTAGATAGAGCTATAGACCCTAAAGGGGCACAAGCTTAGCAATTTTTATTTTGTACATATGTAGTCATAAGTTTTATATTTTTGTTTAATTCATTTTTACTCTGACATGGTCAGAAAGAAACAATAAAAGCATGAGTCCAGAGAGACACAGAAAACAACAAGTTTTGTGTGAAGGTATTTTTATCATGTATTGTAAGAAGGCTTTATAAGGAGAACATAGCTATGTTTTTGTTGGGGCAATGAAATAGTTTTGCTAGAATGGCACAGATATTAATGTTTATGGCATAGTCTCCATGTGAACAAGTTATCCTCTAGGATGTATGAAGCATGGTCTCGATATGAACGTTTATCCTCGAATATGACCATAAAGTTTTTAGAGGGTAGTGTTCATATGGAAGTTATTCTTTAAAGCATTTTTTTGAAGATAAGCATTTTTGACTCCTGATGCCCAATGGATAAGACTCTGAGTTCGATGGATTTGTGAGCAAATCCACCCGGGAGGCGCTAGAATGTAGGCCCAAAATGGCCACATCCTTAGAAAGCATTGAAGATTTTATTCTAAGGTATGAAGTTTCCATTCCACACATTTTCTAGTGTATTTTGGAGTGGATCCGCAACATGAGTCTCCTAATCCGCCCAACACTTAGTGCATTTTTTGCCTTGAGCAATTTCACTTAGTTTATAATGTATTTTGGTGCGGATTGGTGATGGGTCCCGATTTCACAAAAGTTTTTGGTGATGATGACGTCAATGCAAAAGAAGTGTGGAATGACAATCGAGAGTAAATTTTGCATGCTCCGAGCGGCTAAGTGTCGATAAGGTCAATTCCATCGAGTCTCAAGAGTATTTTGGTGTGGATTGATGACAAAGAGGTAGAAATCACTACATAGGGTGCATAATGGTGATAAGATCCATTTTACACTAAATCTGGTGCGGAATGAAGATAAAAGCTATTTTACACTACAGTCGATGTAGAATGACAACAAAGGATGATTTGCACTTGCCCAAGTGCGGATTGGTGATTCCGCATATTAACAAAGCAAAGATGATGTCAACATGCTTTATGGTGTGGATTTTGGTTGTTTTGAAGTCAAAGAAGAGAAAAGGAAGGTTAATGAGCGGATTGCATCCCGCTCACCTCTTAGTGCATTTTATGCCAAAATTTGATTCTGCATGATCAAGGCTATAGATGATGATGTCAACAACTTAAAAGTGTGGAATGGTGCTTTGGTTTTCCCCACCAATTTGCAGAGTATTTTGGGAGGTTTAATCATAGTCGTCCACGATGAAGATCGATGGTCCAAGTTTTTCTAATATTTTTGAAGGATTTAAAAGGCCAAAACTCATCGGATCAGAGTGCAGTCAGTTGGAGGATAGGAAGACGAAGCATCAAGGGTTTTCAAGAACAAGAACCAGATGCGGTTGTAGATCTATGGTGGAGTCGAGCTTCCAAGAATGATCGATGGATGAGATGCGGTGTCCAACTGTTCGAACTCCAACTACCACCAACAAACCAGCAAGTTGTAGAGGTATGTTGCCATGGTAGATTTCTCACAATGGATTTCCCGGAGCTCTCCAACCAGTAAGATAATGCCAGAAAACTCTCTATTGAGCTATAAATATATAATCTTTGTAATGTCTCCTTAATATTCTTTCATTTACAAACTATAAATAGAGGTTGAACCCTCATTTTCAAGGGTCGACTCTAGTGCGTTTTCTTGCCCTACTGTAAATATTCTTGTGAGCTAATGGAAGGAGCATTACTCTAATATTTTGACTCAAATTTGTCATCTTCATCATCTTGTGCAAGAGGTTCAAAGCCTTGAGCTGCATTTCTATTAATACTTGAATGGTTAGTTCATTCCAGCTTATTGGATTACTAGTTGTGAGAGTAGTTGAAATCTGTTCTTGGTTAGATCTGTATTGTTAGGAAGTTTATTTATGTTAAATCTAACTATTGGTCTATTCTGCTATTTGGATTATCAATATTGGATGTTGGAATTGATTTCTGCAATATATCTCTGTTTATGCTTTAATGTGTGAAGGTTTCATTGATTTGGGTGATGTTAATCTTGAGTGATGGGACACTGGAAGTAGCTTGTGGGAGCCTTTTGCTATAGTTGCCTATGTTGTTAGCCTATCCAACCACTATTTTTTATAATACCTCTAACCCTAAACCTTTTCTAACCCTTATCTCAAAACCCTATTTGAGCTTTAATTGAGTCAACACCATTTTAAGTTGACAAGGAACCAACCTACTCTGGAGGTTGGATTGAAGTTGTCTTTGGTCCATCCAATGCTTGAGTGTCGAGCTGTGACTATCGGGTGCATGCCTGGATAGAAAATTGGAAGATAGATAGTTGCAGTGTTAAGTAAAACTTGATGTCAATTCGGTGCCCAACACAACCATCCTACTAGGACCAGTTGCAACAATTCCCCCCTCAATATTGGTAATAATAGAAAATCCAATACCCACCACACTCCCAAGATCAACCCACCTTAGAATAGTCCTCTATATCCTTAACACCTAAGATTCAGCTCCTAAAAGATGTATTCAAGATGTTAAACCTGTGGACAACCAGTTATGGACCACAAAAACCAACATATGATGAACTTTGCAATGTGCTAGTTCATCCATCAGTTCCTATCCCACCTTATCCTTATCACTTTGAGATCCAAAAGTTTGATAAGTACAAAGGTAAGTAAGATCCTAGAGAATAAGTCAATAAATATCACTCATCTTGCTACCAGCTTCATAGTAGCAACCCCCTTATGTTATGTACCTTCTCTCTCTCACTTGTAATACAAGCCTTATACTAGTATAACATGCTCCTACACCATAGCTTGTATACCTTCAAATAGCTATCCAACTCCTTTTTTGAATACTTCTCCATAAATATTAAAAATAAGACTAACTTCTCAAACATCTATGCCTTAAGATAGGCTGATGAAGAACCTATCATCGAATTTATGTTGATATGGAGATCTATCATCCATGACATCACCCATAGCCTCCCTACCTCTGATCTAGTGACACTCTTCTCCAGTATTTTCCACAAACACATTTCCACCTCCTTACAACTTCATCAAATTAATACCTTTGAAGAAGCCATTGCCCAAACCAAAGTAATTGAGGACATCAAGGTCCAATAACACAAAATAAAGTTAACATAGAAGTCCAACTACAATTATCTTCCATATTAACAAAAATACTCCCAACCAACCCTTCCCTTGATCACCACAAGCCAATCAAGTGGTGTCTCCTACCTTAGCACCCACATCGATTCCACAATCTTCTCTCCCTCAATGACAAATATTTCAAACCAACGTGCCTCCCCATCCTAAGCCTCAACCATCGTTAGACTCAATAGCCTTGCAGCATGTACCCACAAGCCCAGTAGCACAACTTTACTAGACCTCTTCTAGAGATTATATGAGGGAGGTCACATCATCCTACCTAATATTCGACCACTAGATCCAAACTTACCCAAGCCTCATGGATACAATGAGCAAGACTTCTACCAATACCACCAATAATACGACCATGATATCAATTCTGGTCACTCTTTCTTTATATGATAGGGGCACCATCTAGGTTTCAAATATCCTTTCCCCATAAAATCAAAACCTAGGGATTTTCCAAAATCTCTTACCTAACCACAGGGGAACTAACCCCTAAATACCACCATTCAATCCTCTAGGGCCACCTATGAAAGTAAACAATGTCCAGCATGATTACCCATCATGCAGTGTAGTGGGTATGATCAACCTTACTATGTGCAACCAAAGATACCCATCATGCGAAACAACACCTATTGTTTCCCCATTGGTCCAATTCACATTGGTGTAGTTCTCCACAACTTCTAGTGCTATACCACCTCCACCACAAAACATCATTACAATCTGTGGTAGCCTTATCCACCAACTACTCAATGCCCCCATTTGACTATTCATTTTTGGCCTCCTATAATAATATCAACCCCATCATGAGGTGTTGAATGACATCCTACACTCCATTTATCTAGAGACACATGACACAAATGCCTTCATAAACTTTGTAGGGAACATCCCACGATACCTTCAACCTTCCATTAGTTTCTAGGATCATGATATTATAGAACTGGTAGGAGAAAGAGTATATCCTCCTCTCCATATCCAAGAAACCAATAATGACATCACCTACAAGCATTTATTGGTTGATACTAGTTCTTCCATTAGTATTATCTCCATAGTGATGTTGCATCACTTGCATATCCCACCAACCCATTTTACTACTCCATATCTTGACCTTCATGCCTTTGATTGTTCCATGAGATCCATGGTAGGATCCATCATCTTACCCATATGAGTAGGTATTCATACAATCTCCATCCTTTTTTACATCATCCATGGTGATATGCAATATAACATCCTCCTTGGTTGCCCATGGATTAGGGATATGCAGTGTGTCCCTTCCATACTACATCACTACATTAAATACATCCATGATGAACTTTTCCATTGCATTCCTACCGACGGGGATCCCTTAAAATTCTACAACATCATAGATCTTCCACCTACACCTTCTTTTTATTCCATGCAAATATTTCCTATATCTTCCCATAAATCTATTTGAGCATCAAAATCCTCCCCAAAATCCACTTCTCTACCACAATCCTCATCAAGGATACACACATTTATGTCAGCACCATTAGCACCACCTTCAATAGCATCTAACTCTACTACCATACCTTTCTCACCATCGTCTTTATGGCCACCACCCCCATCTTAGCCATCATAATCCATAATTCCACCCATGATACCGTGACCATCATCGCCTTCTTCCTCATGCCCTGTCGCTCCACCTAACCCATATTCCCCCGTGTAAACCCCTATCCTACCTAAACTACAAACACATCCCCTTCCCTTTCACCCACAACCTAGGTCATTCACTTACCCACATAGTTCAACACCAATGCCCTCTCCTCCTCCTTCATAATTCCCACAGGAAAATCATCCTATCCCAACTATCGTTATTGAATGCCATGAGTGGGAACAATAAGCTACTCACCTAGATGAAAAATTATTACACCCCTCCTCTACCACTATAAGAGAGTCTCAGATTGCACCATAATCTTCTAATTTAGATTTTCTAGCTCATTCACCATCATTTACATCCCCACACATTTCCATATTCATGATAAATTCAAGCCCAGGGGATTACAATGTGCATGATTCCCACATACGTCCACCTATAATCCAGTCTATGTGAGACTTCGACCATCCCTAAGCCTTAGTTTTGACCATTATAACTATTATACAATTAGGATCATGTTGGTAAAAATGACAACACCCAAGGAAATAAAGGTACTCTCCTCAAATTTTGCTAAGGAAGAGGAGTCATGATAGCACGACATTTTGGAGAGCCAAGAGCCAAGCAAAGAAGAAGAGTCATGATAGCATGACATTTTGGAGAGCCAACAGCCAACAAAGAATAAGAGTCATGATAGCATGACATTTTGGAGAGCCAGCAACAGCAAAGAAGAAGAGTCATGATAGCACGACATTTTGGAGAGCCAACAACCAACAAAGAAGAAGAGTCATGATAGCATGACATTTTGGAGAGCCAACAGCCAACAAAGAATAAGAGTCATGATAGCGCGACATTTTGGAGAGCCAACAACCAACAAAGAAGAAGAGTCATGATAGCATGACATTTTGGAGAGCCAAGATGAGCCAAGGAGAAAAGTCATGATAGCATGACATTTTGAAGAACAAGCAAACCATGATCTCTAAAAGGAAGTGGAGAAGATCTCTGTAACAAGAATATCATAACATTTTTGGTTAAGAGACGTCATGGCTAAAATAATATCTCTGTAACAAGAAAGATCTTGATATTTAACCACTCCTTTGCTAGAATAAGCCCATGGGTAGTCTGTTGTAACAACTTTCAATTTTCTGTTATGTAAAACTCTATATATAGGATGAGTGACCTAATTTCAAGGTCGGCTCTTAGGTGTTTACAAGGCTATGTATTCAGACTTCTAAAATATTAATAGAGATCATTCACCCTAGTTCTGAGCTCATTTGGTGTGCAAGTATGTATGTGATTGTCTATTGCTAAGTTTAAATCTATGTTGAATGTATCATACATTAATTCTTAAGCTGAATTTCTATATTAAATATTCTATTAGATCTACAATTTACTTCATGGATAAACTGCTTAGAAGTTAAATATACATTGAACGATCTTAGCTTCTATGTGTTGGGTCTTATTATGCTTTTTTGCAAAAGGTTGAATTAGTACTATGTTGTTGCTTAATCTGTACCATATTATTCTCATAGCATTGGCTACATTTCCCTCTCTTTAAGCATTCCTTTCTCTCTACCCTTTTCCTATAAAAGCAAGGAACCAACCTTCTCTAGAGACTGAACCAAGCAAACCTAGTTTAAGCCTGGTCGTTCAATGTTGACGAAGTCTTGGACGCAAATTATAACCTAAGGTGGATTTCATTCCAATAATTTTTGGCACACCTAGTGGGACCCAAATCCCATGCATTATATACAGATCAAAGTCTCGATGAAGCCTTTGCCCTGTTTACTTTTCTATTATCACCTGGTGACTCCGCACTAGAAAGGAACCCTAAAAAAATCCTTACCCAACATCTGGTTATGAACCATATTTATGATAACCAGATCTAAAGCAAAAAATTTAGAAGAACCCATAGAGTTCTTTGAACTACATCTTGGTAGCCTTTGAGCTAACCCAATTTTGGTTGCTAGAACACTTTCAACTCAAGATAGCAATACAAGACAAGCACACACTTCCCGTGCAACCTTCCTTAGCACTGCTGCTAACGAAACTTCAGCTCTAGTTACCAACACAACTACAATGGCTAGAAATCTGCCAGTTCTGCCCTACCCTTTGTGGAATCATACAGGCCCTTTGAATCTTGTAGTCCAACACCCAATACCAGTAGTGGCTCTAAAAGCGCTACCCTAGTATGATGGTACCAGAAAGACAGCATATGAACATTGCTTAGATGTGGCCGCATTAGCACCAATATATGACATCATAGAGGAAGACATGATGATTAGGCTATTGATTATTTCCCTAAAAGGAAAAATGCTCTACTGGTACAGAGCTCTTGACAACCAGGCTATCTCTACCTAGGCTCAACTTGCTGGTAAATTGGTGGAAGAGTTTAATGAGCATGCAGATCCCTTTTCATTGTTGAATCAGTTCAATGCCATTCAAAAACATCCTCAAGAGGAGATCATAGATTTCAATATTAGGTTCAGTCAAACCTGGCAGAGAGTCCTTGATGGTCTGAGACCAATGCTAGAAGGAGCTATATACTACTATTTGAGAGCTTTCAATTCAGAAATAAGTATGGCTATCAGACAATCTCGGGTGACAACCTTTCCTGAAATCTATCAAGAAGCACAGAAAGCGAAAAAGGACTTGATCACCATAGGAAGATTCCCTTCAAAGATGATTCCACCCATTTTTCCAAATTTCCCTCAAATTTCAAGTGTTGCTTTCCCAATTCCCCCTGTAGATCCTAACGCTGGTCTTCCCAAGTGGAATGGACAGTCGAGCATCCCACTTCTACCAGCACCCCCTCCCCTTTTGATGCTCCCTCCTATCCCTGCACCTTCCCCAATAGCAAACACGTCTACTCAAGACACCCAACTGGCGATCTTGCAAGATTTGCAAGCCTCGTACAAGACTCTATCAAATAAATTCATATCTATGGAGCGAAGAGAAGCGGAAAGAAACTCTCAGCCGAGATGTTATCCACAAGTAACCAGAGATCAAGCCTCCACCAGTGGATGAAATTATGAAAAAATAAATACAGTTTACGCTAATGAAGAAGGTGGACCCAACAATGCTTCACTAGAATCATCCTTCTGGTGTTCCACATGCAATGATCCTCATGGTGAAACTGCTTGCATGATTCATCAACATCAGGTCCAGAAAGTGGCTACAGAAAAGGCAGAAAGGTCCCTCAAAGGTCAAGTAAACATAATCAGAGAAGATGATCAAAATTTTATGATGCCCTCTCTAGAACAAGTCTCAGTTCTGACTAGATCAGGAAAGAAACCTTTTCAGGTTGATCCTAAAGACCTTAATCCTTTAAAGGTACCTATGCCTACAAAGAGTCCTATTGAGAAGAGACCTCCACAAAATTTAGATCCAAAAGGAGGAGAGATCCAAAAAGAAACATCTCCGACCAAAGAGATAGAAACTCAAGAGCAAGCCAGAGAAAAGTTGAGGTACCCTTCATTAACTAAATGTCAAAGAGTTGATGCTACTCAGGGATACAGGAATAGGTTTGATATGACAGTAAAAGAAAAGAGTGTTGATTCTCTTCCATTCAATATTGTTGAAGAAATGAAGAAGACTCCTTCCAAAGCCACTATGTATGAAGCCCTACGGATCCCGGGACAGATAGACCTAGTGCAAGAATCATTGAAATCTATGAAAAACAAAGATAAAGATCCAGTTAAATTGAGCTCTACCCAAGCGAGTCTTACTTCCACCTCAGGAAAGAATAGACCTCCTCCCTTCTATTTGTCTCTCCAAATGGAAGGATGGGTAGTCCATAATTGTATGATCGACTCTGGAGCCACAACTACTGTTATGCCTAAAGCAGTATGCGATATTATGGGGATGGAATATACCAGGAGTACTCCAGGAGTCTTGCAACTTGATGGAACTCCTATAAAAATAGTAGGTGTGATCAAAGATATTCCTATTGTTCTTCATAGACTCCCTCAGCTTACAATTATACAAGAAGTGGTAGTAGTTGATTTGGAACCTTATTTTGGCATGTGCCTGTCTAGAGAATTTACTGCTAAAATAGGAGGATATCTATCTCTTGATTTTTCACACCTCAAAATTCCATTCAAAGGCAGAAGGGTGAAGATATTCAATGAGAAACCCTCCACCTTCCATGTCGAGAAGCTTGGAGAAGAAGAGAAAAGCTCTGCTACTGTGAACATGATGACTGAAGAACTGATAGATTTGAGTCTCATGGAAGAAGCCCTTAATGAGTTGCAAGAAGAAGACCAGTTTTCCCTCTTATATTTCAATGCCATGATCGAGATAGATCTGGGAAGTTACACCATTCAGAAGCCCGAGAAAAGTAAATCTACTTCTTCCCCGCTACCTGATATATCTACTAATCAATTGTGGAAACTTTTCTTTGATGGCGCCAGATGCAAGAATGGAGCAGGAGCAGGCATTGTCCTAATCACTCCAACTGGTGAAGAGAAAGTCTTCTCTTACAGGTTAACCTGGAGTTGCACCAATAATGCAGCAGAATATGAGGCACTCTATTTAGGTCTAAAAAAGGTGGAAAATATGGGCATTAAACAAATACAATTTTTTGGTGATTCTGAGCTAATAGTAAATCAAGTGACAAGGAAATGTGTAAGAAAACAACATTATCTTAAGGCTTACAGGAATAAAGTCTGGGACTTGCTAGAATATTTTGAATCCTTGAACATGAAAGCAATCCCCAGAGAGAAAAATACGCATGCAGATTTGTTGGCTTCAGTAGGAGCAAACTTCTGTCCTATAAGCAACGTTATTCAGAAATAAAAAATAGTCAGATTGATATACAGGCCTTATGTACCTGATAGAGATACCTTCTGGCAGGTTTTTGAGAATGATCAGCATATAGTGGACTTCCTAGTTCATGAGATGAATTGTTCCAATGATAGAGTAAATGAAGACGAAGAAGAGGCAAATGTCATCCAGTTGAAAAATAATCACATCCCTAAGGGTTTGGTCACACTTGAGTCTCTATTTGATAACAATGATAGGTCAACAGGTCATAAGATGAAAGTAGACAAACATAGATATAAGGAAGCTAAAATGGGACCTGATAAAGCCATAAAAGTAGGGGTAAAAACTACAGACAAAGAACTGGATGAAATCAGAGAATTGTGTAAGGAATTTCTAGACACAATTGCTTGGACCTATGGTGATCTAAGGGTGTACTCAAAAGAAACAATCCAACATACAATCGAGCTTCAAGAAGGTGCTAAACCTTTCCGTCAAAAGCAATGACTAGTAAATCCAAAAATAGAGGCGTTGATGAAACAAGAGTTGTTGAAACTACTAGAGGCTAAGATTGTATACCCAATCAAACACTCTACATGGGTCGCTAATTTGGTACCAGTAAGAAAGAAGAATGGAGATATTCGACTATGTGTTGACTTTCACAATCTGAACAAAGCTTCACTCAAGGATCATTACCCTCTCCCACAAATCGATCAGATCTTGCACACAGTGGCTAGAGCTGAAAGGTTTTCTCTGTTAGATGGTTTCTCTAGGTATAATCAGGTATGGGTCAAATATGAAGACCAATTTAAAACAACGTTCACAACCAAATGGGGAACATTTGCTTACCAAAGGATGCCCTTCGGGTTATCAAACGCTGGGGTGACTTTTCAAAGAGCTATGGACGTGGCCTTTGGAGAACTTGTGAACAAGATAATAGTGATATACCTGGATGATATGACTATTTTCTCTCATAGGAAAGAAGATCATATAACTCACCTTAGGAGAGTACTGGAAAAATACCGAGAGTTTGGGATATCCATAAACCCCAAAAAGTCTATTTTTATCGTAGAGGAGGGAATTCTACTTGGCCATGTAGTTTCAAAAATGGGTCTAGCCATAGACCCCAATAGAGTGAAAGCCTTGTTGGAACTTCCCCTCCCCTTAAACAAAAAGGGCTTGCAGTCATTTTTTGGTCAAATCAATTTTGTACGCAAATTCATAGCAGATTTCATGCAAATTGTTAAACCTATGACTGAATTGTTGAAAAAGGATGCCATTTTTAAATGGACTGATGCAAGAAAAGAAGCTTTTCAATAGATCAAGGAGAAAATAGCTCAAGCTCCTATCTTGGTAAATCCAAACTACTCCAAGGATTTTATCTTGTATGCCATAGGTGAACAGGGAAGCTATGTCGCAGTACTCACTCAGAAAGGAGCTGACAATGAAGAAAGGCCTATCACTTTTCTAAGTCAAAATATGCAAGAACATGAGGAAAAGTATAATTTCATTGAAAAATAGATTTATGCTATCATGAAGTCCCTAAAAAAGTTTAGACACTTCTTATCACAGAGCAAAATCATAGTTTATACAATTCACCCTGATGTACGAAGCTTCATCACGCAGGGAGAGCTCGGTGATACAAGAGCCAACTGGGTAACTAAAATACAAGAATATGACATAGAAATACACCCGACCAAACTAGTTAGAGGTAGAGCATTGTGCCAGGAACTTGCAAAACAAGCATCAATGGACTATGTAGCTTGCCAGGCCCAAGAGTCAATACCAGAGGAAGATCAATATTTAGAACAACTTGATTGGGCGAATGAATTAATCAGGTATTTTTAGAATGGAATATGTCCGGCCAACTTGAATGCTTCCCAGAGAAGAAGATACAGGATTCAAGCTCTGAAGTACACTTTATTACCTGAAGGGTTATATAGGAAAAACTTGGATGGAGTATTGCTTCGATGTGTGTCAGAAGAACAGAAGCAAAAAATTTTAAAAGAATTTCATGGAGGTCTATCAGGAGGACATTACTCCGAGAGGACTACCACACTAAAAATCATCAGGACTAGATGCTACTAGCCAACAATTTTTGTAGATGCTTTCAAAATCACAAGAAACTATGAAGAATGTCAGAGATATATAAGAAGGAACAGAAATGCGCCATTACCTCTAAAAAACATTCAGGTTGAAGAACCATTCCAGCAATGGGGCTTGGATTTCATAGGCATCATAGAGCCAAATTCATCGACAGGTCATAAATACATTCTCACAACTACTGATTATTTCACGAAATGGTCTGAAGCAATACCCATGAAAAGAAATGACCAAGAAGTGGTAATCGAATTTGTGGAAAGTCTGATTACAAGGTTTGGCATCCCAGATGCCCTGGTCACAGATAATGGCTCTCACTTTATAGGAGCCAAGATGGTTGACTTCACCAAAAAATATGGGATATACCTGAAGACGTCGTCAAACTATTATCCTCAGGGTAACGGACTAGCTGAATCCACAAATAAGAATCTACTCAGGATTTTGAAAAGAACACTCAAAGATAATAAAAGGAGTTGGCATACCTTGATAAATCAGGCGCTTTGGGCTGATAGGATCATAATAAAAAAATCTATCAACACATCCCCTTATTCTCTGGTCTATGGAAAAGAGGTTGTACTCCCAATACACATAGAAATACCAACCCTAAAATTGTTAGATCTAGCAGGTACAGAGGAAGCAGAACCAATGGAAAATAGGCTGATCCAACTTCTACAGTTGGAAGAACAGAAAGAACAAGCCTATGATCACTATAAAAAACATGCAGTTGCAACGAAGGGATGGTTTGACAAGAAAATGACTCTAAGAAACTTCAAAGTAGGAGATCTGGTCCTGAAATGGAATGAAAAGAGGTCAAAACCAAGAAATCATGACAAGTTTGATACATTCTAGGATGGCCCTTTCAAAATTATTGAAGAAAAACAGCACAATTCCTTCCAGCTCAAAGAAGAACAGGGTCAAATCTTACCCATTCCCATTAATGGCTTTCACCTAAAACTATATTACAAGTAACGAGCTCTTACCTATCCTTGTATATATTTTGTTTTCTATGTATGTAAATGACCTTGTAAATATGTTACTTTTTGTAAGTTTCTCCATTTTTTTGTCATGATGGCATGACTTTTGGGCACAAGAGTGCCTCTCCAAGGCAAATTGTCATGATGGCATGACTTTTGGGCACAAGAGTGCCTCTCCAAGGCAAATTGTCATGATGGCATGACTTTTGGGCACAAGAGTGCCTCTCCAAGGCAAATTGTCATGATGGCATGACTTTTGGGCACAAGAGTGCCTCTCCAAGGTAAATTGTCATGATCACTTTTGGCACAAGCTCCCAAGGAATTATTTTTATGACTTTTGGGTATTAGAGTTGCATATGTTCTAAAAATTCATAATGCCATGTCAGACCTGACATCTTGGGTGGCAGAACGCCATGTCAGGCCTAACATTTTGTATAGTTATGTGCCACATCGGAATAGTCAAAAGTTGATGATAAAAGTAGGTGTCTCAAGAACATAAAAAGTACCACTCTTAAAATGAAATCATACTTGTAGATTGTATCTGAAGATGATGTCGCCTTATTGGCCCAAGTACCATGACAACAACTTTTCATTGGCCAAAATCATTAATGGCAACTCGAGGTAGTTGGTATCCTTAAAATCTGGCACACTAACCGAAGCTCCCACCAACATTTGAAATCCACATTGAGATGCATACTACCAATAGCAATTACTCCATATCACCTGGGTATTTTAATTGTGTATCTTTCGGCATGAGCATACATAGTGTGTTATATTGAGCAACTTTTCACCTTCTCTCCTCTTTTCATATTTTGTTTCCTACTACTTGTATTCTAAAAACCTCCTAGAGAGTTCTACAATTTTTAGGCAACATCCCCACAACAGTATCACGATGGCCACCTCCATAGCTTCAGGCTCTACATCTGCACCTTCTAAGAAGAAGAGGAGTTTGAGTGTCAAAGTAAGCAGCTTCATAGATCCTGATGCCCACATTATAGACATGAAGCTGACATGGAGGAGTCCAAGACAAATTCACAAGGACATAGCGACCAGACTAGCAGCAGATGCTTCTCCTTCAAACCCGAGTAACTTCCCATATTACTCTATGCTCTACTGGTATGTATGCCCCTAGGTCCACCCCTATCCAGAGTTAATTAGAGCAATGGCAAAGTTGTATGATGCAAAAAGTAGGAGTGTAAGAAATTATGAAGGAGAAACACTATTTACAATTGATCCCGACATAGTTAGAGTGGTTTTTTCCCTAGGATATAAGCCCCTAGTCCTACCCATCTTGTTTGATCTAGCTAACTCCATGAAGTTTTATCTGAACACCCCAAACATTAGGGCTTTCCTTCAGTAGAATCTTGAAAATGAGCTCCCCAAAGGTTCCTTTCCCCAATCTCCCATCCCTTTGTCCAGGTTCAAAAACAAACAACTCTTCTCCATGCTGGCCATGATAGCAGGGTTAGAAGATGATTCTCAAGTTCATGGGTGGCAAGTTGCAGTGGCGCAGTGTATTTCAATCTATAAGTTTTATGATAAAACATGCACATGGATCCAAACAAAGTCCCTCTTTTCTTCGACTGGCCATCCTACTTAGCTCAGCAACTACATTTGGGACTGTCAAAATTACATACAGAAGCCCCAGATACTTTCAGGTATTCCTCTTATTTGGTTTGGCTTTTCTTCTTCTTTCAATCAAAAAATTTGAAGTCGATACCTATAACTCAAAAGGATGTGCGAGGAGAGAATTTGTGTGTATGTGAATGGACTCCACTCCTCTCGAGCGAGAGTTCATACTATCAATTCAACAGGGATTTCCTAGGCCCTGCTCTGTAGATTGTGCTAGGGCACACGACAAGGATTCCTAAAGTAGTGGAGGAAACTCTGAGGTGTCCTCATGTAGAAGAAGGTGACTGGTTCACCTTGACCCAAGGGGTAATCATAAGGCTCTATGGCTTCATAGAGAAGCCTTTCCTATTGCCTTACTACGTCACCAAATGACTCTTCACCTTGGAGTACGTAAGGCAATAAGAATTTATAAATTACACATTTGGGACTGGCACTCAAAATACTCACACTTGCCTCATGCCTTTCCAATTTGAAGGGGTGACCATTTCAAAGAAGGGAGATCATCAAAAAATTGCTGAAGTGTTGAGAAGCCTGAAGCTGGTGGAGCTCCCACAGAGGTGGAAATATGATCTTGAGGACATATTCACTAAAAGGCAAGCCACCTTGAACAAGAGTCCCTTCCAAAAATTCCATGCCTCTGATAGGGACATTGAGCAGGATCAAAATAATAGTGAAGATCAACCTCTGGAATGGCACATCGAGAAAATGTAGCCACTAGCTCCATGGCATGATTTCTATGAGCATCTGATGGATTACAACCCAGATTCTCACCCGGCCCATAGAATCACCACCAAGACAACCAATAACATGAAGAAAAGGAGACGACTGGGATGAAGCCAAAATTATGGCTTGGTGGTAGATGCAGTGCCATAATAATACCTTCACAAGGTATGGGATCAAAATAGATATGAGGTTCTATACCAAGTATGATGAGCACCATCAAAATTGGTCTGCTACTCTGTTTGATGAAATCCCACTCGAAATAGGTGGCATTCCCCCAAGAGTGTCAAAAAAGATGCTAAAAAGGAAAAGGGAAAATAAATTATGGTTGAGCAAACCGAAGCTCCCAAAAGAAAACGTAGGGTGTATCTTCCACATTCAAGATCAGACACAGAGTCTGAAGAGGTTGCTCCACTCGAATGTAAGAAACCAACATTGGAGCTAAAGAAAAGAAAAGCGAAACGAGGAAAGGAGGAAAGCCGAAAGAAGAGAAAGATACAGAAATCCTCTTCTAAAAAATCTGGGGAAGAAGAGGATCGAGAAAAAGTGGAAGATAAAGACCAAACAAGGGAAAACTCAGAAAGCATATCTGAACAGGTGCAGGAAGAACAAATTGCTCAAGAAGCACAGGAAGAAGGACATATTTCTCAAGAAACATGAGAGGAAGAACAGGTGGTTGAAGAAGCACCAGAGGAAGAGCAAGTGGCTAAAAAAATAGAGGAGCCTCCCCAAAGAGAGCCTCCAAGTCAGGAGCAGACCCCACCGCTGGTACCTGATGATGTAGATATTTCATGTTTGAAACACCTAGTGGAAGTTTATTCAGATGAATCACAAGAAACTGAAGGCTCCAATTCACAAAAGGAGCGGGGAAAATCTCCAATTAACCTTGATACTCCCTCCTCTTCCCCTCATCCCCATACAATTTCTCCCTCCTGATCAAGAGATAAAGAGGTTTCAAGACCATCATCACCTCATAATTCCCCATAGGTTTCTCCTCATCGCACCCCAACCGGATCTCCCTCTCAATAGATAAGCCTAGAATCCTCCCTACCACACACTCCTTTTCCCCTTTCCACCAGTCTATTGAGCCTTCAGTCCCTACAAAGCACCTCCTCTTCCAGTAAATCTACTATCACCAAAATTCAAGAAATGAAGAAAGCCATGATAAATGCCGCAACGTGGCTAAAATCATGAAGTTCTCCAAGTGCTACTGATATGGCCCGAGTGTGAGAAGGGACAGTATTGGACCCAATCAACATGCAGAGGTCTACCATGAAGATGACTCCTCTAGTACAGAAGCCAGAGAAACAAATGACTCTGGATGATTATCAAACTGAAATAATTATAGAGGATATGACCCAGCTGCCAATGGAGGATGAGTGGAACAAGGCCCAGGCTAGCATGGGGATGATTTATCTGAATGTAGAGCATTACAAGGAAAAATTCCTCAGGGTAGAACAAGCCAGACAATGGTTAGAGGAGGCCTTCAATCAACAGAAAATCACTGAGAAGGCCCTCAAGAATGATGCCAAGAAATGGGAGCAAAAGTTCAATGAGGTCGCTCCTTTCCAAGAAAAGGTAGCTAAGGTAGAGGAACAAGTACAAGCACTACTGCAACAAATAGAAGACCTGAATCAACAGTTATTGGCAACTTCTGAGAAGACTCAAGGCTTCTCCAAAGAAAAGGTGATAACAGTTCGAAAAGAAAAGCTGGCGATAGTTAGCAAGCTAGTCCTCAAAGTTAGACCTACTCTAGCCTACCTCTCCAAGGTAAATAATATGCTAAGTCAGGTGGAAAAAGAATTAGAAGCTTCAATCAAGCTCCTGATGCCAAGAGTATCTACGGCTAATAAAATCTAGGTCCTGGAAAATAGTACACAAGCAATAGTTGGCTACAGAGCCCAAGATGAAAATTGGTCTCAAGCTAAATCAGTCACCAAGAACTTTTTCAAGAGGTATAAATTGGTGATAGTAGCTGTGAGGATAATGCAAGAGTTGAAGGCAGAGGTAAAGTCAATTTCAAAGCATGTTAGTATGGCCGAGGACTGTGGTATGCCTAGATTTTGGGATTCTCATTCCAATCTCAGAATAGAAGATCAGGTAAAAGATAATTGGCTGAATTTCTATGAAGATACATCAAAAATTAATAGCTGGGAAGAGTCGATGCATGAAGATCACATTTTTGGCATGGCTCAAAATATCACTCAAATGAATTCCAGTCTGAATGAGTTGTACCTGAAGTCAAAAAATCTATCTTATGATAAGGTAGAAGAACTGGAGTACTTATATGCTACTTTCAAAGAAAAGGTGGATACTGATGAAGAGACCTAGAAAAAGGCCTATGCTGCATCTAATGAGGTTGTTCAGTCCAGGGATAAATAGGCTAAGAAAGTCACATCAAGCAATACGACATCTTCAGGGCAAGGAGAAACAAAAAATTCTGAGGAAGAGCCCCTAGGGGAATAATCACTCCCAAGCTTGAATTTTATTTTTTGTTTGCACTTGGTATCATTCCCTTTATTTCCCCTCATTTTCTTTTATATTTTTTAATTCTCTTTTTTTGACTTCATTTCCCAATGGATAAAGGCTCTAAGTTCTAACATTCAGTTAACAGAATTACCCTAGGAGGTGCCAAGAATGTTGGTCAAAATGACAACACCCAGGGAAATAAAGGTACTCTCCTCAAATTTTTCTAAGGAAGAGGAGTCACGATAGCATGACATTTTGGAGAGCCAAGCAAGAAAAGAAGAACAGTCATGATAGCACAATTTTGGAGAGCTAGCAGCCAGCAAAGAAGAAGAGTCATGATAGCGTGACATTTTGGAGAGCTAGCAACCAAAAAAGAAGAAGAGTCATGATAGCGCGACATTTTGGAGAGCTAGCAACTAGCAAAGAAGAAGAGTCATGATAGCATGATATTTTGGAGAGCCAACAACCAAAGAAGAAGAGTCATGATAGCATGACATTTTGGAGAGCCAACAACTAGCAAAGAAGAAGAGTCATGATAGCGCGACATTTTGGAGAGCCAGCAACCAACAAAGAAGAAGAGTCATGATGGCACGACATTTTGGAGAGCCAAGCGTGAGCCAAGGAGAAAAGTCATGATAGCGCGACATTTTGAAGAACAAGCAAACCATGATCTCTAAAAGGAAGTGGAGAAGATCTCTGTAACAAGAATATCATAACCTTTTTGGTTAAGAGACGTCATGGCTAAAATAATATCTCTGTAACAAGAAAGATCTTGATCTTTAACCACTCCTTTGCTAGAATAAGCCTGTGGGCAGTCTGTTGTAACAACTTTCAGTTTTCTGTTATGTAAAACTCTATATATAGGATGAGCGACCTAATTTCAAGGTCGGCTCTTAGGTGTTTACAAGGCTATGTATTCAGACTTCTGAAATATTAATAGAGATCATTCACCCTGGTTCTGAGCTCATTTGGTGTGCAAGTATGTATGTGATTGTCTATTGCTAAGTTTAAATCTATGTTGAATGTATCATACATTAATTCTTAAGCTGAATTTTTGTATTAAATGTTCTATTAGATCTGCAATTTACTTCACGGATAAACTGCTTAGAAGTTAAATATACGCTGAACGATCTTAGCTTCTATGTGTTGGGTCTTATTATGCTTTTCTGCAAAAGGTTGAATTAGCACTATGTTGTTGCTTAATCTGTACCATATTATTCTCATAGCATTGGCTATATTTCCCTCTCTTTAAGCATTCCTTTCTCTCTCCCCTTTTCCTATAAAAAGCAAGGAACCAACCTTCTCTGGAGACTGAACCAGGCAAACCTAGTTTAGGCCTGGTCGTTCAATGTTGATGAAGTCTTGGATGCAAATTATAACCTAAGGCAGATTTCTTTCCAATATATCCCTCGATAATCATACCAACTTTATCTATGTAGGAGTTGATTCCTCACTCCCACCTATAGTACCTCCACCACCACAATCTATCTTTTGTGGTACACTTGATCACCTAGCTAATCCTTATTTCACCTTACACTACCTTCAATTTTCCATTAGTACGCATTTGGGTTAGACCACTATGAAAAAGGATTACGTACACCCATTAACCCTTATGTACAACTACCTACTAATAAATCTAGGTTAGGTTATCGCCCAACCACCGTTCACACATTAGAGGATGAGCTCCAAGACCTCTTCCTACATCCTTCCCCTCTTCCAACACACACCTTGGAAAAATACATTAACATGGACATCCTAGAGGACAACCCATCACCTCACTCTACCATTATAGTTCCATGTGATTTCTTCCATGAAACCCCCCCTTCCGAAACCACATAATCATGTTGTGTCAATGAATTGATAAGCCAATTTATGGACCTATCCTTAAATGCTCATCACTCGAAGCATGACATGACATCTCCACTACCATCACCAACATATTTATCTATGTTATCACCTATACATCGACAAATCCACCAATATAATACTTGATCACGTTCTCCATCAATTATCTTATGCCCTCCATTGAGCCTCTTAGGATGCTCATAGATTATTGAGTCATCATAATCAGACTCTTCACCACCCACATCCTCACAGTGTCAATTAATATGGTCAAAGTGGATCTCTTCTCCTCATTTTGATACACACACTAGCCAACCTATGATGACACACTAAAACCTAATTTCATTGATCTCATGCATGTATCACCCATACAGGTACCCTGATATTTCCTACTTTAACCTCATGTATTACGTGTTGTAAACACTCCATCCTCTAAACCACCTTACATACCATAGGTACACCACATAGACATCTATTTAGATGACGAGTATGATAATCTTGAGGCTATCAATGACCTCCACCTCATTCTAGTTCTAGAATAACTATGTGATGGTTCTCACATGATCATAGAAGAAACCATTGATGTAGGTATCAGTAACGACCCCAAAAATCCCCACATCATTAAACTAGACATAATCCTTTCATCTAAAGAGTGCATTTTATTTACTACTTTCCTTAGAAAGTATATCAGAGTCTTCACATGGTCCTACTATGATATGCTAGGCCTCGACAAAAGCTATGGCACATGCACCCAATAGTTGCATTACTCGTCAAAACCAAGCTACAAAATCTCCTTGACATAGATTTTATAGTACCCATATATTACCCCGAATGGATCTCCATCATGGTTCTAGTACTAAAACCATCCAATGAAGTTCGTGTTTGCACTAAATTTCATGATTTGAACAAAGCTTACCCCAAATACAACTTCCCACTACCTAAAATTGACTCACTCATTGATTCTATCATAGGCAATGGGATGATCTCACTCATGTATGGATTCTTTGGTTACAACCAAATCAAAATCAACCCCATTGATCAACACAATACAGTATTCACAACCCCCTAGAGGACCTTTTGCTATAAGGTCATGCCTTTTGGCATTAAAAATGTTGGGGCAACCTACCAGCATGCCATGACTTATATATTTCATGATTACATGCACAAAATCCTGGAATATTATGTAGATGACCTCATCTCAAAGTCTACGAAATGCTCACAACACCTAGATGATATTTACCAGATCTTTGACCATTTATTAGAACATAATATCTGCCTTAACCCAAAGAAGTGTGTCTTTGGAGTTACCTTAGGTAAAATATTAGGATTCATTATCACCCAATGTGGCATTGAGGTAGACCCTAAAAAAGTAAAAGCCATCATCGAGATGCCCCCACCTACTACCGTAAAACAACTACATAGCTTCTAGGGCAAGATAACCTCCATTCGTTGCTTCATTGCACAACTATAAAAAAAGTGCAAACCATTCAACCATCTCTTACAAAAGAGAGTCAATTTTAAGTGTGATGATAACTACCGATAGGCCTTTGACTCTATTAAAAATTATCTCACTTCCCCACCAGTTATGTCTCCTATGCACCCATAACTATCACTAATTTTATACATCTCAACCACATATTTTGCACTAGGTACATTACTAGCTCAAAAGAACATGCTCAAAAAAGATCAAGCCATTTATTACATAATTCATATGCTAGTTAGCTATAAAATTACATATGGGTACATGGAGAATCTATGCCTAGATGTAGTCTTTACCACCCAAAAACTTTTCCATTATATGTTAAATCACACAATCTTTGTCATTGCCTGAGACAATCCCCTTAGGTACATGATGAACAAAAGCTATCACAATTCCTGAACAAAAAAATGGATTATGTTGCTAACTGAACTCGACCTATATTTCATTTTCCAAAAATCCATTAAAGGAGAGGTCATCCTAGACCAAATTGCATAAGCTCCCTTGCTTAATGATCAACCTCTCCTCATTCATCTTACTAATGATTCCATCTTCAACATAACAAAAGATGAAGAATATTTTAATCCAAAGACATCAGCTAACCTAACCCTATACTTTGATGGCTCTCAATGCACTCATACTGGGGGTGCAAGCATTGTTTTCTTCACACCTAAAGGGGACCACTCCCCTTATCATTTAAATTGGAATTCCTTTATATAAACAACAATGCATAATATGAAGCCTTGATTCTAGTATTAAAATAGGCCCAAACCTGTTAGTGTAATATTCCATTACTTGGGATATTTACCATTTACTCCACTAGGTAAAAGAGTATTTACATTTATCTTTTACTATCTAGATATTTATTCTTCTATCCTAGGTTAATCTCTAAATATCCTAGGTTAGTGGTTTGGTTAGACTTCTCTACCTAGGTTAGTGGTTAGCATCACGCAACTCCCTACTCTATTGTTAGAGGGTAGTTAGCGCTATTTCCTAATGTTGTTAGTTAGTCTATATATTTAATCATAGACTTTCTATTGTAATTGTTAATGATTAATTGATTGTTATTTTTGCTCACTCTCTTGCTAACATTGGTATCATCGCAGCCGGGTGGCCTAATACGAGCTCCGCTCGTTCCACCCGACCTGGACCTGGCATGATCTTCGAGGGCCTTACTGGCCCTCAGGACATGCATGGATCCCTCGGGAGGCCCATAGGCCCACGTCATCGGGCGGCCATGGGAGAAGGCCCGCAGGCCCAAAAGCTCCCGCCACAAGGCGGCCTTAGGAGAGGGCCCGTAGGCCCACGTCACTAGCGGCCACGGGAGAAGGCCCGTAGGTCCGACAGATCTGACAACATTCTGTTGTCCGACCTATCAGGCCTGACAGCCCGATAGAGGGCAGGCGGCACTGATCCGGCGACCAAGATCTGCGAGGGTAGGAGCGCCCTCCGATCTCCGGCGATCGGCGGCACAGATCCGGTGACCGAGATCTGAGAGGGTAGGAGCACCCTCCGATCTTTGGTGATCGGATCGGAGACCCTAAACCTGTGGACAAACTCCTGGGCACAAATCCCGAGGACAATTGCAGGTGATAGACTCTGGAAAAGACATAGCTGGGACCCATGCACGCTTGGGCACAGATCCCGAGGCATTGACTCAGACCACTCATCTGGCGACACATGGCGGCCAGACATGACCTCGGGCATAGATCTCGAGGTGCTGACATGGCACTGCCACTGGACTCGACCTGGACCGGACTGGACACATGGTGGACAGCCACTGGACGACATACCAAACTGGACACGTGGCGGATAGCCACTCGATGACGGACTGGACACGTGGTGGACAACCACATGTGCCACCTGACACGTGGACCCCTCCGACCATGCCACATGGGCGGCAGCAAAAGGGGTCCGACAGACCCTGATTTCCCATAGGCAATCAAAGAGCACTATGTGCTCTGTTGCTTTTAAGCAACATAAAATCGCCCGCATGGGCGATGTGGGATAAATCCCACTGATTTCCCCGTCGCTCAACGAGGAAGCCTTCAAGGAGAAGGCACGCCACCTCTCTTCCCGTCGGGCTAGCTAGCCCGACCGACGGAGGGGCTAGCGCTAAGGCGCTGCCCGATGGGAGGTCGGGAGTTCGACTCCCGTCGGGCCCAAAAAGTCTATTTTTTGCTATAAAAAAAAACGGGTGGTGGACTGGACCGAGTAAAAGGTATAAATTTTTTTTATTTTTTTTTGTAAATTTTTAATTATTTTTTAATCATTTTATTTAATAATTTAATATCTTTTGTCTAAAATCAATTTTTTTTTCATAAATTACATTGATTTTTTACAAAATTAAATTTTATTATTGATTAAATAATGATTAGATTTATTAAAATTTTGCATTAAAATAGAGAATTAAGGATCTATTTTTGCAATCAAATCAAAAGGAGCTTTTGTTTTCTCCAAGAGGGGATATAAGACATAGAAGAGCACTTATTTTTCTTGCAAATTAGAAAGCCATAAAAACTCTTCTCAACCTTGTTACTTTTGCAAAATCCAAGAGGGACAACATAAAAGAAATTTGATTCTTTCTTGCAAAATTAGAAAACAAGGAGACACAATTTTTGTAAAAATCAAAGTTCAAAGAGTGCATTTGTTTTCTCCAAGGGGGGATATAAGACATAAAATTGCACATCTATTTTTTTTTTTTGCAAATTTGAGAAGAAATTGTAACCTTGGTCCATAAAAACTAGGTCGTGTGTCGACTAGTTCTAGAAGCCTTCCAAATGCGGGTCGTGTGTCGACTTGTCTTGGAAGGAGTGCTAAAAATTGTTAATTTTGCAAAATTCAGGGGAGAAGACAACATTGTACTTCTTTTGCAAAATTGGAAAACAAAGTAGGAGACATAAAAATATCATTTTTTTGCACAACACAAAACACACATTTTGTTGCAAAAATTAAAAGGTGCATTTTCGATTTTACTCGACACCTTTATTGGCAAATTAGGTGCATTTTCAATTGCATCCGACACCTAGGTGATAAGATGTTTGTGGGCATTCTTGTTTGATTATTGCATTATTTCTTTTGCAATTATAAGTCATAGAATCAAGAACACACTAAACCCCAAAATTTCACAAATTTGTGTAAATCCTTGCACAGATTTAAAGCCAAAATTACTTGATATTCTCTCCTAAATCAACAAAACCCCTAATTCACTCTTATTTGTTTGGCTTAATTTCCTCCAACTTCTCATCCTTCTTGAAGGGTGTTAAGGCAGGTGCCATTAAATATCTGTTTGAGTGAATTATATTTTGGTACTCTTTTAGGGTAATCAAAAGAAAGAACAAGTTTTTGAAAATAAGGAACCTTAAAAGTTGCAATCCTTTGCACTAAGGGGGGATAATTCCTTTCTTCCTTCAAACATAGATTTTGATAAGAGGGAAATAAAACTTGTAAAAGGCAATCAGAAAAGTCCAAGTCATCAACATTAAACCTTTTCTTTTAGACTTCATAATAGCAATCATGCTTGAAGTACTTGCAATAAGAAAGGACAAATTGGTGAACTTTTTTGATCAAATTGCCTAGAAAACATAGTTTTGCACAACTTGTAAAAATGAAAACCATGACACCATTCAGTGTTGGTTTCAAAACAAGCAAAACTACAATGGCAAAGGCACAACACAGAAGCCATATTTCTTGTGAAGTGTCTCATTCTGATTTTGTTTCTGGTTCAAAGATAGCACAAGGAGTGCTCATTGCTAAAACAGTTTTGTAGAGGGAGAACACATGTGTCCCTTGGGCAAAAACACCATATTCTCTTTCTCCTCTTTTAGGCTTCATAAATAGCATAAGTTTTTTGTTTGAAGACCTTGCAATAAGGGGTGCTTGTACCTCTTTTAGGCTTCATAAATAGCAAATTCTAGGTGTTTGAAGTACTTGTAACAAGAGGAGTGACTTTTTGTGATGTAAAATTGTCTAGGAGGCAATATTTGTAAAATCCTTCACAACACTCTTGAGTTGCATACTTTTTGCAATTGAGGGGGGATATCCATTTCTTTTCTTCACTAATTTTTGTAAATAGGGAAGATGACTTATAAGGGTGCATTTTTGGCTTTGACCGACACCTTAGTCACACTTCCTTCAAAAATTAATTACACTATGTTTTGCAACGAGAAGGGGGGAACTTATAAGGGTGCATTTTCGGCAGTGACCGACACCTTAGCTACCTTATCTTTTGCAAATTCATATTGTAAATGAATGAACCTTGTATAAAGTGATCTATTCTACTACACCTAGCGATTGCAGCGACTGGTTACCCATGCAATTCGGTTGGATGATGTGATTACCATAAGGACATTCGTTGGCATGAAGACATAGTGAGGAATGACCCACTTTTTTCTTAGGAGCAGCCAGAGCACTGTGATAGAGCAAAGAACCAGGAGATCAACATCTTCTCCACTGTATTGGGACAGCTATATACTTTACCCAAATATTGTTGTATAGAGGGATATGTATGTATTACCCAAATAATGTAATAAGGGGGGATGTTAGTGTAATATTCCATTACTTGGGATATTTACCATTTACTCCACTAGGTAAAAGAGTATTTACATTTATCTTTTACTATCTAGATATTTATTCTTCTATCCTAGGTTAATCTCTAAATATCCTAGGTTAGTGGTTTGGTTAGACTTCTCTACCTAGGTTAGTGGTTAGCATCACACAACTCCCTACTCTATTGTTAGAGGGTAGTTAGCGCTATTTCCTAATGTTGTTAGTTAGTCTATATATTTAATCATAGACTTTCTATTGTAATTGTTAATGATTAATTGATTGTTATTTTTGCTCACTCTCTTGCTAACAAAACCATGCATATCAAGTACCTCCACATCATAGGTGATTCCCTCTTGATAGTGAACCAAGTGAAAGAGATCTAGCAATGTCGTTGTCTAGTTCTCCAACAATACAAACATATTGCACAATAACTTCTTACACAATTCGAGTGGTACGATCTCGAAGCTGCTCCATGATCATCAAACCATTTTTCTGATACAATGGCCTCCTTAGGATCATTAATCCCATAAAACCCATCATCAGACACTACATCTGTATCCATTCACACACTCACCCAATCTACCATATCGCCTACATCTCCTATAGATGATGGTGGCATTCATGTGGTCGATACCGAACCACATGACCCTTGGTTTGCATAGATAAAATATTATATCAAGTTAGGATTCCTACCATGCAACCTACCACATGCTCATCATCGAGCATTCAAACAAAGAGTGATTCACTATACATTGCTGGGGGACATCCTCTATCACCACAACTATGATGGCATCCTCTTACGCTACCTAGAACCCAATGAATCTCAATGGGTTGTACAAGAAACCCATGATGGTACTTGCGATGGCCACTTCAATGGCATGGCAATCACAAAATGCATCCTTCACATGGGATATTACTAGCCAAATATGGAGCATGATTGTTGTGAATACGTGAGGTGCTGTGTCAAGTGCCAACAACATGCAAACCTCACACACCTTCCATCTCAAGCGCTCCAACCTATCCAGTCCATGTGGCATTTTTCACAATGGGACCTCGACCTTATTGGACAAATCACACCTGCTTCATCAAGCAATCACAAATTCATCATTATAGCCATAGAATATTTTACAAAGTGGGTCGAAGCCATCCCACTTGTCCAAACCATAGGAGCCAAGATCATGGTATTTATCACAGACCATATCATTTGTCACTTTGGAATTCCTTCCCAAATTATCTCTGATAATGGGAAATCCTTCAAGAACAAAACTATCCATACCCTCTACACCAAATTTAACATCCATCATAGCTTCTCTACCCCATACTACCCACAAGGTAATGGCCAAGCAGAAGCTACAAACAAAACAATCTGTTCCATACTTCACAAAATAGTAGCAGAATCTCATCATGACTAGCATAACCAAATACCCTTAGCTTTGTGGGCTTACCGTACGAGCATACGTACTCCCACTAGGGTAACCCCTTTCTCACTGGTCTATGGCACCGAAGCCATCATGCCCCTTGAACTCGAGATACCTTCCTTACGGGTATCTATGAAGGAATTTATTGATGATGACACCGCTCATCAAGCCCACCTCGATCAACTAACACTCCTTGATGAGCGTCGTATCCATGCCATCAAGCACACACATGTCTACCAAGATCACCTTTATTATGCCTACAATAGTAAGGTGCATCAATGCAAATTCCAAATTGGTGATCTAGTTCTCAAAGAGAACCAACAAATCACAAGTCAACCTCACCAACAATGAGACAAGTTTACCCCAAACTAGTTGGGCCCCTTCATAATCACACATAAATTTAGTTTAGGTGCCTACCACTTGGCTAATCTTGAAGGTCTCACTAAACCTGAACCTATTAATATCCTTCACCTTCATACATTCAATGCCTAGCCCACATAGGCATTCACCATCACAAATAGTACACATTGCTATTCACAAACACATCACCCACTATGCACATCATGATACATGCATACCTTTTATTTTATAACTACATTATACATGTACTTTTGCTTTTTATGTCATTTATATGTTGTTGGTATCTATTTATTTTTGTAGGATTCACATCATCTACCACTATACCATCAACAGAGATACATGATCATACACACTTGCTACCAACATCCCAACATCCCATCATGCAGGACCATCCAACACCACCCCTAGTATCGATTACACCGGCTGATCTGGCTAGACCACCCGCTACTCTTCAGACTAGACAATCTTCACCTTCCTCCCATTCAGACCATCACACTCCACCCTGACACCTTTCACCTCACCTTAGAGGGTCATCCTACTCACCTCATTCAAGAGACAGTCAGGTCTCCCTATCCTCCTTTGATGAAAAGGAGGAAAGCTCCCATATTCACACCCAAGGGTCTCCTCCACCTCCACCTGAGGATGCAAGGAACCCCTACTCACCATCCTCTTCCCCTCACCATCCTTTAGGAACCTACCACCCTCCCAATCGAGGATACACACCTCATCCTACACGTCCCTCATGCCTACCTCCCCCACTTTTGAGTGGGATGTCTCCATATGCTCAAGCCCTTCAGTCACATGCTTCCCAAGCCACTTCTATGTGCATACCTCCATCCCACACACATCATTATCCATAGCCATCTCCTATGCCACCCATCCTCTAGATGCCACCTTCACCACTTTGTGGCCTACCATTCCAACCAACCTCACAATCTATGAATTTATTCCACTCACCCCCATTATCACCTCATGCAAACTTTGCTTCACACCCTACTTCACCCCTTATCCAGTGGAGTCTCACTCTCCACCTTCTCCAATCCCATCACCTCCACATCTCGATATCCAACACATCTTAGCTTGACTCGAGGCTCTCGAGCTACATTTGAGCCATTGTCATTGCCTCACATCTACTCGCCAGTCCACCATACCCCATACATCTTCACCTCCACCCAAGTCCATTCCTCATCCTAGGGTTCACCCCATATTCGAATCTTGACCCACTCCTCCACCATTCGACCTCACTCCATCCACTTCCCACACACCTCCCATGGATCCCTACATCTACCCCATACCTATCCCATCTACACCATTATCCAAAATGTTTCACCATCTCCTTCACCAAGGCCTCCTGGTATTACCTAAAATCAGGCCTATTGACCCATCACATCCCAAACCATGAAATTACCATGAACATCAGTTCTATATATACCATCAACCAGGTCATGACATTGATGCCTACCATACATTTGAAACCTTGGTAGACAACATGTTGATTGGTGATCACGTCCCATCATCTGAGCATTCTCATTCATCCACCCAACTTTAGAGTCCCAACATGTGAATCTTTGATAGTGCCATCCCGCTACATTCACCATATGTCCAACTACACAAACCATCAAAGCCCAAGCAGCATCGTCACTTCACCTCCTCACTCATGACCTGACCCACGTCACTTCACCCATCAGTAGTTTCTCTTCATCTTCCTTCTTACCTCTTCCTCTACTTCTTTTCTTACTTCTTCACGTAGTTGTATGGTCACGCTTCGAGCGGCTACATACCTACATTGATCTACTTTCTTTCTTCTATCTTCCTTGGTCTTTGGTAATCCCCTCATCTTGTTGGTTACCAATGCTTATTTCTTCTCATTTCTTCCATCTGTAAATCCCACCTTCACATCCTTCCTCTTTTTGTGATTACCACATACATTTACCTATTACACACACACCCCACATGCTGGGGCAACCATTATCACATCATCTCACTTTTGTCATGATGATACACCATACTCATCTGTAGATAAGTTTTCCAAACTTCTCCCTCTACACTTCATGAGCTTCCTCTTGTAGATATTGCATTCCCCACTTGCATCATTTACATTACACCCATTGCATATATCCATATATTTTTCATTATAATTTCATTTCAAGTTTGTATATTCTTCCCCCAAAAATGTGCCTTCAACAAGAGTAACATATGCACTTGTTAGCATCACCACCTGGATGTCCATTCCCCATTTTTAGGATTAGGGTATACATAGGTGTCGTGTTAAGCTTTGACCACTCACTAGTTCAATCAATCAAATGTCACCTCTAGCTGATAGGTTTTACACACTCCTTATAGTTCTTTAAGCTGGTTCAACTTCTCTCATGGACCATTCACACAGGTTACACATTAAACAAGTTTTGAGTCTAGGGAAGATAACACCTTGCATAGATATCACCATCTAGAAAATAGTTTCCCCTACTCATCCTATCACTTGCATGGTCAACATACGACCTAGGGATAAACAAAGGGATAAGCATAAGCAAAAATAAAAAAAATAGGTAGAAAACAAAAGCCAACGCCCATACAAAAAAAAAAGAATAGAAAGAAAAAGAGCACCACAAAACATACACAAACAATAAACGAGGGGCAGAAAACAAAAGGAAAAGCCTCTAGATATCACCATTGTTATGCTTCATCGCCTTTGGTCCTTAGGTTCAACATAACATCATGGGATGATTTCCATCGCTAGCAATAGGCTCCAAGAGCCTGCCTACCAATGGAATAGTCTTACAAGTGGTGATATATCTATCACATTAGTGACCTTCTTTTGTATAGATCATTGTTCACTTATGGATGAGCTAGCTAGTTCGGCCATGTCTACAATGGGTTAATCCTACCTCCCTCAAAATGGATAAATGAACCTCACTCATTTACACACATAGGTCCATGATAGACTTTGAACCAGTCAGATTAGTTATGAGTTGTCACAAATACTTGCACAATTTTGGGTCTGAGATTTGATTACCAAAACTATGTTGGTCAAAGTCATTACATATACCTTATACCATCCTACATCCCTAAGATTATGGAATGGATCACATTCACATAGGTACATGCAATGATACAAGTGCTTCCTTTGCGCATTTCAGTCCTCTCATACATGCATCTATGCATCTATGTTACATAGAGTCATCAAACATCACATCAATACATTTATCTTACATGCATTCTCTCACATTGCATCATCGCATCTATGTTACATACATTTACTACAAATTTCATTCACATCATATTGCATTGCATTTAACATACAATCCTTCACATCATTCTACAATATATCTACACTACAATATGATCATACATCTACACCCTACCACATATGTATATCCATGCATTGTACATTTACTCACACATTACACTATGCTATCTATGCAAACACAATTCAAACACATTCAAATCAACATCATAACACATGTATATATAATAGCCAAAACAAAAGGTATATATATGTAGTCCATAAAAAATACCCATAGGCTACAACCTAGGACCATGCCCACCATACATAATCTAAAACTTCCCATAGGCTACAATGGTAATCAACCTAACTACCACTAGGAGCCTCTCCACTCCCCTCATGGCTCGCCCTCCTTGATGCTATCCCATGTGCCACTATAGCTCTACTAGACTCTACCCTCTCTCCTGATATCTGAGCCCCTATAGGAGACAACACCACTCTCAAACTAGCAGCCACATCTCTACCCGGTGCCACATCTCATGTCACTTCCCTCATGCCTCTTCGACCCACCAAAGCTGCACTATGATGACTCCATTGAGACTATGTCCATACACATGACTATGTCCTAAACTATGACACCACCTGGTCATAATCAAGGAGTGGGATCCCATGCATCACTAGAGAATACTCACAAGCTACCCACCTTGCTACCTCCATAGCCAGTAGCCCTCTCCCAAACTCACTACCCCTTTATAGCTGCTCTAACTCTACTCTCAGAGCAACCACATCAATTGGAACCTCCCCTACTACCTAGGCTCCCTCAACCTCCTCTCATGCCTACTACTACCTCACCATATCTACTCATAGCTCCACAATATCTGCATCCCAAGCTACCACTATAGATCAATCCCTCTATGCCTCTACCCTCAGCTGCTCCATCTCCTCTACCATCTTAGCACATCTATCATCAAAGGCCTTCTAAGAAATCTCACTAGTAGTCTCCAAGGCTATCAACCTCTCCTCTAAATCTATCATCCCCCTCTCACCCTCATGGAGCTCTCCCTCTAACTATCATACCCGATCCTACAATAATAACACCTCCTCCTCTACCTCCTACATCTCCTACTACTCAATGGGAATCTCCTCCATCCCATCAAAGAAACCCATCTCCATGGTGTCATCAAAGCCACCCATAGCCATACCCCCACCTACCTCCTCCATGGTCGCTCTCTCCTCCATAGGCTGTGCTCCACCACTCGTAGGAACCTCCTCCACTCTCTCTACAAAAGAACTCGAGGCACCACCCAATCATCACCTAGATCATCATAGAGGTAACTCTATCTCACTACTAGATCTATCCTATGACCTGGCCCAAGTACCTCTCACTACCCTCCCCCCTACTATAGGTACCCCACCACCAAGTGGTACCCATCGATCAACTACACCAACACCTAGCTCCCAGCTCTACATCACCCACCAGGCATCAAACTCTAGTGTCATCCCTACATTACCCACATCTAGGATCATCATCGGTGGGTCCCTCTCACTAACCCATGGTAAGACTATAGGTGGCTACCCCCTATCACCCCACCATCGATAGTATACAATAGGCACCTCTAGAATATCCTATCATAACCCAAACTACTGCATGACTCAACTAAACTAAAATAACTTAGCCTACCGAGTATATCATCCAACCAACCACCTCCCCTGATGAATGGCACCCAACTACTCATCATCATTCTCCCATATCACCCCACCCATCCAAGGCCTCCACATAATCACATCTGGTACCAACTTCCCAAAATTCACCCTCCAAAATAGAGGATCACCCTCATGTGGCCTCTTAACACCCTTCTCCTCATAAGTCCTCCATATCAAAGCATAGGGAAAATGTGTCTGTCCCTCAACATGAGCATTATAAGGCAACAATGATGGCCTCTCAATGGATATATGCTCCCATGCCCATACCTATAACAAAGGAGTCCAACTCAACCCCTTCCACCCAGCACACACCATATCATGCAACTCCCTATACACATGGGCCAACAATGTAGGTGCCCATGCAAACACAACATTGCACTCCACCATATCACTCACCACATCCAACATATTCTAGGTAAACAATACCCCAAAAGTGTCAGGCAAAGCATAAGTAGAGATCATCATCATCACCACACACTGGCGCTTAGATAGCATCTTATTATTCCACAATAGCTCATAATCCATCTTCTTTATATCCACTTCTTCCCACTTATCTCCAAAGAATCACTCCATCATAACTTCCTTACTATCATCTGGTGTTGCCCTCACTAGCACACCCTCGATAGGTAATTTGTATATCCTATAAACATCCTCCAGGGTGATAGTCATCTCACCCATTAGAAAATGGAAAGTGTTACGATCTGCATCCCATCACTCACACAAAGTAGATATATATGCCCTATTGGCATGAATGCTCTTGCATTCCCATATCCCTCTAAACCACACTGCATCCAACCACACCTCATCCACCATATTCCTCATCAACTCATCAAGCTTACCCTTCATCGTACGAACACGATGACGTGGCTCGATATTCTTCACCTATTCATACACAAACAACAACAACAAAATTCACATTAGTTCAATACACAATCCTCCAATTAAATAAAATTCAATTTTCTTAAATACATTTCACACACAAATTAATTTATTTTAATTTGTCATGCAATTTGAGACATAAAACATGCACAATCCACATATCACAACAAATAAAAAAAACAATCACATATTTGGATACCCATTTTACCATTTCATGGTAAAAGTTCAAACAAATGTGAAAAATAGTACATATTTGACTCCCAATAGTCAAATTTAAAATTATCCACATACTCACTATGGCACAAAATTCAAAATCACATCAATCCACCAGACATACAAAAACAAAATACATTTTTGAACACCCATTTGCCCACTTCACGATGAAAGTGTCGACAAGTTTCAAAAATAGTATACAAATATGCACAAAGTTCGAGGTTAAAGTCACCACAACCCCACCAAAATAGTGCACATGCCAAATCACACAACATCAAAAACACAGTCACATTTTTGAACACCCATTTGGCCACTTCATAGTGAAAGTTCAAACAGAAATAAAAAATAGTACATATCGGGCTCCCAACAGCCAATTTTAAATTCAACCCTATCTACATCATGGCACGTAAATCAAACATACACCAAATGCAATCACACACCAAAACAACATACATTTTTGGATACCCATTTCACCCTTCTACGATGAAAGTGTCAACGGTTTCCAAAAATAGTATACCCATAGTGGAAAACTTAACAGTCAAAGTTTTCTAATTTACATCCTAACGACTCACATTCAGATAACATGCCAAATGAGGATAAAACAAAAACACAGTCACACAATCAAATACCCATTTCCTACTTTTACAAATGAAATTCAACCACATTTCAAAAATAGTGCACCATCGCTCCAAAAAAGGAAAGTCAAACTACAAGACTACCCTACCCATCACCCAATCAAACTACAACAAAAAATGGTCAAACCTAAAAATGATCACACTTTTGGGTACCCATTAAGCCTGTTTAACACTTTGTGTTCCAATTTTAATTAAAATTTACCTAAATTTTAAAAATAACATGAAAACCTCCCCCCTATTTCATGCTTTTTGAGAAATAAAATTGCAAAATAAATAGAATAAAGAGCACTTACCGATGGGTCTCCATGTTGAGCTCCAGTGCCAGTGCATCCTCTCACCATCCTGCTACTCAAACCGGTCAACTACAAGCGCTCCACATTGCCAACCGTCACTCGCTCCTCACTCTCCAAGTTTGTCACCATCAAAATGACCCCCCACGCTTCCAAAAAGGTTTAAATATACCTAAAAACCCTAATTAGGTCTAATTCACCCCTCGACCTATGAATTAGACCCAATTCACCCCTCGACCTATGAATTAGACCAATTCACCCCTCGACCTATGAATCCAGATCCAATTCACCCCTCGACCTGCAAATTGAGCCTAGAAGCCCCAAAATCACCCAAATTTGATTCCAAACCCTAGGAAATCTACCCCTTTTCCTACCCATCTGATTTTTCATCACTACTATCATGCATTTTTCTTCTATCAACCGATTCATCACCACATCATCACATTCCATTCACCTCATTGTTGATTCCTCGTTTGAGGGGGTATTCATATCCAAAATTCAGCTTTGCATGCAACCAAACAACCAAACATCCAAATCACAGATATCACATCTATCTACAAAATTTTTTGCTGAAGATTATCTTATGATAATAATCTCAATCCCAACCAGATATTTGTTAGATCATGAGAGTTGTGCATAACAATGGAGAGGTCACTCTGGCATTCATGATACATAATGAATGACACGTTTGACTAACCCAACGTAACATTTGGAGATGTCACTCTGGCATTCATGATACATAATGAATGACACGTTTGAATAATCCATATGTTAACTAGCTCAAATGGTTTGACACTTGTCACCATGCACTCATCAATCAATCAACAACAAAAATTTGAATAGGCATTTGTTCTATTCATACTTTGGACCATCCTGCATTGGTCGCAAAAGCAAAGCAGTCAAAATTTTCCACCCCCAAGCAACCAGTATGACATCGAGAAATGTCATACAGACTCAGCAAAATCATCGCATTGCATCCACAATCATCCATTTCCATTCATCGACATTATTTTTCATTTTCTTTTCTTTCTTTCTCTCTTCTTCCCCTGGATTCCTGATCAATGTTGTATGGTCACACCCTTTGATTAGATTCCATTCTTTTCTCTTCTCTCCCTAGATCCTTGATCAATGTTGTATGGTCATGCTTCGAGTGGCTACATACCTTTGGTTGGATTCCATTCTCCTTATTTCCCTTATCCTCTACACATTCCTTCATATTTTTGTATTAAACTATGCTTCACACAGTATAGTACAAAAAGGGGTAAAATGTAGACACCTAAAAGTCGCACATAGCTACCTCTACATACTTGTAGATCCTTTTGGACACTTGTAGGTTTACATAGGCCATCCTAGACACCTCTAGGCTATTGTAGACTGATGTAGACTATTGTAGATCCCTCTAGACCTACGTAGACTATTGTAGACATGTGTAGACATGCGTAGACTAGCGTAGATCGCTCTAGATTAGCGTAGCATATCGTAGACTTACATAGACCATTTCACTAGTTTATAGGTACAAAACCCTATTAAACTACTCAATCCATGTCATAACCACCTTGCATCCATCAAAGGACCACTTATCAATCACCTAAGGCCACTTAAGCCCTTCCTAGACTTAATTAGGACCCCACGGGACTATTAGTTCCCAAAAAGTCTTAATTAAAGTTAATTCAAATTCTAATTTTAAAGTGACTTCACTTAAAGTGCACTTTTTGGATTTAAAAGGTTAATTAGGTTCCTAAACCCTAATTAGTCCTAATTATTCCCTCCCACATGTGTGTGCACAAAGTTGGTTAGGATATTTCTTAGGAAACCCTAACCTAACCCTAATCTAACCTTAGAGTTGACTAATCCTAGTTAACCCTAATCTCTCCTCACACATGTGTGAGGATGAGATATTTCCTTAGGGAATGTGGGGATGACACCTCACAAACCCTAACCTAACCACCATAGAACCTGACCTTAGGGTTTAGTTCTCCTAACCACACCCCCTACACCTTAGGTTTATCTATAAATAGTGGACCTAATCCCTCATTCTACCTCTCTCTCCATTTTTAGTTGAAGTACAGAAACTCTATCAAAATGTGACCAGAAGTGCAAGAAAGGACATCTGATCCATACCAACAATATTACAACACCTGAGGAGCCCATCCATGTAGAGATCTCCAGCAAAAACCACTTACAGCTGAATTCACCCCTCGACCTGTGAATCCGACACCAATTCACCCCCCGACCTGTGAGTTGGGTCTACAGGACTCAAATCACCCCAAATTTGTTAGGTAAGCATTATTTCATGATTTTATGATGTTTCCCATAGTTTTTAATGCATTTTAGTACAATTTTATTTCCTATTTTTATCATATTTTATCAATATGGGGCCTGACCAAGGCAAGCCCCCAAACACTCTAACCCTATTTTTAGGTCACAAAATAGGTGATAAAGCATCCACATCAACACCAATGGTGGCCCACATACGCAGGAAGCCCACCTACATCGAGGAATATCAAGAGCAGCTATCAGTCTATTTGATGTTCATTATGAAAGGATTCCCTATGATCCTTATTGTAACCTATGAATTCCATTTCAAATGAATAAAGAACAATTTTCTGGACATTTGCATTTACTTTGTATTTATGTTTGATCAAATAGCAGCTTTTGTATGTTTCAAGTATTTTATGAGGTTTGGGCTACATATGCCATGGGAAGGGTGGGGGTATCTTTCCTACTTGAACAAGAACATTTTATCCTATAACTACTTCTTTGAAATATGTAGCTAGTATATTATGGTTAACATTTTAAAATATCAGTATAGTATGGTAACATTTGTTTTTCATTTGGCCTAACATTTTATGGGATTAAATTTAGTGTTTTTAAGAATCTAGTATTTAAATAATGGATGTTTTATTGAGTATGTCTTTGCATCACATTTAAATTAAATAAAACTAAAAACCTATTTCCAATGATATCAAATCTACACATGAATGGTTCTATTATTGATGCCCAATGAACAACAGAATTCTCTAGTAATCATAAAGTATTTTTTTCACAAAAATAGTAGATCAGTAGGTATACCATTATGTTTTTCTCTAAAATATGATGAACCAACTTGAATGTTAATAGCTCAGTGACATGATCTAGTGTTGTCTTATTAACATTTCTATCAAAGGTAGTTAAATCTATCTTAGCCACTAAGGAAGTTATAGAATATAGTACTAGGTTTAAAGAGACTTGGTAGGTCCAATAAAGAAGTTTGTTTTGACGCCTAGTGGGTGCTCCTAGATTATTTTACTAAGGTAGATATTGACCACACTATTGATGAGGAGGTACAGTACATATATGGGAGGTGTGTATGAATGATATGAAGGGTATAGATAAGGAGGGTAATAAGGTGAAGGATATTAAGATGGTGGATTTTGGCAAGCCCACTATTGACTATGTGGAGGAAATTTAACCCTATCTATGAGATTTATTGATTTTGTGGAGGTGGGATTTGTACATTTTATTGTGCTCAACTATATGGAGGTAATTCTAATCTTTGGATGTTTCCTTGGGGTACCTATAACCCATTTTTCTACCCATCACTTGTGTATTTTGAAAACAAAATTAGGTTTAAGCCAAAGTACCCTACTTGTGATAACCTAGGTGTAACTCACTTGATTTTACAACTCAGTCTAGCTCCTTGATTCCTTAAGATAAAATTTTCACTGGTTACATTGTCTAACATGACCTAAGTTAAAAATTATGAGTTAATTTAGTTTTAATTATCAACCCAATGTTTAATCAGTACGAGGTATTATCAACCACTTTTGAATTTTGGTTGTTGTAGATGACCCCCAAGTGGACAAGATTGGCCAAATCTCATAGATAGTGCTAATTAGTGGATCTATATTCTCATACTCTTTTTCTTGTATAAGAGCACATATCCATGACAAGGGTTATCCTCTAGGTCCCGTAACACCTAGAGGGTAGATGCATAATTCCCCTTACCTTAACATGTGGAACCTAAGCTTAATTATGCTCACCTATTCCAAATTTAACATGTAAGGGTATTTAGCATATATGCCTAGTGCCTAGTTGATTGTCCACTTTCTCTGGAGTCAACTAGGGCCATAGCATTTATTTTTCTCTAGATGGTCTCACTTGCCAAGTTATGATTAACAATGAGTTATCGCATATCAATTATCATGGATTAGTGTAGCCCATTTTACCATGTTAGATTACTCTTAATCATAACTTGTACAAGGATCCATCACTATACTACTTACACAACAACCTACA
Organism: Wollemia nobilis; assembly: GCA_028583015.1. Classification (NCBI taxonomy): domain Eukaryota; kingdom Viridiplantae; phylum Streptophyta; class Pinopsida; order Araucariales; family Araucariaceae; genus Wollemia; species Wollemia nobilis. The sequence goes on from JAQPPZ010016892.1 coordinate 24,600,931, forward strand.
GGAGACATCCCATACTGTCCCTCATTACCTACTCATCCTAAACTATCTCATTAGGAAATGGTCATTCTCAAATCATAGCGATTATCTTCTTGTAACTAGTTGGTATTGGGTATTATGATTAGGTTGTCTACCTTTCTGTGATCCAACTATATGTTTTGTTCTTGGGTTTAACAAGACACTCCTGTCTAAGGTAAGAAATCTACTCTAATAATAATGTGGTTTTATTTTTTAAGATTTTATAAATATCAAATAAAATATTATGTAAGATATTAAGCATGGTTAATTATTTATTAGAAAAAAGGACTTTAAATACTAAAACAATAATCATCATTTAACATATATGATTTATAATCTTATTAGTCATAAAACAAAGCAGTTCTTAAAATGATAAGAATTATAGCTATCATTAATCCAAAAAAATATTATTTATATAAGATTAACAAAGGACTTCAAAGATAATTTAAAACTTATAAATACGAAACAATTACATATATATTTATCCAATATTTAACAAGGAACCTTGAAGAAGATGTTATTTTTATAACTACGATCTATTTTACGTAATGAAAACTATCTTTTTCAAAAGGTAAACTTATATAATTCAAAAGAAATTTTGAAGGCTTCTATAATTATCATTGAAAGGATATCTTATAAGTTATGATTTAATAAAAGAAACAATACGAAATAAAAAGAAAGGTAAATATCCTAAAACATAATTGAGAACTATAATATTTATTTATTTTAAATGAAGTCTCATGTTATTATGCACATATATACAATCTCATGCACAATTTTTTAGAAACATACGTTCATATATTTTACTTCGCTATAAGAACAATAGAAATTTAACATTGTGAAGGCAGCTATTAATGTTTCTGATTACCCATAGGTGGTCAAACACAAATTTGAATTAATTTATTGGAAATAGATAATGCAGTTTGTTGAGTCTTAAAAGAACATGATATGAGAATATTTTAATAATGTAATTTGATAGACCAATACATTTTAAATAAAACCTAAAAATATGCACCTTTATTTTATGTGACCAACATTATTGGCCTCGTAAATAAACTCGACTCTTGCTTGGGTTCTAGATCAGAATAAATCAATATGCACCTTATTAATTTTATTTATACATTTTCTACTACACATCTATTTTCAGGTATGTAAGAATAGTCTCTAAATTATTCACTTAAAATTTTCCCATCGAATAGAATATATACATATATATAGCTCATATAGTTGAAATATAACACAAGGTGCACTTGGAGGTGCAGTGCAATGGTTTGGGCTTTAGCTCTTCTTCGAGAGGTCCAAGGATCAAACTACGGTATGGGCAAGTGTGTGAGGAGGTTGGTGCATTGTGGATTTGTATTAAATTATCTATTTATAAGTATAGCTCTTTGATTTACAAGGGGTTATGGTTGGGAGGAGACTTCTCGGCCCTGTGCATCGGTCATAGAGGTTTCTCACAATAACCAAATAAAAAAAAAGAGAAAACAAGGTGACAATTTCCAATAGGATAATTCAAAGCTAGCTCATTTTTGTAAATTTTCATATTTCAATAAAATAAGCATTCAACTCAAAGAAAAATAGAATAATAATGGTCTATGTCTCAACTTCCTTATTTCAAACGATTAAGAAAAACAATCATCTCATATTTCAAAATCAAACAATTAAATCAAGCAACCCGAGACCATTAATAGCCAAAATCATTATTTTATAATGTATTTCATTACTTTTTTATATCTATCTAATTAACCAAGGCATTATATTAATCCATTTAATTTCAAGCAATTAGAAGGGAAAACTAATATGATTGAGTTCTGATTATTATAGGTTTAACCTAAATATTCTAGTTCATAATAAAACAAACTCTAGCTCGTTATAGGTTTAAACAATCAACTATCAATCGAGCCATCTTGCCAGCTTTGAATATAGGTTTAAATCATATAAAACATGAGAGGTAAATGAGTGCAGTTATTGTAGATTATCTAGAGAGAATTTCTAAATAGAAGACACTAAAGTTCTCATTGGGAGGCTAAGATAACATAACCAAATATCCTGAATGGGATGATATTAATATATAGAAAGAAATTTATAGCTCATGTATTTTTCTTTTACGATAAAAAAATTAAAAATTAAATTCAAGCATTTCAAATACTCAAATATTTATATATGGGAAAAATAGTTTTTTTATATGGAAGTGAATTGACCTGATGTCTTTACTCGAAACTAGACCAGCTTCAATTCACTTCCCTTCCTTGTTGCTCCTTCTTGATAAAATATACCTCCTACTGTTTATTCCATTGGATATTTATAGGACAATTGAATCATACTCTGGATATAAGTGTATCTTCATACCTCTGGCCACCTCAATAAAAGACTTATTTTGCCAGGTGGTTATGTCTCTCTTTTTAAAAGAATTAAAATTATTTCTTCCTTATACGCATAAGCAATCTTGTTAATTTATTTATTATAAATTTTATTTATTAATATTTATTTATTGTATATTTTATTTATTAATATTTATTTATTATATATTTTATTTTATTTTGGACCATTTCTTGATTTGTGCATGTCATCCTTGCATAGGGGCCATGCTAATATTCTCTGTATCATTCCAATTTTATCGAATGTCTCCTAAGAGACATTTATTTTTATTTTTATTCTTATATCTATTGCATAAAATCATAAATTAAAATACAAGAAAAAATGACATACAAACATGCATACATCCATCCATACATACATACATATTTATATACCTCCAACATTCATTCCCATACAGGCAATCTGATGATAATAAAATATTATCATATGCCTATTAAGAATTGCTCCCATGCTCATGGCACTTTGCTTGCCACTGGACGATTTTCATAAACAAACATTCATTTATGATATGAAATCTACTACTAAGAATATGAATCCACTTAGGCTTCCGTGTACCCATGAGCCATTGGTGAGTTTTTTGCTATTAGGGCTTCTTTCATGCCTACAAATGTTAATACCCTACCATGAAGATATTTCACACAACCTTCATTTCTCTTTTTACTATTTGAGGACCTGTACCTACAAAACAAAGGCCATTAGTAACACCTCATCCTAGAAGCATATAATAACAATTTAAATTAAAGGCGATTATAATTGTAACCAAAAGACTCATTCCAAGGGGGTAATGACATTATTTCTCCCTTAAAATAAATACAATCCCTATGTTTTCAATATAAATACATACATTATATATTCATATTTATTCAAAAAGAAAATAAATTTATCTTTTCGTAATATGTACATCTTCCCATGTTGCATTTTTCTTAGAATACTGGTCCCATTAGACCTTACATAGTTCCAAAATATTTTTTCTTAAGTTATTTGTTCTAAGACCTAGTATTCGAATATGATGAACTTAAATGTTTAGGGGATCAAACATTTAAAAATTTGAAACATTTCATATATGATATGGATAAACAATGTACTTTCTAAGGAAGGACACATGGAAGGTGTCATGGATCTTTGACAAGTTGGGTGTCAAAGCAAGCCTATAGGTGATAAGACTAATTTTACCTATAACTTCAAAAGGTCCCACAAATCGAGGATCTAGCTTAGAGGACTTAATGGATATTTTACTAGGTTTCATCCTTAAGAATATCCTATCTCCCATAGAGAATTCTCTTGATGTCCTTTTTAGATCAGCATAGCCATTTTTATGATCTGAGGCTTCTTTGAGCCTTTGGTGTATTCGTTTTAGTTGGTCCTCCATCTCCTTTATAGTATTCAGCTTGATCACTACTCTATCCTTTGTATTATTCGAAGATAGAAGAGTTCTGCATCATCTCCCATATAGGGAATCAAATGGAGCCATACCTAGAGAAGCATGGTGGCTATTATTATAAGTAAATTCAACCAGATAAATATAGTCTTCAGACTTGGTTTGATGGTCCATGTAGTACATGCATAACATATCTTCAAGGACCTGATTGACTCTTTCAGTCTAGCCATCTATTTTTAGATGGTATGCATAACTAATATTGAGTTTTGTACCCAAGGCTCAATATATTTTTTTCAAAAATTTGAATGTAAACTGGGAATCTCTATTTGAGACAATGACTTTCAAAAATCCATGTAAATGGACTATTTCTTTAGCAAAATTATTTGCAATAGGAGGAGTATCATCTTGTATATTTCTAGGTGTAAAATGTGCAACATTGGTTAATTTTTCTACTACCACAAGTATAGCATCATGCCAAAATTTGGTTTTGGGTAAACCAAATACAAAATCCATGAAAATAACTTACCACTTTTGAGTGAGAATATCATGTGGGTATAACCATCCTGCTAGGTGCAAATTTTCTGCCTTGACCTTTTGACATTCTAGATATCTAGCCATAAAATTACTGATATCATTTTTTCATTCCAAGCCAATAAAAAACCTTCCTTAAATTCTCAGATAGTTTTGCCCCACCTGGATGTGCAGAGTAAGGAGTACAATATGCTTCCTTTAGTATAACATCCCTCGACCCACCTGTATCTAGAATAACCAATCTATTTTTGAAGTACAACAAACTATCCCTAACTACAAATTATTTATCCTCATTAGGTTCAAACTCAACCTGAGCTCGATATTTATTACAATAGTTATCTCTTTGTTGGTGATTTTTGACTTGATAAACTAAATCATATTGATATTGATACATAGTGGTTATGTGTCCTCTTCTACTCAAGGTATCTGCTATATTTTTTCCCTTGCCCTTGATATATTTAATATCAAATCCATATTCTACCAAGAATTCCATCCATCGACATTGTATCTAAAAGAGCCATGGTCACAATGGATCTTAATCCATTGATTGGACTCATTAGTGAATTCTAGCCATATTTCTTCAAAGTTAAGAAAGGCTTTATGAGATCTTAGCCAATCCATATGAAGAATTATTTCAAAGTTATGCAAGGGATATACATATATGTGCCAATTGATATTTACTTGAGGTAAGGTAATATGGGGTTCAAATAGACACTAAATGATTGAATAGGTTTGTCCTGACCCATATTCTACTAACCACAAATTTACCAAAAATCTAGGCCTTTTTGGGATATCCCTTATTATACTAGTAGAAATAAAGCTATCTATTGCACCACTATCAACTAAAATATGTACATATTTATCAAATAATGTAACATTCAAAAAGGAAATGGGTAGCCTATCCATCAAGAGTAAAATTACCTATTGCAACATATATGCAATGGGTTTTTTCTTTAGGTGCCTTCTTACAATTTGCGCTTTGAGGAAATTTTTTTACAAAATGGGGGCCACCACAAACATAACATCCTATCGATGGAGCCCTATTATCCTTTTTATCATCCTAAATACTTTTTTGAGATGTTGTTTCTTTGGATTTTTATTGGAAATATGATCTTTGATCATTTTTTCCTAAGTAACTTTTCCTATCCCTTGTATCTTTATTGCTATGGAACTTATTTCTTTAATTATTTTATTTTATTCTTTTTACCATTTCATAAAACCTACATTTTTCATTTTTTGAAGTTAATATTTCTTCCTCTCATACATATTTTGATAGTTGAAGTATACCTTCTTTATTTTCTGGTTAGTTTCCTCTTGACATACCAAGTCATAGGCTTTTTTGAAGATCTTTAAGATCAAGGAGATTGATTATAATCCTAATTTTTGGATGAATCCTTAAAATAAACTTTTGCACTTTTATTTGTTCATTATTTTCATATTCTAGAGAATAATTTAAAAGTTTCACAAACTTCTGATAATACTCTCTAGCAGTCAATGTTTCCTACTATAGATTGGTGAATTCAACATATTTTTCTATGTAAAATTGCTTAGTTAGAAATTTTTTCTTAAAATCCTCCACAAAATATTCCCATTTTGATATCCATAGCTTGAATATTATTTCCTTCCATAAATGTTGTCCACCACTCTAAGGCTATACCTACTAGGTGGAGGGTAGCCCATGTAGTTTTGGACTTAGATGATAAAATTTTCATTGAAAAATATGTTTCAATTTCACTCAACCAATTTCCTATAGCATCACCTTCCTCCTTACCATAAAATTTTTAAATGTTTACATTTTTCATGTATTTTGTTAGCTCAGTCCCTACACGAGTCCTACTAGTTCCCTCAAATCCAATATATGCTTCTTCCTACCTAATCATAGGTTCCTTACCCCCGATTAAAGTTTCTATTACTTTTTTTTTATTCATCAAATCTCATTGTTGATCCATATATTATTTTTGCTATTGCATTTAATCTTGTAGTAATTGAACTATCTTATTTAGGCGTTCAAATTCCTTAGAAGATTCATTTATTTATTTTTAATTATCTTTCCTTGCAGGGTCTCATAGTGACATCTTCCTACCTAATTTCCCTTCGAGGTTTAATAGTAGCATCTTCTTACCTAGCTGGTGCAATATTTATAGAAGACCCTCCTCATAGCTTAGATGCCATATTACTTGGATACAAAAGAGCTATATCAATTGATTGTTTTAGGTTTTCCACAATCACAAGATATTTTGAAAAGAAACCTATAGTCCTATAACCTAAGGCCTTATGACTTAGGGATCTAACAACCTAGATCCCTAATACCAACTGTGACCACCCAGGTCTAACTCACCTGATTGTACAACATAGTATAGCTCACTAGTTCCTTAAGCTAAAATTTTTATTAATTACATTATCTAGACATGACCTAAGGTAAAAATTTTGAGTCAATTTAGTTTTAATGATCACCCCAATGTTTAATTTGTACATGGTATTATCAATAACTTTTGGTTTTAGTTCAATGCAAACAAACCCCAAGTGAACGAGATTGATCAAATCCTATAGATGGTGTCATTTAGTGGATCTATCTTCTCATCCTCTTGTTCTAGTATGAGAGTGTAAATCCAATACTAGAGTTATCCTCTAGGGCCCATAACACCTAGAGGGTGGATGCATAATTCCCCTTCCCTTAACATGTGGAACCTAAGCTTAATTATGCTTAACTATTCTCAGTTTAACATATAAAGGTGTTTAGTGTATATGTATAGTGCCTAATTGATTGTCCACTTTGTTTGGAGTCAACTAGGGCCATGTCATTTCTCTCATTCTAGACCTGGTCTCACTTGCCAAGTTATGATTAACAATGAGTTATCCCATTCTAGTTTTCTTGGATTAGTCTGGCCCATTTTATCATGCTAGGTTACTCCTAATCATAAGTTGTACAAGGATCCATTACTGTACTACTCATACAATGAGTCCCTTGTTAGCTAATCATCTTGAACTATCTTGCATAAAAATGGTCATTATTGAATCATAATGGTTACTTTCTTGTAACCAGTTGGCATTGGGTATTGTGATCAGCTTTTCCACCTTCCCATGATCCAACCATATGTTTGGTTCCCAATTTTAATAATTGTAGCACCCTACAATTGGCACAGTAAACCTTAGAAAATAATTAAAATTACCTTAGTAATAATTCAAAATTTAAATTTTAATCCCAAACCGCCTGTTAACTACCTGTTAAACTGCTTTCCTCGTTTTCCATGTCATTTTTAGAATTTGTTGTGACTGTTGGACGATATCATCGTCGATCAAATGATATCGCCTCAAATTGAATGAATTCATCTGGAGAAGAACGTCCAGACGATTTCGTCCCAAAAGTGATTTTTCAAAATTAGCTTTTGTTTCAATGGCATCTCTAAGTTGGGTAGAAGCGTGTCTGCATCGTTAGAAACCTCCCCCGTTGGAGATCTTCTATATTGGGATGATATCCAACCTACCAACCTCCTTCATATGCCTATTTAGTCTTAGGCCCTCCCCTTGACATTTCCCTGGCTGAATTTTACTGCACTTCGAGTTTTACATGCATTAGAATGTCTTAGAATACCGTTTGCCTTTGTCCCTTTTCGAATTTTCTTGCAGGAACTTCATTATTTTTTAGCCGAAGCAAGATCAGATCATCATAGAAAATCTTGTACGATCTTGGACGATCATGCCACAATTCAAGGTAATTCTATATTTTGTAGATGATTTCGACTGCAGCCAATGTTGGGGGCAATTAGTGCCCAAAGTTTGCACTTTTCTCTTCTTGTTTGTTGTTTCATTCTGCATTTAGATTAGTTTATTGTTATTTTCTGCTATTCTGCATTTTGGAGTTCACCCATATAGCTTAAGTGCATGATAAGATCATAATTTGTCATTAGAATACTATAATTTACTTGAATTTCTATTCATAATTATCATTTTAGTATCTATATTGTCATTTTACACCATTTTCCTCTATTAGTATTGCTACATTTTTTGTATTTTGTGTCTATTTCTCTGATTGTAGGTCTTTGATGAATTTGTATGATGAATTCATTAGATCTTAGACGATCCTGTCAGATCACAGGCGATATTGACTGCTTCAAAAATCAGAACCTCCATCAAACATCCAGAATCAGGTTTAACTTGTATTTATTTAGTATATTCTCTATACCTGATATTCATTGTTGCTTTATGTATTCATTTAAATCTACATTTCATATAGAACAGTTTAGATTCATTTGGCCAAACCTAGGATTTGAATGATTAAAGATAAAATTGAACACATCAAACCCACTATCAACCTAGGCATGGAAACTACCACTCAAAAATTTCCTGGTGAACCCACCATCCATCGAAAATTCACCCTTATACACCTCCCCCAAGAGGCGGGACCTTCCAAAGGCCTCTAAGTCCGAGGTATTATCCCATACTTTTCACATCCCCCTTTTGGGCATGGATCCTATAACTTGAAGGTAAGGGTGCAAAAAATTTGGAGCGATACATTTTGGTGAACTTAAACTGCTTTCCTAATTTTTTGTACCATTTTTAGGATTTTTTGTGACCGTTGGATGATATCGTCGTCGATCAGATGATATCACCTCAGATCGGATGAATTTGTCTAGAGCATAACGTCCAGATGATTTCATTCCAAAACTAATTTTTCATAATTAGCTTCTATTTCAACGATGTCTCTAACCTAGGCAAAAGTGTGTCTGCATGGTTAGAGACTTCCCCCATTGGAGATCTCCCAAATTGGGATGATATCCAACCTCCCAACCTCCTTCATATGCCTATTTAATCTTAGGCCCTCCCCTTGACATTCCCCTGGCTGAATTTTTCTATACTTCAAGTTTTATTTGCCTTAGAATGTCTTAGACTACTATTTGCCTTTGTCCCTTTTCAAATTTTCTTGCAAGAACTTTGTCAATATTCAGTCGGAGCAAGCTCAGATCGTCGCAGAAAATCCTGTATGATCTCAAATGATCACGCCACAATTCAAGATGATTTTGTATTTTGCAGGCGATTTCGACTGCAGCCAACATTTGGGGGCAATCAGTGCCCTGAGTTTGCATTCTTTCTCCACTATCTATTGTTTTGCTTTGCATTAGTTAGACTTATTACTATTTTGCATCCTGGAGTTCACCTCATATAGTGCAGATGCATGATAAGGTTAAAGTTAGTCATTAATATAATGCATTTCATTTAATTTATCATCTGTAATTGTTATTCTAGCATTCATACTTTCATTTCCATCATTTTCCCTTACTTTTGCAATTGTATTTTTTGTTCTTGGTATCCATTTCTGTAATTACAAGTCTTTGAAAAATTTGTCTGACTATATCATCAACTTAGAGACGATCTTGTCAAATTAGAGACGATATCGTCAGATTAGATATGATCTTGTCAGATTAGAGATGATCTTGTCAAATCAGTAGATCAGGGACGATCCTATCAGATTAGAGACGATCCTGTCAAATTCTAGGCGATCTGGACTGCTTCAAAAATTAGAACCTCCATCAGACATCCGGAATCAGGTATGGTTTTTCTCATCTAGCTTGTTCTCTGTATTTTTTGTTTAAATCTATTTTCTATATTCATTTAAATTTGCATTTCATATAAAACAGTTTAGATTCATTTGGCCAAACCTAGGAATTGAATGATCAAGCATAAAAAAGAACACATCAAACACACTATCAACATAGGCATGGAAACTGCCATTCAAAATTTTCCTGGTGAACCCACCATCCATCAAAAATTCACCCTTATACACCTCTCCTAAGAGGCGAGACATTCAAAGGGCCTCTCAGTTCGAGGTATTGTCCCATCCTTTTCACATCACCCTTCCGGGCACGGATCCTATAGCCTGAAGGTAAGGGTGCAAAAAATTTGGAGCGATACATTTTGGTGAACCTGACGTTAAATAGAAACCTTTTGAAAACATTGTGAATATCATAGAGTGGATGGACATATGACACAAAAATGTAAATATTTAAGATGTTCAATTCAATATTTGATTGATGAGTGTATTTTTAATATAAAGGAATTACAATCTACAACTGATTATAAATCTCCAGTAAACAATCAAACTCCTACACAACAAATACCAATAATTAATAAAGACATGGGGATCTCCCATGAACCCCTATTCAATTATCAACAACAAGAAACCAATAAAATATTGCATGTTAATGTGTCCCATCATGATGATATTATTAATATTGTAACAAAAACTACAAATGAGCAACCTCAAGTTCAATCAACTCAATCCGATATTCAAGATATGGATTCCTCATTTGACCAACCTTCAAAACTATCTTTGGCTCTAGAGAATGATCCAAAATGGAATGTAAGCATAGAAAGCTTATCTTTAAAATCAAAATATCAATTTGAAGTCCACTTTGATAACCAACAACAAGTGATTAACCCTCAAGCAAATATATCCCTTTTAGAAGTATCACAAAGTTCTCATAAGGAAACGTTGTTCAAAACATCTAGCCAACAATTTGTTCCTCATGATATTTTCCCTAAGGACATAATTAATTAATGGTGTAAACCCTCTTGATGTTAATCATATTTCATTCTATGATGAGGATATTCCTTCCTCTACTCCACAAGAAGACTCATATCTTTACATTACAGGATCTAATAAAGAAATACTTGTTAAAACTATCATGGTAGATAATGGCTCCACTCTTAATTTATGCACTTATCAATTATTCCAAAAACTCAAAATAAAGGAAGAAGATCTTAATGAATCAAATGTTATTATAAAATATTTTAACAATGAAATTCAAGAAACATCAAGGTCTATACATTCTCCATTGTCACAATTACCTTCTATTTCTCACTTTTCTTCATCCATATATGATCATCCTTGTTTACCAAATAACACTCATGCATATCTTTCACATATACTTTCTCCATCTTATCAAGACTTGGATTATAGTAATAAGAATGAAGAACTTTCTTATCCTTCTGATATTTTATTTTGTAATATGATCAATTTCATACATATAAAAGTCAAATCTTTTGCTACATTATTTTACATTATAACAAAGCTTGTGTTATCGCTACCTTTTATTCATCACCTTTTGTTCTTACTTTCACCACAACCAAATTATCCTTCAAAACCACCTTTGATTTTGAAGCAACCTTAGACATGCTATACTCCAATAACCTTGTTGTAGCACCCTAAAATTGACACGGTTAAACCTTAGTAAAAAGATAAAATATTTAAATTTGAATTTTAACCCCAAATCGCCTGTTAAACCGCTTTCCTCGTTTTTCGTGCCATTTTTAGGATTTGTTGTGACCTTTGGACGATATCATCGTCAATCAGACGATATCACCTCAGATTGGATGAATTCATTTGGACATGAAATAGAATAAGTGTTCATTTGTTTGTAAAGCATAATTGTGTAACATAATGATGCAAGTCATATGTTTTTGTGAATTTGTTTTTAAATAAATGGAACATAAAATTAAAACAATGGTTTGCGCTAGGCATAGAATTATAGGTATAGACTTATACCATCATCGTGAAATCTAAAGAAGAAAATAGATTGTTGGTTTTATTGCAAGATGCATTTTTGACTTTTGATAAATAGAATAATAATAATATGAAAATTTTGTTTGACATTATTTTTTAGATTTTGTGAAAAGATGTATGTAATTGCTTTTATACAAAAAAAAATTCTGAAATAAAAGGATAAAATTATTTCGAAAAGAGTTACAGAAATATTTTAAATTATCTCAAAGAGAAATGTAGATTTATAAGGAATCCTCATGTGCAAATGTGAGTTCATTACCAATCTTGATTTATCATAATGATACAAAATCTCTCAAATACAAATGTGTGTGCGATTGTATTGTTCATTTACCAATTTTGAGCAAGATAATTTGATACAAGTAATTTGCCTTGACCAAATAAATGTTTGTTGACCATGATTTATATGCATGTAACCGTACTAGACTCATCGTGTAAGTTAGGTTATCAAGAGCTAGCTAATCCATAAGCCGACAAAGGTCCGTACAAAAGAAGGTCGCTAATGTGACGGACATATCGCCACGCTAGGATTTACCCAAGGCCAAGCGGGTTGGGCACAAACCACCTGTTATGGGGCTTACCTCACAGTTTTTGAATAATTGAGAATTCCAGGGATTCAAGCTCATTCACCCTTCTTTTCTTTTCAAGGGGCACGGAAAGGATTTTATTGTATTTTGCTTTTGCTTTTCCTTTTTTTTTGTGCTTCTATATTTTTGCTTGATATTTGAGATAATGCTGAAATATTGTTGTAATGATTCAAAATAACCTTTTTCTTTTTCTCATTTTCTTTGACTTTTCTTTTCTTCTTATGCTAGGGATACTTGCTCGGATTAGCTGTAGAGCAAGGGATTTTTATTCTGGGTAGGGTTGAGCTTGTCCTTTTGTCAATTCTCAAAGATTCTAGACCATGTGCATGATAGGATAGCAGGGGAAACTTTTCGCTCAGGAAACTAGTTCGACCATGTAGCATCATAGTGAATGTGCAATGAAATCATTTTAATGTGAAAAGATATACTTGGTTCAAGTAAATAACAAGATCAGTTCTCTATGCTCAAAACTTTATTTAATTCAACTATGGACTTTGATATAAGAGAGATTAATCATCATACCAAATAAAAGCAAGATATTTATTCATATGAATGTGAAAGTGTGGGATTCCAAATAAATGCTAATTTATCCAAAATAATAGAAAATATAACTGCAACACTTCACAATTTGAGAAGTACAAAATAAATAAAAGATGTTTTTGAAGATTTTGATGATTTTGAACGTTTTTAATTTTAATTCATGAATTGAAATAATAAAAAATAATACTATTTTTTTGAAAGTTTTATATGAATCTTTAGATGATGGAATTGGTGGTATATACAAGATGATCTATATACATTATACAAGGTTATTTGAGTATAGCATGTCTAAGGTTGCTTCAAAATCAAAGGAGGTTTTGAAGGATAATTTGGTTGAGGTGAAGGTAAGAACAAAAGGTGATGAATAAAAGGTAGCGATAACAAAAGCTTTGTTATAATGTAGAATAATGTAGCAAAATATTTGACTTTTATATGTGTAAAATTGATCATGTTACAAAATAAAATGTAAGAAGGATAAGAAAGTTCTTCATTCTTATCACTATCTTGCAAGTCTTGATAATATGGAGGGAGCATATGTGAAAGATATACATGGATGTTATTTGATAAACAAGGATGATCATATATGGATGAAGAAAAGTGATGGATAAAAGATAATTGTGATAATAGAGAATGTATAGAACTTGATGTTTCAACCATTAAATATTCTTCAAATGGTGTGGGGTCACCATGTATGGTAACAATTTTATTTGCAAGTTCAAACTTCAAACATTTGTGGAGAGTGGAAGGGACAACCCACATCGTATGAATCCAAGGACTTTGGAGAAGTAGGTTATAAGATGAAGGGCCATATGCTACATAAAACAAAGTATCCAAGATCTTGGATCCAATATTAAGGGGAAAAATTATAGTACCTTGAGCTTCTTGAATTTCATTGTTAAAATATTTTATAATAACATTTGATTCATTACGATCTTCTTCCTTTGTTTTGAGTTTTTGGAATAATTGATAAGTGCATAAATTAAGAGAAGAGCCATTGTCTAACATGATAGTTTTAATAGGTTTTTCTTTACTAGATCCTGTAATGTAAAGATAGGAGTCTTCTTGTGGAGTAGAGGAAGGAATCTCCTCATCATAGAATGAAATATGGTTAACCTCAAGAGGGTTTACCCCATTAATTATGTTCTTAGAGAAAATATGATGAGGAACAAATTGTTGGCTAGGTATCTTGAACAAAGTTTCCTTATGAGAACTTTGTAATACTTCTAAAAGGGATATCTTTGCTTGAGGATTAATCACTTGTTGTTGGCTATCAAAGTGGACTTCAAATTGAGATTTTGATTTTAAAGATAAGCTTTCTATGCATACCTTCCATTTTGGATAATTCTCTAGAGACAAATATAGTTTTGAAGGTTGGTCAAATGAGGAATCCATCTCTTGAATATCAGATTGAGTTGATTGAACTTGAGGTTGCTCATTTGTAGTTTCTGTTACTATATTAATAATATCATCATGATGGGACACATTAACATGCAATATTTGATTGGTTTCTTGTTGTTGATAATTGAATAGGGATTCTTGGGAGATCCCCATGTCTTGATTGATTATTGGTATTTGTTGTGTAGGAGTTTGATTGTTTAATGGAGATTTATAATCAGTTGTAGATTGTAATTCCTTGATATTAAAAAGACCCTTATCAATCAAATCTTGAATTGCACATCTTAAATATTTACATTTTTGTGTCATATGTCCATCCACTCTATGATATTCACAATGTAACTCAAGTTTAAACCAATCTGTTGTGGTATCAGGTTGTCTTATGGAAGGGAGTTCGATCCTATTTATGTCAAGTAAATGCTTGAGAATTATATCCATTGGTTGATTGAGCTTAGTAAATTTACGTGATGAAGGTTTTTGATATGTGCCTTAGGAGTTCAGTCATAAAATTACCTAATGGTTTCTTACCTCTCTTTTCTTTGTTATGGGTAGAATGATTACAGGAATATTGTGAAGTATGATGTGAGTGCATGGTAGGATTGGAAGAATAAGTATTTTCTTGTTGAAATGGATGTGTTGTATTGAAATAAGAATATTGAAATGGTGGAGGAGGATTGTATGTGGATTGATAGACATAATATGGATATATGGGAGAATAGATAATATCATTATGAAGAGGATTGGCAAAGGGATTGTCCTGTTGGGGTAAGGATGAAAAATAAGAAAAGTGTGATGGAGGTGGTGTTGAATAGGGATGAGGTTGGTCATAATAAACAAATGTATTTAGCTGAATTCTTCCAACATTATTGATGAGCTCATATTGATTTGAGTAAAAACTCATGGTTTCTTTGGTACTTCTAAAAATAATATTTAGTATCTACTATTTAGAGTTGAATATAAACATACAAACTTGAAATGATGATTTTGTTATATTTTTTTTTTGTATACATACATATTTATATTTTTTTGTTTTTTTTTTAATATTTTTGAATCAGAAAGATGCCTATGTTATTCACACCCTTACCTTCAGGCTATAGGATCCGTGCCCGGAAGGGGGATGTGAAAAGGATGGGACAATACCTCAGACTGAGAGGCCCTTTGAAGGTCCCGCCTCTCGGGGAGGTGTATAAAGGTGAATTTTCGACGGATGGTGGGTTCACCAAGAAACTTTTGAATGGCAGTTTCCACGCCTAGGTTGAGAGTGTGTTTGATGTGTTCATTTTTATGTTTGATCATTCAACTCCTAGGTTTGGCCAAATGAATCTAAACTGTTCTATATGAAATGCAAATTTAAATGAATACAAAAAGTAGCAATGAATATCAAGTATAGAGAATATACTAAATAAAGACAAGTTAAACCTGATTCCAGATGTTTGATGGAGGTTCTGATTTTTGAAGCAGTCAAGATCACCTCTGATCTGACAGGATCGTCTGAAATCAGACAGGATCATCTGAGATCTGACGAATTCGTCAGACGAATTCGTTAGAGACCTACAATCAGAGAAATAGACACAGAATACAGAAAATGCAACAATACTAACTAGAGGAAAACGATGTAAAATGACAATATAGATACTAAAACGATAATTACGAATAGAAATTCAAGTAAATTATAGTATTCTAATGACAAATTATGATCTTATCATGCACTTAAGCTATATGGGTGAACTCCAAAATGCGGAATAGCAAAAAATAACAATAAAATGATCTAAATGCAGAATGAAACAATAGACGAGAAGAGAAAAGTGCAAACTTTGGGCATTAATTGCCCCCAATGTTGACTACAGTCGAAATCGTCTGTAGAGTGAAAAATCATCCCGAATTGTGGTGTGATCATCCGAGATCGTACAGGATCGTCTGCGACAATCTAAGCTTGCTCCGGCTGAAGAATGACAAAGTTCCTACAAGAAAATTTGAAAAGGGACAAAGGCAAACAGTAGTCTAAGACATTCTAATGCAAATAAACTCGAAGTACAAAAAAATTCAGCTAGGGGAATGTCAAGGGGAGGGCCTAAGATTAAATAGGCATAGGAAGGAGGTTGGGAGGTTGGAGATCATCCCAATTTGGGAGATCTCCAATAGGGGAAGTCTCTAAACGTGCAGACACGCTTTTGCATCGGTTAGAGACGCCGTTGAAACAGAAGCTAATTATGAAAAATCAGTTTTGGGACGAAATCGTCTGGACGTTCTGCTCCAGACAAATTCATCCGATCTGAGGTGATATCGTCTGATCGACGATGATATCATCCAATGGTCACAACAAATCCTAAAAATGGTGCAAATAATGAGGAAATGGGTAGCAGGCAATTTTGGAGTGGTTTTGGGGTTGAAATTCAAATTTTAATTATTACTAAGGTTATTTTAATTATTTACTAAGGTTTAACGTGCCAATTTTAGGGTGCTACATTTTGCCCCCTCTTTAGCGAATTTTTCGAAGAAAATGCGTTAAAGACGAGTTCTTCTCGTTTTACGAGAAAGCAAAAATTATACTCAATTTTCTAGATGACGATTCTTGGTCGAATCGTATGAATGCTGACTATGGTGCCCCCTCCGTGTTTTTACCCAAATCGAACGTTTGAGGTAAAAACACAGAAAAGCAAAATTTATTAATTGTTATTAATTCATTTTTGAATAAAATTAAGAAAAATAGGGTAAAACCCTAATTCATTTTTACTATTCATTTTCCTGATTGAACTAATATTTTTGATGATATGACTTGTGCATATGTTTTATGATGCTTTAATGTTTGAATTGTTTGCTGATTGGATTGATGATTCATGTAATTATGTCATTTGGAAATATTATAATTTTGATGTCATGTTGTAAGATTTTAAATGAAATAATCTGATGTAAACAATTGGTTGGTTGTGGTGTGATTTGATAAAAAATAAAAGGGACTTCTAACAATAATTTCAAAGGACATTGTCGCTATTATAGACCATTTCATGGAGTCATCGCTCACTCGGTCGTCAAGCTAATCCCAGTATAGAAATATTGTTAAAAGTAAAAGAGTGCTTAAGAGACTGTCTTAAGACTTTGTGTTGTAATGATGGAGATAATGATGGTTTGATGATTTGTTTTCAGATTTTCATAAAAATAGTATGCATGAAATATTAAAATATGATTTTTGCTAGGCATAAATTCCTAAGTGTGATAAAATTTTGAACAATTCCTTAGAAATTATACCATGGTTGCAAAAATTGAATGTTGAACATAATGACATGAAATAGAATAAGTGTTTGTTTGTTTGTAAAGCATAATTGTGTAACATAATGATGCAAGTCATATGTTTTTATGAATTTTGTTTTAAAATACATGGAAAATAAAATTAGAACGATGGTTTGCGCTAGGCATAGAATTATAGGTATAGACTTATACCATCATCGCGAAATCCAAAGAAGAAAATAGATTGTTGGTTTTATTGCAAGATGCATTTTTGACTTTTGATAAACAGAAAAATAATAATATGAAAATTTTGTTTGAAATTATTTTTGAGATTTTGTGAGAAGATGTATGTAATTGCTTTTATACAAAACAAAATTCTGAAATAAAAGGATAAAATTATTCCGAAAAGAGTTACAGAAATATTTTAAATTATCTCAAAGAGAAATGTAGATTTATAAGGAATCCTCATGTGCAAATGTGAGTTCATTACCGATCTTGATTTATCATAATGATACAAAATCTCTCAAATACAAATGTGTGTGCGATTGTATTGTTCATTTACCAATTTTGAGCAAGATAATTTGATACAAGTAATTTGCCTTGACCAAATGAATGTTCATTGACCATGATTTATATGCATGTAACCGTACCAGACTACTATGTAAGTTAGGTTATCAAGAGCTAGCTAATCCATAAGCTGATAGAGGTCTGTACAAAATAAGGTCGCTAATGTGACAGACATATCACCACGCTAGGAGTTACCCAAGGCCAAGCGGGTTGGGCACAAACCACCTGTTATGGGGCTTACCTCATAGTTTTCGAATAATTGAGAATTCCAGGGATTCAAGCTCATTCACCCTTCTTTTCTTTTCAAGGGGTAGGGAAAGGAGTTTATTGCATTTTGCTTTTGCTTTTCTCTTTTGCTTTTTTTCTTTTTTTTTGTACTTTTGTATTTTTGCTTGATATTTGAGATAATGCTGAAATATTGTTGTGATGATTCAAAATAACCTTTTTCTTTTTCTCTTTTCTTGAACATTTTCTTTTCTTCCTATGCTAGGGATACTTGCTCGGATTAGGTTGTAGAGCAAGGGATTTTTATTTCGGGTAGGGGTGAGCTTGTCCTTTTGTCAATTCTCAAAGATTCTAGACCATGTGCATGATAGGATAGCAGGGGAAACTTTTCGCTCAAGAAACCACTTCTACTATGTAGCATCATATCGAATTTGCAATGAAATCATTTTAATGTGAAAAGATATACTTGGTTCAAGTAAATAACAAGATCAGTTCTCTATGCTCAAAACTTTATTTAATTCAACATGTGGACTTTGATATAAGAGAGATAAATAATCATGCCAGATAAAATCAAGATATTTATTCATGTGAATGTGAAAGTGCGGGATTCCAAATAAATACTAATTTATCCAAAATAATATGAAAATATGACTCGCAATACTTCACGAATTAACAAGTACAAAATAAAAGATGTTTTTGAAGATTTTGATGTTTTATTTATTTATTTATTTATGAATTGAAATTGGTGGTATATACAAGATGATCTATATACACTATACAAGGTTATTTGAGTATAGCATGTCTAAGGTTGCTTCAAAATCAAAGGAGGTTTTGAAGGATAATTTGGTTGAGGTGAAGGTAAGAACAAAAGGTGATGAATAAAAGGTAGCGATAACAAAAGCTTTGTTATAATGTAGAATAATGTAGCAAAAGATTTGACTTTTATATGTGTAAAATTGATCATGTTACAAAATAAAATGTAAGAAGGATAAGAAGGTTCTTCATTCTTATCACTATCTTCCAAGTCTTGATAAGATGGAGGGAGCATATGTGAAAGATATACATGGATGTTATTTGGTAAACAAGGATGATCATATATGGATGAAGAAAAGTGATGGATAGAAGATAATTGTGATAATAGAGAATGTATAGAACTTGATGTTTCAACCATTAAATATTCTTCAAATGGTGTTGGGTCACCATGTATGGTAACAATTTTATTTGCAATTTCAAACTTCAAACATTGGTGAAGAGTGGAAGGGACAACCCTCATCGTATGAATCCAAGGACTTCGGAGAAGTAGGTTGTAAGATGAAGGGCAATATGCTACATAAAACAAAGTATCCAGGATCTTGGATCCAATATTAGGGGGAAAAATTATAGTACCTTGAGCTTCTTGAATTTCATTGTTAAAAGATTTTATAATAACATTTGATTCATTAAGATCTTCTTCCTTTGTTTTGAGTTTTTGGAATAATTGATAAGTGCATAAATTAAGAGAGGAGCCATTATCTACCATGATAGTTTTAACAGGTGTTTCTTTACTAGATCCTGTAATGTAAAGATAGGAGTCTTCTTGTGGAGTAGAGGAAGGAATCTCCTCATCATAGAATGAAATATGGTTAACCTCAAGAGGGTTTACACCATTAATTATGTTCTTAGAGAAAATATGATGAGGAACAAATTGTTGGCTAGGTATCTTGAACAAAGTTTCCTTATGAGAACTTTGTAATACTTCTAAAAGGGATATCTTTGCTTGAGGATTAATCACTTGTTGTTGGCTATCAAAGTGGATTTCAGATTGAGATTTTGATTCTAAAGATGAGCTTTCTATGCTTACATTCCATTTTGGATCATTCTCTAGAGCCAAAGATAGTTTTGAAGGTTGGTCAAATGAGGAATCCATCTCTTGAATATCGGATTGAGTTGATTGAACTTGAGGTTGCTCATTTGTAGTTTCTGTTACAATATTAGTAATATCATCATGATGGGACACATTAACATGCAATATTTGATTGGTTTCCTGTTGTTGATAATTGAATAGGGATTCTTGGGAGATCCCCATGTCTTGATTGATTATTGGTATTTGTTGTGTAGGAGTTTGATTGTTTAATGGAGATTTATAATCAGTTGTAGATTGTAATTCCTTTATATTAAAAAGACCCTCATCAATCAAATCTTGAATTGCACATCTTAAATCTTTACAATTTTGTGTCATATGTCCATCTACTCTATGATATTCACAATGTAGCTCAGGTTTAAACCAATTTGCTGTGGTATCAAGTTGTCTTATGGAAGGGAGTTCAATCTTATTTGTATCAAGTAAATGCTTGAGAATTATATCCATTGGTTGATTGAGCTTTGTAAATGTACGTGATGAAGGTTTTCGAGAGGTTTTTGATATGTGCCTTAGGAGTTCGGTCATAAAAGGACCTAATGGTTTCTTACCTCTCTTTTCTTTGTTATGGGTAGAATGATGATAGGAAGATTGTGAAGTATGATGTGAGTGCATGGTAGGATTGGAAGAATAAGTATTTTCTTGTTGAAATGGATGTGTTGTATTGAAAGAAGAATATTGAAAAGGTGGAGGAGGATTGTATGTGGATTGATAGACATAATATGGATATATGGGAGAATAGATAATATCGTTATGAAGAGGATTGGAAAAGGGATTGTCCTGTTGGGTTAAGGATGAAAAATGAGAAAAGTGTGATGGAGGTGATGTTGAATAGGGATGAGGTTGGTCATAATCAACAAATGTATTTGGCTGAATTCTTCCAACATTACCGATGGGCTCA
Source organism: Wollemia nobilis (assembly GCA_028583015.1). Lineage (NCBI taxonomy): Eukaryota > Viridiplantae > Streptophyta > Pinopsida > Araucariales > Araucariaceae > Wollemia > Wollemia nobilis. The sequence continues at coordinate 24,622,129 of JAQPPZ010016892.1, forward strand.
TATTGATTTGAGTAAAAACTCATGGTTTCTTTAGTACTTCTAAAAGTAATATTTAATATCTACTATTTAGAATTGAATCTAAAACATACAAACTTGAAATGATGATTTTGTTATATTTTTTTTTTGTATACATACATATTTATATATTTTTTGTTTTCAAAAGGGTTTTTAGTTTCTCTCACGTCGGGTTCACCAAAAATGTTCGCTCCATCACTTTTTCGCACCCTTACCTTCAGGCTATAGGATCCGTGCTCGGAAGGGGGATGTGAAAAGGATGGGACAATACCTCGGACTCAGAGGCCCTTTGAAGGTCCCGCCTCTCAGGGGAGGTGTATAAGGGTGAATTTTCGATGGATGGTGGGTTCACCAGGAAACTTTTGAATGGCAGTTTCCATGCCTAGGTTGAGAGTGTGTTTGATGTGTTCATTTTTATGTTTGATCATTCAACTCCTAGGTTTGGCCAAATGAATCTAAACTGTTCTATATGAAATGCAGATTTAAATGAATACAGAAAGCAACAATGAATATCAAGTATAGAGAATATACTAAATAAAGACAAGTTAAACCTGATTCCGGATGTTTGATGGAGGTTCTAATTTTTGAAGCAGTCAAGATCACCTCTGATCTGACAGGATCATCTGAAATCAGACAGGATCGTCTGAGATCTGACGAATTCGTCAGACGAATTCGTCAGAGACCTGCAATCAGAGAAATAGACACAGAATACAGAAAATGCAACAATACTAACAGAGGAAAATGGTGTAAAATGACAATATAGATACTAAAACGATAATTACGAATAGAAATTCAAGTAAATTATAGTATTCTAATGACAAATTATGATCTTATCATGCACTTAAGCTATATGGGTGAACTCCAAGATGCAGAATACTAGAGAATAACAATAGACTGATCTAAATGCAGAAAGAAACAACAGACAAGAAGAGAAAAGTGCAAACTCCGGGCACTGATTGCCCCCAATGTTGACTATAGTCAAAATTTTCTGTAGAATATGAAATCGTCTCGAATTAGAGCGTGATCATCCGAGATCGTATAGGATCGTCTACGACGATCTGAGCTTGCTCCGGCTGAAAGAATGACAAAGTTCCTACAAAAAAACTTAAAAAGGGACAAAGGCAAATGAGTAATCTAAGACATTCTAAGGCAAATAAAACTCAAAGTACAAAAAAATTCAGCCAGGGGAATGTCAAGGGGAGGGCCTAAGATTAAATAGGCATAGGAAGGAGGTTGGGAGGTTGGAGATCATCCCAATTTGGGAGATCTCCAACAAGGGAAGTCTCTAACCATGCAGACACGCTTTTGCCCAGGTTAGAGACGTCGTTGAAACAGAAGCTAATTATGAAAAATCAATTTTGGGACGAAATCGTCTGGACGTTCTGCTCTAGACGAATTCATCCGATCTGAGGTGATATCGTCTGATCGGTGATGATATCATCCAACGGTCACAACAAATCCTAAAAATGGTGCAAAAAACGAGGAAATGGGTAGCATGCGATTTTGGAGCAGTTTTGGGGTTAAAATTCAAATTTCAATTATTACTAAGGTTATTTTAATTATTTACTAAGGTTTAACTGTGCCAATTTTAGGGTGCTACATTTTGCCCCCTCTTTAGCGAATTTTTCGAAGAAAATGCGTTAAAGACGAGTTCTTCTCGATTTACGAGAAAGCAAAAATTATTCCCATTTTTTAGATGACGATTCTTGGTTGAATCGTACGAATGCTGACTATGGTGCCCCCTTCGTGTTTTTACCCAAATCGAACGTTTGAGGTAAAAATGCGGAAAAGTAAAATGTTAAAATGTTGTTAATTTTTTTTGAATAAAATTAAGAAAAATAGGGTAAAACCCTAATTCATTTTTACTATTCATTTTCCTGATTGAACTAATATTTTTGATGATATGACTTGTGCATATGTTTTTATGATGCTTTAATGTTTGAATTATTTGCTGATTGGATTGATGATTCATGTAATTATGTCATTTTGAAATATTATAATTTTGATGTCATGCTGTAAGATTTTAAATGAAATAATCTGATGTAAACAAATTGGTGGTTGTGGTGTGATTTGATAAAAAATAAAAGGGACTTCTAACAATAATTTCAAAGGACATTGTCGCTATTATAGACCATTTCATGGAGTCGCCGCTCACTCGGTCGTCAAGCTAATCCCTAGTATAGAAATATTGTTAAAAGTAAAAGAGTGCTTAAGAGACTGTCTTAAGACTTTGTGTTGTAATGATGGAGATAATGATGGTTTGATGATTTGTTTTCAGATTTTCATAAAAATAGTATGCATGAAATATTTTAAAATGATTTTTGCTAGGCATAAATTCCTAAGTGTGATAAAATTTTGAACAATTCCTTAGAAATTATACCATGGTTGCAAAATTGAATGTTGACATAATGACATGAAATAGTAATAATGTTCATTCTTTTAAAAGCATAATTATGTAACATAATGATGCAAGTCACACGTTTTTATGAATTTTGTTTTAAAATAAATGGAAAATAAAATTAGAACGATGGTTTGTGCTAGGCATAGAATTATAGGTATAGACTTATACCATCATCATGAAATCCAAAGAAGAAAATAGATTGTTAGTTTTATTGCAAGATGCATATTTTAATTTTTGAAAATAAACAAAAAAATAATAATATGAAAATTTGGTTTGAAATTATTTTTGATGATTTTGTGAGAAGATGTATGTAATTGCTTTTATACAAAACAAAATTCTGAAATAAAAGGATAAAATTATTCCGAAAAGATTTACAAAAATATTTTAAATTATCTCAAAGACAAATGTAGATTTATAAGGAATCCTCATGTGCAAATGTGAGTTCATTACCGATCTTGATTTATCATAATGATACAAAATCTCTCAAATACAAATGTGTGTGCGATTGTATTGTTCATTTACCAATTTTGAGCAAGATAATTTGATACAAGTAATTTGACTTAACCAAATGAATGTTCGTTGACCATGATTTATATGCATGTAACCGTACCAGACTACTATGTAAGTTAGGTTATCAAGAGCTAGCTAATCCATAAGTCGACATAGGTCTATACAAAAGAAGGTCGCTAATGTGACAGACATATCACCACGCTAGGAGTTACCCAAGGCCAAGTGGGTTGGGCACAAACCACCTGTTATGGGGCTTACCTCACAGTTTTCGAATAATTGAGAATTCCAGGGATTCAAGCTCATTCACCCTTCTTTTCTTTTCAAGGGGTAGGGAAAGGATTTTATTGCATTTTTGCTTTTGCTTTTCTCTTTTGCTTTTTTTTTTTTTTTTACTTTTGTATTTTTGCTTGATATTTGAGATAATGCTGAAATATTGTTGTGATGATTCAAAATAACCTTTTTCTTTTTCTCTTTTTCTTGAACTTTTCTTTTCTTCCTATGCTAGGGATACTTGCTCGGATTAGTCTGTAGAGCAAGGGATTTTTATTCTGGGTAGGGGTGAGCTTGTCCTTTTGTCAATTCTCAAAGATTCTAGACCATGTGCATGATAGGATAGCAGGGGAAACTTTTCGCTCAAGAAACCATGTCTACTATGTAGCATCATATCGAATTTGCAATGAAATCATTTTAATGTGAAAAGATATACTTGGTTCAAGTAAATAACAAGATCAATTCTCTATGCTCAAAACTTTATTTAATTCAACATGTGGACTTTGATATAAGAGAGATAAATAATCATGCCAGATAAAATCAAGATATTTATTCATGTATTATGAAATGTGAGGGATTCCAAATAAATGTTAATTTATCCGAAATAATATGAAAATATGACTGCAATCCTTAAAGAATTAACAAGTACAAAATAACAAATGTTTTTGGAAGATTTTGATGTTTTTTATATTTTGATTTTAATTTATGAAATTGGTGGTATATACAAGATGATCTATATACACTATACAAGGTTATTTGAGTATAGCATGTCTAAGGTTGCTTCAAAATCAAAGGAGGTTTTGAAGGATAATTTGGTTGAGGTGAAGGTAAGAACAAAAGGTGATGAATAAAAGGTAGTGATAACAAAAGCTTTGTTATAATGTAGAATAATGTAGCAAAAGATTTGACTTTTATATGTGGAAAATTGATCATGTTACAAAATAAAATGTGAGAAGGATAAGAAGGTTCTTCATTCTTATCACTATCTTCCAAGTCTTGATAAGATGGAGGGAGCATATGTGAAAGATATGCATGGATGTTATTTGGTAAACAAGGATGATCATATATGGATGAAGAAAAGTGATGGATAGAAGATAATTGTGATAATAGAGAATGTATAGAACTTGATGTTTCAACCATTAAATATTCTTCAAATGGTGTTGGGTCACCATGTATGGTAACAATTTTATTTGCAATTTCAAACTTCAAATATTGGTGAAGAGTGGAAGGGACAACCCTCATCGTATGAATCCAAGGACTTCGAGAAGTAGGTTGTAAGATGAAGGGCAATATGCTACATAAAACAAAGTATCCAGGATCTTGGATCCAATATTGAGGGGAAAAATTATAGTACCTTGAGCTTCTTGAATTTCATTGTTAAAATATTTTATAATAACATTTGATTCATTAAGATCTTCTTCCTTTGTTTTGAGTTTTTGGAATAATTGATAAGTGCATAAATTAAGAGAGGAGCCATTATCTACCATGATAGTTTTAACGGGTGTTTCTTTACTAGATCCTGTAATGTAAAGATAGGAGTCTTCTTGTGGAGTAGAGGAAGGAATCTCCTCATCATAGAATGAAATATGGTTAACCTCAAGAGGGTTTACACCATTAATTATGTTCTTAGAGAAAATATGATGAGGAACAAATTGTTGGCTAGGTATCTTGAACAAAGTTTCCTTATGAGAACTTTGTAATACTTCTAAAAGGGATATCTTTGCTTGAGGATTAATCACTTGTTGTTGGCTATCAAAGTGGATTTCAGATTGAGATTTTGATTCTAAAGATGAGCTTTCTATGCTTACATTCCATTTTGGATCATTCTCTAGAGCCAAAGATAGTTTTGAAGGTTGGTCAAATGAGGAATCCATCTCTTGAATATCAGATTGAGTTGATTGAACTTGAGGTTGCTCATTTGTAGTTTTTGTTACAATATTAGTAATATCATCATGATGGGACACATTAACATGCAATATTTGATTGGTTTCTTGTTGTTGATAATTGAATAGGGATTCTTGGGAGATCCCCATGTCTTGATTGATTATTGGTATTTGTTGTGTAGGAGTTTGATTGTTTAATGGAGATTTATAATCAGTTGTAGATTGTAATTCCTTTATATTAAAAAGACCCTCATCAATCAAATCTTGAATTGCACATCTTAAATCTTTACAATTTTGTGTCATATGTCCATCTACTCTATGATATTCACAATGTAGCTCGGGTTTAAACCAATCTATTGTGGTATCAAGTTGTCTTATAGAAGGGAGTTCAATCTTATTTGTATCAAGTAAATGCTTGAGAATTATATCCATTGGTTGATTGAGCTTTGTAAATGTACGTGATGAAGGTTTTTGAGAGGTTTTTGATATGTGCCTTAGGAGTTCAGTCATAAAAGGACCTAATGGTTTCTTACCTCTCTTTTCTTTGTTATGGGTAGAATGATGATAGGAAGATTGTGAAGTATGATGTGAGTGCATGGTAGGATTGGAAGAATAAGTATTTTCTTGTTGAAATGGATGTGTTGTATTGAAAGAAGAATATTGAAATGGTGGAGGAGGATTGTATGTGGATTGATAGACATAATATGGATATATGGGAGAATAGATAATATCGTTATGAAGAGGATTGGAAAAGGGATTGTCCTGTTGGGTTAAGGATGAAAAATGAGAAAAGTGTGATGGAGGTGATGTTGAATAGGGATGAGGTTGGTCATAATCAACAAATGTATTTGGCTGAATTCTTCCAACATTACTGATGGGCTCATATTGATTTGAGTAAAAACTCATGGTTTCTTTAGTACTTCTAAAAGTAATATTTAGTATCTACTATTTAGAATTGAATCTAAAACATACAAACTTGAAATGATGATTTTGTTATATTTTTTTCTTGTATACATACATATTTATATATTTTTGTTTTCTTTTTATATTTTTGAATCAGAAAGATGCCTATGTGTCGGGTTCACCAAAATGTATCGCTCCAAATTTTTGGCATCCTTACCTTCAGGCTATAGGATCCGTGCCCGAAAGGGGGATGTGAAAAGGATGGGACAATACCTCGGACTGAGAGGCCCTTTGAAGGTCCCGCCTCTTGGGGGAGGTGTATAAGGGTGAATTTTCGATGGATGGTGGGTTCACCAGGAAAATTTTGAATGGCAGTTTCCATGCCTAGGTTGATAGTGTGTTTGATGTGTTCATTTTTATGCTTGATCATTCAAATCCTAGGTTTGGCCAAATGAATCTAAACTGTTCTATATGAAATGCAGATTTAAATGAATACAAAAAGCAGCAATGAATATCAAGTACAAAGAATATACTAAATAAAGACAAGTTAAACCTGATTCTGGATGTTTGATGGAGGTTCTAATTTTTGAAGTAGTCAAGATCGCCTCTGATCTGACAGGATCGTCTGAAATCATACAGGATCATCTGAGATCTAACGAATTCATCAGACGAATTCATAAAAGACCTACAATCAGAGAAATTGATATAGAACACAGAAAATGCAACGATACTAATAGAGGAAAATGATGTAAAATGATAATATAGATACTAAAATGATAATTACGAATAGAAATTCAAGTAAATTATAGTATTCTAATGACAAATTATGATCTTATCATGCACTTAAGCTATATGGGTGAACTCCAAGATGTATAACAATAAGGAATAACCATAGAATTAACTAAATGCGAGAATGAAATAGCAAACAAGAAGAGAAAAGTGCAAACTCTAGGCATTAATTGCCCCCAATGTTGATTGCAGTTGAAATCGTCTATAGAGTACAAAATCGTCTCGAATTGGGGCGTGATCATCCGAGATCATCCAGGATCATCTACGACGATCTGAGCTTGCTCCGGCTGAAAACAATGAAGGTTCCCACAAGAAAAACTTGAAAAGGGACAAATGCAAACAAGTAATTTAAGACATTCTAAGGCAAATAGAACTCGAAGTACAAAAAAATTCAGCCAGGGGAATGTCAAGGGGAGGGCCTAAGATTAAATAGGCATAGGAAGGAGGTTGGGAGGTTGGAGATCATCCCAATTTGGGAGATCTCCAACGAGGGAAGGTCTCTAACGATGCAGACACGCTTTTGCCCCGGTTAGAGACATCGTTGAAACATAAGCTAATTATGAACAAATCAGTTTGGGATGAAATCGTCTGGACGTTCTGCTCTAGATGAATTCATCCGATCTGAGGCGATATCGTCTGATCGACGACGATATCGTCCAATGGTCACAACAAATCCTAAAAATTGTGCGAAAAACAAGGAAATAGGTAGCAGGAAGTTTTGGACCAGTTTTGGGGTTGAAATTTGAATTTGAATTATTATTAAGGTTATTTTAATTATTTACTAAGGTTTACTGCACCAATTTTAGGGTGCTACAATAATACACTGCTATCGAAGGTATGAATTCTACTCTAATAATAATGTAGTTTACAAAGATCAAATAAAATGTTACGTAAGATAGTAATCATGTTTAGAAAAAATGACTTTAAATACTAAAATAATAATCATCATTTAACATATATGATTTATAATCTTATCCATCATAAAACAAATCAATTCTTAAAATGATAAGAATTATAACTACCATTAATCACATATAAAATTTACTTTATTTAAAGGACTTCCAAGATAATTTAAGAATTATAAATACCAAATAATTACATATATACTTATCCAATCTTTAACAAGGAAACTTGAATAAGAAGTTATTTTTATATCTACGTAATGGAAAACTATCTTTTTTAAAAGGTAAACTTATATAATTCAGAAGCAATTTTGAAGGCTTCTATAATTATAATTGAAAGGCTAAACTTATAAATTATTATTTAATAAAATAAACATTATGAATTAAAAAGAAAGTTAAATATCCAAAAACATAATTGAGAACCATAATCTTTATTTATTTTCAATGAAGTCTCATGCTCTTATGCATATATATACAATATCATGCATATTTTTGTAAAAACAAACATTCATATATTTTACTTCGCTATAAGCACAATATAAATTTAACATTGCAAAGGCAACTATTAATATATTTGATTCCCTATGGGTGGTCAAACACAAATCCAAAATAATATGTTGGAAAGAGAGAATGCAGTTTATTGGGTCTTAAAGGGCATGATATGAAATTATTTTTATAATGTAATTTGATAGACCAATATATTTTAAATAAAACCTAAAAATAAGCACCTTTTTCTTTGTGACCAATATTTTTGGCCTCGCCAATGAACTCGACTCTTGCTTGGGTTCAGGATCAGAACAAATCAAGATGCACCTTATTAATTTAATTTAGATATTTTCTACTAAACATCTATTTTTGGGTATGTAAGCATAGTCTCTACATTATTCACTTAACGTTTTCCCATCGAATAGAATATATATATATAGTTGAAATATAATGCAAGGTGAGAATTTCCAATAGGATAATTCAATGCAAGCTCATATTTGATAATTTTCATATTTCAATCAAATAAACATTCAGCTCAAAGCAAAACAGAATAATAATAGCCTACCTCTCAACTTTATTATTTCAAATAGTTAAGCAAAACAACCATCTCATATTTCATAATTCAAACAATAAAATCAAACAACCTGAAACCATTAATAATTGTTTTTATAATATATTTCATGAATTTTTTATATCTATTTAAATAACCAAGGTATTATATTAATCCAATGACTTTCAAGCAATTCAAAGGAAACTCTAATACAATTTAATTATGAATATTATAGGATTAACTTGAATATTCTAGTTCATAATAAATCAAAATCTAGCTCATTATAAACTTAGATAATCAGCTATCAACCAAGCCACCTAATCAAATTCAAATCTAGGTTTAAATAAGATAGAAATATGAGAGGTAAAGGAGTGCAGCTATTGTAGATTATATAGAAAGGATTGTTGAATAAGAGACATCAAATTTCTCGTTGAGAGGCTAAGCTAACTTAACCAGATATCCTAAATGGGATGATATTAATCTATGGAAAGGAACTCATAGATCATATATTTTTCTTTTATAGTAAAAATAATTCAAGCATTTCAAATACTCAAACATTTATAGATGGTAAAAATAGATTTTTCATATGGAAGTGAACTGACCTAATGTCTTTACTCGAAACTAGACCAACTTCATTTCACTTTCCTTCCTCGTTACTCCTTCCTAGTAAAATGTACCTCCTATTTTTTCCATTGAATATTTATAGGACAATTAAAACATCTTCTGGATACAATTGTATCTTCATACCTTTGGCCACCTCAACCAAAGACTTCTTCTACTAGGTGGTTTTTTCTCTCTTTAAAAAAAATTTTAATATCATTTCTTCATTATACACATAAGTAATATTGTTAATTTATTTTATTATATATTTTATTTATTAATATTTATTTATTATATATTATATTTTTATTTTATCATAAATTAAATACAAGAAAACATGACATGCAAACATGCATACATCCATCTATACATACATACATACTTATATACCTCCAAAATTCCTTCCCATACAGGCAATCTGATGATAATAAAATATTATCATTTATTTTTTAAAAATAGCTCCCATGCTCATGGCACTTTTCTTATCATTGGAGGATTTTCATAAACAAGCATTCATTTATGATATGAGATCTACTACTAAAAAGATACATCTACTTGGACTTTCATGTACCCATGAGCAATTCATGAGTGTTTTGTTGGTAGGGCTTCTTTCATCCCTACCAATATGAATACCCCACCATGGTGATACTTTACACCACCATAATTTCTTGTTTTACTCTTCGAGGACTTGTACCTATAAAATAAAGACCATCAATAGTATCATATCCTAGAAACATATAATAATAATTTAAATTAAAGGCAATCATAATTGTAACCAAAAGACTCATTCTAGGGTAGGTCATGACACTAATGGTATTCAATATTGACTTGAAGGGATGTTGGAAGTATTCAACAAATAATATCTAGTTGGGCTCTATACCAGAGGGGTGCTTGCAAGAGGTATACTTTGTGTACCAAAATTCATAGGTCAATGATGTAGGAGCATCCAGTGGAATCTGATGCAGGAGCATCTAGTGGCAGCAGAGCCATTTTTGAAAATTTGGCTGAGGGAAGACGTCGCGATTTCACGACATGTCACGAAATCGTGACGGGAAGAAGAAGAAGAAGGCAAGGAGAAAAATATGTCATGATATTGTGATAGAAAAAGTGTCATGATATCATGACACAAAGTGGAGAGAGGAGCCAGTGGAGAAAACTGTCATGATTTCGTGATAGAAGATGTGTCGCGATATCGTGACGCAAGAAAATAACGAAGCTAGTGGGGAGAAGCTGTCATGATATCGTGACAGCAAATGTGTCACGATATCATGACACAAGTGGAGCAGAGGAGTCAGCAAGGAGAAGCTATCGTGATATCACGACAGAAAATGTGTCGTGATATCGTGACATAAATGGAGCAAAGGAGTCAGCAAGGAGAAGCTGTCGCGATATCGTGACAGGAAATGTGTCACGATATCGTGGCACAAGTGAAGCAAAGAAGTGAGCGAGGAGAAGCTATCATGATATCGCGACAGAAAATGTGTCGCGATATCACGACACAAAATGGAGAAAGAAGCCAACAGGGAAACTATCACGATATCATGACAGGTTTCATAGAAGAAGCTAAGGAAGGAAGATGTCACGATTTCGCGACATGTCGCATTTTTGTGACCAGAAGGCGAAGGAGAAGCCAAGGGAGGAATATGTCATGATTTCGCGACATGTCACATTTTCATGACTAGAAGGCGAAGGAGAAGCCAAGGGAGGAAGATGTCATGATTTCGCGACATGTCGCATTTTCACGACCAGAAGGCGATGAAGGAGCCAGCGGAGGAAAATGTCGCGATTTCATGACATGTCACATTTTTGCGACCAGGAGGCGAAGAAGGAGCTAGCGGAGGAAAATGTCATGATTTTGTGACATGTCGCATTTTCATGACCAGGAGGCGAAGAAGGAGCCAGTGGAGGAAAATGTCACGATTTCGTGACATGTCGGGTTTTTGCGACCCGAAGAGGAGAGAGAAGGCGATGGAGCAAAGATGTCACCATTTTGCGACATGTTGCAATTTCATGACCCGAAAGCAGAAAGAGCATACAAAAGACAAAGATGTGATTTCACAACATGTCACAATTTTGTGATTCGAAAGCAAGAATATGGAGGAAGGAGCGAAACTGTCACGATATCGTGACATTTCATATTTTTGCAATGCAAGGACAGAGAAGGGGCCAGAGACTAAAATGTGTCACGATATCACGACCTATCATATTTTTGTGCCCGAAGGGAAAGCCAAATATGAAGAGTCAAAAAGGCAGACATTTCGAATACCAGGACAATGAAGCGACATGGGAAGACGAAACGAAAGGTTCTAGAAGATGAATCAAGGAGACCACCAGGTGGAAGGTGAAGAGTCACAATAGAGACTATAAAATAGGGAAGCAAAATTAAAGAGGGGGGTTAGAGTCTGGCCCTAGGAAGGGTAGATCAGATTCGATGGCCGAGGTCCATTCTGATCCTACTTGGCTGTGTGTGTCTTCCAAGAAGAGCTTCGGATACCAGAAGGTGTAGACAGATGTGTCGAACATGAGGCAGTTTACACGGATCCATGGATATGGAAGCATGATCTACAGATTTGAGACAGAAGGTTGTGGTGTTGTTGATCTATAGATAGAACTCTAAATAGTAAGGCTACGATGATTGTTCAAAGCGGTGGTATTCGACAGAGTGCAGAGGAGTTGTAGAGCTGAAGGAAAGAGGACCAGAGGACTACGGAGGCAATGAATTTCTTCTATGCATGGGAGGTTAATGGTTGTGGCTGTTATTCTGTAATTATTATTGCAGACTATAGAGGGTTGGGGCCTCTATAAAAACCTAGAAATTGGAATAGGAGGGCATGGAGATCAGATAATTGCAATATAGAAATTATAGTGATTGAAAACTACGCCTGTGGGCTAGTATTGTAAATGTAATAGAAAAATAATTAATAAAAAAATATTGAAATTTAGACTGCAATTTTCTATTCCCCATCAAGTGGTATCAAAGCTAGGTTATTCTGAGTGTGCGAGCAGAGTGTCGAAAGTGAGGCAGCTTGCACCAGGATCTATGGAATGGGTGGAATTTGGCACTCTATGCAGTGCTTGCAGGAGGTTCTTGCATGAAGCCTCAGAAGAAGAAGATTGACACTCTGTGCAGTGTTTGTGGATGAGTTGGAGTAGAGAGAGTAGTTGTGGAAGGGTTGATTAGAGAGCATTTGAGTCTCAGTGCAAAATGTGACAGAATAATACAAAAGTGAAGGCCACTTCTCCATCAACCTCGGGTGTCTGATGCAGGAGCATCCAGTGGCATCTGATGCAGGAGCATCTAGTGGCAGTAGAGCCATTTTCAAAAAATTGGCTAATGAGGGAAGACGTCGCAATTTCAAGACATGTCACGAAATCACGACAGAAAAATAAGGCAAGGAGAAAAATATGTCATGATATCATGACAGAAAAAGTGTCATGATATCACGAAACAAAGTGGAGAGAGGAGCCAACGGAGAAAACTGTCATGATTTTGCGATAGAAGATGTGTCACGATATCGCGATGCAAGCAGAGAACGAAGCCAATGGGGAGAAGCTATCATGATATCGCGACAACAAATGTGTCACGATATCACAACACAAGTGGAGCAGAGGAGTTAGCGAGGAGAAGCTGTTGCGATATCACGACATAAAATGTGTCATGATATCATGACACAAATGGAGCAAAGAAGTCAGCAAGGAGAAGCTATTGCGATATCACGACAGGAAATGTGTCATGATATCATGGCATAAGTGAAGCAAAGAAGTGAGCGAGGAGAAGCTGTCGCGATATCGTGATAGAAAATGTGTCACGATATCATGACACAAAATGGAGAAAGAAGCCAGTAGGGAAACTATGGCGATATCACGATAGGTTTCATAGAATGCGAAGGAGAATCCAAGGGAGGAAGATGTCACGATTTCGTGACATGTCGCATTTTTGTGACTAGAAGGAGAAGGAGAAGCCAAGGGAGGAAGATGTCATGATTTCATGACATGTCACTTTTTTTGTGACCAGAAGGCGAAGGAGAAGCCAAGGGAGGAAGATGTCATGATTTCATGACATGTCACATTTTCATGACCAGAAGGCGAAGAAGGAGCCGACGGAGGAAAATTTCATGATTTTGTGATATGTCATGATTTTGCGACATGTCGCATTTTCATGACCAAAAGGTGAAGAAGGAGCCAGCGAAGGAAAATGTCACGATTTTGTAACATGTCGCATTTTTGCGACCAGGAGGCGAAGAAGGAGCCAGCAGAGGAAAATGTCATGATTTCATGACATGTCGGGTTTTCACAACCCGAAGAGGAGAGAGAAGGTGATGGAGAAAATATGTCACGATTTCGCGACCTGAAAGTAGAAAGAGTGTACAGAAGACAAAGATGTCACGATTTCATGACATGTCACAATTTCATGACCCGAAAGTAGGAAGATGGAGTGAAGGAGTGAAACTATCACGATATTGTGACATGTCGTATTTTTGTGGTGCAAGGACAGAGAAGGGGCCAGATACTGAAAGGTGTCGCAATATCGTGACGTGTCATATTTTCATGCCCAAAGGGAAAGCCAAAGATGAAGATTTAAAAAGGCAGATGTTTCAAATACTAGGACAACGAAGCAACACGGGAAGAAAAAACAAAAGGTTTTAGAAGATGAATCGAGGGGACCACCAGGTGGAAGGTGAAGAGTCACGACAGATACTATAAAAGAGGGAAGCAAAATCAGAGAGGGGGGTCAAAGTCCGGCCCCAGGCAGGGTAGATCAGATTTGAGGGTCGAGGTCCATTCTGATATTGCTTGGTTGTGTGTCTCTTCGAAGAAGAGCTCCAAATACTAGAAGGTGTAGATAGATGCATCAAACGTGAGGCAGTTTACACGGATCCGTGGAGATGGAAGCACGATCTATAGATTTGAGACAGAAGGCTGCGATGCTGTTGATCTGTAGACAAAACTCTAAATAGTAAGGCTACAACAATTTCTCAGAGTGGTGGTATTTGGTAGAGTGCAGAGGAGTTGCAGAGCCGAAGGAAAGAGGACCAAAGGACTACGGAGGCAGTGAATTTCTTCTAGGCATGGGAGGTTAGCGACTGTAGCTATTATTTTGTAATTGTTATTGTAGACTGTAGAGGGTTGGGGCCTCTATAAAAACCCAGAAATTAGAATAGGAGGGCATGGAGATCAGATAATTGCAATATAGAAATTATAGTGATTGAAAACTATGCCTGCGGGCTAGTATTGTAAATGTAATAGAAAAATAATGAATAAAAAAATATTGAAATTTAGACTACAATTTTTTGTTCCCCATCAGTCAATTATAGATTTAATTTATGAAGAGTGGGTTGGTTACAAGGTTGTTCACATAAACCAATACCCTACTATAAGGAGCTGGTGTGAATTACCATAGGATCTAGATTAGATGAAGTAGGGTTTACTAGTGAAGATAAATAACTCATTTTTTAGCTCAAATAGATGATTTATGATGGCACATATACTTTGCTAACTAGATTAGTGTATAGGTGGAAAACTACCCTACCGTATATGATTCTCGATTGGATCTTCTAGGAGTTGAGGTGAACCATGTGGGTATTTTATAACTCTACACTTGGGTGGACAACCGAGGGAAGGGTTCACCAAGAAATTTTTTAGGACTCACTCCAATTTTGGGGTGGAACGTGTTTTGATGTGTCCATTAAGCATGAACATATGTTTGGATTTTCTAAAATTGAACTACAAAAATAAAAGAATAATGTAAGATACAAGATGCAAGAAGAAGAGAGCTAACCCTAGAATGATTCTTTACTTGAATGATCACTAATCCTCTGATTGCAAAATAAAGCCTTTACACAAGGGTTCAAGAGGGATGTACAAACAAGGTTAAAATCCTAGATGCACACTATATGCTCTTATTATTTCAATGCCTAGAAATTTAATCAAATGCTTCACCTATGATCTTATATTCTGGAACATAAATAGATAAAAATACAACCAAAAAATAACCTAGAGATCTACTAGGACACTTATTTAATTTAGTGGTTGTTCCCAGCCTTTAACTTGCATCCAAAAATGTCCCACAACTTTTATACTGCAAACACAACTTCACAAAACCCTCCTAAAATATGATTGGTACTGGGATGCTGCTTAGGCTTGTATATAACTATACTTGGAGGCACAACTATTCCCCTAGGTCCCTTTAGTTGACCTTTATAGTGCAAGAGTGGAAGTTGACATTTTTCGAAGATGGACAAATAAAAGATAATGTAGTAGAATAGAATGATAAACAAAATGTAATTTGCATAATTAGGTCCTAAATGTAAAATGAAATATAGTCCTAAGGTTTGGGGGTGAAATTATGCCCCCAAGCTCAATTTCGATGAAATCACACCCTATAATGACCGTGATATTGCCTCTGGTAAAATTATACCCTGTAATTATGGGGTACAATTTCATAGCAAAAGAAAATTATAGTAAAATAATGCAAATGAACTATCATTAAATGTGAATTAAGCAATATACAAAATGTAAAAAGAGTAAAAACAACCTGATTATAGTGAAAAGAAAATAATGAATGAAGACCTCCAAGATGGTAGACTCCTCCTTAGGGCTTTAACATTTGTCCACCAAGGACAACAACACACAAATCAATGCAGTAGAAGAGATATACATAAAATTAAAATCTTTAATCAATTTGTTGGTAGCTTGTAATATTGATTCAAAAGAAATCCAAAAACCATAAGCTAAAATATAACACTTAGGAGAGAAGTATATTATTAGCTTACTTCATTAGGGGAAGAAAATCTTCAAAACCTTAATTTATAAGAGGTTTGAAACAAGAATGGGTGGGAAAACCAAAGAAAATATGACACCAAATAAAGTTAAACAAAATGCTAGGATTTCCTAGGATAAAACCCTAACTAGGTGAAATCGCACCCCATAAGGACCGACCAAGATTTTTCTGGAGCAAGGAAAAAATAGGGAGAGAGTGGGAGAGGCCTAAACCTATTTTAGACAATTTGGAAGGTCTCTTTGAGGGACTAGGGAAAACGAATCACTCAAGTAGGTCAAATTTCCATGTATATATTTTACCCCCTCTTTGATGCATTTATTTTCTAGTAAATACATCAAAGAAAGATGTAGACACCTAAGGGCAAAGGACAAGAAACAAAAAAATGAGTGGTTATTTTAGAATAAATAAGTAATACAAAAATAATATCATTTTGGATACTTTCATGTTTTACATGTAAATTAAGGCATTAGGGATATTAATACCTCTCAAGCTAGGGTGCCTTTTCAAGTTTTAGAAGGAATGCCAAAATTCCTAACTAAACTCGAAATGGAAAACACAGAAGAAAGAAGAGTAAAAATAGAAAGAAAATATGAGTGGGAAAAATCAGAAAAGAGGTATAAAAGGGGAAAAATGTGAAAACCCTAATTCATTTTCACTACAAAAAAAAAAAGATCTCTAGAGAAAAGTGAAGATGGCACTCCCAACACATCGTTTAGCTATTTCGAGGGGTGAAGCTAGTACAACAATGGATTGGACATAGGTATAGACTAAAACCTCCCTCTTAGATTAGGTTAGGGTATATTTCATCCATATTTTATGAATTTTTTCAAAATTTTCTTTGTTTTCACCAAAAAATTTTGCACAAGACCCAAGTGCAATTTCATGGGTTGACCATAATTTTGCCTTAGTTTGTGGCATCAAGTGAAATTGTGTTGCAAGAACAAGAGGTATAATTTTGCAGAAAGAGAAGAAGGATAAAATCGTGCCCAAAGATAGGTGGGTATGATTTTGCCGAAGAGATGAGAGAATAAATAAAAGGAAAAAAGAAAAAAAGCAACAAAAAGAGAGCAAAGAATAGAGAGAAGAAGAAATAAAGCAAGAAAGAAAGTGTATCAATCTAACAAGTTGTTTGTTAATTATTAATTTATTATTATTTTTTATTTATGAGCACAAGAAACTGATAAAACTTTTATTATGTTTGTGGATGTAGCATGATGTTCCAGAGAGCTAGGGGTGGTGATCGAGATCCTTGGAGGTAGATCTAGATGGACTCACACTAGTAGAGAAAGATATATTAGAGGTAATGGGGTTGGATCACTTTATGGAGATACCTCAAGTAGAAGTGGATAGAGTGCTACTATTGGCACTAGCAGAGAGAGAATTATCCATAGTTTGGTTACCCACAAGGGAGATAACCCCTATATTAGAGGATGTGTGATTCATATTACGCATCCTAATTAGGGGGAGGATAGTTTATAGAGCATATGGATAGGGGACCACTATAGAGAGGTTATCAATGGGATGGGCCTGCTATATTTGGGATAGCATAATCTTGGTGGATGATATGGTAGGACAATATAGGGTTGACAATATAATGACCATGCTCTATAGTGCGGTGGTCAAGTTATTGATGTACCATACTAACAGGCAATATCTGCCATGGGTGATGGTGGTCATAGTGGTGAACATGCAAGACTAGAGAGTGAGGCTCACATGGTATCTATATGTTTTGGCTTGTTTGTACATGATATTCATGTACAAGCGGTATATAGGCTTGATGTATACAATATTTCTCCAAGTGTAGAACTAGGAGCACATAACAATATAGAGACCATACACACTCCTAGGACCATTACCTAGCTTGGAGTGACTAGTAGTGTACATATGGTCCAATTCCTTTGAGTGGGTCTAGAGGACATATGTTGAGAATATCCCACTAGCAAGGTGGGTAGTAGATGAGATGCAGAGGCCAAAGATCATATGGTGATCATAGTGTCTACATCCTAGGTGGGTTGAGGATGTAGAGTAGCTAACCAAGATCGAGTATCAGGTGGCTCACTATAGAGAAGGGAGAGCTAAAGCTCTTTTGATTTGATAGAGTATATCAATAAAGAGGATAGGATCAAGAGGACATAGGGATTATGAAGTGCACTAAGCACTATAGAGGTAGAGAGAAATGTGGTCCGAATAGAGGTAGATTATCTCTAAGGAGAGGTGATCCAGCTATATGAGGAGTGTTAATAGGCTTGGGAAGAGAGGATGGTTATGGTCAATAGTATCCAACAGAGCATCAAGATCCACCTATTAAAGGCTAAGCTATAGAGAGTAGGAGAGATATTATAGGTAGCCATATAGAGAGAAAGCTTCTTCTAGCTAGTGTAATACCAAGTAGTTTTAATGGAGTAGTGAGTATTACCACCATCATCCCTAAAAAATTTGATTCAAATGTGATCTAGGTCATGAATCCTAGAGCTAGTGAGGGGATTCAAGGTGACACCAATTTTTAGTGTGGCATGTATCCCAAGGGATGGTCAAGTGTACCAAGTTTGGACTGTGCTGCACTGACCAAATATACCTATGTATCTCTCTTTTTCTTGAGTAATTCCATGCTACTTTTCATGTTGTCTGTTCTCATTTGCTTATTTTTATGGTGTGTTTAATATTTTTCTTAATTTTATTTATGAATGATATGATCTAAAATACAATATGTATGGGTGCAATGGAGTGAATGCAATACAATAAAGGGTATGGATGTAAGAAATGGGAACAAAATAAGAGAATAAGGGGAGGAAAATAAGGAAGAAAGAGGGTCAAAAACTACTCTAGGTGAAATTGTGACCCATAAACATGAGGTACAATTTTGAAAAGAAAAATAAAAAGAAAGAGAAAGAGAAAAGAAGAGGAAAAGAAAGAAGAAGAAGAAGAAAGGGAAGATAATAATAAGAAAAAGAAGAATTAAAGAAATAAAATAAGAATAAGAAGAAGAGAAGGAAGAAAATAAGAAGAATAAAGAAGAAAACAAAAGGCCAACAAAGAAGAAAAGAGAGGCTCGAGGTATGATGCTTGGGTCAGTGTAGATTATACCAGATCAGTGTGACCAACTAGACATACATAAAGTAGAAGAATATGGACAATTGGAGTGATACCTGCTATGATTGTAGTACTCACTAATATGGTCAAAATATGGAGTAAAACTTGTTATGGATTATGTTCTCGCTAATATGGACAAATGATCAAGAGATATATCCACTGGGATGTATGCTTACAAATGGTCAAATGGAATCTACTACTCACTTGTGACCATAAAGCTATCCATTATGGGGTATGTTGTATGTGTAAGGTGTATTAGCAAGTACTACCTGATAGAGATGTGGTATATGCAAAATGTGAGTGAGTAAGCGAATTGAGCAAGACAAGACATGAGTGTGTGCACATGCTAGAAGAAAAGAGATGAATAAAGCAAGAGAAAAAAATAAGAAATAGTTTTGTTCCTTGACCTAAGGAGAAAATTATGGTCATCTAAAACAATTTCAATGTTAAGGAATGCAACAACAAAGTAAAAAAAATAAAAAGAGAAAGGAAAGAATGAACAAGAGGAAGAAATAAGAAGCAAAAGCCCTAGGTTGGGGACTTCACTAGGTATCAGAGTCCTAGTAAAAGTGCAATGCATGTGGGCTACAACCTAATGAGATGTCATCACATACCATTATCACAAAGTCCTTGAAAACTATATGATCAACTAGTCATGCAAATATGAACAGGTAGATGTGAAATTATGACAAGCAAATATGCAAATGCAAAGTGAGACTAAGTTAGTTATTTGTGTATGAGTGGTATGAGTATTCATATTGGGTAGGATGGGAATGTTAGTAGTAAAGTTGGGAGAAGGAAGAGATTGTGGTCTTGGAAAATCAGGTTGTGTATGAGTGGTGTGAGTATTTAGAGTGGGTAGGATGGGAATGTTAGCAGTAAAGTTGGTAGAAGGAAGATATTATGGCCTTACGAAAGCGGGTTGTTAAGATGGAGGTAAAGGATGTATAAGAGAAGAAGAAAAATATTATGTCGGTGGGTTTAAATTATGTCATGAATGAGTAGAAGAGTGATTGTGAAGGTTGGATGATCTATATGGGAAAATGAAGAGTTGGTCATTAGAGTTTTTGATTGATTTGTGGTTGAAGGTGATGAATGATAGGACACGGTAGGTTGGATTATGGTATGTGTGAAGTGGATAGAAGATAAGGGTGGACCTGGTGGAAGGGTGACCATATTTCATAATTGAAATGGATGATCATAAAAAAAAATGTGGTGCACTTGATCGTTATGAAGATACTTCAAGCAATGGTGTAATGTGGAAGGAACACATTGCATGTCCCTAATCCATGGTCATCCTAGAAGAATTTTATATTGCATATCCCCTTCTATAACATGGCATAACATAGATATGGTCTTAATTACTACTCAAATATATAGGTAGAATTATATATGCTACAATGGCACACATAAAACAATTGAAAGCCCACAAATAAAGGGTGGGAGTAGTAATATGAGTGGTTGGAATGTTTAAATGATGAAGGGTTACTATGGAATTATGCTAATGGACGAACTAGTATCAATTAGGCTATGTTTATAGGTGACATATTTAATACAAGCCATGATATGCATAGGGATATTGGCCCCTTTACATTTGAGAGTGGTGATATCATGATCATAGAAAATAATAGATAGTTGCATACATGTTTTTACGTTGCCAATAAAATTGATAAAAGTGTTAGCATCACTTGTTTCTAGATTGATAGCTTGTAGAATATTTTTTAAAGCCTTACAATGAGGTTGCTATTACTACAAGAGTTTGTATATGGATAACCGTATAGGGGTGGTATATAATTGATGCATGAGACTACTAAAAATAGTAATAATGTTGCATGGTATCATGGGAGGGGTGCTCATCATTGGTGGTATGTTAGCAAAATTTGGTATGGTAGGGGTATTATTTTGTGGGTTAGTTCATGGAGGGTACCATTGGTTACACGTGGTAACATTGATCATATCCAAAAAACCTTGCTAAGATAGATTATGGTTCACATGATTAACCTATCGAGGTCTAGCTTGATATGTGGCAATATTATTTTGTGTTCATTGAATCCCATGTTCTAGTAGAGGGTTTTTATAGATTTCCAAATTTTATTTGAGGGAGATAAAGGAGTTTTAGCACATATATCCCCACTTTCAATGAGATATTGTACCAAGTGATGAAATGTAAAATAATTATTGATGTCATGTTCTTGTTACCTATGATATTCATAAAATTCATGTTCATTATAGTTTCTAGGCTTTGGCCAATTTGGGTCCTTAGGCTTTACATCTGATAAAGCAATATGTCTAGCATCATATAAATTTTAGAATATGTTAGGTAACATTTCTAATAAATGTGTCCAATTGTGAGGTGAATATTATTGATATTGTTATCAGTTAAGGGTTTTATTTTGTGGGGATAAACCCTAGATTTTTGATACCCTTGATGTAATTTTTGAGATTGTTGTGGTGGTGGGGCATGTGTTGAATTCAACATGACTTGATTTACTTGTGATTTTGGAGGATTTGGATTTGAGTTACCTCTACTAAACTTGGTTTTGGGAGTGTAAGTTTTCTTGTGAAGCTTAACTTCACTCTTACACCTTTATGTCTTCAATTATAATAGCTTGAGCAATAGCATCCTTGAAGGAGTAGTGTTGTTGTATTTGGAGTGTTATCAATATATGCTTGGCACAACTCTATAATTATTTTGACTATATTTGGGGTGGAATAAAAAAATGGTAAATCATGGATGATCCCACACCATTGAGAAACATAATCATTAGTAGGCTCATCATAAAATTATTGTAAACTATAGAGGTCTTGTAGTGACATATTTTTTTATGTTGATAGAGAAATTCTCAAGAAATGTGTTGGCTACTTGCTCAAAGGTAAACAACCTATGTTGAGGAAGGTTATTAAACCAATCCAAGGCCTAACCACAAACATATAAAGTAAATTTTTGTATCATAAGCGCATCAATACCTTTAAAAATATGGTAAGGATATCAAAAATTGTGTAAATGCTCCCGAGGATCCTCTTTGCACTTAAATTTTTTTAATTTAGGTATCTCATATTTATGTGGATACTAATAGAGGGTCATCGAGTGATGAATGGTATCACTATAGATCTGAATATAGGTAGGATTTTTTAGTCCATAACCACTATCTCACAACTCCAAATTCTTGAGTTGTTACCTTATTATTTGCATTTCGATAGGGGGTAGTTGTGATGTATGATTTTGAAGAATGACTTGTTCCCCATAGATTTTTTAGAATAATAAATATTGGAACCACTATAATGGTGTGGTAGTAGATGTGTGTAATAAGTAGGTAGAGGTTGATTATGATATAACATGGGATTGATTTGAAATGAAGAATAAGGAAGAAATTGTTGTTGTTGTTGATGGAGTTACTGATGATGGAGTTGTTGTTGATGGATTTGTTGTTGATGGATTTGGTTAGTCCATTGATGTGGTGGAGCTATAGGAGGATGATTTGGATTTTTGGGGACTTTATGGTGTGCTTTAGAAGGTACTTGTTGATACATATGAGCTAAAATTTGTTGAAGAAACTAGTTGGGTCCTTGAATAGGTGTGTGATATGGATGCTAAATATAGTCTTGATTTATTTGTTGAACATGTTCTTGGATTGGAACCTGATTATGTGTTGGAGTTAATTTGTATTGGGATGGCTAGAAGAGAATAAAAAATGATGTGTGTACGGTTGAATTCCATGTTGGTGGTGAAGTAAATAAATTGCTTTGATCTGAAATAGGCATGGAAGTGTATGTAGAATTTTGAGATGAGGGGTAAGTGGTATAGGCACTTACCTGAGAATAGGAAAGAATATTATGTTGAATATGTTGAGATGAATTTTATGGATAAGAAGAATAGGTAGGAAAATTTTGAAGATATTGAGGAATTTGAGAATGGATTGGTATCTATGTATAACCATAAGAAGAAATGGCATATGTTCCTACATGATACAAGTTATGAAGAAGACCATTAGAAGAAGATGGAAGGATATTAAGTAAATCAACTTCAAGTAGAGGTTTTGTGGGAGAGAAGGTAGTAGGTGGTACTAATAAAATATAATCAAAAGGAACCGATATACATGTGTTAAAAAATAGATCAAAATCAATGAATGTGGATGAAGGAGGATTTTGAATATGTTGTGAAGAGGAAGGTGCATTTGAAGAAGAATCCCCCTAAGTGTTGGGAGGAGTGGATATGGAAAAGACCATAGTTATAGTTTGGATAGTAGGTGTATCGTTCCAAATTTTTTGCACCCTTACCTTCAGGCTAAAGGATCCATGCTCGGAAGGGGTATGGGAAAATCATGGGATGGTACCTTGGACTGAGAGGCCCTTTGAAGGTCCCGCCTCTCGGGAGAGGGGTATTAAGGTAATTTTTCGACGGATGGTGGGGTTCACTAGGAAACGTTTAGTGGCAGTTTCCATGCCTAGGTTGGGAATGTTCTTAATGTGTTCAGTTTTATCTTTAAACATCCAAGTCCTAGGTTTGGCCAGATGAATCTAAGTGTTATATTATGAAAATGCAAATTAAATAAATACAACAAACAAATTTTGACAGAAAACAAAAAGAATAATTTGGATTAAAGAACTATAACTGATCCAGATGTCTGATGAAGGTTCTAATTTTTGAAGCAGTCCATATCATCTGGAATTTGATAGGATCATCTGAGATCTGACAGGATTGTCTGAGATCTAATGAATTCATCAGACGAATTCATCAGAGACCTACAAATAGAGATATAGATACAAAATACTAGAAATGCAACTATTCTAACAGAGAAAAATGGTGTAAAATGGCAACATAGATGCTAAGGTGATAATCACAAATAAAAATTCAAGTAGATTATGATGTTCTAATGACAAATTATGACTTCATTGTGCACTTAAGCTATATGGGTGAACTCCAAGATGCGGAACAATAAGGAATAATAACAAATTTAACTAAATGCAGGATAAATCAACAAACAAAGTGAGAAAACGCAAACCCTGGGTACTGATTGCCCCCAATGTTAACTGTAGTCGAAATCGTCTTGGATTTGTATGAAATCGTCTCTAATTGAACAGGATCGTCTGTGACGATCTGAGCTTGGTCCAGCTGAAAAACAATGAAGTTCCTGCAAACAAACTTGGAAAAATACAAATGCAGATGGTGGTTTAAGATAGTCTAATACATGTAGAATTTGTGTTATAGGGAATTTCAGCCAGGGGGAATGCTAAGAGGGGGTCCTAAGGTTAAATAGGATTAGGAGGGAGGTTAGGAGGTTTGAGATCGTCCTAATTTGGAAGATCTCCAACGGGGGAGGTCTTTAACGGTGCAGACATGCTTCTGCCCAGATTAGAGACGTCATTGAAACAAAAGCTAACTATGCACAAATCAGTTTGGGACGAGATCGTCTGGACATTCTTCTCTAAACAAAATTGTCCGATTTGAGGTGATATCATTTGATCAGCGACGATATCGTCAAATGGACAAAACAAACTCTAAAAATGGCACAAAAAATGAGGAAACGGGCAGCAGGCGGTTTGGGAGCGATTTTGGGGTTAAAATTTGAATTTGAATTATTACTAATGTAATTTTAATTATTTGCTAAGGTTTACTATGCTAATTTTAGGGTGCTACATTTTGCCCCCTCTTTAGAAAATTTTCTAAGGAAAATGCATTAAAGATGATTTCTTCTCTATCTACAAGAAAGCAAAAATTTATTCCCATTTTTAGGCGATGATTCTTGGTCGAATCATATGACAGCTTACTATGATGCCCCCTCCGTGTTTTTACCCAAATCAAATATTTGAGGAAAAAACATGAAAAATCCAAAATTAAATTTGTTGCTTATTTTTTTTGAATAAAATTAAAAAAAAAATAGGGAAAAACCCTAATTCATTTTTATTGTTCATTTTTTATTTTCTGGTTTCTAGAGCTCTACAAACAAGATGGTCGAGACAGTGCACAGATCGACAGAGGTCCGACGCGGGCTACGGGTAAGGGTCTAAACTGAGTTTAGAAGGCTTGAATTTTGAATTTCATGCTTTTTAGATTAAATTTTGATGATTTTTGAGCATCGCGGCTATTTTTGGGCCGTCGACATCATCGAGATGAAATCATCTTGATTTCATCAAAATCGTCTCGATATCGTCGATTTTGTCTAGGGGCGAAATCGGAAAAATGGGGACGATTTCATCAAAAAGCGGATGATTTAGGCTAGCAAAATCGGAGATGAATTTGCTCAAATTTGGGACGATATATCCAATAGTGGACGATATCATCATTTATGAAATTGAACTTTTTTTTACTTGCATTTTTAATCACTATTTTATTAATGATTTTTATTGTTTTGTTGTTTATGTTGTAGAGAGGATTACTAAAGAGCATAGAATGGAAATACGATGGGTTGAGGGATGAATTGGCTACTCTATCTCAGGAAGAGCGAGATCAGCTGGCTTAGGTCAGCTTGCAGCATGTGGTAGAGATGCCATAGGTTTCTACAGATATGGGGCTATTGACAGCCCTAGCAGAGAGGTGGTATCCGAGTTCTTCCTGTTTTTGGTTACCGACAGGGGAGAGGACTCCCACACTAGAGGATGTATGGAGGATTTTGAGGATCTCCATACAAGGATGGCTAATCACTACCATGGCCAATCAAGGCCATGCGATGATGCGACTATGCAGAGATCCGAGCTTCACCCTGGAGAAGGGCAGAGTTAACATCGAATCTCTACAATAGATGCCTGGGGCATCTAGACTGACACAAGTTTTGGCTGGGGTTGTAGGTGGTCTGCTACTATGCCATCAGAGTGGATGAAGAGTACCATGGCTACTAACAGATGTGGTCTACGACATGAGAGACCACAGATACAGGTTTACTTGGAGGAGCTTTGTACTATGTCGATTGTATAGGATCCTGCATGGGGTCGTATACAAGGGCGGCCGATGTCTGGTTATGACATCTCTACTGCAGGTTTGGTGCTGGGAGCACATCACGGTGTGAAGGCCAATAGGGCTCCCACTAATAGGGATTGATGAGGAGAGGCCCCGAGCTCTACTAGTGGCTCCGAAGAGGGTCACAGTGGCGGATAGATCTGCCAATGTCCCAGAGACTACTTGACGACCTTGTCTTTGACCAGATCACCTAGAGGCCTTGGAGAGATCATCCAGGGTGGGCCGAGGATGGACAGGAGTTGGCTCACGTTAGGCGAGTCTACTGGATAAGGATGGAGAGGGGAGAGGTGGAGCTCCATCGCTATGACCGAGTTTTTAGGCAATTCGATCTATAGCAGGGGATCCCATCTCTCAAAGACTACGAGTTTTCTCGGACTATCCAGGATAACACTACAGTTAGCGAGGCTCTAGATATGCAGCACTTCTGGGGTCAGGATGTAGATGATGCCCCCATTCAGTCGATGGATGTGGATGACACTAGGGTATCTGATGGCTACAATACCTGGTACACAGGCATCCGCCCTCCTCGGATGACGAGGGCTCAGGGTCTGATTCACACAATTGTGCATCGGATGGGAAGGCAGTGCCAGACGACCATTGAGGTGGCACAAGGTTACGACAGGAGAGAGCAAAGGAGACCACAAGCTCAGTAGAGGTCATGACAGTGGGAGAGGATGGAGGAGAGACCCCCTTCTCTATAGAGAGAGAGACCACCATTGCCTAATAAGGGCAAGGGTGTGGACATAGGAGAGAGTAGTGAGATGGCTACTCTTCGAGCGGAGACTGTCCATCTCCAGGCATAGGTGTAGACTTTACAAGATGATGCTGCATGACACCAAGAGGAGGCCACACAGATTAGAGATGAGGTAGCACACCTCAAATCACAGAGTAGAGGGGCGAGCACTAGAGATCTAGCATGGGCTATTGCCCAGGTCACATTCTATCAGACACTATACCACCATATGGTGCCAGAGGGGCAAAGGTTACCACTGTCGGCCCATATTGTAGAGCCTGTCAGGATGATGTCATCGAGGACATCATCATGATTAGAGTCCAAGAGTCATAGCACCACACAGACTATGATGGGGCCACCTCGTCCACCTCAGGGCTGGGGAGGAGATGAGGATGAGAGCTCAAGGGTTTCTCGAGGCTAGCTACTACAGATTGCACTGTACAAATTGATTATAGTGCTTATTATTATTTTTGATAGGGGATTGAGTATGCCTAGGTACAGATTGTGGCATACCAATCTAGTTTTGAGATGATGTACATATACTGTTAAGATATATATAGATGAGATACTTTTGATCATGACTTGTCTTATGTACTTGTATGATGCTTTAATGTTTTGATTGATTGATTCGATGATTCATGTAATTATGTCATTTGGAAATATGATGGTTTGAATGTCATGCTTTTTTAAAATTTAAATGAAATAATTTGATGTAAACAAGTTGGTTTTTTGTGATGTGATAATTTGATAAAAATAAAAGGGACTTTTAACAATAATTTCAAAGGACATTGTCGCTATTATAGACCATTTCATGGAGTCGCCGCTCACTCGATCATCAATCTAATCCTAGTATAGAAATATCGCTAAAAGTAAAAGGGTGCTTAAGAGACTGTCTTAAGAATTTGTTGTGATGATGCAAATGATGATGATGATGATGATTTGTTTTTCAGATTTCCATGAAAATATTATGCATGAAATATTTTAAAATGACTTTTGCTAAGCATAAATTCCTAAGTGTGATAAAATTTCTGGACAATTCCCTAGGAATTATACCATCATTGCAAAATTGAAGTTTGACATAATGACATGAAATAGAATAGGTGTTTGTTTGTTTTAAAGCATAATTGTATAACATAATGATTTAAGTCATATGTTTTTATGATTTTAAATAAATGGGGAATAAAATTGGTACAATGGTTTGCGCTAGGCATAGAATATTTAGGTATAGACTTATACCATCATCATGAAATCCAAAGAAGAAAATAGATTGTTTTATTGCATGGTTGATTTTTAATTTTGGTCTTCAGAAAATATGAAGATGAGGACTTGCGCTAGGCATAAAATTCCAATTTTGGTTTTTGGAACTATACCATCATCGCGAAAGTCGATAATATATATAAATGTAACTTGATTGCATGTTTTGGAAAATGATTTTGATTTTTTTGAGAATGCATGTAGTTGTATTTATACTAAACAACTGTTCTTCAAAGAAGAAAATGAATTTATTCCAAACAATTTGAAAAAATATTTCAAATTATCTTAAAGACAAAAGTTAGATTTATAAGGAATCCCATGTGCGTATGTGAGTTCATTACCAATCTTGATTTATCATAATGATACACAAAATATATCAAATACAAATGTGTGTGCAATTGCATTGTTCATTTACCAAGTTTTGAGCAAGATAATTTGATACAAGTGATTTGAATGTACCAAATAAGTGTTCATTAACCATACCAGACTACTATGTAGGTTGTGTTATCAAGAGCTAGCTAATCCATAAGTAGACATAGGTCTGTACAAAAGAAGGTTGCTAATGTGACAGACATATCACCACGCTAGGAGTTACCCAAGGCCAAGCAGGTTGGGCACAAACCACCTGTTATGGGGCTTAAGTCACAGTTTTTGAATAATTAAGAATTCCAGGGATTCAAGCTCATCAAACCTTTTTTTCTTTTCAAGGGGTAGGGAAAGGGATTTTATTTCTTTTGCTTTTGCTTTTCTCTTTTGCTTTTTTTTTTTTTTGTACTTTTGTATTTTGGCTTGATATTTGAAATAATGCTGAAATAACTTGTTTCTTTTTTCTTTTTCTTTTGAAATTATCTTTTCTTTCTATGCTAGGGATACTTTCTCGGATTAGCTGTAGAGCAAGGGATTTTTATTACGGGTAGGGGTGAACTTGTCCTTTTGCCAATTCTCAAATATTCTAGACCATGTGCATGATAGGATAGCAGGGAAACTTTTCGCTCAAGAACCACTTCTACTATGTAACATAGCATGGAAATTACAAATGTAATCATTTTATTGTGAAAAGATATGCTTGGTTTAAGTAAATAACAATATCAATTCTCTATGCTCAAACTTTATTTAATTGAATTTTGTGTACTTTGATATAAGATAGATTAGTAATCATGTCAGATAAAATCAAGATATTTATTGTTGTGTTTGTGATAGTGGGGGATTCCAAATAAATGCTAATTTATCCAAAATAAATTGAAAAATATAACTGCAATACTTGAAGAAGAAATATATACAACAAATATTTGTGAAGAGTTTGATGATTTTGACTCTCTCTTTCTTCTTTATTTATTTATTTATTTTTTGGGTTTCAAAAGAGTCAGTAATATTGTTGTTTTGACTTTTATTATTATTATTATTATTTTTTCTTTTGTTTTGTTTAAAGAGTTTTATATATATCTTTAAAATGAGACAACATGCAAAATATGTACAAATGATGAAATGACCAAATTTTATGCGTAATATCGCTTAAGATGCATAATATTTATAGGTTCTTTTAAATCTTTCCCATCTAAAGTAGCTAATTTGTATGCTCCTGATTCAAATTTAGCAGTGATAATATATGGTCCAAGCCATTTGGGCTCAAATTTACCTTTAAGGCCTTTAGTTGCATTAGTAATTTATTTATTTTCTTTTAAAAAAAGGTCACCGACCTCAAAGCATCGATGACGAACTTTCTTGGCATATGATCTTTTAAGCTTGTTTTGGTAGGCACGAAGGTGCTCTAAAGCATTGATGTGATTTTCATCTAGAAGTTCCAGCTGACTGAGTCTGTCAGCTCGATATTCATCTCCTACTTCGATATATTGAAGTAGTAGAGCCAAAGAAGGAACTTCTAATTCAAAGGGAAAAATGGCTTCAGCGCCATAAACCAAGACAAAATGTGAAGTTCCAGTGGGAGTTCGAACACTAGTTCGATAGGCCCACAAAGCTGGATATAATTGAATGTGCTAGTCGTGGCCAGTTTTATTGACTAATATTTTGAGAATTTTGATTAAGGTTTTTTTAGATGCTTCTGCTTGACCATTACCCTAAGGATAATAGGGAGTGGACCAGTGATGTTGAATCTTATATTTTTGGCATAATTTTTTAACATCTTTATTTTTGAAACAAGTTCCATTGTCTGAGATGAGATTTGCAAGAATTTCGAACCTACAAATGATTTGATTAAAAATAAATTTAGAGACTTGAGTTCTAGTGCAGGAAGCTAAAGGCATAGCTTCAATCTACTTCGTGAAATACTCAGTGGCGGTTATGATGAATTTGTGTCCATTAGATGACATAGGATTAATTTTGCCAATAATGTCTAAGCCCCATTTTGAAAAGGGCTAAGGAGATGAAATAGCCTGTAGCTCTTGTGCAGGCGCATGGACAAGGTCAGCATGTTTCTGGAACTTTTCGCAATGGCGCACATAATCATGTGCATCCTTTTCCATGGTAGTCCAAAAGTAGCCGATCCTAAGGAGCTTTTTAGCAATGACACTACTACTGAAGTGTCCTCCACAAGATCCATCATGGACTTCACTTAAAGCTAATTTGGATTCTTCTAGATTCAAACATCTCAATAGGATACCTTCAAAAGATCTCCTATATAAAGTATTGCCAATTATTACAAATCGACTTGCTTGTCTACATAATAATCGACGGTTTCTATTATAATTGGCAGGGAAAGTCTCATTTTGAAGAAAATCAACTATATCTGTATACCAAGGGTCAGGAGTAGTTTCATTGATTAGAAACAGATCCAAAGGTTCTAAACATGAATTATTTGAAGTGGGTTACTGGATTCGATGAATAATGATGGTAGCATATTCTTCATCTAACTCCAAGGGCAGAAGATATGCAGCTGCGGCCATAGCGTCAGCTACATGGTTGCTAGTTCACAGAATAGCTTCCAAAGTAACTTTATCAAACAAGGATAAAAATTGCAAAACATATGCTTTATATGGGTGCAATTTATCATCTCTAGTCTGATAAACTTCATTAATTTGATTTATGACAAGTTGAGAATCACCAAAAACTAGCAGATGTTTGATTTTTAATGCCAAGGCAGCTCGTAATCCAAGGATTAGAGCCTCATATTTGGCAGTATTATTGGTGCAAGAAAATGTTAATTTAAAGGACAAAGGTATAAGATGTTTTTGCGGGGATATTAAAATAATACCCGCACCAGCCCCACTCATGCATCGGGCTCCATCAAAGTATAAGGACCATTGGTCAATATGGTCTGCCTCTAATTGAAGGCATTCATCAGGAAACTCAATGATGAGGGGATGGGTAGATTCTAAGGGTGTAGAAGCTAATTGATTTGCTATGATTTGACCCTTAACAGACTTTTGTCCTACGAATGTGAGTTCAAACTTGCTTAGAGCAAGAACCCACTTGGCTGTGCGACCTAATAAATAAGGTCGACTCATAAGATACCGCAAGGGATCATATTTAGCAATGACATAAGTTTTTTGACTAAACATATAATGTCGTAATTTCTGCATAGAAAATACGAGTGCTAGACATAATTTCTCTAATGCTGTATAGCGGGTTTCATAACTGATGAGGGTTAGGCTAATGTAATAATTAGCATGTTATTTCTTCTCATCATCAAGCTGAGCTAACATAGCTCCTAAAGCAAAATCTGAAGCTGAAATATACAAGAGAAACAGGCGATCAGGTCTAGGCGGTGAAAGCATAGGTGGATTAAGGAGGTATTTTTTGAGAATTTCAAAAGATTTTATACATTCATTGTCCCAGTTAAAATGGACATCCTTCTTAAGGAGCTTAATAAAGGGAGTGGTTTTGTCTGCCAGCTTATCGATGAAGTGACAGATGGCTTGAAGCTTACCTTGTAAACTTCATAACTCAGATATATTGGTAGGTGCAATCATATCAGTGATAGCCACAATCTTGAGAGGGTCGATGTCTATACCACAAAAGAAATGAAGACCCCAAATATTTTACCAGACTTAACTCCAAATATGCATTTGGATGGATTTAATCGAATAAGGTATTCTCTTAACCGATTAAATACTTTTTCTCAAATCATCTAAATGATCATCTTCTTTAATAGAGCGAGCTATAATATCATCTACGTAATCATGTAGGATATCATGCATCATATCATGAAAGATATAAGTCATAGCTCGTTGATATATTGCACCTGCATTCTTTAAACCAAATGGCATCACTTTCCAACAAAAGGTACCCCAAGGGGTAATAAAGGTTGTTTTAGCCTGATCTTCAGGAGCTATCCTGATCTGATTGTAGCCGGAGAATCCATCCATTAGGGACATCATTCCACTCCCGACGGTAAAGTCAATGATTTGATCCATGTTTGGAAGATGAAAATCATCTTTAGGGCATGCAGCGTTAATATCTCTAAAGTCTGTGCAAACCCTAACTTTGGTAGCTTCTTTCTTGGTGACTGGAACTACATTCGAGATCCATTCATCATAATCAATAGCTTGTATGAAAATAACATTCAAGAGTTTTTCTAACTCCCCTTTGACTAGCAAGGCCACTTTGGGATGCATTTTTCTAAGTTTTTGTTTAACAGATTTAGCATCCGGATGGACTACTAGATGATGCATGACTATAGAAGGGTCCAGACCTGGCATATCTTCATATGTCCAAGTGAAGACATCTTCATATTCTTTAAGGAATGTAATGTATTCATCTTGTTTTTCTTGACTTAAGATTGATCCAATATTGATTATGTGAGGATTATCCTCAGTTCCAATGTTAACTTTAATGAAGTTTTCTACTTCCATGTGTAGATCTCTTTCAAAATTAGGTGGGGCGGGTGAAATGCCCAATTCTTGTAATTCTTTTAAGGTTAAGTTGGATAATTTGTCTTGATGAGTGGTGGCCTCAAGTTGGGATATAGTTGGTATAGAACCATCAAAATAAAAACCATTGTGTAACAACTCTTCAATGGAGACATCATGGAAAATATCTCCTTCCAACTCCTCATCGGATTCGGCAATCAATTCAGGGTAAGCTATGGATAGCATATTACATGTAAATGGCTGATTCGTTGGACACAAAGAATCTTGTTTATCTAGATAATCTTGATAACATATGAGTTGATCATCATTTTCAAAAGGGAAGGGTTGAACCTTACTAGGAAATAGGCCCACACCACATCGGGCGGGCCATGGTTCTACCTCAATAGGTTCTTTCATGCCATTTTGGAAAGGTCCCAAGCCTTTCCCTTTATATCCCATTTTAAGAATTATGGGTTTAGCTTTAATATATTCATTAGTAAAATAACATCATGCATATCCCTCATGATGAGTTTTGATATTTCGAGGTATTCTTCCCCAATCATATCCTTTATAAATAAAATCACAACTCTCGACTTGGTAAGTACTTCCCATAGGTTGTGGGAGGCCCAAAGTATGAGGAGATGGCAGCAAATTATTTAAAATAATTGAATCTTGCATAAAAGCATTTGTTTTTTTTGATATTAAGACTGTGGATAAATCAGGTAAAAGTTCATCAGAAAGAGCATAAGATGTAGAAGGATTATTCCCTATATCTTTAGATGTGGAAGGTATAATAGATGTTGATAATGTGGAAGTGTTAATGAATGGGTCTATAGGTTTTGAAATGATAGGGATGGAACATGAAGAATTTTTTGTGGATTTAAGATATTTTTGAGGTTCTAGTGTGGTTTGTTCAGAAGATGGTTGAGTTAAATGCATAGGTGTAGTTGATGGAGTAGATGATGTTGTGTGTTTTTTTCACACGTTTAGATGAAAAATAAGAATTAGGATGTGTGGATGATAGAGCGGGGCAATATTGCACTCCAATAAGTTCTGCCAAAGCACACATATCAAAGGGTCTAGGGTCACCATGGATACCAACTAATTTTTAAATTCAAATTTAACACACTGATGTAAAGTGGAGGGAACCGCTCGCATCACATTGATCCAAGGGCGACCCAAAAGTATATTGTACGATGCTGGGAAATGTACAATAAACACGGTTGTATCTAGGGTTCTAGGACCAACTTACAAGGGTAAGGTAATGACTCCACACATTTCTTGTGTCTCATCATTGAAAGCTTTGATAATCATGTCAGTTTTCTTCATTTCATCACTTCAAAAGCCAAAAATTTGGTAGAAGTCAAAAGTGCAAATGTTTAGAGATGAACCATTATCAATAAAGACTCTTTTAAAAACTACGTCTCCAATTAAAGCAGTAATATATAAGGGGTTATCCTTATGTAAACTATGTTGTGGGATATCTTTATCTCGGAAGTCAATACAATCAACTTCTCGAGTGATGATAGTATTGGACATGGCTTCGGGTTGAATATTTTTAGGTACCATCATTTGGCTTAATGTAAGCATTAACTCATCCCTATGGGTAGAAGAAGATCTTAACAAGTCCAAAAGGGAAATTCTGGCTGTAGTATTGGATAATTGTTCATTAATATTTTAAGGAGGTTTTGGTTGAACATTAGACATATGATTCCCTTTATTGGGATTTTTCAAAATAAATGGAGCTGATCCATCATTTTGAGTTTGATCTTGTTGAGAGTTGTGAGCCTGTTGTCTGGTAACGGCTCCGATGGTACCTGCAATGTTATATTGAAGATACTAAACTGGTCTTGGTTGAGCATTTATGGCTTGTTCATTAGGAAGGAACTAATTAGAAGAGGGTCGCGTAGTAACTCTTCTAGGAAATGGTTCTTATGGAACCATAGCATCTGTGATGGGTTGAATAGGATCTTATTCGTTTTCAGAACTATTCGATTGATTTGAGGTGATGTCTATTTCACTTTCAATATCTGATTCTACATCACTAGGATCGGGAGTTTGAATATTATGTAGGGGCTTGGTTATGACCAAGGATAAGGTTGTGCCAAATATTTGAGGATCCTAAATAGATAATTGTCCATTAATAGTCCCTACATATCGGGTAGGAGGGGGAAAATTATGATGTTCGATTTGATTGGCCACTTATTTAACATGGTTTGGTAAAGGATGTTGAAATATATCCAATGATTGATTAGCATTTTGATTTTGATTTTGGGGAATGGTCTTTTGAGCGTTATTAGGAGCATTTTGTTTAGGTTGGAAAGCTTGCACCTCCATTTCATTATTATCAATCAAGTCTTGTATTTTATGTTTTAATATTTTGTAAGAATTTGTAGCATGTCCAGGTCCTCTATGAAAATCACAATGTAAATCAGCTCTGTATCCAGGTATAGTTGGATCAGGTTCCTGAATAGCTGGTAATTGAATCAAGCCTCGTGCTAATAATTGAGGAATAATGGTTGATAAAGGTTGATTCAATCTAGTAAATTCTCGAGGAGGTTTATCAGGGGGTTTTAATATAAATTTTTCTATTGTCTTTGTTGTATTGATATTAGAAACATTTCTGCTATCAATGACTCCGTCACCTACAACTTGTTTGTTTTTATACTGATTTCTGGATGTTTTCTCATCATCTTTCTTTTTGAGGTGACCTCTCCTAATGAGAGCATCTTCTACCCTTCGAGCTAAGTCTATAGCTTGATCGAAGGTGGTTAAGGTAGCAGTTGATAACTCATAGGAGATTTGTTCTTGCAAATTATTGATAAAAATGTCCAACATTTCCCTATAAGGTAACACAAAGTGCAGTTTTCCTGTTAGCTGCCTCCATCTAGCTAAGAAATCAGCAAAACATTCATCTTTGTCTTGTTTTAAGTTGTACAAATCTTTAATGGTGACATGCCTCTCGATGTAGGCACTAAATTGATGGACACACGATTCAGCTGTTTCTTCAAAATTTCTCAAAGAATGAGTGGGCAATTGATAGTACCACTCTAATGCCATTCCTCCTAAAAATTTTGGGAACATTTTTAGTAATAGCAAGTCATCATGTGATATATCATGACATGCTATCCTAAACATACGAAGATGCTCTATGGGATCTTCAGTTCTTTTATATATAGGCAGGACGGGCATGGGAAAGTGTTTAAGGTATGGTTGTGCTACAACTATGGGATCCAGAGGTTGACTAGATATCTCTCGATAATTGTACAAGGGATGGTAGGGATCTATCTGGTCCATGCGTGAAGCTAACTATTTCACCATGGCTTCCAGATTACTAGTTTGCCCACCATATTGGTTCGGTAGGGCATTAATATGAGATTTGTGAACATATGGAGGGACATGAAGATTAGATGCTATGTTGCTATTGTGTAAATTTTTGGTAGGAAGGGTGTTATGAAGAAATCTTGAAGTTGTATTATGTTGTATCCCAGATTGTTGAAAATTGGTGTTTGGCTTCATTTTAGGTTTTTGTTGATTTGAAGCATATTGATCAATATTTTGGCGAAGTAAAGCAGTGAAGGAAGTTTTATTTTGTGTGGGAATGATTTTAGGCTCAATAACAAGTTCCTTAGGGGGTTGGGTAACCTATTGTTTTGGCATGTTCTAAATCATGGTGACCATATCTCTATTAGATGGTCCAGATTTATCACTTTCTTAATCGATAAAAGACAAAGGATTAGTGTGCACATCAAACATATGTTCCATGGCTACTTGAGTGTCACTAATTTGCCCTTTATCAATACAAACTGCCATATTAAGAGCACCAATGTTATTATTGAAAAATTTCCAGAAATGATCTAAGTTATCAAAAGCAATAGTTCCATCTAAAGCTATTCTAGGGGATGAGGATCCTTCCTCTTTAAGATTTTCTTGTTGTTCATTTTCTTCAGCCAGGTCATCTTTCGGATGTTCTAGAGTTTCTCCTTCTAGAATGGATTCCTCAGGAAGGACATTTGGGTTTTTTGTTTTGTCTTCTAACCAATATTCTTCTTCTTGTTCAGTTTGTTTACCATTCCTAAGTTTAGGCATTGTGCTTAAATTTAGATTTCAGAAAATATATATATACTTGTTTATATATATATATATATATATATATATATATATATATATATATATATATATATATATATATATATATATATATATATATATATATATATGTGCAACAAGCTTTAAGAGGTATATATTTTAATTATATACCTACTATAGTAAATAAAAAAATTTTGGTTTTTGTTATGTTTTGATTTTTTTCTTGTTTTTGTAACAATATTATAAAGATAACAAACAACACACTAAATGCAAGAAATGATAATTATGAAAGCAATGATCTAGTTTTCTATAAACAATTTTTAAATATCATTAATGGGCTCGAGTTCTTCAGGAGTCATGAAGTGTTCTTCAAATTGAAAATTTTATTTCAAGAATTTAACAAAAATTTCTATAGTGATATTATCTGTCTCAGACTCTGGTTGGTAGAAATAGAGTTCGTGGCAATACTCTCGATATAACATAGCTCGAGGAACTCTATTCCATATTTTTCTAATCATAAGATTAGTTTCTTGGGATTCTATATGAACTAGAAATTGGCGTACCACAGCTGCGTTCTTGAGGTATTCCTCGAAGGTGAACAATTTTGAAGACACAAGAGCTCTCCTATAAGCTAACCACCTATGGAAGGCTCTCTGAAGTTCATGATAAACAATGAGTTGATGAGGATCCAGGATCCTATCTGGGGCAAACCTCTTGATTTGTCTAAGTTTAGTTGATCTAGATGAAATGATACCTAGTATCCTATTAAGTTTGTCCCACAAAGGCGGGACTCTATATTTTTGAGATGTTCTAAACAAAGAATCAACCTCTATGACTATTAATTGATTTGCAACATTTATAGTAACTACTAGTATTTTCTTAGGAGCTACCATCTATACATGATATGCAACTTAGTAGTTTTCTAATAGTTTTCACGTCAGGTTCACCAAAATGTATCGTTCCAAATTTTTTGCACCCTTACCTTCAGGCTAAAGGATCCATGCCCGAAAGGGGGATGGGAAAAGGATGGGACAATACCTCGGACTGAGAGGCCCTTTGAAGGTTTCGCCTCTCGGGGGAGGGGTATTAAGGTGATTTTTCGATGGATGGTGGGGTTCACTAGGAAACTTTTAGTGGCAGTTTCCACACCTAGGTTGGGAATGTGTTTAATGTGTTCAGTTTTATCTTTAAAAATCCAAGTCCTAGGTTTGGCCAGATGAATCTAAGTGTTCTATTATGAAAATGCAAATTAAATAAATACAGCAAACATATTTGGATAGAAAATAGAAAGAATAAACGAGATTAAAGAACTATACCTGATCCAGATGTCTGATGAAGGTTATGATTTTTGAAGTAGTCTAGATCGTCTGGAATTTGACAGGATCGTCTGAGATCTGATGAATTCATCAGACAAATTCGTCAGAGACCTACAAACAGAGAGATAGATACAAAATACCAGAAATGCAACTATTCTAACATAGAAAAATGGTGTAAAATGGCAACATAGATGCTAAGGTAATAATCACAAATAAAAATTCAAGTAGATTATGACATTCTAATGAAAAATTATGACTTCATTGTGCACTTAAGCTATATGGGTGAACTCCAAGATGCAGA
Organism: Wollemia nobilis; assembly: GCA_028583015.1. Classification (NCBI taxonomy): domain Eukaryota; kingdom Viridiplantae; phylum Streptophyta; class Pinopsida; order Araucariales; family Araucariaceae; genus Wollemia; species Wollemia nobilis. The sequence continues at coordinate 24,660,762 of JAQPPZ010016892.1, forward strand.
ACAATAAGGAATAATAACAAATTTAACTAAATGCAAGATAAATAAACAAACAAAGTGAGAAAATGCAAACCTTGGGCACTAATTGCCCCCAATGCTGACTACAGTCAAAATCATCTCAGATTTGTACGAAATCGTTTCTAATTGAAAAGGATCATCTGTGACGATCTAAGCTTGCTCTGGCTGAAAAACAATGAAGTTCCTACAAACAAACTTGGAAAAATACAAATGCAAATGGTGGTTTAAGATAGTCTAATACATGTAGAATTCGTGTTACAGGGAATTTCAGCCAGGGGGAATGCCAATAGGGGGTCCTAAGGTTAAATAGGCTTAGGAGGGAGGTTAGGAGGTTGGAGATCATCCTAATTAGGAAGATCTCCAATGAGGGAGGTCTATAATGATGTAGACACGCTTCTGCCTGGATTAGAGACACCGTTGAAACATAAGCTAACTATGCACAAATCAGTTTGGGACGAGATCGTCTGAACTTTCTTCTCCAGACAAAACCATCCGATCTGAGGCGATATCGTCTGATCGACGACAATATCATCAAATGGACAAAACAAACTCTAAAAATGATGTGGAAAATGAGGAAACGGGCAGCAAGCGGTTTGGGAGCGGTTTTGGGGTTAAAATTTGAATTTGAATTATTACTAATGTAATTTTAATTATTTGCTAAAGTTTACTGTGCCAATTTTAGGGTGCTACAGTAGGTTTAGTGTCTTGGTGAGTATGATAAAAAAATTCTTTGTAATCCAAGAGGTGTTGAGATGGTTGTTGTAGAAATGGATGTAAGGGATGAGAATAAGGAGGTGAAGGATCATCATCATAGGTGATCTTGAGTTTGAATTTACCAAGTGCAAAGTAGATAACCCTTGGAAAAAAATATTGAATGGATTGATTATTTAGAGTATTAGGGTGGTGGGGTAGAAGTGGTGTGTTGAGTTATGTATTGAGTGGTACTCGATATTGTAAATGATGATGTGATTTCTTGGGATTGGCCGTGAGTATGGGCTATTGAATTTGACATAGCAATGATACCAACTTCCATAGAAGACTTGATGGATGGAGAGGGATTTGTATGAGAAACTTACCTTGCAAGACGTGCTTTCTCATGCTCTTGACTATGGGTACTGACTATTGTTTGGTATATAGTAGGCTAATAAACCAAGTTTCTAGTAAATTTAGGCAAAGGAAACAACTGTGAATGTATCTCTATGCTAATCAAAATTGTTTGTGAAACAAAGTTTTGGGTCATAAGTTAACCTATGATTATTTTTGGTTGCAACTTGCCCTACAAATCTGATGGAAACTGGTTACAAAGGTAGAAACATTTCCTAGAATATTTTTGGATCTATTTAGAAGCCTATTTTTGAAGTTTTATAATAAATTTAACAACGTAAATCAGTCTATTTAACCATTAAAGTAATCAGCAAGCAATTTTTATGCCAAGGTGTGTTTACGAGTTTTTAGAAAATCCTAAAATAGAAAAATGGTGATGAGTATGCCCTAAGGAGGTATATTCATGCATAATTTTCTATTATACCCAAAGTTTTGTGAGGGGTAACTATACATAAATAGGTGAATAAATTTTAATGAAGGCAATGGCTCGAGCAACCAAAAAGGGAGATATATAGAACCTATTATGAAAGAGACCACACTATCAAAGACTAGCTACTATCCCAACCAAGTTTTCACTTCACCCTCGGTCAGGCTTAGTAAAAATAATTATTGAACATTCACAAATTATATAAAGCCCTATGAGTAGAAATATGTAATGCTAACCTATCCCAAGGATCTCTCAAGGTTAGGGGATTCTTTGGTGATTAAGTCCAAAAAATCACTTGAGGGGGCTACTATGGTGTCTAGGGGGTGAACCAATAGAAGGGGATGAATTCCAATGTCACTGGTATCAATTGGGGGTTGGTGAATTCCAAGTCCAAAGTGTGAGGGATTACTTATGAGAACTATTAATGTAACATGTAGGAATATGTTTATGTAATCTTATAGGTATTCATAATTTATTTAAGCCTATGGGCATGTTCATGTAATCCTATGACCCACTTTCATATTTCATCCTTAGTGGTATTAGTTAATCCACTCTTATTTATAACCTTGCTTAAAAGGGCAATTTATTATTATTGTATTATAAGGTTAGCCTCAAGGTTAGGTTTATGTTGGATTGAGGTTAACCTCTCATTGGGGATTTGGTATTAGTTTAAATACCCCTCAATAAGAATCCTTTTGTATCATAAGTATGAATACAATGTGATATGTTGGGATGTCAATGAGCACCCACCTTCTACTTCTTGTCATATCCCTTAATATATTTACTTTATTTACTATTGTTCTCTTTTATCATATTTTCTTCTTTTTGTATATGATTATGGTGAATTCATGTTTTGGAATTTTCTATGGAAATATTATAAATTTGAACTATTTTTGTCTGTTTGATTTTTCTCCACACTTGGTCAAAAATTTTGATCTTGTAGGTCTTCAACCCCACTAGTCACAAAATCCTCTCTTTATTGGGTAAAATCCCTAATTGGATTTTGTACCCCACTTTTGAATCTTTCTTTTAGATCTTCTTCAAATAGTTTTCCACCTGGGTTTGTTCCAATGAATGAACATGTCCTCTCCCCCCAAAGGAAGACTATTCATTTTTAATACCAAGGCCTTTGTTCAATGGATATTTGCTCTTACATAATTTTTTTGACCTTTTGACCTTATTCTTGATTTTTTTTGTGTCTCCTCCATTGAATTGATAGAATGTCAAACTAGTATTATAATATATTTTGCTTAAATATTTTTATTCATTTTTTTATAATAATTTTAGAAAACATGTGTTTGAAAAAAGTGGACTACATGATTCAATGTCTATTTTTCATTTTGACTACCATAACATGAATAAACATAAATACTAATATGAAATTTTGAACTACAAGTATTGGGTCATGTCTACCTCTAGGTCATGGTCGCTTTCCTTATATTCATCAATTTTAATGTATAGTAGAAGCTCATTCTAATTTGTTGCACTTTCATCCTTGAGCTTGTGTAAGTGGCAGTTGCAAGGCATTGCATTCTTAATTTTGATTATCTTTTTGCCTTTGCGGACCTTTATATGAGTATAGTCCATTGCTAAGGAACCATCTCTTGATAATTTTCACATCCATTATTTACATAGCAACATCCTAAAGTATAGGGATAGGTCTATGACCACCATATCTTGAACTACCATAAGCTCTTGTTATGACCCTAGAGGGAAGTAGCTTGAGTGAATGAAAAGAATCGTAGGCCATTTTGATGGGGCTTCCTCCTTACAAATTTATATAACAAAATATTATTCTTATTCTTGATGCCTATTTCTTCTACTCGTACACATTATTATAGCCTAACTATCCTAACCCTACGTTGATTACAATATGATGATTCACATGATAAGCCAATATAATAATTAATTATACTACTAATAATAATAAATAAATGTTAGGATGTGGGATCCTAACATGCCACCCCTCCTGGAAAAACTTTATCCTCAAAGTTAGAACTGAGAAAACTGTTGTGAAAACTCATGAAGTACATCCCAAGGAGCATCCTTAGGTTCCAATCCCTGCCACAAAACTAGGACTTCGATGATAATACGATAGTAAAGGTGATGGGTACGTCATGCCAATACCAATTCAATTTCGACCATGATGGAACCATCCTCGATACTAGTGAACATAATGCTTGCACAAGTTTTGCAATTTCACTTTTTTTTAAGCAGGGGTATCAATAAGACCAAATATTTGGTGGCTTATTTCTAGGAATAATTTGTATAGAATGATCTTGAATACGGTGGGATGGCAACCCTTTTGGTTCTTAAAATACCCTAGAGTGATGTTTCAAAATTTTTTGTAACTCTTTTGCTTCATTCCATTCTTTCCTTATTGATTGAATGGAAAATAATTGTGCAATCATCCTTTTGCCTCCTTTTTGAACAAGATTTTCCATGCAGTGAGAACTCACTATCTGTGAGAAACCTGCTTGTAGTCCTTTTAGAGTATATTTATGTGTGCCAACTGTGAATTTCATCCACAATGTTGCAAAATCCCAAAGGATTGGCACAAGTTTTTGCAACCATTTAACCCCTAGGAAAATATAAAATCCTCCCAATGGAAGTGCATACATTTCACTTTTCATGTTGTAGTCACCTATGGTGAGCTTGACATTTTGAAACTTTCCTTTACAAGCAATGTATAACCTAGTATCAATCATCATCTCAAAGCTAATGTAAGGTTTATATAACAATTAGACTATTTTGTCACACTTGGGTCAATGAAATTATGTGTACGTTTAGAAGCAATGAGAACAATGAGATTTTATTGTTTAAAGTGTCCTCAAACTTTCATAGTTTATGTAGAAGAAAATCTTGTGAGAGCATTGAAAGAAATTTCAAGGATATCATCATTGTTGTTATCAAGTCATTTGTCACTTATTCCACTTCTACCTCATCTTCTTCCTCCATGGAGTGACAAGGATCAATGATATTCAATAAATATAACTTCTAGTGCATCTATTATTTGGCCCATATTTTGCATCACAATTATAGCAGAGGCATTTTTCCCATCATTCCTTCATTTCCTTTGGACTAAGTCATTTAACCTGCAAGGGTTGGTTAGGTTCTGAGGTAGTATGCATGACTTGCTATTTTTAAATAGGTTGTTTCTCTTGTCGATATTGAGAATTGAATTTATATTTGGCTAACTTGGCTAATCCAATGGCCTCCATCATGGTACTAGGATTGAAAACATTCACCTCCACCCTAATTTCATCTTTTAAACCATTGATGAAATAAATTTTGAAAAATTATTCATCCAAACATATTGTGCAATTGGTGAGCTTATCGAATTGATCCTGATATTTGTGCACTGAAGTGATTTTACATAGTTTGGTGAGATCTCCTGCGAAGTCTTTGAAATAACTTGGATCAAACTATATCATTTTTTTTTGGTAAATTCCCCCCAAGTAGGAGTTCCATTAGTATTTTCATACCATTTTTACCATTGGATATCATCATGATCGAGGTGGAATGATGCAATATGGGCTTTTTGCCCCTTACGAATCTAGTTCAATAAAAAATATTGTTTCACCTAATAGATACAACTAGTTGGATCTCCTCCATCAAAATTGGGAAAATCTAACTTAGTTGTTCTTGGAAGGATGGATGCTTTTTGACCCCTAATATGAATATAATGCATTGATCCTATAGGTTATCCCAAATACTGGTGTGAGTCTAAACCCTATGTGCTTTGATACTTATTAGCTATAACTGACTACGTAATTTTTTGGTAGGTGATAGAAATTATATTATATGGATTTTAACTAGTGCCTAAAAATAGAAACATAATCATATGATGAAAAGTACATAGAGAAGCACAAAATAGGGTGTCTACACCCTAACTGCTCCATGAACTAGACCAGAGAAAAAATAGACCCATGTAGGCATTGTTTAACAAAAAAAAATCAAAAGAGAGCCCACAAGGTCTAATGGGAACATAAAGCAAAATAAAATTAGTGCCCACATAGGGGTAAAAATATTAGTACCAAAATTCCCACACAAGGGAACAAAGATCAAAATACAAAACAAAGTAATTCTAATCATCGATAATATTTTTCAGCTATAGAGCTCTTTTGGCTATGTTTCTTGACCAACATTTTTAGGTAGGTGCTAATGTTATCCATGCCACTAATGATGCTACTAAGGATGGTATTGTAGAACAAGTTTGATATGTCCATCGGATAAGTAGTTCTGTCACTTCCATAATCATAATTTTTGAGGTGATCATACCTCTTAGGGTTGGTTGTGCATTTATAAGTCGACGGTAGCAGCGTTAAGAACATTTTGAGGGAAATTTTGGTGCCAGATGGATATGTTTATGTGACTAACCCTAAAATTGATGAGAAAATTAGTAGACTTGTTAGCTTCCTGATACACATGGTATTGGAAAAAACATTGGTTAGTTTTTCTATGGTTCAATTAATTACGTCCATTTAATTGTCAACCTGGGGTAGCTCATAGTCTTGTGAGCAACCGTGCAAGATATATGCTTGTAATTTATCCTTTGGAGACGAGTCCATTGGATTATGGTTTTGGGGGGTATTTGGTATTATTTGAAGTTTATATTTAAACCAATAATATCACGCTAAGTCTAAGAAAATAGGATTAAAAAAATTTAAAATCTAAATGAAAACCTTGTTGGAAATCATAGAAAATAGGGAAATAACAAGTAAACAAATTAATCTATTAAAATAAATACAAAAAATAGGGGAAATAGGGAAGAAATATGTTTTTAGTGGGCCCACGCTTCAAGCAAGTTCTACCCATGGTAAAATGATCACTGTGCACTTTTACAAGATGTTTTACAGGAAAAAATGCAGAGATTTTATTAACAGTTGCAGTAGAAGAAAATTACAAGAAAGTTAGAGCAGGTCTTCTTCAGGGGTGGCCTACATATTTATAAGGTATGCAGCCAACCTTGGTACAATTTTCAAGATGAATCAAAAAATAATTCTTTGTTACAAATGTTTTCTTGATTAGAGGAATCAAGCAAAATATCATGATATTTCAGCGTATTCTATTGCTAGAATACGCTAATATTTTATTTGCTTGACTTACAAAAATTATTTATGTATTAGCTAAAAAATAGGTGACGAGTAACCTTTGACATTGTCCCATATCCAGTTTCAATGCTAGAAATACCTTCATGCTGATTGACGAAGTTTCGCTCTATTCTGTTGACCACAAAGTCGTGTTGAATTTTGGCATTTAATCAAAATCAGGCATCGTGGTTGAAGAAGTCGAGAAGCAGGAACCTTGTATGTAGAAGTTGGTAAGTAGACACCTTTCATCGTATAATGGGAACTAGGCACCTCTTGCTATAAAATGGGAAGTAGGTGCCTTCTATCGTACAATGGGAAGCATCTGCCTAATGGAAAGCAGGTGCCTAATGAGAAGCAAGCGCCTAACATGAAGCAAATGCCTAACAATTAAGTGTCAAATAGAAGTTAGGTGCTTCAAAGGAATTTGGGTACCTAACTTTGTATCTCTTTACCGATATTTTGTAGATATTTTTCCTTCATTAAATTGCAAGTGCTAGGTCCGAGTGGGACCTCAATGAAATCATGCCAAAATACAACAATTTCCATTAAATCTACACAAATTACACTTAAAGATAAATATTAGAAAACATGTAAAATAAACTATTAATTATATATATAATTTTCATAAAAAATTTATATCTACAAGAATATATGCCACAAATTATTGAAAAATGAGTACAAAAAATGAGCAATTTTGTGGCTCATCATCCCCCCATGCTTAAGGGATGGCATGTACCTATGCCACTTTGAACTAGTAATTACCAGTTCTGTTCACTTCATCCTAGTAAGCCATGTTGGTCTATGTCATCTTCTTCTTAGCAACCTTGGATTTCTCTTTGTCCTAGGGCTTTCACCCCTTTGATGCCTTGGGAGCGGTTGTCTCCTAACCCTATTGCTCCTGGCATTTGCTACACCGAAGTGGTTCACTTGGCCCTTATCTCTTCTTGGGTGGTTTTGGTCTAGGCCACCTTGCCCTTATCAATATTCAGGTAATAACCAAAGAAACTGGTGGCATCTTCTGGAATGCAAGCTCAACAATTTTCCAATACTCATGGTGAGGTGGTAACTTTTTACCCGCATGCACTGATTCTTTATCACTAAATGGGATGCTTGATTCTTTAGCAACCCTAATTATGGGAAAATTTATCCCTATTGGTTCAAGCTCAGGTTTATATTGGACCTCTTTCTTTTCCATTGGGGTAGTTTTGCTTCTTGATGCCAGATCTTCCTATTGCACAGGGCCTAAAAACCCCATCCTTTTAAAATATGTCTACATCCTTGAAGGTTTTCCATCCTCTTACCCATACAAATACTAGAACTACTCAAGTTAAGAAACTAGAATTTCCTATGAGACATGCCAGATTACTTCTTGGTATCCTTTTATGATTCCTTGAGGGATTTCTTGGAGGTCTTCTTCCAGTTCTTCTTGTCTGCCTTAATTTCCTCCTTAAGCTCCTCAAATTTCTATTTTTGGGTAGCAAAAAAATTCTTTGCTACCTCCCATTCTTCATCAAAATCTAGCTCTAATTCCTTATTAGATTCGATGCTTAGTGCCTTCAACTCGGTAACTCTCACTCTAGTTTTGGATCATCATTGAGATGGCCTTATGGCTTTTTTTATCTCAGCTTCATATGTTGCACCTTAGAGTGTGTTGGTGCAACCTCTATTTCCTGGGACACAGGGGATTCAAGCTGTTGAGCCTCCTATGGTACAAGTAATTTAGGCTACTGAGCCTCTTTTTCCTTTGTAGTAATTTACTGCACAATAGGGATTACTTATTCCTCTTGAGGCTATCTAGTCCCTACATCAATTGGAGAGTGCTTTGCCTCTCCCTTTTTACCTAAAATTTGAGTCTCTTTCACCTCCATCTCCTTTTCTTCCTCATCTCCCTCCTTTGTAGTATGTTTTGCATTTTAAGGTTTCTCAACTTCAACCTCATCCTCCTGAATTACCTGTTCTATAGAGGGGGACTTATAACAGGGCTACTCTACTTCCATTGCAATAGCATCTACCTATTCTATTTCTATATTAGCAAGGGGTAACTATGTCGCCCCATCAGTCTACATTATTGCATAAACTCTATCCAACTACTCGGCTCCTCCTGATCTACCTTGTAACTGCAATTGTATCTATAGTTTCCAAATTATTTGATACAATTCATGTATTTTTAATGTATCCTCCTTTTGAGACTCCTCAAATAGATCTCGTTCTTCTTTAAATTTGGATTCCCAAGTGAAAGCCTACTCTCTTAAGACCTACAATTGTTGCTACAAATCCTTGACCTGGAATTGTGATGGTACATCTTCCATGGCCACCTTATGTTGAGGAGTTGGCCCACTAGAAATTTCCTATAAAATGTGGTCCATGTACTCCTCCTTGTTGAGCTCATCGATTGGTATCTCGTCATCGGATGAGCTGGAAACTACCCTCGACATATTCATTCTTCTGCTTCACATTCTAATGGATATAGGCATAAAATATTGCTCTACCTCATCTTCGAATTGAGGTGCATAAGGAGACAGATCCTACCCTGCTTCCTCCTCAAATTAGGAAAAATCAAGGGATAAGGTCTATCCTACTTCCCTTGTAGTTCCTACAGGTTGGAATGTAGGCACCATTTCTACATGTTCTATCACACTTTGGGCCAAATGTTCATTTTGAATTGGTGCTTCCACCTCTACTTGTGTCCCTGTCACTGCACTAGTACCCACAACTTCCTCAATTATCAAATTTCTATGTGACTCTGCATATCACACCAAGGCCAAAATCAGGCCATGGTGAGCCAGGATAGAGGTGGTGCCTGCCTGTTATCGCCTGGCCTCATATTTTAGGATGCATGCAAGGTAGTGGGGGATGTTTGTTTTATCCCCATGTAGGATGTGATTGAGAAAATGGAAGTGGTTGGCATTCAAATGAGAGTACCTACCAAAGCATGTGAAGAAATGGGTGATCTGCTCAAAAACTACCCTCCAAAGCTTGAGAATATGCCATTTTGGCAAGCTAGTGTGCATCAGGTACTCGATTGGTACTCCAAAAAATCTCTATGCACAAAGGATAAGGTTATCCTCCTTGTACATGCACTCCCCTATAATAGGGATGCCTATAAATCTAGTGATGTAATCCTTAGTTACTGGGATATCTAGACCTCATATGCACATGACCCCATCGCTCATCGATACTACAAATTCATTTTACACTACCATATCCTGACCCTGATTGACCCGTTGATAGTAGTCCATCTATTCGATAGTTTCCAATTGTGTTTGGATGTCTGCAAAAATACCTAAATAATCAATCAGCTCAGTCTTCTTAAGATCACGATCCTTCGACTTTCCCCCCAAGCTTTGCCTTTATTTTAGAATTCACTCAACGATGTTATTGCTTCCCATTTGAATTAATATTGTGCCTCACTGCTCTTTTTCTTCTCACTGAAGTTAACTGCACAATAGATGGTAAACAATTTTTTTTAAATAATTGTGTTCATGCATGTAGGTGGTTAATTACCATAATCACAGTGATTATGGTTATCCATAGTAAATTTCCTTCAAGCATGTGCCCAATTGTGCAGAGATGATAACCATAAACTGTTGACCAATCAGAGGTGTGCCACGCAACACCATGCAAGTGGATTTTTTCAAGTGGTTAAGGTAATAATGAGGGGTTGTGCTGGTATATTTCCATAGACACACATGTTCATGAAAACAATATAGAAAAGAAAAAAAAAATTTAAACATGCACCTAAATTTGTTTTGTAGGTGCATATGCATAGATGTTCATGGTGCATCGCTATTGGATGGTATTTGATGATTGGTAAAACTACAACAAACAACAGTGGTCATGGTTCCCATGCAATAAATTTTCTTCAACATGATTGATTTTTAGTAGCTACAATATGGATTATTTAAGAAATATTGCAAAATTTAAAATAAAAGTTAGAAAAATGTATCTCCTTGGGATGACAAATGTCCCCTCCTTGGAAGTTGATTGTTGTCAACTTTTAATTTTATCCGCTGGTAGATTTAACTTTTTAGTGCGTGGCTCGAGCCACATACCAAGGATAATGTGTTATTCTATCAAGGCAGAAAATGGCCACAGTAAACAAAAATTAGGCACATTTTTCATATGGAAATCAGGCACCTTCTTTTCAAATTATGGTGCATAGGTGCTTTGAAAATTGAAAATATGCACTATAGGAATTGGGTGCTTTGCTTAACATGGGAAGTAGGTGCCTTAGCAATTAGGCACTCTACTTAACACATAAAATAGGCATCTTAGCAATCAAGCGCTTATACCTAACATGGGAAGAAAACACCTTTTTTCTAACTATCAAGTGGCATACTTATAAAACAAAATTTATAAAAACTATTTTTTTTTTACATATGATAAGAATATTTGGTGTCAGTTTCCTAAAAACTGGAATTCGGTCATTCTCTTGAAAAATAAGGATTCAGGCATTGATCTTCTAGGAAATGGAACATAGGCACTATATTCGTAACATACTGGTATTTAGGCGCTATAAAGCGTATAATGGGAAGTAGGCACCTTCTACCATACAATGGGAAGTAGACACCTTCCACCTTACAATGGGAAGCATGCACCTTCCTCTGTACAATGGGAAGCATGCACCTTCCACAGTACAAAAAGTAGACACCTTTTCTAATAATGGAAATCAAGCGCATTCCCATCATATACAAAAATAATAATTTTATTTTATTCAATGGGTGTTGAATTGTCCTTGTATATGCGTTGTTAGGTTGATCATGCCCTTTAGTGTCTCTGATTGAAAAATAGGTCCAATTTTAGCATCCACCTCTGAATTAGCAGTTGAGTGTTTTAATGTCCAAAGAGACCAAAACAAACGTTCTTGTGCAGGTTTAGGTTTAGTATTTCCATTTTGAGGGATGAGCTACTCCTATTAATAGAAATATAGAAATGCATAGGTTCATGGATCATGTGCCTATTAGGCCTAGGTTTCTCAAGATGCCTAAGGATTACACAAAGGGTATTGTTCCTGCAAAATAAAAACACAACTAAAAAAAAAAATTGAAAGAATAATTATCTTTGGGACTATGTGGACTAAGTCCACATCTTACTGACTCAAGATAAAATTAGATTAACTGGGATTTCCCCCATGCTTAAACTAGAATCAATTATATATGCATCAAACACATATTATGGACATAGGTGATGGCCATTGATTGTTAAGGTAATGTTACTATCGTCTATTATTATGATCCTTACAACCCCATTATTGATAACTTAAGTCACTTCATATGGCTCCATACAAAACTACATGAGCTTGCCATTCCTTTCTTGGAATCGAGAATCATAGAGTAATGCCCATTCTCCTACTTTGAGCTACTTTTACCTAGTGTGGCGGTTATGCCACTTGGCCCTTTGTTTATGAATGATCTTTATTCTTTGTAGAGCCTCAAAGTGGCAATCATATAGCTTATTAAGCTACTAAATTCTATATTTTTATGCATCATCCAGGTTGATATTCAATTCTACAACAATACTAAGTATTTTGACTTCAAACTCTATAGGCATCATGGTAGTTTTCCCATAGACTTATTGAAATGGTATGAAACCAGTAGTAGTCTTCTAGGTGGTCATGTAGGTCCACACTACTTCTGGTAATCTAGTAGTCCAATCCTTCCTATGTTGTTGTACTTTCTTTGTTAGGATATTCTCCAACTCTCTGTTGGTCACCTCAACTTGCCCATTCACCTGTGGATGGTAGGGAGTGGTTTTGTTATACCTAATTTTGTATTGTTACATGAGTTCTTAGATCATACTTGAAGTAAACTGAGGTCCTTGATCTATTTTGATCTCCCTTGGGACCCCAAATTCTATAAAAAATGATGAATACAAGAAATCTACTATAGTTTTCTCCTTTAAATTACACAAATCTTGTACTTCAACCCACTTTGTCACATAGTCAGTACAAACTAGGATATACCTCTTACCTCTTGGTTGTGAATTGATAGGTTCTACAAAGTCCATATCCCATTTATCAAATGGTTCAATGTGAACATGTGGTTGGAGTGGCATCTCATCTCTGAGAGTAGTTCTATCCATCCTCTGACAATGATCACACTGGATCACATGCTTGGCTACACCTTTGAATAGTGAAGGCTAGTAATAACTAGCCTACAACACTTTATATGTAGTCCTTCTTCTTTAAAAATGGCCACCACAAGGTTCATCATGGCAAGACTTTAGTATTTCAATTATTTCATCCCCAACAACACATCTTCTCATGATTTAATTAGGTCCTGTTTTAAACATGCACCCATCAATCCATGAAAAAATTATACTTTTCTCAATTAAAGTTTATTTTTCTCGAGGTAAAATAGTAGGGGATACTTTATCAGTGGCTAAATAATTAGCCATATGTGCATACCAAGGTATCTAATTATTTAGAGCAAACAAATGATCATTTGGAAATTGATCTTCTATAGCTGTATAGTCTGGAGATGTCAATCTAGAAAAGAAATCAACTACCACATTGTCCTTTTCTGGCTTGTCCACTATTTTCACATCAAATTTCTGCAAGAGCAACAACCATTTGATAATTCTGCCACTAATCCCAGGTTTGTTTGTCAAGTATCTAATTGTTGAGTGGTCAGTGAGTACAAATACCTGGTAACCTACAATATAATGACAAAATTTGTTAAGAGCGTGTATTATTGCAAGAAACTCTTTCTTTGTGATAGTATAATTTAGTTCAACACCTATGAGATTTTTACTAACATAATAAATGATATAAAAATCATCACCATATTTTTTTCCCAGTACTGAGCCTATTTAATTGTTAGATGCATCAACATATATGTGAGAAGGTATGGTCCAATTTGGACTTCTTAGTATTGGAACAATAATTAGTTTTTCCTTTAAAGTGTTGAATACTTGTTCACATTCTTCAGTCCAGATAAAATATGCATATTTATTTAACAATGTGGTAATGGGTATAGCAATTTTTCTAAAGTATGATATAAACCTCCTATAATAATCGGCTGATCCGAGGAAACTGCGAATATCCTTTTATATTTTGGAGTTGGCAGGGTTTGAATGACTTCAATTTTCTTTCTATCTACTTTGATACCTTCTATAGAAAGGTGATGTCCTAAAACTATCCCTTACTGCATCAACATATAGCATTTCTCATTTCTTAAGGGTAGGTTAGTTTTTTACAACGCTTAAGTGTCTTTTCTATATTTTCTATGATAATTTCAAAAGTTTCACCATATACAGTGAAATCATCCATGTATACCTCCACAGTCTCTCCAATCATATCTAAAAAATGCTAAGAACTACCCTCTAAAAGGTGGTAGGTGTATTTCATAGGCTAAATAGTAAAACACAGTAAGCAAATGTTCCCCATGGACAAGTGAAGGTGGTTTTATCTTGATCTTCCTCCCCTATTTGGATTTGATTGTATCCATTAAACCTATCCTAGAAAGAAAATTACTTCTTGCATACCAAGGTGTCAAGGACATGATCTATAAATGGTAAAGGGAAGTGTTCCTTCTTGGTTGCTTTATTCAGCAACCTGTAATTAATACAAATTCTCCACTTTCCATTATTCTTGGGCACCACTACCAATGGTGATACCCACTCACTCTTTGAAATGGGGTAGATGAGTCCAACTGTGAGAAGTTATTGTAAATATACTCCTTTGTGGTTATATTACTAGTTTAGTTTGGTCTTCCAAATATATCTTGTGTACAGGTCTCAGGAGCTATTCCTATCATGTTAGAATACTGTCAAGAAAAGGCATATTGATGTTTTCCAATGTTTTTTTTAGTTTGGTTTGTTGTTCAACTGTAAATTGGTTATTTATATTTAGTATTATATTAGGTGCAACTTTTATTTGTTGAATATGGTGGTCTTTCACTAATGGTAACTCAGGAGGAGTATAAGAGGGTTATCCTTTAAAAAAGTGAGATATCACCTTATACTCATCACTTTCATATTCCAACTCCTCAAGTGTCATCAGAGGTTGGATTATTGATAGACCACCAATGTTTTCATTCTCATCCTCAAGTTCTCCCAATATATCTGAATACTATGTAGGTGGATTTATGATCAGTTTATTTATATTTTGACCATCTGAAATGGTCATTTTCCCATCTCTACAACTTATGTAAGCATCAACTATTTCCATCCAAGGCCTACTTAATATTAATGGGTATCCACCTAGTCTAGATTTAGATTGTAGCACTAAGAAATATATTGGATACTCCCATGCATATACTGCAATAGTAATATCTTCCATTATACTCTAGGGAGTACTTTAGACCTATCTACCAACTACAACATAGTTTTAGTAGGCTTCATATTAGTCAATTTTAGTTTTTGTATTGTCTCCTAGGGCATGACATTGATGGTAGTCCCCAAATATACCAGTGTGTTGGGTAAAACACAACCTTCTATTTTTACAGTTAGCATAGGGCTTCTTGTATCTGTGTATTTCTAGTTGTAGGTATTCCCTAACATAAGGTCATCTAAATGATCTACCAAACTAATTGTTTTAGCTATTTTCCTCCCTGGTTTCTTGAAGCATAGCTCTCTTATGGCCTTTCCATAAATAGGTATATCTTTGATGGCCTGAAAGATAGGGATTGTGATTGTTATGTTTTTTAAAATAGAGAGGATATTAAAATCTATTTGTATTGGTTTCTTGGGTTCCTACAACCTTTGTGGAAATGGTGGAACCTCTTCTTTGTTATGTACAAGTGTTGATTCTTCTTCTTCCTCTTCTATAAGGGGTGATTCCCCTTTTTATATTTCTATTGGTTCATCTTCTTCTACAATAGGAGTGAATTCTACTCCTACTTGCTTTCCTGACCTTAACTGGATAGGATCACAATCTACCTTAATATTATACATAGGGTACATCTCATTTTCCATATTATAGGCTAGTTGCTACTTGGTGTTTGGTTTTGATGTTGGTTGTGCTAGTAACTGATGAGTCCTTGGAGCAGGAAGATTAGGTAGGCTTGGCTATGGTGGAGCTAGAGTAAAATGTTATGGATACTTATTCCAAGAATTCTGATTTCTCCACTACTTACTAGGCTACTGGTATTGGTTCCAAGGGTAGGGGTTGTAAGGATTAGCTCCTTGAGGAAATGGATTCCAAGGTTGTTGACCATACCAACCCATGTTGGGTGGTTGGGCTTGACCTTGGTTTTGGTAATTGCTACCCCCATAGGATGACATTCCCGATTGCATATTGTTATACTATTTCCATTTCCTCCTATTATACATGAAGTATACCTCTTCTACTTAAGGTTCCTCTTTAGATTTCATTAATAGTGGATACATCCTTGTTTTATGATCCTTCTTACAAACAACACACACAAAATTTGTTTTTTGAGCACTCATTTCTGGGGTGTTTGCCTCTGCATTTAGGATAGAAGTAGGCCAATTCTGCCTCATTCTCATTCTTCTTTCTCTTAAGTAGAAGGGTATCCATTTGAATATCTAGAGATGATAACATCTCACTTTTAAGATCCTCTAGCATGTTGCCTATATTTGTTTTATTGACAGTGGTTGACTGCTTAATATTTCTAGGGGTTAACTTACCATTTCTTCTTGAAAATATTTTACATAATTGTTGAATATCATCTAGTTGGTGTTGGTAAATTTATTCCCCCAGAGAGCATGTTTAAAGCTTCCAAGGATTCATTTGTCAGTAATTTAAGAAAAATGCTTCTTAGGGATCTATCTCCTAGTTTTGAATGGGGTGATCTTTGCAAATTGAAGCTAAACCTATCCTAATATTCTTCCATTGATTCACATTCCTTTTGGGTCATGTCTAGGACTTTATCTCTTGCATATCTTGCTCTACCAAAATCTTGATATCGATCCAAGAAAATTTTCCTCAACTATTCCTAGGTAGTTATATGTTTATCCTACAAGCTTATGAACCAGTGCAAAGCTGAATCATCAAGGGTGGAAGAGAATAATTTCAGTTTTTGAGCATATATGGTGTAATCCATAGATCTACATAAAACATAAAATTTAAAGAGGAACATATCTGGATCTTTTTTTGGTAGTCCTCTAAAGGTTGGAATGTGGGCAGGAGAGATGTGTTTCATCTTGTGATCTTCCCCTGCCTCTCCTATTGGAAAACTAAAACTAGTGGATATTTCCACTAGATTTTATGCCATTCTACCTACTACTGGTGTTTCTACCCCTACTTCATTCAAATCAGTTATCAATGCTTCTATTTCATTTCATTTATCCTTCATAAGGATGGATAATTCAGCATTTTAGATAGTTCCATCTAATACTGCTTGCCAACGTTCAACATTTAGTAGATATTTCTCATATTTAACTCTACTTATCTCTGATCCTACTCTAAGATTCTACTGGATTGTTTCAAAATGATCCTATGCAAATAGTAGGTATTCTTGCCAATGCACAGGTGGATATTGTAATGATGAGATTTCAATATCAGGTTCAAGTTCTACTAAAGCAAAAGGATTCTAAGAAACAACTTCTTTATTTTTGACAAAATGATCATCTAGTTCCATATTCTTAGGTGGACTTATACAAAGTTTGAGATGAAGGCTTCTGAAGAAAACACTCTAAAATACTGTAACTATGCTTCCTTTAGAACTAAAAATTACAATGGCTACTTCCCGGCGATGGTTCCAAAATGTTGAGCAAAACATTGATTAGTTTTTCTATGGTTCAATTAATTGACTCCATTTAATTGTCAACCCGGGGTATCTTGTAGTCTTATGAGCACCCGTACAAAATCTATGCTTGTAATTTCTCCTTCAGAGATGAGTCCCTTGGATTATGTTTTGGGGGGTATTTGGTATTCATTGAATTTTATATTTAAACCAATAATATCATGCTAAGTCTAAGAAAATAGGACTAAAAAACATTTAAAATCTAAATGACTACCTTGCTAGAAATCACAAAAAATAGGGAAATAACAAGTAAACAAATTAATCTATTAACATAAATGTAGAAAATAGGGGAAATAGAGAAGAACTCTATTTTAAGTGGGCCCACACTTCCATTAGGTTATTCCTATGGTAAAATGATCATCGAACACTTTTAGAAGATGTTTTGCAAGAAAATATGCAGAGATTTTATTAACAATTATTGCAGAATAAAATTACAAGAAATTCTGAGCAAGTCTTCTTCAAGGGTGGCCTACATATTTATAAGGTATGTGGCCAACCATGTTACAAATTTCAATATGAATCAAAAAATTATTTGTTGTTACAACTGTTTGCTTGATTAGAGAAATCAGGAAAAATATTATGATATTTCAGCATATTTTATTGCTAGAATACATTGATATTTTATTTGCTCGAATTATAGAAATGATTTATGTATCAACTAAAAAATGGGTGATGAGTCACCTTTAACATTGTTCCATGTCCGATTTCAATGTTGAAAATCCCTTCATGTTGGTTTCTAAAGTTTTGATCTATTTTGTCGACCACAAAGCTATGTTGAAGTTTGGCATTTAATGGAAATTAGGCACTGTTGTTGAAGAAGTCAGGAAGTAGTTACCTTGTATGCAGAAGTTGAGAAGTAGGTGCATTCCATCATATAACAAGAATCATACTACTTCTACCATACAATGGGAAACATGTACCTTCTATCGTACAATAGGAAGCAAGTGCCTAACAGGAAGTAGGTGCCTAGCATTTAAGTGTCGAATAGAAGTCAGGCACTTCAAAAGAATTTGGGTGCGTGAATTCATACCTATTTATTGATATTCCATAGATTTTTTTCCTTCATTAAATTGCAAGTGCCAGGTCCGAGTGGGACCTCGACAAAATCATGCCAAAATACAACAATTTCCATTAAATCTACACAAATTACACTTAAAGACAAATATTAGAAAACATGCAAAATAAACTATTAATTATATATATAATTTCCATAAAATATTTATATCTACAAGAATATATGCCACATATTATGGGGAAAAGAGTACAAAAAATGAGGAATTTTGTGGCTCATCACATGGTAGGTTGTAGTGTTACAAAATTTTTGCATCAAGACCTTAGCTTCCTAAATAATAGTGCGCACAATCCATGAAGGAATTTTGTTGCTTATGATAGAGTTAAAGTTTTGATCTATTCTGTTGACCACAAAGATGTATTGAAGTTTGCAATTTAATGGAAATTAGGCACTATGGTTGAAGAAGTTAGGAAGTAGTTACCTTATATGCAGAAGTCAAGAAGCAGGTGCCTTCCATCATATAATGGTAATCAGACTCCTTCTACCATACAATGGGAAATAGGTACCTTCTATCGTACAACAGGAAGCAGGTGCCTAACAAGAAGTAGGCGCCTAACAATTAAGTGTCGAATAGAAGTTAGGCACTTAAAAATAATTTGGGTGCATGACTTCGTACCTCTTTATCGATATTCCATAGATGTTTTTCCTTCATTAAATTGCAAGTTCCAGGTCTGAGTGGGACCTCGATAAAATCATGCCAAAATACAACAATTTCCATTAAATCTACACAAAGTACACTTAAAGACAAATATTAGAAAACATGCAAAATAAACTGTTAATTATATATAATTTCCATAAAATATTTATATCTACAAGAATATATGCCAAATATTATGGGGAAAAAAGTACAAAAAATGAGCAATTTTGTGGCTCATCACATGGTAGGTTGTAGTGTTACAAAAAATTTGCATCAAGACCTTAGCTTCCTAAATAATAGTGCACACGTTCCATGAAGGATTTTTTTTTTCTTATGATAGAGTTTGTAACATTCATCGAATCACCTTCAATTTTTAAATTTCTTGTGTAATATCTAAGACCTTCTAGCCCTCTCCATAATGCATGAGCTTCAACATAGTGGTTAGTTTGTATGCCTAAAAAATTGGCATAGGCCACTATGAGTTGTCCATTGTGATCCCTGACCAGACCTCCAACACCTATTGCACCTATATTTTCTTTAGAAGGACCATCATAGTTAAGTTTAAGCCATCCTACATGAGGAGGAGTCTAATGAGCACCGATTATGGGATGGGTATTAGAAGGAGTAGAGCTGGTACTATGGGGAATAATGAGGAAATGGAAAAGAGTGGACTCAAGGGCAGACTCAGGTGGTTTGGTGTAAAGGAAAAGCCTAGAATTTTCAATAGCAAAGGTGATGGATTTTTTGGCAACCTAGCCCTCCCTGAATTTTGGGTAAGCAAACCTTTTCCTATATGACCAGATTAAACTTTTTTTATCCTCTGAACCTACCCAAAGGAATCTCTTTTGAATCTATTCAATTTTATTATAGATAGATATTGGGGCTTTGAAGACTAACATAAAATAAACAAAAATACATTGAAGATAGGCCATAGTGATAATAGCTTTTGCTGCTTGGGATAGGAGGGCCCCTTTCCAACTTGCAAGTGTTTTATTGATTCTTTCAATAACATTGCTCTACATAGACTCTTTGGGGTAACTGGTGAACAAGGGAAGCCCTAACTAGATAGTGGGAAGCTCATATATGATACTGAATAATATGAGCAGTATTCACCTGTCTAGATAGGGGGTTATTGACAAAGAAAATTTTACTCTTGTCATAGTTTATCTTTTTCCCTGCAACCTCTTTGTATAGATCTAAAACACCTTTAATTGACTTTGCTTCCAAAAATGAAGCATGGGTGGCTAAGTTAGTATCATCTATGAATTACTAATGAGAAAGGGGTCTCATGTTGGAAGTAGCTTGAATACCATATATCATGCCATCTGAGCAAGCAACTTTGAGAGCTATTTCAAGGGATTTAGTAAGAATAATTAAGATAACAACTGATAGGGGACCCTCATACCTAAAACCTCTATTTCTTTGGAAGTAACTTGTTATAGATCCATTGACGAACATTGAGAACCATGGGATAGAAATGCAGCCTTGAATAAGTTTAATATGGTATATGGAAATTGACCTTGGACAACAAGCAGGAACTCTTGATTGACCCTATCAAAATCTTTATTCATATCAATTTTAAGGACCAGGGTAGATTTTTTATTGTTGGAGACAGAATGGAGGACTTCATGCAAAGTTATGATACCATTAGTTATAGATCTTCCTTTTACCAAACTACATTGGCAGGTATCTATGATTTGGGAAATAAATTCTTTCACTTTGGATGCCATATCTTTGGTTAGGCTTTTATAAATCACATTACACAAACTGATGGGTCTAAAATATGCCATAGATTTATACACAACCCCTTTAGGAACAAGGGCTATGAAGGTAGAATTAATACCTTTGGGGATGAATTTTGCATGTTGGATTTTAGTGGTTTCCTTGCACACATCTTGCCCAATAATGTTCCAAAAGGTTTGAAAAACTAAGGGGAGAAACCATCAAGCCCAGGACCTTTATCAGGGTGCATAGTGAATAAATATTGCTTGATCTCATCGAAATAAAGAGGCTTGATGAGCGGGGAATTCATTTATGGAGTGAACAAGGTAGGAATGTGATTGAGTAACTGATTCTTAGCCCAGTTAGAATTTTGGGTCTAGATACCAAAGATATCTTCAAAAAAAGAAGAGGCTTCATCTCGAAATTCAAAAGTATCCCTGGTAATGGAACCATCACCTTTGGTCAATTTTCTAATTTTGTTTGAACTTCTATGCCTGAGGGTGGAAGCATGAAAATATTTTGTATTGGAATCGCCCTCCTTGAGCCAAAGGGATCTGGATTTATACCTCCAAAACATATCTTCTTTACCTAAAATATTATGATAATCTGCTAAAATTTATTTCTCCTTAACTATGATTTGATCACTTAGCTAGCCATTATGTATTTGTTGTTCAATGCTTTTTAGTTTATCCATAATCTATTTTTTGCTTTCAAAAACATTGCCAAAAATGTCCTTGTTCCATTTTTTGAGGTTTTCCTTAACAACCTTGAGTTTATGGGAAACTTGAGTAATGAAAGACTCGTAAAATCCGGCTATCACCAATTAGAGATTCAATTACGAATATTATGGTGTTGCATCCACATGGCTTTGAATCTAAAAGTAATATTGAAATTGGGACCTTTATCAGCTTCGAATAAAAGGGGACAATGATCAGAGCCAGCTATCAGGAGACAAATGAGATTAGCATCATCCATAGAAATAATAGCCTCTTGAGAAAGAAAAAATATATCAATTTTAACTTGGATATGTTGATCCCCAACTCTCCTATTGCTCAATGTGTATTTTGATCCTTTAATTTGAATGTCCATTAATTCACTGTGGGTTACAAAATTATGAAAATATTCAATTATTCTAGCTAGAGTGATATTTCCCCATTGCTTATCTAATGGGAAAATAGAGGAGTTAAAATCTCCAGCAAGGATCCATAGAATATTTTTGAAAGCATCCCTCATGTGTCTCAAGGTATCCCATAAGGTATTTCTACTGGTTGGATTGTTGGGGGCATAAACATTGGATAAAAACCATGAATAATTTATGTCTTTGTAGTGGAACAGAATGTTCAAAACTCTATCTAACAAAAAAATTATTCTACCTTCAACTTTACTAGAATCCCATAGATAAATTAATCCCCCTAAAGTGCCTTGAGCAGGGCTAAAATTGAAATCACTATTCTTCCAAATAGATTTAGCAATTTTTTGGATTTTTCTTTGGTCAATATTTGTTTCTTGCATAATCATGATAGTGGGCTTGTATTCCTTCCTCAAAGTCCATGCACATCTCTACTTGAAAGCACTATTGAGACCTCTAACATTCCATGAGAGGATACTCATTTAGAAATTTTGGAAAATTATTTGCCTCCCTTTGACTGTTGTAAGGGAGGTTTGGATATTTTTTATTCATCTTTCTCTTGATTGAAAAGGTCCTAGAAAAGAGTCCTTTGAATACCATTTGAAATTTTGTTATCTGTTTCTTTCTTTTTTTGATCATTTATGGAAGGTATTCCCTTTTTTTTGTACTTTTTCTAGATTCTTATTCAAAGAGTCATATTTAGCATTCAATCCATCCAACCTTGCTTCCATTTCTTAAAAAGTATGCTTGAGATTAACCTTTGAAAATAGGTCCCTAATTTTACAAATATCATGATCCAATTTTTTTAAGTTGGGGTCTTGAGATCATCTTCCCTCAACCATTTTTATTTACTTTTTATTTAATTTTTTTTGTTGAATTTGGTAAAAAAATTGAAAAAAATTGGTTCTAGTGTTGCAACGGTTACATAATTTGAATATAATTTGAATTTAAGTTTTCAATATCTCAATGGTCAATTTCAAATTTAAATTGGCAATGGTAAAATTGAAATTTTCTTAAAGGGTAGCATCCTAACGAGTACTATCATGAACATGGATTGCATGAAAATGGAGGACATGTGTACAATAAAGACGTGCCAAGTGGGGTGGACAAATAGGAAGAGTGATGCTGACAAGGACCATAAGCTGACAAACCAATGTAGAACATATATGATACAGAAAAGGAGGACACGTAGGAGGTGGGAACTCTAAGTGGTGGATTGGAAAATAGGAGGGTTGTGGAAGGAGAGCGATGGGTAGCAGTTAGCATGGTCAACGGTGATGATAATTGTGTGAGTGTGAATGAATGAGGTGGACACAGGGTGTGCAAGCAAGGACAAGTAGATGGGTACACATGGGGTAGTGTGACCACTAGTTGTGATCATGAAGATACCAATAAATTTTGGTATTGATAAATAATTGGAATAGCAACAACATAGTGAATGTGGTACAATAAGGCCCAAGAGATATGAAGAAAAATATTGATACGATGATCATTAAAACTGGTGAATAATAAAAAAGAATTAAATCCTATTAAATTTATCAAAGTGAATATGTCTGGCCATGTGGAACACCCTTATAAGCTAATTAATTTAGGTTTTTGAGGACTAGATTAATATTGCTATGAATTTATGATCTTCCTAGACATGGAGAAAACCCTTGTCTACATGTCCCTTACCCCGACCCAACACTACCACTTCACTATCACAATCCATGACCTTCAAGAGCGTCCCACCCTCTGCTACATCCAAAAACTACTTGAAGTTGACAAATTCCTCCTACAAACTATTTGCTTGTATTCTTTGTGGTAAGTTAGTTTTGCAAAATTTATCATGTGTGAAACAAGCATGGCCACCAAGCATAGAAAGGATTATTTCTTGTGTACATGTTATTTCATTGAACGAAAGACTTTGAGGAGGTTGGACTCGTTGGGAGTGTCATAATGGTTTCACTCCTAAGAGGAGGAAGAAATTCACTGGGAATACTAGGAACATGGATTCGAAAGTCTCAAAAAAACAATATAAAAAATATTTGGATGTATTGAAGCCCTTTTTGTATCACTATGGTAGGAGTGAATGAAACCTCTTCCTTGAAGTTTTTTTTTTCGTAATGAAGGAGCGTAGTATGTGAGATAGCTTACTAGAATGTAATTATCTAAAAAAAAACAATAGAATGTGGTTTTCTTCTTCGAGAACGTGGCTCTAATACCAGATGTTAAGACCCTAGAGGGAAGTAGCTTGAGTGAATGACAAGAATCGCAGGCCACTTTGATGAGGCTTCTTTCTTGCAAATTTATATAACAAATTATTATTCTTATTCTTGATGCCTATTTATTCTACTCGTACACATTATTATAGCCTAACTATCCTAACCCTACATCAATTACAATATGACGGTTCACATTATAAGCCAATATAATAATTAATTATACTATTAATAATAATAAATAAATGTTAGGATGTGGGATCCTAATAGCTCTAGATATTAGGCTATGGTCATGACTAGATCTATAAGAACATACTCTTCATTGAATATTGTTCTATCCATCTATATTAGGTACTTAGCCATATTACTCTAAGGAATGCCCGTTTCTTTATAGACAACCTTGGGCATAACTACAACCACTACACTTGAAGCCACTATGTAACTCTTAAGAATATAGTTTTTTTATCTTGAAATCACATAGAATGGGGGTAGTTAGAATTTTTAGTTTTGGATTTTTTCACACATTAGTCATGTTGACCTAGATGTCTAACAATTGCTTGACTATAAGGTTCTATTGTTTTGCTAAATCAACTATAGTAGACTTTGACTTCTTATCTTTAATGTAACTTCATTCCTATTTCTTCAAGGCTTCTTGAAGTAAGTCTCATTGTCCAAGTAAGTCTCATTGATCATTGTTCTCTTCATATCATCTATGATATTGTATTTGGCAAGGGATCCATCCCTTCTTATGGAAAAAATTAGGGGTTGTTTTTCACCCATAACTTGTAAGAGAGGGGTTTTTTAGTCTCCTTTTGATTTGCTTTTGAATTCAATAATCTATTTTTTCTTTCTTCTTGGTGGTTCTATCAGTTATCTCTTTACCTCAATTATTTATCACCTGTTCATTCACTTTATTCATCATATGGTCCTTGTCATTTGATGTTTTGTGATTCTTCTTTTGAGGTATATTTATCACTTCCATCCTTGTATTTTCCATATCCTTTTTATTTTCTTATTGCACTACAATAGGAACTTTTCCTTTTAAGTGTAAATAAATCCTTCTTATTTTGAAGATATTTGTACCCTTTCTAGTGTCAGCCTACTTATTAATTGATTATTCTATAGACAACTTTCTTTTACGCCTACTTTCAACTTCGTACTAGTTGGAAAATATGATATTGTCTTCAAAAGTTAACTCCATATATTATAATAGTTCTTATATCTTCTAATATCATATATATGGTATTAGGTAAGTTAGGTAATGACTATGGATCATGGGAATATTGGTATACAATAAAATTTAATGTGGGATCTGCTTGACCAATGATAATAGCTTGTTACACCTGATATTGTTGAGTGAATTGTATAGTCTAATAACACCTATTGGTACTCATGAATTTAGAAATATCATGTTTATCATTTAAAGTAAGGAACCACATTGGTTTAGCTTCCATATTAGCACTAACCATGTGATTGTAAACATAGTTTACTCCTTGATAAGTGCCTTGTTGAGGTACCCACTATTTTATCAAGTATGGGATTTTTGAGGTTAACAATTATTTGGTTATTGTCATTGTTATTATATAGTGTTTCTCTAATTCACCAAAATATTTATCTCCTTTAACACATTTTTCATAATAAAATTTGTGTTGTGCTAATTACGAGGATTCTATGAAGTGGAAAGGGATGGAAAGCTACTATGGATGATGTGCTTTGGATTGGATGGATGATGATGTGGAAGCATTCATGGGATAATTTGATTAGGGATTAAGGATTGGATAAAATTTAGGTATAAAGTTTTTTGTAGGTGTATTTTATGAGGTTTGGGCTTCATATACCATTAGAAGGGTGGAGGTATCTTTCCTACTTGAACAAGAATATATTTTACTCTATATACTTCTTTGAATGTTGTAGCATGTGTATGATGGTTAATATTTTAAAACATTAGTGCTAAATCATCTTATAAACTTTTGATATAATATGGTAACACTTGTTTTTCATTTGTTCTAACATTTTATGGGATTACATTTAGGGTTCTCAAGAATCTAGTATTGAAATTGTGGATGTTTTCTTGAGGATGTCTTTTCATTGAATTTAATTGAAACAAAACCAAAAATCCATTTTCAATGCTACCAAATCTACATGTGAATGGTTCTATTATTGATGCCCAAAAAAAAAAAAATTATCTACTAATAATAAAGTAGCTTTTCATAAAAGTTGTAGATTAGTAGGCATACCATTATGTATTCTTCCTAAATATGATGAATTGACTTGAATGTTGATAGCTCATTGACATGATCTAGTGTTGTCTTATTAGCATTTATATAAAAGGTAGTTAAATCTATATTAGCCACTAATGGAGTTATAGAATATACTAATAGGTTTAAAGAGACTTGGTAGGTCCAATCAATAAGTTGATTTTTAGACCTAGTGGGTGCTCCTAGATTATTTTAATAACATAGAGATTGACCATACTATTGATGAGGAGGTACATTGAATATATGGGAGGTGGATATGAATAATATGGAGGGTATATATAAGGATGATAATAAGATGAAGGATGTTAACATGGTGGATTTTTGCAAGCCCACTATTGACTAGAAGGTTAACAATTCAACTCTAACTATGAGATTTATTGGTTTTGATGAGGTGGGATTTGTACATTTTATTGTACTCGACTAAATGGTGGAAATGCTAATACTTGAGTATTTCCTTGGGATACCTATGACCCAATTTGTCTATCCATAACTTGTGCATTTTAGGGAAATTTTATATTTAAGCCAAAGGACCCTACAGATATTGAAGATTGACCTAAAGGGATGTTGGAAGTATTCAACAAACAATATCTAGTTGTGCTTGCAAGATGTATATTTTGTGTACCAAAATCCATAAGCCAGTTATAGATTTAATTTATGAAGAGTGAGTTGGTTACAAGGTTGTTAAAATAAACCAATACCCTAGTACAAGGGGTTGGTTTGAATTACCATAGGATCTAGATTAGACAAAGTAGGGTTTACTAGTGAAGACAAATAACTCATTTTTTGGCTCAAGTGGCCGATTTATTATGGCACATATATTGGATAACTATATTAGCCATGAGAATTTTTAATTTTTATGAGGTAGGAGTAGATACTTGGATCTTTTTGAACTTGTCTTATTGATGTACCATTATAATAATTTATTCTTTTATGTTTCCTTTAGCCTTCCTTTGGTTAAATGCAATGATGTTTATTGTTTGATGTTCTTTTTATACTTTTTGAGCTTAAGATAATGTATTCATAGGATTTTACCTACCTAGATATAATATTAAGAATAAAATCTATGAAATATCTCAAAAATTCAAAAACCTAGTAATTGAGTTATTTGCTTACAAATTGGACCAATTTGTTTATAATTATGAGTTATTTGTTAGCTAGATACAATTTTATAATATGATGAAAAAGTGAAAATTTTACTTTAAAAATAAAGAAATTGGAAAAGATATTCTTGTTCAGGTAGGAAAGATACCCTCACCCTTCCAATTTCATATGTAGACCAAACTTAAAAAATTATAGAAAAATATGATTGTCCAATCAAATCACTTGGGCTGAATTGCTTGTAGGACTAGAGAAAAACACCTTGGGATGAGGGAGGGAGGAAGAAACGTGTATTTCCTAGCAAATAACATCCTAAACCTTGAGCGTCACTTGATAGACCAATTCATCATTTTGAAGTGAATCACTTTCTTTATCAAGTGAATTGCTTGTTTTGCACATAGTTAAAATTTGACTTAGAATTTTCCTTAAGTGCTTTTGCTTATAAGAGATGCACATACAAGCTTAAATTCAATATTTTTATGTATATTTAATGTTTTTAGAATTTATTTTGTAAAATTTTAGTTTTTTGGAGCTCATATTGGAGTCACCATTCACAAAGTAACTAAAATATTTATGAATAAATAACAAAAAATTGATAAAATTTCAAGCAAAACTAGCCTTGGAACTATAAAAAAAAATAGGTAAACCACTTTGAATTCAACCTATGAAGATGCAAGTTCAACTACATGAATAACTAACTAAATTGAG
Organism: Wollemia nobilis; assembly: GCA_028583015.1. Classification (NCBI taxonomy): domain Eukaryota; kingdom Viridiplantae; phylum Streptophyta; class Pinopsida; order Araucariales; family Araucariaceae; genus Wollemia; species Wollemia nobilis. The sequence goes on from JAQPPZ010016892.1 coordinate 24,688,935, forward strand.
CAATTCACTTGTGACTATTGAGTGAATCACTCACTTTTGATCACTTGGTCAACTTTTAAACGTTTTCTCAAAGTTGAGTAAATCACTTGCTTTTATGAGTGAATTTCTTTCAAATTTAAAATTTAGTAAAAAATTTCTTCAGTTTTAATCCAATCACTCCATCCATGATGGAGACATTTTTGGGCATAAAAAATGAGAACATTTAACAAAAATGAATAAAATTAGAGGTTTATCCCATTGAGTGTGCCAAAAGCTATGTTGATGCTAGGAATTTTCTTGATTATTGATTTAAGTGTTGTGTCCAAAATCTGAGTTTTAACAAGATTGGATGGGTTTACCAAAGGTTTTTATAGACCTCCAAATTAAAGCTAAATTTTTACCGTCATTGTATTTATCTCTAATATAAACCTAAATGCATGAAAATAAAGAACAAAATGGGAAATTCCTTAAATGTAAAGTGCAAGAAGTGAATTTGTTAAGTTTAGAGTGTGATAAATGAAATAAAATATGGTTGTTACACCATAGCAAGAAATACATGCAATCAAACAAAACATGAAAAATTGTATAGTATCAATATTCATCCAATCATTCAATTATAAAATTAATAAGTGAATGAGAAAATAGGATAGAAGGGTCATGCTGCAATTGCTACACACTAAACAAACTAGGAGGGTGGAACCATTGATGGGATGCATAAGGACTTGTCAATTTCTTATGATCTCATGAGTACAAAGCACAATGTGAGTTTTACAAAGTGTAGCTCTAAATTCTCATGGCTAAAAGATAATTACAATGAAGGCCTTAGGGCCCTAATTATAGCAAATGTTTACCCTAAATTACCTGGGGTGAAAAGCAATCACTCATAGTAAAAGTAAATATTTGGGGGTAACTTTAGCAAAATGTTGCACCTCCAAATGTTACATGCCTCTAATTATACCTCTAATAGGCCTAGAAGGCTACATATATGTTTAGTGTGTTAAAAAATATAAATATATACTTTTTGAAATATTTTCCTCACGATGCATGTCGATTTTCACCTTTGTCCCTCTTTGAGTGATTTTCTCAAGATTTTTGAGTGATTTGCTTGTATTTGTGAGCAAATCACATGCTTTTGACAAGCAAAATGGCCACCTTTGTTGAGAAAATTATTGCCCTAAGAAAATTGATTCTTTTTTTGGAGCTAATAACTTTTCTAAACCAATCAATGAAATTTTGTAGGTAAATTAATACTTAAATTTGAGCTAAAATATGGTATTTTTGGGACATTTTTTACCTTCTAGCCTCTTGCTACTACTTATCACTTACATAATTAAAAAAAATTGTAAAGGTAGTATTAAATTACTTTAATAACTTGTATAATATATCATCTTATATTGGAAAATATAATATTCAACTGCATGCAAGAGTGATATGTGTTTTTCATAGAAACTATATATGTTATTTCTCCTAGCACTAAATTATGCCAAATATCACTAGTTGGATATTGAAATCTAGGTCATTGTTTGTATCCTTTAGGTGAAATACAAGGAAGTCCTTCTAGTAGTGGAAATCGTACTTATAATAGTTTTCTTTTCTTTCTCAAGAGCATGTCACTCACATAGTTGTGTCATCCAATATGTTAAATTTGTATCTAATATCCTCTTCCCCAATCCTTATGGTCCTTTTCCCTAATCCTTATGACACACTCACATAGTTGTATCTCTATTATGTTCAATATGTATTTGGCATCCTCTTCCCTGATACTTATGATACCATTCTTCCTCCCATAGTAGTGGATCCCTTCAAAATCATGTCTTTCAACACATGCTTCAACTAGCTTTGAGAAGTTTTAAACTTGGAGCATTAATTTTATCTCTAGTCCTAATGTCTAGTCTTAGTTGGTGCTACAAGAATATCTGTTTAGTCCAAAGTTATATCTCCTTAACATATCTCTCCTCAATTTATTAGAAGAATTTTTGTACATTAATTTTGCACTTAGCTATAAGGCTCATCAAATATTTCTTTTCGTCTCTTTGGTGGAGGATTCCTTTTCTTCTTAACCTATATTTCCCTTGAACCTAGCTTGCATGGTCAATATCTAAATATGGATGAGTAGAATATGGGTAATGGTTTATGAAGTGGTAATAATAGTAGGAATGTGATGATTACTTTAGACATGAAAGGAATTGCAAAGTAAAAATGGTATATGTGATGGTTAGTGGGGCTATGATAACTTTTGGAAACAATAAAAAGTAATTTGATAAGTTTCACAAAGGGAAGTTATTCACTCACTATTGTGGAGCATGTTGTTTCGAAGATAAAATAAAAATCACTCAATAGAGAGTACTTTGGATATTTTTTGTCAAATTAGGCAAATTGCTCTTAATAAATTAGCATTTTAAAGTTGATTAGAGGATAATTCACTCAATGTGGAGTAAATCACCCTTTTCTTTAGGTAGGCATGGCACACTTTGATAGGGCTATAGTAAAATGTTCTTAGAGTCTATTAGCTTCTAGACAAGGAATATAGTATGGATGTATTGAGAAGCATGGATTTTGGATAATAAAACCACCTAAGGTGCAAGGGCTTTGGTGTCCTAAGTGGAAACTAAATATTTTCTAATAACAATGGTGAGCATGACTTTAGTTGTAGGAAGAGGGTAAACAAATACATAGTATTTTACATGTCTATTAGAGGATTGAAATGGGAGTTAAGTAGTTGAAACATTCTTGCATGATAGTTTAAATTCCATAAAATATGAGGTTATAAGGTTTTAACCCCTCCCCTTATCTCTCACATGCCTCTATAATTAATGTTTTGCGTAGGCAATTAGCTCAAAAGTAGTTTTGATTTGCTTTATGTTTTATTTTTTCCATTGCCTATTTTCAAAGCTATTCATTCTATTACATGAGATATTAAATTACTATGTTGGAGGTGATTCACTCTAAATGGAGCAAATCACTTTATTTTTTTTACTTTAATAAAAAAATAAAATACATGTCAAAATCTAGAAAATAGGAAGAAGAGGAAGAAATAAAAGGAAACTTTTAAGTACCCTTTTCAAGGTTTTCACTCAAACTTGGAAATTTTGCAAACCTTTATTTTTGGGAGGAGACATATATGGCTATAAATTTTGCACTAACTAGATAGCTTAAGGTGGAAATTAGTTCAAGGGTTTCCTAGAAATCCTTGCATCCTCTTTTGACCAGTTGGCACTGTAGATGCGGAAAATCGGCCCACTTGAGTGAGTCATTTTCCCTATATCCCTAGAGATACCCTCCAAATTGCCCAAAGAAATTTTGGGTTCCTCTCCCCCTTAATTTCCCTCCTTTTTCCTAATTCTAGAAAAATCGTGGTTGGCCCTTATGGGGTGCAATTTCGCCTAACTAGGGTTTTTTATTAGAAAACTATAATTTTTTAAGTCAACCTCTTTCACATCAATTGTCCCACCCATACTTATTTAAAATCCCTTATAAATAAAGGTTTTTAAGCCTTATTTTCCCTTATAACCACCAAAAGCAAACCAAGAAAAACAAGTTTTAATAGAAATTCTAAAGAGTCATAATACAAGCAAGAAGTGCCTAATTGCTAAAGTGCCAAGTGATCTATTGAAGCTGTTTGGATTTCTTTTCTACTGCATTGATTGAGCATTGATACCCTTGGTGGATAAGTGTTAGAGCCCTAAGGAGGAGTCTACTAGCTTAGAGGTCTTCATTTTTTCTTGCTTTTTTGCTATCACTAGGTTGTTTTCACTCATTCGCATTCATACATTGTTAGTTTTACATCTTTTATTGGTTCATTTTCTTTAATATGCTACATTTACTTTTTGTTGTAAAATCGCATGTCGTAATTATAGGGTATTATTTTGTCAAAAGTGAAATCATGATCACCCTGTATAGGGCACGATTTTGTTTGTGTCAAGCTTGGGGGTAAAAGTTTACCTCCAAACCCTAAATCTACATTTATTGTTTTGCACTCTATTTATCATATTGTTCTATTGCATTATGTCCTATTTGTTTATTTTATAAAAAGTTCAACTTCTACTTTTTTATATTAAAGGTTAGCTAAAAGGACCTAGGGGGCTTGACTATTGTGCTTCCAAGTATAGTTATATAGTGGCCTAAGTAGACCCTCTAATGTTAATCATATTTTTCAAGGGTTTTGTGAATTTACTTTGTAGGATTGAAGTTGTGGGACATTGTTAGACATAAGATAAATATTGGAATAACCACTAAATCAAATAAATGCTCTAATAGATCTTTAGGTTGTTTGATGTTTGCTTTCTATTAATTTTGTTCAAAACCTAGATCACAAGTAAAGAAAAGCATTTGATAAAATTTATAGGAAATTGAAAGAAACAAGCATATAGTGTGCATCTAGGATATTTAACCTTGTTTATGTATTTCTCTTGGACCCTTGCTCAAAGTATTATGTTTTACCATCCTAAGGTTAGTGATCATTCAAGAAAAAAGTTATTCTAGGGTTAGATCTTAGCTTCCTACATCTTGTGTATCTTACATTGTTCTTTTCCTTTTCATAGCATAGTTTTAGAAAGGCCAAAAATAGGTGCATGCTTAATTGACACAATCAAACACATTCCACCATAGACTTGGAGCTAGTCCTAAAACCATTCCTGGTGAACCCTTCCCCTTTGTCCACCAAGTATATAATTATAACATACCCCTACGGTTAACACAACCCCTAGAAGATCCAACCGAGAATCATACATGGTAGGGTAGTTTTACATCTCTACATATTTGGTGAACTCGATGTGAACATACATCTTAGTGGCCAAAATAGGAAACCTCTTCCTTTGTTCTTCTTGAAAATTTTAAACAAGACCACTAATTATGTTTGTTTAGGTAAATAAAATTTTAAAAACATCTTAAGAATATTTTGTATGTTTTTGCTAGTTTTTAGTCCTCATCCTTCTCTACTCTATAATTTATCTCTCTCCTAATGGCTCCCAACTTTAGAAGTGGGTGAAGTCTTTGAAATTCTAATGATATTTTCTCAGAATATGATAAAATTGATAGAGAAAATAATAATCTAGAAGAGGAAAAAAATGAAGAGATTGAGAATGACCTTGATACTACTAAGGGATCCAATAGGAACCTTATCTTTAAATAATTTGAACATAACTATAATTTCTACAAGCATCATAAGGATACCTTGGATAAAGCTATAGAAGAGGAATCCTAACTCAAGGAAGTTGGAACATCTCATCATCAAACCATTTCCTCTCAAGATGTTCATAACAACTCCTTGAATGAATATTTACATCATGGGAATCTTGTTCATAATTCAACATATGCTTCTACTGTGACCACAAACATTGAAAGGGTTCTACAAATTCCTCCAACTAGTAGTGCATTCAATATTATGTTCAATTTTCTCCTCATTCATCTAATCTCAATTTTTTTGCTTTTGTTCCACCAACTATTAGTTATCCTCTCCAGAAATATACCACATATCATAACCTATATCATAACAGTATCAATAACTCCAACATTTTTCAAGTACCCTTTCAACATCCTACCTATACTCCTCCCTTAGGGAATCTAGAGGAAATGCACAATAACAATCCCAAGGTGTAAAGTTTAACTAATATGGTGAAAAAATTAGTTTCAAGAGTGGATATGATTCAACCTCCTAGTTTCACCTACAATGATATAGATATGTGCAATCATCCCTTAGACCCTATTGTTCCTACTAGACCCTATACTAAGCATTTTCCCATGCCAGTTTTGCCTACCTATAAGGGAATGGAATATCCAATTGAGAATTTAGAATATTTAGGACAAAATTCCATGATATCTTATATGATGACATGTTGTTACTAAAAGTATTCCCTAAGAGTCTTTATGGTATGGAAATAGAGTGGTATTATCAGTTACCCAACCATTATTTAAGGAAATTTGAAGAGACAGATGAATTATTTATTCAAAAATTTGGTGCTTATGTTGAAAAGAACATGACCATGAAATATGTTTACATGTTAAAACAAGGTAAGGAGGAAAATTTTTAGAATTTTTGTCTCATTGGAGGAGTCTAATTGGATGCTTGAGATATACCTTACCTCCTTGAGACATGCTTGAAATATTTATTGAATATTTTCAAGAGCATTTGTATTATGCATTGGAAACTATAACTATCACATCTTTTGATCAAGAAATTTACCTAGAAATAAAGGCAGAACAAGATCTTATCAGAATATGATAGCTTAAAGTGAAAGAAGACATGACCACTAAAACTTATTATAAGAACAACCATGTGGTAGGTGATGAAGTCACAGATAGTAGGTTTGTTAATAGTATTGTTAACAACCTACAAAATATGGTGCTTAGATAACCTCCAAAACCTCCACAAAGGAATTTCACAAGACTCAACATACATATGGTAGTGGTCCTAAAGTATATTTTGAAAGTTAATATGATTGAGTTTACTCCCATAAGGTAATATTATCCACAACTAATTGGTATAAGTTTGGTAAACACTATGAGTATCATAGAGTGGAGAGGCACTAGAAAAATTCTTGTAAGAGGTTGAAACATGTGGTTCAAGACCTAATTGATGTAGGATTCCTTGTTATATAAGGTCCTCAACCTAGTCCTCCAATAAAAAATCAACCTTCTACACAACAACCCACAACAAATCAAGATATGGGGAATTTTCAAGATCCTCTTCCTAAGCATGGTCAGTAGGCAACAAATCAAGTGTTCTATAATAATGTACTACCTCCATATGATAATGTGATTGGTATGATATTAGAAAATACAAGGCAACAAGCATAGAATCAATAAACCCAAAATTATCAGTAGGAGATGAGTTCTTCATTGAACCCACCTTCAAAACCTTCCTTAGTTTTGAAGGATACCCAATAAAGGAGCACAAGAGTAGAAAATCCATATTTAGTGTTGAAACCTCAACCTAAAGTTTCCTTAAAAATTCAACAATAGTTAGCTAGTACCCCAACCAAGATCTTCCTCTTAGAGATTTTGCAAACTTCGCATGTTCATGGGAAAGCTTTTTTGAAAAATATAAGACAACAATCTATTCCTCAATAAATTTCCCCTAGTGTTATGGCTAATGTTGTTAGATCTCTTGGGATACATCATATCACATTATCATATGATGATATTTCTTCCTCAAACTTATAGGGGTATTATTCCCTATAAATTACTGAAGTTATTAGGGAAACATTTATCAAGAGGGTTTTGATTAATAATGTTTCTTCCCTCAATTTATGCACTTATCAAATTTTCCAGAAGTTTGGATTAAAATAGGAAGATTTAACTAAATCTGATGACATCAGAACTTTCAACAATGATTCCCAAGAAGACTACGACATTATATATCTCCCCCTTAGGGTTGGATCCAAGATCTTAGATACCTTGTTCTATATGGTGTCTTACCCTACATCTTTTAATCTTCTTCTTAGACATCCTTGGATCCATGCAATGTAGGTTGTACTTTCTACCTTTCACTAGTGTTTGAAGTTAAAATTTTAAAAATCAATTTATCACCAATTTTGGCAATTGTCACCCATTTGAATATTGTTCACTAGTTGAAAAATCTCAATATGATTTCCATTCATATCCATCAGGTTCTTCGTATCACATAACTAAGAAATTTTAAAATATAAATGTGATAGAGGAATCATTAATTAATATCTCATCATAGGATCAAGTCAATACTTATCATAAGGAGCATCTTCTAAGGATATATCACCAAGTTTTGGAGTGGGGTGTTGTGGATGAGGGGCCACCCTCTCCCTCTATGTTATTTGTAATCCCCATGGAGTATGCTAAAGGTGACACTCCTTATGAAATGATTCATAAGGATGTCCTCCATAGTGGCATCTCTCTTGATAGATCAATCCCTTGTGCTACACAGGTTGAGTCTTCTAGTTCTCAAGAGGACTTTGGTTCTATGTCTCTCAAGGATATTGAGCGACTAGGAGTTATCCCTTCCCCATATCTTCTTGAGGATGAATCATCCATTCTAATTGAGAAGACCATAGATGTTAACTTAGGTTCTAAGGAGACCCCTAGAATTCTTATGCTAGGTAAAGCCTTGTCCATGGATGAGCATGAGTAGTTGACCAATTTTTTAAGATAACATCATGATGTTTTTGCTTAATCATATGTTAACATGCCAGGGCTTGATCCCTCCATTATTATGCATCATTTGGTAGTTCACTCTAGTGTTAATCCTGTTAAGTAGAAACTTAGGAAGAAAAATGGTGGCTATAGCTCATGCTTTTGGAGCCATGTTGGCTCAAGATGATGATCTAAACAAAGAGTTAGCTATCTATTATATTAGTAGAACTATGTTTAGCTATGAAACCAGGTATACTCCTTTAGATAATTTTTGCCTTATTGTGGTGTTGGCTTCCTATAATTTAAGACACTACATACTCATCCATAAGATATTAGTAGTGGTAAAATTTGATCCTTTGCACTATTTAATGTCAAAGCCCCACCTTTCAATATGAGATTCTAAATGGGTTTTAGCCCTTAGTGAGTTTGACTTGACTTTCATAGGTCATACGACTATAAAGGGTCAAGTAATTGCTAATAAATTAGTGTCCACTCCTTTAGAAGCTACCCATACTTTAGTTATCAAGTTTCCCAATGAGTGATTTAGCATCAAATATGAAGAACCATAGTATTGGACTTTTTTTTGATGGATCATGATGCATGAAGGGTTTTGGTGCTAGATTTTTTATAGTTACCCCACAAAAATAGCTCATCCCCATGTCATTTCAATCTTTATTTCTCTTGCACAAGCAATACGATAGAGTACAAAGCTTTGATCATTGGCCTTAGATTAGATTTAGTCTTTTAGGTTAGATTCATTTTAGTATTTTGTGACTCTCAATTTATGGTCAATTAGATCAATGATGTTTATCTGACTCGGGATGATAAACTAAAGCCTTATAAAGAGATTATCATCAAGTTGTTGTCCTCGTTCAATAAGGTAACCATAGAGTCTATCCCTAGATACTCCAACCATCATGTGGATGCCATGGATACTACTACATCCTCATTTTATTTGGAGTTAGAAGATGATCAAGCATCAATTATAATTAGATAAATTTAGGATCCTACATTGCTTGGTTTTTGTCTTGTCTCGTTAGATGTTTTGACCATCAGAACTTCCCCATCTGAGCCATGGTATATCAACATATTTAATTTTCTTAAGTATGGTTCAATGCATAATGGTTTAGATCACAATAAATGTAAAATTTTTCTCAAAAGAGCATGTTTATTTGTTATAATTAGCAATACCTTATATCAACATTCTTTTGAAGGCATCTTCTTGCGATGCCTTAACTTCAATGAAGCCCAAATTGCTCTTAGTGAGGCTCATGAAGGTTCATGTGGAGGCCATTTTAGTGGTAATGCTATTACCAAGAAGATCCTTCAGATGGGGTACTATTGGCATTCCATGGAGAAAGATGCATGTGACCATGTTCGATGTTGTGACAAGTGTCAATGACATGACAAACTTATTTATGCTCCTTCTCAACACCTTCAGGTTATTTCTTCCCCTTGGTCATTTTCCATGTCGATATTGGATATTATGTGGAAGATTAATCCAATGTCAGTTGATGTTCATAAGTTTATCATAAAAATGATAGAGTACTTCACTAAATTGGTTGAAACCATACCCTTAGCTATACTGATTAGAACTTAGATTTCCAAGTTCATCTTCAACTAGATACTTTGCAAGTTTGAAATTCCTTTAGTTATTATTTCTAACAATAGCACTCCTTTCAAGAGAAAACATATTCTTAAAATTTGTGCTAAGTACAAGATTCATCACAGGTGGCCAACTCCATACTATCCTCAGGGTAATGGGTAAGCCAAAGCATCCAACAAGTCTTTGATCAATATCTTGAAGAAGTTGGTTTGTAAGACCGATCATGACTGGCATATCCAAATTTATCCTACCTTGTGGGCCTATCATACTAGCATGTGTACTCCCATAGGTGCCTCACCCTATGTCTTGGTATATGTGTCTAAGGTAGGATTTCCTTTTAAGCTTGATATTCCCTTGTTACACATCTTGTTGCAATATGCCTCAATCGATGATGAGTATCACTTAGATCATTTGCACCAATTGGAGGTACTGCATGAAAAGTGCTCATGCCTTAGATTGTGAGCCTATTAGAATAAAATCAAGTGATCTTACTCTAATAAAGTTTGTAACCATTCTTTTGAAATTGGGGACCTTGTCCTCAAGGAAAACCAGAAGAACACCAATGATTGTTCTGATCTTAAAGTTAAGTTTCAACCCAATTGGCTAGGCCCCTTTGTCATAACAACCAAGTTTGGTTTAGGGACCTATCATTTAGATTATTTATATGGTGAAGAACTTAAAGAACCAATGAATATAATGCATCTTAAAAGATATTATGCATGATCAATCATATGCATTACACATTAATTTAGAATAGTTTCATATTACATTTTATTTAATTGATCATTCTGCATGGGTGTATATCATACTTTGCATGGTTTCCTAATATTTTGTTTCATTTGCATTTTTGCTTGTTATAAATTGCACTTCTGCCTACTCATATTTGCATGATTTCTTTTTCATATAAATTCTTGGGGAATTTACGGCAATGGAAAATCATGACATCTAGTTAGGTTGTATCTCACATGTATTGCACTTTCACTAGGGCTCTAATGCCTATAAAATTCTTAACCTAGGGCCCACATTCATGCCTTTCCATCATTTCATACACCCATCTCATTTTTCCTTTATTTTTTGACCTTGAAAGTTTTCATTGATTATATCTCTCCAAGTCAAAGGATATGGTTCTTGTTTTTCTCCATTGGCCTTGTCCATACACTTTATTGCACACATCACACCCCTATCAGGTAGTGCTCATTAATTTATCACTCACACACAACATACCCCATACATGATAGCTTCATGTCCACACATGATAGGTAACCTCCACCTCGATAATTTACAAGCATACATGCTAGCAGGTATCTCTTTCTCTTTAATCCATATTAGCAAGCACTACACCTATAGTGGGTACAACTTCACCCTTGTCCATATTTGCAGCTTCTATAGGATAGCTTCATGGCCACACATTAGGAGTAGCCTCCATCTTGGCCATTTGTGAGCATACATCCTTGTTGGTTTTTCATCCTTGGTATTTTCTTCTTATTTGACCTCTTTGGAGTTTTTTTTCTTCGCTTCTACTTTCTATTTTATTGTTTTTACTCCACCTTTGTGTGTCTTGTCACCCCACTCATTTATTGCATTTCATTTTTGCATTCCACTCTCACTTTCATTTTAGCTTGCATTTTAGGCATTATGTTAGTTAGATTTATTCATTCATTCCATTTAGTTAAGTCCATCATGCATTGCATCCATATGTTTGTACTCATCATTCATCATTCATTAAACATAAAATAATAATAAAAGTAATCACACATGAGCACACACTCACATTTTTTCCCTTATTGCTCTCTTGTTCTTGTTTTTTGCTTATCTTTTATCTTTCTTCTCTCTTTTCTATTCCTCATTTATGCTCTTTTTATTGTTTTCTATTTTTTTGTTTTTGCTCTTATTTCTTCTACATCTACCATTTTGAGTTTCATCAGGAATTTTGTGTTCTTTTTTAACCTTGAGAAGGCACCCTAGACTGAGAGGCACTAATGTTCCTAGTGCCTAAATTTGCATGCAAAATAATAAAGTGTCTAGAATGACATCATTTTTGCACCATTCCTTTCTTCTGAAATAGCAACTTCTTTTTTTGTTTATTGTCCTCCATCCATAGGTGTCTACATATTTCTTTGACGCATTTATTAGGCCATAAATACATCAAAGAAAGGTCAAAATGTAGATGCAAAAAATTGACCTACTTGAGTGAGTAATTTTCCCTAGATCCCTAGAGAGACCCTCCAACTTACCTAAAGCAAGTTTGGGCCCCTATTCCCCTTCCTTTTCCTCCCTTTTTCCTATTTTCATTGAAATCATGGTTGGCCCTTACAGGGCACAATTTTGCCTAGATAGGATTTTCTCTTAGAAAACCCTAATTTTTCAAATTGACCTCTTTGACATCGATTTACCCACTCATACTTGTTTCAAATCCCTTGTAAATAAAGGGTTTGAAGCCTTATTTTCCCCTAGAACCACCAGAAGTAAGCCAGTAAGAACAAGTTTTAAGGGAAATTCTAAAGAGTCATAGTACAAACAAGAAGTACCTAATTGCTAAAGTGTCAAGTGATTTGTTGAAGCTATTTAATATTAGTGGAGTTCTCTTCTACTATATTGATTAAGTGTTGTTTCCCTTGGTGGATAAGTTTTGGATCCCTCAAGAGGAGTCTAATATCTTGGAGATCATCCTTTTGCCTACTTTTTCACTACCAACATGTTGTTTTTGCTCATTCACATTCATACATTATTAGTTTCACATATTTTATTGGTTCATCTGCATTAATTTGTTATTTTACTTTTTATTATGAAATCATGTCTTGTAATTACAGGGTGTGATTTTATCAGAAGTAAAATTGTGGCTGCTCCATATAGGGCATGATTTCATGTGTTAAGAATGGGGGTAGAAATTCACCTCCAAAACCTAGATCTATATTTCATGTTGTGTTTAGTGCATAATAGCATAATTTACACTTTGTTGATCAGACTATTCTGTTGCATTATATTTTGTTTGTTCATTTTCTAAAAAGGTTAACTTTTGATTTTGTATACTAAATTTCAGCTAAAAACACCTAGGGGGCTTGACTATTGCACCTCCAAGCACATTTATATAGCAACCTAAGTAGACCCCCTAACGTTGGTAGGGTACCTAGGATTAGATATTTGGGGATATATTATTATATTGTATAAGGGTTGGCATAGGCCACCCATAACCCAAGGTTGATTGTATTATAATATTATATTATATTATAATATAATATTATATTAGTAGTAGGCTTCCCAAAGTAGAATAAGAATATGGATATATAAAGAAGAGATATTTGTCATTGTAATCATCATTGGAGAATAATATTATGTAATCATCTATGCCCACGAAGTGGCCTCTCACCTTGGGATATCTTGTGGAGTGATTCCTTCCTTAAGGATTATTATTGGTTTTTCCCTACCTTAAGGGTATTATCTATCTCTCTCATTTGTGGATTGTTATTATGGATAATGTATTGTGGATGAATGATTTGATATTTTTACATATTGGTGAATGGTTTATGTTAATAATAATAAAGTTATGCAAAAAATGGTATCAGAGCAATGATTTTTGCAAAGTGAGGATTTTTGTGAAATTACAAAATTAGGGCAATTTTTTTTGGAAAAATGTCTCATCTTTCAGGAGCCATATCTCTGCGTAAGTTTATCCAATTTAGGTGATTCTTGGATCATATTGTGCATAATTTGAAGAGATTTAAAATGAGTGGTTATATGAAGGAATCTAAATAGTATTGAGGGAATTACAACCTTTTGAAGTTAGTCAACCGAAACAAGGATAGTGACAAATTTCGCAATTTTTTTTTGGAAAAACGTCTCATCTTTCAGAGGTCATATCTCTGTGATAGTTTATCTGATTCAGGTAATTCTTGGATCACTTTGTGTAAAATTTGAAGAGATTTAAAATGAGTGGTCATATGAAGGAATTCGAGTAGTATTGATTGGGATATGGCCTTTTGAATTCAACCATCTGGAACAAGGGTAGTGACAAATTTTCAAGTCATGAATTTTTCAAAAGATAAAATTTGTTTAGTTCGAGTAAGCAAATGAGTTGCACTTTATTTTTTTTGGAATAAAAATTGTAGATCTAGTTGTCTATGTGGATTTTTAGCTTCAAATTAGTGAGAAGATATTTATTTCCATAAAACCCTAGTTTGCATTAGGGCATGATATATATTGTCAAAAAAACCCTAGTGCATTAGGGCATCAACTATGTCATTGGAAAATTTTAATGGAGAAAATGATATTGATGTGAGAGTGGAAAATTTTAATGGAGAAAATAATATTGATATGGGAGAGTGGGTGAAAATATTAAAATCTCTATTTAGTTAAAGAAGTTTACAATATGGCTATTTTAATTTGTTTACAGGGAAAGCATTACAATGGATAGTCAACTTTACTAGGGGTAAAGGCATGTGCAAATGGGATCAAATTGAACCAACATTCTTGAGCACATGGGTACCTATTCAATTACAAAGAAAGTTAGATATTTGTAAGAGAAAAGTTGAAGAATGGGAAGTTTTCAAGAAACAAAATGAAGACTATGAAAAATAAATAAATTACTCAAGAATAAAGAGGAAAATGTCAAGGATGATAAAAAATATGTTAGTATGCAGACAAAGGAAACCATACCTTTTGTAGAAGATAAATTAAAATATGGACAAAGGAATTTGTTTGAATCTAAAAAGTCTATTTTGTAGGTTCATGGAAGCATTCAAAAGGAACATGTTATTATTTCCATTGACCTTGGTAGCAAATATAATTTTATTAATATTGCTTTGGCTAAGAAGTTGCAAGTTCAAGAAATAAAAATTAAGGATATACAGCTAGAGGGTGAGGATGTTCAGATTTTTGAATATTTGAAGATCACCATGGATAAATATGTTTTACATTAAAATTTCTATGCTATTGAGATGGATGAGGCAGATATTGTTCTTGGTTATCCTTGGTTAGATTATTTGGGTACTATTAACATTAATGTGCAAAAGAAGTTTATGAAGTTATGGTACAGGAAAAAGAAGATAACATTGCAAGATATTTCTCAGCTTAAGGAGCAAGGATACAGGGATACAAGGAAAATCAAGAAGTGGTTGTAGAGGAACAAATTGAAGAACCTGAAACAAAATCCAAGAAGGTAGTAGCAGCAAAAGAGTACATGGAAGAAGTAGAAGCAAATTATTCGATGTAAATAATAGTAACATAGTCCAATAAAGCTTTGATAGAAGAGCACAAGGACACACCAAACAAAGAGAACATGAAAGAAAAATGTGTATAGGAATTTAAAAAAATGGAGCCAAATTTTGAGAATTCAAAGAAGGTAGAACATCAACTTAAGGTTGCACCATATCACCATACACACCACCATGAGCGACAATAATCTTGGGGGCATGATTCAAGGCAACAATATTATGGTTCTACATGGAATCATAAGGGCACCAACTATGATAGTGTTTGGTAGATAAAGCATAGTGAGCATGGTTTTCAGAGTGGTTCATCAACATCAAGGAACAAGTGGACCCATCATTCAAGTTATAAAAATACAATAGTAGAAGTGTAGAGCTAACAAAGTAGATTTGGATACTCAAGCAACAAAAGGGCATACCAACATTAACGTGTTTCACTTGGATGGACGGATGATCGATATTAGTACCAGTTGCTAACATTGCTTAGAAAATTATATTATCATGTTTCTTCATATGTTTTGAGGACGAAACATTTGTAAGGAGGGTGGCATGGTAGGGTACCTAGGATTAGATATTTAGGGATATATTATTATATTGTATAAGGGTTGCCATGGGCCACTCATAACCCAAGGTTGATTGTATTATAATATTATATTATATTATAATTTAATATTATATTAGTAGTAGGCTCTCCAAAGTAGCATAAGAATATGGATATACAAATAAGAGATATTTGTCATTGTAATCATCATTGAAGAATAATCTTATGTAATTGTCTATGCCTACAAAGTTGTCTCTCACCTTGGGAGATCTTGTGGATTGATTCCTTCCTTAAGGATTATTATTGATGTTTTCCTACCATAAAGGTATTATCTATATCTCTCTCATTTGTGGATTGTTATTGTGGATAATGTATTATGGATGAATGATTTGATATTTATGCATATTGGTGAATGGTTTATGTTAATAATAATAAATTTTTGCAATCTAAGTAGACCCCCTAACATTGATCATATTTTTCAAGGGTTTTGTGAAGTTACTTTGTAGGATTGAAGCTGTGGGACATTGTTGGATGTAAGATAAAGCTTGGAAAAACCACCAAATCAGATAAGTACCCTAATAGATCTTTAGGTTGTTTGGTATTTTCTTTCTATCCATTTTTTTCAAAACCTAGATCACAAGTAAAGAAAAGAATTTGATCAAATTTCTAGGCATTTGAAATAATAAAAGCATATAGCGTGCATCTAAGGTTTTTAACCTTGTTTGGGTGTTTCTCTTGTATCCTTGCTCAAAGGATTTTATTTTGCAAAGAATTTTATTTTGCAATCCTAGGTTAGTGATCATTCAAACAAAGAGTCATTCTAGGGTTAGCTCTTGTCTTCCTGCATCTTGTGTATCTTGCATTGTTATTTCCTTTTTCATAGTGTAGTTTTAGAAAAGCCAAACATAGGTGCGTTCTTAATTGACACATACAAACACATTTCATCCCAAACATGGAGTGAGTCCTAAAATCATTCCTGGTGAACCCTTCTCATTTTCCCACCAAGTGTAGTGTTATAACATACTCCCGTGGTCACCTCTGCTCCTAGTGGATCTATTTGAGAATTGAATGCGATAGGGTAGTTTTCCTCATCTACTGGAACTTGCAAATTTTAAGCCATGCCTTGGATTACTTTTGGGATGTAAATTTTATCCATAGGGATAGACATTGTGTGGAATTGACTATTCTAAAAGTGGAGTCTCCACTTTGAAAGTGTTAGGTTATTGACTAACCTAGGTATGTTTTGGTCAGAATGGTACTTGTTGGAGGGTTATTTTAGACACTGGATATTATTGGTTGACTTACTATAGCTTGGGTATTAAAAAATATTGAAACTTGATTATTTGTAGGATTAGTCATATAAATTGAACACCCTATCTAATTTGGATATTAGGATGGAGTTTCTATTACTTAGTACATTATGCATAAGTGATAGTAGGTCCAATGAATGTCTATCTTTGACTTGAGATGAGAAATGTGCAGTCAAAAGCTAGTTGGAATTCAAGATAATTTAATTCTTCAAACATAGGTTTTTGAATTTCACTAGTTAGGTTAACTAGTGAAGTTTTTCCATTTTGAAAATGTAATATTAGGTGTTGGTTCAATTTTAGGGTCATAATATTTATGTACCCATGCATTAACTTGTTCCTTTTTTTTCTCCCCCATATTCCTTGATTGGTATAATATCAACTTGATTGGATAGAATACTTTGGTTTATTGCTATATCTTTGAACATATATTCATAAGTATGGATCCTACACATATGTACCTACATGGACAAAATTTTATGGTCAAAAATAAAAATTCTAAATATTTTGGTATTAGAAAAAATCGCTCTACAAAGTGGAGTGAATCACTTTCTAGAATAGAACTTAAGAAAAATTTGTGCAGGAAGGGTTCACGTGAATTGGTACAAAAAACACTTTGGAATTGTAAAAGAATCACTTTTCAATCTTTGAGTGAATCACTCCTTGAATTTTATTTTGTATTTTTCTTTTTAATTTGAAGTGATTCACTTCAAACATAGAAAATGCTCCAAAGATAGGGTAAATTGCTCCTTGTATGAAGACTTTATAAACCTTTCTCTAACTTTTTGTAAATCACTTTTTATATTAAAATGTAATGTAATGCTAAAATCAAATAAAATAACTCATTTTTGAACAACTCTTATTATTTTTTATAGTCTTTGTTGTCAGTTTTAAAAAAATCTTAGAATATTGATTAGGTTTAAAATAGAATTTTCATTTGCAAAGAACCTATAAATATGAATATATATATATATATATAGTAAAAAATATAGTTTTGAAAGGTCCTAGAACCTTTTACATTAGAGGAGGTATAGAAATATAAGGCCAATTAAGCATAGGCCAGCCTCCAAGGCCAAAAGAAACAAAACTTAACCAAAACAACCATCCTAAAGAAAATACCATACCACCACCCAGTAGGGCATAAAGGAGAATTTTTATTCAAATTTATTTTAGAGACACCAATGATCCTACTCTATTTTTATATATTACTGGAAGGGTAGTAAATACATCAAGATGCAAATAAGAAAACTCCAAACTCAAATAGTAAGGGTGAAGGCAAAACACCAAGCATATTCCTTGAGAATGGTAACCACCAGGGAGCAAAAGGACCAATCCCCTAAAGAGAATATCACTACAATACAAATGAGATCTCATCCAAGCAGAAAGATAATAAAAATGCCTATTGGATAGATAAACCCAATGCTTCCAAAGCAATAAATTTTATTAACCTAAAAGGAAAATTATCTTTCCAAAATATGAATTGGCCACTATCCACCCCAAATTGGCCATAACATCAGTATCCTAGTTACCTTCCCTATAAATATGCTCAATTTTAACTTCTAATATATCTTCAAAAATCTTTGAGGTGTCCTTAATAATAGTTAGGATGAAAAAATTATTAGTATTTCCAACCTGTAGATCTCAAATTATGTTCAAGGATTCACCTTGAATGAGAAATATTTTAAATCCCTTCTCAAAAACCTGATGAACACCCAATAAAAGTGTCTTAGATTCAGCTAGGTGGTTGGTTTGAATACAATAGTCTTCAATATAAACCTAAATGACCTCACCATTATCATTTTTGACAACAACCCCTCTATCAGCCCTCCCAAGGTTACCTTTGGTAGCCCCATAAAATTTTAGAATGACCCACCCTTTAGCTAGTTTATACCATCTAGTAGCTAATATTTTTTGAATAGTGGATACATAAGTAGAATTTCCTAGATTTAAATTCCAACCAACAACAACCCCTTTCTCCATAGCTTCCTCCCTACCATTTCCAACAGTAAATATAGCTAGGTTATTCTCAATAACAATTTTAATCCTTCTAAAGACAAATGATTCCTCCTTAGAAATATTATTAAAAATTCTTTTGTTCCTCTCCCACCAGATACCCCATAAAAATGAGGAAGAATAAAATCCCACACCCTAGTGAGGCTATGATTGATGAAGGGATATTTCCACTAGGTGAAAGTTCCTCAAAAATTTGAGGTAATGTCCATTTGATAGAAAAAGAATCCAATAAAGCATTGATCACCTTATTTGAGAAATCAAAATGGATGAAAATATGATCCATAGATTTAGCATCCTTAGAACACAAGAGACAAATATTGAGAAGGAATCTTTTCTTACATAAATTATCAATAGTCAAAATTTTGTTTTGCAAACACAACCACAAAAGAATATAATATTAGGGATCAAATGAGGATACCAAATATTTTTTTCTAGAAAATATCCTCCCCTAGATAATGATTGGGCCTCATATGCAGTCTTGACAAAAACAAATGCCTTTAGGAGAATGAGTCCATAAAAGGAAGTTTGTGTCATTCTATTAAGGAAGAAAGTACTATTGTAGCAACATGTTCAAACTTGCCAAACTTTGAAGCATTCAAATATTAGTTGTATGTAAAGTGAGATGCATCCAAATCCTCTTGCCACTAGTGATGATTATGTAATCAATTGTTTTTTCTCCATATTTCAGTGACAAAGGAGTCTTCAAATTGTAAAACTTGAGATTAAGAAATAGGGGTTTAGGAAGAATCCAAGTATCCTCCCAAAAGAACACATCCTTACCATTCGTAATATGCCACTGCATACCTTTCATAATCAATATTCTAACCTCCAACAAACCATTCTAGATCATAGAGCCCCAGGAGGAGCAAAAATTAAAAAAAAAAAATGTTATTTTCTAGATATGTACCTCTCGTAATATCTTTCTATAGATGATCCTCCTCAACACATAATCTCCAGGTTATTTTCACAATCAACAACTTATTGAACAATAATAATTTTTTTGTCCCAAGACTACCTTCTTTCCTAGAAGAGCAAACTCTATCCTAAGAGATAAGGGACACCCTCTATTTATCCTCCACCCCTACCCATAAAAATATCCTAAATATCTGATCAATCCTCATCCTAACTTTGAAGAAAATTCTAAAAAGAGACATGTAATAGACAAGAATACTTTGGAGGCTATCTTGAAGCAATTACAACTTACCTTCTTGGCTCAGGAGTTTACCTTTCCACCTAGCTAACTTACGTTGAATCATATCCAACATAGGAGACAACAACTCCATTATATATACACACACAAAAAAAAAAGATTTCAAAAAGTGGTTGGGCTTTATTTCATCATGGAAATCAAGCCCTTGATCCCATTGGGCATGCCAAAAACATATTGGATTGTAGAAGAACTTAACTTCTAATGCACTCAATTCTATTTCAACAAATTGGAGAAATGGAAGCATGTCCCTTTTGACATTTGAATTTAGGCTAACTCCCCACTATCTTAGCTAAATCTAATCTAATTTAAGCTAAATATGGAAATCAAATACATAAAAGTAAAATATATAAAGTTGGGATGTGATAGATTGAATATAACATACAAATATAATTATAGTGAGGAGAGTGTGTAATAAAGAAACACATGAGAAAATTGAATAACAACTATGTATTTGTACACATGTGAAATAAAAATAATAAAGAACAACAAGAGAGGAATAGGACATTGCCACAATTATTATCCATTCCACAATCCATGATAGGAGTACCATTAATGGAAAACAAAAGTCTTGCATTATTCTCTTATTTAAAAATGTATAATTACAATGTGGGTCTCACAAAGCATATCTTTGAATTCCTCGAGGACAAAATATCTTTACAATAAATCCCATGGATGTTATTTATATAAATAATTCACCCTTGAGTTAGCTTGGGTGAGGAATTTCTACTTTCATTAGAAGTAAATATTTGGATTATCTTTAGTAAAACAATGCATTGCAAATGTTAGATGCTTCTAAATACATTCCTAAAGATTAGAAGCCTTTAAAAATGGATAGTAATACCATTATATACCAAAATATCATTTTCAAAAAGCATCCTTGGGATATGTGCACTCCTTGTTTGCTTTATGTTATGTTTTTAATTAAATTATTTAAAATATTTTATTAGATTGAAAGATTCTCATAAAATTTATTTGTTTTAAAGATTTTAATGTATCTCCTTTGCTATTTTCTTGAATATTATTTTTATCTTTCTCTCTTGTTTTTTTTTTGGATAGAATAATCATATCTTTTAAAACATCTCTCTCTTTGACCCCACCCCCAAAAAAACAAACTCTCTCTGACAAAAAAAAAACCTAACTCTTTTATCTTTCAATCAATATATTTTCCCCAACCCCCCAAAAAAAACTAACTATTTTATCTTGCAGTATATTTTATCCACCTCATTAAAAACTTTGTTTTCCTTTACCTCATTAAAAACTCTCTCTAAAAAAACCAACTCTTTTATCTTTTAGTATATTTTATATAATAACCACCTCTCTCTCAGTATATTTTATATAATAACCACCTCTCTCTATCTCTCTCTGACCCCACCCCAAACTAACACTTTTATCTTTCAATCAATATATTTTATATAATAAGCACCTCATTAAAAACTTTGTTTTTCCTTCACCTCATTAAAAACTAACTTTATTTTTCTTTCACCTCATTAAAAACTAACTCTTTTATCTTTCACCTTTAAATCATTATCTCTTTTATCTTTCACCTTTAAATCATTATCCCCAGAAAAAAAAAAAAAACTAACTCTTTTATCTTTCAATCAATATATTTCATATAATAACCACCTCGTTAAAAACGCTTTTAACCCAAAGTTTGAATTTTATGAAAGGTAGAGTTATAAATCATACTTTAATGTATTATGTATTATCATAAAAATTCATCTTTGGTCCCCTATATTAAGAATATATATATAAAGATAAAGTTAAATTTAAACAAATAAATTTAAGATATTATATTTAAAATGCTCAATTCATCTATGGCCCCCTATGTTATATATATAAAAATTCAAACAAATAAATTTAATACGTTATATATATATATATATATATATATATATATATATATATATAAATAAATAAATAAATTTAAATTAAAATTTAAACAAATAAATTTAAGATATTATAATTAAAATGCTCAATTCATTTATGGCCTCCTATGTTATATATATATAAATTTAAACAAATAAATTTAAGATATTACAATTAAAATGCTCTCTCTCTTTCTATATATATATATTTTGAACATCCTTTACAAATATTTACAAATATCAGCGTTCGTTCGAGCAAATACAAGAGGAATTGACCTCACAACCACATGGATGATAACAACTAGGCAACAGCCATTACTCCAAATGCCATTAGACATTAAAATGCTCTTCTTTCTACAATTTATTATTTTTAATAACATTTCTCTATGATATTTTATTCCACTTTAATGTCTCATTTAAAATGGTAAAACTATATGATGCCTAACTTCATCTAATTTTAAAGGTGTGTAAAAAGTAAAGTAGTTTTTAGAAGACCATAAATTATATGAGACAACCTTCACCATATATATTATTACTCCTTAAAATTTGAACCTTTGAAAGTCTTCACTGTTAAATATATAGGATAATATTTTTAGATATAATATTCTTCAACTATCGCATTTTTTTAATTAAAATTCCAAAGTCTTCACTGTATAATATTCTTCCGCACCATTTTTTTTTACTTAAAATTTCAACCTCCCATCTAGAAGGGCAAAAGAGAATTCAGAAGCTTATATTAACTATACTATGTTGACACTAGTTGATTCCATCTTTACTAAAGTCGTCTTCCGTATGTCACTACGAGCCCCATGCTATTCGTTGTTCCCTCCGCTCAAAAAGGCTCTTAAGTCGTACTATTCGTTGTTTCCTCCGCTCAAAAAGGCTCTTAAGTCGTACTATTCGTTGTTTCCTCCGCTCAAAAAGGCTCTTAAGTCGTCTTACGAGCCCCATTCTATTCGTTGTACTATAGAGGAGTAGGGCGTTCACTCATGTCTATTTTTATAATAAATGGTATTCGTCCGCAGGTTTTTGAGGAGGTGTTTATTAAAAAAATTGAATTTTTAATGATATTTATTTAAATTAATATTTTAATATAATTATTTTAAAAATAAATAACAAAAATAATAATTTAACTATTTATAATTAATTAATTTTTATTAATTTTAATAATTATCTAAAAAAAATTCCTACAAAGTTAATTCCACGACGCTTAGGTTTCGCTGACCAAAAAAGCCAGCGAACGTGTATATATATTATTAAAAAAATACCAGTTAAATGCTTGTTTTTCTTCGGACTTTTTGTTCGAGGGCGAAGCGGTAGAAAATTGGGTGCCGGAGGAAACTCCGTGGCAGTAAAAATGTGGTAGACTTCGTAAGATTATAAAAAAAAGGACTTGTTGGAAACTTAATATAGTCTTCAGTGTGTAGTCTTGTTGGTGTATTGAGCATGGAGCCCACGGGCACAGCCTCTTCGTCTGGTCTTCACTGTATAGTCATGCTGGTCTGATATCTAGCTCTTTGAAATGACAACACCACTGTACAAATTGTCTTGTTAATATTCCGTGAATGTATTTAACGGTTTAATAGGGGTTCCCCTTTTTATTTCTGGTTTGGATTAACAGTCACGCTTAGTACTTTGCATCCTATAAGACTATATATGTTCAGATTTAGATCAGATAGAAGTATAGTGATGGCAGATTTAACGATCAAGCAGAGTTAACTCTTTTTATTTTTATTTTTAATAGGCCTGTCAATTGTTTTTAATTTTTATATAAAAGTAAGGAAATTATAGTTTTTAATCACAGTCGGATATGAAATGTGTGGAAATTCATCACATCCGTTTGCCAAATAATTTCATCACATCCGTTTGCCAAATATTTTTATAGTTAATATTTGCGATATGGTTTATCGGATTACAACATGTGTTAATAGCCTATATCTCAATGAGAAAGTATGATTCATTCACTAATAGGTAATTATAAGTAATGCCAAATATTTGTTAAAATATTTTGGCTTCTAAATGGAAATTATGAATCTTCCATCCTCTAATATTGTTATTCTTGATGGCATGGATGATATTTAGGGAGTCTACTATTATTGTTTTCTTAATCCACTTAACGTTAACAACTTTAGGAGAGTATAAGCTTCTATTGCGTGGTTATTCGTTGTGCCATAAGCAGCTGCAAATACTTTTAAGAAGTTTTCATCAAAATCATAGATTATACCCTCTCCCCTTGCCAACCCAAGATTTTCGTTCGTTGCTCTATTAAAATTCAACCTAACTCACCAGGAAGAGTTCCATTTGGTGTTGTGTTGAGCATTCATCCAGTCTCCTTCCCTCAACTGAATATGATCTCATTCCCATTATTTAGCTACCTCGTTTTTCAATTATGAATTCACTAAAATTTTCTCTTTTAGGTTTACCACTAATTCTCTTGTATGGTTTTTTATTTTCATGAAGGTTTTTTCCTCGTCATTCTTCCCTCAAAATCCTCTTATTCATTTTTAGCTAGTTGAACAAAAAAATTATAGCTAGCTAAATATCCCATAGATGTTACATACGTGAACTTTGAAAGGGGCTCTCCTATTGTCTATACTAGTCTTTAATGCTCCATATGAAGATCCAAGTTAGCTTATTTTTATGAGGGGCCCTTCCCATATCCCCATTACAAATGGGCAATGTAGGAAGAGGTGATTTGCTATTTCTTCCTCCCTTCTACACATAATGCACCTATTTGGTAGTTGTTATCCTTGCTTTACCAAGTTATTAGTAGTCTAGATCTTGTTATGAAATATTGACTACAAAATGATATTGGACTTTGGGATACAATTGTTATTCCATATCTTCCCCCAAGGCACTCCATCATTGTTTAGATAAGGATTGATCATAGTGTACCCTATTTTGATTGAATACTCACCTTTCACATTGTGTTTTCATATCAATTGATCTTCCCTCTCTAGGGGAAATTTAGATGTTTTTAAAGAGGTTATTAATAAATAAGTTCCCTTCCATTTATAGCACAATTGGGAAAATCTATAACCTTCTAAGCAATCCATGTTCCCCTATATGATGGTAGTCTTGGACTCTTGTTTCATAGACTGCAAAAATTATATCTTTAATAAGATCCCATTCCTTGATACTTTTTAGGGTTTATCCATAGTCCAAGTATCCTCCTAGAAGTACGCCTCATATTTTCTTCCTATTTTATGTCTAACCCCCTCTAAATTGACTCTCTACTTTTCACAATATGGTTCCAAATGACAAAACCTCTACAAAGCCCTTCAATTTTTAGGATACAATAACTATGCTCATTATCTAGATATATGTAAAATAGGATCTTTATCAATAATCTATTTTATTCCCTTATCATTTGTCTATTGAGTTTTTTGCCTAGTACTTCATTTAATTCCTTTAGCCTTTGAAGACCCAGACTGCCTATAGTTTTTTATGTACAAACTTTATCCCAACTAACCAAATGAATCTTATATTTATCATTTATCCATATCCATTAAAAAAATTCATGATCCTTTCTATATTTTATATAGTTTTCCATGAGGTTGAGAAACATAACATCAAATAAACTAGCATGACTTGCATGGTTGTTTTCAGTAATTGATATTTCTTGATCTTAGAAAATATATTACCCTTCCATCCTTCCATTTTTTTTTGAGGCTATTGATGATATTATTCCAATGTTGATCCCATAACCTCTCTAGGAACAAAGGTATTCCCAAGTATCTAGTTGGAAGGTTACCCCTTTTACACCCTAGTATCCTTTCAATTATGATTTGTTTCTCTTCTCTAACATTCATAAAGAAAATCTTATTAATTTTATTTTATTTTAATCAAAGGACATATTTCTCCTTGAGATCTCATAAGTTTGGAATACTCTTAAAATTTATTGCTTTCTTTATGGTGCTTACTCTCATAAGGATGGTATTATTGATCAACTATGCATGGGTCTGATTGAGGATAGTAGAAGTGATTTTTAAATCCTTGATCCTATTGGCTTCTTTAACCTTCAAGATCACCTTGTTAAAACCTTTTGCCAAGATTATGAAGAGATATGGAGAAAGATGACCCTTCTATCTGATTCCTCTAGAGTTATTGAAGAACCCATTAGGTTATTCATTGAGGATGATTAAAAAGGTTGCTATCAAAATACAATCATGGACCCAATCTCACTATTTTTTGTCAAAGCTAAATCTTTCTAGAATTTTATTCAAGAATATCCATATGGCACAATCATACACCTTGGCCATATCTAGTTTGAATAACATTGTCTCCTTCTCTCTAGAAACAATTGAATGGGTTGATTTGTGAACCATGATGATTTCATAAAAGATCTATCTACCTTTCGCAAATCCACTTTTATAGTCTAAAATAAGTCTAGGAAGCACCTCCTTCAATCTATCAACAATTATTTTGGTAATTATCTTGTAATTCATATTGTATAAACTTATCGGTATGAATTATACCCTTATTCTAGTCTAATTTATAAAGTTATGCTTTTGTGTTGGAAATGCTAGAAAATATTACATTATTTAGTACATGTAAATGCACCCCCATGGTACAAATGTAAATATATAATAGATTATGGTTGATTCTATAGTTCAGATGAGTCATTTATACTTATCTTTTATGTAAGTATCAATGTGCATGAAATGCACAAGTGTCATGTAAGAGTGTAATTTGTAGGATATGCACATGTGTTATGTATTGAGAGAATGTGTCCAAGTGTCATATATGTAAGTGTGCAAATATGTAATTTGAGTATGTGCACAAATATCTTATATTAAGAGTGCATGTAGGAGAATAAGATTCATGTAGAAGTGTCGAAGTGTCTCAAAGTCAAGTATGCATGTAAGAAGAGAGTGCAGAGTCTAGTATACATGTGGTAATATGATAAGCCAAAGGTCATGGGAGTTGTCATATGGAGAGCAATAGTAAAGTACATGAAGATTCATCTTCTATATCTATATTATAGAGACAAACATCCATATGATGTATGATGAGATATACAAGAAATGTAGGAAAACAATTTATAGCGATTACCACATTGATAATAAAGCTTGTATATAGATTTTTGGAAATTATTATTGTAAGTATTCTTCATAAATTTTCAGGAATTATTTTTAACATTTACATTCATTTTTTTTTATGATTTAAAATTTTAATCCAAATGGGTTTTGACAGGCTCCCAAAAACTGATAAATAATAGCAAAAGTGTTGAAAAAACAAAAGACAAAGTGAGAAGTAAAAAGGGGAGAATGTAGTCCCACAATAAGGAAGACAAAAAGAAATAGAAAAAAGATAGGATGGTCAAAAAATGAGGATGACCTAAGAAAAACAATAGATTATGCAAAAATAAGGTATTAAGCCTTCTCTTCAACTTCAACATCTTCGTCCTTAGGCTCTTCATTTATCTCAACCTCACCTTCATCCTTAGAGTTGTTCGAAGTTACCCATAGATTTTGTGTCATCATCCTTGGCTTCAAAAATGGCATTGCCCTTTCCATCATCCTCAGATAACTTGTTAAAAAATAGAATATTTAGTGTGTTACGGAGGTCCATAATTTAAGAAATGTAGTTGGAAATCAGTTTATGATGTACTACTTCAAGAATTGATTAGGTACATCCTTATCCTCCTCATCCGAGTTGATTATCGAGGTTTTATTTTTTGCATAAGCTTTTCTAGATATTATGAGGATCTTACGAGTCTCTGATTTCTCAAGGACCTCAAGTTTAATTTTATTGACTACTTGATCTCTCAGACTTTTGACTACCTCTATAACTGCTCTTTTCTTAGCCGACATAGCCTGGGAATAATATGGGGATGGACTACCTTGGATTTTCCTAGATTTGGCAGGGGCGAGGCTAGGTTTTCCTTTTGTAGAATGAATGGTCAGGATTGTAATGCCTTGAGGGTAGTGGATTAGCCAGTGGTTATAAAGGACTTTGAAGAGAACCTGATGTGAGGGCAAGTCATCACTTTTATTTCTATGGATATTCTCTATGGAATAGTTGGAATTAAGAATAAATTGGGGCAGTTCACTGAATTATCCCTAAAGTGAATGTAGAATGCAAAGTAAAAACTTTAAATTACCTTCTCAAGATCATCTATTGTAACAAATTCTATTATTGGCTTCATTACATTGTTCCATAGGGTGGGGAGCTCAGTCCATTTCATTCCCATACTCACTTTCTTGTAGAGTTCTTTATCCTTAACGTCCTTCAGTTTCGTCTCCCAATTATGCTTCTCACACTGAATGGACCTACCTCTCATCGCTTGGTCTATAAGTTTAGTGAGCAACTTGATGTCAATCTCATAAGTTTTTTTGCAGATGACTCAGTGAGCATGGCTTCAGCAATGGGGCCGATGGCAACAGTGGTCAGCCCAACAAAACTCATGGTTGCTAGGCAAAGGGGGCACTTGGAAATGGAGTGGATGAAGAATTACTACAAGTGATAAGATCTAGGTTCGCTATAAAGATATAACAAACGAAGACCACTCTTTGGTTTGGGGAAATTTCCTTCTTGTAGGAGCCAAATAATCTGGATTATTTGAAAATTGTAGATAACGATGTGGGGATTCCCATGCATACTTGAAAAAGCTATGAAAAAAAGCTTACAATTTAAAGGCCTAACCACCTTGATGGGCCACATGAAGAGGTAATTAAGGTAATGGTAGATAATGTGAAGCGTAACGGGAAATATGGAGGCAAGGGCAGGGATAAGAAGGAGAGAGATGATGGGGAGAAGGAAGAGGCAAAGGTGATTTATGGGCAAAGGGTGCATGTGAGCATGGCCAACAAGGATATGGTTTTCATATTGAAAAGAGGAAACATGGATGCGAAGACTAAGAGTGGTGTGAGAGCTAAGGTGGTTGATGCAAAAGGTAAATGTTTTTTGGAAATTGGAAATGAAAAAGCTAAATTTTTTGAAAACCTCACTTATGCTGATGATGCCAGGTATCAAATATACGTGGGCACTAAGGAGGAACAAAAGAGAAAATATTACAGTTGATTGATCAAGCATCATTACTAGTTATTACATATTTGTCTTGATCCACAATGTCAATGATTTCTTCCGACATGCCACTTGTCCAAGTCATTAGACTCATGGCGTTGCCACCATAACTATCTAATTTTTTAGCAGCCTTGTTGTTTTCTCTAAATATGTGCTGGAAAATAATCTCTTGTTTATTTTGAATCAAAATCCTGGCTTCTTCAATGCAGTCCTTAACCCTCGATGAAGGATTTTTTTTGTTATTTAGGTAGTTGATTATGTTGAGTCTCCCTCGACTGTGAGCCTGCCTGGTTGATTTTTTACGAGGAATAATCCTCTCCACATGGCTCTGGATTTAGCAACCTAGTTTATTTGAATCCCCAAGTATTCCACATAGGCAAGGATGATACTTCCTTTATGATCTCTGAGGATACCCCTAGTACCTAATTTTCTAGGGTTACCCTTGGCTACACCATCAAAGTTTAGTTTAATTTAGGGGAGGGATCCATTTAGATTGGGCTCTTAAATTAGGGGAAGGCTAAATTTGATTTTCCACAATAGGAATATTCAGGGAGAAGTTCAAGGAAGTCTCAAAGCTGGAGGTAAGATGAGTGAAGAGAGGAATGAAGGTAGCATTTTTCAGTGGCAAAGGATATTATTTTATTAGTGACAAGATCAGGATTCATCTTCTTGTGAGAAAATATTTTGCGATTTCTTTCTAGCCATATTTGCCACAAAAAATGATGAAGATAAGTTTACCAAAGGAACTTAAGATGGGTTTTATGGAAAGGATTAGGCCATTGAAGGAAGAGCTCAAAAATGGAACAAGACCTAGCCCAAAGTATGTGGAAGGTTTGAATAATCTTGTTAAGGATGGAGAAGGAAAAGGGCATGAAAGGAAAAGGTGAAGAGGGGACTCCTAGTCAGCTAGACAAAGAAAACACCTATTGGAGAAAATCATACCTCTTTTGAGAAAGTTATCTATGGTGAGGATATTCTATTAGATGGTAAACCAAGGAAAAAAAGATATTTTGAGAATTAGGAATTTGGGCCAAACAAGATGGTAAGAGAATAAAGGTTCCTCATTATTCAAGAGCAAATTGTAGGTAGACTTAATAAAGAACTCCTCACTTTTAATGAATTTATAAAACATCTAATTGCTAAGAGAATGATGATTGAGTTTAGAAGGAGTTGAAACTCTTTAGACTCTTCTAGGTGGGTGATGTTTCTTATGCGTTTCTAGCTCTTCCTGCCATTATAGGAGCCTATAAAGTCAGAGAAGTTTTGACCAAATGTGTTATCGATGAGAATTTTTAGGACTACCAAATTAGGATTATTTATGAGAGGTTCTTCTTTAATCCATTTATCATTCCAGAAGTCTATCCTATGAACATCTCCTAATTTCCATCGCATGCAATTTTTCACTAGAAATATAGTGTTCATTATTGACTTCCAAAATGCAGATTCTCTGGTGGGAGCCATTTTATTAAGGAAATTTGTTCCCTACAAGTATTTTCTTCTAACGATGGTATCCATTCATTTCCCAAATTAGTGATTACGCATCAAGCTTACTTAGCCATGAGGACTAAATTTAGAATATGGACTCTTCTAAGGATTTTTTCTCCCTTGTTCTTGTTGCATACTTTATCCCAGGTCACTAAATGGAAGCGCTGCTTGGTTTCAGTCTCATACCATAGGAAGTTTTTTTGAATTTGCTCAATTATGTGGCAAACTATTGTAGGGGCCTTAAAAAATACATGGAATAAACTGGGATGCTCTGAAGGGATATCGTGGTGAGAGTGCTTTTATAGCTTGCAATAACAAATTTTCTTTTCATCCTACCAATTTTGTTTTGTATTCTTTCAATCACATTGTTCTACATTGAGTCAGAAGAATTATCGATAAACAAGGGAAGTCCCATATAGGTAGCAAGAAAGGATGACATAGAACATTCAAGAATTATAGATATTTTGATTTACCTTTAAACAGGAGTATTGAAAAAATATATCTTACTTTTATTGAAATTAACTTTTTGACCAGCTGCTTATTCATATAAAAGCAATATATATTTGATGAATTTGACTTCAAAAACAAAGGCAAATGTAGAAATTATGGTGTCATCTACAAATTGCTGGTGAGTTATAGGGTTGGTTTGAGATGCAGCTTTAATTCCTAATATAATTTTTGATCTATTGGCAGCTTTGATGGTTCGACCAAGAGATTTAGCTACAATTATGAATAATAAAGGAGAAATGGGGTCTCCTTGTCTCAGACCTTTGTTGCTCTGGAAGAAACTTGCTATGGATCCATTAATAATAATAGAGAACCAGGGTTTTTAAGTACATCCTTTGATCAATTCAACCCAATATGGGTGAAAACTAAATTTGAGCAGAATGGATGTAAGGAAATCCTAGTTAATCCTATCATACACTTTGTTCATGTCAAGCTTTAGGATGAAAGTAGGTTTCTTGGTTTGGTACATAGAACATAAGGCTTCATGGATAGTTATGACTCCGTCTAGGATAGATCTACCTTAGAATGAGCTTCCCTAACAAGTGCCAATGAGGTTGTACAGGACATCCTTCATTCTATTGGCAATGGCTTTTGTGATAATCTTGTACACTATATTGTAGAGGATTATATGTCTATAATCAGTCATAAGTTTGGTAGTGGGAATTTTTGGAATTAGGGCGATAAAGTGTAGTTAAAGCAACTAGGAATAGACTTGGAAGATTAAAATTCTTTGATAGTGGAGCAAATATCTTGGCCAGTAATATCCCAGAAGATCTGGAAAAAGCAAGGAGGAAATCCATATGGGTCTGGAGCTTTGTCTGGGTTGATGGTAAATAAGGCTTTTTCCTAATCTCATCATCAAAAAAATGTGCAATAAGCTTGGTGTTGACTTCTTTTGGGATGGATCAAGGGATGTGATAGAGCATGGAATATTTTTACAGATTTAAATTAGGATTTTAGTCTCCAAGAAGATAATTGAAGTATGAAATAACTTTAGCTCTGATCTCCATGATGTCAGAAGTGGTGGACCCATCACTCTTAACGAGTTCCTTGATATTATTATTGCTTATGTTTCTCAAGGTTGAGGCATGAAGAATTTTGGTATTTGAATCCCCTTCTTTGAGACATATGGCTCTGGATTTATGTCTCTAAAATGTTTCTTCATAGGCAAGGATGTTATTGTATTTAGCCAAGATGCTTTTGTCTTCTGATCTAGTTTACTCATCACACTGACCACTATGTATCTTGTTTTCAATTGAGGCTAATTTATCCTCAATGGATTGCATTTAAATTCATATTTTATAATATAATTAATGTTATTTTATCATTATATTGGTCTTGATATAGATATTAAATTGCTCATATATTACTCTACTCTTATTATTTATATTTTAACCTATAATATTGTTGGTTTATTTATATTAGGACCTATGATATTTTGAGATAGTTAAGCTTAAAATCCAACAGTGGTATCAGAGCCACCACTTAACTCTATTCATTCTTGATAGAGTTATATTAGAGTCTATCCACTTTGAAAGTAGTGAAGACTTGGACTTTTAAAGGTTTGATTGAGTAGAGATTGAGGGGACAAGGATAAGTCACCTTGATTTGGATGCTAGGGTCTTTTCACTAGGTTGAAGAAAAACTAGTGAAGACTAGGACTCAACTAATTTGATTAAGAGCCAACTTAGAAGAAAGTTGGACATTGAGATAGAAATACAACTTAGAAGAAGTTTGTAAGTTCAGGAAAATTCAAATCCACCTTGATAATATTCAAGATTATCTAAATAAAATAGGAGAATCACTATTGAATACTGAGAGAACCAACTAAGGAGAAATATGGTCATTTAGGGACATTCATAATCACCCTGATATTGATTTTGGATTCTCAAGAAAAGATAAACATCATTTTGTTCTTAGGTTTGACATAAGACATAGGAGATAGATTCTAGATATTGAAGATTATAGACATTGGAGATAAAATATTGAGAAGCATCAAAGCTTCTAGTGATAAAGAAGCATTCAAGCTTCCTCAATATAAATATTGAGCAATATTATACAGAGATAAGAGTTGTACTGAGATGTACTGAGAAGAAGCCTCCAGAGATAAGAAAAGATATAGGTATAGAGAAATTTTGGTTATTGAAAAAACCAAAAGCATCAAGATGACTATAGCAATTTTAGTCTTGGTCTTGAGTTATTATTTAAGAGACTTTTGAAAGAATATTTTTTAAGAGCATTATTCTACAACAAGAAGAGTGCCTAAACATTACAAATTTACATGAAAAATGAGGAATTGCTACTGTAGGTCTAAAATTCACACACTCCTTTCCTTCAGACTAATGGATCCACACCTTGAAGGGGAACGTGGTAATGATAGGTCTACACCTCAAAGAGAGACACTTGAGATCGTGTCTTCTTTGGTTATTTTTTGATGAATTGGGTGGGTTCACGAAGAAACATTTTGTGGTAGTTTTCACACCTAGGTTTGGGATTTGTTTTGATGTGTTCTTTTTATCAAATCACACATACACCTAGTTTTGGCCAATATCCAACTACATTAATCTATATGCAATTATGATTTCTATAAAGACAACAAACAACAACAAATAAGTTTAAGATGAACTGTGCAGTGCTATAAAAGAAATTTAAATTCTTACCTATATCTGAAAGCCTGATATAGTTTCTGATTCTTTGTTGCAGGTAAAATTGATCAAAATCAGGCAAGATCAGGTGATACGATCTGCTAATCGGGTGGTCTGATTATGAAGAAATACACTCGATCAAGGCAGAGAGCTACAGTTTGACATCTTTGATATAGAAAACAACATTTTCACTAGATAATATACATCTACTGAAACTAAATTATAGAGAATAATGAATTTGAAAGTACAATAGATGAATTATTGAATATGACTCTATGTTAAATACGTGAATACTTGCAAAAAAGTGATGAAATGGAAATATGCAAGCTAAATAGGAAGTATAATGAATCTAATATGATCTAAATATGATTATAAGTATAATAAATGAGACTATAGAATGAAAAAACTAAGGTTTAGATACCCCTATATAGATGAACAACACGGATGTGTGATACAAACAAAATCTGGTAGAACAATATCAAAATCGGGCGATACGATATCACACGAATCTGATCGATGCACAACTTGAACCTGCAAAAACACAAAAAAAATGGTAGAATAACAAGATGAAAATATGTGGATGTTCCAAGGGGATCTGATGTGGGGAGCCTATATTAAATAGGAAGGGATCAACTAAGGAGTTGGGCTAAAAATGAAGGGGGTTACAACCTCCTCTATTCTAGACAAAATCGGTCAAACTGATCCCACAACCGTTGTGTAGTTGCCCAAGTAGAGACAAGGAAGTTACAACCAAATTTTATTGCCTAGCTAAGGCAGGCATTTTTTAATTTTGGAAAAAATTGGGTGATCCAATTTTGTGCAAAATTTGCTGATTTTGCACTAAAAGCGTACAATTTTGCACAAGGGCTAAAAAAACTTGTAACAGGCACAAAAATTGAGGCAACAAGTTGAGGATAGTTAAATTTAATTTTTCAAATGTTTTTAACTTAGGTTTAAATTAATGTGAGTCATTTTTAGGGTGCTACATTTTTCCCCCTCTTTAGCGCAATTTCAAAAGAAAATGCGTTAAAGAAAAGTACAACACGCTTTATGAGAAAGCAAAAATTTATTGCAAATTTTGGTGATGATTTCAATTTTTATTGTTAAACTATTTTAGATATGATACCTCCTTTGATTTTTTGCACCAAATTCCAGGTTTGGTGAAAAACTCAAAATTTGCACTTGTAGAATAATTTTAATAAAACCAAAGAATTAGGGTAAAACCTAATTCATTTTTACTGTGCAATTATTCTAGTTTTGAGCTCTAGAGAGAGAATATGGCAGAAGTTCCTCACCAAACAGATCTAGTGTGCAGAAGGACTGGCCAAATACGGGTAAGGATCTAAGATCAAGTTTAAGTTATATTTTATAATTTTTTGTGCTTGAATGTATGTTTAATTTGGATTTTAGGGCATGTTTGCCGTCTTTTTCATCACGTCGATGAAATCAGGTCGATTTCTATGATATCAACTTAGTTTTGGCAATATCGGTCAATTTTTAACAAAAATTGACCGATGTTGCATGAAATCATCTGATATCATAGAAAATCGAATGATATGGATAAATTCACCCAATATTGCAGAAACTGGTCGATATCAAACAAAAGTGTTTGATATCGTGAAAACTAACCGATTTTAGATAGAAAATTGTTTATTAACTAACTGATTAAAATTTTGATTTTTTTGTTGTTGCTTTTTGCAAATAGAAAAGGGAATTGAAGAATAGCGAGTGGTGATATGGTGCATTTAAGGAGGACCTTAATGCACTCTCAACAGCAAAGAGAGGGACCTTAGGTACTGTTGGGTTACTACACATGGTGGAGTTGCCATAGGTTCCAGTAAATATGTGACTACTAACTACTTTGGTTGAATGGTGGTACACGGGTTCTTATTTTTTGTTATCGACGAGGGAGATGACCCCTACACTAGAGGATATTTGGAGGATACTGAGAGTACCTATTAGGGGGATGTTTGTTGTTGTGTCTGGAAACCAAATCCAGGCACTTTAGAGACTAGATTGTGATCCTTACATCCCTCTAACAAGTAGAGGCATTGGGATCAAGCTCCTGATTCAAATACTAGGTGTTTCTTGACTCACAGTTGTACAGAGTGAGATTGTTGGTAGCTTACTTTTGAGCCATTTTAGAGGTCGTATTCTATTGTGGACTCTGGAAGAGGTTGTGGCCAACATGAGAGATCAAAGGAGAGTCTTTTCATGGGGGAATTTCATGCTATACCATTTGTATAGGACTCTTTTCAAGGTCATATATAAGGGTGCTGCAGCACTACCCCTCACTTCATTCTTGTAGGTTTGGGCATGGGAGCACATTGCCATACAAAGATCAGTAGGGCTTCCACTGGAGGGGTTGGTCGTAGAGAGGCCTAGGGCTTTCTATTGGTGTCCTCATAGAGCTCCTGGGAGTTGGATAGCTATGGATATGGCTAGGAGATTCTTGGATGATCTAACAACAAATAACATCACATGGAGGTCATACAAAGATCATCCAAGCTAGATTGAGGATGCATATCAATTGGCTTGCATGAGGTGAGTTATTGGTTGAGGATGGACCAAGGTGATGTGGAGCTACATCATGTCGAATGAGTCATGTGGAAGTTTGGATTGTAGTAGGATATCCCTAGGACTAGGGACATCTACTTTTCTAGGTCCACTAGGGATACCACCACAATTAGTGGAGCTCCTGACATGGAAAAATTTATGGACCTGGATGCAGATGACGAGATGGTCCCTACAGTTATTGGATATGATTTGAGGGTGACTAATGGTTATCGGGGCTGGTATGCTTATATTCAATCTACAAGGATTACTAGGACAAGGATTGTAGTAGAGCAGGCCTATGATCAGATGCAACAACAAAGAATATAGGATCTGGATCCTCTTAAGAGAGGTAGACCTCACACTAGAGGAGGTCATCATACTTTCCTAAGGTAGGAGATATTTTATAGGGGATATAAGGGATTATCCCCCCACATGAGGGAGGAGCGTCTCCTCAACAGGAGAGGAAACCTGATTCTCTTTGGAAGGGCAAGAGGATTCTAGAGGTAGGGGAGAGGAGCAGGACAGAAGACCTAAAGGTAGAGGTCACTAGGTTGAGGGTAGAGACTACAACCTAGAATACTAGGATTGAGACCCTAGAGGCATAGGATGCGAATTTGAGATCTAATATTAAGGATCTAGAGGCAGAGCTGGCATAGGCTAGGGCTAAAGGAGTTGGGACTCAAGGAGTTGTGGTTCCAACCCCTACATTGTCATAGACTAGGGATAGCTCAGGGGATAAGTTGGTTAGGTCTATTGGGCAAGTAAATTTCTACCAGGCCCTATACTTTATAATAGTTCATAAGGGATAGAGACAACCACTGCCTATGATGTACGAGCCTCCGAATTGCTCGAGTTGCTTGAGATCATACTCGACTACCAAGACAGCTACTACTACTAGAGTAGGAGGATTCTGAGCACCACGATCCCCTGATGGATATGATGATGATCAAAGCTCTAGAGGATCTAGGGGGTGATATTAGACATTTTTTATTATATATCTATTGATTGAGTATGCTGATTTTTGAGGATTGTGGCATACCAGTCTAACATTATTTTATACATGGACTTTTGAGATCAATATATATATATATATATATATATATATATATATATATATTGACCTTCTTATATTATGTGATTTTGTATGATTTGATTGTATTTGATTGTAAATTTCTTATAATCATGCTTTTGATTTAAGTATTTGTGATCATGTTTAAAATGAAAATTGATTTGTGTAAATGTGTTTTTGAAATAATGTTTTTATAAATATGTTGTTGGTAAGATGATGATATAAAGGGATTAGCAATGTTCCTCGAAATATGTTGTGTTGTTATATGACTGTTGGTGGAGATCAATGCTCGCTAAGTCATAAAGCAAATCATGTTATGAAGAATTTGTATTGCTAATAATAGAAATTTTTTTTGATGCTCAAGTATGATCTTGAGGCTTATACTGATAGAGGAAAATATTTGATTTTATTTATGAGAAGATTTTGATTTTTAAGAAATATTGTGATGATGTTTATTGTTTGTGATTTTAAGCATGAAATTTGGGAAGGATGATTTGCGCTAGGCATAGAATTCCTAGTGGGAAATTTGAGGAGAATAATTCCTAGGAATTATACCATCATCACGAAATCAAGATGCAATGCATGATAATATGAAATTATTTATTTTAAAGACAAGTTGATATAAAAAAAATAATTTTTATTACATATTAAAGAATATTAATAAATATGGAATGTTTTAGACCTAAAATTTGAGAAATATGACTTGTGCTAGGCATAGAATTCCTAGGATGAAATTTGAGAAGAATAATACCTAGGAATTATACCGTCATCGCAGTCAAAATGCAATGTATTATAAATGTTTTTGGATGTTTGTAAAGATGCAAATCAATGTATGAAAAATCATTGCACTATATGAAATAATTACAACTTAAAAATTGAGAAATATGACTTGCAATAGGCATAGAATTCCTAGTGTGAAATTTGAGAAAATAGTTACTAGGGATTATACCATCATTGTGAAGTCAAAATGTAATGTATGATAGATAATTTTGGATTACAAGTTATTTTTAGAGTGAGCCTTATTTTTTTGGGAAATTTTGAAAAATTAATGAATAAAATGTTTTCTAATAAATTTCAAAGAAATATTTTAACTTATTTCTAAGAAAAAATAAAATTTATCAAGAACTAGTGTGTGATAAATGAGTTCATTATCCATCTTGATTCAACACAATGATACAAAATCTCTCAAGGATAAAAATGTGTGTGCTTTATGAAATTAATTTACCAATTTTGAGTAAGGTATTGATACAATCAAACTTGAATGAACCAATGTGTGTGCAAGTGAAAGGTTCATAACCATGATTTTATGCATCCAACTGTACTGAACTACTATGTAAGTCTAGTTACAAAAAGCTAGCTAATCCACAAGCGAACATTGGTCTGTACAAAATAAGGTTGCTAATGTGACAGATATGTTGCCACATGAAAAGGGATTACCCAATGTCAAGCGGATTGGGCACAAACCACCTGTTATGGGCTTACCTCATGGATTTCAAATAATCAAGGAATTCTAGGGATTCAAGCTCACTACCCCCTTCTTTTCTTCTATATTTTGGAATAGGGGTTTCTTGTCCATTTTGAACAAGGGAATTTTATTGTTTTTATTTTTCTTTATTTTGGTATACTTGCCTAGATTAGACGTAGTGAAATGTATTTGTATTTGGGTAGGGAGGGAGCTTGTCCTTTTGCTAATTCTCAGTATTCTAGACCATGCGCATAATAGGATAGCAAGGGAAAATTTTCACTTAAGGAACTAAGACTACTATGTAGTATCCTTTTCAAATTTACAACAAATAATTTTTAAGATGTGAGAATGTGTTCTTGGTTCAAGAAGTAGCAAGATTATTTCCTAAAATTCAAAATTTATCTAGTGAAGTAATAGTGCTTTTCAGTACAAGAGATATTTATAATCAAAGCAGGAAACTCAAAATTATGAAAGATGTAAATTAAGTGCATGGTTCAAGATAAATTTTGAATTTACTAAAATACAATAAAATATAACTTGTATTTTTGGAAGATAACACACACTGATGCAAAATGAATAACTTAACAATTTGGAAATATTTTTGGAAATTGTCATATTTTTCGATTTTTTTGTTATTTTGATAATATGAAGGTTGCAAATGATGAAGAAATTTATTTACAATTATGTACAGAGATGGAACTTTTGATTTTATGTGTATTATATTTTTAAATTCATGATATTCATGGTTTCCTTGAGATCTTTCCTATCCAAGAAAACCAATCTATATGCACCTGATCCAAATTTAGCAGTGATGACATATGGCCCAAGCCAATTATGTTTAAATTTTCCTTTTAGATATTTTATTGCATTAGTATTGTTTTGATTTTCTTTTAAGACTAAATCATCGACTTCAAAGGATCGACTATGAACTTTATTTTCATATGATATTTTAATTTTGTCTTGGTAGTCACGAAGATGCTACAAAGCATGGATGCACTTTTCATATAGAAGTTCTAGCTGACTAAATTTTCCAACATGATATTCATCTCCTACTTCAGCATATTGAAGAAGAAGAGTTAAAGAAGAAAATTCTAATTCAAATGGAAAAAAATGCTTCGGCACCATAAACCAAGATAAAAGGTAAAGCACCTATACGAGTATGAACACTAGTTTGATAAGCCCACAAGGCAAGATATAATTGTATATGCCAGTCACGACCAAACTTATTAACTAATATTTTTAGGATTTTTATTAAGGTTTTATTAGATGCTTCAACTTGGCCATTACCTTGTGGATAATAAGGAGTGGACCATCTATGTTGGATTTTATATTGGCATAATTTATTAACATCTTTGTTCTTAAAACATGTTTCATTATCAGAGATGATATTAGATGGAATTCCAAATCTACAATTATTTGATTGAAAATGAATTTATAAACTTGAACTCCTATGCAAGAAGCTAAAGGTTTAGCTTCAACCCACTTTGTAAAATATTTTGTTGTTGTTATTATGAATTTATGACCATCAGAAGAAACATGATTAATTTTTACCTATGATATCTAAACCCCATTTAGAGAAGGGCCAAGGAGATGATATGGCTTGAAGTCCCTGAGTAGGAGCATGGATGAGGTTAGAATGCTTTTGAAACTTATCACAATGATGCACATAATCATTAGCATATTTTTCCATGGAAGTTAAAAAATATCCAATTCTAAGGAGCTTTTTAGCAATGACACTTCCACTAAAATGTCCTCCACATGACCCATCATGGGCTTCACTTAAGGCTTTATTAGAATCTTCTAAGTTGAGACATCTTAATAGGATACCTTCAAAATATATTCTATATAAGGTATCATCAACAATTACGAATCACAAAGCTTGCTTACATAATAACCTACGTTGGTTTCTATCTAGTCCTTCAAGGAAAATCTATTTCTGGAGAAAATTAAAGATATGTATATACCAAGATTCTAGGGTAATTTCATTAATAAAAAACACATCTAATTGTTCTAAACATGACTTAGAAGAAGTGGGTTCTTGTATTTGGTAAATAATGATAGTAGCATACTCATAATCCAACTCCAAAGGCAACAAATAAGTAGTCGTGGCCATAGCATTGGCAACACGGTTGCTAGTTCTAGGAATAGCTTCTAAAGTTACTTTTTCAAAAAATGATATAAGCTTAAGGAAATATTATTTATAAGGATGAATTTTCTCATCTCATGTTTTATTAAATTCATTGATTTAATTTATCACAAGCTAAGAATATTCGAAAACTAATAAAACTTTAATTTTTAAAGCTAAAGCAACTCGTAACCCAAGGATTAGAGCTTCATACTCTATAGTATTATTAGTACAAGCAAAATGTAACTTAAAAAATAAAGGTATAAGGTGATTTTGGGGATATTTAAATATGATACAAGTACCTACACCACTCATACATCGATCTCCATAAAAATATAAAGACCATGTCTCAAAATGATCTTCTTCTAGATTAAGGCACTCATCAGGAAATTCAATGTTCATAGGATGAGTAGACTCTAAAGGTGCAACAACTAACTGATAAACTATAACTTGGCCTTTAATATACTTTTGACCAATAAATTTGAGTTCAAATTCACAAAGAGCAAGAACCCACTTAGCTATGTGTCCTAACAAGTAAGGTCTACTCATCAAGTACCTTAATGGATCAGACTTAGCAATGACATGTTTTCTAACTAAGCATGTAATGACGCAACTTTTGCATAGAAAATACAACTACTAAACAAAGATTTTCTAATGGAGTATAGTGGGTTTCATAACTTATTAAAGTTATGCTTATGTAATATGTGGCTTGATCTTTCTTTTCATCATCAATTTGATCCAACATGGCTCCTAGTGCAAGTTTTGAAGCAAAAATATATAAAATAAATGGATGATCTGGTCTAGGAGGAACAAGCACTGAAGGAGTAATACGATACTTATTAATACTCTTAAAAGCTTCTTGACATTATTTATCCCAATTGAATGGAATATTCTTCTTAAGTAATTTAAGAAAAGGTTCTATTTTATCTGCCAACTTGTCGATAAAGCGACGGATAGATTTAAGTTTTCCTTATAAAATTCTTAACTACTATATATTTTTAGGAGGTTGCATATCAAGGATAGCCTTAATATTGAGAGGATATACTTCTATACCTCACATAAAAACAATAACTCCTAATAATTTTCCAAATTTCACTTCAAATATGCACTTGTCTAGATTTAAACGTATCAGATACTCTCTTAGTCTATCAAACGCTTTTCTTAAATAATTAATGTGATCATATTATTTTGTTGAATGAGCTATGATATTGTCTACATAATCATGCAAAATATCATACATCATATCATGAAAAATATATGTCATAGCTCTTTGATAAGTTGCACCTACATTTTTAAACCAAAGGGCATCACTTTCCCACAAAATGTCCCCCAAGGGGTAATAAAGGTTGTCTTAGAATGGTCTTCAGGATCTAGTTTAATTTGGTTGTATCCCAAAAAACCATCCATGAGGGATAGCATCCCACCGCTAGATGTGAAATTTATGATCTCATCTGTATTAGGGATGGGAAAATCGTCCTTAGGGCATGCATCGTTTATGTCTCTGAAATTAGTGCAAACCCTAATCTTAGTAGCTTCTTTCTTAGTTACTAGAACAACATTTGATATCCACTCAGTATAGTCAATATCTTGTATAAAAACTACATTCAAAATATTTTCTAACTCAGTTTTGACTAGTAGTGCTACTTTAGTATGCATTTTTCTAAGTTTTTGCTTTACAAGTTTAGCATCTGGGTGCACTACTAAATGGTGCATAACTACAAAAGAATCTAGGTCTGGCTTATTTGCGTATGTCCAAGTGAAAACATCAGCATATTCTGTAAGAAATTCAATATATAGCTTTTGTTTTTTTCACTTAATTCTGATCCAATTTTTACTATGTGAGGGTTCCATTTTGTTCCAATATTAACTTTTAAAATATTTCCTACATCAATATTTAAGTCTCTTTCAAATTTGGGTGGTGCAGGTGACACACCCATTTCTTGCAACTCTTCTAATATGCATTTGGCTAGTTCTTCTTCAGGAGTAGTTTCTTCTATATGATTTATACATGGCATAGATCCATCAAAGAAGAATTTATTTCTTAAAAATTCATGAAGAGATATATCATGAAAGATATCACCTTCTAAACATTCATATGGGGAAGCAATCATTTCTAGATAAGCTACAGTTAACATATTGGAAGTATATATATTTTTAAAGAGTTCTCTTTATTTCATATATTATTGATATGTTATAAGGTGATCATCATCTTCATATGGGAATGGTTCTATTTTTGTAGGAATATTGCCAATACCACACCGGGCAGACCATTCTTCAACTTCCAAAGGTTCTTTTATACCATTTCATGAGGTCCTAAACCTTTACCTCTATAACCCATATTACACATCATTAGTTTTTATTTTATATATCCATCATAAAAATAACACTTAGCAAATCCATCCTGATCAATTGTAACTTTTACAACTATAATTTTACCCCAATCATACCCCGCATACACAAAGGCACAACTCCCAATATGGTATATGCTTCACTTCTTTGGTAATCCCAAGGTTCAAGGAGATGGAGGTAACTTAGATAATACCAAGGAATCTTGGATAGCAAAATTAACTTCTTCTGTAGTTGCAAGTACTAAAGATAAGTCCAATAATACTTCATCTAAAAGAGCATATGAAGTAGATGGACTATCCTCCTTAACTAGTTATCTAGATGCTGTGAATTTAAACACTATAGACTCAGGAGGTGAATCTGATAATATGGATTTAAAAAATAGATTAGATATGGGCTTAGAAGATGATAATGACTTAGAATTTGTTGATGTTGGTGATTTAGAACATGCTTTTAATGATATTGGTTTAGAAGGTGATGATGATTTAGATTTAAAAGGTCTTGATGATGGGGTGGACTAGGGTGAGTAGAAGACATAGCAGGACAAAATGGAACCCCTATAGGCTCCACCATACCACACATATAAAATGATATAGGATCACCATGGATGGTAACTAATTGATTTTTGAACTCAAATTTGACACATTGATGTAATGTGGAAGGTACTGCTCTCATTGCATTGATCCAAGGTCGACCTAGAAGAATGTTGTACGATGCAAAACAATGTACAACAAACACAGTCATATCAAAAAATCTTGGGCCAACTTGCAATGGGATCATCATTACTCCACATGTTTCTTGAGTTTCATAATTAAATGCTTTAATAATCATTTCAGTACTTTTCATATCTTCTTTTTTAAATCCAAATATTTGAAATAAATCATACGTGTAGATATTTAAAATGATCCATTATCAATTATAAATCTTTTGACTCCTACATCTCCAATAAATGTTGTAATGTATAAAGGATTATCTCTATACATGCTTTGAATAGGGATATCTTTGTCACGAAAATCTAAAATTTGCTTCATCCAAAGTCATAGTATTCACCACAACATTAGGTTCAATATCTTCAGTTACCATCATCTTGCTCAAATTTCTCATCAATTCTTCCTGTAGCACCCTAAAATTGGCCCAGTAAAACCTTAAATAATTAAAATTACCTTAGTAAATAATTCAAATTCAAATTTCAACCCCAAAACCGCTCCCAAACTGCCTACTACCCATTTCCTCATTTTTTGTGCCATTTTTAGGATTTGTTTTGTCCATTGGACGATATCGTCTTCGATCAGACGATATCGCCTCAAATCGGACCATTTTGTCTGTATCAGAATGTCCAGACGATTTCGTCCCAAAAATAATTTTTCATAATTAGCTTTTGTTTCAACAGCTTCTCTAACTCGGGCAGAGACACGTCTACACCGTTAGAGTCTCCCCCCATTGGAGATATCCCAAATGGGATGATCTCCAACCTCCCAACCTCTTTCCTATGCCTATTTAATCTTAGGCCATCCCCTTGACATTCCCCTGGCTGAATTTTTTTGTACTTTAAGTTTCATATGCAATAGTATATTCTAGATTATTGTTCGCATTTGTCCTTTTTTG
The DNA here is from genome assembly GCA_028583015.1 of Wollemia nobilis. NCBI lineage: Eukaryota > Viridiplantae > Streptophyta > Pinopsida > Araucariales > Araucariaceae > Wollemia > Wollemia nobilis. The sequence continues at coordinate 24,733,595 of JAQPPZ010016892.1, forward strand.
AATTTTCTTGCAGGAACTTTGTTATTCTTCACTTGGAGCAAAGCACAGATCATCGCAGATGATGCTGTCCAATTCAAGATGATTTCGTACCAATCCAAGACGATTTTGACTACAGTCAACATTGGGGGCAATCAGTGCCCAAAGTTTGTGTTTCTTTACTCTTTTTTGTTGTTTTGCTTTGCATTAGTTAAGCTTATTACTACTTTGCATCTTGGAGTTCACCTCATGTAGCCTAGATGCATAATAAAGTCAAAGTTAGTCATTAAAACCATTCATTTTACTTAATTTGTTGTCTAAAGTTGTCATTCTAGCATTCATACTTTAATTTCTATCATTTTCCCTTGCTTTTGCAATTGTATTTTTTGTTCTTGGTATCCATTTTTGCAATTGCAGGTTTCTGACGAATTCATCAGATCTCAGACGGTCTTGTCAGATCAGAGATGATCCTGTCAAATTCCAGACGATCTGGACTGCTTCAAAAATCAGAATCTCCATCAAACATACAGAAACAGGTATGTTATTTTTCTTTTAGAATAGTCTCTATATTTCACAACCATTTCTGCTTTCTGTATTCATTTAATTTGCATTTTCATAATAGTATAACTTAGATTCATTTGGCCAAACCTAGGACTTGGATGTTTAAAGCTAAAATTGAACACATTAAACTCATTCCCAACCTAGGCGTGGAAACTGCCACTAAACGTTTCCTGGTGAACCCCACCATCCATCGAAAAATCACCTTAATACCCCTCCCCCGAGAGGTGGGACCTTCAAAGGGCCTCTCAGTCCGAGGTGTCATCCCATAATTTTCCCATGCTCCTTCTGGGCATGGATCCTTTAGCCTGAAGGTAAGGATGTGAAAAATTTGGAGCAATACATTTATAGCCCATAATGCTTAAAATGGGCTATAAAGGGAAAGGCTTGGGACCTTTCCAAAATGGTATGAAAGAAGCTATTGAGGTAGAGCCATGGCCTGCCCGATGTGGTGTGGGCCTATTTCCTAGTAAGGGTCAACCCTTCTCTTTTGAATATGATGATCAACTCATATGTTATCAAGATTATCTAGATAAACAAGGTTCTTTGTGTTCTAAGAATAATCCCTTTACCTGCAATATGCTATCCATAGCTTACCCTGAATTGATTGTTGAATCCGATGAGGAGTTGAAAGGAGATATTTTCCATGATATCTCTGTTGAAGAGTTGTTACACAATGGTTTTTATTTTGATGGTTCTATACCAACTATAGCCCAACTTGAGGCCACCACTCATCAAGACAAATTATCCAACTTAACCTTAAAAGAATTACAAGAATTGGGTGTTTCACCCGCCCACCTAATTTTGAAAGAGATCTACACATGGAAGTAGAACACGTCATTAAAGTTAACATTGGAACTGAGGATAATCCTCACATAATCAATATTGGATCAGCATTAAGTCAAGAAAAATAAGATGAATACATTGCATTCCTTAAAGAATATGAATATGTCTTCGGTTGGACATATGAAGATATGCCAGGTCTGGACCCTTCTGTAGTCATGCATCATCTAGTAGTCCATCCGGATGCTAAACCTGTTAAACAAAAACTTAGAAAAATGCATCCCAAAGTGACCCTGCTAGTCAAAGGGGAGTTAGAAAAACTCCTAAATGTTATTTTTATACAATCTATTGATTATGCTAAATGGATCTCGAATGTAGTTCCAGTCACCAAGAAAGAAGCTACCAAAGTTAGGGTTTGCACGGACTTTAGAGATATTAACGATGCATGCCCTAAAGATGATTTTCCTCTTCCAAACATGGACCAAATCATTGACTTTACCATCGGGAGTGGAATGATGTCCCTAATGGATGGATTTTTTGGCTATAATCAAATCAGGATAGCTCCTGAAGATCAGGCTAAAATAGCCTTTATTACCCCTTGGGGTATCTTTTGTTGGAAAGTGATGCCATTTGGTTTAAAGAATGCGAGTGCAACATATCAACGAGCTATGACTTATATCTTTCATGATATGATGCATGATATCCTACATGATTACGTAGATGATATTATAGCTCACTCTATTAAAGAAGATGATCATTTAGATGATTTGAGAAAAGTATTTAATCGGTTAAGAGAATACCTTATTCGATTAAATCCAACCAAATGCATATTCAGAGTTAAGTCCGGTAAACTATTAGGGGTTTTAGTTTCTTTATGTGGTATCAAAATTGACCCTCTCAAGATTGCGGCTATCACTAATATGCCTACACCTACCAATATATCTGAGTTACGAAGTTTACAAGGTAAGCTTCAAGCCATCTATCACTTCATCGATAAGCTGGCAAACAAAACCACTCCCTTTCTTAAGATCCTTAAGAAGGATGTCCCTTTTAACTGGGACGACGAATGTACAGAAGCTTTTGAACTTCTCAAACAATACCTCCTTAACCCACCTGTGCTTTCAATGCCTAGACCTGATCGCTCGTTTCTCCTGTATATTTTGGCTTCAGATTTTTCTTTAGGAGCTATGTTAGCTCAGCTTGATGATGAGAAGAAAGAACGTGCTAATTATTACATTAGCCAAACTTTAATTAGTTATGAAACTCGTTATACCTCATTAGAAAAACTATGTCTAGCAGTCATATTTTCTATGTAGAAATTACGCCATTATATGCTTAGTCAAAAAATATATGTCATTGCTAAATATGATCCCTTGCGATATCTTATGAGTCGACCTTATTTATCGGGTCACATAGCCAAGTGGGTTCTTGCTCTTAGTGAGTTTGAACTCACATTCATAGGCAAAAATTCTGTTAAGGGTCAAATCATAGCAGATCAGTTAGTTGCTGCACCCTTAGAGTCTACCCATTCTCTCATCATTGAGTTTTCTAATGAATGCCTTCAATTAGAGGTAGACCATGTTGAACAATGGTCCTTATACTTTTATGGAGCCCGATGCATGAGTGGGGCTGGTGCGGGTATTACTTTAATATCTCCACAAAAACGCATTATACCTTTGTCTTTTAACTTAACATTTACTTGCACCAATAATACTGCCGAATATGAGGCTCTAATTCTTGGATTACAAGCTGCCTTGGCATTAAAAATCAAACATCTGCTAGTTTTTGGTGATTCTCAACTTGTCATAAATCAAATTAATGAAGTGTATCAGACCAGAGATGATAAATTGCGCCCATATAAAGCATATGTTTTGCAATTGTTATCCTTATTTGATAAAGTTACTTTGGAAGCTATTCCACGAACTAGCAACCATGCGGCTGATGCTATGGCCGCATTGCATCTCTTCTCGCCCTTGGAGTTAGATGACGAATATGCCACCATCATTATTCGTCGACTCCAGGAACCCACTTCAAATAAGTCATGTTTAGAACCTTTGGATGTGTTTCTAATCAATGAAACTACTCCTGAACCTTGGTATATAGATATATTTAATTTTATTCACAATGGGACTTTCCCTGCCAATTCTAATATAAACCAACGTCGGTTATTACGTAGACGAGCAAGTCAATTTGTAATAATTGGCAATACTTTATATAGGAAATATTTTGAAGGTATCCTATTGAGATGTTTGAATCTAGAAGAATCCAAATCAGATTTAAGTGAAGTCCACAATGGATCTTGTGGAGGACACTTCAGTGGTAGTGTCATTGCTAAAAATCTCCTTAGGATAGGCTACTTTTGGCCTACCATGGAAAATGATGCACATGAGTATGTGCGCCATTGCGACAAGTTCCAGAAACATGCTGACCTTGTCCATGCACCTGCACAAGAGCTGCAGGCTATTTCATCTCCTTGGCCCTTTTCAAAATGGGGCTTAGACATTATTGGCAAAATTAATCCTGTGTCATCTGATGGACACAAATTCATCATAACCGCCACTGAGTATTTCACAAAGTGGGTTGAAGCTATGCCTTTAGCTTCCTGCACTGGAACACAAGTTTCCAAATTTATTTTTAATAAAATCATTTGTAGGTTCGGAATTCCTGCAAATCTCATCTCAGACAATGGAACTTGTTCCAAAAATAAATATGTCAAGAAATTATGCCAAAAATATAAGATTCAACATCGTTGATCCACTCCCTATTATCCTCAGGGTAATGGCCAAGTAGAAGCATCTAACAAAACCTTAATCAAAATTCTTAAAAGATTGGTCAATAAATCTGGCCATGACTAGCACATTCAATTATATCCATCTTTGTGGGCCTATCAAACTAGTGTTCGAACTCCCACTGGAACTTCACCTTTTGTCTTGGTTTATGGCGCTGAAGCCATTTTTCCTTTTGAATTAGAAGTTCCTTCTTTGGCTCTACTACTTCAAGATACCGAAGTAGGAGATGAATATCGAGTTGGCAGACTCAGTCAGTTGGAACTCCTAGATGAAAAGTGCATCAATGCTTTGGAGCATCTTCTTGCCTACCAAAACAAGCTTAAAAGATCATATGCAAAGAAAGTTCATCATCGATCCTTTGAGGTCGGCGACCTTGTTTTAAAAGAAAATCAAAAAAATACTAATGCAACTAAAGACATTAAAGGTAAATTTGAGCCCAACTGGCTTGGACCATATATTATCACTGCTAAATTTGAATCAAGAGCATACAAATTAGCTACCTTAGATGGTAAATATTTAAAAGAACCTATGAATATTATGCATCTTAAGCGATATTACGCATAAAATTTGGTCATTTCATCATTTTTATATATTTTGCATGTTGTCTCATTTTAAAAATATATATATAACTCTTTAAACAAAAACAAACAAAAACTAAAAAAATAAAAAAAATAATAAAAGTCAAAAACAACAATATTATTGACTCTTTTCAAAACCAAAAAAAATAAAGAAGAAGAGAGTCAAAATCATCAAACTCCTCAAAAATATTTGTTATATATATTTCTTCTTCAAGTATTGCAGTTATTTGTTATATTTCTTCTTCAAAATCATCAAACTCCTCAAAAATATTTGTTATATATATTTTCAAGTTATTTTGGATAAATTAGCATTTATTTGGAATCCCTCACTATCACAAACACAAAAATAAATATCTTGATTTTATCTGGCATGATTACTAATCTCTCTTATATCAAAGTCCACAAAATTCAATTAAATAAAGTTTGAGCACAGAGAATTGATCTTGTTATTTACTTAAACCAAGCATATATTTTCACAATAAAATGATTATATTTGTAATGTCCATGCTATGCTACATAGTAGAAGTGGTTTCTTGAGCGAAAAGTTTCCCCTGCTATCCTATCATGCACATGGTCTAGAATATTTGAGAATTGGCAAAAGGACAAGCTCACCCCTACCCGAAATAAAAATCCCTTGCTCCACAGCTAATCCGAGAAAGTATCCCTAGTATAGGAAGAAAAGAAAAATTCAAGAAAAAGAGAAAAAGAAACAAGTTATTTCAGCATTATCTCAAATATCAAGCCAAAATACAAAAATTCAAAAAAAAAAGAGAGAAAAAAAAAAGCAAAAGCAAAGAAAAAGAAACAAATAAAATCTCTTTCCCTACCCATTGAAAATAAAAGAAGGGTTGATGAGCTTGAATCCCTGGAATTCTCAATTATTCAAAAACTATGAGGTAAGCCCCATAACAGGTGGTTTGTGCCCAACCCGCTTGGCCTTGGGTAACTCCTAGCATGGCGATATGTCTGTCACATTAGCGACCTTATTTTGTACAGACCTATGTCTGCTTATGGACTAGCTAGCTCTTGATAACCTGACTTACATAGTAGTCTGGTATATGCATCTAAATCATGGTTAACGAACACTTATTTGGTTAATTCAAATCATTTGTATCATAGTATCTTGCTCAAACCTGGTCAATGAACAATGCAATTGCACACACATTTTGTATTTGAGAGATTTTGTATATCATTATGATAAATCAAGATTGGTAATAAACTCACCTACGCACATGGGATTCCTTATAAATCTAACTTTTGTCTTTAAGATACTTTGAAATATTTCTGCAAATTGTTTGGAATAAATTCATTTTCCTCTTTAAAGAACAGTTGTTTAGTATAAAGACAACTATATGCATTATCAAAAATCAAAATCATTTTCAAAACATGCAGTAAATTTACATTTATATATAACTTTTGACTTTCGCGATGATGGTATAGTTCCAAAACCAAAATTGGAATTTGATGCCTAGCGCAAGTCCTCATCTTCATATTTTCAGTTCATTTTCAAAAATTAAAAAATCAACAATGCAATAAAACTATTATATTATTTTTTTTTTTGGATTTCGCGATGATGGTATAAGTCTATACCTAAATATTCTATGCCTAGCGCAAACCATTGTACCAATTTTATTTTCCATTTATTCAAAAACATAAAAACATATGACTTAAATCATTATGTTACACAATTATGCTTTAAAACAAAACAAACACTTACTCTATTTTCATGTCATTATGTCAAACTTCAATTTTGTAATGATGGTATAATTCCTAGGGAATTATCCAAAAATTTTATCACACTTAGGAATTTATGCCTAGCAAAAGTCATTTTAAAATATTTCATGCATAATATTTTCATGAAAATCTGAAAACAAATAATCATCATCATCATCATCATTTGCATCATCACACCAAAGTATTAAGATAGTATCTTAAGCACTCTTTTACTTTTAACAATATTTCTATACTAGGATTAGCTTGACGACCGAGTGAGCGGCGACTCCATGAAATGGTCTATAATAGCGATAATGTCCTTTGAAATTATTGTTAGAAGTCCCTTTTTTTTTTATCAAATCACATCACAAACAACCAATTTGTTTACATCAGATTATTTTATTTAAATTTTAAACAAAACATGACATTCAAACCATAATATTTCCAACTGACATAATTACATAAATCATCAAATCAATCACACCACAATAATAAAGCATCATACAAACACATAAGACAAGTCATATGATAAAAAATATCATATATATATCTTAGCAATATATGTACATCATATCAAAATTGGATTGGTATGCCACAATCTACATCTTGGCATACTCAATCCTCTCAAATCATATAATCAGTCTGTACAGTGCAGTAGCTTAGCCTCGAGAACCCCTTGAGCTCTTAGCCTCATCTCCTCCCCAGCCCTGATGTGGACGAGGTGGCCCCATCGTAGTATGTGTGGTACTGCAAGTCCTAGTCATCGATCAGGATGAAGTCCTCGTCGACCCAACCCTGATCGGATCTGCAATGCCGACTAGCAGCTGTACCCTCTGGCCCTCTTGCACCATCTGGAAGTAGATACCCTGATAGAATGCGGTCTAATCAATTGACCATGCCAGCTCCTGAGCGCTCGCTCCACTGCTCCGTGCTCTAACGCGTGCAACCTCATCTCTGAGCTGTGTAGCCTTCGCTCGATGGCGTGTAGCCTCATCTTGTAGAGTCTTCACCTATGCCTAGAGACGGATAGTCTTCGCCCAAAGAGTAGCCATATCACTACTCTCTCCTGTGTCCACACCCTTGCCCTTATCGAGCGAAGATGGCCTCTCTCTCCTTGGAGAAGGGGGTCTCTCCTCCCTCCTCTCCCTCTATCATAGCCTCTACTGAGCCTGTGGTCTCCTCTACTCTCTCCCTCCATGACCCTATGTTGCCTCAATGACTGCCTGGCATTGCCTCCCCATCCGATGCACAACTACGTGAATCGGACCTTGAGCCCTCGTCATTCAAGGAGGGCGGATGCCTGTGTACTAGGCATTGTAGCCATCGGCAACCCTTGCATTATCCCCATCCACTGGCTGAATGGGGGCATCATCTATGTCCTGACTCTAGAAGAACTACATATCTAGAGCCTCTCTAACTATAGTGTTATCCCAGACGGTCTAGGAAAACTTGTAGTCTCTAAGAGATGGGATCCCTTGTTGTAGATCGAACTACCTCAAAACTTGATTGTAGCAGTGGAGCTCCACCTCTCCCCTATCCATCCTCAGCCAATAGGTTCACCTAATGCGAGCTAGCTCCTATCCATCCTCAGCCCACCCTGGATGATCTCTCCAAGGCCTCCAGGTGATCTGGTCGGAGACAAGGTCGTCAAGTAGTCTTCGAGACATTGGCAGATCTATCCGCCATTATGACCCTCTCTGAATCCACTAGTAGAAAGCTTGAGGCCTCTCCCCATCAATCCCTATCAGTGGGAGCCCTACCAGCCTCTACATCTTGATGTGCTCCCAGCACCAAACCTACAGTAGTGATGTCATAACCAGACATCGGTCACCCTTGTATACGACCCCATACAGGATCCTATACAATCAACATAGTACATAACTCCCCCAAGAAAACCTATGCCTGTGGTCTTTCATGTCGTAGACCACATCTGTCTGTAGCCATGGTACTCTACATCCACTCTGATGGCATAACAGCAGACCACCTACCACCCCAGCCAAAACCTATGTCAGTCTAGATGCCCCAGGCATCTGGCATAGCGACTTGATGTTCACTCTGCCCTTCTCCAGGGTAAAGCTCGGATCTTCGCACAGTCGCATCATTGTGTGGCCCTGATTGGCCATGGGAGTTATTAACCATCCTTGTATGGGGATCCTCAAAATCCTCTATACATACTCCAGTGTGGGAGTCATCTCCCCTATTGGTAACCAGAAACAGGAAGAACCTGGATACCACCTCTCTGCTAGGGCTATCAATAGCCCCATATCTGTAGAAACCTATGGCATCTCTGCCACATGCTGTAAGCCAACTTGAGCCAACTGATCTCGTTTTGCCTGAGATAGAGTGGCCAAGTCATCCCTCAGCCTGTCGTATTTCCATTCTCTACTCTTTAGTAATCCTCTCTGCAACATAAACAACAAAACAATAAAAATCATTAATAAAACAGTGATTAAAAATACAAGTAAAGCAAGTTCAATTTCATCAATGATGATATCGTCCACTATTGGACGATATCGTCCCCAATTTGAGCAAATTCGTCTCCAATTTTGCAAGACGAAATCGTCCCTTTTTCGACGAAATCGTCCTCATTTTATCGATTTCGCCCTTGGACGAAATTGGCGATATCGAGACGATTTTGACAAAATTGAGACGATTTCGTCTCGACGATGTCGACGGCCCAAAAACAGTCGCGATGCTCAAAAATCATCAAAATTTAATCTAAAAAGCATAGAAAATAAAAATTCAAGCATTCTAAACTAAGTTTAGACTCTTACCCATAGCCCGCGCTGGACCTCTGTCAATCTGTGCACTGTCTTGACCATTTTGTTTGCAGATCTCCACAAACCAGAAAATGAAAATAAACAGTAACAATGAATTCGGGTTTTTCCCTATTTTTTAATTTTATTCAAAAACAATTAAAAACATTTTAATTTTTTTTCTTTTTCGTATTTTTTCCTCAAATGTTCGATTTGGGTAGAAACATAGAGGGGGCATCATAGTAAGCTATCGTATGATTTGACCAAGAATCGTCGCCTAAAAATGGGAATAATTTTTGCTTTCTCGTAAATCGGGAAGAACTCATATTTAATGCATTTTCTTTGGAAAATTTTCTAAAGAGGGGGCAAAATGTAGCACCCTAAAATTGGTGCAGTAAAACCTTAAATAATTAAAATTACCGTAGTAAATAATTCAAATTCAAATTTCAACCCCAAAATCGCTCCCAAACCGCCTGCTACCCATTTCCTCATTTTTTGTGCCATTTTTAGGATTTGTTTTGTCCATTGGATGATATCGTCTCCGATCAGACGATATCGCCTCAAATCGGACAATTTCATTTGGAGCAGAACGTCCAGACGATTTCATACCAAATTTGATTTTTCATAATTAGCTTCTGTTTCAACAGCTTCTCTAACTCGAGCAGAGACGCGTCTACACCGTTAGAGTCTCCCCCCGTTGGAGATCTCCAAAAATGGGATGATCTGCAACCTCCCAACCTCTTTCCTATGCCTATTTAATCTTAGGCCCTCCCCTTGAAATTCCCCTAGCTGATTTTTTTTGTACTTTAAGTTTCATATGCAATAGTATATTCTAGATTATTGTTCGCCTTTGTCCTTTTTTGAATTTTCTTGCAAGAACTTTGTTATTCTTCAGCCGGAGCAAAGCACAGATTGTCGCAGATGATCCTATCCAATTCGAGACGATTTCGTACCAATCCAAGATGATTTCGACTACAGTCAACATTGGAGGCAATTAGTGCCCAAAGTTTGTGTTTCTTTACTCTTTTTTGTTGTTTTGCTTTGCATTAGTTAAGATTATTACTGCTTTGCATCTTGGAGTTCACCTCATGTAGCCTAGATGCATAATAAAGTCAAAGTTAGTCATTAAAACCATGCATTTTACTTAATTTGTTATCTAAAGTTGTCATTCTAGCATTTATACTTTCATTTCTATCATTTTCCCTTGCTTTTGCAATTGTATTTTTTGTTCTTGGTATCCATTTCTGCAATTACAGGTTTTTGATGAATTCGTCTGATGAATTCATCAGATCTCAGACGATCCTGTCAGATCAAAGACGATCTTGTCAAATTCTAGATGATCTGGACTGCTTCAAAAATCAGAATCTCCATCAAACATCCGAAAATAGGTATGCTATTTTTCTTTTAGAATAGTCTCTATATTTCACAACCATTTCTGCTTTCTGTATTCATTTAATTTGCATTTTCATAATAGTATAACTTAGATTCATTTGGCCAAACCTAGGACTTGGATGTTTAAAGCTAAAATTGAACACATTAAACTCATTCTCAACCTAGGTGTGGAAACTACCACTAAATGTTTCCTGGTGAACCCCACCATCCGTCGAAAAATCACCTTAATACCCCTCCCCCGAGAGGCGGGACCTTCAAAGGGCCTCTCAGTCTGAGGTACCGTCCCATACTTTTCCCATCCTCCTTCCGGGCATGGATCCTTTAGCCTGAAGGTAAGGATGTGAAAATTTTGGAGCGATACACTTCCCTATGTATGGAGGAAGTTCTTAAAAGGTCCAAAAAATAAATTCTTGCTATGATGGTAGCTAATTGTTCATTAATATCATATGGACATCTTTGTTGTGAACCTAGTACATTATTTTCCTTAGTGGGAGTTCTTAGTACAAAAGGAGTTGATTTCTCATTTTGACTTTGTGGTTGAGATTTTTTAACTTGTGCTTATTGTCTTGTGACAACCCCAATGGTACCCACAATGTTGCTATGTTGAGTATTACCAAAACGGATCTAGAATTTTTTGCTTTCTCATTTGAAACCCATTATTGAGATGATGGTCTAGTAGTTATTCTTCTTGGAAATGGTTCCTCTAGAACTGATAAATAAATAATAGGAGTGACTTGGTCTGATTCATACTCAGAACTATTCGAAGCAATCTCTAGTTCACTCCATGTTTCACTTTTTGTGTCACTTTTTGTATTACTTTTTGTATCTTCCAAAGATAACTGAGAATGTTGTATTGGTCTAGTTGTGACCGCAGATAAATTAGGTATATAAAATATTTACAAATATTGATTTAGTAAAAAGCTACTAATGGTTCCCACATATCTAGTTGGATGAGAAACATTATTATGATTTACGTGGTTTACTGCTTCTTTACCATGCTTAGGTAAGGGATGTTGAAAGATATCTAGGTTTTGATTTGCATTTTGATCTATTTGTTTTTGGGTATTATTTTGAGTATTATTGTTTGGACGAAATCATTGAACTTCCATTTTTCCTTTATCAATCAACTCTTGTATCATGTGTTTCAACCTTTTACAATAATTTTTAGAATGTCCATCTACTTGATGAAAATTACAATGTAAGTCAACCTTATATCCAGTTGCATTAGTGTCTGGTTATCTTATTTTAGGAAACCGTATCAAGCCTTGTTCCAATAATTGAGGTAATATCATTATTAAATATTTATTTAATCTCATTAATTCTCTTGGTGGCTTATCAGGAACTTTCAATAAAAACTTCTTAAATGTTTCTACAACATTGACAATTGGAGTATTCCTACTATCAGTAATTCTATCACCCACTATTTTTTTATTCTTATATTGATTTTTAGAAGCTTTATATTCATATTTCTTCTTAAAATAACCTCTTCTAATAAGGGCTTATTCTAATCTTATTGCTAAATAAATGGCTTGATCAAATGAGGTTACTATAGTAGTAGAAAGCTCATAAGATAGTTGTTCTTACAAATTACCAATGAATATATCCAACATTTCATGGTGAGGTAAAGCAAAATGTAATTTTCCTAAGAGTTGTCTCCACTTAGTCAAGAATTCAAAAAAACTTTCATCTTTTCCTTGCTTCAAATTATACAAATATTTAATAGTCACATGCCTCTCTATCTAAGCACTGAATTTATGGATAAATATTTCTGATGTCTCTTCAAAATTCCTTAAAGAATTAGTGGGTAACTGATAATTCCATTCTAGAGCCATGCCTCTGAGACTTTTAGGGAACATCTTTAGTAACAACAAGTCATCATGAGAGATAACATGACATGTTGTCCTAAACATATAAATATGATCAATAGGATCTTCGGTTCCTTTATATATCAGCAAGACAGGCATAGAAAAATGCTTAGGATGTGGTTGATCAACCACAATAGGATCCAAGGGCTGGCTACACATATCTCTATAACTATAAGAGGGATGATAGGGATCTATCTGATCTAGTCTTGAAACTAATTGTTTAACCATGGCTTCAAGTCCTTTTTGTTGTCCATCAAATTTATTTTTTTGGACCATATTGTTGTGTCTTTGATAATAAGTTGGTGTTGTTGCATAATGATTCCCAAATAAAAAAACTATTATGTAGAGTGTTAATAGGATTATTATGAAGATGATAGAGAATATTGTTTTTTTGAACCTTTTGCTAATTCTTACTAAGATGGTGCATATTATTAATTCTCTGTGATACTTTTTTTGAAATAGAATATGGTTGTTTTTATTTGAAATTTGAATTTATTACTGGTGGTGGTTGTGCTATATTGTGATTCAAATGCTGATTTACATTTTTAGATGTACCAGCTTGATTTTTGTTCATGTACATTAATGGGTTTCCATTCAATTAGAGAGAAGCCTCTATGGAAGCCTTTATTGAATAATCCCCTATAGGGATTTGAGCTTCTTTCTGTATCACATGGTTAATGACATCTATATTTTCCTTTAAAAAAATAAATGAAATATTATGTGGAGGTAAATTTAAGATTGCCTTCTTCATCTACTTGAGGCTTATGATAGAAAACTTCTTCTTCTTTATCATGGTTTTCCTCATCTAACTCTGATGATACATAATATTCAATTTGAACTACATCTTTAGGATTTTCTTGATCTTGTTCTCCCATATGATCATGTTCTACTTGTTTACCACTTCTTAATTTAGGCATTTTTCTTAAAATATTTTATCTTGCAAATATATATAACTATATATATATATATATATATATATATATATATATATATGTGCTTAAATTTTTGGGGTATATATGTTATATATATACCTAACTAGTATATTATATTATGTTTTTGGATTTTTGTAGTTTTTTTTTGGATTGCAAAAAATACAACAAACAAATTAAAAACTATAATATTATAGATATTATACTTTAATTTTCTTGGAAAATCCTATAGATATCATTAACAGGTTCCAATTCCTCATGTGTCATATAGTGTTCTTCTTCAAACTTAAAGTTGGCCTTTAAGAATTTTATAAAATGAGCTATAGTGATGCAATCAACTTCACAGTTTGACATAAAAGTACAATTAATGGCAATATTCTCAATAGAGCACAACCCTAAGAACTCTATTGAATCTTCTCTTATCATCTAAGACAAATTCTTGATTTTACAAATGTGATAAAAATTTATGTACCGTTACTGCATTCTCAAGATAATCTTCAAAGAAGTAAAGAATCGGGGAAATGATAGCTCTCTTATCCACTAGCCACCTATCACATGCTATTTGAAGGTCAAAGTAAAAAGATGCACTATCGAGATCCAGGATTCTAGACAAATTAAACCTTATGATTTTCTTAAGTCCAGGTTCTTTAATATTTATGATTTCTAATCTTCTCTAAATATTAGGGTATGGCACACTACCTAGTGAAGAAATTTCTTGGGTTGAAAATAATGTACTAACATAAATTCAAACAATTATTCTTATGTTGTAATCTACCATCTATGGAATACAAAAATTATGTGATTTAAACTAATGATCTTCTTAATTTTATTTTATTTTATATTTTGTAATTTTTATGTTTTTTTTGTGTTTTATATTTCAGAAAGATGCCTAATATTTTCATGTCAAGTTCACCAAAGAAATTATATTTAAAATTCACACAATCCTTTCCTTCAGGCTAATGGATTCATGCCTCGAAGGGTAATGTGGGAATGATAGATCTACACCTCAGAGAGAGACACTTTATACGTGTCTTCTTTGGTGATTTTTCGATGAATTGGGTGGGTTCACCAAGAAACATTTTGTGGCAGTTTCCATGCCTAGGTTTGGGATTTATTTTGATGTGTTCTTTTTATCAAATCACACATACACCTATTTTTGGCCAATATGCAACTACATTAATCTATATGCAATTATGATTTCTATGAAGACAAAAAACAACAAAAAATAAGTTTAAGATGAACTATGCAGTGCTATAAAAGAAATTTAAATTCTTACTGGTATCTTAAAGTTTGATGTATTTTTTTATTATTTTTTTTAGGTAAAATTAGTCAAAATAAGGCAATATCAGGTGATCCTATCTACTAATCGGGTGGTCCTATTATGCAGAAATACACCCAATCAGGGCAGAGAGCTACAATTTGACATCTTTGATACATAAAATAACATTTTCATCAGATAATATACATCTACTGAAACTAAATTATAGATAATAATGAATTTGAAAGTACAATAGATGAATTATTGAATATGACTATGTTAAATACATGAATACTTACAAAAAAGCGATGAAATGGAAATATGTAAGCTAAAATACGAAGTATAATGAATCTAAGATGATCTAAATATGATTCTAAGTAGAATAAATGGGACTATAGAATGTAAAAAATGATGTATGGATGCTCCTAGATAGATGAACAAAATGAATGTATGATGTAGACAAAATTAGGCAATTTTGTCAGAATCGGGCAGAATGATATCGAAATCGGGCGATACAATATCACGCAAATTTGATCGATGCATAAATTGAACCTATGAAAACATAGAAAAAATGGTAGAATAACAAGACAAAAATATGTGGATGTTCTATGGGGAATCTAAGGTGAGGATCCTGGATTAAATAGGAAGGTATCAACTAAGGAGTTGGGCTAAAAATGAAGGAGGGTTACAATCTCATCTATTCTGGACAAAATTGATCGAACCAATCCCACAACCACCACGTAGTTACCCAGGTATAAACAAGGAGGTTACAACTAAATTTTTCCGCCTAGCTAAGGTAGGCATTTTTCAATTTTGGACAAAATCAGGTGATCTAATTTTGTGCAAAATCTGCACTAAAATCATACGATTTTGCACAAGGGCTAAAACAAACTTGTAATGGGTGCAAAAATCAAGGCAACTTAGGTTTAAACTAATGTGATTCATTTTTAGGGTGCTACAACTACCATTAATTTCTCTAATGCTAGGGTGCCCCCTTGAGTTTTTAGAAGGAATGTGAAATTCTAGATAAAAACTTGAAAAAGGTGAACAAGGGATGAAAAAGTGAGAAAAAGCAAGACAGAGCCAAGAAACAAGACAAGGAAAGAGAAAAATGAATAAATGGGAGGAGAGAAGAAAATGAGGAAAATGAAATGGAGGAGAGATAAGAAAAGGAGGAAAATAAAATGGAGGAGAGAGAATAAAAGGAGGAAAAATAAAAGGGAGGGAAAAGAGGCTCATTTTCATCGTGCAAGGAGGAGAAGAGAGCTCTACAGAGGAAAGAGGAGAATGGTACTACCAACTCACTTTGCTACCATGGAAAGGGGTGAGGTGGATACCACTACTAGATTAGAAAAGGTATAAATCAAGACCCACTTGCTTGCTTTTCGTTTTAAACTTGCACACAAAATATTTTGTAGTTTTTGCATTTTTTTTAATTTTATATATAATTTTTGGCAAAATCTACTATGGGGTATGAATTTTGTCTAGAGCACAAATTTGGTAGTCCACCCAAGAAAAATTCATGCCTTGTATTTATAGGGCATGAATTTGGTTGGAAGACTTTGCCAAATTCATGCTCGATCATTCCAAAGAATGAATTTGGTAAATTTTACTCAAAAAATACTATTATTTTTTAAAATTATGATTTAAATATTTTTATATGTGATAAATGATATAGTGATGATGAAATTATGTTTATGATGCATCTATATGTAATCAAGAGTAGGGATTCACAACCGAGCACACTAGAGATTACCTTGGAGCAACTTTCAAAGGAGGAGAGGGAGACACTGGAGAATGTGGGGCTACTACACTTAACAGAGATGCTTCAAATTGATGTGGACTGAGCCCTACTGATAGCTCTAGTGAAGCGATGGTATATAAAATAATCCATAATTTAGCTATCAATCAAGGATATTATCACATTGGAGTACATGTAGCATATCCTAAGGATTACCATTAGAGGGAGGACTATTTACATGGTACAGGTGCCAATGGTGGCATCAAAGATGATGTCGAGGAACTCGATGCATGTGATCCAATAGAGTGCTTGCAATGTTGGTGAGATACCACATCGATATGGAGTTGGGGCACTAACATCTATACTATGTAGAGTGGCAGAAGGGATGTGAGTGTGGCATACCAATAGGTTACACCTAACATGGACATTTATGGAAGTAGGGGAAGACATGCAATATCAGGGAGTGATATTTACATTGGTGTTGTATGTGTTTACCTGATTATACAGGATATTACATAGCATCATGTATAAGTGGTAGATAGGGTTGATATGTATGAAATTTCTCCAAGTGTGGTGTTAGGAGCACATAGCGGTGCGAAGACTGAGTGCACTACCAGTACCATTACCTGATGTGGAGTGACCAACAACATATAGGTGGAGAAAATACTATGAGTGTGTGTATTGGACATACACTTGTATCTTGTCACTAGGAAGATAGGTGATAAATGAGCTATGGGAGGACCAAATTATATGGTGACCATGGTGTCTATACCCATGCTAGAGGGAGGACACAAAGTATCTGGCTTAGGTGAGTAGGATCTAATGGCTCATCATAAAGAAGAGCAAGCAAGAGTTATTCAAGTTTAATCGAGTACAAAACTAGTTCAATATTATTCAAGAGATTCTAGACCTAGGAGACTACTGGTTTATATGGGTGAGGAGAGACCCACTAGGATGTAGTGGCACTCCTGATGTGGTGAAGTGGGTTGAGGAGGACTTGGATGACCCACTATATGTGGATCTAGGGGTGGACAACATTAGGGTGGCATTTGGGTACAAGAGATGGTATGCAAGCATTATGCCCTTGAGGATCTCTCCACTAGTACCAGTGTAGAGATGATAGGTGATGAATTGGCAAGTGTAGTTGGCACTTAAATAGGCCACTCGATATGCCATTCAGAGGTATTAGAGAAGTATGGTCCTACTGAGACCACCTAAGCACAGGTTTAGGTGGAGATAGTGATAGTCGTGAGGGGACCATCATGATATTTAGCTTAGGAGGAGGGGGAGCCATAGGGGTTATTCCCACTGTGGTATAGGCAAGACTTGAGATGATAGTCTAATGGATATAAAGGGACTATAATCCATATTGGGAATGATGCAAGTGGATATAGAGTCCATTTATAGTGTGCTAGACCAGGCCCAAGCATAGCGAGACATAGTATGGGCTGAGGTAGAATGCCTTGAAGGGGAGATGGGTTGAAAGACATTGGCAAAGTGGATGGCTATCATGATAGGTAGCCAAAAATATGGAGTGTTGGAGCCAAATTTGACTCAACTTTGAAACCCCCAAATTTAAATTTTTGGTTTCAATCAAACTGCTTATACTATTGGTCATTGCTTATAGTTGTTGTGGGTAATTCAATTTTTCATTAGTTGGTTTGATTAAGTCTAACCTTAGCCTTTTTTTTAATGTGGGCTTCATTGTATTAATCAAAGTACCTCAAATGGTTAGGGAAGAAATTCTCAAATTAAAAACCTAAAGCCAAAGTTCGACCTTCATAAATATTTCCTTGGGCCTAAAATTCGATTAATAAAGTCCTTAAATCATAAGACGGTTAAGCATTTACCATGGTCTCAAATTCTGAAAGCCTAAGGTTAAATAAAATGATAAATTAATTAAAACCTAAGGGCACTCACCCCACCAAATAAAGTTAGTCGATCGGCTCTCGGACTACACTAGTTGACCGATCGGCTCCCAGGCTACACTGATCGACCGATCGACTCCTACCTAGTGCCAGTCAGCTGATCGAATATCGATTACAACTAATCAGCTAATCCACCCATGATGAAAATACAAGTAATGATTTGGTTCCACCGATCGATCGACTCCCAAGAAAGAAACGACAATCGATCGACTCGTTTGACTAACTAGCCAACCGATTGGCTCCCAGCTTTAAAGGATAAATTGAACAAAGGAGGAAGCCTCCTCGACTAGCAAAAACAAAATAGAGACCGATCAGCCCCCGATTCTCAAACAAAAGCCGATCAGCTTTCAAGAAGCCATACCCAGTTGATCGGCTCCCAACATATGAAGGAGATCCGAGCCGACGAATGCCTTGTCTAGCCGAAGATGAGGAAAGACTGACCGATCGGTCCACAAATACAAGAGAGTAGCTGATCGGATCTCCCAAGTAACAAGGATGGGCAAAATTTTTGAAAGCTCATAGGAAAGACCATCGGCTGACGCATTACAAAGAAAATCCAATCGACTCCTTCGATACATCTCTCGATTGAGCTTCCTAGACTGGCGATCGATTGGTTTAGGAAAGAAAGCAGTCAATCGATCGAAGAATTTTGACAACCGATGCCTCAATAAGCGGATCCATCATGCAAAAAATTAGCTTGGCATGTGAACCAAGCACGAGGTACTCCTAACCGTCCCATCAAATTAAATGGGTCTTACTAATTAATGATTTCTTGTACAGGAAACTTTATGAGGCCGATCGGTCAAGGATTTGCTGCCATCGGCTAACACGAATCAGAGAGAAGTTGTAATAATTAGTCGAGAGTGATAAAAAACTATACATGCCAAAATTTGGGTGCCAGCTGGCCTTTGTGCCAAAAATTTTGTAGCCACACCATTAGCCAAGGTGGTATCGAAATGATTAAAAATAAGGTATCAAAATGAGTAAAAATAACAAAGCATCCACAAAACTCAATGGCAGAACTCTCGTCCAATTACAACAAGCAAAGGCACATGAGGATCATCCTCAGATCACGAATGGTAAGATATCGAATGAGGACAAGGAGATCCGATGATGATGTTCATCTATCCCGAGATCCAACGGTTTGCATGAATAGAGATGGTCAAATTTTAGTCAACACATGATTATTAATTAATCAAAGAATCTCGGGATATCAACGGTCGCGCTTTCACCTTGATCTTAATCCAACAGTAGCACCTGATTCAAAGGTAAAACCAAAGGTAAGTTTAAAAAATATGCCTGATTAATCAAATATTTGAGAATTCTTAACAAAGGCTTTAACGCATTAGTAATCAAACATCTTCCTCTTGATCAAACAAAATTCAAAACATACGTCTTTTGGCTATCTAACCTAGAGGTTTTTTCCCATAAAGCGATACAATGAGGGCTGGTCGAGCAACCAAATGTGGTCAAAATAAAATCACCATTGACCAACGTGTTTGGAGTTTTGGAAACTAACACTCTTGCAGGATTAAGAATATCAAAAGCAACCATGTTAGAACTTGAGAAGGATGCAAAACCAGTAAAGTCCACGTACTCATCTG
Organism: Wollemia nobilis; assembly: GCA_028583015.1. Taxonomy (NCBI): domain Eukaryota; kingdom Viridiplantae; phylum Streptophyta; class Pinopsida; order Araucariales; family Araucariaceae; genus Wollemia; species Wollemia nobilis. Next base: position 24,753,465 of record JAQPPZ010016892.1, read on the forward strand.
TAAAAAGATTCAATAATCTAAGAAGGACGATCGCTGCACAAAATCACCTATGAGAAGGATTAAATAGACCAAGCAACAAAAAAAGGGTGATCACTTCATAGAAATGCCATCAACATATGTCAAGGTAGGAATCAAAGAAGTGACTCATTCGTAGCAAGGTACACTAAAAGACATTATGAAAATCAATAGCCAAGATGGAGTCAAAATAGTACGCACAGAAGCTATGAATCTAGAAGAATACTCATGGGAGGAAAGATTCGAAGAAATAAGAGAAAATCCCATGTACAGTACCTTGTTAAGAACAAAGAAAACCAAATAAAATACAAATCTTGATGCTCAAGCATGCCACCAGATCGTGTATATCTCACAGGAATAATGGTGTACCACAAGATAAGACTACAAAGCATAGTCACTGACTTATAAATAAGAGACAGTAGGGAAGAGCTAAGAGCATCAGTAAAGAGAAACAATGGAATACAAGGAATACAAATGTATTAAATTTTTGTTCTACAAATACTTAAGCTGAAGGATGCGCGTGAAGAAAAAGCATGGTCTCAATTTTTAGAAAAACCATTCAATCTGCGCTTCGACGAAATATAGTTACCAGGGGAGCACTTCGACGAAGTATAGTTATGGAAGAAAATTATAGATGTTTCTAGATCTTGTTGTCCATTCCCATATTCTTCCTACTTACCACTACCCTCCTCCTCCTGGGTATTCCTCCTTGACCATCCTGAAATTTTTCCTAGTATGTCACCCTCACCCATTATCGCTTCTTATCATTTACCCCCCGTCATTCCATCCATCAGACCCTCACCATCCTTACTTCTTCACTCTATCTCGCAATCAGTGCAACTCCATTTGTTTGCCACTAGCACGCCACCCCTTGTCTTCACCATTACATCGAGCTCCCCTCCGTCCTTCATCTAATATTCATGATGACAGCCTGGCCGGTCCCTAACAGCCAAGCATAATGGCTAGGACAAGTAGAACAAAAAGGAAAAATATAATGTTGAATCCTTAGTTTCTAGGGCCAACCAAAGAGAGCAAAAAGGCTAAATTAAAATAACAAAGAGCTCCCTTTAGTCCAGATAAGAACCTTAACAGTCAGTTTAGAGCTACACCAATTGGACAACACGCAGAATGGATTCAATCAGATGTTGCCAAGTGTACAACCGAAATTCAACCAAAAATAACAGAATCAAGAACCAACAGCTATAAAAGGAAGCGAGCAGGTCTAGATTCTGCATCAAGCAATTAGAAAATAGCATTTTTGCTAAGAGGTATACTTGAGTGCCCTATTAGTTGTGTTTTTGTATTTTCTTTGTGTCTATTTTCTTTTATTCATTCTTTCTTCCTCCCCTTGCTATGCAGGATTGTATGATAGGAAAGCGTTCAAGAAGCTGAGAATATTTCCAGTCTTATTGAGCCTAGGATTTAGAGATTCTTCTATTACCATATTGGAACAAGGAGAGTTGGAGAGACCTGTTACATTATTTGAACAGAGTCCTCTTCATTGTATTGATGTATTTCTTTAAGAAAAATAGAGTTAAAAGGCATCCCACCCACTTTGCATGTAATATTTTATGAAATAAATACAATTCTAGGTTTTATTCTTGTCATTTCTTTGTCTCAGTATTGTGTGTATCTGTATAATGGGTTACATTATTTGAATGCATTATACACGTTTCTTTTGTTAGTTAACTCTTGATTTTGTTATGATATTCGAATGAAAGCAAGAACGCTAATTTCCTTCTCCCCTTCTTTTTGTTCATGATTAAAATAGTTGTTAAATTGCTATAACAACCCAATGAATCTAGGCACCGGTCTACATAAGGCATAACAATTGGTTGTTTTCATGCTTGGTCATTTTAATAAGAATACTATAGTTTAATATAAATATGGAGCATGCAAATTAGAATTTTAATCGTAGAATTGTCGTTGGGGTTTCCTTACCCGTTCTACCATCTTTTATAGCAATATTCGGGTTTAACAAAACATGAGGCAGGTCGACTAGAGCCTGTAATAGCTCATTGGTTTCAAATGGGTTCTTGTAGTATGACAATTGATTTCCTATGGATGCAAGAATTGGTTCCAATAGTTTTTTGGCACCATTGTCGGGGAGGACTTCTTAAAAAGATTCAATTATCTTCTTAAAATTTTTTCTTCAACGATTATTTTTAATCAACGGACGACCAGTTAAAGTAAAGAACCAACGTTTTAATTTTCACTTTGTTAGAAGTTATTTATTTTTCCTATGTCCGTAGTTTATGTTTTGAAGTAAGTTTTTACGTTCTTGATTTTCTTGAAAATTTTCTCTTTCTTGATTTTCTTGAATTTTTGGTTTCTTGATTTTCCCCAAGAACCCACTCCTGTGAGGATGAGAGATGATATCAAGCATTCTTGATAAGAGTATACGTTGTTCTTTTTGCACCCCAGTGCTGGCAACTCTGCTGGACAAACCCAGAAGAAAAATAAAATAAAAAATAAGAGAACAGAACGTGTTGGCGAACACCAGGAGAAGTGGTAAGGAGCTATTTCCAGAACTCGAGAATCCAGAGGTATTTATACATACCTAGAAAACTCCACTTTTTAAGAATACCATTTATAATAGTAGATTAAATTCTAGTGGTAAAAGGTACATGAAGAAAATCCAGAATACTATTACTACTGATATTTTTGTAGATGAACGTTTAAAATCAGTAGTAGAAGATATATGTGATTTTTCTCATTCAAGAGTAGATAATTCATCAATCTACGTTCAAACTTCCCAGACCCATACCACCGTAGGTACTACATCTGTGAAATTAAATTCAACAGTAGCTATGGCTCAGGGTAATGTTCATTTGTGGAGAACTAACAGATATAGGCCTTTTGTATTACCAGTAAATTTAAATGCCTTACCCAGTAAATCTCACAAATACCTCCCTAAGTTTTTAGGAAACAGTGCAGTAACTAGAGAGGATCATATCAAAATTTTCTTATATGCAATGGACAATCTGGAAGTTGAACATGAAGATGTAGTATTAAGACTGTTTCTATAGACTTTAGAAAAAGATGCTAGAGAATGGTTTAATTCCCTTCCTAACAATGATATCCCAGACTTCACCAAAATGGAAGAGGTGTTCCTAAAGAAGTATGGTGAAAGAAAAAATGAACAATCATTGTTAACTGAGCTAGCCACTATGAAGAAGAAAGAAAATGAGGTTGTTAGTGATTTTAACAAGAGATTTTCAAAAACAAGAAACAAAATCCCTACCAACCTCAGGCCTAGTGATATTCAGTCTATTTGTTTTTATAAGAATGCTTTTCAAGGAGAGTTTAACTATGAATTAAGGCAATAACAAGCCACTACCATTGATGGTTGTATGGAAAAAGCAATGGATATAGAAAGAAATATGCTTGACAATGGTAATATGAAACCTTATTCTTTAGAAGTTAACATGCCTGAGAGAAAACCTAAGAGAGTGGCTTTTGATATACAAAGAAGAACTGAAATTGATCCTGTGGAAAATTTGACCAGTCAAATGATAGAAATGTTCAACAACATGAGTAACAAGTTAGCAAGAATTGAAATAAATGGAAATAGTGGTGAATCTTCACAGACATAGCGACCACATGTTGATAACCGTCCCCCATTTAAGAAAAATTACAACAAGAATTGGGGAAACAACAATGGTTTTGAAGAAGGGAATAGGAATAGGGGTAATGGGAATAACAACTGGAAAAATAGATATTCTGATAGGGATCAGAACAATGTCCCTAACCCAATTCCATCTGCCAATGTAGCTGAAGGTTTTCCCTATTTTTGCTCTACTTGTGATGCACCCCATAACCTTGATGCATGTGGAATACACCTGAGTGATCAACGTAATGTAGATATGCATGCAGAATCAGAAGAGGATATAATAATCAATGCATGTTGGTCTATTGAAGATGAATCCAAAGAAAGGCTTTTTGAAGAAGACATGGATAAATATGCTTCAAATCATCATCCCTAGATCTTAGTGACTGAAGGAACTAAAATCTTATAGAAATCACATGAGTCAAGATATGATAAGATGAAGAAAGGGAAATTGATTCCCACTACTCAAGAGGTTGAAGAATTAGAGGCAACCCATGTTTTAAATTTAAGGAATAGAACAGTCCCTAAAAGAACAACGAAATTATCTACAAATGAACCAAGAAGACAAAATTTCACCAATAAAAATATCAGTAAAGAGAAAACTGATAGGAACCCTAACAAAATTACTCCTGAGATAATAGAATCAATAGAAGAAGTTCCCAAAGAAGAAAGTAACAAACCATTGGATATAAAGAAGATAGAATTTGATGTTGGGTCAGAACTCAATAAGCAAAAAGTTAATATCACATTTGGTGAACTTATGAAAGTTCAAACATACAAAGAACAAGTATGCAGAGCTTTTGGATTAATAGAGCATAAAGAAGACCCTACTTGTCATGTTGCTAGACAAAATCAACATGATACAAGATCACCATCTTCTATCGGACCCTTCTACGTGTCATTAAGATATAATTCAGATGAAGGGGAAAGATATGTGATTCATAATTGCATGCTTGATAGTGGAGCTTCACATAATATCATGCCTAAGTTAATAGTTGACCAAATGGGATTAATCTGTACTAGAGATTCTACCCCTGTTTTTGTAATGGACAGCAGACAAATTCCTTGTGTAGGGGTGATAACTGGATTATTAGTTTTCCTAGACCAACACCCCAAAAAGGGCATTTTCATGGATGTAGCAGTAGTTGATGTTGACCCATTCTTCTCACTATTACTCAGTAGGCATTGGGCAGAACAACTAGGAGGATCAATACAACTAGACTGGTCTTATGCTACCATCCCCATATCAGATAAGGAGAATATAATTTTAATAAGGGAACCATTCAATAAACACTTCATAGAGTTAATTCAAATAGATGAAACCATGATTAACTTAGTTAACTCTATGGAAGAAAAAGGGATGGGAGTCTATTCAATATGGCACAACCCATTCTTTATGGAAGTACCAGATGCAAAGAACATGGACCCAGAAGATATGAGAATAATTGATGTTGAATCAAATCGAGTATTAACCCAAGAAATGTGGACCATGTCATTTGATGGGGCTAAATCCCAATCTAGAGCAGGTGCAGGTGTAAATTTGATTGATATTAAAGGAAATTACCTTGGTATACCTTACAAATTGCAATTTCCTTGCACAAACAATGTAGTTGAGTACGAAGCTTTACTATTAGGGCTAAGGAAAGCAAAAGAGTTAGGTATTAACTACTTAACTGTAACAGGGGATGCATAACTTATTATACTGCAAATAAAAGGCAAATATCAGACCAAGCATCCTAGACTTAAGCAATATAGAAATGCAGTACTGGAAGAAATTGATAAATTTTTGGCTTTCAATATTTCATATATTCCTAGAGAACAAAATCATGTTGTAGATCTCTTAGCTATGAATGCCTTAGGTCTAGATCACCCAAAAATAACTACAAAGTACATGGATAAATTTCCAACTATCTCAGTCTATAAACCTTTTGTGCTAGATAACATAGTCTATCTTCAGGTTTTTCAAGATGATATAGATATTAAGGATTTTATGACTTTGCAAAATCAGTATGTAGATGTCATCTGTGATGAAAAAGATGAAGAAAAGCTAAAATATCAAATAGGAGAACCAGTAGAAGTAATCCAGTTGAAAACTAATAGAATACCCAAAGGATTGGTGTCTCTTGAAAGCCTATTTGATGATTTTGACAAAGCCTATAAACCTATACGCAGAGAAGTGATATTTGAGGATATTAATATTGGCTCTATGAAAGAACCCAGAATAGTGAAAGTAGACATGGCATTACCTTCTAAAGAAAAGGCTGGATATATCAGTTTCCTAAAAAAGAACAAAGAACATTTTGCTTGGACCTATGAAGATCTCAAAACTTTCAAAATGGATGTGATGACACATATAATACCCTTGAAAGAAGAGGCCAAGCCTTTTAGACAAAAACAGAGAAAGTACAATCCAACTTCGCACCCAGTAATGCAAAAAGAAGTTCAAAAATTGTTGGACTCCAAGATAATAAGAAAAGTCAGATTTTCCTCCTAGATATCCAACTTAGTACCAGTTAGGAAAAATAATGGGGACATTAGACTATGCGTGGATTTTAGAAATTTAAACAAGAGCTCTCTAAAATACAATTACCCATTGCCTAACATGGAACAACTGCTGCAAGCAGTAGTAGGTTCAACTAGATTGTCCTTGTTAGATGGATTTTTAGGGTACAATCAAATTTTGATAAATCTAGAAGATAGACACAAGGCAACATTCACCACACCCTGGGACACATTTGAATATTTAAGAATACCTTTTGGATTGATGAATGCAGGTGCTACTTTCCAAAGAGCGATGGACTTTGCTTTCAAAGGACTAATGTTTAAAATTGTAGTAGTGTACTTAGATGATATTACATTTTTTTCTAAAAATCCAAAAGATCATCTAGAACATTTGACTATAGTTTTTGCCCGGTGCAAGGAATTTGGAATTTCTCTAAATCCAAAAAAATGCATATTTGGAACTACACAAGGAAAATTGCTAGGTCATATAGTTTCAGAAAAAGGAATAAGCATTGATCCAGAAAGGATAGAAGCCATTTCTAAAATTCCCCCACCCAAGAATCTAAAAGGAGTAAGGTCATTCTTTGGTAAAATAAATTTTATCAGAATATTTGTCCCAAATTTTGCAGAAATGACCAAACCCATAAATGATATGGTAAAGAAAACTAGAGAAATTAAATGGACATTAGAAAATATGGAAACATTTAACAAGATCAAAGAAGCCATATCAACCACTCCAGCTTTAAGTTGCCTATATTATGCAAAGGATTTTAATATCTATTCGTATGCATCTGAACATTCTATTGCTGCAGTCCTTTCACAAAAATATAATGAAAATAATGAAAGGCCAATAGCCTTTATGAGCTCAGGTCTAAAAGGAGTGAATCTTAAATACACCCTGCTAGAAAAATATGCCTATGCAGTCATCCAATATTTGGAACACTTTAAAGGTATATTTGGCTCAAACAAAGTTTATTGTTGTATTCCCTTTATAGCAATAAAAGATATCTTTTCTCAATCAGATCCATTGGGAAGACCAGCAAGATAGATGGTAAAACTTTTGCAATATGATGTTGAATTTAAAATAGTTAAAACAGTCAAAGGGCAAGGTTTAGCTAAACTATTGGCTAACAAAGAAGAAGCAGGATCTGAAAATATTCTTACCATAGATCAGACATATGATGATAGAAGAATAAAAAATGAAGAATGTAAATGGTATGAAGAAATTTTGTCCTATCTACAAACTCTATCATTTCCCATAAACATGTCAATAAATATAATGAGGTCAGTCAAGCTGCAAGCTCAAAAATATTATATACAGGATGGTGTGCTATATTGGAAACACCCTGATGGAATTTTATTAGTCTATTTATATGAAAAATAAGTCCTAGAAATAATTAATGAATTTCATAATGGTTTCTGTGGGGGACATTTTTCTCCAAGAGCTACAACCAATAAAATCATGAGAGCAGGATATTATTGGCCATCCTTTTTAAGGATGTATATAAATATGTAAGGAATTGTCATAACTCGCCAAGTTTTTACAGGGAAAAAGCATCTACCAGCCATGCCCCTCAGGCCAATAATCATTGAAGCACCTTTTGCTCAATGGGGTATTGACTTGATTGGAGAGATCAAGCCTAATTCATCTGGCCAACATAAGTGGATCATAATTGCAACAGATTACTTCACCAAGTGGGTGGAAGCTGCACCTTTGAGAACATCTACATCGGCTGTAGTCATCAGATTCATAGAAGAAAATATCTTGACTAGGTATGGAGTTCCTAAAAAGCTTGTAACTGATAATGCTCAATATTTTGTGTCATATGAAATGGTAGAATTTTATGCTGAATATGGAATTGAATTATCTCATTCTGCTAATTATTATCCCCAAGGAAATGGTCTAGTCGAGTCATCAAATAAAAATGTAATAACAAGAATAAAAAGGTCATTAGGCAAAAACAAAAGGGGATGGGACAGTGAACTTAAATTTGCTTTATGGGCTGATAGGCTATCTGTTAAAAGAAATACAAGAAGAACCCCCTATGATATGGTTTATGGAGAAAAAGCCCTACTACCCCTAAAAATGGAAAAAATGGCACTTTCCCTTTTATTGCAAGATCATGAAAACCCTAATCCCATTCAGATAAGGCTTGACCAAATTGTCTTGTTAGAAGAACAAAGAAGAGAGACCCTCAATAGAATGATGGAACAAACCCAAAAAACTATAAAATTATTTAATAAGAAAGCCAAGGGTACTCCTTTTTCTCAAGGAGATATAGTCATCTATTGGGATCCTAAAAATGATAAGCATGGTGAAAAGGGTAAGTTTGAACCTAAATGGATTGGCCCATACCAAATTGCCCATGTTATCAGTCATAATACTTACAAGCTACAGACTTTGTAGGGAGAAATAATGGTTATCCCTATTAATGGATAGCACCTCAAAATGTACAAAACCTGTTGAATATGTACTTTAAAAAAAAAATCTAAAAATAAAATAAATAGAAAAACAAAAATCCAAAAGCAGAGTGGTGTATTTTGTTCTTGAATAATTCTGAGTTTACTGTATACATGATATCTTAGTTTGATGAGTATATCTAACTGTTGATTCCACCAAAAACAATAAAAGGAAAAAGGGAATTTATTTTAGATATTGATGAGCTTTACAATTCTGTCAAAAATGAGTGTTTATGCAATAGTTGATTGATATGAGAAAAAACAGACAAAAAACAAAGCTGATTGAAACATCATGTCAAGCCTCACATTACAAATGATACTTAAAGTGACTTCAAAGGTCCAAAGAATTGAGTTATCTTTGAGAGGGTAGTTGAGCCAAAAATTATTACACTCATATTTTTATAGCTAGAAACTAATCCTCAACTTAGGCATACTTATTGCACAATTTGCTTATATATCCAAACACTTCTCTCACGAGAAAGAAAAATAAAAAATAAAGTAAAATTGAGTCACTGCCTGAGATATCTTGGAAAACCTCTACCGGGGCTATAGACGCTTGACTGGCAGTAGGGTAAAACTAAGATGGGATTAGAAGCAACTCCACCGAGGCTATAGACATCTGACTGGCAGTGGAGCCCTGCAGAATGGTGAAAAATTTTAAAGAGTGAAATCACATATTAGGCTTGGCTATTTTGCTCAGATATGATAAAGTTCTGAAAGATTTAGAAATCCAAAAAAAGAATGCACAAACACACACATGGGCAAAAATATGATGAGACAAATGGCTGTGACAAAATCTGTGTAATCATATCTTATGACTTAGCTAAAACAAGCATTACTATATTTCAAAATAAAACTCATTGATTTCTAAAATTTCTAAACCTTCGTTTCCAAATTGAATGAAAAGAGATCTACAGTTTTCCATACTCTACTTGCTTTGATATCATGTTTTCAGTATATATATATATAAAAAAATGAATAAAAAAATGATGAAGAAAAGAAAGAAAAAGAGGAAGGAAGTTTTTTTTTTTTTTATGCATTTCAAGTTTTGTTTAGCAATCAAAATTTTGTTGTTTTTTGTTAAATTTTTTGCAAAATAAAACCAGGAGATTTTTGTGGTTCTCAGGTGCTTCATGTTTTCAACACATTGTCCCAGTCAGAGCCTATGTTGGAGACAAATTTGACTCAACTTTGAAACCCCCAAATTTAAATTTTTGGTTTCAATCAAACTGCTTATACTGTTGGTCATTGCTTATAGTTGTTGTGGGTAATTCAATTTTTCATTAGTTGGTTTGATTAAGTCTAACCTTAGCCTTTTTTTTAATGTGGGCTTCATTGTATTAATCAAAGTACCTCAAATGGTTAGGGAAGAAATTTTCAAATTAAAAACCTAAAGCCAAAGTCCGACCTTCATAAATATTTCCTTGGGCCTAAAAGCCGATTAATAAAGTCCTTAAATCATAATACGGTTAAGCATTTACCATGGTCTCAAAGTCCAAAATCCTAAGGTTAAATAAAATGATAAATTAATTAAAACCTAAGGGCATGCACCCCGCCAAAGAAAGTTAGCCGATCAGCTCTCGGACTACACTAGCTGATCGATCGGCTCCCAGGCTACATTGATCGATCGATCGGCTCTCGACCAACATCGACTAGCTGATCGACTATCGATTACAACTAATCGATCGATTTGTCAATGATGAAAAGATAAGCAATGGTTCGGGTCCACCGATCGATCAGCTCCTGAGAAAGAAATGTCGATCGATCGGCTTGTTCGACTAACTAGCCAACCGATCAACTCCTAGATTTAAAGGATAAACCGAACAAAGGAGGAAGCCTCCTCAACTGGAAAAAACAAAGTAGAGATCGATCAGCCCCCACTTCTCAAACAAAATCCGATCATATTTCAATAAGCCATACCCAGCCGATCGGCTCCCAACGGATGAAGGAGAGCCGAGTCGACGAATGCCTTGTTCGGTCGAAGATGAGGAAAGACTGACCGATCGGTCCACAAATACAAGAGAGTAGTCGATCAGCTCCCGAGTAATAAGGATGGGCCAAAATTCTGAAAGCTCGTAGGAAATACCATCGGTTGATGTGTTACAAAGAAAATCTGATCGACTCCTTTGATACATCTCTCGGTCGAGCTTCCTAGACTGGCGATCGATCGACTCAAGAAAGAAAGCAGTCGATTGGTCAAAGAATTTCGATAACCGATGCCTCGATAAGCGGATCCATCATGCAAAAAATTAGCTTGGCATGTGAACCAAGCATGAGGTACGCCTAACCATCCCACCAAATTAAATTGGTCTTACTAATTAATGATTTCTTGTACAGGCAACTTTATGAGGTCGATCGACTGAGGATTTGTTGCCATCGGCTAGCATGAATCAAAGAGAAGCCAAAATAATTGGTCGAGAGCGATAAACGACTATACATGCCAAAAGTTGGGTGCCAGCTGGCCTCCACACCAAAAAGGTCATAGCCACACCATTAGCCAAGGTGGTCTCAAAATGAGTAAAAATAACAAAGCATCCACAAAACTCAATGGCAGAACTCTCGTCCAATTACAACGAGCAAAGGCACATGAGGATCATCCTCGGATCATGAACGGTAAGATATCGAATGAGGACAAGGAGATCCGATGACGACATTCATATATCCTGAGATCCAATAGTTTGCATGAATAGAGATGGTCAAAGTTTAGTCAACACATGATTATTAATTAATCAAAGAATCTCGGGATATCAACGGTCGTGCTTTCACCTCGATCTTAATCCAACAGTAGCACCCGATTCAAAGGTAAAACCAAAGGTAAGTTTAAAAAATATGCCTGATTAATCAAATATTTGAGCATTCTTAACAAAGGCTTTAATGCATTAGTAATCAAACATCTTCCTCTTGATCAAACAAAATTCAAAACATACGTCTTTCGGCTATCTAACCTACAGGTTTTTTCCCATAAAGTGATACAATGAGGGTTGGTCGAGCAACCGAATGTGGTCAAAATAAAATCACCATTGACCAACATGTTCAGAGTTTTAGAAACTAACACTCTTGCAGGATTAAGAATATCAAAAGCAACCATGTTAGAACTTGAGAAGGATGCAAAACCGATAAAGTCCACGTACTCATCTGTAAAAATATTCAATAATCTGAGAAGGATCATCGTTGCACAAAATCACCTATGAGAAGGATTAAATGGACCAAGCAACAAAAAAAGGGTGATCACTTCATAGAAACGCCATCAACATATGTCAAGGTAGGAATCAAAGAAGTGACTCATTCATAGCAAGGTACACTGAAAGACATTATGAAAATCAATAGCCAATATGGAGTCAAAATAGTATGCATAGAAGCTATGAATCCAGAAGAATACTCATGGGAGGAAATATTCAAAGAAATCGAAGAAAATCCCATGTACAGTACCTTGTTAAGAACAAAGTAAACCAAATAAAAAACAAATCCTGATGCTCAAGCATGCCACCAGATCGTGTATATCTCATAGGAATAATGGCATACCACAAGATAAGACTACAAAGCATAGTCACTGACTTATAAATAAGAGACAGTAGGGAAGATCTAAGAGCATCAATAAAGAGAAACAATGGAATACAAGGAATACAAATGTATTAAATTTTTGTTCTACAAATACTTAAGGTGAAGGATGCGCATGAAGAAAAAGCATGGTCTCAATTTTCATAAAAACCATTCAATCCATGCTTCGACGAAATATAGTTACTAGGGGAGCACTTTGACGGAGTATAGTTATGGAAGAAAATTATAGATGTTTCTAGATCTTGTTGTCCATTCCCATCTTCTTCCTACTTACCACTACCCTCCTCCTCCTGGGTATTCCTCCTTGACCATCCTGACATTTCTCCTAGTATGTCACCCTCACCCATTACCGCTTCTTATCATTTACCCCCCGTCATTCCATCCATCAGACCCTCACCATCCTTACTTCTTCACTCTATCTCACGATCAGTGCAACTCCATTTGTTTGCCACTAGCACGCCACCCCTTGTCTTCACCATTATGTCGAGCTCCCCTCCGTCCTTCGTCTAATATTCATGATGACATCCTGGCCGGTCCCTAACAGCCAAGCATAATGGCCAGGACAAGAAGAACAAAAAGGAAAAATATAATGTTGAATCCTTAGTTTCTAGGGCCAACCAAAGAGAGCAAAAAGGCCAAATTAAAATAACAAAGAGCTCCCTTTAGATCAGTTCAGAGCTATGCCAGCTGGACAACACGCAAAATGGATTCAATCAGATGTTGCCAAGTGTACAACTAGAATTCAACCAAAAATAATAGAATCAAGAACCATCAACTATAAAAGGAAGCAAGCAGGTCTAGATTCTACATCAAGCAATTAGAAAATAGCATTTTTTCTAAGAGGTATACTTGAGTGCCCTGTTAGTTGTGTTGTATTTTCTTTGTGTCTATTTTCTTTTATTCATTCTTTCTTCCTCCCCTTGTTGTGCAGGATTGTATGATAGGAAAGCGTTCAAGAAGTTGAGAATATTTCCAGTCTTATTGAGCCTAGGATTTAGAGATTCTTCTGTTACCATATTGGAACAAGGAGAGTTGGAGAGACCTGTTACATTATTTGAATAGAGTCCTCTTCATTGTATTGATGTATTTCTTTAAGAAAAACAGAGTTAAAAGGCATCCCGCCCACTCTGCATGTAATATTTTATGAAATCAATACAATTTTGGATTTTATTCTTGTCATTTCTTTGTCTCAGTATTGTGTGTATCTGTATAATGGGTTACATTATTTGAATGCATTATACACGTTTCTTTCGTTAGTTAACTCTTGATTTTGTTACGATATTCGAATGAAAGCAAGAACGCTAATTTCCTTCTCCCCTTATTTTTGTTCATGATTAAAATAGTTGTTAAATTGCTATAACAACCCAATGAATCTAGGCACCGGTCTACATAAGGCATAACAGTTGGTTGTTTTCATGCTTGGTCATTTTAATAAGAATACTATAGTTTAATATAAATCTAGAGTGTGCAAATTAGAAGTTTAATCGTAGAATTTCTGTTGGGGTTTCCTTACCCGTTCTGCCATCTTTTATAGCAATATTCGGGTTTAACAGAACATGAGGTAGGTCGACCAGAGCCTGTAATAGCTCATTGGTTTCAAACGGGTTCTTGTAGCATGACAATTGATTTCCTATGGATGCAATAATCAATTCCAACAGGGAGGTCACTTGTTTCTAACAAATATGTATAGGATGAGGGAGTCATATGATATGATAGTATAGAGAGTGGCCTATTACCATACCATCCCAGTTTATTAGAGGGTTCTAGAACCATCATATCTATGGTCATAGAGTCATTCATAGTCACAAGCATGATTTGGTTCATGATCTATGCACATGACTCCCCACCACCTCTAGTAGGTAGAGTAGAGGAGATAGGCTTGCACGGCTAGGGCTAGGATCAATATGACATGTCAATTGTGATTGTGGCATACACCCTTGAGGATGGTCAAGTGTGCCAAGCTATATTTTGTGGCACATCAAATGACAAGCATGCACTTAGTGCTACTGAGTAATACTAGCTATAATTTATTTATGTGTTATGGTGTAATTAAAATGTGTGTGCTTATGTGTAATTGCTTTTAATTATTTATTATTATATTTTTTCGTATGCATGGTAGACACAAACATAACAGATACAATGAATGAATCCTAAATGAATGTGATGAAATGGTATAGATCTAACTAAGTGTAATGCATTTAAAATACAAACTTAAATGATATGGATGGGCAAGTGAAGAGGAAGAAATGAAAACAAAGCTCCAAAAGGCCACAGAAAAAGAAAGAAAAGAATAAAATCATGTGAGTATGTATGCTCGCAAATGATCGAGATGGATGTTACCCCTCACATGTGGCCATGAAGCTAATCCTGTGAGGGTTGTTATATTGTAAAGATGAACAAGGTGGATTTGTACCCACTATGGGTGTAGTGCTCGCTAAGATGGCAAGAAAAAAGAGATATACCCACAAGGATGTGTGCTTGTAAATGATTTATCGGAAGATGTCCCTTGCTTTTCACCATGAATTTGATCCTATATGGGGTCTGTTATGTGTGAATGATGTGCCAAAGTGATTACTACCTACTAGGGGTGTGGTTTGTGCAAGAAATTGTATGGACGAAGCCAATGGAGCAAAACAAGAACCATATACCTTGAATTGGAGAGATATAAGCAATGAATACTTTCAAGTTCAAGGAATATAAGAAGAAAATGGGATGGGTGGATGCAATGGTGGAAATATGAAATGGACCCTAGGTTGAGGATTTTCTAGGTATCATAACCCTAACGAGAGTGAAATGCATGTGAGCTACAACCTAACTAGGTGTCATCACTTGCCAATATCACAAAATCCCCAAGAATTTATATGATAAAGTAGCCATGCAAATATGAACAAGTAGAAATACAATAATTATAAGCAAAAATGCAAGTGGAACAAAATGTCAAGAAAAAATGCAAGGTACGACAAGAAATCATGCAATATGAATAAGAAAAATAGATGCAAACTAGATAAATTAGAAAAATGGTGCCATGTATAGTGTTTTAGTTTATTATTATTTTTCTTTATATATATATATATATATTTTTTGAAAGATCAAATTATACTTATTGGTTTTTAAAGTCGACATAAATTCTGAGTGTGCCACCTATTTTAATAAACATGATGGTGGTGTAAGGAACTGACCCATAAAATAAAGGACTATGATGGAGGATATCTTCATGATTCTCATCACGAAGGGAATATCCCATAGTACATTCTCTGAAAGATGTAAGAAATTTAGTGCAAACTCTAACTATACCATATTTTTTTATGAAAGGGGGAGAGATCCCCAAATTCACAAGGTTTATGTAAGACATAGGAATAGGGTCTTCTTGAACATGAGAATACTTGACATGCACAACACAAGGGATAGAACCATCAAAGGAGAAGCTATTTTGAGAGATATCCTTATGAGCTATGTCACAAGAGGTACTCCTTTTAGCATTCTTATTTGAGATCACACTAGACTTAATATGCCCAATGGTCACCATATTGTAAAATAGAATATCTAAGGGATAAGGGGGTCCCTCATCCTCATCACCCCACTTCAAGCTTTGATAATTTGAATGTTTAGCATACACAATAAGATCATCATCATTATTAAAGGGTAAAGGTTGGTTTTTATTAGGGATGTATCCTATGCCACACCTCCTAGGACAAATCTCAACATCCAAGGGTTCTTGAATACCCTTCCATTGTGGCCCTAAATATTTACCTGTATATCCCATGTTAGATAGGATTTGCTTGGGAAGTGGGAAATCATCAGATAAGTAAAAATGGGCAAAAGAATGCTCAATGGGACAAGGGTTGCTACCATGGATATTATATTTGAGGTGCATGCCTACAAAGATAAAGGTATACATGCAAATGTGTATTGATTCACCCTTGTTATAAGGTAAGCCCATGGTCTTTGGTGAAGGTGGTAGCTTGGCAAGATTTTGAAGAGGCTTGGATATATGAGATGAGGAAACTAAAAGACATAAATTAAGATTATATTGAGCTTGCTCAACCATAAAATAATATTTGAATGGTGAGGGTCACCCAGAATGGTGACAAGTTGATTCTTAGAATGGAACTTCAGATATTGATGAAAAGTAAAAGGGACCGCCCTCATCGTATGAATCCAAGGACATCCAAGAAGAAGATTAAAATATGTGTGGCAAGACACCACATAGAACAAGGCATCTATGATTTTGGGTCCAAACCTAAGGGAGAAATATATAATGTTGCAAGTCTCTTGGGACTCGTTGTTGAAATATTTTATGATGATATTGGATTTAGTTAAGTCTTCGTATTTTAATCCAAATATTTGGAAAAATTGATAAGTGCATAAATTGAGGTAAGAACCATTATCAATCAAAATATATTTGATAAAAATTATCCCAATAAATGTAGTAATATAGAGGTAAGAATCCGCTCGTAAGTCTAAGGAAGGCATATCATCATAAGAGAATGTGATATGATGTATCCCAAGAGAACTTACAACATTAACTATAACACTAGGGAAAATATCTTGAGGAATAGATTGTTGTCTTAGAAGAATCAACAATAATTCCCTATGAATATAAGTTTGTAAAATCTCTAAGAGAGAGATCTTAGCTAGGGTACTAGCTAACTATTTTTTAATGTCAAAGGAGACTTTAGGTTGTGGCTTCAACACTAAAGGTAGGTTTTCTAACCTTGAGCTCCTTTTTTGCGTATTCTTCAAAACTAAGATGGGTTTTGAAGGTGGGTTGGATGAAGAACTCATATCTTATTGAGAATATTGAGTTGGTTGATTATGTGCTTGTTGTATTGTAGTTATTATTATTATACCAACCATAGTATCATGGGGAGGTTGCATATTCTGATATAACACTTAATTATTTTCCTAATAACTATGCTTAGGGAGAGGATCTTGGAAGAAATCCATGTCTTGATTAGTTTTGGGTGATTTTTGAGTAAGAGGTTGATTTTTGTTGGATAATGGATTGAGAACCTTCTATAACAAGTAATCCTTCATCAATTAGGTCTTGAACCATATGTTTTAACCTCTTAGAATATTTTTTCTGGTGCCCCTCCACTTTATGATACTCACAATGTTGACCAGGCTTATACCAATTAGTCATGGTATCTGGTTACCTTATGGAAGACAACTCAATCATATTAGCTTCTAAAATTTGTAGGACCACATTCATAGGTTATTGAGTTTTATAAAATTTCTTGGTAGGTATTTTGAGATTGAAGAAGCACCATCTTTTGTAGGGTATTAACCACATTGTTAACAATTCTACTATCTCTTACCCCATCACCAACCACATGCTTGTTCTTATACTGAGTTTTAATGGTCATATATTCTTTTATCTTAAGTTGAACTCTTCTAATAAGGGATTGATCTACCCTTATTGCTATATCTATAGCTTAGTCAAAATATGTGATACTTGTTTCTAACTCATAAGATATTTGTTCTTATAAATTTCCAATAAATATCTCACACATGTCTTGAGGAGGTAGGGTATATCTCAAGCATCCTATAGACACCTAAAACATGTCATATTGAGGTAAATACCTATATGGACTCCTTTAAACCATGTGATCCACCTTGGATAGCCTCAAGGATAAAAAAATGGTTTTCACCACTTAAATAGGAATATTCTCCTTTGCAACCAAGGCCATCTCACCCCGAGACTACCCTAGCTTGGGGTTGTCTCACCCGAAGATGATCGCAGAAAAGAGCAAAATTTAAAAATAAAGTGAGATAGCTGGCAAATGAAATTACTAGTTAATCTTGCACATGATCCCACACTACAATTTAACACCTTGAATGAGCCAAAATAGAAAAAATACATGCATTAATCAATTACATGATATTTTAAAGAAAAGCATTCACTTTTCTTAATGTGAATTGCCTCTCCACTTTTTCATGCAAAAGGTTTGTATTATTATTAGGTTTATTTTGATAAATCTATATATTGACACTCATCCCCTCACTCTCTCTCTCTCTCTCTCTCTCTCTCTCTCTCATTTATAATATATATATATATATATATATATATATATATATATATATATATATATATATATATATATATATATATATATATATATATATATATATATATATATATATATATATATATATATATATATATATATATATATATATATATATATATATATATATATATATATATATCTCTTAAGTTCAAATCAAACCATGAAGTGCTATCAAAACCCAATCACAAGCTCTCAAGAGGTTATTATTCAAATTATTTCAAACCCTATCGCTATTGAAAGTTATATCATTGGACTACTCCAAGGGTTGAAAACCATGTTTACATATTCTATGGATCAAACTCTCATATTCTAGTGACTTATAAGAACTACTAATTCACTCTCGTAAGTTTACCAATCCATCTAAAAAACCCCATATTGAACACAAAAATTACCTTGATTCAACCACAAGAAATGCAATCCCATGATAAGGACTATATCGACCTAAGATGGCCCGTAGGTAAAGTCATTTTTCCCAAAGATGGTCTCTAATAGAGATATGATTTACATTATTTTTCTTTTACAGTAGATTAAACTTTGCTCTTTCCTCCTTTTTTAATAGTAGTATATATTTTTGTTCATGCATTTGATTTAGTTTAATTCATTATTTATTATCATCAAAACAAGCCTTATATTGAAAGGCTATGCATATGTTATTGACATCCTTCACTTTATTTGTGTGCATATTATAGGATTTTACAAGGAAAAAGGAATGCAAGACCTTGGCATCGAGCCCTAAGAAGATTTTATGGAAACCCACTCCAAAAACTTGTGATTGTGAGAAGACATTGTAGAGTGCACCAGGATTCATTCATAAAGGGATAAAAACCCTTGTTTATTGTAATGATTATATCGCATCATCAAACTCCCTCAAAGAGGATGTATTTGTAATACACTTTGAGATTATCAATATAAAGGACATGGCCTGCTTTTTCTTAATTCTTTATCATTGTGTATTGGTTACATGTTTATGTTCATTATTGCTTTACATTATCATTAGTTGCTTTTATTGGTGCAATGGTTTTTGAGCATACCATATGGTAATTGCAGTGGGACCATAGTATTTTTTCATTACATTGCTAATTATTGTTTATTTTTTTGATTGTAGGTTGTACAATCATTGGTATGGAGTACACCTTGTGACCCCCTTTTTACACACCCCGTGTAGATGAATAATGTGCAAGGAAGGAGTACTAAACTGTGCCACCATACACCTTGTTGATTACAAGCTAAACAACAACAAGTCTACATTTCAACATCAGACTTAGGCTATCAAAGTGAGTGTATCTATCCTTATTTTTTTATTTTCATAAATAAAAGTAAAGAAAATTTTCAAATTATATAAAATAGTACAAAATGTTTTAAGTGTCAGGTCTCTATCTATGATCGTCTTAGGTCTAGATAGCCTCCATCTGTGATTGTCTTAGGTCCAAAAGACCTTTATCTGCAGTCATATCTATGTGATATGGCCCCTTATTTACTACTATTTGGTTTACCTATTTTTTCTTGTTCAAAGGCTATACATAATATAAGGTTCTGCATTACAAAATCTATTTTTTTGCATAAGTAAAAATAAGGAAAATGGTATGCTCTTTGATTTACCTTTTAAAAATTTAAAATGAACCCTCACACACACTTACACAACAAGTTAATGCTGGTTAGTTGGATTTCATCATGAATGACCAATAATAATCATGTGGTATGGGTATTCATCTCCCACCACCTATTGGCCCCATAACAACCATAGTATCCCTAAGCAAGTGGCTTGCTGGACTTCATCACTAGAAAGTCCCCTAATTTTGGGTGCACCTAAAGTAGGAAGGAATAGACACCATACATTATAGGGGCTAAATAATTATATAAATATAGTTGTCATTTCTGCCCAAGCTCAAATCATAGGGTGAAATGAAAGTCCAGATGGGCCAGTAGCAATGCAATAGATAGTGCGACCCCTTTAGGGGTTCTTTATTTCCATTGGTTTATCTTGATCCATATCCAATATAGGAAGCTATTTTTATTTTTTGGGTTACATTCCTTGATAAGGGGTGTTCTCAAACTATATTTATTAGATTTTTATTTTGTTTACCCTTAGTTTTCATAGGAATAGGGGTTTAAACATCAAAACACACTAAAAATAGTAATAGGAATCAACAATCAAAATTTAAAATTTAAAAGAGATAAACACATTGTTTTCTTGTTTGTTTCTTTATTGTTTAATTTAGGTCATGGAAAAAACATGTGTTCAAGATCAATAAAGGGCTAGTGCCACTAAAAAATTATAAGGAGACATGAAACATCTTTGAATCAATCTATAGGATCTAGCCATTCTTGAATGGCATCCTGGTTTTCAT
Source organism: Wollemia nobilis (assembly GCA_028583015.1). Lineage (NCBI taxonomy): Eukaryota > Viridiplantae > Streptophyta > Pinopsida > Araucariales > Araucariaceae > Wollemia > Wollemia nobilis. The sequence goes on from JAQPPZ010016892.1 coordinate 24,774,029, forward strand.
CGTAACATTGACATCACTTACAAGGAATCCAACCTTTAGGAGGTCCATATTCAAGACACATCTACATGTCCTCAATATTATCAGAGTGATGAAATTCCTAGTTAAGACACTCTACATGCTTTTTTTAGACAAAAACCTTAGAACATGGAAGGTACTAGTAGGTTCATGTTGTAGGTTTGCATATTGGCTCATCTTACCAGCAAATCTAAGCATGAGCAATAGTATACACCATGGCCAAACCTAAATGCTCAAGCCACCCCATTTGACCACCCATCAATGAGTTGGAAATATGCCCATCTAGATATGTATGTCATTAATCATCCTAGTAATACCACCATGTCAGATCATGCATTTATCATAGATGAGAAGAAAGAAGACCTAGATCATCCTCCTACTCATTATGAAGAGTACTCTACGCAAGAACATTTTCCCTCGAAGGAACCTAAGTACATAGAGCTTATCTTTAAGACTTAGTATTAGATCAATGCAACCTCCCTTGATTGTGGAAAGAAAATAGCCAACCCTTCTAGGATTGAGAAGCAAGACAGACCCATTCATATTAATACGAGGGCCAATCAACCCTAGATAGTTGATTATATAAATTTGGCATTTAGGCCAAACTTTGGTAGGTAAGAGTAGTTGAACTATTTACGACTAGATAAATAATAATTAGATCAATGAAAACAGCTAAATCAACAAAATGCTATACCAAAATAGGTTGCATCATCAATGATTAGAAAAGGAATAGTTGCAAAAAGTTTTACATGAGATGGTTCCTACCCCTAGAACTCATAGGTTATAGGTCCATAAAAGGTGCCTCATGTAATATCAAAACCTACCACCTAGGCCAAACTAGAACCATCCTCCTTGTGTACCCCTTGAACACCATAGGTATAAACAATATCAACCATACAACCATCAACAAGAGTATAAGACCTATGAGGACCTTCAATCTGATTACCAAGAATAGAATTATCTTGAGTTACATTACGAGGATATGGTTGAAGATCACATTAAACCACCTCGCCCCAATCAAATTATTCCACCTCCACCTCCACCTCAAGGATGAAGGCATGTCGGTGAGATCATTTTCCTGGATGCTTACCAGCTACTAACTTATCACATTAATTCTCTAGAGTAACAACCTTTAGGTATAGGTTATCAAAAGCCTACTTTGCATCAATTATTCAACCAACAATTGTATCCATTAGTTCCATCCTTGCCTTATCCTGAGTATTATGAGATGCCAAAATTGAACAAGTTTAAAGGAGACAAAGGTGCTCAGAATCATATCAAAAGATATAAGAATATGTGCTTTCATATTTATCATGATGATGCCCTTATGCTTAGGATACTTCTCATCACCCTTGTTGGGTCTATCTTAGAGTGGTATAATCATTTACCATGGCACAACATACACTCCTTTGAACAACTGGCAAATGCATTATTAGAATGCTTCTCATTTAGCATCAAGAAGAAAGCAACATTGAATAACCTATACAACCTTAAACAATTTTAAGAGAAGAAAGTAATGGATTATGGTAAGCGATGGAGATAAACTATTACAAAATTATCATTTACATTGCCTATTATAGATCTAACTCGATTGTTTACTAGGAGTTGTTCAAAACAAATTTCACTCTTACTACAACTCCAATAGTACATAATCCTTGAGGAAGACTTAGCTCAAGCAAATATTATTGAGGATATCAAGGTCAAAGAGGGAGAAATCAAGCTTCAGAAAAATTATTGGAACAAAAATTCTAAAGGCAACTACATACAACAAAAGTTGGTTCTAATAAATCAAGTCATATTAAGTGTACTAGGGCCTTCACAACAAACTACCCCTCAACCACCTAATTACCAGGTGTAACCCTTACCTACACATTATAATGCTCAACCTCAGGAGAATCAATGGATGAATCAACAACATCATCATCCTTGCTAGTATACTCCATTGCCTAAACCATTGGCTTCTCCTTTTCATTCAATGTTCTAGGCAAAGGCTATCACTCTACCTAAAGTTTGACAACTAGATTTGAATAAGACAAAAACTAAGAGCTATAAAAAGGATTTACATTGCATCTATCATTGGAAAAATGGTCATGACATTCAAACTTGCTATGCATTCAAGAATCTTATGCAAGATATGATAGAGCGAAATGAGCTTCAAATCGATAATCCTCTCACTAAAAACAACCATAATATTGGCATATTTTAATATCCGTTACCTATGCATGGGGGCAAGGTAGGGAAGAACACAAGCTTATACATAGAGGGGGGGTGAATAGTATAAGACCACTTTTTACTTTTCTTTCCCAATCAATATTATGCAATGTATCAATAGCAATATCAACAATAGTAATCAAAGCAATGCACAAATCACCACACACAATAGAGACACCAATTTAACGTGGTTCACCCAATGTGGGCTACTCCATGGAGAAAATATTTCACTAAAATTTTCTCAACAAATCTCTTGGGAAACCTTTCCCTATTACAATGTTTATGGACCTCTTGTCCAAAGGAGACACCAATCCCCTAATCAAGTTCGTGGATCTCTATCCATAGGAGAACTCCTTTCTCCTCTGCTCTGGTTGGTGATCTTCTAGAAGAACTGCTACCTCCACTACACTGGCTAATGGATCTCTATCCACTGAAGACTCCTGTCCTCACTTAGAAGACCTATCCTCACTTCCCTGGCTAATGGATCTCTATCCACTAGAGACTATCATCCTCTATACTCTATCACCTCCAAAGCTTGCTCTCAGCTCTGTCTCAAATCTGCACTAAACACAGTCCTTCGGTCTAGCACAAATATGCTCAATCTCTATCTCTGGTCTGGCACAAACCTATCCTCAAATATGCACCAAACTCTATCCTCAAATCTACACTAAACATAGTCCTTCGGTCTAGCACAAATCATGCTCAATATCTCTCTATGGTCTAGCACAAACCTATTCTCAAATCTGCACCAAACTCTATCCTCAAATCTGCACTAAACATAGTCCTTCAGTCTAGCACAAATATATCCTCAATCTCTGTCCTCAAGCCTTAACACAAAGCTTGACTTAATCACAAATCAACTCTGCTAGATCTACCCCAAACCTTAACTCAAGGTTTGAACAAATAAATCAACCAACTCTGCTCACAAGTCTTCTCAAAGACTTATCTCAAATCTGCCTTGTAAGCTTCCACAAAAGCTCATACTAATCTATCCACAAGTCCTCTCTAGAACTTGTCCAATCTGCTCAACAATCTCTATCCTCAAATCTATATTGTAAGCTTCCACAAAAGCTCACACCAATCTGTCCACAAGTCTTCTCTAAGACTTACCTCAAATATGCTCAACAAGTCCTCACTAGAACTTGTCCAATCTCATAGAAACATATAGAGAATTGTTAGAGACTCAATATGCTTCACACTCACAACAATGCTCAAATACTTTCAATCTCTCTTTTTATCACAGAAACATATAGAGAATTGTTAGAGACTCAATATGTTTCATACTCACAAACACTCAACCTCTTTCTCAAATCAATTCAGAATATGGAACAATTTGTTTCATAGAACTAGAACTATCATTTCAACACTTCCACTTGACTAGGCTCAACCAACTCCACTCAATCAATCACTCAATGAAATAATCCTTGCTCACAAACCCTAGTCCAAGCATATGAACACTCACTCAATTATTTCCAATCAATGTTGATCAAACAATCTCACATAACAATGATACTCATGTTATTTCACAAACCCTAGTTCAAGATAGTTCACAACTTCACATAACAATGATACTCATGTTCTTTGCACAAACCCTAGTTCAAGCATATGAAAGCTTTACTCAATATTTCCAACAATGCTTATCAAACAAGGTTTCTAGAATCAAATTTCATTCAAAAAAAACAAACTCAACAATGCTTATCAAACAACCCTTTTCACTCCAACTTAGCATTCACAATATCCAACAATCACTCACTAGGAAGATGTGCCCATACCTTTTTGTTTGATGAAGAAGTGCCCTTAAAAACCTGTCTTAAACACAATTTTATTCTTTGCCAATTTCAATGGTTAGATGACAAAATATCACACTAACACTCTCTCAAAAATATTTCTCAATTACAAAAATAATCAAACTCAAATACACCTTATTACTCCTTTGAAATTAGCAATCATCAAAGCATACATAAAAATAATTACTCAATTACTCCTTATAATCTCCAATCTTTAATTAACAACCTCCAAAAATCAAACCCTCAAAAATAATGTTGCCTATCCTTTTATCTCCCTCAAATACTCAATAATCAAATTTAAAAATAAACTTTATAACCCTCCAAAATATTTAATTTTCATTCAACCTTAGCAAATCTAAAATACCTTATGCAACCTTGGCAATACAATAGCGCATACCTTTTATCTCAAGCAAAAGGCCTCAATGGGTTTCGAACACGAGACCACTCCCAGTCGAGCGCCTTATCGAGGTGCTAGCCCACCACATGGGCTATGAGCCTCCACATGAAGGGGAAGGCTCAAGCCTTCCTCTTATCCCTTTCCGATCGGCGTGATGCAAAACAAAACATACTCCTCCCTTGCAAAATCAACTCGATGGGTTTCGAACCCTGCTCTCCTAGCCTACCGAAAGTCTTAGCACCACCTATTGTTTCCAACTACGCTACACAGCGTTGTGCGAAGACAAAGGAGCCCTGCTCCTATTTGTCTTATCCTCTACCACCGAAAGCTTTTTAAAACACGTGAAAATATTTCCTCTTCCTTGTGCACGAATCTTTGGAGTTTTCAATCGATAATTGCATGGGGGTTTTTGACTAAGGTTCTTGCCCTCTTTTATACATGAAGGCCAATGTCTTAGAGATGTCGATGCTTTATTCAAATTTCAAATTCAAATAAATAATAACCTTTATAACCCAACCTTAGGGTTATTTTAATTAACATAAATTAATTTTATAATTAAATTATAATTAATCTATAATTAACTTAATAACTTTAGAAGTTAATTAAATTAATTAATAAATTAATTTATAATGAAATTATTTAAATTAATTTATAATTAATTTAAATCTCCCATTTTAATATTATAATATTATTTTTCTTGGGCCTCTTCATTGCTCTTTGAAACTCATCTGACCACCTGGAACCGGATCTGACCAACTGGAGGTGGACTTTCCTTTTGCACTGATTGTGAAACTGCTTCTTCTTACACTGCTCACTGAAATTGACTTTTGACATCAATGACAACTCAATTACTCAAAATGTCCAAAAATATCCCCCTTTGTCATTGATGGCAACCCAATTATCTTTTCAATTTCCTTAACCTTTTTCTATTCTTCTCCCCCTAGGAAATTGCTCCCCCTGACTCAATGCTCTCCCCTTAAATCAAATCTCTCCCCCTTACTCAAATCTCTCCCCCTTTGACATCAATGGCAAAGGGTCACCTTTGGGGCTCGGGGCTAAGAATGAGTCTCTTAGCTTATCCCCTCCCCCACCTCCTCTTGAGGTGGTTAATTCTGGGGTGGGAGTATTTCTACTCCCAACATGCACTGATATTTACCTTTGTCCACTTTCCTTCTCATCTGATCCTTTTGATTCCTCTGATTGTTCCTATTCTTGCTTGTCTCTAGAATTTTTGCTCTACACCACTTTTTTGTATGTCCATCATTATTGCACTTGTAACACTTAATATTTTTATTCCTTGGAGGTGCAAATATCTTGGGATTTCTCCTGGTGAAGCCATATCTATTCCTATCATGAACCCTGCAATTCATTGCCTTGTGACCAAAATGATTACATGAGTAGCAATACCCATGAAAAAGTTGCCTGTTTCTGAAGTTCCCATATTCCTATCTTTCATGTGTCCTACACTGTGAAGCCTTGTGCCCAAATCTGTGACATGAGAAACATCATCCATTGAAATTTCCTTGCCTTGACCTCATTGGTCTCTTAGTCTCTTTTACCCTATGTTGGTTCTTGTTCCATCTGTTTCTCCTTTGTGCATTGTTCCTTTCCTTGTTGAACTTTCTGTTGTCCAACTCATCCTCAGAAGTCTCACTTTCTCTTACACTATCTTCTTTTGAAGTTTCTTCTTCTTTAGAACTTGAGGTTGACTCCTCTTCTTGTTTCTTTTGTACCTATTCAAAACCAAGACTTGTTTTTTTTGTTGACCTTCTTTGTACCTTGATCATCTTATCTATGATCTTTGAGCTCTTTCCAAACCTATATAACCTATCCTTAGACTCTTCTAATTCTTCCCTTAGTAGAGCCACTTCATGTTCTAACTTTTCACATTCTAATACCTTTGCTTCTAACTTATCCTTGAACTTCTTTGTCTTAACCATTGAATTATTTAAATCCTCTATAAGCTTTTATTTCTCTTCATCACATTCTTGAAACTGAAGCTTAAGTTGGGACTTTTTATTTTTTACCTTCTTTAATGTGTTAAGAGCATAAATAAGCTCTCCCTCAAGATCAACTTCTCATTTCTCTGATTCTTCCTCTATTTGTTTGCCTTTGAAAACATCTTCATTCTTTTATGACTTATCTTCTATAGGATCACCTCCTTCTTCTTCTAGTGCCATTAGAATATTCTCTTCTGGTCCTTCAAGTGTATCTTCATATTCATCATCACTAAAACTGAAACCACTCTTTGTACAACTATCTTCAAGATGACCAAAGTTACCACATCTAAAACACTTGAGAATTATTGGTGACCTTTTATTAACTTCTTATTTTTCTTTTATCAGAAATAGAACTTCATATTTATCATTATCTGAGAAACTATTATCACTATCACTTGAGTACTTACTTGCCTTGTCTGCATAGTAACTCCTCTTCTATCTTTGAAAGAACTTCTTTCCTTGTTTGCCTTGTCCATCCTTGCATTTATTTTGGTACCTATATTTTTTTGATTCCTTGTTCTTATGATCCTATTTTTCTTCATCATTGCTATTTCTAGCTTCTTGAAAATCAGTTGCATAGTGACCATACTTTCCATAATTGAAGCATCTAATAGATTTCACATATTTAAATCTTCTTGGATCCTTATTCCTTCTACCATAATTTGCTTCTTCATCACTGGATGACTCATTGCTTGAATCTGACTTCTTACCCTTTGTCTTCTTAGTAGCTTTGAAGGTTGCTTCCTTCCATATATTAGGTTCCTCTTTTGTTCTCATCTCAAAAGTTGTAAGAATGCCAAGTAATTCATCTCTTGTCAAAATATCACCATATTTTAATTCCTCTATAGCATAAATATTTTCACTAAAACTTTTTGGGAGAGATCTTAAGATCTTATCACAAACATCAGATTCTTGAACCTCAAGTCCAAGTCCTTGCATGGTGTTAACAACCTCATCTACACAAAGTAGATAAGCACTAATGTTTTCCTCATCCTTCATTCTTAATTCTTCAAATTGTCCTTTGAGATTTTGTATCTTTACCTTTTTGACACTTTTATCTCCTTCATATATGCTTTGCAACTTATCCCAAATTCCTTTTGCTGATTTTCAATGCATAACCTTTATGAACTTTGTTCTATGCAAACCTTTCAAAATTGCATTCATTGTTTTTTAATTGTAATGATGTAGAAGCTTACCATATTTACCATATTTATCTGTAGATGGAGTAGTTGGTGGTGTGTATCCATTTTCAACTACTTCCCATATTTCATTACCTAGTGCCATCAAGTGAATCTTCATTCTCATACTCCAAAATACATAATCACTTCCATCAAATACTAGTGTTGAATTATCTAGGATCCACTCTTAGAATCCATTGTTTTCTTGTAAGATTTTTCTTCAAGTTGTTAAACTCTTCCGAAGGAACCCACTCTAATACCAATTGAAGAACACAAGCTTATACTAAGAGGGGGGGGTGAACAATATAAGACCACTTTTTACTTTTCTTTCCTAATCAATATTATGCAATGTATCAATAGAAATATCAACAACAATAATCAAAGCAATGCACAAATCACCACACACAATAGAGACACCAATTTAACATGGTTCACCCAATGTGGGCTACTCCATGGAGAAAATATTTCACTAAAATTTTCTCAACAAATATCTTGGGAAACCTTTCCCTATTACAATTTTTATGGACCTCTGTCCAAAGGAGACACCAATCCCCTAATCAAGTTCATGGATCTCTATCCATAGGAGAACTCCTTTCTCCTCTTCTTTGGATAGTGATCTTCTAGAAGAACTACTACCTCCACTACACTTGCTAATGGATCTCTATCCATTGAAGAATTCTATCCTCACTTAGAAGACCTATCCTCACTGCCCTAGCTAATGGATCTCTATCCACTAGAGATTATCATCCTTTATACTCTATCACCTCCAAAGCTTGCTCTCAACTCTATCTCAAATCTACACTAAACACAATCCTTTGGTCTAGCACAAATCTTCTCAATCTATGTCTCTACTATAGCACAAACCTATTCTCAAATATGTACCAAAATCTATCCTCAATTTTACACTAAACATAGTCCTTTGGTCTAGCACAAATTTGTCCTCAATCTCTATCTCTAATCTGATATCTGTCCTCAAATCTGCACCAAAATTTGTCCTCAAATCTGCACTAAACACTATCCTTCAGTCTAGCACAAATTTGCCCTCAATATCTATCCTCAAGCCTTAACACAAAGCTTGAATAAATCACAAATCAACTCTACTAGATCTTCCCCAAACCTTAAATCAAGGTTTGAAAAAATCAATCAACAAACTTTGCTCACAAGTCTTCTCAAAGACTTATCTCAAATCTACCTTGTAAGCTTCCACAAAAGATCACACTAATCTATCCACAAGTCCTCTCTAGAACTTGTCCAATATTCTCAACAATATTTGTCCTCAAATCTATATTGTAAGCTTCCACAAAATCTCACACCAATCTGTCCACAAGTATTCTCTAAGACTTACCTCAAATATTCTCAACAAGTCCTCACTAGAAATTGTCCAATCTTTTTAGATCAGAAGGCGATCACGATGGGATGCCCACTATGGAGGAGTGCAATGCATATGTCAAGAAATGTGTTAAATGCCAACATCATGCTAATATTATGCACTTGAAATCACAAGCTTTACAACCCATTCAAGCGGCTTGGCCATTTGCTCAGTGGGGATTAGATCTTATAGGCAATATCTCTCCTCCGTCATTGAACTGACATATATTCATAATCATGGCTACTGAGTATTTTTACAAAGTGGGTGGAAGTAATACCCTTAAAAATGACAACTAGAGCTCGTATAGCAAAATTTATACTAGAGCATATCATAAATCATTTTGGGATTCCATCCAAAATAATATCGGATAATGGAACATCTTTCAAGAACAAAATGGTGAGAGCCTTGACATCAAAATATAGAATCAAACATAGTTTTGCAACTCCATACTATTTGTAAGCAAATGGGTAGGCTGAAGCTTCAAATAAGATAGTGGTAGCCATCTTGAAAAATATGGTACAAGAAAACCACAAATACTGGCATATCCAGCTACCCCTTGCTTTATGGGCTTACAAGACTAGTATTAGGATGCCCACTGGGGTAACGTCGTTCTCACTAGTATATGGAGCTAAGGCCATTATGCCCTTGGAATCAAAAATTCCAACATTGTGCATTGCATTGAAAGAGTTCATCGATGATGACACTGTGTAGCAAGATAGACTGGATCAATTGACGCTACTTGATGAACGTCACATGAATACCCTGGAGCATCTTCGTATTTATGAGTGACTAAAGCAAGCTTACAATATCAAAGTCCACCAAAGAGACTTTGAAGTTGGCTATCTTCTCTTGAAAGAGAACCAACAAAACTCTAATTTATCGCCAGATATGCGAGACAAATTTACGACTACTTGGCTAGGACCCTACATCATATCTAAAAAAATTGGTCCGGGTACTTATCGCCTAACATTGCTAGGGGGTGTTGAAGAGCCTAAAACTCTCAACATCATCCATATTAAGGTGTTTTATGCTTGAATAGTATAGTAAAAGGCTCTAAGGATTTTCTTGTAATAGCTCGGTCATCCTAAAAAGCTCCAAACACTCCCATAAGTAGTTTGGTCAATAAAAAAGCCCCAAAGGCATCTATAAGCCCTTTGGTCAACCTCAAAAAGCCCTGAGGGTTTTCTTAAAACCTCTTGGTTATCCCAAAAGGCTCCAAGGGTTCCTAAAACTAGTTTTTCATGTCAGTCAAAGGCCCCGATGATTTACTTATAATTGCTCAGTCATCCTAAAAGGCTCCAAGCTCATCTATGAGTAGTTTGGTCAATCAAAAGGTACCAAGAGTTTATGAAAAACTTCTTGGTCCTCATGTATAGAGAAGATATTTTTCCCCTACCAGTATCTGATATGGACTCCACCATGATTGATACTGAATTGAGCCTCCTGGCTTCGATCGCTGAATATAGCATCAAGAATAGGCACTTTGGCCCCAAAAGTAGAAGAGATGATGGCCTCGCCATCAATGGGGATCCTAAATATCCTATAGATGTCCTCCAAGGTCACTATTATTTTACCTATAGGTAGGTGAAATATGTTGGTCCACGCATTCCAATGTTGGGCCAATGCAGTCAAGTAGGCTTGATCTACCTTAATCATGGGTAGATCTAAGATGTAACTGAAGCTGATAGCTCTGAACCATCTCTGCTCCTTGAGAGTGAGCTCTCTATGAAGAGTCTTAAGGATGTAAAGCTCACGATCTCTAGAGGTCAACCTCTAAAATAAAAAGCATAATATATGAGAAAATCTAACTAAAAACAAGCAAAAACATTTAAAAATGACCTAAAAATTATCAAAATATCTAAAAACTGATAAAAGTATAAAAACATGTCATCATGAAGTCATAAAAATAAAAATGTTACTCATACAAGTAAAAAATGCATTAAATGAAATTATTTTCCTATTAAACCTTAGAAAAATTAAAAATTTGATAATTTTTTTCTAAAGTTTGCAAACCGCGAGTCAACCCTACGGTCCGCATGCGGTCAAAAATTGATCATTGGGATTTTAAAAGTGAACCACAATTGGAAGCTGCGGTTCCCAATTGATCAATTGGAAACTGTAGCTAGTACGTACGATCTCCGACTGAGATCCCACCCGAACATTTACCGCGGCTAAAAAAAAAACAATAAATAAAAAAAATAAAGCCTAAACTAGCCTAACCTAGGGTGTGGTTCATTTTCAATAGTTTAATGTGATTGATTAATAAATTAATTAATTTGGTTCATTTTATTTGTAATGGATGCGAGGTCTTGGTGTCGAATTACCTTTCCCTCGCTTTGGCCGCCTCGGCTGGAGGAAGCTTGCCCGTGCTCTTCCATCGTGCGGTGTGTAGGGTGTAGGTGTAGAGTGTGATAGGTTTAGGTCAGTTTGTAGATGTCACTATCAGAGCTCCAAATGCCAAGTCATTATCAAGGAATAATGAAAGAAATTTGAAAATTGAGCTTTTATAAGCTTTTCTTATTCCACACAGACCGTAGGCCCTAGCTATGGTTCCCAAAATTGCAATTGGGAACCGTAGGCCATAGCTACGGTTTGAAATTGGTAGAAAACCTAGTCAAATACCATCGTGGAAAGGTCTAAAGAGGTAAATTAATGACTCCCATGGGATCAAATTTTCAAAAATAGAAATCAATATTGCAAAATTTTGTGATGTTCAAAGCACCAGGATTGATAAAAAAATCAAAATTAACAACAAAAAAATCAAATAATTAAAAACACCAAATGCACCTCGTATTCAGTAATTTACCTTATACACTTGGTTATTGCAGCGACTTGCATTCCATGCAATACGGCAAGATGAGTAAATTACTATAAGGAAATTTGGGGTAAAATTGTCATCGTTGATCTAATATGTTTCTTTTCAATACCTAAGAAGACCTTTGCAACTAGAATTCTCCATGGGAATGAGGCGTTTCATGTCATATCTCCTATGATATCGTTTTAACAAATCATCGATAATTTGATTCAACATAAATCTAATTGGAATTGTCTCATTTCGATTCCCTAAGATAGCTATTGTAGCCCAACTGATCCATGGGATAGAAATGTGCAAATACTATTAACAGTTGGAATCAAAAGTTGAACTAGGTCTAGCCAAGGCATTAATTTGCTCAAATATAAATTTGTTTAGATCATCCATGGTGGTCAAGCGACATCATCACTTTAATCATTGTCATTACCCTCATCGACTCGTCGCTTGAGGGGGTAGTCATAATATCAAATCATAATCAAAATCAATAGAATATCCCAGAGATCGTAGATCCCTTGATCTTGTCAAAATTGTGTTCATCCTTACGAATCATTGTCAATAGCTATCATAAGCTTACCCCTTTGCTTGGGGTAAATAACAAATATGATAATTTGTTTGTATATCTTCTCCTTTTGGTTATATAGGCCTAACTCCTATTGTAGCATCAAATGCAACCCGAATTACTAATGGCGAGTGTAATATTTGAAAATATAAGCCTCCAAATAGTTGAAAGCAATGATTCCAGGATGCACATCCTTTTGCAGGACATGTGGTATCATGATCATCATAGAAACTTCAGCATCATTTTAGGAGGTATATTTTTACTTAGAGTTGTTCAATCTCACAATGCATCTCAAAAGGGGCATCTATAGACACCTAAAATGCATCACGTTGAGGGTAACTACTCATATGGACATGCTACAAGACCATATGGAGGATCTTAGACAGACTCCAAGAAAGAGCAGTGGTTCTAACCACTCAATTTGGGCTCCTTGGCCTAATCAGTATGAACTACAGCCCAAACCTATGGTTTACAGGCTGAACCATGGCTAAGACCTACGGTTTATAGTCTAGACCACAATTGTGACCTTAACTAAAGTTCAGTTGTCCTTCATCCAAGCCAAATTGGTTGTAACAACCATTTTATCTAGAAAAATGTGGTTAGAGGATGGAAGCTTCCAATCCAACTGTCCTAACCACCCCTTCTTGATCTTGGCTTCTCCATGAAGCCAACCCTAGCACTTGGGTATTCAAATAAGTACCCATTAGAATTAGGGCAAACAAGGAGAGAGAGCATTAGAAATTTGAGCAACGCAGCCTTGTTGAATTGTACACTCAAATGAGTATACTAAGAGAGAGATATTGCACTTATCCCCTACCTACTTGTCAAGATTCATGATGAATTGCATTATGGATGCCCTAGAAGCCTAGGAGAGCCAAGAAGCACATATTTGGGTAAATGAAGGCCCTTCATAGCAAATTAACTGCCAAATCAGTCTGAGGACATCGAAGGCGACCATTGAACATCAATTTGGACAAGGAGGTCAAGCCCACTACCCTTGAAATTGAGGGTAAACCTATCATATTTCTAACCATGACTTTTAGTCATGGTTTACAATGCAGACCACTCACTAGAGCTACAATTTGTAGCAAAGGTATCACCGCCTTGCCCTTTTCATTTCTATTCGGTTAATTAGCTTAGTTTAGCTATTTTTATGGTTCAATTGTAGTTTATCAAAATTTTGACTAGTAGAATTAGGTTATAATAGTTTCTTTATGTTAAGAATCAAATAGGACGTTAATGGATTTTTTATGCGCTTTCATGCTTTATTTCACATATTTGGTCCATGCATAGTATAGTTGTTATCTTTATTTATGCAATTCCATGAATCTTGATTCAATTTACATAGTTTAGGAGTGTTTTTCATGCTTTCTTGAGTATACATGCTTAATGGTGTCTTTATGCAATTTTCCTAAAAGGGCCTCATCATGAGAGACTGCCTATATTTTTGATGCTCTTATGTTGTTTCTTGATCGCAAGGAACATATTCCAAACAGACTCAACCATCAAATTCCTTCCTCAACGCGAAGAAGAGGGCAACTCCATTCTAGATCAATTTGTGACTAGTAGAAAAGTAATATTAGTGCGCCTATCCTATTTAGGGCTTTGGCATTGTATTAATCGTATCATCATTTGGGTGACCCTAAAAGGGGCATTATTGTAATCGATATTCTTTGCAATTATTAATACAATAAATGTTTATTTTGTTAAATTTATGCAATCTTGTCATTTTTATGCTTTTAATGAATGAATACGACATAGTACAGTAGATGGGTGCATGCTTTTTGGTTATACTAGTTAGAGACTCAATATGTTTCACACTCACAAAAATGCTCAAATACTTTCACTCTCTCTCCTTTTATCATTGAAATATATAGAGAATTGTTAGAGACTCAATATGTTTCACACTCACAAAAACTCAACATCTTTCTCAAATCAATTTAGAATATGGAACAATTTGTTTCACAGAACTAGAAATATCATTTCAACACTTCCACTTGACTAGGATCAACCAACTCCACTCAATAAATCACTCAATGAAATAATCCTTACTCACAAACCCTAGTCCAAGCATATGAACACTCACTCAATTATTTCAAATCAATGCTTATCAAAAAATCTCACATAACAATGATACTCATGTTCTTTCACAAACCCTAGTTCAAGATAGTTCACAACTTCACATAACAATGATACTCATGTTCTTTACACAAACCCTAGTTCAAGCATATGAAAGCTTTACTCAATATTTTCGACAATGCTTATTAAACAACATTTCTAGAATAAAATTTCATTCCAGAAAAACCAAACTCAAAAATTCTTATCAAACAACCCTTTTCACTCCAAATTAGCATTCACAACATCTAATAATCACTCACTAGGAAGATGTGCCCATACATTTTTATTTGATGAAGAAGTGCCCTCAAAAATATATCTTAAACACAATTTTCTTCTTTGCCAATTTCAATGGTTAGATGACAAAATATCACTCTAACACTCTCTCAAAAATATTTCTCAATTACAAAAATAATCAAACTCAAATACACCTTATTACTCCTTCTTTGAAATTAGCAATCATTAAAGCATACATACAAAATAATTACTCAATTATTTCTTATAATCTCCAATCCTTAATTAACAACCTCCAAAAAATCAAACCCTCAAAAATAATGTTGCCTATCATTTTATCTCCCTCAAATACTCAATAATAAAATTTAAAACCAAATGTATAACCCTCCAAAATATTTAATTTTTATTCAACCTTAGCAATATCTGAAATACCTCATGCAACCTTGGCAATACAATAGTGCATACCTTTTATCTCAAGCAAAAGGCCTCGATAGGTTTCAAACGCAAGACCACTCCCATTCGAGTGCCTTATCGAGGCGCTAGCCCACCACGTGGGCTATGAGACTCCACACGAAGAGGAAGGCTCAAGCCTTCCTCTTCTCCATTTCCAATTGGTGTTACACAAAATAAAATGTACTCCTCTCTTGCAAAATCAACTTAGTGGATTTCAAACCTTGCTCTCCTAGCCTACTAAAGGTCTTAGCACCACCCGTTGTTTCCAACTATGCTACACAACACTATACGAAGACAAAGGAGCCCTACTCCTATTTGTCTTATCCTTTGCCACCGAAAGCTTTTTAAAACACACAAAAATATTTCCTATTATGTTTTCCCTAAGGTTATTGCCCTCTTTTTATACATGAAGGCCAATGTCTTAGAGACGTCGGCGCTTTATTCAAATTTCAAATTCGAATAAATAATAACCTTTATAACCCAACCTTAAGGTTATTTTAATTAACATAAATTAATTTTAAAATTAAATTATAATTAATCTATAATTAACTTAATAACTTTATAAGTTAATTAAATTAATTTATAATGAAATTATTTAAATTAATTTATAATTAATTTAAATCTCCCCTTTTAATATTATAATAAAATATTATAATATTATTTTGCTTGGGTCTCTTAATTACTCTTTGAAATTCATCTGACCACCTGGAACCAAATATGACCAACTAGAGGTGGAATTTCCTTTTGCACTAATTGTAGAACTGCTTCTTCTTGCACTGCTCACTAAAACTGACTTTTGAAATCAATGACAACTCAATTACGCAAAATGTCCAACAAGTAGAACAACCTAGACAAGTGAATGAGATACATACGTCCCCACCACATCAGGGATTTTTTGGGATAATTAGCATAGTGAAAAGGAATTGAAGATACCCGAACCAACCTACACAACCTATAGGTGCAACCCATGTTCCTTCAATATCATAGTCATTGCCACAACCGGCTCCAATATAAATTCCACCACCTCACTTGATGCTCATGATAATAAATAGAATCAGTCAAAGTCTAAATATGGCATCAACAAAACTTTCCATATATAAGCTAATCCAACAGTCAACTCCACATTGGCAGACTCTCATGGAAATTCTAAAGTCAATTGAACTATAGCCATAGGACCCTAACTCTTTCAATAATTTTATGAGGCATATTTAAAACTACAAGGAGCCTATTATAATGTTCCACAATCATTAAATCAAGTTGATACCCACTGACATAGCTGATCCTCCACCACATATCATTATTGGTGTGAATCAAATCCCTTATAAATGGGTTTTGATAGATACAAGTTCCTCCATTAACATTATTACCACTACTACACTTCAAAATCTTAACCTACCACCATCACATATTATATTGACTACATTCACCCTTTAATATTTTAACGATGCTCTATGCTCCACTATCGACACAATAGTTCCCCTATTTAGGTTATGATAAAGACTATTCCTATGTTGTACCATGTTTTAGAGGGTGCAATGCAATACAACATACTAGTTGGAAGACCTTATATTCATGATATGGAAGTGAATCCCTTCCATATTTCACCAATGCATCAAGTACATCCATTAAGGTTAGGTTCATGTAGTCCCTATAGACTTAGAGTCAAAGTTCTACAATATGGTCAACCATCCACAAGATTCTACCTTGCCTTCGGTGCATCTGGACATCCAACCCAATGATCCTATAAAATATCCAGATCCATTACCATAACCATCCACCAATACATGACCATCAACCCTATCCCAACCATCACCATTGGTCTCTTTTGATATTCATTCTTCATCATCAGACCCTCCAAGTAGGAATCTATTGAATGTACCAATCGACAAAACCCCCTCATCCATATCCACAATTTTTGAAGTAGTCATTCCAACTCTTATGGACAAGGAAGAATAACCTATTGCCATGGATGAGTCATCCCAACCTGCATTCCCATCATCATCATCTACCTTCCCGCATATCACAGTCCACATGACCAATCTATGACTCACTGAGTACTTGGTACATAATGCTACATTTATTCCCCTCATTGAATCAACACAAGATATAGGTAGACCTTGTCAGCTGCCACTACCCATCGATGCCATTTTCCCTCTAGGGTGTCCTTAAAATTAGATGAAATTTATCTATGGGGATTTTGATGTTACCTCAAAGTCATCTCCTATGATAGAATATGATGAGTCATTCTTAGTAAACATCAGTTATATGTCAAATCTGACCTTTTCCCTATGGTACTTTTACCACTATCATTGGCACAAAAGTGGTCTTAGTTGGTATGAACAAGATCTATAGACCCCTTACCAACCATATTATCAGCTACCTACAGATAGGTTTATCTAAGGGTAATTCGTACGTGTGTCATATGAGCTCCTTGTAGACTCACTCTAGTGCCTTACCAAAGGCTTTGGAGATGAGATTGATGAGAATTAGTATGTCAATCTTGGACATAGTCATATGTTGAATGATCATCTTCTAATCACGATGATAACTATTGAACCCTCTAACTCTTCTAGTGAGGCATCCATAGAAAGGGAGGATGAGATAGATTTAGAGTATCTTAGTCCTAGCCACATTCAATGACTTAGTGACCATGTTTGAATTGATCCTCTTCCATCCTCTAATCAAGAGCATATGAGTTATTGTATCTCTAATTACGAGTCTGAATAAGTAGAAGAGACCAACGAACAAGAAGAGTCTAACCTAGGCAATGACCCTAAAAATAATTGGATTAAGGAAGATGATGAATATGACCAATATTGGGATGACATATCTTTTGATTCATCTGAACAAGAGTATGATATAGTTTCTATTGCTTTAGATAGCTCAGAGGACAAATTAGCATCCATAGAACCCCTTAATGATCTATATAAATTTTATCTTCATATTTTTCCACATTTACCATCGAATCTGATGCATTAGCTTCTCACACCAAGGGACTCCATCACTCACACTCCCCCTAGGCCATACCCTATCATTCCAGTTCCACCAAAACTACCTCCTACGCTTGGGGGTGTTGAGAAATTAAATACTTCCTAAACTTGGGGGTGTTGACTAGCTTATCATTTAGATTATATGGATGATGTTGAGGAATTTGAATCTCTAAACATTATCCACTTACAGGCATTTAATGCATGACACACAATGCATAAAAAAAACAACACAAAAAATAACAAAACAACAAAAATAATAAAATCACAAAAATATTGCATTGCTTACATTGTGCATTACACATTACTGCATTTCATTGATTAATTGCATTAGGCATATCAGTAATTTCATACACCACACATTCATTTTCACTATTTGCATTTCGTAGAGCACCATGCTTGTATGACTGTCATGAGTCTTAATCAAACCTTTTCCATCATCATCATTTCCAAATTTTTCTTGTGATATTTTGATTATTAAGGGGTCCGATAGGGTAGATACCGGATGACCATAAATAATGATGTTTAGATGAACACTAACTAATTTACGCACACCCCTTAGTTTTCAAAATTTTATAAAAAAAACACATACACACCTATCACATCATATACATCCACATTCCTTGTCCTAGGTGGTTTTGTTATTTCCCCTCACCCAGTAAGTTGTTATAGGGTGTTCACTAGGGTTTTTTGGTCATTCAACCATTCCTAGTTTTCATTTCACATTTTTTAGAAAGCTATATTTATTTTTGAAGGTAGGATCTTGCTTTGATAGCACCTTGCATATCTCAAAATCCCAAACACATCTTCACATCTTAAAAATATTTAGTACAAGGAAATATGAAACTATGAAATAGTCATGGCCCCTTAAGTGAAATGTTTTCTTTGATGTCCTATTATGCACATAGTCCAAAATAACAATGACAACAATGGTTTTCACCACTACAAATATATGTAAAATCTTACAAAAATGATAGAAAGAGTAGTAAGGATGAAGGTAACATTCTCATAAGGAATCAGTTTGAGTGGTTGATAATTTGATTCCCCGAAGCTCTAATTTTGGTCACAAATACAAAAAAATCATGAAAAGAGTAGTAAGGATAAGGGCTAAATTCTCATTAGAACCTAGTTCAAGTGGTTGAGAATCTAATTCCCCAAAGCTCTAACATTTTTTTACAAACACATAATAACAATGAGCTTAAAGTAGTAAGGATAGGATTTCATTCTTATCAAGACTTGATTTGAGTGGTTTAGAATTTGACTTCCCAAATATTGAAGATCCTAGCATTGGACTATGCTCATACATGGCAATAAGGACTCCCTAGCTTTTGAGGTCTTGCATTACAGATTAGTTGAGTCCAACCAAGTACAAAATTAGGATAATTATGACCATAGGGTGATCCTCATTACAACAATGGGCTATAAAAATTGACCTAGAAATGGGGTAGTCTTATGCATCACATTAATGAATTCACTATGCACACACATATATATTGAATATTTGGATCCTCCTCGTATATTTTTATCTTTCAAGTCATGTATAGTCATTGTAAAAAAATTTCCTAGTCAACTAGGGTGTTTGAGTCTCATGAAAAACCTCATTGTTCCCTTGTGACCTCTCATTATTCCCCCATCCATCATTTACATTGTGTCATATTACATATGGTTGGATTTCAAATGTATGACTTTTATGAAAATTTTAACATTTTGATTCATGAATTTTATACATTCTATGGTGCTTACACTTAGGTTGTTTTGCATCTTAGATTCATTCATTATGTTTCACATTTAAACATACAACTCATAGCTTGCATCATCATGTCATTAGCACATAACATACATGCATACATCAAGGTATACATTTTAGATCTATAATATCAAAAACATACTACAAGTGCATCTAGGCATACATCTATGTATACATACTACAATGTCTAGACATAAATCCATCATCCAGCATTGCATCCACACATGCAATATACATAAGTAATAAATAACATAATAAGATAACTGAATAAATACTATAATTATTTCATTGAAAGTACATCCTGGTACAAAAATACCCATAGGATACAATGGAGTGGGTCCTCAGACCTTACACTCAAAAAGAGAAGCATAATACATAATCAAATCATGTGGATCCTTCACAGAGGCAAGTACATCCACAACAATTTCAACAATAAAAATAAAGCTAAATCAATTAAAAAATGCTCCAAATGCACCTAACCCCTTTGGTCATTTCAATTTAAAATGCTCCAAAGGCACCTAACACCTTTGGTCAAATCAATTTAAAATGCTCCAAAGGCACCTAACACCTTTGGTCAAATCAATTTAAAATTATCCAAAGGCACCTAACACCTTTGGTCAAATCCATTTAAAATGCTCCAAAGACACCTAACACCTTTGGTTAAATCAATTCAAAATGCTCGAAAGACACCTAACCCCTTTGGTCATTTCAATTCAAAACACTCCAAAGGTACCTAACCCATTTGGTCATTTCAATTTAAAATGCTCCAAAGGCACCTAACACCTTTGATCAAATCAATTTAAAACACTCCAAAGGCACCTAATACCTTTGGTCAAATCAATTTAAAATACTCCAAAGGCACTTAACACCTTTGGTCAAATCAATTCAAAACACTCCAAAGGCACCTAACCCCTTTGGTCATTTCAATTTAAAATTCTCTAAAGGCACGTAACATCTTTGGTCAAATCAATTTAAAATGCTCCATAGGTACCTAACACCTTTGGTCAAATCGATTTAAAATGCTCCAAAGGCACCTAACACCTTTGGTCAATTCAATTCAAAATGCTCCAAAGGAACCTAGCTCCTTTGGTCATTTAAATTTAAAATGTTCCAAAGGCACCTAACACCTTTGGTCAAATCAATTCAAAATGCTCCAAAGGCACCCAACACCTTTGGTCAATAAATTCAAAAAGCTCCAAAAGCGCTTAACCCCTTTGGTCAAATCAATTAAAAACACTCGAGTGAACCTCATATCTAGTGATTTACTCTAGTCACCTGGTGATTATAGTTATATATTATCCATGTAATCCAATAGGATGAGTGAATTACCATAAGGCCACTCATTAAAAAAATAAAATGGGTTTCCATAATGGAGTTCATAAGGAGATAAAGCCTCATAAATGTATAATTACTCGGTCAAACTCAAATCAAGTCATCTTGGTCAAGTGACTCATTGCTTTCATAATTTTCCATCTCCTCTATTGAATCATCACTTGAAGGGGTAGTCATATAATTACAAAATTTTTAATAAAATAAATAATCAAACACTCAATCATGCAAATTACATTCATCCAAGAATCAATGGCAAAGACAATCATGTCCTTCTTGCTTGGGGTAAATAACAAGCAAAAATTTAAATCAAACAAAAATAGGCTCAAGATTCTACTACCTATTTGGTATGCTTGAAGTCATTGATTATGGATTAAAAATATTTTCCCATGGCTAATGACTCCACTACCATCGTCTATGAACTAATAAATATCTACCCATGACTGAAAAAGCTTATAAAAAACTCAAGTTCTTCAACTTTTTTTGATAAGTTAACAAAATTTATATTAATAAGGGCATTTTAAATGTGTCATACTACCTTGATACATCAATAGGAATAAAGGATGCACCATCTACAAAAAACATTGTGGCATCCATATAAAACCTAAAATGTAAAGAAAAACTGGAACAAGCCAAAATACAAGGATGAGACTAGAAATAAAAAGTCTTGACAAGACAGGAACCAGAGACATCAAAAAAACAACAACCAATTAAGCAATTATAGAATCCTTGATGTCATCCTTCTTGACATCCTTAGGAACATCCTTAAACACATCCTTAGAAATTTCCACGATGTCGTCCTCTTTGACCTTAGGTTTGTCTTCGATGGAGGTCTTTGCTAGAGTATCCTCGATGAAGTTATCACAGAAGAACAAGATTTGGTCATAGAACTCTCTATTTGTACAATAGTAGCGATAGTGGTCTTAATGAAGTATTCTTGAAGAATCTTCTTTGTAGGATCATCTAGCTTATCCTCAACAGAATCCTACATCTTGCCCTAATTGCGAATGCCCTTATTATTTAGATGTTGAGAACTTCTAGTCGGTGTAGCCTCTGCATTTCTCTTGGACCCTTGCTCAAAGAATTTTGTTTTGTAATCCTAGGGTTAGTAATCATTCAAGCAAAGAGTCATTCTATGGTTAGCTCTTGTCTTCCTACATCTTGTGTATATTGCATTGTTATTTCACTTTTCATAGTGTAGTTTTAGAAAGGCCAAACATAGGTACGTGCTTAATTGACACATTCAAACACATTTCATCCCAAACATGGAGTGAGTCCTAAAATCATTCCTGGTGAACCCTTCCCTTTTTCCCACCAAGTGTAGTGTTATAACATACTACCATGGTCACCTCTGCTCCCAAAAGATCTAGTTGAGAATCAAACGTGATAGGGTAGTTTTCCCCATCTACTGGCACTTGCAAATTTTAAGCCATACCTTGGATTTA
Source organism: Wollemia nobilis (assembly GCA_028583015.1). Taxonomy (NCBI): domain Eukaryota; kingdom Viridiplantae; phylum Streptophyta; class Pinopsida; order Araucariales; family Araucariaceae; genus Wollemia; species Wollemia nobilis. The sequence continues at coordinate 24,796,667 of JAQPPZ010016892.1, forward strand.
TTTTGGAATGTAAATTTTGTCCATAGGGATAGGCATTGTGTGGAATTTACTATTCCAAAAGTAGAGTCTCCAAAAATAGCAAATGCTCCAAAAATAGGGTAAACTACTCGTCGGATGAAGACTTTATAAACCTTTCTCTAACTTTTTGTAAATCACTTTTTATCTAAAAATGTAATGTAATGCTAAAATAAAAGAAAATAACTCATTTTTGAACAATTCTTATGCTTTTTTATAGTCTTTATTGTCAGTTTTAAAAAAATTAGAAGTTTGATTAGGTTTAAAATAGAATTTTCATTTCCAAATAACCTATATATATATATATATATATATATATATATATGGTGAAAACAAGGTTTTGAAAGGTCCTATAACCTTTTACATTAGAGAAGGTAGAGAAATATAAGGCCAATTAAGCATAGGACAACCTCCAAGGCCAAAAGAAACATAACTTAAACCAAAACAACCATCCTAAAGCAAATACCAGACCACCACCTAGTAGGGCATAAAGGATAATTTTTATTCAACTTTATTTTAGAGACACCAACGATCATGCTCTATTTTTATATAAGACTAGAAGGGCAGTAAATACATCAATATGCAAATAACAAAACTCCAAAAGAGTAAGGGTGAAGGAAAACCACCAAGAATATTCCTTGAGAACGGTAACCACTAGGGAGCAAAAGGGTCAATCCCCTAAAGATAGGATCACTACAACACAAATGATATCTCATCCAAGCAAAAATACAATAAAAATACATATTGGATAGGTAGACCTGATGCTTCCAAAGCAATAATTTTCATTAACCTAAAAGAAAAATTATCTTTCCAAACTATGAATTGGCCACTATCCACCCCAAATTTGGCCATAAGCTATACAATCAGTATCCTAGTTACCTTCCCTATAAATATGTTCAATTTTAACTTCTAACATACCTTCTAGAATATTTGAGGTGTCCTTAATAATATTCAAGATGAAACAATTATCAGTCTTTCCAACCTGTAGATCTCAAATGATGTTCAAGGAGTCACCTTGAATGAGAAGTCTTTTGAATCCCTTCTCAAAGCCCTGATGAACACCCAAGAAAAGTACCTTAGCTTCAACTAGGTGGTTGGTTTGAATACCATAATATTCAATGTAAGCCCAAATGAACCCACCATTATCATTTCTAACAACAACCCCTCTACCATCCCTCCCAGGGTTACATTTGGTAGCCCCATCAAATTTTATAATGACCCACCCTTTAGCTATTTTATGCCATCTAGTAGCCAATATTTTTTGAATAGTGGATACAGAAGCAGAATTTCCTAGATTCAAATTCCAACTAACAATAGCCCCTTTCTCCATAGCTTCCTCCCTACCACTTCCAAAAGTAAATATAGCTAGGTTATTCTCAATAACAACATTAATCCTTCTAAATACAAAGGATTCATGTTGAGAAATATCCTTAAAAATTCTTTTGTTCCTCTCCCACTAGATACCCCATAAAAATGAGGAAGAACTAGATCCCACACCCTAGTGAGGCTATAATTGATGAATGGGGATTTCCACTGGGTGAAAATTTTCTTAAAAATTTGAAGCAATGTCCATTTGATAGAAAAATAATCCAATAAAGCATGGAGAACCTTATTTGATAAATCACAATGGATGAAAATATGATCTATAGATTCAACATCCTTAGAACACAAGAGACAAATATTGCGAAGGAATCCTTTCTTATATAGATTATCAATAGTCAATTTTTTGTTTTGAAAACACAACCACAAAAGAATGCAATATTAGGGATCAAATGACGATACCAAACCTTTTTTTCTAGAAAACATCCTCCCCTAGACAATGCTTGGTCCTCATATGTAGTCTTGACAAAAAAAAGTACCTTTAGGAGAATGAGTCCATAAAAGGAATTTTGTGTCATTCTATTGAGGAAGAAAGTACTATTGCAACAAGTTCAAACTTGCCAAACTTTGAAGGATCCAAAGATTAGTTGTATGTAAAGTCAGATGCATCCAAATCCTCTTGCCATTAGTTATGATTATGTAATCAATTACTTTTTCTCCATATTTCAATGACAAAGGAGCCTTCAAATCGTAAAACTTAAGGCTAATAAAGAGGGGTTTAGGAAGAACCCAAGTATCCTTCCAAAAGAACACATCCTTAACATTCCCAATCTGCCATTGCATACCTTCTGTAATCAATATTCTAACCCCCAACAAACCATTCTAGATCATAGAGTCCCTATGAGGAGCAACACTTCTAAAAAAAAAGAAATGTTATTTTCTAGATGCGTACCTCTCATAATATATTTCCATATATAGTCCTCCTCAACACAAAATCTTCATGCTATTTTCACAATCAACACCTTATTTAACAAAAAAAAATTTTTTATCCCAAGACCACCTTCTTTCCTGGAAGAGCAAACTCTATCCCGAGAGACAAGGGACACCCTCTATTTATCCTCCACCCCAACCCGCAAAAATATCCTAAATATCTGGTCAATCCTCCTCATAAATTTTAAGGAAATTCTATAAAGAGATATTTAATATACAAGAATGCTTTGGAGGGTATCTTGAAGCAATTACAACTTACCTTCTTGGCTCAGAAGATTACCTTTCCACCTAGCTAACTTAAGTTGAATCCTATCCAACAAAGGAGACCACAACTCCATATATATATACACACACAAAAAAATTAGCTTTAAAAAAGTAGTTGGGCTTGATTTCATCATGGAAATCAAGACCTTGATCCCACTGGGCATGCCAAAAACATATTAAATTGTAGAAAAACTTAACTTCTTATGCACTCAATTCTATTTCAACAAATTGGAGAAAGGGAAGTCTATCCCTTTTGACATTTGGATTTAGGCTAGCTCCCCACTTTCTTAGTTAAACCTAATCTAATATAAGCTAAATATGGAAATCAATTGCTTAAAAGTAAAATATATATATTTGGAAGTGATAGATTGAATGTAAAAGACAAATATAATTATAGTGAGGAGAGTGTGTAAACAAGAAACACATAAGAAAATTGAATAATAACTATGTATTTGTACACATGTGAAATAGAAATAATAAAGAACAACAAGAGAGAAAAAGAACATTGCCACACTTATTATATATTCCACAATCCATGATAGGAGTATCATTAATGGAAAGCAAAAGTCTTGCACTATTCTCTTATTTTAAAATGAATAATTACAATGTGGGTCTCACAAAGCATATATTTGACTTCCTCAATGACAAAATATCTTTACAATAAAGCCCATGGATCCTATTTATATAAATAATTCACCCTTGAGTTAGCTTGGGTGAGGAATTTTTACTTTCATTAGAAGTAAATATTGGATTATCTATAGTAAAACAATGCGTCTCCAAATGTTAAATGCTTCTAAATATATTCCTAAATGACTTAAAAGCATTTAAAAATAGTTAGTGATGTCATTTTATACCAAAACATTATTTTCAAAGAGCTTCCTTGGGATGTGTGCACTCCTTGTTTACTTTATGTTATGTTTTTAAATAAATTATTCAAAAAATTATATTAGATTGAGAGATTCTCATAAAATTTATCTGTTTTAAAGATTTTAATCTATCTCCTTTGCTATTTTCTTGAATATTCTCTTTATATTTCTATATTGATTTTTGTTTGGATAGAATAATAAAATTTCCAAAAACATCTCTCTGACCCCACCCCCCAAAATAAATAAATAAATAATTTAAAAAAATTATTTGTTTTAAAGATTTTAATCTATTCCCTTTGATTTTTTCTTGAATATTCTCTTTATCTTTCTCTCTTGTTTTTTTTATAGAATAATAAAATTTCCAAAAACATCTCTCTGACCCCACCCCCATCCCCTCAAAAAAAAAACAAAACAAAATTCTTTTTATCAAACTAACTCTTTTATCTTTCAATCAAAATATTTTCCCCACCCCTAACAAAAAAAACTAACTCTTTGATATTTTATATAAGAACCACCTCATTAAAAACTTATCAATATATTGTCCACACCTCCAACAAAAAAACTAACTCTTTTATCTTTCAATATATATTTTTTATTGAACATCGTTTACAAATATCAACGCTCTTTTCGAGCAAACACAGGAGGAATTGACCTCACAACCACATGGATGATAATAAGCAAGGCTCTTTTCAATATATTTTCTATAAGAACCACCTTATTAAAAACTTTGTTTTTCCTTCACCTCATTAAACTGACCCCACCCCAAACTAACGCTTTTATCTTTCAATCAATATATTTTTCCCACCCCCCAAAAAAATAACTCTTTTATCTTTTAATCAATATATTTTATATAATAACCACCTTATTAAAAACTTTGTTTTTCCTTCATCTCATTAAAAACTTTGTTTTTCTTCGGTGGACCTAAATGTAAAAACTTTGAAACTCTAACTAAAAGGTCCAAGGTTTGAATTCTATGAAAGGTAGAGTTGTAAATCACACTTTAATGTATTATCATAAAAAATCATCTATGATCCCCTATGTTAAATATATATATAAAGATAAATTTAAATTTAAACAAATAAATTTAAGATATTAAAATTAAAATGCTCTCTTTCTACAATTTATTATTTTTCATAACATTTCTCTATGATGAAATTTTGTTCCACTCTAATGTCAATTTGTGATTGTAACCAATTCATCTGTAACAAAAAAAAATAAAAAATAAAAATTGATTAAAAATAATAGTAATTTAATTATTTATAATTAATTAATTTTATATTAATTTTAATAATTATCTAAAAAATTGTCCTACAAATACATATTTAACCAATTCTACGACGTTTAGGTTTCGTTAACCAAAAAGGTTAGAAAACATGTATATATATTATTAACTTCTAACATACCTTTCAAAATATTTGAGGTGTCCTTAATAATATTCAGGATGAAACAATTGTTAGTCTTTCGATCCTATAGATCTCAAATGATGTTCAAGGAGTTAGCTTGAATGAGAAGTCTTTTAAGTCTCTTCTCAAATACCTGATGAAAACCCAAGAAAAGTGGCTTAGCTTCAACTAGGTGGTTGGTTTGAATACCATAATATTCAATGTAAGCCCAAATGACCTCACCATTATCATTTATGACAACACCCCCTCCACCATCCCTCCTAGGGTTACCTTTGGTAGCCCCATCAAATTTTAGAATGACCCACCCTTTAGCTGGTTTATACCATCTAGTAGCCAATATTTTTTGAATAGTGGATATAGAAGCAAAATTCCCTAGATTCAAATTCCAACTAACAATAGCCCCTTTCTCCATAGCTTCCTCCCTACCACTTCCAACAATAAATATAGCTAGGTTATTCTCGATAACAACTTTAATCCTTCTAAATACAAAGGATTCATCCCTAGCAATATCCTTGAAAATTATTTTGTTCCTCTTCCACCAAATACCCCATAAAATGAGGAAGAACTAGATCCCACACCCTAGTAAGACTATGACTAATGAAGGGGGATTTCCATTGGGTGAAAAGTTCCTCAAAAATTTTAGGTAATGTCCATTTGATAAAAAAATAATGCAATAAAGCATTGAGCACCTTATTTGAGAAATTAGAATAGATGAAAAGATGATCCATAGATTCAGCATCCTTAGAACACAAGAGATAAATATTGGGAAGGAATCCTTTCTTACGTAAATTATCAATAGTAATTTTTTTTTTTTTTGTAAACACAACTGCAAAAAATGCAATCTTAGGGATAAAATGAGGATATCAAACCCTTTTTGATGGAAAAGATCCTCCCCTAGATAATGATTGGTCCTCATACGCAGTCTTGACAAAAAAAATACCTTTAGGAGAATGAGTCCATAGAAAGAAGTTTGTGTCATTCTATTGAGGAAGAAAGTACTATTGCAGCAACATGTTCAAACTTGCCAAAATTTGAAGGATCCAAAGATTAGTTGTATGTAAAGTCATATGCTTCCAAATCCTCTTGTCATTAGTGATGATTATGTAATCAATTACTTTTTCTCCATATTTTAGTGACAAAGGAGCCTTCAACTCGTAAAAATTAAGACTAAGAAAGAGGGTTTTAGATAGAACCCAAGTATCCTCCCAAAAGAATATATCCTTACCATTCTCAATCTTCCACTGTATACCTTTTGTAACTAATATTAACCCCCAACAAACAATTCCAGATCATAGAGCCCCCAGGAGGAGAAACACTTCTAAAAAAGAAATGTGATTTTCTAGATACATACCTCTCATAATATCTTTCCATAGATGGTCCTCCTAAACACATAATCTCTAGGATATTTTTGCAATCAACACCTTATTGAACAACAACAAGTTTTTTATCCCACGACCACCTTCTTTCCTAGAAGAGCAAAATCTATCCCAAGAGACAAGGAACACCCTCTATTTATACTTGTTGCAGAACTATTATTATCATTAACATAAACCATTCACCAATATGTAGAAATACCAAATCATTCATCCATAATACATTATCCACAATAACAATACACAACTGAGAGAGATAGATATTACCCTTAAGGTAGGGAAACACCAATAATACTCCTTAAGGAAGGAATCTCTCCACAAGTTCTCCCAAGATGAGAGAGCCGCTTAAGGAGGGCAAAGTCCCATAAGCCACTTCGTGTGCAGGGCAATTACATAATATTCTTTTTCAATGATGATTACAATGACAAATATCTCTTCTTTATATATCCATCTTCTTATTCTATTTTGGGGAGCCTACTACTAATATAATATAATATTATAATACAATCAACCTTGGGTTATGTGTGGCCTATGCCAACCCTTATATAATATAATAATATATTCCCAAATATATATTTCTAGATACCCTACCATGCCACCCTCCTTACAAATGTTTCGTCCTCAAAACATATGAAGAAACATGATAATATAATTTGCTAAGCAATGTTAGCAACTGGTACCAATATCGATCATCCATTCATCCAAGTGAAACATGTTGATGTTGGTATGCCATTTTGTTACTTGAGTATCCAAATCTACTTCTTTGGCTCCATGCTTTTGTTGCTTTATTTTGATAACTTGAATGATGGGTTTACATTTTCCTTGATGTTGATGATCCACTCTGAAAACCATGATCCCTATGCTTTCTCTACCAAACACTACCATAGTTGGTGCCCTTCTGATTCCATGTAGAACCATAATATTATTGCCTTGAACCATACCTCCAAGATTATTGAGGCTCATGGTGGAGTGGATGGCGATATGGTGCAACCTTAACTTGATGTTATACCTTCTTTGACTTCTCAACATTTGGCTCCATTGTTTTAAATTCTTCTACATATTGTCCTTTCATGTTATCTTTGTTTGGTGTGTACTTATGCTCTTCTATCAAAGCTTCCTTGGAATCTATTACTATCATTTCCATGGACTTTCGTTTCTGCTACTTCTTCCATGGACTTTGTTGTTGCTACTGCCTTCTTGGATTCTATTTCAGGTTCTTCAAGTTGTTTCTCTACAACCACTTCTTGATTTTCCTTGCATCCCTACTCCTTAATCTGAGAAATATCCTACAATGTTATCTTATTTTTCATATACCATAACTTCATAAACTTCTTTTGCACATTAATGTTAATAGTACCCAAATAATCTAACCAAGGCTAACAAAGAACAATATCCTCATCATACATCTCAATAGAATAGAAATCTGAATGTAAAACATATTTATCCATGGTGATCTTCAAATATTCAAAAATCTGAACCTGCTCACCCTCTAGCTGTATATCCTTAATTTTTGTTGCTTGAACTTGCAACATCTTAGTCAAAGCAATATTAATAAAATTATATTTACTACTAGGATCAATCGAAATAATAACTTGTTCCTTTTGAATGCTTCCATGAACTTGCAAAATAGAAATTTTAGTTGATTTTAAAAAAATCCAACGATGTGACTTCATTCTTCTCATTATCTTTCTTAACATTTTTCTCTTTCTCCTTGTTGAGTAATTTTATTTCTTTTTCATAGTCTTCATTTTGTTTCTTGAAAACTTCCCATTCTCCTTTTATTGCATTCTGCTCATTTTGAGTTCCTTATAGTTTCTTTTCAAGGTCTTTGATGACATCCATTAGTATATCTATATAATATAGATCCCATATACCCAAGAATTCATGCTCTATTTCATCCCAAGTGTAATCATTATTCCTTTCATTACAAAACTTTTTCAACCAAGACCAAGCTTCTCTTTCAAGACTCAATTGAAGACTGATTTTCCATTGATAATTATTACAATGTAGAGATCTAAACTTTTTCCACCATTATCTAGCATTAATATCATCTTCTCCAAAAAAACTTTGGAATGCCAGTGTTCATGCCCTAATGCAAACTAAGATTTTATGGAAATAAATAACTTCCCACTGATTTGAAGCTAAAAATCTACATAGACAACTAGATCTGCAATTTTTTCCCAAACAAAATAAAGTGCAACTGATTTGCTTACTCGAACTAAACATATTTCGTCTTTTGAAAAATTTGAGACTTGAAATTTGGTTACTACCCTTGTTCTAGATGGTTGACATTAGAAGGTTGTATCTCCCTCAATACTACTCAGATTCCTTTATATGACCACTCATTTTAAATATCTTAAAATTTTACACAAATTGATCTAAGAATCACCTAAATCGGATAAACTATCATAGAGATATGGCTTCTGAAATATGAGATGTTTTTTCTAGAAAACAATCTACGAAATTTATTACTATCCTTGTTTCAGATAACTAAATTAAAAAGGTTGTGTCTCCCTCAATATTGCTTGAATTCCTTCATATGACTAGTCATTTTAAAGCTATTCAAATTCTGCATAATCTGATCCAAGAATCGCTTGAATCGGATAAACTATCACAGAGATATGGCTTCTGAAAGATGAGACATTTTTTTCAAAAAAATCTGTGAAATTCATCACTATACTTATTTCAGGTGACTAACTTCAAATGGAAGTATATTCCTCAATACTACTTATATTTCTTCATATGACCACTCATTTTAAAGCTCTTCAAATTCTACACAATCTAATCTAAGAATCGCCTGAATCGGATAAACTCTTGCAGAGATATGGCTCCTGAAAGATGAAACGTTTTTCCAAAAAAAAATTGCCCTAATTTTACAATTTCACATAAAAATATCCACTTTGCCAAAATCGTTGCTCTAATACCACTTGTTGTAGAACTATTATTATCATTAACATAAACCATTCGCCAATATGTAGAAATATCAAATCATTCATCCATAATACATTATCCACAATAACAATCCACAAATGAGAGAGAGATAAATAATACTCTTAAGGTAGAGAAACACCAATAATACTCCTTAAGGAAGGACTCTCTCCACAAGTTCTCCCAATATGAGAGAGCCACTCAAGAAGGGAAAAGTCCCATAAGCCACTTCGTGGGCACGACGATTACATAATATTCTTCTTCAATGATAATTACAATGACAAATATCTCTTCTTTATATATCCATCTTTTTATTCTACTTTGGGGAGCCTACTACTAATATAATATAATATTATAATACAATCAACCTTAGGTTACGTGCGGCCCATGCCAACCCTTATACAATATAATAATATATTCCCAAATATCTATTTTTAGGTACCCTACCAATCCTCCACCCCAACCCATAGAAATATCCTAAATATCTAGTCAATCCTCCTCCTAACTATGAAGGACATTCTAAAAAGAGACATATAATAGACAAGAATACTTTGGAGAGTATCTTGAAGCAATTACAACTTATCTTCTTGGCTCAGGAGATTACCTTTCTACTTAGCTAATTTACGTTGAATCCTATCCAACACAGGAGACCACAACTCCACACACACACACACACACACACACACACACACACACACACACACACATATATATATATATATATATATATATACAAAAAAAAAAAAAAGATTTTAAAAAGTGGTTGGGCTTGATTTCATCATGGAAATCAAGCCCTTGATCCCATTGGGTATGCTAAAAACATATTGGATTGTAGAAAAACCTAACTTCTTATGCACTCAATTCTATTTCAACAAATTGGATAAAGGGAAGCATGTCCCTTTTGACATTTAGATTTAGGCTAGCTCCCCACTATCTTAGCTAAATCTAATCTAATCTAATCTAAATATAGAAATCAAATGCATGAAACTAAAATATATAAATTTGGGATGTGATAGATTGAATGTAAAATACAAGGAAAATCTGTAATCAAGAAACACATGAGAAAATTGAATAACAACTATGTATTTGACCCAGGTGTTGTAGGTGAGTTGGAGAGGAGAGGGTAATCCTCCAAGGGAGGTCCTAGGTTCGAATCTCTACCCTACCAAAAATTTGAATTGGGTACCCAAAATCCAATTGATAATGATGGTCCAGGCAGGGTCGAGCGTGACTCCTGGGTGACTTTTTTGGTGTAAAACCCCCTGGTCGTGGTCTCTCAGACCAAGGTGGCCCCACAAGGGATTTTTCGCTTAAAAAAAATGATGTATTTGTACACATGTCAAATAGAAATAATAAAAAACAACAAGAGGGGAAAAGGACTTGCCACAATTATTATCCATTCCATAATCCATGATAGGAGTACCATTAACGGAAAGCAAAAGTCTTACTATTCTCTTATTTGAAAATGAATAATTACAATGTGGGTCTCACAAAGCATAACTTTGACTTCCTCAAGGACAAAATATATTTACAATAAAGCCCATGGATCCTATTTATATAAATAATTCATCCTTGAGTTAGCTTGGGTGAGGAATTTCTACTTTCATTAGAAGTAAAAATTTGGATTATCTTTAGTAAAACAATGCATCTCCAAATGTTAGATGCTTCTAAATACATTTCTAAATGGTTTAGAAGCCTTTAAAAATGGTTAGTGATGCCATTATATACCAAAACATCATTTTCAAAAAGCTTCCTTGGGATATGTGCACTCCTTGTTCGATTTTAGCTACCAATGAATGCTTTTTGTAAAGGGTTTGAGTGTTAAACAATTTTTATGTTAAAAAAATTATATTAGATTGAGAGATTCTAAAAAAAATTATTTGTTTTAAAGATTTTAATCTATCTCATTTGTTATTTTCTTATATATTCTCTTTAATATTTCTCTCTTGTTTTTTGTTTGGATAAAATAATCACATTTTCAAAGACATCTCTCTAACCCTACTCTCAACAAAAAAAAAAAAAACTAGCTCTTTTATATTTCAATCAATATATTTTTAAATATCTCTTTCTGACCCCGCTCTCAACAAAAAAAACTAGCTCTTTTATCTTTCAATCAATATATTTCAAATGGATTATTAAAAATATATAATAACCACCTCATTAAAAACTTTGTAAACTTTGTGTTTCTTTCTCATTAAAAACTTTGTTTTTCTTTGGTGGACCTAAATGTAAAAACTTTGAAACTCTAATTAAGAGGTTCAAAGTTTGAATTCTATGAAAGGTAGAGTTGTAAATCATACTTTAATGTATTATCATAGAAATTCATCTATGGTTCCCTATGTTAAATATATATATATATATAATTAATTAATTTAAAATTTAAAATATTACAATTAAAATGTTCTTCTTATCCGTTCATGTAGAGGAGTTAGAGAACAAGTGGGTAGTTAAAATTCTCCAGTTGTAATCGAGAGGCCCAGATTCAAATCTCTCCCCTCTCACATGTTGCATATCGTGACCACATAATAAATAAAAAAATGCTCTTCTTTCTACAATTTATTATTTTTAATAACATTTTTCTACGATGAAATTTTGTTCTACTTTAATGTCTCGATTAAAATGGCAAAAACTATATGATGCTTAACTTCCTCTAATTTTAAAGGTGGGGGTGATTTCCTCCCAAAGGAAACATCGATGAAAGGTTATATGAAAGTAAATATAAAAGGTAAAGTAGTTTTTAGAGGACCATACACTATAAATTATACGAGACAACCTTCACAGAAAGGATGTTTATCCAACCATATTTTATGTATATTATTATTTCTTAAAATTTAAACCTTAAACCATTGTTCAAAGTTAAAAGTATTCACATTTAAACTTTAGGTATACTATTCTTAGATTATTTTTAGATATAATATTCTTTAACCACCACGTTTTTTAATTAAAATTTCAAAAAATTTAAATTCTTCACTATTAGCTATAATATTCTTCTACCACCACTTTTTTTTTTACTTAAAATTTCAACCACCACATTTTTTACTTAACATTTCAACCTTCCATCTAGAAGGGCAAAAGAGAATTCAGATGCTTATATTAACTATACTATGTTGACATACTATTAGGTATAATATTCTTCTATCACAACTTTTTTTAACTTAAAATTTCAACCACCACATTTTTTTTACTTAAAATTACAACCTTCCATCTAGAAGGGCAAAAGAGAATTCAGATGCTTATGTTATGTTAACCATACTATGTTGACACTAGTTGATTCCATCTTTACCAAAGTCTTCCGTATGTCACTACCAGCCCCATACTATTCGTTGTTCCGTCCGCTCAAAAAGGCTCTTAACTATCTTTACCAAACTCGTCTTACTAGCCCCATTCTATTCGTTGTCTTAAAGGGGAGTAGGGCGGTCACTCATGCCTATTTTTATAATAAATGGTATTCGTCCGCAGGTTTTTAGAGGTGTTTAATATCCGCATAATATGGTTTTATTAGTAAGGATGTTACTTGCATTATCGGTGACATGTGTCTTAGGTTAGGTTCAATCCTCACGCAAATATGTATCTAGATAAGAAATATTTACTCAATTAAAAAAAAAAAATTGTAATAATATTTATTTAAAATATAATTTTAATATAATTATTTTAAAAATTAATAACAAAAATAATAATTTAACCATTTAATATTAATTAATTTTTATTAATTTTAATAATTATGGCCGCAGATACCAATATCTTTACCAAACTCGTCTTACTAGCCCCATTCTATTGGGTGTCTTAACGGGCAGCAGGGCGTTCACTCATCTCTAGGTATTTAATATATGTGTGATGTGGTTTATCGATAAAGATGTTACTTGCATTATCGGTGACGTGTGTCCGTGGTTCAATCCTCACGGCAGATATGTATCTGTATAAGAAATATTTACTCAATTAAAAAAAAATTGAATTTATAATAATATTAATTTAAATTATAATTTTAATATAATTATTTTAAAATTTGATAACAAAAATAATAATTTAACCATTTAATATTAATTAATTTTTATTAATTTTAATAATTATCTAAAAAATGGTCCTAAAAATACATATTTAACCAATTCCACGACGCTTAGGTTTTTCGTCCACTACGCTGACCAAAAAGGCCAGCAAACGTGTATATATATTATTAAAAAAATACCAGTTAAATGCTTGTTTTTCTAATTCAATGAGCACAACAAGCGAGGATAATTAAATCTGAAAAAATTCACACCGAGTGCGATGGGTAGACTCCTTGGGACAAATTTGCTTAACCATATCTCTGCACACAGATATTTTTTTCGTGTTTATTGTGTTTCTTCACTTTTGTTTTCAACAACTTTTGAAAACCGTTGGCCGTTACAAGAATTTCAATACCCATTTAATATTTCACATAAACCATAGTTGAGGACAAATTCAGTTATGAATTATTATAAACAACAAACCTGAAGAGCCACCACCTCTTGTTCGATATCTCCTTAACTGCATCCAACGTGAATGATGGTGAAGAGAAATGGTGAATTTAGACTCTGGTTTGTTGGTAACGGTTAAATATTTACTTTGTGGATTATTTAGTACGATTTCGTTGAATAATTAAGTTTCCAGTTTCTATAAGCAACCAAAAAGACATGAAGAACGCAGTTACGTGTTTGAAAAACCGACCTTCACAATAATACCGATTCGGATATAATATCTGAATATATAATGGAGGTTTAGTTGGTTGCATCCGCGGGAAATAGACCATTGCTACCTTTTAGTTAGAGTTTCAATCAATATAGTTTATATAATAACCATCTTATTAAAAACTTTGTTTTTCCCTCACCTTATTAAAAAATTTGTTTTTCTTCAGTGGACCTAAATGTAAAAACTTTGAAACTCTAGCTAAAAGGTCCCAGGTTTGAATTCTATGAAAGGTAGAGTTGTAAATCATACTTTAATGTATTATCATACAAATTCATCTATGACACTCTATGTTAAAAATATATATATAAATAAATTTAAATTTAAACAAATAAATTTAAGATATTAAAATTAAAATGCTCTCCTTTTTACAATTTATTATTTTTAATAACATTTCTCTATGATGAAATTTTTTTCCACTCTAATGTCTCACTTAAAATGGCAAAAACTATACAGGCCTAACTTCCTCTAATTTTAAAGGTGTGTAAAAGGTAGAGTAGTTTTAGAGTATCATAAACTATATGAGACAAACCTTCACGGAAGGATGTTTATCCAACCATATTTTATGTATATTATTACTCCTTCAAATTTGAACCTTAAACCATTATTCAAAATTTAAAAGTCTTCGTTAGATGTTAGCTATACTATTCTTAGATATAATATTCTTCAACCATCAGGTTATTTAAGATTAAAATTTCAAAATTTTAAAATCTTCTAATATTCTTTCACACCACTTTCTTTTACTTAAAATTTTGACCACCACTTTCTTTTACTTAAAATTTCAACCTTCTACAAAAGGAAATTGAGATGTTTATGTTAACTATACTATGTTGATAGTAGTTGATTCCATTTTTACCAAAGTAGTCTTCATATGGCCAGTAATTTTAAAGCTATTCAAATTCTACATAATCTGATCCAAGAATCACCTGAATCGGATAAACTGTCACAGAGATATGGCTTCTGAAAGATGCTATGTTTTTTCCAAAAAAAATTGTGAAATTCGTCACTATCCTTATTTCAGATGACTAACTTCAAAAGGTCATATATTCCTCAATACTACTTAGATTTCTTCATATGACCACTCATTTTAAATATCTTCAAATTCTACACAATCTGATCCAAGAATCGCCTGAATCAGATAAGCTCTTGCAGAGATATGGCTCCTGAAAGATGAAACATTTTTCTAAAAAAAATTGTTCTAATTTTACAATTTCACACAAAAATCCACACTTTGCCAAAATCGTTGCTCTAATACCACTTGTTTGTAGAACTATTATTATCATTAAACATAAACCATTCACCAATATGTAGAAATATCAAATCATCCATCCATAATACATTATCCACAATAACAATCCACAAATGAGAGAGAGATAGATAATACCCTTAAGGTAGGGAAACACGAATAATACTCCTTAAGGAAGGAATCTCTCCACAAGTTCTCCCAATATGAGAGAGCCACTCAAGGAGGGAAAAGTCCCATAAGCCACTTCATGGGCACGACGATTACATAATATTCTTCTTCAATGATGATTACAATGACAAATATCTATTCTTTATATATCCATCTTCTTATTCTACTTTGGGGAGCCTACTACTGATATAATATAATATTATAATACAATCAACCTTGAGTTACATGTGGCCCATGCCAACCCTTATATAATATAATAATATATCCCCAAATATCTATTTCTAGGTACCCTACCAATCCTCCACCCCAACCCATAAAAATTTCCTAAATATCTAGTCAATCCTCCTAACTTTGAAGGACATTCTAAAAAGAGATATGTAATAGACAAGAATTCTATGGAGGGTATCTTGAAGCAATTACAACTTATCTTCTTGGCTTAGGATATTACCTTTCTACCTAGCTAATTTACGTTGAATCCTATCCAACACAGGAGACCACAACTCCATATATATATACACACAAAAAAATAGATTTTAAAAAGTGGTTGGGCTTGATTTCATCATGGAAATCAAGCCCTTGATCCCATTGGGTATGCTAAAAACATATTGGATTGTAGAAAAACCTAACTTCTTATGCACTCAATTCTATTTCAACAAATTGGAGAAAAGGAAGCATGTCCCTTATGACATTTAGATTTAGGCTCGCTTCCCACTATCTTAGCTAAATCTAATATAATCTAAGATAAATATGGAAATCAAATGCATGAAACTAAAATATATAAATTTGGGATGTGATAGATTGAATGTAAAATACAAGGAAAATGTGTAATCAAGAAACACATGAGAAAATTGAATAAAAACTATGTATTTGACCCAGGTGTTGTAGGTGAGTTGGATATGAGAGGGTAATCCTCCAAGGGAGGTCCCAGGTTCGAATCTCTACCCTACCAAAAAGTTGAATTGGGTATCAAAAATCCAATTGATAATGTTGGTGCGAGCAGGGTCAGGTGCGACTCCTGGATGACTTTGACGGTGTAGAACCCCCTGGTCGTGGTCTCTCAGACCAAGGCGGCCCTACAAGGGGTTTTTCGCTTAAAAAAAAACTATGTATTTGTACACATGTGAAATAGAAATAATAAAAAACAACAAGAGGGGAAAAGGATATTGCCACAATTATTATCCATTCCACAATCTATGATAGGAGTACTATTAATGGAAAGCAAAAGTCTTGCACTATTCTCTTATTTGAAAATGAATAATTACAACGTGGGTCTCACAAAGCATAACTTTGACTTCTTCAAGGAGAAAATATATTTATAATAAAGCCCATGGATCCTATTTATATAAATAATTCATCCTTGAGTTAGCTTGGGTGAGGAATTTCTACTTTCATTAGAAGTAAAAATTTGGATTATCTTTAGTACAACAATGCATCTCCAAATGCTATATGCTTCTAACTACATTTCTAAATGGTTTAGACGCCTTTAAAAATGGTTAAAATGGTTAGTGATGCCATTATACGCCAAAACATCAATTTCAAAAAGCTTCCTTGGGATCTGTGCACTCCTTGTTTGCTTTTAGCTACTAATGAATGCTTTTTGTAAAAGGTTTGAGTGTTAAACAATTTTTATATTAAAAAATTATATTAGATTGAGAGAATCTCATAAAATTTATTTGTTTTAAAGATTTTAATCTATCTCATTTGTTATTTTCTTATATATTCTCTTTATCTTTCTGTCTTGTTTTTTGTTTGGATAAAATAATCAAATTTTCAAAAACATCTCTCTCTAACCCCACTCTCAACAAAAAAAACTAGCTCTTTTATATTTCAATCAATATATTTTAAAATATCTCTCTCTAACCCCGCTCTCAATAAAAAAAACTAGCTCTTTTAAATTTCAATCAATATATTTCAAATGAATTATTAAAAATATATAATAACCACCTCATTAAAAACTTTGTAAACTTTGTGTTTCCTTCTCATTAAAAACTTTGTTTTTCTTTGGTGGACCTAAATGTAAAAACTTTGAAACTCTAATTAAGAGGTTCAAAGTTTGAATTCTATGAAAGGTAGAGTTGTAAATATTACTTTAATGTATTATCATAAAAATTCATCTATGGTTCCCTATGTTATATATGTGTGTGTGTTTTTTTAAAATTTAAAATGTTACAATTAAAATGTTCTTCTTATTTGTTCATGTAGAGGAGTTGGAGAACAAGTGAGTAGTTAATACTCTCCAATTGTAATCAAGAGGCCCAGGTTCAAATCTCTCCTCTCATACCATGTAAAGGTTATATCGTGACCACATAATAAATAAAAAAAAGCTCTTCTTTCTACAATTTATTATTTTTAATAACATTTTTCTATGATAAAATTTTGTTCTACTTTAATAATAACATTTTTCTACGATAAAATTTTGTTCTACATTAATGTCTCGATTAAAATGGCAAAAACTATATGATGCTTAACTTCCTCTAATTTTAAAGGTGGGGTGATTTCCTCCAAATGAAACATTGTTCAAAGGTCATATGAAAGTAAATATAAAAGGTAAAGTAGTTTTTAGAGGACCATAAACTATAAATTAGACAAACAACCTTAAGTTCCTCTAATTTTAAAGGTGGGATGATTTCCTCCAAATGAAACATCGATGAAAGGTTATATGAAAGTAAATATAAAAGATAAAGTAGTTTTTAGAGGACCATAAACTATAAAGGATGTTTATCCAACCATATTTTGTTCAAAGTTAAAAGTATTCACATTTAAACTTTAGGTATACTATTCTTAGATTATTCTTTGATATAATATTCTTCAACTATCACGTTTTTTAATTAAAATTTTAAAAAATTTAAAATCTTCACTATTAGGTATAATATTCTTCTACCACCACTTTTTTTTACTTAAAATTTTAACCGCCACATTTTTTGCTTAAAATTTCAACCTTCCATCTAGAAGGGCAAAAGAGAATTCAGATGCTTATATTAACTATACTATGTTGACATACTATTAGGTATAATATTCTTCTACCACAACTTTTTTTTTACTTGAAATTTCAACCACCACATTTTTTACTTAAAATGTCAACCTTCCATCTAGAAGGGCAAAAGAGAATTCAAATGCTTATATTAACTATAATATGTTGACACTAGTTGATTCCATCTTTACTAAAGTCGTCTTCCGTATGTCACTACCAGCCCCATACTATTCGTTGTTCCCTCCGCTCAAAAAGGCTCTTAACTATCTTTATCAAACTCGTTTTACGAGCCCCATTCTATTCGTTGTACTATAGAGGAGTAGGGCGTTCACTCATGTCTATTGTAAATGGTATTCGTTCAGAGTTTTTTGGAGGTATTTAATATCCGTGTGATGTGGTTTACTGGTAAGGATGTTACTTGTATTATCAGTAACATGTGTCTTAGATTGGGTTCAATCCTCAAGAAATATTTACTTAATTGAAAAAAATTAAATTTGTAATGATATTTATTTAAATTATAATTTTAATATAATTATTTAAAAAATTGATAACAAAAATAATAATTTAACCATTTAATATTAATTAAAATTTATTAATTTTAATAATTATCTAAAAAATGGTCCTAAAAACACATATTTAACCAATTCCACAACGCTTAGGTTTTTCGTCCACTACGCTGACCAAAAAGGCCAGCAAACGTGTATATATATTATTAAAAAAATACCAGTTAAATGCTTGTTTTTCTAATTCAATGAGCACGACAAGCGAGGATAATTAAATCTGAAAAAATTCACACCGAGTGCGATGGGTAGACTCCTTGGGACAAATCTGCTTAACCATATCTATGCACACAGATAATTTTTTTCGTGTTTATTGCGTTTCTTCACTTTTGTTTTCAACAACTTTTGAAAACCGTTGGCCGTTACAAGAATTTCAATACCCATTTAATATTCACATAAACCATAGTTGAGGACAAATTCAGTTATGAATTATTATAAGCAACAAACATGAAGAGCCACCACCTCTTGTTCGATATCTCCCGTTGGCCGTTACAAGAATTTCAATACCCATTTAATATTCACATAAACCATAGTTGAGGACAAATTCAGTTATGAATTATTATAAGCAACAAACATGAAGAGCCACCACCTCTTGTTCGATATCTCCTTAACTGCATCCAACGTGAATGATGGTGAGGAGAAATGGTGAATTTAAACTCTGGTTTGTTGGTAGGATTATTTAATACGATTTCGTTGAATAATTAAGTTTTCAGTTTCTATAAGCAACCAAAAAGACATGAAGAACGCAGTTACGTGTTTGAAAAACCGACCTTCACAATAATACCGATTCGGATATAATATCTGAATATATAATGGAGGTTTAGTTGGTTGCATCCGCGGGAAATAGACCATTGCTACCTAGTCCAACGTCAATTGGATAGGACCTACATTTTGTCTGAGAAGCATCTTGTTGACAAGTTAATCTATTGACTGGACTTTATATCCTTCTCTTACGGGCCACGAAAACGGGCAAGTCGACCATAAAAAATTCGTAGGTCAAATTTATGGCCGCAGATACCTGATCTATCCCCTATTAAATGACAGATTAGGGCAAACAAAGTTTCTTGTGAAGCATTTCATTCTACCTAAATTTGTCTCTCTCTCTCAGATTAATTCCAAAGTTTCCTCAGATTCCTTTTTTCCCCTTTACTTTTTGAAGTTCGATACTCCAGAGAAGAACAGTTTACAATGGACGAAGGGAATGTGGAGGTTAGTTGTGCTCAAAAACGAGGAAGAGATCATTCGCTCGAGGACATGGAGGTCCATCAGCGCAAAAAGTCTGGAGGTATTTGTCCGTGGTCTGATGTGGAGGAGGATTTGCCATATACCATAGACGAGGAACGTGTTTCTGATTTGATGAGAGAACTCATGGAAGAATTGGGCATGGTAACTCCTCCTAGCCATGCTCTTATTCCTCCACTCGAATCTTGGGCCGAAACGAGCTTCTCATGGTGCGACTCCGCGTCTTCCTCCACTCACTGCTCCTCCAAAATTGCGGATGCCTATGCTACAGCGCTTGCCGCAGAAATGGATTCGGCACAGAGTGCAGTCAATGGAAGAAATTGCTTTGATTACGAGGGAGCACTGCTTGTCACAGATTATCCTGGTGAAATAGATTTATCTGCGGATTTTAGTGAAGATGGTCGTTTCATAAACCATAACGACCATTCTCAGGCGAAGAGGGCATTCTCAGGCGAAGAGTTATGGCAATTTGATGGTATGGTGCAGGATTCGTCGGACTCTTTGTTCGAGGGAGAAACGGTTGAAAATCGGGTGCTGGAGGAAACTCCGTGGCAGTAAAAATGTGGTAGACTAAATAAGATTATTAAAAATGGGACTATTTCTTGGTATGTAGAGGCCATTCACTTCTCCCAACTTAATATAGTCTTGTTGGTCTGTTGAGCGTGGAGCCCACGGACAAAGCCTCTTCGTCTGGTCTTCACTGTGTAGTCATGCTGGTCTAATATCTAGGTCTTTGAAACGACAACATCACTGTAGAAACTGTCTTGTTAATATTCTGTATATGTATTTAACGGTTTAAATGTATTTTTATTTATTTTTTAATTAATGGTAAGGTAAGGTTTTGAAAGTGTTTTTTTATATAATATTTTTTATAAAATTAGATATTAATTTTTTTATTTTTCAATGTTAAAGTTTAAATTTTGCACTTATATTAAAAATACTTTATATGAGCATATGTTTAAATTCTTAGTAGATATCTAATTTTGATACAACTAGTTAATTATCTCTTCAAACAAAGCATTAGATAATAGATCATAAGTTAAATGAGCTAATCAAGGCAAACTAAGCTTGAAACTACCCCAATGCAAAAGTGCTATAGTTCAACAAAAGTGTTGGCTAGCATTTTTGCTCATTTTTAGCGATTTGGCAAGGTTGACTTGTTTCAAACAAATGACCAACTAGTAATGCAGTTTAGCAAAAACGCTATCTGAGTGCAAAACCTCTATCTTGGTGCTTTTGCACAATCTTAGTGCTTTTGCTGGCATGAACAAAAATTTTGCAGACATTAGTCTAATGCATGTTGAGTCCCCTTCTCCACTCTTGAGCATGATTACCCTCGTATCAGGCCTACAAATTTGAATTTCCATTTTTCCTAATGGTATCTTTGACAACTCCTTTTCAAAAGAGCCCTCTCCCAAAATACATAAACCAAGCCCATGGGAGGGGCATTCGAGAAGCATTTAAAAGGTGTACAAACTCTATCAAAATTATATCCCCCTCTCTCTCTCTCTTCATTACATTCTTGCATTCTCTCATTTTGGTTCTGTAAAACCATTCATGGTTTGGTTCTACATGAATCATGTTGATTGACTCTTTGTTATCTAATGCTTCGCACTGCATAGCAGAATGTGACAACTTTTTTACATAGATGGTAGTTAAATCGAAAGACAGATTATGAGGGATTAAAGATCCCAAATATGCCATTATGTCTGCAAATCTATTGGATGAACGAGGGATTGCCTCGATGTTGTAACATTCCAGTTGAGCTAGATAAATGTCAACAAGATCCTTGTAAGCTTTCAATACCGGACATCGACATTGAAATAATCCCTTAACTTGGTTAACAATGAGAAGGGAATCACCAAAGATATTTAGCCTTTTGATTTTCATGGCAATAGGTGTTTGGAGACCTAAAATTAGGGCTTTGTATTCAACATTATTGTTAGTGCAAGGAAATTCTAACATGAATGACAAGGGCATTGGAGCTCCTTGTGATGTGAAAAATACTATTCTTGCACCACCCCATTGCTCACACTTTGAACCATCGAAGAACAAGGTCATATCGGCTTTGTTATCCAGTTCCTCGGGTTTGGGTGCTTCTAATAAGGCAAAGACTACATCATCAAGAAACTTTATGGTAAGGGACCTACTATTCTCGAGAGGTGCCTCAACCAGTTGATCAACCATGACTTGCCCCTTAATGGACTTTTGGATTATGAATTCCAAATCAAAATCTATCAATAGCATGATCCACTTCATAGTACATGTATTATGATATGTCTTGCTCATCATATACTGCAAAGGATTTTATTTTGATATGACATACATCGTATGACTTAACATATAGTATGACAATTTCTTTGTAGCAAACACTACCACTAAACATAACTTTTCCATGTATGCATATACTAGCTCGTAACTCACCAAGGTTCGACTAATGTAATATATGGCTTGTTCTTTATCTTGCACATTATTTTGGGCTAACATGGTCCCTAGTGCAAATTTCATCATTGATATATACAACAAGAATGGTACATTTGGTCTTAGTGGAGCTAGCACTGGTGGCGTTACCAGGTATTTCTTAATCTCAGCAAAGGCTGCTTGACAGTCCTCATCCTAGTTGAATGGAACCCCCTTGTGTAGCATTTGATTCATAGGTTGACATTTATTCGATAATTGTGCAATAAATCGCTTTATGGTTGCTACTTTGCCTTGTAGGCTTCTTAATTCCTTGATGTTTGTGGGAGGACGCATTTCTAAAATAGCCTCGACCTTTTTTGGATCAACTTCAATTCCTCATTTTGAAATGATGAATCCTAAGAGCTTCCTTGAAGTTATGCCAAATACGTACTTCTTAGGATTCCACCTGACATTATGCTTTATCAGGCGATCGAAGATTTTTATCAAGACCTCAGCATGCTCTTCACGTAGCAATGACTTTGCCAACAAGTCATCGATATAATCTTCTAGGATCTTATGCATGTAGTCATGAAAGATATATGTCATAGCCCACTTATATGTAGAACTAACATTCTTGAGGTTGAATGGCATAACCTTGCAATAGAATGTCCCCCATGGCATTATGAATGCGGTTTTATGCTGGTATTTGGGCTTAATCCGAATTTAGTTGTAACAAAAAAAAACATCCATTAAGGAGAGCATATCATGACCCATAGTTGTGTCTACAAGAGCATATATGTTTGGCAATGAAGATGAATCCTTTGGTGTTGCCCTATTTAGGTCTTTGAAATTCATACAGATATGAATCCTTCCATCAGGTTTTCCTATAAGCACCATGTTTGATACCCATTCTGGATAGTCGATGGAAATGACAAACTCTACATCCAACAACTTTTATAATTCGTACTTAACCATTAAGGCTACTGTTGGATGCATCTTCATGAATTTCTACTTGACTAGCTTATTTGATAGATCTAGCGAAAGGTTATAAGTAACCAATTTTGGATCTAGACCAGACATGTCCTTATAAGTCCAAGGAAAGAGATCAGGTCTCTCTTTCAGTAGAGGGATGAGGTTGGCACACTCATCAGGAGTCAAAATTTATCCCAATTTAACCTTCTTAGGATTAGTGGGATCATTAATGATATACACTTCAAAGGTTTCCTCTACTAACATATGTGATACCTCCTCAAGCTAATGAGGTGTAGGGATCAAGTGGATGTCATCTACTGGGTTTATAGGTTCCTCATTGGAAGCATCCTTAGCATGATAGACATCATGTGCATAGCCTAACGCAAAATTGAAATGTTGCAACATTTTCTCATTAGGGAAGAAATCCTTGGTTCCAAATGTGAATCAATGCGGTCCCAATTAATAGTGTCTACATTAAGACAAAATGACTTGGAAGGATCAACTGGATTGTAGAGTGGAGTGGTCAAATCAATGGAGATCATATTTATGGAATGGATTATGTCTCAAAGACCATGTGCATGTTAATCAACATTAGCAAAACTTCCATCCCCGAGATGTGGTTCTTGGAGTATGGGGATCTTCATATCTGATCCATGAACAGACTATCGAATGGGATCATTGGGCTCAAGGAGCTCCATGTATGTTGGTAGATCGGGAAACACCATGTGATAAATCACATTGAGATTCGGTGGTATTCCCTTAAGGCGAGGATGGGTATTGATCTCTTTATACATCTCCTCAACAATATATGACACATTACGATGATGCAAGTAGGGAGGTCCTAAATAGGCTCTCTCTGTTTTATCTTCATCATCACTCTCAACTATGAAGCGCTCTTCAATCTCATCTATTTGTTCCATGGGTAGCATATGATGTAAGAGTGTAGGGAACAAGTAGGCCAACTCTATTTCATCCTCAAATTGCTCATTTTTTGAGGATAAATCAGTGTCATCTATTCTAGAATTGTAGTCTGGTCCATCACTTTTGACAATGGATACTACATGCATATCCTTAGAAGCAACTTCTGATTTGGTGTCTATAGTTATTTCCAGACTCTGGATGTGCATACCAATATCTTTAGTAGCTTCATGACTTTGATTGTCCAATTTGGCTCTTGGAATGTGTTCAGGGCCGATCTCCACCAATATGTTTGCATGGTATCTCTCGGGTGGCTCTACAGTGACATAGGTCACTAGTCGGTTATCCCTACGAAACACGAAAGAATTAGGGTGATAATTATTAAAGTCAACTTCACCCCAGACTGAGGTACAAGTGGTCAAAATATACCGCAAAAAGTTCATCCTATCCTGAAATATAGTATCCTAAACTAAACCTATTAGTTGGCAACTAATATTGTGGTTCATATGGCCTTCTACACCCTTTATTGAATAGTTTGAGACCGTAACCATGCCAATGGTAATGCTTAAATTATCGCATGGCGTATTATGGGTTAGAGAGATAACGAACATTCACAATGAATGGTTCATTATCATCCTCATCCATGGATGTGGGAGATGCAAGTTGGTCTAGCCCTCCATAGATGAAGTTGGTTTTGTTAGGTGGCACCCCTAATGGTACCACCATCCCTATGGGAAGGTGATGGGCTCACGGTCGACCCATGTCCTGTGCAATCTCAATAATCGGTGTGAACGTCACATTGTGCATGATATATTCCCCTAATCCAAGATTAACCAAATGGCTGGTCACCTACGGTGCAGATGACATTGTTAAAGATGGAGGCAAAGCAGGCTAAGGTGCCTCTTTGAATTCTCCTTGAATTTCCTCTACTTCCATGGGAGTAGGGGCTTCAATGATAACTAGCTTGGGCATTTGCTTTATCTCTTTTTCACCCATATTTGCTTTCAACTTCCTATCATCCCGATGCATCATAGATGTAGACGGTCTAGTAGAAGTAGCTATCGTGTGCTCCAATCATTGATATGCAGATGTTGTAGGTTTAGCACACACTTATTTTATTTTACCTCCTAGCTCTTTGATCAACAATGTTGACCACACATCTAGGTGCATTGAGGGGAGCACAAATTTGCTTGATAAATCTGCTAGATTCACGTATATAAAGGGTTCTTCATTTGAAGGCACCACATGAACCTGTACTTCATAAACGTATTTGATACATTGATGTAGAATAGAAGGGATGCAATGCATTTCTCTAATCCAAGGTCTATCTAGAAGTATGTTATATTGCATAGCACCTTTGATTATGTGACACATCATCAGGATGGTCTTCAGTCCTACCTGGATAGGTAAAACTATAGTATCAACCGTTGAGCATAATGCATCATTGAAAGCTCTCAACATGAAGGTAGAAGGGATGATATGCGTCTTGGGTAACTTCAAGTGAGTTAACACCTTGGTAGTTATGATATTTATTGATGACCCCATGTCAATCAAAACCCGCTTGAACGGTTTGTGATTCACACATGCAATAATATGCAATGATGGGTCTACTATAATAGTGGAAACCATCTTGACTTCATGATCATGAAATTGTATGACCGATTCTTGACACTATTGTATGTGCCCCACGAAGTGTGTAAAAATTTTGGGATCCTAAGGCTGCACTTCTATGGACCTTAGGATGTCCATAAGCGTCTCCATGTGCTTGGGAGACTACTGAATCAGCTCATAAATTGACAACTTCATTGGAGTCGTTTGTAGGTTTTGGACCAACCTAATCCTGATTGTCACCACCAGTCTAGTTGGTGGGCCTGGCACATGCTAGGATAGCCTTGGAGGAGGCACAATTTGGTTTGGTATAGGGTGTGCCTGATGTGCCTGTGATGTATAGACAACGGGGAGACAAGCTGGGGTTACCTGTTGCTCTTGACAATTGGCGAGTCAATGATCCTGCTGATGATTCTGATGTGGAGATTCATGACTTGGATGATGTGGGTACCACTCCTAAGTATGATATATGGTTTTATTCTTAGCCTCCTTAGATGCCGAGTGTTGTGGTAGAATATGAGGGGAGTGGTGATGATGTGGAGTTGGGTGAGCGGACTCCTTGGTCGACGAAGCACTGATGGTGTAGTACTCATAGGTTTGATGTGGAGATGGATATGATGAGGGTGGTGGTGATGGGGGTGGTGATGGAGATGATGAGGGTGGTGGTGATGGGGGTGGTGATGGAGATGATGAGGGTGGTGGTGATGAGGATGCCCCTCCTTGATGGACATAGGAGGATTGGGATATGTTACAGACTGAGTGTAACAACCTGGGTTTAGAGGTGACTCACTTAAAGGGCAAGTTAGTATGGTACTAGGGTGAGGTGACTCATCTCCAGGGTGAGGTGGATAGGATACATGATGGGCCTAGCAGCGATGCTCTCGTTGCAAAGGACTTTGAGATTTCCATGCTCAAAGGTGAGGTCACTCAATTAGAGGGCGAGCTAACTCAGCTACAGGCAGGGTCAGGCAGAGGTGACACTACAACTACTATTGCTGCTCTTCAAGAAAAAATTTCTTAGCAGGTTGCTCATGAGGGTGCTGACTTGAGGAGCTTGCGCAAGCAGGATATTTATATAAATATGTTGGAGAATATTTTGCATGAGCATCAGATTCCTTTGCATGTTCCTCCTTCATCAGCTACTACTGCTACTCGATGAAATTATAGGAGTTGCAGGACTCATCGGTCATTGAGTTCTCATGGTGCTTCTATAGTGCAGGGTCCTCAAAGAGATCCTGCTAGTACTAGCTAGTGTGACATGTTGTTTCTCTTTTTTGTATTTTATTTCTATTTTGGTATGAGCCTTAGTGCTTTGATGCATACAGTCTGCAGGAATTTTGTACCTTTGAGACATTCATATATATATATATATATATATATATATATACAAGGCCTTGTATTTTGGTTATCTTATTTGTTTATGCTTTGTTAATGCTTATGTGATGCAATGTACACATTGTTACATTTGCGCTATGATAAATGAATGTAAACTAATATGTAATATGCAGTTTTATGTTTATTTTCATATAACTATATGATGACATGCATGATGTTTTTGTAATATTTTATAGCTCAGAGTAGTTGACCATTACTTGTTCATTGTTGCAATTGGGGGTATCCAACTTGATGACTCTTCGTGGTTGATGTATGGTGGGTGTATGTATGTGATAATGTAGAACATGTGATAATGATATGGTAGTTGGTATGGTTTTTGATATATAACATTGTAGGATTTTCAAAGACTCAAACAGTCTAGTGATGTCAACCATTTTCTCGATATTCGTCTAACCTTCTTTAGGACCAAGGTGTGTGCAAGTGGAGTTTGTTATTCTAAATCTTTGGTTTAGGAATGGCCCTAAGTAATCAAGAACCAGTGCATGTGTATGTGAAGTTCATTAACTCATGATGAGTAAAATTGGACGTTACCTGTATGGGTTTATCAATTAGCTAGCTTATCCGTATGTGCAGTCAGAGGTCTTTCTTTTGGGAGAGAGACATGTCACCCTACATGAGTTTACTCCACTGCCAGTCAAGCGTCTATAGCTCTGGTGGAGATTCTCTCCATAGTCCAATGACTTGATCTTCGAGATGTTGGGATGAATACATAAATTTTTTAGGGGAATGTAGGATCCTTATTGCTTTTGTGATATGTGGTGTGTATATAGAATTTATCATGATAGAGTTTGGAAAATTTGATTCTAACCAAAGTGTGATGAGAATGTGATCCTATCCTTACTGTCTACCTTATAATTTAAATGTTTGGATTGTTGTGATGGTGGTGAAAACCACCATTTTTATTTTGGACTATGTTGCGTAATGGGACAAGCAGAGAATATTACCTTTTCGCTTCAAGGTTGTAACCACGTTAGCATTATCTTTTCTTACTCAAAATGTTTTTAAATTTGTAAAGTGTTTTTGGTTCAAGATTGCTTTGGGGTCAATATACCATACTCAAGACTTTCTTAATGTGACATAAGTTCTTTGGTCCTAAAGAAAATTGGACATATTATAATTTTTTGTTCTTCACTAGACATTATTGAGTGATTGAAACTTTGATTTATGATATAGTAAAACACGTGTGGATATGACTTTGGTTGACTTGCGAAGAGTCTTAGTTGGGTATCCTCAATTCTTTGGAACTTGTTTTTACTTGGTCATATCATCACCATTATGAAAGATCACTAAACATGGGATGGGATGGATGCAATTATGTGATTAGTCTAATGCTGCTATATGCTTATGATATGCCTATTTAATGCACAAAGAACTGAACACAAATAATAACAAAGACAAAGATAGAAGTATATTATCAAAATGCCCCTTTTATATTGATATTGATACAACTTTTACAAAAGATTTTGAATTGCCCTAAGTGTGTTGGGAGCAATGTTACAATGTTCTTCATCTCTCTAAAATACAATGCTTGTTATGGGAGCGGGAGATCTTCCAAATTCTCCGTATTATGTGGTGTTCTTCATTCTCTCATCACAGTTTCAAAGGGTGATTGGGCTTTGGTATCCAACAAGGGACAACTCCAGCTTCAACAACTTATCCAAGATACCTGTTACCTACACACATGCAAACCAACAAAGAAGATTAATAGCACTTGCATAGTCAAGCGGTAAACCCAGTGCTACATATAAACATATCACTGATATCTATGAAAAGCAGATAGCATGAAACAGTTAACGAATAAATCCTTGATCCATATTTTAAATCGCTTATCTCTGTTGATGAAATTTCTCGAGACTGTGGAACCATGGAAGTGTGGTTGTGGGCTGGAAACCGTGGACCTGCAGTTGTAAAACTGTGGAGTCACGTTTTCAACTATGGAATCACAGACAAGTGATTTTGACTGAATGGCAGATTATCTCAAGATCCGAGCCAACGGTCATAATCAATCTCACACTCTCAATTTCTCATTGTGTCCAGATCTATTTTAGCAACCTATCGGTACGCAAGTTCAACTCCCTTTATTTGTTGACAAGATTGCATTTTTATAGGCTTCCTAGGGCTTTGGAGGGGAATGGGAGGTGGCAAGCCTGACTTGCCAAGTGGTAAATCTAAACTGCCAGGTGGAAGGGGCAATTACAGTGAGTCATTCAGTGTGCCTCACTTAACTGGGGTGATGTGGCTACAAGTGGAGTGCAATGTGGTATCCTGTACTATGTGAAGGGACAAAGGAGAAAATATGGATGAGATGTGGCATGGGTGTTGGGAATTTGTCCCATGTGCAAAGACAGGGGGAAAAGAGTGGGTAAGATGTGGCAGAGATGTTGGGTGAAGTGTCCAGGACACATGTCCAATGGGTGGACAGGGTATCCTAGGGTGATTTTCCCAATTAAGTAAATTAGAAAAATAGGATGATGTGTAGGATTTTATATCCCTAAGTTAGAACTTAGGCATATATTTTTATCATGCAGGATTTGATGGTGGGGTGGTAAATGTGATTTAGAGGGTGTCAAATTTTGGTGTCTACAATTACCCCTTTTTGTACTATGTTGTGTACCACACAATGCGGTGCAAAAACTAATGACATCTAACTTTATTGGATGGATGGACTTATTTCTTTTTGGTATGGCAGAATGTATATATGTATCTTATTTTTTTTTTTTGTGTTTACCCCCTCAATTGGTAAGTGGGTGAATAGTGGAGCCCAATAACCAATTGATGAAAAGGTATTTTATGATTGTTTGTTTTTGTTTATGCAAATGATTTGCCCCAACTTGTGGGTGACTATTCATTCAAAATACCATTTGGTTTGATTGACATGCATGTTGTGGTTTGAAGGAACCAATCATCCTAGGTGCCTGTCCCAGTGACTGTTAGCAATTCCTTAATGCACATTGATTGTATCATTACCGTGTTTTGTAACCTCACGGAGTGGGCTTCAATTTTAACCTTGGGTTGTTTTGTGTTGATGTTGTCACTTGAGGCTGTAAGGCCTTCATTTGCTTTTTCAATGTTTTTTTTTGTGTAACCGCTAATTTACGATTTTTTCGGTGGTAACCACGGGTGGGCATTTTTTATCGTAAAACCATGGGTTTGCATTTTGACGCACTATGAAAAACACAGGTGCACATTTTTTGTCACTAAAAGCGGTTATTTAAAGACTTTATGTTGCTTTCAATGGTCATTCTACCAGTTGTCATTTTGTTTGAGGGATGAATGAGATGGAGATCAGCAAGGGCAGTGGTGGCGGAGGTGGCAGTGGTGACATCTCGGCTGGAGCAAAATGCGGTGGTCGGTTTGTCGATGTAGATGGTCCTTTGCTTGTAGTTAGGTTTTTTCATTTTTTTTTTTGTTATTAGTTTTTGTTTATTATTGGCTGATTACCTAGGGTTAGGTAATGCATTTTTTGAGTTTTCGTTTGTTTGTTTTTGTTTATTGTTGTTTGATTACCTAGGGTTAGGTAATACATTTTTTTTATTTTTTTGTTATTTATTTTTGTTTTTTTTTTTTCTGTTGATTACCTAGGGGTAGGTAATACTTTATTATTATTATTTTTTTTTTGTTATTTGTTTATTTCTGGCTGATTACCTAGGGTTAGGTAATGCATTTTTTGAGTTTTCGTTTGTTTGTTTTTTTTTATTGTTGTTTGATTACCTAGGGTTAGGTAATACTTTTTTTTTATTTGTTTTTTTTTTGTTGATTACCTAGGGTTAGGTAATGCATTTTTTGAGTTTTAGTTTGTTTTTTTTTTTATTGTTGTTTGATTACCTAGGGTTAGGTAATACATTTTTTTATTTTTTTGTTATTTGTTTTTTTCTTGTTGATTACCTAGGGGTAGGTAATACTTTTATTTTTTATTTTTTTGTTATTTGTTTTTTTTGTTGTTGATTACCTAGGGGTAGGTAATACCTTCTTCTTTTTTTAACATGCAAATGCAATATGCTAAATGTTAGTAATGATATTTCTATTTACAATGTAACTAATATTGGAAATAAAAAATATTTTCTCTTTTTTGCTTTGTTATTTTTATTTTTATTTTTTTGCTTTTAACCATGTACATATATACATATATTCCAAGTCATTTCATGCATAAAATGCCTTTAGGTGCATTATGTTTAGTGTTTCTGGCTCCAATTTTCCTTCAAACTTGGCAAGTCTATAAGTTCCTGGTACCAACTTATGCTTTACAATGTATGGGCCTAACCAATTAGATGTAAATTTATCTCTCAAGTGTGGCAATGCATTGCTATTTTGTTGATTTTCTTTTAGCACTAGGTCCCCCACTTGAAATTCATGAGGATGGACATTTGCATTGTAAGCACGTTTAACTCTGTCTTGATATACTTGTAAGTGCTCTAGAGCATTGATATGTTTTTCATCAATAAGTGTCAATTGGTATAGACGTGCTTGTCTAGTTGTTTCATCATCCATGAATTCTTGTAATGCAATTCACAAGGAAGGTATTTCGAGCTCTAAAGGTAATATAGCTTCAGCACCGTAAACTAGTGAAAATGGTGTCACTCCCATTGGCGCTCTGATGCTTATTTTGTAAGCCCATAATGCTAAAGGGAGTTGAGTATGCCAATCTCGATGATTGTATTTGACCATTTTATTGAGAATGGATACCATTGTTTTGTTGGTTGCTTCAGTTTACTCATTTGTTTGTGGGTAATAATGTGTGGATAAACTGTGTTAAATTTTGATTTTTTTGCACAATGCTCTAACATCCTTATTCTTAAATGACTTCCCATTATCAAAAATTAATTTTGAGGGTATTCCAAAATGACAGATAATATGCTGAAGTATAAACTCCGCTATTCGAGGTCCAATCGTAGTGGTCATTGGAATTGCTTCCACCCATTTTGTGAAGTATTATGTCGCATTTATGATGAACTTATGTTGTCCTAATGAAGCAGGTGATATTTTACCAATCAAATAGAGACCCCATTATGAAAAGGGCCAAATGCTTTGAATGGATTGTAATGCGTGCGATGGTACATGAGTCAAATTTACATGATATTGGCACTTTTGACACTTTTTGACATATTTGCAACAATCATTTTCTATGGTTGGCCAATAGTATCCCATGCATAGTATTCTCTTTACAATGGCCATTCCACTGAAGTGGCCACCACAAGTACCATCGTGGTCTTCTATTATTGCTCGTTCTGCTTCAATCAGATCTAAAAATTGTAATAATATTCCATCATACCCACATTTGTATAACACATCCTCCAATAGAGTAAAACAAACTGATTTTTGTTTGAACATTCTTTTTACAGTTCGTTTCATTTCTACTGGGAGTATTCCAGACTTGAGAAAGTCTTTTATCTCATCAAGGTAAGAATTGTAAGGTTCAACATGTATCAAAAAAATGTTCTTCTCACTTGTAGGTTCTGCTTTTTGAATTGATGATTTTGACATTGTTGTTATGATTAGTGGTTGTACTTCTACATGCTCATTCTTAGGGATGAGATATCCCAAAGAAGACATTACATTCATGACTCTGTTTGTGGACCGGGGTAAGTTACTAATTTCATACCAGTCAAACTTTTCTAGCAACTTTGTTGCTACTTCATGGTATTACTTTAAAACTGGTTCTTTACACTCGTATTCTCCTTTTACTTGGTATACAACTAGTTGAGAATCACCAAAAATGCTTAGTATTTTTATGCCCATTGCTATAGCTGATTGAAGACCTAATATTAAGGCTTCGCACTCTGCATTATTATTGGTGCATGTGAAATCAAGTTTGAATGATAAAGGAATTAGCATTCCTTTAGGTATATAAAACATGACTCCCGCACCTTGTCCTTTGTCACATTTAGACCCATCAAATAACATGGTCATGTCTAATTCTTCCTCAAGAGAAGCTAATTCTTCTTGTTTTGTGATAGAGAATATTGAATCATCTAGAAGCTCAATGATTAGTGGTTTGTCGTTATGTAACGGAGCTTTTTCTAGTTGATCAACTATCACCTGGCCTTTTATGGATTTTTGACTTACGAATTCAAGATTGAATTCGATTAAAAGCATTATTTATTTAGCAGTACAAGTGTTGTTGTATGTGCGAGTCATCATGTATTGCAGAGGATTTTCTCTAGCTATGATATATGTAGTATTGCTTAGCATGTAATGTCTAAGTTTCTTAGTTGCGAAAACCATTGCTAAGCATAAATTTTTGACATAAACATATCTTCTTTCGTAACTTACCAATGTTAAGCTAATATAGTAAATTGCTAGCTCCTTATGTTTTTCGTTCTTTTGTGTAAGCATAGACCTTAGTATAAAATCTATTGCAAAAATGTATAGGTGAAAAGGGATTCCTGATCTAGGTGGTGTAAGAACTGGTGGTGATGCCAGATACTTCTTTATGTCATCAAATACCTCTTGGCGTTCAATTTTCCATGAAAATATCACTCCCTTTTATAACAGGTGATTGAAAGGCCTGCATTTATCTGAGAGTTATGCGTTGAATCATTGGATAGATTGGATATTTCTTTGTAAACTATGCAACTCTTTCAAAGTTTTGGGAGGTGGCATTTCTAATATTTCTTTTACCTTACCTGGATCCACTTCAATGCCTCACTTGGAGACAATGAATCCTATAAGTTTTCTTGATGTGACTCCGAATACACACTTCTTAGGATTTAACCTTACTTTATGTTCTATCAATCGATTGAACGCTTTTTCTAGGACATCAATGTGCTCAAGACGTGTCTTAGATTTAGAAATCAAGTCATCTACATAATCCTTGATGATCTTATACATATAATCATGAAATATGTACATCATAGCTCGTTGGTATGTAGCTCCCACATTTTTTATTCCAAATGACATCACTCTGTAACAAAATATCCCCAGGGTGTTGTAAATGTTATCTTGTGTTGATATTCGATATTAATTCAAATTTGGTTGTATCCCAAGAAACCATCCATTAAGGAAAGCATTTCATGACTAGCACAGGAATATATTAGTTGATCAATATTAGGCAAAGGAAAATCATCTATGGGACACACTTTTTTTAAGTATCAAAAATCAGTGCACACATGTATCCCTCCGTTCGGTTTGCAAACGGGTACCATATTTGAAATCTACTTTGGATAATCAATTGGTACTATGAAGTGTACATCCCGTAATTTTTGTAGCTCTTATTTTACAATTAATGCGACTGTTGGATGGACTTTCCTAAGCTTTTGCTTGAACGACTTTGCATCATGTGCAAATGTAAGGTTATGGACTACCACGTATGGATCTAAACCAGGCATGTATTTGTATGACCATGTGAACACTTCTTTATTTTTTATTAGCATTTTTATTATGCTAATTTCTCTTTTACTGATAAATATTTTACAATTTTGACAATTTGGGGATTATCCGCGTCTTGACTAAGGTTCACGTCTATAGACTCTTCAATCAGCATGTGGGAACCTTCTTCTAGTTGATGTGGATTTGGGATGAGGTGGATATCATCCACCACATTTTCAAATGTCTATGGGATTTTTACCTCTATTTCAGTTTGAAAAATTGAATTATTTGATGATGAAGGTTGTTGTGAAATATACACATTTGAAGCACACTGTAACTCTTCAGACAAGACAAATTTAGCAATTGATGGCAGGGATGAGATCCTATCCATGGCAATGAGGCTAGTGTCTATATGGATCGGCTTTGCCTCATCATACAAATTGCAGAGTGGGGTGAGAAAACCAATAGAAATCATGTTGACTTGATGAAGGTGATGTGGCTATGATTCAAGAGGTGACGACTCATCCTCCCTAGGTTGCAACTGAACTAATGTGTGTGATTGGCGATGCTACACGAGCAACCAAGATGGTGGAGGAGGTTCTAGTTCAGGACTTTCACGCTTTTTTCTTAGTTGAAAGAGAGTTCGGTTTATTGGAAACTTATTTTGGTACTAGTCATTTATCCGAACATATTCTGCATGCACTAACTCTTTATTAGGTATTCACCATTTATATCATCATCCTCATCATTAGGTCCATCCTCCTTGTCACTTTCTACTTCTCCATATTCACACTCAATATCCAATTCATGGAGTGTTTGGCTTAGCGAAGAGCTTGTGATGGAAGGTTTGTAACCTAGACCTGAGCAGTCATTTGGCTCTCTATATTATGGTTCAATAATGCGATGAGGACATTTTTCATGTCGTCCATGTCCATATCCTTGTCAATTAACCCTCTGAAAACATCTCACTGGAAATTATGGGTTAGATAAAAATTCAATGTTATCATTAAACTCTTTTACATGGTCCTCCTCTGGAGGAGATGGACCTGATGAAGATTTGACTCCCCCATATATGAAATTTATTGCATTTTATGGGGAACCCATTTTATATATTTCACCTATGGCTAAATGTGGATCGTGGGGGCGACCGTAATCCTTGACTAATTCAATAGGTGGTGTAACCATGACACTTTCAATAATGTACTCACCAATACCAATCACTCCTGTTGGCATTTTGATGCTTTTTCCATAAGCCCATAATGCTAAAGGGAGTTGAGTATACCAATAGCGGTGATTGTATTTGACCATTTTTTGTTGGTTGCTTTAGCTTGCCCATTTGCTTGTGGGTAATAAGTTGTGGATAAACTGTGTTGAATTTTGAATTTTTTGCACAATGCTTTAACAACCTTATTCTTAAATGACTTCCCATTATCAAAAATTATTTTTGAAGGTATTCCAAAATGACAGATAATATGCTAAAGTATAAACTCCACTATTTGGGGTCCATTCGTAGTGGTCATTGGAATTGCTTCCACCCATTTTGTGAAGTATTATGTCGTAGTTATGATGAACTTATGTTGTATTGATGAAGCAGGTGATATTTTACCAATCAAATAGAGACCTCATTGTGAAAAGGGCCAAAGAATTTGAATGTATTGTAATGCATGCGATGGTACATGAGTCAAATTTGCATGATATTGGCACTTTTGACACTTTTTGACATATTTGCAACAGTCATTTTCCATGGTCGGCCAATAGTATCCCATGCACAGTATTCTCTTTACAATGGCCATTCCACTGAAGTGGCCACCACAAGTACCATCGTGGTATTCTATTATTTCTCATTCTGCTTCAATCGGATCTAAACATGGTAATAATATTCAATCATACCCATGTTTGTATAACACATCCTCCAGTAGAGTAAAAAAAATTATTTTTTGTTTGAATATTCTTTTTGCAGTTCATGTTATTTCTACTAGGAGTATTCCAGACTTGAGAAAGTCTTTTATCTCATCAAGGTAAGAATTGTAAGGTTCAACATGTATCAAACAAATGTTCTTCTCACTTGTAGGTTCTACTTTTTGAATTGATGATTTTGACATTGTTGTTATGATTAGCGGTTGTACTTCTCCATGCTCATTATTAGGGATGAGAGATCCCAAAGAATCCATTGCATTTGAGAATATGTTTATGGATTCGGGTATGTTACTAATTTCATACCAGTCAAACTTTTCTAGCAACTTTGTTGCTACTTCATGGTATTGCTTTAAGATTGGTTCTTTACACTGGTATTCTCCTTTTACTTGGTATCACCAAAAATTCTTAGTCTTTTTATGCCCATTGCTATAGCTAATTGAAGACCTAATATTAAGGCTTCATACTCTGCATTATTATTGGTGCATGTGAAATCAAGTGTGATTGATAAAGGAATTGGCATTTCTTCAAATGTATAAAACATGACTCCCACACCTTGTGCTTTGTTGCATTTAGACCCATCAAAGAACATGGTCATGTCTTCTTCTTCCTCAGGAGAAACTAATTCTTCTTGTTATGTGACAGAGAATACTGGATCATCTAGAAGCTCAATGATTAGTGGTTTTTCATTATGTAGCGGAGCTTCTGCTAGTTTATCAGCTATCACCTAACCTTTTATGGATTTTTGACTTACGAATTCGAGATCAAATTAGATTAAAAGCATTATCTATTTAGCAGTACGGGTTTTGTTGTATGTGTGAGTTATCATGTATCACAGAGGATTTTCTCTAGCTATGACATAGGTAGTATTGCTTAGCATGTAATGTCTAAGTTTCTTAGTGGCGAAAACCACTTCTAAGCATAACTTTTCGACATAAGCATATCTTGTTTTGTAACTTACTAGTGTTTGACTAATATAGTAAATTGCTTTCTCCTTATGTTTTTTCGTTGTTTTGTGCAAGCATAGTCCCTAGTGCAAAATATATTGTAGAAATGTATAGGTGAAAAGAGATTCCTAATCTAGGCGGTGTAAGAACTGGTGGTGATGTCAGATACTTCTTTATGTCATCAAATACCTCTTAACATTCAGTTGTCCATGAAAATATCACTCCATTTTGTAACAGGCGATTGAAAGGCCTGCATTTATCTAAGATTTGTGCGATGAATCATCGGATATATTGGATCTTTCTTTGTAAACTACACAACTCTTTCAATTTTTTGGAGGTGGCATTTCTAATATTGCTTTTACCTTACCTAGATCCTCTTCAATGCCTCGCTTGGAGACAATGAATCCTAGAAGTTTTCCTGATGTGACTCTGAATACACACTTCTTAGGATTTAACCTTACTATGTGTTTTATCAATTGATCGAACACTTTTTCTAGGACATCAATGTGCTCAAGACATGTCTTAGATATAGTAATCAATTCATCTACATAATTCTCAATGATCTTATGCATATAATCATGAAATATGTACGTCATAGCTCGTTGGTATGTAGCTCTCACATTTTTGAGTCCAAACAGCATCACTCTGTAACAGAATGTCCCCCAGGGTGTTGTAAATGTTGTCTTGTGTTGCTCTTCAAGATTAATTCAAATTTGGTTGTATCCCAAGAAACCGTCCATTAAGGAAAACATTTCATGACTAGCGCAGGAATCTACTAGTTGATCAATATTAGGCAAAGGAAAATCATCTTTGGGACACGCTTTGTTTAAGTATCAAAAATCAGTTCACACACATATCCCTCCGTTCGGTTTGCGAATGGGTACCATATTTGAAATACTCTCTAGGTAATCAACTGGTACTATGAAGTGTACATCCAATAATTTTTGTAGCTCTTATTTTACAATTAATGCGACTGTTGGATGGACTTTCCTAAGCTTTTGCTTGAACGAATTTGCATCATTTGCCATTGTAAGGTTGTGGACTACCAGGTCTGGATCTAAATGAGGCATGTCTTAGTATGACCATGCGAACACTTATTTATTTTTTATTAGCATGTTTATTATGTGTTCTTTCTCTTTTGAGGATAAATATTTTTCAATTTTGATAATTTGGGGATTATCCATGTCTTGACTACGGTTCACGTCTATAGACTCTTCGATTAGCATGTGGGAACCTTCTTCTAGTTGATGTAGATTTGGGATGAGGTGGATATCATCTGCCACATTTTCAAATGTCTCTAGGATTTTTACCTCTATTTTAGTTTGAAAAACTGAATTATTTGATGATGAAGGTTGATGTGAAATATACACGTTTGAAGCACGCAATAACTCTTCGGACAAGACAAATTTGGCAATTGATGGTGGGGATGAGATCCTATCCATGGCATGAGGCTAGTGTCTATATGGATTGGCTTTGTCTTATCATACAGATTGTGGAGTGGGGTGAGCAAATCAACAAAAATCATGTTGACTTGATGAAGATGATGTGGTTGTGATTCGAGAGGTGATGACTCATCTTCCCTAGGTTGCAACTGACCTAGTGTGTGTGATTGGCGGTGCTGCAGGAGCAACCAAGGTGGTGGAGGAGGTTTTGGTTTAGGACTTTCATGCTTTTTGCTTAGTTGAAAGAGAGTTTGGTTTATTGGGAACTTCTTTTGGTACCATTCATTTCTCCAAATATATTTTGCATGTACTAACTCTTCTCTAGGTTCTTCTGCCTCTTGATTATGTTGTTCATGATGCACTTATGATTGTAGTATTCTTCTAGCTTGCATTTCACCCTCATGATTTAGAAATATTATTTATGTCTCGTCTTCATAATTGTCATCGCTTATCCAAAATCCATTAGCATTTGTATGAGGTCCCAGAATAAGTTGTGTGTAATCTGGCCTAAGGTCAGCCATTTTTAGTGGATATTCATATCCTGGTTCTTGCTGTAAGGCTTGTTCTAAGAAAGTTATAAACACATGAGGGTAAAAATTTTTGATTAGGTATTCACCATTTATATCATCATCCTCATCATTAGGTTCATCCTCCTTGTCACTTTCTCCTTCTCCATGTTTGCACTCAATATCCAATTCTTGGAGTGTTTGGCTTAGCGCAGAGCTTGCGATGGAAGGTTTGTAACCTAGACCTAATTAGTCATTTGGCTCTCTATATTCTAGTTCAATAATGTGGTGAGGACATTTTTCATGTCGTCCAAGTCCATATCCTTGCCAATTAACCATCTAAAAATATCTCACTGGAAATGATGGGTTAGATAAAAATTCAATGTTATCATTAAACTCTTTTACATGGTCCTCCTCTAGAGGATATGGACCTAATGAAGATTCGACTCACCCATATATGAAATTTATTGCATTTTATGGGGAATACATTTTGTATATTTCACCTATGGCTAAATGTGGGTCGTGGGGGCGGCCGTAATCCTTGACTGATTCAATAGGTGGTGTAACCATGACACTTTCAATAATTTACTCACCAATACCTGGATTGGCGAGATATACTGCAACTCGAGAATATTGAGAGGCTAATGGTTCAATGGATGAAGAGGGTTCTTCTGATTTAGTTTGCGGTTCTAATGGTGGTGGTGGACTTTCCCTAATAGATGGAACTATTTGTGATACTACGGGCTATGATGATTATGGTTTATTGATGGATGGATTGGGTTGTGCTATGAATATGAATTATTATGTTGGGTCTGGAAGTGTGCTAGATGGAATTGGTTTTTGGTTGGCAGGATGGTTTGGTGTGATTGGAATGTGATATGCAGTGTTCGAAGGCTGAATTGAGTTGATGCTTTTGGATGCAAAATCTGGATCAACTATAGGAAATTCCTCTTGAATGGGTGCTTTTGATGAAGTGTTACTATATGGAATGGTTCTAATGGTGAGTTGCTGGATAGTTAGATGTGTTGATGGAATCAAGGGATCATACGGGTTTGAAATAAAGTTGCAGTATTTGAAAGGTTCTATTTCAGCTGGTATACAATGTACTTTTCCTTCATGTACATATTTTAAACATTGATGTAATGTTGAAGGCACACACTTCATTTCCCTAATCCAAGGGCATCCAAGAAGTATATTATATTGCATTTCCCCTTCCAAGATATGGAAGAGGACTTGTATTGTTTTCACCCCCACGGTGACGGGAAGAACAACATTCCCTACAGTTGAGCATAAAGCATCATTAAAAGCCCTAAGGGTGAAGGTGGAAGTTGTGATGTGATATGGTGGGATGTTGAGCTTTTTCATTGTAGGTGTGGTGATGAGATTGATGGATGAACCGGTATCAATAAGCACTCTCTTGAATGGTTTCCTGTGAATGTGAGCTACTATGTGCAATGGTGGATCAGGTGAATCTACCAAAATTTGATTTTCCTCAAAGTCATAAAATACTATCAAGGGTTCCATGCACTTTTGCACACTCCCTACAAAGTAATTAAATGCATTGGGGTCTTTTGATTGTACTTGTATAGACTTTAATATTTCCATCAATGCTTCCCTATGAGGTGTTGATTGTTGTATTAGCTCATAAATTGATGATATTGCTGAAGCCATTTTTAAACTTTGCATTAAATGACTATTTAAGGTGACCACTAGGTAATTATAGAAATGTGGTGGTGGAATGCTTGGTCCAAGTTGTATGGGCACATTTATGGGTTGTGTTTTTGGAGCCTGTGTTGTACGATTAGCTTACCTCTGTCCACAGGTAACTATACTGATAGCTCCTACAAAACCTTACGACAGTTAAGACACATAATTAACCTAGTTGGGAGGAACTGTATAAGTTGATGCTCTTGTTGATTGTTGATTTGCCTCTTGATGTGGCAAAAGTGTTTGATAGATGCCTAGGTTTTGGTTGTTTTGGGCTAGTGGATTTTCAACTTTGATTGTACCCGTTTCTAATAAATCTTACACAATTCCTTTGAAACCATGACAACCTTTGATATCATGTCCTCTTTGTCTATGATAGATGCAAATGAGGTGTTCTTTGTATCCTTTTGTTTTTGGTTTGTTAGGATCTTCAGGTTTCATTTTTGGTAATGTAAAGAGTTTTACCGCATAAAATTTTTGGAAAACTAATGAATATGGCTCTTGTATTGGTGTGTAATTTATTTTTGGCTTAAAATGATCCAGTTTTTGTAGTTGTTGTTTTTGGGGTTTTTGGATTTGTGCTTGGGTTGGTTGATTTAACTATGGTTAGCCCAAAACTATCTGGTTAACCTGTGCAGTCTTAGATTGACCGTGGTTATTCCCATTTTGATTCTTATTGTGCCACTCTTTCTTTTTAGGCTTTATATCACCTTCATGAATTTTTATCTCTTCTATTATCTTTTCTTGGGTGAGTGCCTCATCGAATGTCCTATACTGGTGTACCTGTAATAATGAAGAGATGGGTCTACCAAACTCTTTGTGAATATTCGTATTATCTGTAGTATATGGAGGGAAAATGGTAACTTGATCATGACTAATCTCCACCTATTGCCAAATTCATGGACTGATTCATCGTCATATTGTTTTAGATAAATCAAAGCAGTCAATGTGGTTTGTTTTATGACATTCAGGGTGAATCTTTCCAATAATTGGCCCGCTAGTTGTTCAAAGGTAAAAACACTTTGATGTGGTAGGTGGTTGTACCAGTCTTGGGCTTCTCCCCCTAGTGTCTAAGGAAATGTATGTAATAGTAATGCATCATTGCTTTTGATTCTGAAGCATGCATTTACAAATTAGTTATATGTTCATAGGGGTCCTCTTCCCCCTTAAATTCAAGCTTAGGTATTTTAAAATTTGTTGGATATGATGGCTCAGGGATCGAAGCATGAATAGGATGACTGAGTAATTACCTTAAATTTGGTTTTTGGTATTGCAAACCTGGAGTTTGCATGGCAAGACTATCAATCTAACTCTATAAAAATTGGTATCTAGGATCATCCATAGGACTGACACTTGAATGTACTTGATGCTACTGGTAATGTGGTGGATTGTATGTAGGCTACGGGTGATAGGGTATGGTTGGCTGAAATGTGTTATGGTAAGGATGTTGATGGATGTTATGATATGGATGGGGTGATGGGGGCATGATGGTATGTTGTCCTACTATATTAGCATATGGATGTGGATGTGGATGTTGGTTTTGAACTATAGTGGTGGATGGGGGGTGCATTTTCTAATATGGATATTGGATAAAGGTATTATTTTGGTGAGATGGATGTGGGAAGTTGTGCTCAATCCCTTGCAAATGTTGGTTGGGATTAGGATTTATGCTATGGTTAGTGTTATCTAAAATCATTTGTTGTAGTTGTAAAAAATATTGTTACATAGCAATTGCATTTTAAGTAGGAACCGCCACCTGTGATATGGTAGGTTGGGTTGGTTGTGGAACAACCATGGTAGTGGAAGTGATTGGGGGGTAAGTAGCAAAGGGTATTGTCATTGAATGTGGTATGATATGAGATGTAGAACCTATGAGAGTAGTGGGTTGAGTGGATGTTAGGGTTTGTGAAACAACAAGAATTGTTTCATACAAGGGATAAGTGGAAATGGTTAGTTGTTGAGGTAATGTGTGGGGTGGTTGGTTGGATAAAGATGGTTGGTTAGCCAGTGCTACATCAACCAACTCAAAAAATAGGATTTGTAAAAACTTGTTTCGACTACTATAGATAAGTATATGTGGGATCTTGTTGTAATGGTGGTATAACACGGGATGGGATGGAGAGTGGTGG
Source organism: Wollemia nobilis (assembly GCA_028583015.1). Lineage (NCBI taxonomy): Eukaryota > Viridiplantae > Streptophyta > Pinopsida > Araucariales > Araucariaceae > Wollemia > Wollemia nobilis. The sequence goes on from JAQPPZ010016892.1 coordinate 24,839,957, forward strand.
TAATGATGGGAAGACCATTCCAGTTGCATTCAAGTACATTCTAATAGTATCCATGTCAAACATGGTGACATGACTATCTACCACTACAAGAGGTTCACTCCTAGGTGTCTCATGTATGGTTGTGTGAGTAGCCCTATGCATAATGTCTATGTCCATATTAGGGGCTAGAAGACCCTACATTAAGACTTTGGGACATAGAAGAGGGTATGCCTACTTGTCCTACCACCGAAGTGTGAGGGACGTTTCCATACTGAGAGGCCGTGGGAAAAGACCACTAACTTTGGTTTGACACTAGTTTCTTAGCTTGACTATGAGTCACTACCATACACTATTATGTGGTATAATGCCAAGTGCGACTACCTATGTAAATAAAATGATAGTATGATGCAATACAACACGCAAAGCAAACAAACACACAAAGTTTTTGGTGCTAGGTTTTTGTTAGTTTTTGAATTTTTTTTTTGAAATTTGCTTGAGAAATAAAAAAAATACTTGTGCTCAATGTTTTGCCCTAAATGAATCTAGGATTTCACCTATATACTTGTAGTTTGACAACCTGACTTTGAACTTCGATTCATGTAATCCCACATATGATGTGTGGTAATGAAGTCCACACATGGCCAGGGAGCACAAGTCCTACCAATTCCTCAACCAGTTCACCTATAGTCTGCGATACACCTCTTGGAGGAGAAATGTGTGCTATAACCCACAAGCTATGATGGATCTTGGAATCGGCCTTGGCAAAGAATGTGGTATAATTTTGATGTTTCGGTAATGAAATCCAAGCCCGACGGTGATGAAATCCAGTCGTTTTCCAACATTTAAGTGCAAGTGTGTGGTGGTTTTGTTTAATTATTATTTTATGCAAAACTATTATGAATTTATATTTGAATGCCTACATGCAGAAGACAAAAAGCATAAACATAGCAGACAACAAGTCACAGTCTTCTAGCATGTCCCATATGAGTAGTCGCCTCGACATGACGCATTTTAGGTGTCTACAGTTTTAAATATTTTAATCTATCTTATTTTTTATTTTATTGTATATTCTCTTTATCTTTCTCTCTTGTTTTTTTTGGATAAAATAATCAGATTTTAAAAAACATCTCTCTCTAATCCCACTCATAACAAAAAAAACTAGCTCTTTTATCTTTCAATCAATATATTTTCAAATATCTCTCTCTCGGACCCCACTCCCAACAAAAAAAAACTAGCTCTTTTATCTTTCAATCAATATATTTCAAATGAAACATTAAAAATATCTAATAACCACCTCATTAAAAACTTTGTAATCTTCGTGTTTCCTTTTCATTATAAACTTTGTTTTTCTTTGGTGGATCTAAATGTAAAAACTTTGAAACTCTAAATATGAAGTTCAAGGTTTGAATTCTATGAAAAGTAGAGTTGTAAATCATACTTTAATGTATTATCATAAAAATTCATCTATAGTCCCCTAGGTTAAAAAAAAATATATATATATATATATATATATATATATATATATATATATTAAAAATAAAAAATAAAAAATAAAAAATATTACTTTAAAATCCTCTTCTACAATTTATTATTTTTAATAACATTCTTCTATGATGAAATTTTGTTCCACTTTAATCTCTGAATTAAAATGGCAAAAACTATATGATGCCTAACTTCTTCTAATTTTAAAGGTGTGATTTCCTCCAAATGAAACATCAATGAAAGGTTGTATGAAGGTAAATTTAAAAGGTAAAGTAGTTTTTAGAGGACCATAAACTATAAATTATATGAGACAACCTTCAAGGAAAGGATGTTTATTCAACCATATTTTATGTATATTATTACTCCTTAAAATTTAAACCTTAAACTATTATTCAAAGTTTGAAAGTCTTCACAGTTAAGTGTTAAGTATACTATTCTTAGATATAATATTCTTCAACCATTAAGTTTTTAAATAAAATTTTAAAATCTTCACTATTAAGTATAATATTCTTCTACCACCATTTTTTTTTTTACTTAAAATTTCAACCACCACATTTTTTACTTCAATTTTCAACCTTCCATCTAGAAGGGCAAAAGAGAATTCAGAAACTTATATTAGCTATACTATGTTGTTGACAGTAGTTGATTCCATCTTTACCAATGTCGTCTTCCGTATGTCACTACGAGCCCCATACTATTCGTTGTTCCCTCCGCTCAAAAAGGCTCTTAACTATGTTTACCAAAGTCGTCTTACGAGCTCCATTCTATTCATTGTCTTAAAGGGGAGTAGGGCGTTCACTCATGTCTATTTTTATAATAAATGGTATTCGTCCGCAGGTTTTTGAGGAGGTGTTTATTAAAAAAATTGATTTTTCAATGATATTTATTTAAATTATAATTTTAATATCATTATTTTAAAAATTGATAACAAAAATAATAATTTAATCATGTATAATTAATTTATTTTTTATTATTGCGTGGGTGAATGTTTGATCGCTTTGTGTTAAATTCCTTATTAATAAGTTGATTTCTGCAAATAACAAAAATTGTCTTACAGATAAATACATATTTAACGAATTCGACGACGCTTAGGTTTTGCTAACCAAAAAAGCCAGCAAACGTGTATATATATTATTAAAAAAATACCAGTTAAATGTTTGTTTTTCTCATTCAATGAGCACGACAAGCGTTGATAATTAAATCTGAAAAACAGTACAAACTTCACACCGAGTGCGATGGGTAGACTCCTTGGGACAAATCTGCATGACCATATCTATGCACACAGATATTTTCTTCGTGTTAATTGCGTTTCTTCACTTTTGTTTTCAACCAGTTTTGAAAACCGTTTGCCGTTACAAGAATTTCAATACCCATTTAATATTTCACATAACCCATAGTTGAGGACAAATTAAATTCTGAATTATTATAAGCAACAAACATGAAGAGGCACCACCTCTTGTTCGGTATCTCCTTAACTGCATCCAACGTGAATGATGGATAAGCACGATAAGTAGAAATGGTAAATTGAGAGTCTGGTTTTGTTGGTAACACGGTTAAATATTTGTTTGTGGATTATTTAATACCTTGAATAATTAAGTTTTCAGTTTCTATACGCAACCAAAAAGACATGAAGAACGCAGTTACGTGTTTGAAAAACCGACCTTCACAATAATACCGATTCGGATATAATATCTGAATATATAATGGAGGTTTAGTTGGTTGTATCCGCGGGAAATAGACCATTGCTACCTACTCCAACGTCAATTGGATCGTATATCAACTCAAAAACGGCTGCCTAGTCCAACGTCAATTGGATAGGACCTACATTTTGTCTGAGAAGCATCTTGTTGACAAGCTAATCTATTGACTGGACTTTATATCCCTATTACGGGCCACGAAAACGGGCAAGTCGACCATAACAAATTCGTAGGTCAAATTTATGGCCGCAGATACCTGATCTATTCCCTATTAAATGACAGACTAGGGCAGACAAAAGTTTCTTGTGAAGCATTTCATTCTACCTAAATTTGTCTCTCTCTCTCAGATTAATTCCAAAGTTTCCTCCATTATCAGATTCCTTTTTTCCCCTTTACTTTTTGAAGTTCGATACTCCAGAGGAGAACAGCTTACCATGGACGAAGGGAACGTGGAGGTTAGTTGTGCTCGAAAACGAGGGAGAGATCATTCGCTCAAGGACATGGAGGTCCATCAGCACAAAAAGTCTGGAGGTCTTTGTCCGTGGTCTGATTTATTCGGATTTGAATCCTCTGATGTGGAGGAGGATTTGCCATATGGCATAGACGAGGAACGTGTTTCTGATTTGATGAGAGAACTCATGGAAGAAGTGGGCATTTTACCTCCTCCTAGCCAAGCTCTTATTCCTCCACTCGAATCTTGGGCCGAAACCAGCAACTCATGGTGCGACTCGGCATCTTCCTCCACTCACTGCTCCTCCAAAATTGCGGATGCCTCTGCTACAGCGCTTGCCGCAGAAATGGATTCGGCACAGAGTGCAGTCAATGGAAGAGATTGCTTTGATTACGAGGGAGGAATGCTTGTCACAGATTATTCTGGCGAAATAGATTTATCTGCGGATTTAAGTGAAGATGGTGTTTTCATAAACGATAACGACCTTGTAGAGGTGTCGGTACGCGGCCCGTCTTGCGGTTTGAAGACGGCATTCTCAGGCGAAGAGTTATGGCAATTTGATGGTATGGTGCAGAATTCGTCGGACTTTTTGTTCGAGGGAGAAACGGTTGAAAATCAGGGGCTGGATGAAACTCCGTGGCAGTAAATCTGTGGTAGACTACGTAAGATTATAAAAAAAAAGGACTAGCTCTTGGTATGTAGAGGCCATTCAATTCTGCCAATTTAATATAGTCTTGACTGTGTAGTCTTGTTGGTGTGGTGAGCATGGAGGCCACGGGCAAAGCCTCTTCGTCCGGTCTTCACTGTGTAGTCATGCTGGTCTGATATCTAGCTCTTTGAAATGACAACAGCACCGTACAAATTGTCTTGTTAATATTCCGTGAATATATTTAACGGTTTAAATATATTAGGAAAAGGGGTTCCCCTTTCAGGCTTAGTACTTCGCATCCTATAATGACTATATATGTTCAGATTTAGATCAGATAGAAGTATAGTGATGGCAGATTTAACTCTTTTTATTTTTATTTTTAATAGGCCTGTCAATTGTTTTTAATTTTTATATAAAAGTAAAAAATTATAGTTTTTAGCGAAATATGTGAAAATTCATCACATCCGTTTGCCAAATATTTTTATAGTTAATATTTGCGATATGGTTTATTGGATTACAACATGTGTTAATAGCCTATATCTCAGAAAGTATGGTTCATTCACTAATGCGTAATTATAATATGGGTAACTATAAGCAAGTGAGAAAGTATGATTCATTCACAGGTAATTATAGGTAATGCCAAATCTTTGTTAAAATATATTTTTTATTTTATTAATAGAAAGGTAAGGTTTTAAAAGTTGGTTTTTTTTAAAGAACAAATATCAATTTTTATTTTTATTTTTCTTTGCATTGTTAAAGTTAAAGTTTTAGTTTCATATGGAAAGTATCTTACATGAGAGAACATGTTTAAACTCCTTCCCAACTAACATTCATTAGGGTCCAATAGAACCTTTAATCTATTCTATAAACAACCAACAAGTGCATAAGAATATTAATTTTTATTATAATATATAACTATAAAGCAAAATACAATCCAACAAAGATTTACATGATCCCTAAATAGGATATATCCTTGAAAGAGTAAATGGTTTTATCCAAGCACTTTGTTAAAGCAACTGATTCATATTCTCCCTCGTAGATAGAGACCCACAATTCTCCCTCGTAGATAGAGACCCACAACCAAAATTCAAATCTTGACCTCCTCACAACTCTTCTCCTCTTAAAACTTTTATTTTCTCTATTTAAAATTTGGATAAGACCTACTTGTCGGACTTGATCAAGAGTTCAATTTTTTTTGCAAGAAATGGGAACATGTCTATTTGCCTTCTAATTTGTCACATTATTTCCCTCTATAGGTGTGTTGGTAAATGAATTCATCTAATCCTTTAGAGATCCTTTTGGCTTCTAAATGAAAATTATGAATCTTCCATCCTCTAATATTGTTATTCTTAATGGCATTGATGATATTTAGGGAGTATACTATTATTGCTCTCTTGAATACACTTAAGGTTAACAACATAACATCTAGGAGAGCACTAGCTTCTATCACATGGTTATTTTTTGTGCCATAACAAGCTGCAAATACTCTTAAGAAGTTTCCATAAAAATCATAGATTACACTCTCTCCCCTTACCAACCCTAGATTTTTCTTCGTTGCTTCATCAAAATCCAACCTAACTCACCTTGGTTGGGGTGAGTTTTATTTCATGTTGTGTTGAGCATTCATCCTATCTCCTTTCCTCAACTGAATATGATCTCATTACCACTATTTAGCTACCTCATTTTCCAATTATGAATCCACTAAAAGTTCCCCTTTTGGGTTTACCACTAATTCTCTTGTATGATTTTTTATTTTCATGAAGGTCTTTTCCTCGTCATTCTTACCTCTAAAAATCCTCTTATTCCTTTCTAGCTAGTTGGACCAAACAATTATAGCTAGCTAATACCATAGATGTTACATAGGTGAACTATGAAAGGGGCTCTCATATTGTCTATACTAGTCTTTAATGCTCCATATGAAGATCCAACTTCACTTATTTTTATGGGGGGGCCTTCCCATATCCCCATTACAAATGGGTAATGTAGGAAGAGATGATTTGCTATTTCTTCCTCCCTTATACACATAATGCACCTATTTGGTAGTTGTTATCCTTGCTTTATGAAGTTATTAGTAGTCTAGATCTTGTTATGAAACATTGACTAGAGGATGATATTGGATTTTGGGATACAATTGTTATTCCATATATTTCCCCAAGGCACTCCATCATTGTTTAGATAAGGATTGATCATATTGTAGCCTATTTTGATTGAATACTCACCTTTCACATCGTGTTTTCATATCAATTGATCTTCCCTCTCTTTAGGGGGAGTTTAGAAGTTTTTCAAGAGGTTATTAATGTCTAAAATAAGTTCCCTTCCATTTTTAGCACAATTGGGAAAATTTATTGCCTTCTAAGCAATCCATGTTCTCCTATATGACGGTAGTATTGGACTCTTGTTCCATAGACTACAAAAATTCTATATTTAATAGGAGCCCATTCCTTGATACTTGTTAAGGATTCATCCATAGTTCAAGTATCCTCCTAGAAGTACATCTCATATTTTCTTCCTATTTTCTATCTAACCCCCTCTAAATTGAATCTCTACTTTTCTCAATGTGGTTCCAAATGGCTAAACCTCTACAAAGCCCTTCAAAGTTGAGGATACAATAACTATGCTCATTATATAGATATATGTTTAAAAATATCTTTATCAATAATCTATTTTGTTCCCTTATCATTTGTTTGTTGAGTTTTTTGTCTAGTACTTCATTTAATTTCTTTAGCCTTTGAAAACCAAGACTGCCTATAGATTTTTCTCTGCAAACCTTTTCCCAACTAACCAAATGAATCTTATATTTATAATTTATCCCTATCCATTAAAAAATTCATTATCCTTTCTATATTTTATGTAGTTTTCCATGAGGCTGAGAAACATAACATCAAATAAACTAGCATGACTTGCATGGTTGTTTTTAGTAATTGATATTTCTTTATCTTAGACAATATATTACCCTTCCATCCTTCCAATTTCTTGTTGAGGCTATTGATGATATCATTCCAATGTTGATCCCATAACCTCTCTAGGAACAAAGGTATTCCCAAGTATATGGTTGGATGGTTACTTTTTTTACACCCTTGTATCCTTTCAATTATGACTTGTTTCTCTTCTCCAACATTCATAAAGAAAATCTTATTAATTTTATTTTATTTTAATCAAAGGACATATTTCTCCTTGAGATCTCATAAGTTTAGAATTGTCTTAAAATTTCTTGCTTTATTTATGGTGATTACTCCCATAAGGATGGTATTATTGATCAACTACGCATGGGTATGATTGAGGATAATAGAAGTGATTTTTAAATCCTTGATTCTATTGACCTCTTTAACCTTCAAGATCACCTTGTTCAAACCTTTTGCCAATATTATGAAGAGATATGGAGAAATATGACCCCTCTATCTAATTCCTCTATATTTATTGAAGAACCCTTTAGGTTCTTCATTGAGGATCATTAAAAAGGCTGCTATCTATAAACACCAAAAAGGCTCGCACCTGGTCTAACTATTACAATTGATGAAAGATACACAAATAGGCATGCATAAATTAATAACAAGAAATAAAATGAATACAAGGAATCCTTTATTAATTTTAATGGAGTCAAGTTATAGATTCGTCCCTCTTAGGGATACCCATTTGATACATCAATTACAATAGCATCTAATCCCTCTCAAGGGTAGATGTGATCAAAATACCTTTCAGGATGACACAAGTTGCTCCAAGGTGTCGATGACATTCTTCTCCATGATTAGAGGTATTTACTATCTTGCATGTCAAAACCCTATTAGTCCTGTGTGCAATAAACAACAAGAAACATCAGTGATAAAGGATACCTCTCTTGATGAGGCTTTTTGAGGAAAGTGTATACAAAAATGACATTATTAGCATATAATCAAGAAAGTGCAAGAAAGCTAATAAACCTATGAGAAACATGAAAATATGTTATGAACCATGTGAAGAGAAAGCATATGCAACTATCTAATGGCCTAATTATCAACTTGAAAGCATGGAAGCATGAAAAAGATCCATTAGTATCCTAATCAACATATTGAAAGCAAACAACTAAATAAGCTAATTCTATCGGTCAGAAGTCTCTAAAAATGCAATAAAACCTAAATTATGCTTAGCCTACTGCTATTAATAATTTCTATGGTGATAAAATAAGGAAATCAATGATATTGCCCTGATCGCGGCTCTGAGGCACGGTGAGCACTGTTAACCGTGGCTGATAGCCATGGTGAGGCTTGAAATATGCTTGTCCTCAAGTCCAAGGGCTAGATATCTAAATTCTCTTACCAAATTGATGGTCAAGGGTCACCTTTGTGTCCTCTGACATATTTGGTGGTTGAACTGCTCTAATTGTGCATGAAATGGACGTAATTGCATTTCTTGATTCTCTTAACCTCCTAGGACTTCTATGGCTAGAATTGCCATTTCAATATCTCAAATGGGGGCAAGAAAGTAATGTCACAATGCAATTAGGTGGATGTTGAATTCGATAGGGCTTCGTTGCTCAAATTCTCCTATGCATCTCTCTCTTTGCTCTCAAATTTGGTAGGGCTTCACTACATTCAAATGAAATCTTCTCTAGAATTTTCCCCAGTTTGGACAGGGGTCTTTATAGCACCTTAAAGGGCTATGTCCTAGCTTCATAGGAAAGCCAAGATCAATAATGGGTAGTTGATTGTTTTTGTATAGAAAGACCTAGAACCTTCCTCGCTCAAACCGCTTCAATCTAGAACCCATTGGTCATTTGAAACTAAATTTGACTTGGTCAAAGGCCAACTGACTTTGAGGCCTAACCATAGCTGGCAAGCATGGTCAACTCTACTAACCACGGGTGTCAACAGTAGTTAGCATTGACTAGGCAAAAGTGCCCAAATGAGTGGTAAAAAACACTACTATACCTTGGTATTTGTCCAAGGTCTTCCATATGGTCTTCTAGCATATCCCATATGAGTAGTTGCCTCAACATGATGCATTTTAGGTGTCTACAGATGCCCCTTTTGAGATGCATTGTGAGATCGAACAACACTGAGCAAAAATAGACCTAAAATGATGTCATAGGTTGCATGATGATCATTAGTATGATCAAGATTAGATACCCCAGGTCCAGCAAAAGGATGTGCATCCTAGAATAATTGCTTCCAACTAGATGGAAGGCTTAAATTTGAAAGATTTTGCACTCGTCATCATATATTCGGGTATATTTGGCGCTATAATAGGAGTTCGAGCCTATATAATCGAAAGGAAGAGAGCTACAAACTAACTGTCATATGTGCTATTTTTCCCAACAGAAGGGTAAGCTTATGATAGTCTTTGGCAATGATTCGTAAGATGAACATAATTTTGACAAGATCAAGGGATCTTCTGTTGATTTTAATTATGATTATGATATTATGACTACCCCCTTAAGCGATGATTTGATGAGGGTAAGGACAATAAAATGAAGTGATGAGTCTCTTGACCACTATGAATGATTTGATGATTTGATACTTGATTAGGCCTAATGAACTATGATTGTAACTATTAAAAATAATTGTACATCTCTATCCCATGGAGCGGTCCAGCCTCAATGGCCTTTTTAGGGAATCAAAATGATAGAAAAACCAATTATGCTTGTGTTGAATCATATTTATCGATGATCTATTAAAAATATCATAGAATAATTAAGATGAATACCTCGTTCCCATGGAGCAGTCTAGTGATTAGGCCTTCTTAGGGATTGAAATGAAGCATAGTAATTCCACGATGATGAATTTACCCCAAATGTCCTTATGGTAATTTACTCATCTTGCCGATTTACATGGAGTGCAAGTCATTGCAACCACCAAGTGTGTAGGATAAATAACTAGATACGAGGCACATTTGGCTTTTGATTTATTTGATTTTTTATTATTTTATGATTTTTTTTACAATTTTGGTCATGTGGGTATTTTTAATTCATCATTTAACAGCTCTCCATGCTGGGCTTTTTGATCTTTTATTGCAGTTTTCTAGCTGCTTTTAATAACAACATCTAACAAATTAAAATTTCTTAACTGTGGGTCAAACCCATGGGCAGAAAAACCTAATTCAGGGATTGCGGTTGTCAAGCACAGTTAGGGCCGAAATTAGAAATATTTAAGGATTTTTTGCAATTTAAAATTTCATTATTTTCTATAGTATTCACAAATTTGAGAGCTCTGATATGGAAGAAGACAAAATTGATACGGAACGCTACCGCATTTTGACCTCACCCTTATCCACACTGATGGCGAACCAACCTGGAGGAGCCAGTGCTATTAAAGTAGAAGCACGTATTTTCGGTCATTAGTTACTTTTACCGGATGTTAAAATAAATCTCATTAAGTAATGGGATAAATTAAACTCATTAAACTATCGGTAATAAACCTCACCCTAGTTAGAATTAGCTTAGGTTACCTTATAGGAGAGGGATTTTAAATTTTGGGATGTCTTGGGATAGAAAGTGACCCTAAAAGATTATTTTTCCTAGCTATGGCTAATAGGCACAGTTCCCAAATGTCAATTTGGGGACCATGACTGTTAGTCGTAGTGATATTCAAATTCAAATGCTTAAAATTTTGACCACCATCCCGACCGTAGGTCTGAACCGTGGTTTGACAACCTTAGCAAATTCTTTTAATTTTTTAAATTTTTAGTAGAATTAATTGCTCTTTTTTATTTATTGAAGTGCATTATTCCATTTTTTTTATGTTTTCAAGATTTGTACTTTTTTTTATCATTTTTTAATTATTTTTTATTATTTTGGCTTGATTTTTAATTATTTTTGCCCTATTATTCTTTATGTTAGACCTTTTCTGTGAGGGCGAGAGAGTCTGAGATCCTTCACAACTTGCACAACACCCTCTCTCAGGTAGACCAAGAGTGGTTTGAGGCTATGGGATTTGGCTATTTTTTATGCCTCCCCACTATTATGGTTGACCAGGTCTATATGACTACATTGGCCTAATGCTAGGATGCATGGACCAATACATTTCACCTGCTAATAAGTGAGATGATAGTGACCTTGGAGGATGTCTACTGCATCTTTTGTATCCCTCTAGATGACGAGGCCATCACATCATCATCGACTGATGCGAAGAGGACTGTATTCACTCAAAGATTTGGCCATTGCAACTAGGAGGTAGAGAGAGACTCGAACCATGAAGAGGTCCACATTGAGTACTGGCATACACAACGAGTGTTCAGTGAGTGATTAACCATCTTCATGCACTTGATCATGTAGGTCATATTACCCAACTCTTATGGTGTTGGTGCAATGTTCCCTTGGAACCTTCTATCTAGGACTCAGAATGTCCTCATGAGTCCCACTGATCATCCACTGATCCTATCCGAGGGGAGTGCATTGCTAGCACAACTCTATAATGAGTTGTATCAGATTACCCAAAGGAGTAGAGTTGGTATTAGATGTAACCTATTACTACAGATATGGGGATGGCAACATATCAGGATCAAGCGTCCCATTGACCTGCCATTAGATATTGGCACCATCGAGGAGAGGTGTCAGTGTTATGCTGCATGATGGCCTTGCGAGTAGGAGGGCTTTAGTATCATATCATGTGCAAGGGACCTAAAACACTATATTGGATAGTTTGCAGCATTGCAGGTCAATAAAATCGAGTGGTGCCCCTACCTAGATTGCCCTCCATGGACGAAGGCTAATGACCAACTAGGTCAAGTATGTAGGAATAGATGGCTCCTCGAATGTAATTTCAAGGTACAAGAATTATTCTACTACTCTCACATCCAGAGATAGTTTAGCATCATATAGGATATACCAGAGCTATCAACTATCTACCATTACCTCCACCTAGAGAGGTACTTGACCTGGCCCATGATTACTCCACTGGGTGAGGAGGATGATGACTTCCAAAATTTAGGATAGACATATGTAGGGACCACTCTTGACTATGACACATGGTGAATGCTTTGAGTATGGTAGGGTTTTTATGGCCCCTTGGGTAGGGTCCTAGATGATGTAGCAGAGGGTGATGAGGATGCAGAGGTAGATATTCATGGTCACCGAGTTTTATATAGGACTGAGGGTGGATGGGGTGAGGGAGTTGTAGAGGAGGCACATGTTGTGGAGTTTTTCTACTTACCCTTAGCAGATTTGTCACGTCATAGAAAACTCTGAAGATCACAACCAACACTGTGGATTCTGGCTGATCCACCTCTTCAACCCAGGAATAGATAACTTGAGGGCTCTAGATAGACTAGGTTGGGTAAGGAAACCCCAACGGTGGGTTCTTCTCTTAATACTTTTATTAAACACCCACTATGCCAGATAAAATGTTTTTATATTTTCTTTGATAATTTTTAGTGATCGAACCTATTAATATTAAAGCTTTACCATACCAGTGCCTTATCCATTGGAGAGTCGTAGCAGGTTTATATCATATGACCATAGCAAAAAAAGAAAGGGAAGAACTAGTTCATCTTAATCCATTCAAATGATGTAATTTGAATAAAACGATTAAACTAGCGATAGAAGGTGTTATTCATAGATTTTGATTATAGTAATACATGAACAAGCTAACACAAATAATTCACACAGAAGATGCCAAGGGAAGAGTCAAGATTTTCATTAATATAAAAGATGTTACATAAAAGAGATCAACAGAGTGTTTGATCCTCTCATGCCATTTCATTACAATAGGCCCTTGATTTAAATATTCAAAACAAGGGGAAACTTCTCTCTATCTTGATTGCAGTGATGTAAGAGCTCTCAACTCTGGCCCATTCTATAGGAAATAATCACAATGAACAATGCTCCTCAAATAGTCCCTGGTGAATTACAAGAGAAAGGGTGATAAGACACAAAGATAGAAAACACAAGGGAAATACGACTAAACGCTAGACAAGGCTTATACCTAGATTTTCTCTCTAAGAGGTTCAATGATAAAACCTTCAGTTGTAGTATTCATATTCTTATAGTGTAGGCTCACCTGACTGTTGCAACCGCTTACTCCAACTAGAAGAATCTTGTTGTACCAAAATTAAGATGTATTCAAAATTGGGCACGTAGCCCACATCCCTCCATTTATATAGGTGGTAGATGAGATTGTGCATCATTCCCTATACTACCCTATGCTGGTGGCTGTGCATCTCCAAGTGCATGTATTTTGAGAGAACTGGGCCCCACTCTCCCTTCCAAGTTTTGAATGGCCTGATTAATACACTCCCATGCCTCATCATGAAAATTTAATGAGAATATCAACAAATTCAATTCTTGAGCAGCTTTGTTGACCCTATCTCTCACCCATTGCATAGTATTATCAGTGAAGACACAAAGGCGATCCACCATCTCCACCAAGGACGTGAACCACTTTGATAATTTACCATCAGAATCCAGATCAAAGTCCTGGATCTTTTGGAATACAAATTCCTTGATATTAGGAGCCTGAATGAACTCATTCAACTTGAAACCATAGTCTCCAAGCTCATCATCAACTTCCTACTCAACACCTACTACTTCTTGATCCCATTTGAGCCAACTTGGTCTATTATGCAAGAAGATGAAAACCTTAGTGAATTCTTCGGCAAAGAAATAATGGGACCTTTCCGATAAGGTGGCTAAAATCCTAGCAATGGGCATGTAGTTTTCTTTGAAATCCCAATAGATAGAGAGTATGGTATTCACCCACTGGTCACCCTGCTATAGCCGATACTTTAGGAAGCCAACAATATGTTTGGTGACATAAACATAAATGTATATGGACTACAACCCTTATATCTTCTCCTAAATATTATATTTCATTTCTTGTTTTAGCTCATTGGTCGATCCAAGTCGAATGCTGGCTTGTGGAGAAGGCATATTTAATTTGTCAACTTCACTTTGAAGTTTCTTGACCATGAGATGTAACTACCCCACTTCAGTACACTTTGCTTTCCATTCTTCTAGCTCCTTTCCTACTACCTCTACCACCTGCACTTTGGAGGCCAGCTGTGACTTCATCAGTTTGACAGGTGCAACTGTCGCTCTTATGACACCTTTAATTATGTCAATGGTGGTTTCTTTCATGTTGGGTGGCAATGGGATCTTGAAAGTTGTGATAGACATGTCAATTGTATCCTATACAATGGTCCACCTGGGTTTGACTATCCCATTACTTGGATACCTTTATTCTTCCATGTCTTGAATTTGGTCCTCTTCATCAGCTATGAACTAGTAGGTGTCACTGATCCTTGCCATTATGATGCTTTCTGTGCCATGATCTGAAGACTCGGTTCAGGCCTTCTTCCATGTAGGTAGCTTTATGGGACTATCCTCCTACACCTCATATTATCTATATATGTTTGCCAACCCCCAAGCTTTGGTTATCTTTTTCATCACCTTGGGGGGAACTTGATGTTCCTTTTTATTAACTATGAAGGTGGTAGAATATAAAGAAGGTTGGATTTCTGCTAACTTTACCTACTCTTCTAAGCATATCAAAGTCAATGTTGATGAGGTGGAACTCCTTTGGGATGGATCAATAGCCAACTCCTTCTCTTTATGGTGGCAATGGAATAACTGGAAGAAGCGGAGAGTTTGACCTGATCGTCTTGGTCCTCATCAAAAATTTGCATCATGACCTCAAAAATATCAACATCCTCTTGGACAATTTGAAAGGTGGGGTTCTCAAACTCCTCTAGAGGTGCCACCAGGACTAGTGGGAGAATTTTGTCAACTAGAATCCCATGGTGTAATCTTAGATGAGCACTATAATCACCAACAACTTCCAATTTGTTGTAAGGTTGCTTATCCTCCATCTTCCACACCAAGTCCAATGTTTGTTTATTTCTAAATACCTTATGCATTTCATATTTGAAATCATCCTTATTGTGCGTAACCTACAGAAGGGTGAGCTTGCCAACAACATTTTTTCTATGATGGCCATCTGAGTCGTAGGCCCTCCAAGTGACTTCTGGAAAACACTAGGTATCCATATTCTAGATAGCCCGTAGTATGGCAAAGTTGCCAAGATAAGTGTAACGGCCCATTGTGCATGGAATAGGTAGCTATTTCATTGGTCCTTTCTTCCTTAGGTTTCTAATTTTAACTTCTTCAGCCATCTACCGAGTGATCTCCAGGATGGCAATGGAAGTTGGGAAGTGGAGTGGGAGTGCTTTCAAAGGCAGCTTCAAACTGTATATTCTGATATAGGAAAACTCCTCCATGTAGAAGAAGTCTCCCGCTTGTTCTTGGTACATAAATTTTTTGATTCCTGCTCCAATTATATCCAAAAAATTACCACATAATCTGAAGTATACTATGGGGAGGACCTTCTCAAAGAAGGTTTTATAACTAGAGCATCCCTCTTGGATGCATAATAATTGGTGTTGTATAGTTGGTGCAGTTACTGCTCCCAACTGGGCCACCAAGGATTTACCCAATTGTGCTATGAAAAATAAATAAAGAAAGAATAGTAGGAAAAGGGGCCATCACCTCTTTCTTGGCCAATATGGCCTCTTGAAACTACTACAACTCATCCAGTTTGTCACTGATTACATCCTCCCATTGATAGAGGGGAGTGTTATCGTTTTGGTTACACTAGAGGATCAAAAACATCACCTCCTTTGTAATTGTTTCTATGTTTTTGACCCTTAATGCCAGATTGATCATGTCAGCATAATTTTGTGCCTCTGGCCGAAGTAGGAACTTCTTGATTGGGAAATCATATGTCCAGTTACTCCCCTTTTTTATAAGGGACTGGGAGAACATGGTATTTAACATATAATTGGCCTAGAGGGCCAATGTCTTGAATTCCACCAACCTGGATGCAGTGGCCAGGTGGAAGACCTACCTAATTCTGTCTGTCGATACCCGGCCATCGCTTGACCATTAAAATCTCTAATTGTTCACCCCCTAGGATCGTAAGCGACTGCAATCCATGATAATAAATATGAAGAGTGATATACTTTTAGGCATGTCAACTAACCTAGGTTCATGTTTCACTTATTGCATACTAGGGCAGGCAAGGTGATATCTCTATATGCCCGTGTGTAGAGGCTTCTAAGAAGCATTGAGTAGAACTGGTTATCCTCTTCAGCGGGGTTGAATGCATAAATTGTGACCCCTTCTACCTCTTTCTCTTATTTCTCGATGATATATTTACCTACATTAGATAAATTCACAAAGTCCTTAGGGTCATTCGCTCTCCCGATTCTCTTCACCATGGGCCATGCCCTAGTAACCCTACAAATTCTCTATCTAACAATGGATGGTTTGGGAGCAGTAGAACTGGTGGATGCCATTGAATTCGGGCAATGAGGCTACAATTTTTCATTCACTCTTTTCTCTGTGCTCAACCTCGTTGATGGGCAATTTCGCATGCGTGAATAGTGCAAAATATGTTCATCACATTCTTATAAAGTATGTGCATTAATTTTGGTAGATGAGCACATGCATCTTTTCTTATGTGATAAAGCTCTTTGGTTGGTTGGATGTGCCATGTCAATCACCACTTTATCAGCCCAATGTACCAGCAGGGAGAATTACGTCTAGGGATAGCAGGTTGGACACATGACGACTCGATATTGGAAAGAGTAGGATGCAGGTAGGTGTGCATGTATGGTGCACTAGATTTGATGCTCATCCACGCTCCATTGGGGCATTATATGTGCGGCTATTGAGGTGGGTGCATAGACTTGTGCACCCGCTTGACATTTGTGCACCCCATGGGAGTGGGGCACACTAGACTTGATGGGGTGCACAATTTGTGTACCCTTAACTAATTTTATGCACTCCATCGTAGTGGAGCGTACAACCTAGAGGTAGGCGCATAGCTTGTGCATCCATATTCAAAACTTGCACATCCCTATGGGATGGGCGTGCGGACTCGAGATGGGATGCACAACCCTGTGTGCCCCGATGGAGGTTGTACGCTCTACTTCAAGAGTGAAGCACATTGGCTGGGATATGAATGCACAGCTTGTGCACTCCAAGGCTTCACATGCATGCTCCGTAATTATGGAGTGTGCACTAGTTTTTAGAGTGCACACGAAGTTGTACACCCCTTGGGTTATTTGGTGAACTCCACAAAAGTGAAACACACAAGGCGGATATGGACGTACTCAGATGTGCGCCAATGGGGACTTTTTACACCCCATCAAGGTGGAGTGCATAGGATTTTTAGGGTGCATAGGGTGGTGCACCCCCTTTGTGTTCATGCACACTCTATTCCTTTGCAGTGCATGGCCTTCATGATAGGGTGCACAACCTTGTGCATCCCATGATACTGTTGTGTGCTCCATCTCCCCATGGAGTGCAATAACCTTGGGTGGGTCACATAGCTTGTGTGCCCCTAGGGGTTATTATACGTCCCATCCCCAATGGGGTACACAAGTTAGGTACGAGCACACAAGGGTGTGTGCTCAGTGGGGTCCTTGCATGCTCATGTAAGTTTAGCTTGGGACACACAACTCGTGCACCTAAGGGTCTCTTAGCATGCTCCAATAAATGGAGCACACAGGGCTAATTTGGGGTGCACCCCTCTGGGAGATGTGGCATAGATTCCCAAAAAATGGAATATCTTTTTTGGGGTCAACACCAGCTCTAATTGGGAAAAGGGGTGGGATAGAAGACATCGACTTGAGGACTCGAGACTCTCCAAGTAAATTGATAAGGGATTGACACACACACACTTTTTTTTAATCATACAAATTTCATCCAATGGGATCAAAGGCCTTAAAATGTTTCCCATTTATTGGTATAGGCACTTCTTCCCCTTATATATCCTTTAATTTATAAGTGTGTTGACCCACTACTTTGGCAATATAATAGGGTCCCATCCAGTTTGGTTCAAATTTATCCTTCTTCCTAGGTATGTCATTTTTGGGTCCCAATATAGCACTATGCCATCCATTGTGAAACTTTATCCTTTGGCCTTTTTGTTGAATAATTCCATCATTATATTTGTTTGGCCAATCATCCTTGTAACATGCTCTCTTCTGTCCTGTTCGAACTTCACCAATTGGTCCATCCTTATTTGCAACTCATCTGGTTGCTCATGGTCTTGCAGAAGTAAGGAGAGAGTTGCACTTTCAAGTTGTGGTGGTAATAGTGCTCTTTCTCCAAAAACAAACTCATATGGCATCATTCCCGTGGCCCTCTTGATTGACAACCTGTCTACCCACAAAGCATACTTAAGTTTACTATCCCATCCCCTCTTATTCTACCCTAATGATATTTTAATATTCGTGATGATGTTCTTATTTGAGGATTCAGCTAATCCATTGCCCTAAGGATAATAATTGGTAGAATGAGCCAATTCAATGCTATATTTATTGTAGAAGTCAATCATTTCATAGGAGGTAAAATATTTGGCATTGTCCATTACCAATTTCCTGGGTACCCCAAACCTGGTTAGTATATTTTCCTCCAAGAAATTAATAACTGCAGTTGTTTTTTATCTTCTCAAAGGGGTGGCTTCCACCCATTTGGCTAGGTAATTTTTGGCAGTAATAATCCATTTATGTCCCCCTGAATAATTGGGATTAATTTATCCAAATAAATGTATCCCCCACTAAGAAAAGGGATTTTCAACAATTACTGGCTAAAGTGGCATGGTCGATAGGTTCTTTTTTCTAGGAAATATTTGGTAGTTGTAACAACTCCTGATCGCTTGGTAGACATCTTTAAATAAGGATGGAAAATAATATCTTGCCCTCATGATTTGATTAGTTGTGGCTTTGGGGGAAAAATGGCCACCACGAAACCTAGAGTTAAATTATTTAATGATTGTAGGAACCTCCTCTTCAGTTACACATAGAAGTAACACTCCACTCGGATGTCTCCAATATAGCCGATCTCCTTGGAGATGGTACTTCTAATATTTTTGTTCGATGCTTCTAATTTTGTTGGTAGTATTCCTGGGCAAGAAGAATAGATTTCTCAGATAAAATAGAATATCCTTATACCATTCAGAAGTTGCATGCCTTGATTGTCTATCTTGCTATCCACATTGCACCAAGACAATATCATCTATTCCCTGCTCTTCTTTGTAAGCCATATACTTGGCCAACTCCACATCATACTGTAACAACTTAATCATCCATATTGCTAAACTACCTGTGGGATCGGGTTGGATGAGAACATCCTTTATGGCAATATAGGGGATACATACAACTACTTTATAGGCACCAAAAATGCTTTTAAAATTGTCCAAATCCCGTATGAGGGCATAAGCCTGCTTTTCAATTGGTTTGTATCTCAGTTGAGCTTATTTCATCCCTGAAATCATGAATGCTATTGGTTTTTCATTTCCCTCTTCATCCTTTTGAGATAGTACAGTAACTATGGTATATTCTGAGGTAAAGGATTATAGGTTAAAATCATTTGAATGATCTGGACAAGTCAATACAGGTGCAATAGTGATGGCCTCATTAATTTGCTAAAATACCTTGAGGTTGTCTTCATCCCATTTAATTTTTACATCCTTCTTGATCATGTCATTTATCAGCTTGGAAATTTCAATGAAATTTGGGACAAATATTCTGACAAAATTTATTTTACTAAAGAAAGACGTGACTCCCTTAAGTCTCCTGGGAGGTGGTAATTAGGAGATTGTATTTGTTCTCTCGGGGTCAATTCTGATTCCTTCCTTTGAGACAACATGTCCCAATTGTTTATCGTGAGATGCTCCAAACAAAAATTTCCTTGGATTTAATAAAATCCCAAATTCTTTGAACCTTTGAAACACCTGAGATGGATGGGAGAAATGATCTACAATATTATTGGAAAACACAGTAATGTCATCTAGGTAAACTACCACTATCTTGAACATCAGCCCTTTGAATGCAAAATCCATGGCCCTTTGTAAGGTTGCCCCAACATTTATCAATCCAAATGGCATTCTTTGGTACTCAAAAGTCTCCCAAGGCGTGGTGAAGGCAGTTTTAAAATGGTCTTCTGGATTTACTAAAATTTGGTTATACCCTGAGAAACCATCCAGGAGGGATATGCCGGAGGAACCTAACACTGCTTGCAACAACTGTTCCATATTGGGAAGGGTATAATTATCCTTGATGGTGCTTTTTTTTAAGTTTTTGAAATCTACACAGCCTAATTTCCCCATTATTTTTTTCTGACGAGCACCAAGTTTTCTATCTAGGAAGAAAATCTCACTTTCTTGATTATTTTTGCATCAAGCAATTTTTGAACTTCTTTTTGCATAATAGGGTGCAGTGTGGGATTGAAATTTCTCTAATTCTTCCTAAAGAGTTTATAACCTTATTTAAAGGGGATGATTTGGGTCATGACTTCTATGTTAAATGTTCTTAAGTCTTCATAACCCTAGGTGAAACTATCTCTGTTTTTATTTAAGTACTGTATATACTTTGAGTTCAGGGTCTAACCCATTAGCATTGGGTACTTCCTTAAGAAAATGGGTATGCCAAATTGAATAAACCCCCAACTCCTCTTCTATAGAATTAACCAAATTTACTATAGTATTATTAGGCTTCAAAATTTCTACAAATATTTTATTTAAAGATTCTCTTCTTAATGTAGCCTATTCTTTGGAGGAAATGAGAATGGTGGAAAATGACCAATCTAACTGGATTGACTGCCCTAATTGTTATGCCCAATTCCTAGACAACAATAAATAAAATAATGGGTCCACGTCAACCACTGCAACATCCATGATAATCCCCTTCTTTGGATATTTGTCTAGAAAAACCAAGAGGCCTGTAATTATTCCAACATAGGGCACTTGTCTGATATCCATTCCAAAAATAGGGGGAGAGTATTTAGTGCATATAAGTCCCAGTTGATCAGCCACTTATTTTTGCATAACATTGTGAGATGTTTCGCTGTCAAGCATGCAGTTGTGTATCACATAGCAGTCCCCATAACTAGATGAATACCTAAGGGAGATGTAAAAGGGTCTCACTGAAGTAGGGGTCTTTCTTGGAGGGTTAGGACCTGCAAATACTAACACATGATTCCCTCCCTGATCAGCCAGCCCAAAGGCCTTGCATATTTTCTATCTATACTTAGGTATGGTCATTAACTCCCCAAAGACTATGTTAATTCTCTACTTTGCCAATTCCATCCCTATGTCAAATTCTACCCCTTTTGGTCGTGATGTAGTATTAATAGGCTATTTTTTTAGGAGGTGGAGGTAAGTTATCCTTAGGATTTTTCTTTTTCTTAACAGGTTCCTTATCATTCTTTTTATCTACCTTATCCAAGATGGTTCTATTACGTAATTTGATGGCATGGACCCTCTTCATGTTTTCAACCTCTTCAATCATAGGAGTTAATTTACCTTGCCTTATTTGTTCAAAATGGTTATTTTGGGGTCTTCTCAAAATTTTTACATCATCATTGGCAAAGGCAGTGGGGTGGCTATCAAGATACAATGATTGGTTTATATCTTCCAATATAGAAGGTCTATTAGTAGTTTTATCCCATGTTCTGAAGGCATTTATTATGATCTCATCATTTGACTCTTCTTCTAGATTGACCTTTGAGTAAAGGCCATCGAACATACCACAATCAGCAAGATTATGAGGAGCATCATAGGCTAGGCAGAAGAAAGGAAAATTAGAGGCCACATTAACAGAGGTCATGGGATTTGGTACAACATTCGGGTCCTTCTGAGTTTCTTTCCTCTTCCAACTGTCGCTTGAGTTCCTACCCCCCCAATTATTCCAATATCTATTAAAATTCCTTCTTAAATGAGGTCTACTATCATTCTAATGTTGATAATATTATCCACTATCATTCTTATCCCTATCCATTTTAGACAGGTGGTTATTCATTGACAAAAACATCTCAGTAACTTTTGATGATAGTTTTTCAATGTGATCTACTTCAGATTTATTTAAAATATCGAACCCCACTCTTTTATTTTTTTATCAAGCTGGTTGGGATCCATGGAGGTAGCCTTCATTTTACCACTGTCTATCATGCCCCTTTCTATTACAATGGCCCTATCCATACAGGCATCAATAGTGAGTGTAGGCTACTACCTTAACTCATAGTTAAAATCACTAGGGAAGGCATTTTTATAAAAACAAATAGACTGGTGGTTATTGGGTCATAGAGCAATGGGGATCTGATTTCTCAGTTTAGTGAATTTCCTATTAAAATCATCAACTGTCTCATTTTATTTCTTCTTCATGGTGGCTAGCTCAATCAAAAGGGACTGTTCATTCTTTTTTTCTCCATATTTTTTGAGGAAGGTAGCTTCTAGGTCATGGAAATTTTCTATGGTATCCTCTGACAAACTATTAAACCATTCCCTAGAATATTTCTCCAAGGTTTGTAAAAATAGTCGAAGGACAACATCTTCATGCTCCATCTCCAAAATTTCCATGGCATATAAAAATTCCTTCACATGATCTTCCCTAGTCATGGTATTATCCCCTAAAAACTTGGGTAAGTATTTATGATCCTTTGGGGTAAGGGGTTCATATTTTGAGGTAATACAAAGGGTCTGTACCTATTCAAATTCTAGTTATATAAAGGTGGGTTTGCCATTTTTGTAACTGGGCCCCTCAGAAAAGTGGAGGGGATAGGTACAAAAGTACTAGTTTAGGAATTTTGAGGAATACACAGGGAACTGTTACTACTCTGACTACATGAATGAACAGAAAGAGAAGTGCACTTTTTACTTTTACATTTTCTAAAGAGTACTGTTGGAACAAAATCTGCCTTGGGTTGTTTAGTTGTGCCTTAGATTTTGTCAACATTGAAAAGACGAGAAGGTTTGAGACTTTTCGCCTAATATCTAGAGAAGGTTGGTTCCTTGAAGTTTTTTATGGGAAAAGGGAAAGGAAGTAATATTGAAAGAGAGGGAAATATAGCCGAAGCTAGATCTAATATATGGTGCAGATTAGACAACAATGAAGATAGATTTACTTACTTCTATCCAAAGCATTTAAACACATTTCCATGCAGAAATTATATAATTTTAGATATGATTTCTAATATTTCATTTAACATGCGTATATATTATATTCTCATTCCAGCAATATGATTTATGTATTGCAAAAGTTCAGATATAAGAAAAAACTCAATTTACAATTCAATATTGTAAGCAGAAATAAAGAACATTAATACATACACTTGCACGATATGAACCAGAAGCCAATGGGAGATGTGATTTTATTGCTTGTTTTCAAAGTACATGCATTCAGTCTTGTAAACGTCCAAGAGCCGACCCTTTTTTTGGAGTCGCTCACCCCTATATATACCCTAAAAAAGTATCTTTTCTAAGTACATATTACTATTTTACAAGCAATCATCTACAGTTTCTAATAATACACAAGTCTTCTATGAATTAGATATCTTCTCTGTAGATTAGATTCTAGATGAGCCTGTCACATTTTCAATCATCTGGCAAGCCTGCTCTATCCTAGATTTTTGATAATCATATCATAAATCACTTCTTTGGTGTCAGTGCATGCCTTTGATTGCCACAAATACATTTTATTCCTTTACAGCTAGCGTGTCATGAAATCATGACATTCTTTCCTTGCTTTGCTCTTTTGTCGCCTCTAGTCGTGAAAATGAGACATGTCATGAAATTACGACATTCGTCTCTTGTTTTTCTCTTCTGTCACTTCCAGCCATGAAAATGAGACATGTTGCAAAATCATGACATTCGTCTCTTACTTTGCTCTTTTGTTGCCTCCCGTTGTGAAAATGAGACATGTCACAAAATCGCGACGTCTGTCTCTTGCTTTGCTCTTCTGTCGCTTCCAGCCTGAAAATGAGGCATATCATGAAATCGCGACATCCGTCTCTTGCTTTGCTCTTCTGTCGCTTCTAGCCACGAAAATGAGACATGTCACAAAATCGCAACATTCATCTCTTACTTTGCTCTTCTATTGCTTCCAGCCACGAAAATGAGACATGTCACGAAATCGCGACATTCATCTCTTACTTTGCTTTGGACCGCGAAAATGCAACATGTTGCGATATCGTGACACTTTTTCCTTCTTGATCTTTCTCTTCTCTTTTGGCCGTGAAAATGCAACATGTCACGATATCGTGACACTTTTTCTTTCTTGTTCTTTCTCTTCTCTTTTGGCCACGAAAATGCAACATGTCGTGATATTGCGACACTTTTTCTTTCTTGTTCTTTCTCTTCTCTTTTGGCCATGAAAATGCAACATGTCATGATATTGCGACACTTTTTCTTTCTTGTTCTTTCTCTTCTCTTTTGGCCACAAAAATGCAACATGTCGCAATATCGCGACACTTTTGCCTCCTTGCTCCCTTCTCTTTGCTTTGGACCGCGAAAATGCAACATGTCGTGATATCGCGACACTTTTTCCTGTTTGCTCTTTCTCTTTGCTTTGGACCACGAAAATGCAACATGTCGCGACACTTTTTCCTCCTTGCTCTTTCTCTTTGCTTTGGACCGCGAAAATGCAACATGCTGCAATATCGTGACACTTTTTCCTCCTTGTGGTGTTTTGCTTTTCTTTGATCTTTAGCATATGGGCCACTTTGGTCTTCTTGGAAAATATGCAAAATGGTGCATCAACTATTTTTCTGTAGTTAGTCACTTTTTGACTAACATTCTTGGCGCCTTTCGAGGGATTTTTTGCTTGCAAAAATTTTGAACCAGGCCTTCATCCATTGGGAAACGGAGTCAACAATGCAATTGTAAAAAAATCTTTCAGAGAAAGACAAAGAAAACAGGAAAATACACTTAGATTAAAAGTGAACATTACCTTGTCAAAACTCCCTCTATACCTTAGTATCTCTATTCAAAAAAAATGTCGACTTTTGATTGGCTGCGATTGAAATTTTTTTTTAAGGCCAAAAAACGGTAATATTTACAAATATTGTCTGAATATACTTATATTATACTGTACATATAATTCCTTTTATGCTTTCTCAACAGAAATATAACTTTAGGTGAAATGCATTCACCGTGAAGGGAAGAACCAATCCATCTTGATATTTCAACTCGAAAGCATTGAACTGTTTCTCTGAAACAAGTTCAAATGGTCCCTCCCAGAAAGCATCAAATTTATCATGGTTACCTGGCTTAGCTTTCTTTACATTCCATTTCAAAACCAAGTCTCCCACTTTAAATTTTTTGGAAGTTGTCTTTTTTTTTAACCATCCTTTAGTATCTGCCATATGCTTCTGATTGTGATTGTATGATTTCTCTCTTTGTTCTTCTAACTATAAGAGTTGCATTGCTCTTGCAACTGTGTGTAGAATTTGGTCAATCTGAGGTAGCGGGTAATGATATTTGAGTGATGCTCTGTTCAGATTTTTGAAATCTACACACAATATGATATCTCCATTTTTCTTCCTGACTGGTACCAAGTTTGCCACCTAAGTGGAGTGTTTAACAAGGTATACTATTTTAGCTTGAAGGAGTTTTAGCAGTTCTTGTTTCATCAAATATTCTATCTTCGAATTCACTAGTCTTTGCTTTTGCCTAAAAGGCTTAGCTCATTCTTCTGATTATATGGTATGTTGAATAACATCTTTATTGTACATTTTTATATCACTATACACCCAAGCTATGATGTCAACGATTTTTTTACACAATTCTCTGATCTGGTTCACTTCCTCTTCTGTACAACTGATTCTTAATCATTTTTCCTGGCTCTAACTCTACATCTTTGTATCTACGTTTATCGACCTTGATTTTTTGGCCAACTGCTCTATTATTGTTATCAAACAGGCTTTCAAGGGTGATGAGACCCTTAGGAATATGATTGTTTTTAACTGAATAATGTCCTCTTCCTCTTCATCCTGCAAATATCGGTTGGCTGAGCAATTAATTTCATGGATTAAGAAATCCAATATCTGTTCATCATTTTCAAAAAATTGCCAGAAAATATTTTATCAGGCACTAAAGGCTTGTATATAAGTCTAACAGTTTTAGACTTCTGAATAACATTACTTATAGGACAAAAATTAGCTCCCACTGAAGCTAAAAAATCTACGTGGGTATTCTATTCTCTAGGGATAAACTTTATATTTAGGGCCTCAAAGGCCTCTAAGATATACCACACTTTGTTCCTGTAAGCCTTCAAATAATGTTGTTTACTTATACATTTTTTGGTGACTTGATTCACAATAAGTTTTGAATCTCCATAGACGAGTAACTGTTTGATTCCCAATTTCTTAGCCTTTCTTAACCCTAAGCACAGGGCCTCATATTTTGCTGCGTTATTGGAGCAACTCCAAGTCAACATGTAAGAGAAAACCTTTTCCTCTCCGGTGGGAGAAATCAAAACTATTCCGGCACCAGCTCCATTCTTGCACCTAGCCTCATCAAAGAAAAGCTTCCACAATTGATTCACAGAACCATCCTTTTCTAGGGAGGGTATCAATTTTCTTTTTGGTTTCTCAATAGAATAGTTTCCTATTTCTGTTTCTATCATGGCATTAAAATTATGTAGAGAAAACTCGTCCTCAAATTGGAGCTCTTCTAATGTTTCTTCCATTAGATCTTCTTCTATTGTTTCTTCAATCATCATATTTACACGGTCAGTTTCACCAATCTTTTCTATATGAAACATAGATGGTTTCTCATTAAAAATATTGACCCTTCTACCTTTGAAGGTATCTCCAAATGAGAATAATCTAGGGATAAGTATCCTTCTATATTTTCTGTGAACTCTCTAGATAGATACATACCAAAATAGGGCTCCAAGTCTACGACTACTACCTCTTGTATGACTATCATCTGAGGAATTTTATGCAACCGTATGGGAATATCCTTTATCACTCCTATAGTTTTGACTGGAGTACCATCTAACTATAGGATTCCTGCACTGCTCCTAGTGTACTCCATTCCCATAATATCACATACTGCTTTGGGTATCACAGTGGTAGCAGCACCTGAATCTATCATGCAGTTATGGACAACCCATCCTTCCATTTGAAGGGACAAATAAAAGGGTGGTGGCCTGTTCTTACCAGTGGCAGATGTCAATTTTGTTAGAACCATTTTTGAAGATGATGCAGTCCTACCTCCATTTTTCATTGTTCTTAGGGATTCCTGTAGGAGATCGATTTGACTTGGGATTTGAAGAGCATCATACATACTTGCCTTAGAAGGAGTATTTTTCATTTCCTCTACTATACTGAATGTAGGTGAATAAACTATTCTTTATATTTATTTGGCAAAAGTTTCATATTTATTTTTGTATCCCTGGGTAGCTTCAATTCTTTGCCTTTTTTTCAGCGAGGGGAATCTCAACCTTTCCCTAGCCTGTTCTTGGGTTTCATTTTCCCCCCGAGGAATAAATTCTTTGTGTGTTTCTTGCCCTTGAATTTTGGCTAGAAAATGATATTTTCTTTCCTGAGGGAGACTTCCCTTAGGAGTTTATTTGGGAAAATTCTTGGAAGCAGGGGAAACATTCAATGGTTGAAGCTCTTTAGGTTCTACATGCAGTGGTTTCTTACCTGATCTTGTCAAAACTGAAACCTGTTCTATTGTAGGCATCATGAAGTTGTGGTCCTTCTCTCTAATTATATTTACATGGCCTTTCATTTTTTCTTTACTATTTTCAACTACTATACTTTATACATAATGCTGGTGTATCATACACAAAATTTTCCCATGTGGATCGTTACATGTAGTACACCAAAAGTTAAAATTAGTGGGAGGCTCTTCGGCCTCCACTGTCTCATTTGTATATACCGTGCTCGGTCTCTCTTGTCCCCTATTGCTTTATTGTGCTGCATCTCTCATTACCTGATGGAACCTCCTTGGCAGAAAATTCCTTTCAGCCTATCTTTTTAATTGATGTTATATCATTTGCTATATTTTTCATGGTGTCCAGGATAAGAGTAAGCTAATTATCGAGGACTTGCTGAGGAGGTGGCGTAGGTAATGCAGGTATAGAGGAAATAGGAGGCAATGGTTAAGGAATTTTAGGCATTGGTATTGTAGGTACAAAGGGTGATCCATTCCATCTTGGAATATCTATGAACTTCGATTTAGTAGAGCTAGGAGAAGCAGCATGAGTAGCCTGTGGAATATCAAGAAAAATGGGCATTATTGGTTTGGGTGGATACCTTCCAGTGGCTATGAGATCTCTCTTTGCTATATAAGCTTGTTGATAAATAGCAAGGAATGTGAATATTCTTGACTATCATATTATCATACTAATATCTAAATCAAAGGATCTCATATAGTAATATATTTCTTGCTCTTCTGTTGGTTTCAATCCTTGAGGAACCCTTTCCTAGGTCTGACTAAAATGGATATTGAAGTCTACAATTTCTTCTTAAGGATGTTTCCTTATGATCATGAACTGGTTCAATAAGGAAAATGGATCTGCATGCTGATTGAATTCATCCACCAACTTTCCAACGAGCTCTGCCCAGGTGGTAATTGATTGAGGAGGGAGTGCACGATACCAATAGAGAATTTTACCCTTCAGAGAAATAACTAGCAATCTGATCATCACATACTCCTGTGTGATGTTGTAGGTTGTAGCCATTACTGCTACATCCAAGCAATGTTCATATGTTGTTTTTCCTGTTCCATCATATGAATGCAATGCCTTCAATGCTACACCAGGAATTTGATTCTGGGATGCTAAATTTAGTGGACCAGTGTGGTTCCATATAAGATAAGATGGTGGTGGAGGAGCAGCCATTGTAATTGCTATATTCTTCTGAAATATTGGGGTTGTAGTAACATCTGGAGATGAACCAATGATAGAATATGACAAAACATAGGGTATAATGGCGTTATTATTAGTAGCAGGTGGATTTGATCTTGCAAATAAAATTGGATTCACTCTTAAGCTACCAAGATGTAACTCGAAGAACTCAATGGGATATTCTGAGTTTTTTGATTTGGATCTGGTTATCATATAAACATATACTAGCTTTAACCAGGTCCAAAAAGATAAGGTATTTTCTGGGTCTATACCTTCGAACGGAGTCGCCAGGTGATTGGGTTTTTGATTCTAAAGATCAAAGGAAAAACACCAAACCTTGTAAAAATAATGTGGGATTTAGGGTCCCACCAGGCATGCCAAAAATTGTTGGAACAAAATTTGCCTTGGGTTTTTTAGTTGCGCCTTAGATTTTGTCAACATTGAAAAGACGAGAAGGTTTGAGACTTTTTTCCTGATCTCCAGAGAAGGCTAGTTCTTTGAAGTTTTTTATGGGAAAATGGGAAGGAAGTAATACTGAAAGAGAGGGAAATATAGCCGAAGCTAGATCTAATATATGGTGCAGATTAGACAACAATGAAGATAGATTTACTTACTTCTATCCAAAGCATTTAAACACATTTCCATGCAGAAATTATATAATTTTAGATATGATTTCTAATATTTCGTTTAACATGCGTATATATTAGATTCTCATTCCAGCAATAAGATTTATGTATTATGAAAGTTCAGATATAAGAACAAACTCAATTTACAATTCAATATGTAAGTAGAAATAAAGAACATTAATACATACACTTGCACGATATGAACTAGAAGCCAATGGGAGATGTGATTTTATTGCTTGTATTCGAAGTACATGCATTTAGTCTTGTAAACGTCCAAGAGCCGACCCTTTTTCTAGAGTTTCTCACCCCTATATATACCCTAAAAGAGTATATTTTTCTAATTACATCTTACTATTTTACAAGCAATCATCTGTAGTTTCTAATAATACACAAGTATTCTATGAATTAGATATCTTCTTTGCAGATTAGATTCTAGACGAGCCTGTCACATTTTCAATCATCTGGAAAACCTGCTCTATCCTAGATTTCTGATAATCATGTCATAAATCACTTCTTGGTGTCATTGCATGC
This sequence comes from Wollemia nobilis, assembly GCA_028583015.1. NCBI lineage: Eukaryota > Viridiplantae > Streptophyta > Pinopsida > Araucariales > Araucariaceae > Wollemia > Wollemia nobilis. Next base: position 24,869,981 of record JAQPPZ010016892.1, read on the forward strand.
CTTTGATTGACAAAAATACATTTTATTCCTTTACAGCTGGCATGTCACAAAATCGCAACATTCTTTCCTTGCTTTGCTCTTTTGCCACCTTCAGCCATGAAAATGAGACATGTCGCAAAATTGCGACATTCATCTCTTGTTTTTCTCTTCTGTCACTTCCAGCCATGAAAATGAGACATGTCACGAAATCGCTATATTCATCTCTTACTTTGCTCTTTTGTTGCCTCCCATCACGAAAATGAGACATGTCATGAAATCGCGACGTCCGTCTCTTGCTTTGCTCTTCTATCGCTTCCAACCTTGAAAATGAAACATATCACAAAATCATGACATCCGTCTCTTGATTTGCTCTTCTGCCACTTTCAGCCATGAAAATGAGACATGTCACGAAATCGTCAAATTTGTCTCTTACTTTGCTCTTCTACTGCTTCCAACAGCGAAAATGAGACATGTCGTGAAATTGCAACATTCATCTCTTACTTTGCTTTGGATAGTGAAAATGCAACATGTTGCGATATCGCTACACTTTTTCCTTCTTCCTCTTTCTCTTCTCTTTTGGCCGTGAAAATGCAACATGTCGCGATATCGCGACACTTTTTCTTTCTTGTTCTTTCTCTTCTCTTTTGGCCGTGAAAATACAACATGTCGCGATATCGTGACACTTTTTCTTTCTTGTTCTTTCTCTTCTCTTTTTGCCATGAAAATGCAATATGTCACGATATCATGATAATTTTTATTTCTTGTTCTTTCTCTTCTCTTTTGGCCGCAAAAATGCAACATGTCGTGATATCGCGACACTTTTGCCTCCTTGCTCTTTCTCTTTGCTTTGAACTATGAAAATGCAACATATCGCGATATCGTGACACTTTTTCCTCCTTGCTCTTTCTTTTTGCTTTGGACCGTGAAAATGCAACATGTCACGATATCGTGACACTTTTTCCTCGCGATGTTTTGCTTTTTCTTTGATCTTTAGCATATGGGCCACTTCGGTCTTCTTGGAAAATGTGCAAAAAGGTGCATCAGCTATTTTTTTGTAGTTAGTCACTTTTTGACTAATAAGTACCTATGGGTCTGGTAGTTTGGGGTAGAGCTCCTCGTCATTGTGTCTCGTGGATGCTAGATTAGCTCCTTTTTTTCAGATTTGCCAATATAAGGTGCAAAAAGAGAGGGGTGCTCTCTGGCCAAGATTGCTCAACCCAAAAACTTATAACCTCATAGGGAAAAAAAATAAAAAATATATGTCGTAAAGGGGAGTAATATGATAATTGGAAATTAAAAAGACCCTCCTTAGAATTGATGCCAAAAACTATTGTGGAGTTTTCCACTTACCTTCAGCAGATTTGTCATGTCATGCAAAACTCTAAAGATCACAACTAGAAATGTAGATTCTAGATGATCTACCTCTTCAACCCATGAATAGATAACTTGAGAGCTCTAGTCAGACTAGGTTGGGTAAAGAAACCCTAACGGTGGGTTCTTTTATTAATACTTTTATTAAACACCCACTATGCCATAAAAAATGTTTTTATATTTTCTTTGATAATTTTCAGTGATCAAACATATTAATATTAAAGCTTTACCAGACCGGTGCCTTATCTATTAGAGATTCGTAGCAGGTTTATATCATATGACCATAACAAAAAAAATAAGGAAGAACTAGTTTGTCTTAATCCATTCAAATCATGTAATGTGAATAAATTGATTAAACTAGCGATAGAAGGCCTTATTCACAGATTTTGACTACAGTAATACATGAACAAGCTAACACAAAGTATTCACATAGAATATTCCAAGGGAAGAGTCAAGATTTTCATTAATATAAAATATGTTACATAAAAGATATCAATAGAGTACTTGATCCTCTTATGCCATTTCATCACAATAGGACTCCAATTTGAATATTCAGAACAAAGGGAAACTTCTCTCTGTCCTGATTGTAGTGATGTAAGAGCTCTCGACTCTGGCACGTTCTACAGGAAATAATCACAACGAATAACAATCCTCAAATAGTCCTATTTGAATGACAAGATAAAGGGTGATAAGGCACAAACATAGAAAATACAAGGAAAATACGACTAAATACTAGAAAAGGCTTATACCTATATTTTCTCTCTTAGAGGTTCGATGATAAATTCTTTAGCTGTAGTATTCATATTATTATAGTCCAGGCTCACCTGACTACTACAGTCGCTTACTCCAAATGGAAGAATCCTGTTGTACCAAAATTAATATGCATTCAAAATTGGGCACGTAGCACACATCCCTCCATTTATGTAGGTGGTGGATGAGACTATGCATCATTCCTTGTACTACCCTAGGTTGGAAGCTATGCATCTCCAGGTACGTGTGTTTCGGGAGAACTGGACCCCACTCTCCCTTCCAATTTTTGAATGGCCTGATTAATACACTCCCATGCCTCGTCATGAAAAGTTAATGAAAATATCAATAAATTTAAGCCTTGAGCGGCTTTGTTGACCCTGTATCTCACCCATTGTATAGTATTATCAATGAAGAAACAAATGTGATCCATCATATCCACCAAGGATGTGAACTACTTCGATAATTTACCATAAGAATCCAGGTCAAAGTCCTAGATCCTTTGGAATACAAAGTCCTTGATATCAGGAGCCTGGATGAACTCATTCAACTTGAAACCATAGTCTCCAAGCTCATCATCAACTTCCTGCTCAACACCTACTACTTCCTAATCCCATTTGAGCCAACTTGGTCTATTCTACAAGAAGATGAAAACCTTGGTGAACTCTTTGACAAAGAAACAATGGGACCCATACGACAAGGTGGCTAACATCCCAACAATGGGCACATAGTTTTATTTGAACTTCCTATAGGTAGGGAGTATGGTGTTCACCCGTTGGTCACCCTACTACAGCCGATCCTTCAGGAAGCCAACAGTATATCTAGTGGCGTAAACATCAATGGATATGGACTGCAACCCTTCTATCTTATCCTAAATATTATCTTTTATTTCTTGTTGGCTTGTGGAGCATGCATCTTTAATTTGTTAACTTCACTTTGAATTTTTTCATCCCTGAGCCGTAACTACCCCACTTTGATAGAATTTAATTTCTATTCTTCTAGATCATTTCCTACTACCTCTGCCACTTGCATTTGGAATGTCAGTTGTGACTTCATAATTTTGATGGGTGCATATTCTACTCTTATGACACCTTTACTTGTGTCGATGGTGGATTATTTCATGTTGGGTGGTAATGGGATCTTTAAAGTGGCAATAGACACATTATCCATATCCTATATAATGGTCCACTTGGATCTAACTATCCCCTTACTTGGAGACCTTTGTTCTTCCATATCCTGAATTTGGTCCTCTTCATCAACTGTGAACTAGCAGGTGTTACTGACCCTTGCCATTATGATGCTTTCCATACCATGATCTGAATACTTGGTTCAAGCCTTCTTTTGTGTAGGTGACTTCATGGGACTATCCTCTTGTACCTCGTATTCTCTCAATATGTTTTTCGACACCCCAACTTTGGTTATATTTTTATCACCTTGGGGGGAACTTGACGTTCCTTTTGATTAACTATGAAGATGGTAGAATATAAATAAGGTTGGCTTTCTGCCAACTGGCCCTACTCTTTTGGGCATATCAAAGTCAATGTTGATGATGTGGAACTCCTTTGGGATGGGTCAATAGCCAAATCCTATTTTACGATGGTAGCAAGGGAAATGGAAGAAGAGGGGAGTTTGGCCTACTCCTATTGGGTCTCATCAAAAATTTGCATCATGACCTCAAAAAGGTCAGCGTCCTATTGGATAATTTGAAAGGTGGGGTCCTCAAACTCCTCTAGAGGGGCCACCAGGACTAGTGGGACCATTTTGTCAACTAGCAGCCCATGGTGCAATCTTAGCTGGGCACTATAATCACCAACAACTTCCAATTTTTTGTAAGTTTTCTTATCCATCTTCCACACCAAGTCCAACATTTGTTTATTTTTAAAGTCCTTCTGCATTTTGTCTTTGAAATCATCCTTGTTGTGCGTAACCTACCAAAGGGCGAGCGTGCCAATAACATTCTGTCTATGATGGCCATCTGGATTATAGGCCCTCCAAGTGACTTTTAGAAAACATTAGATATCCACATTACAGATAGCCCAAAGTATGGCAAAGTGGCCAAAATAAGTGTAATCATCCATTGTGCAGGGAATGGGCAGCCATTTCACTGGTCCCTTCTTCCTTAAGTGTCTAATTTTAACTTATTCAGCCATCTACTAAGTGATCTCCATGATGGAGAAGTAAATTGGGTAGTGGAGTGGGAGTGCTTTCGGAGGAAGCTTCAACCCATATATTCTGATATAGGAAAACTCCTCCATGTAGAAGAAGTCTCTTGCTTGTTCCTGGTGTAGAAAATTTCTAATTCCCACACTAATTCTATCAAGGAAATTTCCACATAATTTGAAGTGTACTACGAGGAGGACCTTCTCAAAGAAAGTTTTATAACTGGAGCATCCCTCCTAGATGCATAATAACTGGTCTTGTATAGTTGGTGCAGTTACTCCTCCCAGCTGGGCCACCAAGGATTTACCCAATTATACTATGAACAAATGAATAAAGATAGAATAGTAAGAAAAATGATGTGTCATCTCTTTCTCGGCCAATATGACTTCATGCAACTGCTGCAACTCATTATACAAGTTGTCACTGATTACATCCTCCCATCTGGAGAGGGGAGTCTTATTTGTCCAGTTACACTGGAGGATCAAAAACATCACCTCCTTTGTAATTGGTTTTAAGTATTTGACCCCTAATTCTAGATTGATCATGTCAATGTAATCCTGCACCCAAGACCAAAGCAAGAAATTATTGATTGGGAAATCAGATGACCTGTTCCTCCCTTTTTTTAGAAGGGACTGGAGGAATGTGGTATTTAACATATAATTGGCCTAGAGGGCCAATTTATTGAATTCCACCACCCTAGATGCAGTGGCCAAGCCAAAGACCTACCTAATTCTATCTTTTGACACCTGAGCCACCACTCGACCATTAAAATCTTTAATTGTTCACCCCCTGGGGTCGTAAGCGACTGCAATCCATGATAACAAATATAAAGAGTGATATGCCTTCGGGCATGTCAATCGACCTAGGTTCATGTTCCACTTAATGCATACCTGGGCAAGCGAGGTGTTGTCTCTATATGCCTGTATGTAGAGGCTTCTTAGCAAAGTCGGGTGGTGTTGGTTATCCTCTTTGGTGGGGTCAAATGCATAAATTGTGACCCCTTCTACCTCTTTTTGTTGTTTCTCAATTATATCTCTACCTACATCAGATAAATTTATGAAGACCTTAGGGTTCTATGCTCTCTCGATTCTCTTCACCATGGGTCATAACCCAGTAACCCTGCCAATTTTCTATCTATCAATGGACGTTTTGGGAGAAATAGAACTGGTGGATGCCATTGAATTCAGGAAGTGAGGCTGTAATTTTTCCTTTGCTCTTTTCTCTACACTCGACCTTGTCGATGGGAAATTTTGCATACATGAATAATGCAAATCAGGTCCACCACCTTATTATAAAGTATGTGCATTAATTATGGTATATGGGTGCATGCATATTTTCTTATGTGACGAAGCTCTTTGGTTGGTCAGATGGGCCACGTCAACTGTTGCTTTATCAGCCCAAGGTACTAGGAGGGGGGGAATTATGATTAGGGGTAGTAGGTTGGACATGCAGTAGCTCAAGATTAGAAAGAGCAGGACATAGGTAGATGTGCATGTGGTACACACTAGCTTTAATGCTCGTTCATGCTCCATTGGTGTGTGGGAAGCGCAGCTCCTAAGGTGGGCGCATAGACTTATGCATCCACTTGACCTTTGTGTGCCCTAAGAGAGTGGGGTGCACTAGACTCGATGGGACACACATGTTGTGCATCCTTAACTTATTTTTACACTCCACCATAGTGGAGCGCACAACCCAGAGGTGGACACACAATTTGTGTGCCCGTCTTGGATACTTGCACGTCCTGATGGGATGGGCATGTAGAATCGATATGGGGCACACAACCCTATGTGCCTCGATGGAGGTTGTATGCTCTACTTTGGGAGTAGAGCAAGTTTTTTTGGAAAGGAGTGCACAAATTGTGCACTCCAAGGCTTTGCGTATGCACTCCATAGTGATGGAGCATGCACTAGTTTTTGGGGTGCGCACTAAGTTGTGTGCCCCTTAGGTGTCACTGTGCTCCATCAGAGTGGTGTGCACAAGGTAGAGATGGGTGCATTTATATGTGCACCCATGGGTACTTTGTGTTCCCTATCAAGGTGGAGTGCATAGGATTTTTGGAGGTGCATAGGGTGGTGCAACCCCTTTGTGTTCATGCACACTTCATTCCTTTGGATCATGTGGGATTCATGACGGGGCATACAACCTTGTGTGCCCCATAGGACTATTGTGCACTCCACCTCCCTATGGAGTGCACTGACCTTGGGTGTGGCACACGGCTCATGCTTCCCTAGGGATTATTGTGTGCCCCATCCCCAATGGGGTGAATGTGTTAGGTATGGGCACACAAGGGTGTGCATCTGATGGGGTCCTTATGCACTCATGCAAGTTTGGCTTGGGACGTATAGCTCGTGTGCTCGAAGGTCTCTTAGTGCACTCAAAAGAAATGGACTTCATAGGGCTAAATTGGGGCAAACCACCTTGTGTGCCACTTCGAAAGATGTGGCATATATCCCCAAAAAAAGGAATATCTTTTTGGGGATCAATAGAACCACCAACTAAGGAGGATGGTGATGCTCTGGAGGAGGTAAAGGAAACCCCAAACAATTAAATTGGATAGCTCAGGGTCCATATTTCTAGCACTACAAAATTAGGTAGGCTCTCTATAGATGCAACTACTGCATCGATATACCACAATTGCCACTCTTGATCCAAATGTGGGGGATATATAGTCTAGAATAATAGTAGGATAGACTCGGTGGTGTAGCTACGTGGAGGAGAAGACTACCCTAGAAGTGAAGGTTGCATCTATAGATATAGAGATACAATGAATTTCAGGGCAACGTACTCTTCTATAGCCCTAGGTTGATACGATGATGGAACAAATTATTGTACTCAAGTTTGAGAGTGAAGCTCCCCCGTCATCAATGGTGGCTCTAGTGCTTGTTGCTTCTCTAATAATATGAGCAGTGCTAGCAACACCAATAGCACAAGGATTAGCAGGGTTGGACCAAGGAGCAGAGATCAAGAGACTTCATGTCCTGGTGTAGCAACATATTAATGATGGAGCACAAAGTTCCTCATACATCACTACTCTAAGAGGATAGATTGGACTACTTGGGGGTGAGATTCCCGAGATGCCCACAACTTCAGGGTCTCAAAGGACTCATGCTCAAGAGATAGGGTAGTCCTCATCTGGATTCAATCACTGATCGTACAAATTAGAGAGCACCTTAGGTTCCAGCTTGAGGAGGACTCACAGGGATGGTGGAGGTGATGGCAAAACCTCTCAATTTGGGGGCACAGGCACTAGATAGTACAAATATTACATATGCTATTGTACCATTTTTGAGTGTTAGGTTGAGGACCTACACATATGTAGCCTGTGATAATTTTTGACATATATCGATGTACTGTCTATTATTATTTTGATATACACATATATATGATCTAACATTGAGACTCCTTATATGTGCAATTTTATTATTTTTATTGTTTTATGTTTTATGAGATGCGTATGGATGCAATGTTTAAATACAATGCTTATTTTATGCTATATGATGTATGTATGATATGAAATGCAATGATATACATGTGTAGGTAGACTACTTATGATGAATGTATATGAATGCAATGTTTTATGTTAAATGCATGTGTAATTTGCTATACTTGTATGCATTTAATTTATACTGTTATGACATAACCTATTCTGTGTATATTGCATGATTTTTCTTTGTTTCTTTGATAATGTTTTTCTAAAATGGACATGTATGCTTTAATTTCTTAAAACATCATGTATGAATGCAATATGATTTTTAACAATCTAATGGATGACACCATCGAATGTATAACAATAATGGATTGTAGTTGCTTTATCCTTTTATATGATTCGATCTATTGGGCACCCATATGTGAGATGCAATGATGTATTATTTCTATTCATAAGCTCTTGCAAGTTAAAAGAATATGTGTAACATAGTCAGTGGCCGTTTAAATATCATTTCTGACATCCATCCAATATCTAACCTATATTATGAATAGTACTTAATAAATACAATTTTATAAAAAGCAATTTGATATTTGATGATTGCTTGAAAATTGGTTTTTGCTATTTGGAAATTTTTGAGGTTTTCTATGAAACTTAAACACCTTATCTGACTTATCAAAAGTTGTATACTAACCATACTAGACTTCTGAAACATAAGGATTTCACTAGGATAGGCCCTAACTATTCATTATACATGTGTTTCTAAATGAGTATATTTATATAAGGCATAAACATACCCTGATGTCAGGTAGGATTATTTCAACCCATTGCTAATATTGGGGATCCTCAAATTTCTATCCAATATTAGGTTTAGATTTCAGTTGGACTAGACTACTAGGTGATACAGGACACCTGAATCTAGCTCTTGCATATTCAAATATTGGTCTACATACAAGTGAAATGCTAATGTATCAGATATATCATCATGTGTAAGGTACAGTGGTACTAAAAATTCCAAGGATTCAAGCTCACCCCCTTATTTTCTTTAATTTTTTTGGATACTTGCTCATGTAAAGTGATAATAATCACTATTTATTTTTGTACTATAGTTATAAAAAACATAATTTATTTTGTACTTCTTCTTTTTCTTTTCTTTTCAAGAAGGGGATTTGATACTGATTTGATGTTTGTGATAAAACTTGAACTTGATTTGATTTGACTTTGATATTTCACTTTGGGATATCTTTCAGGGATATCATTATGGGATATTGCTACTCCATTTGTAACAAAAGGAATTTATTTGGATAGGGGGAAATCTTGTCCTTTTTCCAACTATCAATATTTCCCTAACTGTCCACATATGGGGATACACAAGAATAAACTTTTCACATCAGGATACCTGGTCCCGCTTTATAACGTTCATCTTCCCCTAGTCCTTATTAGATTTTTTTTAGTTTTTTTATTAGTGATAGGATTCTGATATGCTAAGGGATATACAAAATAGACCTCATCTACAAAATCAAAGCAAGATTTCTACCAAAATCCTAAGAAGACCACTAATTATGGTTGAATGATCATAAAATCTTAGTATATTCTTCATAGGAACAGGAAGGGTTGTGTTGAAAAATACAATTACTCACAAGGTTGAATGGATAATAATGATAGTGTAAAGATGAATTATTGAAACACAAACATGACATCGTTTTTCAGATTGTAAAAACCATTATTTTAATGCAAATGTGGTGGATGGATATGCATAATGCAATGCAAAAATTAAATGCATGTGGAAAATGCAGTGCATGACGCAAATGAAATGTAATGCATTTTTTTTGTTTCATTTTGATATTTTTCCAATTTTTTTGGATTTTATTACTTTTTAATTTGACCAAAGGGCTTACAGACACCTTTGGAGCCTTTTTCTTGAATTACCAAAGGGCTTACAGATGCCTTTGGAGCCTTTTGATGGTTTTAGGCATAAAATGCTTTAAGGTGAAGGATGTTGAGAGCTTCAGGCTCTTCAACTCCTTCCAATGATGTCAAGAGATATGTCCTAGGTCCAATATTCTTGGAGATGATATACAAACCCAACCAATTAGCTATAAATTTATCTTGCATTTCTAGTGGTAGATTTGAGTTATGTTGGTTTTATTTTAGCACAAGATCACAAACCTCAAAGTCTCTCAAATGGAATTTGTAATTGTAAGCTCATTTTAAGTGCTCCTAATAAACATGGAGATGCTCTAGAGAATTCACATGATGTTCATAAAGTAACATCAATTGATCTAGGTGACCTTTCTATGTAGTGCCATCATCGATGAACTCTTTCAATACAATGCACAGTGTTGGAATTTCCAACTCTAAGGGCATAATGGCCTCAGTGCCATATACTAGTGAAAATAAAGTTGCCCTAGTGGTTGTCTGAATGCTAGTCCTATAAGCCCATAATGCGAGGGGCAGCTAGATGTGCCAATGTTTATGGTGTTCTTGTACTGTATTTTTCAATATGGAAACCACTATATTATTTGAATATTTAGCCTACCCATTTGCCTACGGATAATATGGAGTCGCAAAACTGTGTTTAATATTGTACTTAAATTTCAAAGCTATCACAATTTTATTTTTTAATGATGTTACATTATCCGAAATTATCTTGGATGGTATCCCAAAACAACTTATGTTATTGGTGAGTATGAACTCAGCAATACATGCTCCAGTTGTCATTGTTAATGGGATTTCTTCCACCCACTTTGTAAAATACTCAATAGCTATAATAATAAATGTATATCAACTTGATGATGGAGGGGAGATCTTACCGATGAGATCCAAACCCCACTGAGAAAATGACCAAGCCACCTGAATGGGATGTAAGGCCTATGATGGAAAGTACGTAATATTAGCATGATGTTGGCATTTAATGCATTTCTTGACATACACATTGTAATATTTCTCTATAGTGGGCCAATAATAACTCATGCAAAGGATGCATTTGATGATAGCCATGCCACTAAAATGGTCATCGCACGTATCATCGTGAGCTTGTAAAATTACCCAAGATGACTCTTGGAGCTCAATACAACGAAGGAGAACTCCGTCATAGCTTTGACGATACAGAATGTATCCTAAAAAGTAATATTTTGTCACTTTTTGCTTAAATGTGCACTTCGTGATATGTGAAAATCCCTAAGGGATTACAATAAACTTAAGGAAATTGTATATCTATGACATCCAATTTTATAGCTCTCAGTCTCAACTGTCAAGACAACATATTCCCCCTACGGTTCAACATTCATAAATGCGGACTACGAAACAACCTTATCATGAATAGTAGTACCACTCCTCATTGCATCCTACGAGATCAAAGACCCCCAAGACACTCTCTTGAGAAAATATCTGGCTTTGTAGAACCACTCATGGTTTGGTTCTACCTGGATCATGTTTATTGACTCTTTGTTATCCAAAGCTTCACATTGCACAGTAGAGTGTGACAACATTTTTATGTGGATTGTAGTAAAATAAGTAGATGGATTCTGAGGGATTAAGGATCCCAAATATGCCATAGTATCTGCAAATTTATTCGATGAATAAGGGATTGGCTCGATGTCGTACCATTCCAACTGAGCTAAATATGTATCAACAAGATATTTGTAAGACTTTAGGATAGGACATCGACACTAAAAATGTCCCTTCACCTGGTTAACAATGATAAGGGAATCACCAAATATATATAACCTTTTAATCTTCATGGCGACAACTATTTGGAGGCCCAATATTAGGGCTTCATATTTAGAGTTATTGTTAGTGCAATAAAAGTCCAACTTTAATGACAAGGGCATGGGAGTACCTTGCGGCATGAACAACACTATTCCTACACCACCCCCTTACTCATACTTTGAACCATAAAAGAAAAAAGTCATATCATATTTGTTATCTGGCTCTTCGAGTTCAGGTGCTTCTAACAAGGCAAGAATTGCATCATCAGGAAGCTCCATGGTTAGGGGTATGTTATTTTCAAGAGGCACCTCAGCCAGTTGATCTGCTATGATCTGTGTCTTAATGGAATTTTGGCTAATGAATTCCAAATAAAATTCTATCAATAGCATGATCCACTTTGTAGTATGTGTATTATGATACTTCTTGCTCATCATATACTACAAAGGATTTTTTTGTATATGACATACATCATATGACTTAATGTATAGTGTCACAATTTCTTAGTAGCAAACACTAATGCTAGAAACATCTTCTCCACATATGCATATCCTATCTTGTAACTCACCAAGTTTTGGCTAATGTAATATATGGCTTGCTCTTTGTTTTGCACATTCTTCTGGGCTAACATGGTCACTAATGCAAAATTAGTTATCGATATATATAGTAGAAAAATCTCATCTGACCTTGGTGGATCTAGCACTGGCGACATCACTAGGTATTGCTTAATCTTAATAAAGGCTGCTTGATAGTCCTCATACCAATTGAATGAGACCCCCTTGTATAGCAATAAATTCATGGGTTGATATTTATTCGATAACTGCATGATGAATCACTTGATGGATGCTACTTTGCCTTAAAGGCTTATTAATTCCTTGATATTCATGGGGGGATGCATTTCTAAAATAGCCTTGACCTTTCCTGGGTTGATTTCAATCCCTCAATTTGACATGATGAATCCTAAGATATTTCCTAAAGTTATGCAAAATATGCACTTCTTAGGATTCAACTTGACATTATGCTCTATCAGGCGATCAAAGACCTTTCTCAAGACCTTTGCATGCTTTAAATGCAGTAATGACTTTACCAATAAGTCATCAATGTAATCTTCTAAGATCTTATGCATGTAGTCATGAAAGATATATGTCATAGCCCATTGATATGTAGCACCAATATTTTTAATAACAAATGACATAACCTTATAACAAAATGTTCCCCATGGCATTATGAACATGGTTTTATGCTAGTCTTTAGGATTAATCCGAATTTGGTTGTAACCTGAAAAACCATCCATTAAGGAGAGCATTTCATGACCCATAGTTATGTCTATGAAAGCATCTATGTTTGGTAATGAAAATGAATCTTTTTGTGTTGCCTTATTGATGTCTTTGAAATTCATACAAATACGAATCCTTCCATCAGGTTTTCCTATAGGTACCATGTTTGATACCAATTCTAGATAGTCAATGGAAATGACAAATTCTACATTCAGTAGCTTCTACAATTCATATTTAACTATTAAGGCTACTATTGGATGCATCTTCCTAATATTTTGCTTTACTAGTTTCTTCGATAGATCTATCAAAATTTTATGAGTAATCAATTTTGGATCTAGACCCGAAATGTCTTTGTAAGTCTAAGCAAAGAGATCAGGTTTCTCTTTCAGTAGAGGGATGAGGTTGGATGTCATCTATTGGTTTTATGGGTTATGCATCGAAAGCATCCTCAACATGATAAAAACCAAGTGCACAACCTGGCACAAAGTGAAAAGGTTGCAACATATCTTTTTTAGGGAAGAAATCCTCAGGCTCTAGGGGTGAGTTAGCATGATCCCAAACGATAGCATCTACATTCAGATGCAATGTCTTGGAAGGATCAGTTGGGTTGTGAAGTGGAGTGGTCAAATTAATGGATATCATATTTATGGAATGGATCATATCTCTAGGACCACGTGCATGTAACACTAAGTTAGTATAGTTTCCATCCCCGAGATGTGGTTCTGGGGGTATGGGAATCTCTGGATCTGATCTATGGATAGAATCGAACATAGGATCGCTAGGCTCTAGAAGCTCTCTGAATACTGACAGATCAAGGAAGACCATATGATAAATTCTATCTATATTATGTGGTCTTCCTTTGAAGTGAGGATGAAGATTTATATCTCTATGCAAATCCTCTACAGTGTAAGGTGCATTACAATTATGCAAGTAGGGAGGTTGTAAATAAACTATCTATTTCATCTTCATCATTACTATCATAATGAAAGCCTTCACTGATACCTACTATAATTAGGAGGTTAGGAATATGGGGTCCCATGTAAGCCCACACCTGATAACTTCTATCGCTCGTGAAGGATTGATCATCCTCAATGACTATCTTCTTAGGTAATAGATGATGTAAATTAAGAGGTCCTAGATAGGCCAACTCAGTCTCATCCTCATATTGCTCATTGTTTGAGGGCTCATAATCATCACCACTCTCATATATGTAGCTCGGTCCACCTATCTCGAACATGGATTTTGATGTATCCTCATCAGAGTGATCCTCTAACTCGAAATCTATTGCTAAAATAGCATTCTGAACCTGCATGCTTGTGTTGTCAACTACATCATGGATTTGTTCACCTAAGTTGTCTCTTGGTATGTGTTCTAGACCGTTATCCACCAAAATGTTTTCATGAGATGCCTCAAGTGGTTCTATAGTGACGTAAGACACTATCTAGTTATCCCTTCAAAAGATAGTGGGATTAGGGTGATAAGGGTTGAAATCGACTTCATCCCCTAGACTAAGGTTTAGGCGGTCTAAATATACCACAAGTAGTTCATCCTGTCCTCCACTGTAATATCCTAACCCAAACCTGTCAGTAGGCAACTGATATTTTGGTTCATATGGTCTCCTACGTCCCTGCTCGAATAATATAAGTTTGTAACCATGCTAATGGTAACACTCAAAATACCGTAAGGCATACTCTACGTTAGAAATATAATGCACATTCACAATGAATGACTCATCATCATCTTCATCCATGGGGGTGCAAGATATAATCTGTTCAAGCCCTCCATAAATAAAATTAGTTTGGTTAGGGCACCCCCAATGGTACCACTATCCCTACAGGAAGGTTATGGGATTATGATCGACCCATATCATGTGTAGTTTCAATAATTGGTGTGAATGTCACATTCTGCATGATGTACTCCCCCAAAATAGGATTGATCAAATGAACTATCACATGTGGTGTAGATGACCCTACTGAAGATGCAGGTGAAGTAGGCTAAAGTATCTCTTTGAATTCTCCTTGAGCATCCTCTACTTCCATGGGAGTAGGAACCTTGATCACAACTAGCTTGGGTGCATGTTTTATTTCTTTTTTGCCCATATTTTATTTTAGCTTCTCATCATCTTGACGTATCACAGATGCAGATGGTATGGTAGAAATAGCTCTCGTTCCAAATATGGAGCAATACAGAGTTTGGAAAAATAAAACGACACCCTACCATCTGTAGGAAAATGGGCAAGTTGAAGTGATAAAAAAAGAAATAGAGAACATCCTAATGAATACTGTGCAGCAACACAAAAAATATTGGGCTACACGATTGTCAGAGGTAGTCTGGGCGTATAATACCACGTGGAAATCCACCACAAGCTTCACACCCTTCCAACTGGTCTATGGGAAGAGTGCTATGATACCCATTGAATTTGAAATCAAGACATTGAGGACAGATTCAAAATTAAACTTGAGCTTGGATGACGCTCAAAAATAAAGGATTCGACAGCTAGGTCAGCTGGACAAAATCTGAATGGACACTTTGCAGAGAATGAAAATCATACAAAAGAAAAGAAAGTGGTGGCATGATCACCACATTAAACTGAAGCAGTTCCAAGAAGGAGAATGGGTGTTGTACGATTATTGGTTCCAGGAAAGAAAAGGTAAATTAATGCAAAGATGAATGGGATCATATGAGGTGGTAGAGCTCATCAAGAACAAGGCAATGCGCATTAGAATAATTGATGGCAACAACACCATGTTAACGATCAATGGCCATCGACTACACCCCTATAACACATCTGAAACCTTATAGGTGGAATCCATAATAGACATGGGGGAGACCCCATCTTGTTATATCTGGACCAAACTCTTAACATGCAAAACAGTGGGCATGGAGGTGCTCACCAAAATCAATTAATTTCATTTTTTTTCTTACGGTGTGTTTTTTAGGGATGACACCCTCATGGAAGTTGTAGGCATCCTAATCTAGGGCCTAATAGGCATGGAATACCTCTAACTACCTTTATTTTTCTTTCTTTTAATTTTATTTTTGCATGTGGAGGACCTGATAGCACAAGGAATAGGTATCTGGGAAAATAGGCTTGATTCAGCTCAACATTTTGACACCGACACTCATAGGTAGAAGCTGAGGCAGCATGAAGTGAGACTAAGAAGGCTTGATCACCCTTTCCTAGTCAATTGCAACATGATTACCAAGAATAAAGTTCCTTACACATTGAGAAGGCGCAGAAGAAGACGCCTTCCTTATGAAGAAGGTGCCCCGCCAGAATAAGGCACCTTCCTTATGAAGAAGGCACCCCGCCAGAATAAGGTGCCTTCCTTATGAAGAAGGCACCTTCCTTATAAAGAAGGTGCGCACACAAAAAAAAATAGGCACCTTCCGTGATGGGAAGGCACCACAAAAAGAAAAAAAAAAAAGCCCAAGGTGCATTCCACATTAGGAAGGTGAATACAGATCGAGGTCCCTTCCACCCTAGGAAGGTGCATGTATACAGTGGCACCTTCCACACCAGGAAGGCATAGGTATTCAGTAGTGCCTTCCACATCAATAAGGTGCACCCATTCAAAATCACCTTTCGTAGCAGGAAGGCACCATCATCAAAAGGGTGCCTTCCACCACCAAAAGGTGCATCCATTCAGAGAGCACCGACAACATCAAGAAGGCACCATATAAGTACCTTCCACATTGGGAAGGCACCACATAAGCACCTTCCACATTGGGAAGGTACCAAAGAGTGCCTTATGTGTACATCCAACACTTAAGTCTCACGGAAGCCTCGATCGAAATGAAATCACCACACAAACGAGTGGCATCATATTACCACCATCGCCCATGTGATGGAAATCCACCCTAATCAAAAAAATATTAGAGAATTATGGGGCAATATTAGCATGCACATTCCAAATATGATGGACAAACAGTTTTTTTGAGCAAATTGGGAGTCTATCTTCAGCACCAACCATCAAACAACTCAACACCAAAGTCCAGCGTAATCCGCACAAACGAAATACCCCTCCCCCGTGTCACAAATCAACGAATCGATGCTCTTCACGATGCATGAAACACCAAATAAGGTATGTGCATACTAACTCAAATCTTTATATAATTATTCATAAATTATGTAGTACCAAAAAAATATTGTCGTCATAAAAATCATATACCCCCATGGTCAAAACCACATGCCAATGATATGGCTCGAAAGGCATACCCTAGAATTAAATGCTAAGGTTAGGCACCTTCCCTATAATAATACACCTTCCTGAAGAAGTAAGGATAGAAAAAAAGAAGCACAGTAGTAAGGGAAGGCACCATGGGAGGAAGGTCAAAGAATCATGCAGTGAAAAAGAATGAGCCAAGTGATATAGAAGGAATCAGGGGGACAGTAAAACATAGTTCGAGACCAAGGGATGTTTTGAATATTATACCCTGGTCAGTTAGTGCCAGGATATGGAGGCAGCCAAGGAATTCACTTCCTCCATGAGGGGCAATGTAGCTCAGGTGTGAGGGGTAGAAATTTTGGTCACCCCCGAATACATCTCGCAGGCGACTGGATTGTCCCTCACAGGTGAATGCATATACAAATGTGGACTGCTAAAGTTGTACACCGAAGTGCTTCTACCAAGATAAAATGTATAGATAGATAAGGAAGGGCTACCCAAAATTAGCATTCCCATGAATCTATGGAAGATATTCGAGTAGGTTGCTTGATTCTTTACATGTACTAGGAAGTATACCCATTTGCACACTAACCATGTGCAGTTTCTAAATCACCTGGTGCATGGAACGTGAATGTGCCCTTCTACCTAGAAAATTCCCTGAAGGAAGAAGCAGCTAGGTACCATAAGGGAGCACCGTCCGCCTTGGCCCACCATGGGCTGATATCAGCATTGGTATACAATGTAGAAGCACATAGGCAAAACCTTGATGTATAGGGAGATGGCGTCCAAGAAAGGCATCAGGATGCTATTTCCAAAATAGGGCAAGGAGAATGAAGCCCTACAGAGGAGATGGAAAGTATCAGGAAATTGGCATTGCCTGATTTCATGAAATAAAGAGGGCATGCACCAGTGCCTGAATGCACAAAGGAAAGAGAGCATTCCCTAGTGCCCAAGTATGAAGAGGAAAGAGCATCGCTTATTAGCAACAAGGCCGAGTTTTGACCGCCAAAACTAGTCCCCAGGAGGAAACACCTGTGGTGACTCCTACTCTTAGCATAAGAAGAAGAGAATGACCCAAAAGTCAACATTGCAGCCCAAACCCTATGGGAATTGACAAATCGGATCCCACAAGATGCAAGGACTTTCGAGATTAATGATCAGGTTGACACAGCCTTGGAGGAAGCGCTGGAGTGGCAGACCAATTGTTGGATGGCCCAAAAAAATTTGGAGGACTACCAAAATGAGCATAAATGGGAATTAGAAGAATGAGAAAGATGAATCACCCAACTTGAGTAGCTAGTCCAGCAGTTGCGAGAGGAGAACCAACAACTCTAGGATAAGGGAATAGAAATAAGGGACGCATCAACCCAAACTAACTGGGCAATAGAGGTCCCACAATAGAAAGAAGGGACACATCAATGATCAGATGCCTGACATAGCAGCCCAAAGGTAGGGGATAATTCCTTTGTTTTTGGGAGTGAAGGGGAAAGAAGTCCCACAACACCCCTTGTCATTGACTTGAGTGATACAGAGTAGGACAAGGACCAACAACAACAAACAAGACTAGGGGATAAGGAAGAACTCCCCAGACCTAAGTAATAAAGATAATAACCTAAGGGATCAGCATAGGATAGATAGGGGGGTGAAGAAGCACCCCTAGGGACATCAGCACAGGTCCCCCAGAGTGAAGAGAACACTCTAGGGACCGTAGAGCAGGTCCCTTAGAGCGAGAAGATGTCCACCAGGGAGAAAGGGAAAACCCCTATTTGAGCCACCATATTTTTTGTAGATGCCAAATGAAAAGGGTCCATGACAGCTCTAAAGAAGGCAAAGGTGACCTTCACTAATCTAGAAGAAGATGAGTGGGATATGCAGTCGTTCGTAGAGAGGTGAAAATAGTTTGAACGGCTACTCAAAGAGATGACAAAAACTAAGGAGACCAGGAAGGCAACCTTGAGGATGAAGGGGGACTCTGGTATCTGTGTCAATCCAATAGAGGACAACTAGTTATAGGAGATTTATGGGTCATCTCGGGGACGGCCCTCCAAGATAAGAAGGTATTTTAAATGATGGGGGTATATGGCCCCAAATTGGAAGCCGCTTCCATTGCAAAGGAGAACACAGGGCTTACTCCTAAAGCAACCTGATTGTACAAAGCCCAAGTAGTTCATCTCAAGAGGGATAATTTAGATATCCCTCTTGTAGTGGTCAGACCTCCGGATGCTGACCTATGGCAAGTTGTAGAAGTTGCATTTCAGGAAGCAGAGATGATGTTGGCTAGATCACCTCCGATAGTGGCCAGGACAAGGAAAGCAAAGCCGACAGTAGCACCCACAGCCCCACATAGAAAAATAGGAGCCACACCTCCATATTCCAGTGCATAGAAGAGGCAGACATGAGCCACAGGTATAGCTGAATCCACAAAGAAATGACAATGATAAGGGGTCAACAGGGTTACCTACAGTTTTGATACCACGAGGTCGTGGCATATGTTAGGCATGTGGTGATGATGAGCATCAAAAATGCTCATATTTTGTATACATTTTCTTGATTATTATGCAGCTGTATAATAAGGATTGCATATGTTTATGAATGATTATATAATTATTTTATGAAATTATGCATGTTATCTAATTCATGTGTTTTCAGTGTGTTTTTATGGAATTGTAGTTAATTTAGTCAGATTTGGATCAGTCGAGGTCTTTTCATGGACCTGGCACTTTGTTTCTTTCAAAATCAATGCAGAGAAGGTAGGCACCTTCCTCTTCCAAGAAGGCACCAAGCGTAAGTAGGTGCCTTCCTCTTCCAGGAAGGCACCAAGGAAATACAAGCGCCTTCCTCTCCCAAGAAGGCACCAATAGAAGGCCAACGCCTTCCTCTTCTAGGAAGGTTCCAAAGGAAAATAAGTGCCTTCCTCTCACACGAAGGCATCGACAGGAAGGTGCCACTAGAAGGTAAGTGCCTTCCTCTCATAATGAAGGCACCGACAGGAAGGTGCCACTAGAAGGCAAGCACCTTCCTCTCACAGAAGGCACCAACAGAAGATAACTGCCTTCTTCTTCCAGGAAGGCACCAATGGTAGTAAGGCACCTTCCACATAGAGAAGGCACCTGACATACTTAGGAACGTTCCTCATAGTGAAGGTGCCCCTGTTCTTCACCCATTGACCAGACAACCACAACGTGGATAATAGAGACTGGTGCAGTTCCAAATCTACATCATGTAGAGTTAAATTAAGGATCACATCAATTTATGAGAACGTCCTACCAATGCCATGTGAAGCACAAACCAATCAGTGAACACGCCATCGTTAGAAATGAATGCCAATTTTAGCAGACGTCGATCACATTTACTATACTATCTTAGTTTAGTCTGGAATGAATTGACTGTTATAACTTCTTTCTAATAGAAGATCTGCGGGTGTGCTATATAAACACATGCAGACCTCTCTGAGGATATATACAATATTTTTTATGTAAATGTAGAGAGATATACATAAGAAGCATTGTAATACTTTGATAATTATAATACAGTTCTAAGAGTTTCTAAGTGCATTTTTAGCTGGGAGGAAGCTGCTGGAGCCTGGGCCCACTCCAAGCCAGTATTTCTTCCCCTATTTTTCTTGTGTTTTCTAGATTAGTTTACCGCTTTTATAAGATTTTTTATTGCATTGTTATTTCTAGTATTGCAATAGGTTTATTTCCAGGAATGCACAAATATTTCCTTTCTGTATATTTAATTATTTTTACATAAATTATTGAGGAGTGTATGAATTATTGATGACCGTTGAAACACCCCCAAATAGTAGAACTAGCAGACTCATCTCAAGTGGTATTGTAAGCAATCTTGTTCAAGACCCTTTGCAATTTTACGAATTTCCCTGGGTTGATAAATTAAATGCATGGGCATGTGACAAAAGTAGGAAAGAAGTTAACCTTGTTTGGACCGCAATATCCATCATCTTTCTCTAGTTATCTTTGAGAGGGTAGTTGAGACAAAAATAATTTCACTCATATTTTATAGCCAGAAACTAATCCTCAACTCAGGCATACCAATTGCACAATTTGCTTATATATCCAAACACTTCTCTCATGAGAAAGAAAAAAAAAATAAAGTAAAATTGAGTCACTGCCTAAGATATCTTGGAAAACCTCTACCAGAGCTATAGACGATTGACTGGCAGTAGGGTAAAACTAAGATAGGATTATAAGCAACTCCACCGAGGCTATAGACGCCTGACTAGTAGTGGAGCCCTACAGAATGGTGAAAATTTTTAAAGAGTGAAATCACATATTAGGCTTGGCTATTTTGCTCAGATATGGTAAAGTTATGGAATATTTAGAAATCCAAAAAAGAATGCACAAACACACACATGGGCAAAAATATGATGAAATAAATGACTGTGACAAAATCTGTGTAATCATATCTTATGACTTAGCTAAAACAAGCATTACAATATATCAAAAATAAAACTCATTTGTTTCTAAAAAAAAAAATTGATCCTAGTTTCCAAATTAAATAAAAGGAATTACGATTTTCAAATACTCTATCTGATATAAATATCATGTTGTTCATAAATTTTTTCAGTATATTAAAAAAAAAAAAAAAGAGGAAGAATTTTTTTTAGTTATGCATTTCAAAATCTACTTAGCAATCAAAATTTTGTCATTTTTTTGTTATTTTTTGTAAAATAAAACCAAGATATTCTATGGTTCTCAAGTGCTTCATGTTTTCAACACATTGTCCCAGTCATAGCTCATGTTGGAGCCAAATTTGACTCAACTTTGAAACCCCCAAATTTAATTTTTTTGGTTTCAATCGAAGTATCCTTAATACTGGTCACTGCTTGAGTTGTTGTGAGTACCTTAAACAAAAATCCATTGGCTAGTTTGATAAATTCTAAACCTTAGATTTTAATAATGTGTGCATCATTCTATCAATCAAAGTACCTCAAAGTGGATAGGGTAAAAAATTGCAAATTAAATCCCTAAGCCAAAGTCCGACCTTCATAAAATTTCCTTGGGTCTAAACCGACAATTAAAATATTTTAAACCTAAATTTGGTTAAATATTTGCCTTGGTCTAAAAATCCAAAAAACTTAGGTCTGAATTTAATTAAAACCTAAAGGTAGGCGCCCCACTAAGATAACAAGAAAGCACTTCAGATTTAATCCAAGGGCCGGAATCGATCCACAAGAAATCGGACGGCAACACATTAATAAAATCGACCAAGAGATAAACCAAACAAGTCAAAGTAGGTCAAAAGTAAAAATATCACACCTTAGGCTTAATCGAACGATAGCGCATCGTCTTAAAAAAATTTGACAGATGCACTCTCATGAATAAATCTTAAATATAAGTCAAAGGATCAATAAGGTTTAACCTAAGGTTTAAAAATCGAGCATCTCCAATTGATCCAACAAATGCACTTGATCCAAAATAGATCCAATGGTCATGCAATTTCCAAAAATTCAAAGGTTTAAATAAAGTCGTCATAGGTCAAGATATTAGTTAAACAATGAGCAAGTCCAACAGATCAGACGATCATGCCCATGTGATGTCTAGATCAACAGTCGTGCATGTTTCCATTAAATTACAATTTAAAATCAATATTAAAATACTCACCCCCTTTGGATTAATTGTTGGGCTAGTTACCAAGATCAAATAGTTGTGCTCAATTGATAATCGATCTAACGATAGCGTGCTCACTGAAGTTGCATTAAAGTGTTTTAAGATTTCAAAAAATTAATTAAAGTTAATTACATCATTAGTGAGGGTCTAACACATTGGATAATCATTCCCCTTTAGGCTTAATCAAGATTAATATTATGCACCCTTGGGTAAACTAACTCGTAGGTTGACTAAATTTGATGGCAGCGCTTATTTCCACTCAGTTTCGATGGCCGTTCCAAAACCACGAATGGTAGGAGAAAGGCCAAGGTAAAGATAAAATTAATTGTGCTTTAGCAAGGTTTTAATACATTGGTTTATTTCCCCCTTTTCGGCTTAATCATGATTAATATAAAATCAAAAGTTTTAACATTGACTATATAGTGTGCATCTTATAAACAATCTAACGGCAGCGCCCAAACTAATATGAGAATCAATGGATGTGAAGGCTTATGGTGGTGGAAAAATATCCAAAGCTAAATGAAGATGTTTAAATTGAACGACGACATTCATTCCTCCTCAGATCCAACGATGTGCATACGAAAAAACAATCGAAGGTCTTAGGATATCAACGGTGGTGCTAAAAAACTTATCAAGATTGAACGACAGTGCATCAATTGACGTTCTGAGAGCAAAACAAATCACTTAGATTCAATGGTTGCAATTAATCAAGGTTGAATTAGGTAAAAAGGGACTTCAAAAGTTTTAAAAACCAACACTCTTGCAGGTTTAAGAATACCAGAAACAACCCTGATGAAACCTGTGAAGAACATGAACCAACAAGAAATATTCAATAGAACCAAGCTTCTAAAGAAGGACAATAACTTTGCAAAAAAAACCTTCAACATATATCAAGGAAGAAATCAAAAAAATGACTCAATAACAACAAGGTACACTGAAAGATATTATGAAAATCAACAGCCAAGATGGAGTCAAAATAGTACACATAGAAGCTATGAATCCTGAAGAATACTCATGGAAAGAAATATTCGAAGAAATCAAAGAAAATCTTGTGTACAGTACCTTGTTAAGGAAAAATTAAACTGAATAAAATACAAATCCTGATGCTCAAACATGCCACAATATCATGTATTATCTCACTATAATAATGGCGTACCACAAAATAATACTACAAAGCATGGTCACAGGATTATAAATAAGAGACAGTAAGGAAGAGGTAAAGCATCAGCAAAAGAAAACAATGGAGCATAAAGGATTCAAATACTATCATATTATATTCTACAAATACTTAAGGTGAAGGAAGCGCATGAAGAAAAAACATGGCTTCAATTTTCAAAAATTCATTCAATCCATGCTTCAATAGAATATAGTTACCAAGGGAGCACTTCGATGGAGTATAGTTATGGAAGCAAATTATAGGTGCTTCCAGATCTTTTTTTCCATTCCCACCTTCTTCCTACTTACCACTGCCCTCCTCCTCCTAGGTATTCCTCCTTGAACATCTTGACATTTTTCCTAGTATGCCACCCTTGCTCACTACCGCCTCTTACCATTTAGCCCTTGTCATTCCATCCATAAGACCCTCACCATCCTTAATTTTTCACTCTATCTCATGATTAGTGCAACTCCATCTGCTTGCCACTGGCACGCCACCCCTTGTATTAACCATCACATCGGGTCCCCCTCAATTCCTCATCTAGAATTCACAATGACATCTTGGTCAGTCCATAATAGCCAAGCATAGAGGCCAGGACAAGCAGAACAAAAATAAAAAATATAATGTTGAATCCTTAGTTTCTAGGGCCAACCAAAGAGATCAAAAATGACAAAATAAAAAAACAAAGAGGTCCCTTTAGTCCAGAGAAGAACCTTAATAGTCAGTTCAAAGCCGCACCAGCTGGACAACATATAGAATAGATTCAACTAGATGTTGACAAGTGTACAGTCAGAAGTAAACAAAAAATAATAGAATCAAGAACCAGAGGCTATAAGAAGAGGCATCTGAGGATAGATTCTACATCAAGCAATTAGAGAATAGCATTTTTGCTTAGAGGTATACTTGAGTGCCTGGTAGTTGTGCTATTGTATTTCCTTTTTGTGTCTTATTGAGTGGTAATTTCACCCAATTGTGAAAACACACTCTCCGATAGGATTTGGGTTCTAAATCCTCTGCTTGCAAAGAAATTAAACAAGTAACTTCTCCAAGGTTCCTGTTATGTTAGCATTTTGCATCTATGTATTAATAATCTCAAATAAAGATATTTAATTAATATGCTTGGAACACCTTAGTGGTTGCAAGTAACTGAAAACAAGGGGCACTGTGGTTTATTTTACTGTGAAAATTTGGTGATTGTTCATTGAACCCGAATAAAGCAAATATGATTTGATTTTTATATGACCATGCTGCAACTTCAAAATAACATTTGATGAAATGCCATAACATGAAGGAATTATTTATGGATTTTGAAGTTTTTTTAATTTTTTATTTTATTTTAATGTTTGAAAAATTAAAATTGGGGCTTCTGAAAATAAAGTGCAGCAAAAATAAAATAAAATGCAAAAGAAGAGAAATTAAAATTGCATCCAGTTTGATGCTATCCCATCCTGGCAAAACCGAAGATGTGAGGTTTCCATGTATGCAACCTAACCTATTGAACCTGCAAAACATGCACAATCCAAATAATTTAAGTGCTGGTCTCTAGGGTTTTATTGTGATCTTTCATATTCAGACATTCGCATGAAGCAACCAAGAGAACTTGCATTCAACTTCACCTATAAGCCTAGAAATCTGAAAAAGGGAAAGATAAACATTAAAACATGCATGCAGAAAATAACTCCTTCTTTCTTGCCAACAAGATGCAAATTTTTGAACACTCCTGCATTAAATATAAATCCTATTACAATAGCAAAACATCTGGTTTTCTCAAAACCAAAAAAAGGAAGAAAAACACTCTCGAGTAGGCCCAGAATGGCTTCTCGCCTTAGGCACTACAACTCTGCCCACAACGGTTTTTGACCCTTGTGCCAATCTGCGCTTCTATTTTTATACTTTCTGGCAATGCTCTCTGTTTTGCCTTGTGACGCTTCATTTCATCTTCCCGATCGATTCGTTTCATCTTCCAGATTGCTTCGTTTCACCTTCCTCGCTTTTTCACTGCTTTTGACTTTATTCTTGAGATCTTCTCTATGAACTGTAATGCCCCTGCAGCCTTTACACATGTACGCCACGTGTTCCACACTTTTTTGCATGTTCTGTAATGGCCCCATGAAAATCGCAACAAAAAATAGCATGTAGCTTTACTCCTTTACTTTCATCACGAAAACGTGACATGTCGTGATATCGCGACATTTTTTTGCCAACAGCCTTGTCTGCCTTCATGCGCCGTGAAAATGAGACATGTCGTGAAATCATGACATGTCGTGATATCGTAATGTTTTCCTGCCAACAGCCTTTCCTACCTTCATGCACAGTGAAATGGTGACATGTCGCGATATCATGACAACTTTTCATTCTATACACTTTGCTATTTTTTTGTTGTGAAATCGTGACACTTTTCTCTTCCGTACACGTTGGCTGCTTTCTGTCGCGAAATCGCGATGCTTTTCATCCTTGGCATATCTTGCGGCTTTTTGTCATGAAATTGTGACGCTTTTCTCTTCCGTACACCTTGGCTGTTTCCTGTCACGAAATTGTGATGTTTTTTTCATTCGGAGCCTTCGGCTGCAACCTGTCGCGAAATCGTGATGCTTTTCACTTAGTACACTTTTGGCCGCAACCTATCACGAAATCGCTACGCTTCTTTGTTTCGGGCTGCTCTTGCTGTATTTGGCTACGAAAACATGACATGTCGTGATATCATGACATTTTTTCACTTCATTCCCCTTTGCTGCTTTTTGTCGCGATATCGCAACATTTTTTCTCTTCGTACCCCTTTGCTGCTTTCTGTCGCGAAATCGCGACGCTTTTAGTGCCTTGCCCTGTTTGATTGGTTTGACCCGCGATTTTGTGACATGTCACAATTTTGTGACAATTTTACATTCTACCTTTCTCTCTCCTCTCTAGACCGCGACGGAGCAACATGTCATGATATTGCGACACCTTTTTCATTTCGGCCATGACGGAGCAACATGTTGCGATATCGTGACGTTTTTTCATTTCTGGCCGCGACAGCGCAACATGTCATGAAATCATGACAATTTTCATTTTTTGACAGCGATGGCACGACATGTCGTGATATTGTGACAATTTTCATTTTTTGGCAGCGATGGTGTGACATGTCGCAATATCACGACAATTTTCATTTTTTGACAGCGATGGCGCGACATGTCACGATATCGCGACACTTTTTATCCTTGTGCAATTTTGCCCTTTTTCTTGATTTTTAGCATCTGAGGTCACTGAGATCTTCTCTGAAAGCATGCAAAAAATGTGGGTCCCCAATTTTGGGGTGTGTTGTGGATCAGCCACAACATGTCTATTTTCTTTTATTCATTCTTTCTTTCTCCCCTTGTTGTGCAGGATCGTATGATAAGAAAGCATTCAAGAAGCTAAGAATATTTCTAGTCTTATTGAGCTTAGGATTTAGAGACTCTTTTATTATCAGATTGAAATAAGAAGAGTAGGAGAGACCTGTTACATCATTTGAACAGAGTCTTCTTCATTGTATTGATGTATTCTATTGAGAAAAACAAATTTTAAAGGCATCCTGCCCACTTTGCATGTAATATTTCATAAATCAATACAATTCTGAGTTTTATTTCTATCATTTCTTTGTATTGGTATTATGTGTCACTGTATAATGGGTTACATTATTTGAATGCATTATATACATTTCTCTCATTGGTTAACTCTTGGTTTTATTATGATATTCGAATAATATTAAGAACGCCAATTTTTCTCTTCCCCTTCTTTCTATTCATGATAGTATTGTTGTTAAATTGCTATAATAGCCCAATGAATCTAGGCACCGGTCTACATAAGGCATAAAAAATGGTTGTTTTCATGTTTTGTCATTTTAATACATATAGTATAATATAAATATGGAGCGTGTAAGTAGAGATTTAATAATAGAATTACTGTTGGGGTTTCTTTACCCATTATGTAGTTTTCCCTTAGCAATATTTTTGTTTAACAGAACATGAGGTAGGTTGACCAGAGCCTGTAATAGCTCATTGGTTTCAAATGGATTCTTGTAGCGTGAGAATAAAAATCCTACGAATGCAAGAATCAGTTCCAACAATTCCATGGGGTTTGTTTCCCCTGTCATATTTATCATGACCATCCTTGTCATTGTTAATCATTCCACCATGTTTGATATCTCCAATGCCCCAAGAATAGGTGTATACTCATGCAACCTACACTATCGAGCCATGTCCTAAGTATGGAATACTCTCCAAATACTTCCTACTTTCAGGTTCTAACCCCAAATATAATATAGGCCATATTTCCACATCCATGGATCCAAACCAATACCATCAAGATTATCTTAACATGACATCATATTTTCTTGTGTCTATTCCACTCACCTCATCCCATATACCACAACCTCCACCCCAAGTTCCAAGCCACCCAATTTCTGTAGTCACCTAAGAATTTTTTTTGCACAAAATCCATCATGGGCCACTCGACCACTAGCTATATAGGCTTTAACATCTTTATAACAATACCAAAAACAATCCACTAAACCACTAAAGCCCAAGGCCTATGGCCAATTGCCATCACAATAGTACCAACAACTACCATCACAATAGTACTACCAACCATAACCTCCACCCACATAATAATACCAGTAGCTATCATCTCAATAGTACTACCAACCACAACATCCACCCACACAATAGTACTAGTAGCTACCACCACAATAGTACTACCAACCACAACCTCTATCAACATAATAGTACCAGTAACTTTTACCACAACAATACTACCCATAACAACCTTCACCCTTGCCACACCATCAAAAACAACCACCCATCTAGTACCAACAACAAGTACTATACCAACCTCTACTCACATGTTAACATCAATAACAACCACCCATCTAGTATCAATAATAGTAGTTACTGCAACAACCT
This sequence comes from Wollemia nobilis, assembly GCA_028583015.1. Taxonomy (NCBI): domain Eukaryota; kingdom Viridiplantae; phylum Streptophyta; class Pinopsida; order Araucariales; family Araucariaceae; genus Wollemia; species Wollemia nobilis. Next base: position 24,898,521 of record JAQPPZ010016892.1, read on the forward strand.
CTACCCATAGCACAACATCAACAACAACCATCCATACAATACCAATAAAAATAACTACCACAACAACCTCCAACCATGCCATAACATCAACAAAAACCCTTCCAACATCAACAACAACACCAACAACCACCCCCCACACATCAACAACCTTTCAACCAAAACCCATCGTCTCACCCCACCTACACCCATCACCAATATCCATCCTTAGGTTTCAATTTGGCATATATCATACAATCATTCTAGCCACTTTAAGTAAATTTCAAATGTTGGATGACAATGTGGATAGTTTGGTATTACAAGTTGAGAGCATTAGATATCAAAAATCGATGCTTAATCAATTGTAGAACTACCCCATTCACCCTTTGGTACCATCACTTCCATATCCTCCCCTATTCATAATGCCAAAATTTTAAAAATTCAAGGGGAAGGAGGAACCCAAGGATCACATAAGCTCATTTATCAATGTGTGATATCTTATAAATGAGATATATCTCCTCATGCTTTGCACATTCCCACTATCCCTTTGGGGGGAGCCTTATATTGGTTCAACCACTTGCCCAGGCATAACCTATATAATTTTGATCAATTGGGAAACCTATTTCTAGAGTGTTTCACCATTATTGTTAAAATGAAAATAACACTCACTGATCTATATAATATCTATCAATTTGATGATGAATCTATCTTAGACTAATCAACTCCCCGTTTCTCTTCCCATAATAGAGTTGACTCGATTATTCATGAGGAGTTGTTTAAAACCAATAGCATTACTACTACAACTCCAACAATATCATAAACTCGAGAAAGCTTTAACATAAGCTAAGACCATTGAGGACATTAAGATACAAGAGAGAAAAATAACTCAAAAAGAAATAATGGCCAAATAAGAATTCAAAGGGCACTTCTAACAACCAATCAAAACCCAATCAAGTTAATCAGGTGGTATTGAGCATCCCAAGCATGTCTAATAAACAATATCATAAAATACAACATTTACAACTATATCAAGGATAACATCCATCACAATGACCAACATACCATCCTATACCACCTCCCACCCAACTGCAAAACCCCCAACCAAACAATTACACCAAGCATCCTGCTAGACCCCTACAAAATTTCATTCCACTTTTTGAGCCCTACTATATCATCTTTCAATGAATTTATGAGGCACAAGCAATATCATTGCCAAAATTAAGACCAGAAGACCCTAATAGACCTAATCCCATATCATACAAAGAATATCACTATTATGCTTACCATAGGTGATAGGTGGTGAGTAGAAATTATGTTCAAAAAACAATAATTTCTTTTCCATAAATTATCAATTCGGTAAGTTCATAAAATTATGAGTTTCATGCATAGTATATGCCTGCAGTGTGGGGGAATGAATCCTTCTGTACCTATTTAGTTTTGTGGGGGATGTTTGTGCATTTTTATCTCAACCAAACCAAATAAAATAAAGTGTAGAAAAATAAATTATAAACTAAAATGCTAGAAATGAAATGCTGAAAATAAAAGTGCAAGAAATTAAATGTGCAGGAAATTAAAGTACAAGAAATTAAATGTACAGGAAATAAGAATCCCTTGTGATACAATTATTACAAATCTTGCTAGGGTTCTCTGAAACCCTAGCTACAACAAATGGTGGTGTCTTCAGTTGTGTTTCGCTCCCAACAGAGTTGAGTGGGCTTCAGATATCCGTTGAGCCGGGCCACTCCAGCTTAAACAATTGTCCAATGCTGATGAATCTCCAGATCTGCACACAAAAGATGAAAGAAAAGAGTTAGTAATAACTGAGAGGGCTCCACTACGTGAGACCCTCAAAAATCAATAAAACCCTAACTATCATGCAACTACTATAAACAAATAAAGAGATATTGAAATTAATAAAACAGAGAATGATTTACCTTGCTCCTTGCTGGTTGTCTTTTGATGGTTGGATCTATTGCAGGTCGATGGTGAAGGTGTGCCCTAGCGTCGCTCGAAGGCTAGGGGGGCTTCAGAAGGGCTTACGTAAAATACCCATGGGTGCCTGGTGGCTACAAAAAATGCTCGTGGGTGCTAGGGATTGGTAGGGAGGCACCCAGAGGTGCTCTGGTGGTGATAGAAAGCACTCGAAGGTGCTTAGCGGATGAGGGAGGATTCTATAGAAGCAGATATGGTGAAGGTGAGGGATGCAATGGTGGCTATGGCGAGCGAGGGAACAATGAATATGATGGATGGAATGGGGATTAGGGCACAAAGGCTGGGTTGGAACTCTCAAGAACTTAGAGAACTCCAAGATCTCAAGAACTTTAGGAACTCAAGCACTTAGGGGTTGAGCCATCAAAATGGCTCCTATTTATAATCTAACCTAGGGCATGCTAGGGTTTCAATGACACTAATCGTGTGGCTGAGATTAAAGCACATCTAAGGGTAGATATTAAATTTAGGGTGTGGCATGGATTGATGTGGATGGACGAATAAGATTAAATGAAATCGGATGGTTGGGATTGATTTATTTATATAAATATATATTAAATATATATATATAAAATATTATTATTTAAATATATATATAATAAATATATATAAATAATAGGTGAAAATGGTGGGAAAGCTAGGATGGAGGGCAAATGACTATGTTTTGGTGGTGGAAATGGTGGGAAAGCATGGGTGGAGGACAAGTGGCTAGATTTTGGTGTCTACAGATGCCCCTTTTTGTACCATGTTGCGTGAAACACAATATGGTGCAAAAATACGAGACACCTGATTAGGTTAGGCACAAAAGTAGCTTCTCTCTCTTGTTGGAATGTGAAGATGAAATCAAAGACAAAAGAATAAAGAATTTGGAGTTATTGTGTAGCTTACCCCCTCAATTGGCGAATGAGGTTGCGGATGAATCTCATGAGCCAATTGAAAAATTTGTGCAAATGTAATGTGGATGATATGAATGATGTAAAATGTGATACCATTTTTGCCCCAATGGTGGGAAGGGGATTGTTGAAAAATGTGTCTATTTTTACCCCAAAAGATGAAGGGTTTTGTGAAAATGTGTGATGGAAAATGTGTCTATTTTTGCCCCAACAAATGAAGGGATGATTTTTGCCAAGTGTAGATGCCATGATCATGTAAGATGTATCCCATTGTGGGAAAGTCAAAACCAAATGTGGTTGCCCCAAATTTTGGGGTGATTCGATGCTTTTGAAATATTTTTGCCTTCCGACATCATTGATATGCAAAGATGAAAAATAAAAAGAGTCAACCTTGGAGGGCCTGCTAGTGATTGTTGAATAATTCCTATGATTGGAACCAATCATCCTAGCTAGTGCCTATCTCTATGATGAATATCAAGGAAATGTGTAATGATGAAAGTTGATTTTTGTCCATGTTTTAAGCCCCACGGACTAGGCCATCAATGACAACATTTGTGCAAATTGTTCTTGGTAAGGTTTCACTCAAAATGTGAAGTATCAAATATGATTGTGATCTTGAGAAAGGAGATAAGTGATGATGATCATGGACAAGTGTCCTTATGGTAGGCTATTCATCTTACCAAATTGCATGGATGCAAATCGTTACAATCGCCAAGTATATAGAATAACTCACTAGCTACATGGTTCACTTGAATATTGTTTAAACTTGGGCAAATATGCAAATGATGATGTGAAATGAAGTGAAGATGATGTATGAATGATGAAAATGATGATGATCATCATTTTGTGAATATTTGTACCCTTTTGGGGTGCTTTTGTAACTTGGTTGGTGAATTTTGCAATATGAGGTCGCAAACAAAAATTATGCTTCCAAATCAGTTGTAATCTTCACAAAACGTGATAAAATGATGAAATGTATGCATGGATGTAGTTTGGAGTGATTTGGTGAAGGTAAGCCACTATTTTGTGCTAGTTTTATCTTTTGTCAATATTGACGCCAAATGCTTATAGGTGCTTTCTATCTATAAAAACACCCATGGGTACTTCAACATACCAGGAAATACCCATGGGCATCCCAAGGTGCCTAAAGTAGCTATAAATAGCTTTTTGGGTGAGATTGAAGCTCATTTGTGCATTTAGGAGTTTAAGAAGCTATGTCTAAGGAGTGAGGGAAGTGAGGAGTGAAGTGAGGTATTGAAGTTTGGTGTGGAAGCTATGGCGGTGGAGGGAGCTGGTGTAGGGGCCGAGGCTACGGATGGGGTACAAATTGCAGAGGTAACATTATGCTTTTGTATTGTGCAAAGTTTTTTGTATTTTTATGATTTTTTTAAATTATTAACAAATATTTTGTGTTGTGTTGCAGCTTAGGATTTTGGAGGCTCAACATTGATTTTTACCTTACATCCTTGAGATGAGGAAGGTGATTACGGATGAGGAGTGGGAGTTGTTGGAGGAGGTGGGGCTAGTAGAGGTAGCCCGAATAGATGTGGTGAGGGCCGATGAGGGGTACCTCTCTACCTTAGCAGAGAGGTGGGATGTAGATAGGGGGACATTTTAGCTCCCCATGAGTGAGGTGATAATTACCTTGGAGGATGTATATCACATCCTCAAGGTACCGATGGAGGGGATCCAAGTTGAGGTCAAGCTCAATCAAAAGATAGAGATGATGAGGATGTTTGGGGATGCATGGTAGGGGGTGAAGGTGGAGTGTGGGGGCATTCCTTATTTGTCCATGTATATGGACAAGGAGTTGGACCCCCTTCATGCTTTGGTGATGTTCATGTTGGCCAACATCATGGCCTCGAACAACACTGGGAGTAGGTTCCCATGGAACTTGATAGGAGTAGTGAGTGATATGCTCACTAGAATACATGTGTATGCATGGGCTCCCACCTTACTAATATAGGTATACCAAGAGTTATATGAGGTGGCCAAGTGAGGGTGAAAGGGATTGGGGTGCAAATTATTACTATAATTTTAGGGATGGGAGCATTTTAGGGTTGCTCAACTAGAGGGCTTCCTATGGGAGAGTTTGGTAGGGAGTAAGCCCTATGCTAGGTGATGGGCATTGGCTGAGGAGGTGTAACCGAGTCATCCAATGAGGATGAGTTAATGGTACAAGGAGTTATGGGCTAGATTGACATCCACCCAAGTGGTGTGGAGGCCATGGTTGGGTGCCCAATGGACCAAGGATGGAGAGCACCTATGGTAGGTGTGATAGGGTAGGTGGGTGATTGGGAGGCATAGGAGTGAGGTAGAGTACTTCCAATTCTCACAAGTGCTCCATTAATTTAGGTTGAGGTAGGATATCCCCGATGAGCCGATGTAATATAGGAGACATCAAGAGGAGACCAGGCTACCTTACATAGAGCCATGGAGGGTAGTCTTGGAGGATGATGAGGAGATAGATCTCCTAAATGTGGAGGATGCAGGGATGACCATAGAGTATGATGTATGGTTTATGACTCAACCACCATGGGCACTACCTCGAGGAGCAATGGGGATAGATCTAGAGAGGCGAGGGATGAGGGTACTCAAGAGGCTCAAGATGAGGGGACCCAAGAGGCCCCCAAGTGATAGTGATGCCTTCAATCTAACAATTAGAGGTAGAGGGCGAAGGGTGTAATATAATAAGATCCTAATATTAGGGGAGATGGAGGAGATAGGGAGGATGTAGAGAAGGTTCTAGATGTACCTCCAGGGCAGAGCAAGGAGGAGTGGGTACAGCTGGAGCAGCAGGTGGTGAAGAGTAAGATGTGAGAGAGAGCATCAATATAATGTTGACATAGCACACCTTCAGTATTAACACAGATATATCGAGGCATTGGAGGATAGGTTGATGGAACATCATATTCCACTTCTTGATCCTCCAACCTCATATGTGTTCAGGGGTACGAGGCGTAGCGAGTCTAGGCATAGCTCTAGGTCTAGGGCTCCTTCTAGGTCATAGGGGTCCTCTTGGAGGGTATAGCTAGTGCTTAGATGCACTTTTGTATATGAGCCTTGGTGCTCCATTGTATGTAGCCTTTTGGCATTCATTGATACACATATATATATATATACATGGCTTTTACCTTTTGTGTTATATTTTTGTGTGTATGCTTTTTGTGGAATGCTTTTGTGTAATGCATGTTTATGTTTATGATTAATGCATATGATATATTATGGATGATTAATGCAAGGTGACATGTATGGATGATTAATGCAAGGTGGCATGTATGGATGTGCTAATGATCATTTATAGTTTAGATCTTTTCTTGGCCATTTTTTTAGCATTGTTGTTTAATCAGGGGCACCAAACTTGGTGGCATGTGGTGGATAATGGCTTGTGAAATGACATGGATGTTGACATGGAAGAAGATATGGATGTTGATATGGAAAACTATCTATTTTGTAGAGACTCAAACATCCTAGTGATATCAAACAAACTCACTAAAACTACCTAATTCCTCTAGGACCAAATATGTGTGTAGTGAATTCATTTACCGAATCAAGAGCATGGTAATGACCTTAGACAATCAAGAACCAATGTGTGTGCAAGTGAGTTCATTAACTCATATTGAGTAAATTGGGTAAACCTGTTATGGATGAAACCAAGAAGCTAGCTTGTCCATATGAGTGGTCAGAGGTCTCTTTTAAAAGAGACATGTCACCATGCATGAGCATACTCCACTGCTAGTCAAGCGTCTATAGCTCTAGTGGAGGCTAACTCCATAGTCCATGAATTTTGTTGTTGATCTCTTAAGTTTTGGGGATGACTACCTAACCGTCTGACTGGAAATGTAGTATGATCCTTACAACCCAATTGATCAGTGGTGTGTGATGTAAAATATTTAGAGTTTTTGTTAGGGATTTTTCCCTACTCTTTCTTTTATTTTTGGAATTGTGATAGTGGTGAGAACCACTATTTTTATGGACTATGTTGCATGATGGGACTAGCAAGGATGACCCTTTTCACTTCAAGGTTCATACCAAGTATGGTGTTATCCCTCTTTGACACAAGATGTTTTTAAGATGTGAAATTGTGTTTGGTTCAAGAATGTTTTGGAGTCAATTCCCAAAACTCAAGATTTTCTTAGTGTAGATGTGCAATGGTCCTAAAAGGAACTTGACATGTATTTTGGAGGTTGCTTAAAACACTAGGAGTGGCTGAGTGACCGAAAACACCTAGGAATTGTGAATGTGGCTTGTGCTAATGGCAATTTGACTTAGTGGAATTGTGTGGATGACATTGTGAAGGTGCCCCTGATTAAGGCAACATGACCTTTTGTTGGACCGATTAAGACCTTAAACTTAATAAATGATCCCTAATATGAAATGTGGAATGTGGATGTGAATGCAATGTATGAAATGCAATTTTGTGAAATGCAATATGAAATGTGGGTGAATGCATTATTTTTGGAATGTAGAATGCAAGTGAAATGCAATGTTATGAATGAAATGTATGCAAATGTTTTTGTGTATTAGCCATGTATATATATACATATATAGTAATAAAATCATGCATAGAATGCTCTCAAGTGTATAACATTAAGTGGTTTGGATTCTTCCTCTCCCTCTAGACTAGCAAGTCTATAAGTACCGTTACCCACTCTTTGTGTAACAATGTATGGACCTAACCAATTAGCCATGAATTTATCATGAAGATGTGATAATGCATTGGTATTTTGTTGGTTCTCTTTAAGGACAAGATCTCCTACTTGGAATTCATGTAGATGAACTTTGGTATTGTAAGCACGTTTGAGGTGGTCTTGATAAACTTGTAAATGCTCTAAAGCATTGACTCACCTCTCATCAAGGAGTGTGAGTTGGTCAAGACGTGCTTGTCTAGCAGTGTCATCATCTATGAATTCCTACAAAGAAATTTGCAAGGAAGGGATCTCGAGCTCAAGAGGTATGATTGCTTTGGCTCCATAGACCAATGAAAATGGTGTTGCCCCTGTAGGCATGCAGATGCTTGTTCGATAAGCCCATAATGCCAAGGGAATTTGTGTATGCCAATCTCTATGATTTTCTTTGACAAGTTTCTTGAGAATAGCAATTAAGGTCTTGTTGGAAGCTTCAACTTGTCCATTTTCTTGTGGGTAATAAGGAGTCGAGAAACTATGTTGGATGTTATATTTCTCACAAAGTGCTCGAACATCCTTGTTCTTGAAAGACTTGCCATTGTCTAAAATGATTTTTGAGGGGATACCAAAATGATAAATGATGTGATGAAGTATAAACTCCACAATTCTAGGTCCTATCATACTGGTTAGAGGAATTGCCTCAACCCACTTTGTGAAGTATTCAGTGGTTGTGATAATGAATGTATGTTATCCCGAGGAAGGAGGTGAAATTTTACCAATTAGATCTAGGCCCCATTGTGAAAAGGGCCAAAGGCTTTGAATAGGTTGTAAGGCTTGTGATGGTACATGAGTTAAATTAGCATGTTCTTGACACTTCTTGCAATGTTTAACATATGTGCAACAATCACGTTCCATTGTGGGCCAATAATAACCCATGCATAAAATATGCTTTGCAATGGCCATTCCACTAAAATGACCACCACAAGTACCATCATGGGCTTCAGCTATGGCTCTTTGAGCCTCACTAGCCTCGAGACAATGAAGGAGGACTCCATCATAACCATATTTATACAACACGTCCCCCAAGAGAATGAAATGGGCTACCTTTTGCTTGAAAGTGCATTTGGTAGTTCGAGACATGTCAGATGGGAGTGTTCCAAACTTGAGAAAGGCTACTATTTGGCTCGACCAAGGCTCATATGAATCTGATTGGATAAAGCAAACATCCTTTTCATATTTTGACTCAGCATGGGAAATTGCAGATTTAGAGATCATTGAAATGATAAGGGGTTGTACCTCTCCAAAGGAGTCTTTTGGAATCAATGATCCAAGGGAGGCCATCACATCTGCAAATCTATTAGTCAAACATGGTAAGCTATTGATTTCATACCAATCAAACTTAGAGAGCAATTTCATTGCTACTTCATGATAAAGCTTAATGGTAGGTTCTTTGCATTGGTATTCTCCATTGATTTGCTTTACAACAAGTTGAGAATCACCAAATATCCTAATACGCTTAATGCTCATAGCTATAGCTGATTGAAGACCTAAGATTAAGGCTTCATACTTTGTAGTGTTGTTTGTGCATTGGAAGTCGAGTTTGAATGACAAGGGGATAGGTACCCCATGTGGTGTGTGAAATACGACTCCAGCACCTTGACCTTTCATGCACTTAGAGCCATCAAAGAATAGTGTGATATCGACGTCTTCCTCTGGAATGACATATTCTTCTTGTTCAATGATAGCAAATACCGAATCATCTGGGAGCTCAATAATCAAAGGATGATCACTAGGTAGTGGAGCTTTCACAAGTTGATCGGCTATTACTTGACCTTTAATGGATTTTTGGCTAATGAATTCCAAGTCAAATTTAGTAAGGAGCATTATCCATTTAGCGGTGTGGGTGTTGTTGTAAGTGCGGGACATCATATAACATAAAGGATTTTCTCTAGCTATGACATAAGTTGTGTGGCTAAGCATGTAATTTCAAAGTTTCTTAGTGGTAAAAACCACTGCTAAGCACAATTTCTCTACATAAGCATATTTAGTTTCATAGCTTACCAATGTTTGACTAATGTAGTAGACAACTTGCTCTCGATTTTGTTCATTCTTTTGTGCAAGCATTGTCCCTAATGCAAAGTCCATTGCTGAGATATAAAGATAAAATGGGACCCCTAGACGAGGAGGAGCTAAGACTGGCAGAGAAGCTAGGTATTGCTTAATGTCATCGAAGACCTTTTGACATTCATCTATCCAAGAGAATGGCACCCCCTTTTGTAGTAGGTGATTGAATGGCCTACATTTGTCAGAAAGTTGTGCAATAAAATGATGGATTGATTGAATCTTTCCTTGTAAACTATGCAATTCCTTTAAGTTAGTTGGGGGAGGCATCTCCATGATGGCCTTGACCTTGTTAGGGTCCACCTCAATGCCTCTTTTGGAGATAATGAATCCTAGAAGTTTGCCCGAGGTAACACCAAAGACACATTTCTTGGGATTCAACCTTACATTATGCTCTAGGAGTCGGTCAAAAACTTTCTCCAATACACCAATATGTTCTTGTCAAGTTTTGGATTTAGCCAAGAGATCATCCACATAGTCTTCGATAATCTTATGCATGTAATCATGGAAAATGTATGTCATGGCACGTTGATAAGTGGCACCTACATTTTTGAGGCCAAAGGGCATCACCTTGTAACAAAAGTTCCCCAAGGTGTAGTGAATGTTGTTTTGTGTTGGTCATCAAGATTTATTCGAATTTGGTTGTATCCTAAAAAACCATCCATGAGTGAAAGCATTTCATGGCCAGCGTAGGTATCAACAAGAGTATCGATGTTTGGGAGAGGGAAGTCATCCTTAGGACATGCTTTGTTAAGATCTTGAAAATTAGTGCACACATGTATCACCCTGTTAGGCTTGCGAATGGGTACCATGTTTGAAAGCCACTCAGGATAGTCGATAGGAACTATGAAGTTCACGTCTAAGAGTTTTTGAAGCTCTATTTTTACCAAGAGGGCCATGGTAGGATGCATTCTCCTAAGTTTTTGATGGACTTAGCATCAGTGTTGACTAGCTGTAAGGTGAGATTGTGGACAACCAAACTAGGGTCAAGGCCAGGCATGTCCTTATAGGACCATGCAAATATACCCTTCTTCCTCTTGAGGAGAGCAATAAATTGCTCTTGTTCATCAAGTGATAAAATTTTGCCAAGCTTGACAATTTGGGGATTGTCTTTGTCTGAACTAAGGTCCACATCGATAGTATCTTCAATAGACATGTGGGAACCTTCCTCAAGTTGATGGGGCGTAGGGATCAGATGAATATCATCTAAGATGTCATCAAACTCTTCTAGCTTATCCTCATCTATTTCTACTTGGAAAACCTTAGGATCCAAAGGTGAAGGTGAAGGTGAAGGTGGAGGGGATGGAGGAATGTAGTTGGTAGAAGCCCTTAACAATTCCTCGAACAAGACAAATTTGGCAAAGGATGGAGGTGAGGAAATCTAATCCATATCAATAAGGCTTATGTCAATTGGAATTGGCTTAGTCAGATCATATGGATTATGGAGTGGGGTAAATAAATCAATAGAATTCATGTTGACTTATGGGCAAGGTGGACAAGGTTGGATGGAATGGATGGAACCTAGGAATCAGTGCTAGGAGCTTGGTTAACCTGAACAATAGTAATCAACACAAAATACATTTTACTAAATGATATATACATGCAATGCTAAAAAAGAAAACATATTTTTGTTGATTTTTGATTGATTTTTTTTGGTAGTGGTGAAAACCACTATTTTTGTGTTATGTACATATGTTACAATTTGGCTTATGGAATGGCTTAATGGAATGGAGGTGGTGGTTCACTAGTAGGGGTGACTCGCTCTTGTGGAAGAAGCAAGCGAAATATGGGCTCATGGATGGGGAACATGTTGAGATAAAACTCATCTTGTTCGGAATGGGGAATGATGGGCTTCGATTCTTCTTTAGATTCATCTAAAATTATCGACATAAGCTCAAATTCTTCATAGATTTCATCATCAAAATTATCGGGATGGAGGGCTTCTTCTCCTGAATTGAGGTTAAGCCTTTGGAAGGCTTGTTCAAGAGAAGAGGTGGTAGGGAGTGGGTGGTAGCCTAGACCTGAATGGTCATGCACCTCTTGATATGGAACATCGATAGGTTGATGCACTCCTTGTTCATGCAATCCTAGGCCATAGCCTTGCCAATTGACTATGTGGAAATATCGATATGGAAATCCTGTCATGTTAGGAATGTTGGCAAGTTTTGGTTCTTTGGGTTCCTCTATGGGAGTTGGACTTGATGAAGAATCAATTCCCCCATATACAAAATTTATGCTATTTGGAGTTGAACCCATGTTATAGACTACTCCTATTGCTAAAGGTGGGTCACGTGGGTGACCGAAATCCTTAGCACTAGGGATGGTGAAGGGTGTAATGGTGATGTCATCGACCACATACTCACCAATACCAGGATTGGTGAGGTGGACCTTGACTTGGGATGACATGGAATGATTATGGTCAGATGATGGCTCGGGGAATGGTGAAGATGGAGGTATCTCACAATCTATTAATTCAACTTGTGAAACATTAGGTGATGGCAATGGATTGGCTTGGGAAGGTTGTGGAATGGATGATGATGATGAAGTGGATGGCAATGATGTTGATGATGTGGATTGAGTGTGACCACATGTGCATGTAGTCACTGATGAAGATGATGGGGATGTGGAAGCTTGATGAGGGTTGGTGATAGGGAGCTCTTCAGGAATGGGATCCTTTGATGAAGAGATTGGTGAAGTGGTGGATGGATTGGATGATGGTGAAAGAAAAAGGTGAGTGGAAGGGAGCATGGACTCATAAGGATTTGAGATGAAATTGCAATACTTAAATGGTTCGACGTCCATTGGATATGCAATGTACTTATCCCTCATGAACATATTTCAAACATTGATGTAGTATTGAAGGGACACATCTCATTTCCCTCATCCAAGGTCTTCCAAGGAGTACATTGTATACCATGGATCCTTCCAAGATGTGGAACATTGTGTGCAATATTTTAACCCCTACTTCGATGGGTAAAACAATAGTGCCAACTATGGAACACAAAGCATCATTAAATGCTTTGAGGGTGAAGGATGACTTGGTGATGTGAGATGGAGGAAGGTTCAAATGATGAAGAGCGGATGTGGTGATGATGTTGATAGAGGAACCGGTATCAATTAGGACTCTTTTAAAAGGCTTCTTGTCAATTAGAGCCATGATATGCAATGGAGGGTCTATGGATTCCGATGAGATTGGCTTAATCTCAAAGTCATAGAATGTGATGGAAGGCTCCATGCATGTTTGGATGCTCCCCACAAAGTTGTTGAAGGCATTAGGATCTTGTGATTGTAGTTCAATGGATTTCAGAATGTCCATTAATGCCTCACGATGTGGAGGAGATTGTTGGATTAGCTCATAAATTGATAATTTGGTGGAAGTCATTTTCAGACTTGTAGTTAACCGGCTACTCAATGAGATGATTGGTCGAGGTGGATGATTGATGGGTGGATTTGGTGGATTTGATTGGCTAGGGATATGGAGGGGGGGATTGGGGAAACTTGGATGGGTGGTGATGTAGAAGGTTGTGACACACTTGCTTGAGGTGGTTGCCTTTGTTGGTTATTCCTTTGACCTCTAGTGACCACATGAATGGCCCCTACAAACCCTTGGTATTGTTGAATGTGATTGACTTGGTTAGGAGGAGTTTTAGTGTTAGTTCCCCCTACATTTGGTTGCACCTCCTCATGATGAGGAAGTGGTGTTTGAAATATACCAAGGTTTTGGTTTTGTTGAGCGAGGGGATTATCAAGCTTGATCACCCCCAAGTCAATAAGGTCTTGGACTACATTTTTAAACACATGGCAATTGTTGATGTCATGCCCATTTTACCTATGATAAGGACAAAATAGGTGTTCCCGATAATTTTTACCATGTCTGGAGGGATCATCCGGTCTAATGTCGGGCAAAGCAAGTTTATTTGTCTCATACAACCTTTTAAAAAGGGAGGCATATGACTCGGCTAATGGGGTGTATTGGTGATTTTGTTAGATAGACTATCATCGGGGATGGTTTTCCACAGCTGGCACTATGTTCTGAATTATTGGAGCTTGTGTTGTCGAAGGGACCGCATGATATGAAATTTGTTGTGGTGTTTGTTGCATAGGTTGTTGTTGAGCCATTATCGGTTGGCTCATGACCACTTGATTGACTTGATTGGATTGGGTGGTTGGGGTAGCCTGTGTTGATTTTTGTTGGCCTGAATAGTTGCTTTTGTATTGGCCCTTATTTTGCCATTCTTTCTTCTTAGGCTTTAGTATGCCTTCTTGGATTTTGATATCCTCAATGACACTAGCCTGAGCTAAAGCTTCTTCAAATGATTGATAAGTTCATAGTTGGAGCATCCAAGAGATAGGTTTTAAGCAACTCTTGGTGAATAGCTTAATTAGCTCATCCATTGGTAGGGTGAATGGCAATTTAGTGATGATAACCCTCCAACGGTTTCTAAAATCATAGATAGATTCATCATCATGTTGTCTTAAAGCATAGACATCGGACAATGAGATCTTATTTTTAACATTTAGGATGAAATGATCAAATAATTGATCAATCAATTGCTCAAAAGTATAAATACTATGGCTTGGCAATTGATTGTACCATTCTATGGCATCCCCTCCTAATGTTTGAGGAAAATTTTGAAGCATGAGAGCATTATCATCTTGAATTCTAAAGCATGCATGAACAAAGGTGCTCACATGTTCTTTGGGATCCTCAGTTCCCTTAAATTTGTCAAACTTGGGTACCATAAAATCTACTAGATATGGTGAGGATGGTACCGAAGGATGAATTGGTTGATTGATCAATTGGTGTAAGGTTGGTTTCTGGTTTGAAAAACTAGGAGTAAATTGCATCAATTGATCTATTTGTTTCTACATGGCCTTAATTCGAGGGTCTTCCTCAGGAATGTGGAAGCCCTGAATTACCTGATGAGTTTGTGGTGGAGTGGAGAAATGTTGTGGAGTGACTAAATGATGAGGAGATTGGTATTGATGACTAGGTGAATTTGATGGAATTTGATGAATGGGAGATTGTTGATGAAAATATGGGGAATTATGGAATGAGGTTGATGGATGAAGGTTATGGCTAGGTTGGCCAATGGGAATAGGATGGGTAATGGTATGGCTTGGTGGGGGAACAGGGATAGAAACCATAGAAGACTATGGTGCCCATGATGGACCCTGGTTGACAAGGATAGTTTGAGTAGAGTTATGTAAAGGCTTAGGGTTTGCTTGTACTTGCTGTTGAGCATTTTGATGTTGTCTAAGCAATTTTTTTAGGTGTTCCCATGCCTCACTAATATCTCTATCAGAGGCTAAGGGTATGGAGGTAGATGGTATGGAAGATGTGGTTTGGGGACAAGTTACACTAGGTATGGCAACTTGTGAGGCTGGAACTTGTGAAGCAACATTGACATGTGCTTCATACAAGGGGTTGGTGTAAGTGGAGGTATATGAGGTGCTAGGAGCACATGAAGGTTGGGGAATGGACACATGGGATGAAGGTGCAACTGATGCCTCAAAAAGAGGGTTAGTATACACCTGGGTAAAGGTGGATGGGGGCTGGGAATAAATAGGTTCTTGTTGTAAAGTAGAATCCTATCTAGGTGAATTGGGAATGGACTCTAAGACATAACTAGAAGACTTCATGAAAGCTTCTACTCTTGCCATGTCTATATGGGTAATGTGGTTGTCTATGGTAGGGGAGGTTGAATCCTCTTGGGGCATGGCCATATGGAAGGTTGTGGATGGCAAGGAATGTGAGGGACCTACAGATAAATCTACCTATGTCACATTCAGGGAATCTACCATAGAAGTGGTGGGGAAGGTGGATGAAGGTTCCATTAAGTTATCTTGACTTATAGCTTTCTTTTGGTTTCTAGTTAATACCATAAGCAAATAAATCAAAATACAGATTAAACTATCAAATGTAACACAAAAATAAAATATTTAAGGAAACAAACAACCAATGCTAAGTTTCAACCAATGTGGCTTACCTTGTTCATTGATTATCTCCTTTTTAATGTGTATTCATTTTAGGTGTCAGTCTTGTGTGTTTTGATGTTCTAATCTTGCTTAATGAAACAAAGGTAAAAACTATGGTGAAGATAGGGCAACGAGATTCTTGTTGGTGATGAAATCCAACAAGTTTTCTTAGGGGTATCCTATGGTTTCTATGGGTAGAGATTGGTGGATGGAGATGAATGCCACCATCACCAAATCTCAAGCAATGGTTGGTGATGAAATCCAACCACTACTATTTTGAGTGAAACGTGTTGTGTGTGAATTATTCCTTTTAAAGTTTCTATTTATTAATGTGTACAAACAATGTTAGAAACAACTAATTTCATAAATCTAAATTAGAAGCCAACAAGAGAATGCCAATTTCTCCAAAGGGTGTGAAGTACACCACTTAAGACCCCCTGTCTAAATAACAACCGGAGGGTTCATCCACCCCTCTACCTAGAATCACCCAACTGGAAGGAATACTCTTGGCACCCTAATGATGTTCCTACTTAGATAAACAAAAGAAGATGCTTCTAACCCTAAAATGCAATACTATGTTATGCAATTTCTCAATTCAGATGCAAACAAAATGCAACATTTTGTATTTGTGAATACATTAAAAATAGAAACCCTAATTAGAATGTGTGAATGGATGCAAACCTAAAATGCAAACTAGAATGAGTTATTTTCTAGATTACTTAATGATTGTTCATTTTAAGCTTAGAATCTAAAAAATACAACAAAGAACCCAAAATACGTAAAAATAGAAACTTGGATTTTAGATAGTAGACTTACTAGACAGCCTACGTATTTGTTCCAAATCACTATAAAATGCATTTGGGCATTTCTGAAATGCACTTGGGCATTTTTGGATAACCTCCGAGCACCATTGGGTGTTTCACACTCTTTCTGCAACTTCTACGAACTTTCAGAAACCCTAGATCCAGCGAAAGATGCATGATTCATGCTTCTAAAAATCTGTAAAATAGGACAACAAACAGCAAGTTAGAATTCAAGATAAATCATAACATGAAACCCTTAGGGGGTCCCACCATGATCACCATTTGTAGAGATAAAAACATGACACCAAGCAATGCTAAAAATAGAATTCAAATAAACCAGATATTGCACAACAAATGAGATTTATATTAAATGGGGGGAGCCTAAAAACTCCATTGTTACAATAGTGGATGTAAGAATCCCTTGTGATACAATTATTACAAATATTGCTAGGGTTCTCCAAAACCCTAGCTACAACAAATGGTGGTGTCTTCAGTTGTGTTTCACTCCCAACAGAGTTGAGTGGGCTTCAGATATCCATTGAGCTAGGCCACTCCAGCTTAAACAGTTGTCCAATGCTGATGAATCTCTAGATCTACACACAGAAGATGAAAGAAAAGAGTTAGTAATAACTAAGAGGGCTCCACTATGTGAGACCCTCAGAAATCAATAAAATCCTAACTATCATGCAACACTACTGTAAGCAAATAAAGAGATATTGAAATTAAAAAAATAGAGAATGATTTACCTTGCTCCTTGTTGGTTGTCCTTTGATGGTTGGATCTATTGTAGGTCGATGGTGAAGGTGTGCCCTAGCATCGCTCGAAGGCTAGGGGGTTATAAGGGCTTACGTAAAATACTTGTGGGCACTTGGCAACTATAGAAAACACATGTGGGTGCTATGGACTAGTAGGGAGGTGCCCAGAGGTGCTCAATGGTGATAAAAAGTGCTTGGAGGTGCTTAGAAGAAGAGGGAGGATTCTATAGAAGTAGATATAGAAAGGGCAAGGGATGCGACAGTGGCTATGGTGAGTGAGGGAACAATGAATATGATGGATGGAATGGGGATTAGGGCACAAAGGCTAGGTTGGAACTCTCAAGAACTTAGAGAACTCAGGATCTCAAGAAATTCAAAAACTCAAGCACTTAGGGATTGAGCCATCAAAATGGCTCCTATTTATAATCTAACCTAGGGTATGCTAGGGTTTCAATGACACTAATCGTGTGGCTGAGATTAAAGCACATCTAAGGGTAGATATTAAATTTAGGGTGTGGCATGGATTGATGCAGATGGACGGATAGGATTAAATGAAATCGGATGGTTGGGATTGATTTATTTATATAAATATATATTTATTAAATATATATATATAATATTATTATTTAAATATATATATAATAAATATATATAAATAATAGGTAGAAATGGTGGGAAAGCTAGGATGGAGGGCAAATGACTATGTTTTGGTGGTGGAAATGGTGGGAAAGCATGGGTGGAGGACAAGTGGCTAGATTTTGGTGTCTATAAATATTTCCCCTTTGTCTCATGTGCAACAACCTCCTTAGTCCATTGGTCAACCGATCAATGTTGACTTGGTGTATCTTCTCAACGGAAGCAAGGCACCTTCCAAATGTATGGGATAAAGGAACCTCCAAACATATGGGATTAAGGTGATTCCAAATGTATGGGAGCAAGGTGCCTAAAATACATGGGATCAAGGTTCCTAAAATACATGGAATCAAGATGCCTCTAATACATGGGATCAAGGCACCTGAAATACATGAGATCAAGGCACATCTAATACATGGGATCAAGGTGCTAAAATACATGGGATCAAGGAACCTCTAATACATGGGATCAAGGCATCTAAAATACATGGTATCAAGGTGCCTGAGATACATGGGATCAAGGCACCTAAAATACATGGGATCAAGGCACCTGAAATACATGGGGTCAAGGTGCTTCTAATACATGGGATCAAGGCACCTCCAATGTATGGGATAAAGGTGCCTCTAATACATGGGATAAAGGCACCTGAAATACATGGGATCAAGGCACCTAAAATACATGGAATAA
This sequence comes from Wollemia nobilis, assembly GCA_028583015.1. NCBI lineage: Eukaryota > Viridiplantae > Streptophyta > Pinopsida > Araucariales > Araucariaceae > Wollemia > Wollemia nobilis. Next base: position 24,916,985 of record JAQPPZ010016892.1, read on the forward strand.
AGATACCTGAAATACATGGGATCAAGGTACCTGAAATACATGGGATTAATGTGCCTAAGATACATAGGATCAAGGTGCCTAAAATACATGGAATCAAGGTGCCTCTAATACATGGGATCAAGGTGCCTCTAATGTATGGGATCAAGGCACCTTCTACCGCAATACACCTTTGCTCCCTTGAAACATAAATATGTCAGGTAGAAGTGGGATGTAGACTCAGAAACACTATATTAGTAGAAAAACCTACATTTATACACATTTTCCACTAAAAACACCAATCAAGCATAATACTTCATTTTCTATCAATTATATGCAAAAGCTATATAAAAATACATCTCAAATGCTAATTAAACCAATAATGATGCCCCTTAAAATTGTATATAAAATGAGCATTTTTGGTGCTCATCATCCCCCCATACCTAAATATTGTTACATCCTCATGACAACACTTCCCCAAATGTTTTTTTTAATAAAACACGAGAGCAAGGCACCTCCTGCCATTATATATATATATATATATATATAAATTGTTCCTAGGGTAATGAATTTTTCATATCCGAGGTATATCATGTGGCTGAACTTTAATGGGAGATTTTGAAAAAAATAATTTATGGGGGCATCTACTGGTATTAACATAAAAATAATTTTTAAAATAACTATACACATAATTTATAGAAAACTCAGTACAATCCTGGGTGAATTTTATAGAACCTGATGTGCATGATGTTGATGGTGTGAAATGTCTTCATGCTACCTATAATCCTGTTGTACCAAAAAATGAGATTGTTGGTGCATATTTGGAGTAATAATTTTTTTTTTCATCTGCATCAGAGAAAAAAAATTCAACTACGACAATTTGAACTAGGTGGCCAAGCTGAAGGATTTTCAATGATGCATCCTATGAATTTGGCTAAATGTGCTGTGTACTAGAACAATTTCTCCACCAACCTATTTGTGAGAAATAATAACATCGTGGCCATGAACTATTACACTGTGACAACAAACTTCTACATGGTTTTAGATCCTCACCATCTCTTTTCTAAGGTAGCATCTCCTCCACACTAGTGAATTTATGTCTTTTCTCTCTAATTTCCTTTCCCACACATTCCAATAGAAATGAAGTGCTGACGTAGAAAAAATTGTAATGTTAGCATTGTGCATTAAAAATGGAGGTCGTGTAGGCCATAATTGATGTCTTTGAAGGGTCCAACTAGGTAACTGCACAACTTGATGTGAAAAAATTATGTTCCATATACCACTACCAGAGTATTTATGACAACCAATATCTCCAAAATTTTAAACACCAAGCACATCATCAACAACACATATGGAAATGTTTTAATCCCACTTTGATGTATATCTTCTCTGAATACATTACAAGGATCATCAAAATTAACAACACCTTTGTGCATCATTATTTTCTCACCATGTGCTCTTGAACATGTCACCTTATTCAATTAATAAAACTTTATACAGTCCTGATACACATGTGTCCGAATCAAGATGATATCCTACTCTAAATTATTTCCTTCATAGGAAGAACTAAAGCAGTAAAAATAAAACCAATTACAATTTACTGTTATAGATCACACATATTGTGCAACCTATTTGTGTTTCTTCATCAATAGGATTCTTGGTTAAAATCGATGGGAATTATTCTATAAATAAAAAATAAATGTGTATCCCATATATACTACTATCCTTTAGTCTATTTTTTGGAGTGAGGGTAAGAAAAAAATCTATCCATCATCATCTCCAGCATTTTTTAGGTTTTTAAGTGTGACGTCTTCACAAGACACATTGTTGAGACTATGTGCTATTATTTTTTGCCATTACGAACTCCATTCATATGGTTGATTGTGCTCAAGCACCATGTGATCTACTTGTAGATATTTGACTTCTAGTTACTCTAGGATCCTCCCCTACTTTTTTAGATACTACTTGGAGATTTCTCATTTCCCTTATGGACCAAGATGGTCCTAGGGAAAGAGGATACTCTCAACAAGTAGAAAAAAATAAATATTTATCTTTTATTTACACTTTAACTTGGAGCCTTCTCAAAAGAAGATTTTTGCTTGCAAGATATTCAAGCTCACCCATATTCTCCCCCACTTAAGTTGATGATACCCTCATCACCAAAAATAGGTCCCTCTATGCAATAGGTCTATAGCCCTCTAATAATCAGGTCCCAAACTGAACAACAAGCACCCCCAACCTAGGGAGAAGAAGTTTGAGCACTATAGGGTGTAAAGTAAGTTTGCAGCCCTTTTCTCAAGGAAGACCTGCAACTTCTTTCTAGCACTCCACAAATCTTCGTATCTTTCCTAGATGTTCGATTCTCCATAAGGCATTTTTTTTTAAATAAATATATGGGAACCACTCTTTCTATTGGTACTTCTTATTGGTGTCTTCCCCCAAGTGGAAAAATATTACTATTATATTGGACGAATTGGAGGCACTATCTTCCTGGTGGGAAGTAAGTGCCTTTTTTCGTATCATTGCACTCCTAATTGTAGGGCATGAGATGTCAACATTTGTTAGGCCTAGTTTAATTTGATTGCCTACATATTGTTATCAAGGTCATGTCCTACAAAACTAAACACAAGAAATCTAGAAATCATGGAACCTATGTCAAATAGGCCTAGGTTTCCCAAGCTAACTATAGTTGCATTCAAGGCATGATATCCTACAAAGAAAAACACACTAAAGCAAGAAAATAGGAATCATGGAACCTATGCCTAATAGGCCTAGGTTTCACAAGCTTCCTACAATTGCATTTTAGGCATTATTTACTGCAAAGAAAAATAAAAAGAAATTTTATTTTAAGCAAGACAAGTTCTATGAGATCTTCTTCAGTTTTTTTTTCTCACAATAACTGTGATGATATTTTTTTTTAAAAATGTATGAAAATTCATCAAAAATATTGGTATGGTATGGGGTCTCCCCCATTTTGATGTTTGATCCAGTCTCACAATTGTGAGACTTTTGTAAATGGATCCCACTAATTTTTACTTGAACATCATCTTAGTACTCTACTCCGCTATTGGTGTAGCATCTCTAATTCTATTTACCATCTACTCAAGCTATAAAAATCATGCACTTTATAGCAAAATTTTCCCAAGTTTCAAAACCACCTTGGGTTATAAGCCTTTCACTTAATTAGGGTTACTTAGCCTACCTTCGAATGCCTATGTTGCCAAGGCAAAACTCTGCTTGCTTTCATCTATTTGTATTGGATGTTACACGATCGAGGTATGCAAGATGGTTCATATAGTGCTATTATGAACTCCATGTATAAATATCATTTTACAAAATCTTCATAGACAACTCCTTATTCATCTACGTCACACTTCATGTTGTCTTGCAAAACATAAAAGGAAAAAATTTCTAAACTAAAGGTATTAAAATAAAAATCTAACTATTTTTTTATGAACATTGTGAACAACGTTCATTGTGTTGTTGGTGGTAATAATGAAGGTGGGGTCTCCCCCATGCCTAAAAATGAACTAGTCTCTACTCATACTTTTCTTTATCAACTAGTTTGATATGTTGTAGCATGAGAAGAGCATTTTCCTTCATGGCCTCATAACCAAACTCTTTCAATTGTAATGGCAAAATGTGCAGGTTGGCAAATGACTATCTGTGGGCTAGCAACTAGAAGAAAATATGGCGTAGCAGTATTTTAAAAACATATGCTATTTTTTTATTCACCAGGTCACCTTAAGTGCAAGTGAAGAGCATACTCCATAACAAGATGTTCTTTTTAAATTCTGCTCTATCATTTTTCCTGCTACTTATGTCATCGTTAAAAATTTACCAATATGTTGAGAAGTATTAAGCTTGTAATTTTTTATTATTAATACTAGGCTTATTGATGCATAATTTCCTAATGGTTTCTACATAAATAAACACATCCCTCATAGTAAAAAATTTCAACTATATAAGAACTGGGTTGTGCCATTTATTTGATTTCTTGAAACCATTTAGAATACGATGGAAATCCTTCATTGCCCAATTTTTAAATTTTTTTCAACAACATAATTTATTTCTACTTCTACACTTAATATGGTACATTGGGTTCATTCCCATATTTACCTGAGAATCTAGTAAATTTAAGTTTTTTCCTATGGGATTTGGCTCTGGTTGTACAGGAAACTATTTTGGCCTTGTAAAAATGCCCTTGGTGGACTCATTCTTCTCAAGTAGAAGATCTATAGGTAATTTTAAATGGACTTTTTAACTGACCTGTAAATCATAACACTATAGTTTTGACACTCCTCGACAACGACACCAAAATGGTGAGAAAAAATTATGTTCATAAAACAATCATTTCTTTTCCATAAATTATCAATCCGATAAGTTTGTAAACTTACGAGTGTCATGCATAGTATATGTCTGTAGTGTGGGGGAATGAATACTTCTATACCTATTTATTTTGGTAGGGGTTTTTTTTGCATTTTTATCTCAGCCAAAACAAATAAAATAAAGTGCAGAAAAATAAATTATAAACTAAAATGCTGGAAATGAAATGCTGAAAATAAAAGTGCAAGAAATTAAATGTGCAGGAAAATAAAACACATAGCTGAATTAAAACAAAGTAGGAAATAAAATAGTAAAGCTAATCTACTGAAAATAAATGACAAAAATAAAATAGGGGAGGACTACTACAAGGAGTGGGCCTAGGCTCCCACAGATAGTTTGCTTAACTAATTACATCAAGATTACTTTAAGAGAATAAGAGTATTTGAAACTCTTAATAAATTATACATAAATGAAATAAAATATTTCTCTATGTATTTGATCATTGATTTCATTCATCTAGTATGCATTATTATATAATATGTAGCTAGATCTCATTGCAATAACATATTGGTCTATTTTTAATCACATAACATGATTTGTTATAGTCGGTTCATACATAGGCATTATTCTTCTATTGAAAGCATGTCCATTCAATAGAAGGATAAATATAATAATCCTTTGGTATACGGAACAAACTAATCCTAAAATAATGCATCCTAAAAATAATTCTTTTAAAAACCTTACAAATTCAACCGGATAACCGATCAATAATAGAAGTGCTTTATCTTATTCTAGACATGATGCACAATTAGAATATTTCCCCTTTGTCTCATGTGCAACAACCTCCTTAGCCCATTGGTCAACCGATCAATGTTGACTTGGTGCATCTTCTCAATGGGAGCAAGGCACCTTCCAAATGTATGGGATCAAGGTGCCTCCAAATGTATGGGATCAAGGCACCTCCAAATGTATGGGATCAAGGCACCAAAAATACATGGGATCAAGGTGCCTGAAATACATGGGATCAAGGCACCTAAAATATATGGGATCAAGGTACCTAAAATACATGGGATCAAGGAACCTCTAATACATGGGATCAAGGCACCTAAAATACATGGGATCAAGGCACCTAAAATACATGGGATCAAGGTGCTTGAAATACATAGGATCAAGGTGCCTAAAATACATGGGATCAAGGCACCTCTCATATATAGGATCAAGGAGCCTAAAATACATGGTATCAAGGTGCCTGAGATACATGGGATCAAGGCACCTAAAATACATGGGATCAAGATGCCTCTAATGTATGGGATCAAGGTGCCTATAATACATGGGATCAAGGCACCTAAAATACAAGGGATCAAGGCATCTGAAATACATGGTATCAAGGCACTTGAAATACATGGGATCAAGGCACCTCTAATACATGGAATCAAGACACCTGAAATACATGGGATCAAGGTGCCTGAGATACATGGGATCAAGGCACATAAAATACATGGGATCAAGGAAACTCTAATATATGGGATCAAGGCACCTCTAATGTATGGGATCAAGGCATCTTATACCGCAATACACCTTGGCTCTATTGAAACATTAATATGCTAGGTCCAAGTGGGATGTATACTTTACACCAGATTAGTAGCAAAACCTACATTTATACACATTTTTCACTAAAAATATTAGTTAAGCATAATACTTTGTTTTCTATCAATAGGATCATGATATCAATGATTGCATTTCCTTAAAACATCTAGTACAAAACCTTATCAAAAAGGGGGTCATTATCATAGATAATCCACTCATGCCACCTAATCAAAACCTTAGCATTTATTAGGACCCCTTGCCATAGCATGGGAAAAACCAATAATTTTAGGCACTACCAACTACCAAAACCACCTAAAAAAGGTCAACTACCTAAACACCATGTAGCATCATAATGTTTTTGGGATGATCCATGTTGTTACCTAAAATAAATGCTATCCTGATCAACATATCCAATCGAGTACTACTTCCAACATGTTTTCATCCTCTATTGTGGCACCCCCACTAGTTTAGGTCATACTACACTCCATGACCAGTCATATCCCTCAAAGACTTCAAATAGAGCCTCAGGATGGCATCGACTAAACTCTTAATTTATGATATCATACAATAGTCCCCCAAGATTATGAGGTATTGATGGAAATATTGAAATCCATTGACCTTCACACTCAAGATCCAAATGCCTTCACAAATTTTTTGGGTAGTTTCAAGATCTGCATGGAACCCGCAATCACCTTCTATAATTATGAGATCAATACTTTACCAATATAAGCACTAGATCTTCCACTACATATTGTAGCTCTTATCAACTGAAAGCCCTTTAAATGAGTTCTAGCCGATATAGGTTCCTTTATAAACTTCATAACATCTATGGTTCTACAACATCTCCACCTACCACCTTCACACAACCTCATCCACCTTCACTCTATGGGCCTTCAATGATGCATTATGCTTGACACTTAGGATGGTAATCCTACCTATTCAATTAGGTAAGAATATTATTCATACTTTGTGTCACATCCTTAAAGGATAAATGAAATACAATGTCCTACTTGGAAGGCCATGGATTCAGAATATGTGATGCATCCTCTCAATATTGCATCATTGTCTCAAATATGTTCATGAGGGCCACATACACTGCATCCCTATTGATGAGGAACCTTTCAAGAATTATAAATTTATTTCCAATTTTTATGAGCAACCACCTAGCCTACACCATCCAATTACCATTTACCCGCCATTACACCACACTTAGCTCACTACATCACCTTGAATTCTTTGCATAGTCCACAACCTCCACCATCGTCTCACCATCCACTTGCCTTCATTTCCACCCAACCCCATACCATTGGTAAAATACAACCCTATTCCAAACAACGCTTATCTTCATAAAGTGCCCCCTTTCATCCACATATTTAGCTCATAGCTTCCACAAACACCCAATCACTTTCAAACAACCCACCTGCACCTACACTACCACATCCCTCACTTTGCTCATTCATCGATCTATTTATCCACAAACCCAAACAATTGTAAATACTTACCCACCACCTTCATCCACTAAATACCAAAACATACCTTCCACCATGCAAATTGAGTTACCACCTCAATCCACCACTAGACAAGTTATCACACTTGATATCTCTGCCTCTGCCAGTCCCCATTCCATCATAATACCCCAAGACACTTCATTTTTCATGCAGCCTGATCCACCACCACTACCAAATGCATCCATCATAGATCCATCCATTCCAAAAATCATCCTAGATTCATCTGTAATATTACCTCATCTAGAAGAGACTGTTGGACTAGCTCCCACATCCCATTCCCAAAATATGTAGGTCATTATCCATATAACAAGCTTGATAATAGATGAGTATCTAGTATGCAATGTCATATTTATGCCTCCCACCATTGAATTTATTAAGTATTTTGGACACCCACGCATAGGTGCCATTATTACCATGGGTTTTGCATCTAATGCTAAAATTTTTTTATATGCAATATTTGATACCTCCTTCAATGTCCCTCCTGATGAAAGACCCAAATAACCATTTTTTGATGATATCAGCTTTCTATCAAATCTCTCCTTTACTCTATGATATTTTTTATGCCCATTGGAAAGGATTTGGCCTTGTTCACTATGAGTAGGGATCTTACCACATCATTGAACCACATTACCATCTCCTTGAATAAAAATTTGGATTAGGGTATGACAACCATTCGCTAGATGACCCCTTTGAGGAAAATTTCCAATGCATTACCCTTGATCCTAAATGGAATAGATATGATGAGTACATTTATCCTGAGTGTATTTATTATCTCCCAAATATATTCTTCCAAGTTCATACCATTCACACCATCCCATAAGATACCTTGTAATATGAATTAGATGAAATAATGGAAGCACTATTAATTGCTTCTGACAACTTCAAAGAAGACTCTTCCCCCATAGTCCCTCTAATGGAGTTCTTGAATGATGATGATATTTATCAATGAATGTTCCTCATTCCACTCCCCATATTTCCCATGCTTCTTCCTTGGTAGCATCCAAATGCACACATGTATTTTCCACCTCCACCACCAAGCCAACCAAACCCACATCCACCCATGTTGGACCAACTCCTACCTCATGAACATGCCTTTGGGAATCCTCCCTCTAATCCACCAAATCCCATTATCCCACAAGTTAGCATGGTCTCCATTGACCTATTCACACTCCTTCCCAATCCAAGCAATCCACAAAACCTCATCCACATCTATTCAAGTATTATTGACTTTGAGAAAATTTCTACCTTGCTATTCCCCATCGATTTCCTTCTATCTAGCCAATTAATCTAGCAATCCAATGACTACATCCTGCCTACCTTATTTCCTCTATTTTTCGTTCATCACATCAAAATGAGTGATTCTAAGTCACCCATTTTTAAAATGCAATGAATGACATCCACATCATTCCCACTCTTAATCAATTAGAGGAAGGTTCCCAATGCTCATTGAGGACACCATCAACATCGATATAGAATACTTGTAAATCATAAAATTTAGAATAAGCCTCTCTTTCAAAGAGCAAAAATTATTCATTACCTTACTTATCAGATACAAATAAGTGTTCACATGGTCATACAAATATATGCTAAGCCTTGATCTTAACTTAGTGGTCCACAATCTCATTTTAAGCCCTAATGCAAAATCGATAAAAAAAAATTGGAAGCTTCATCCTACCATATCTCTAATGGTTAAATAAGATAATAAAAATTTCTAGATGTGGATTTCATTTAACCCATTGAATACCCAGAATGGGTTTCTAATATGGTACCCATTAGCAAGCCTAATGGGGAGATACACACTTGCATAGATTTTTGTAACCTCAACAAAGCTTACCCTAAGGATAAATTCTTGTTTTCAAACATGGATACACTCATGGACTCTTTTTATAGCCATAAAATACTCTCCCTAATGGATAGTTTCTTAGGGTATAACTAGATTCAAATTAATCTCGAGTATCAACACAAAACAATCTTCACAATATCTGGGAGGATATTTGTTACAAAGTCATGCCATTTGACCAGAAAAATGCAGGTGTTATATATTAATGCACCATGAATTATATCTTCCATGACTACATGCATAAAATAGTGGAAGATTATATAGATTATTTTTTCGCCAAATTGAAAACACGTCATGAGCACGTTAATGTTTTACACAAAATTTTTGATCGATTACTTGAACACAAGGTGAGACTTAACCCCAAGAAATGTGTTTTTCGTATCACATCTAGAAAAATCTTAGGGTTTATAGTCTCCAAACAAGGCATAAATTTTGACCTAAATAAAATAAAAGCAATTGTTGAGATACTGCCCACAACAAACCTCAAATATCTACATATTTTACAAGAAAAAATCCAAGCAATTAGTCACTTTATTGTATAACTATTCGATAAATGTGAGTCTTTCAACCATCTATTGAAAAAGGAGGTTATCTTTACATGGAATCAAGAGTTTAAATATTATTTTGATGCCATCAAGAAATATTTTGCTTCCCCACCTATGTTGACACCACCTCGACTAGGTATTCCATTTCATTTGTATATATCTACCATAGAATTTGCCCTAGGCACGATGCTAGTGCAAAAGAATGAAGCAAATAGAGAGAAAGCCATCTATTACATTAGTTAAAGTTTGGTAAGCTACGAAACTAAGTATGCATATGTAAAAATTCTATGCCTATAATTTGTCTTCACAACTAAGAAAATTTGACATTACATGATTGGTCATACCACGTATGTCATAGAAAAATAGAACCCTCTACTCTATATGAGGAGTTGCATCTATAAAAATAGAAAAACTTCCAAATAGATAATTCTTTTAATAGAATTCAATATTGAATTCATTAGCCAAAAATCCATTAAGGGTAAAGTAATTGTCGACCAACTTGTAAAAGCTCCATTACTAGATGATCAACCACTTATTATTGAGTTGCTTGATAATTCTATATTCCATATCATAGAGCAAGAGGAAAATGTTAAACTAGAAGAGTAGGCTAATGTTATACTTTTCTTCAAAGGTTCTAAATTTGAATGAGGAGGAGGTGTTGGAGTTGTCTTCTTCATGCCTCAAGGAGCTCTTATACCCTTGTCATTCAAACTCAGCTTCCCTTGCACCAATAACAACACAAAATATGAAGCCTTGATCCCAGACCTCCAAAATACTATCGTCTTAAGAATTAAATGGATAAAAATGTTTTGTGACTCCCAACTCATTGTCTATCAAGTTAAGAAGATCTACCAATGCAAATACCCAATTTTAAAGCAATACAAGTAGATCATTGATAAGTTTCTTAAACACTTTGATTAGTATGAAATCGACAAAACACCCAGGTCAAACAATCAATTCACAAAAACTATGGCCTCTCTTGGATCACTCATACCATAGAATCTCATAGATAGTACTACATGCATCAATATCAAAACACTATCTCAATAAACTATTGAACAAGAAACTTCTCAGACTAATGAGAATGTGAACTTCATTCAAACTAGGCCATATAACGATGGCTTCTCACAAATAACAGATTTTATAAAAATAAGTACTCTACCTATAAATTTATCCTCAACCACTAAACTCACATTCAAACAAAAATTGCTTCGTTACACACTCTTGGGTGATATTATTTATCATCATAGCTTTGATGGTGTCCTCCTACATTTTCTTGAACCACAAGAGGTAAATTAGGTCATTTCTAAACCACATGATGGAACGTGTGATGGTCATTTTAGTGGGATGGCCATCATAAAGCATATTTTATGCATGGGTTACTATTGGCCCATCATGGAATGTGATTGTTGCACATATATCAAAAAGTATCCAAAATATCAACATCATGCCAATTTAACCCATGTACCATCACATGCATTGCAACCAATTCAAGCTCTTTGGCCTTTTTTACAGTGGGGTCTCGATCTCATGGGAAATATATCTCCTCTTTCCTTGGGATACCATACATTCATCATCAAAACTGCTAAGTACTTTATCAAATAGATTGAGATAATTCATCTTATCAGTACGTCAAATCTTGCATCATGAAGTTCATACTCCGTCATATCATTTATCATGTTGGTATCCTATCAAATATCATTTTGGATAATTGCATCCATTCAAGAATAAGGATGTTAAAGCACTTTTTCACAAATATAACATTCAATATAGCTTCTCAATTCCTTACTATTTGTAGAGTAATGGACAATCTAAGGCAACCAACAAGAATGTCATTACCATTCTAAATAAAATAATCAAAGAAAATTGCAAATATTGGCATCTCCAACTCCCCCTAGTGTTATGGGCTTATCAAAAAGCATACACATGTCAACTGGGGCAATGCTATTCTCACTAGTCTATGGTGTTGATGAAGAACACAAGCTTATACTGATATGGGGGTGAATAGTATAAGACCACTTTTTACTTTTCTTTCCCAAACAATATTATGCAATGTATAGATAAAAATTTCAATAGTAGTAATCAAAGCAATGCAAAAACCACCACACAAAATAGAGACACCATAATTTATGTGGTTCACCCAATGTGGGCTACTCCATGGAGAAAATATTTCACTAAAATTTCCTCAATCAATCTCTTGGGAAAACTTTCTCTATTATAATGTTTATGTATGTCTATCCAAATGAGACACCAATCCCCTAAATCAAGTTAATGGATCTCTATCCATAGGAGAACTCCTCTCCTCTGGCTGGTGATCCTCTAGAAGACTAATGCCTCCACTACACTAGCTTGTGGATCTATCTCCACTAAATACTCTTATCCCCAATTAGAAGACCTATCCTCACTACCCTAGATAATGGATATCTATCCACTGGAGACTACTATCCTATCTACTCTATCACCTCCAAAGCTCTATCTCAAATCTGTACTAAACATAGTCCTTTAGTCTAGCACAAATATGCTCTATCTCTATATTTTGTCTAGCACAAACGTGTCCTCAAATCTACACCAAACTATGCTCTCAAATATATACTAAACACATTCCTTCGATCTATCACAATTCTTCTTAACAAGTCCGCACAAAACTTATCCAAATATACTCTACAAGTCCTCTCTAGAACTTGCTCAAATCTGCTCAACAAGTCCACACAAAACTTGCTCAAATTTTCTCTACAAGTCCTCTCTAGAACTGCTCAAATATTCTCAAAAAGTCCACATAGAACTTTTTCAAATCTACTCAACAAGTCCTCTCTATAACTTGTCCAAATATGCTCTACAAGTCCTCCCTAGAACTTGCTCAAATCTGCTCAACAAGTACACACAGAACTTGCTCAAATATGCTCAACAAGTCCACATAGAACTTGTCCAAATATCATAGAAACATAAAGAGAATTGTTATAGACTCAATATGCTCTATACTAATCACAATGATCAATTTATTTCAATCACTCTCTTAGAAACATAAGGATAATTGTTAGAGACTCAATATGCTTCAAATTCAACTCAATGCTCGATCACTTTCTTAACTCAATTCAAAATATAGAATAGTTTGTTTTATGGAACTTGAACAATCACTTCACATAACCACTTGACTAGGTTCAACCAACTTTAATCAACCAAACACTCAATGAAACAACCCTAGTCCAAGCATATGATCATTCAACTCAAAATGTTTCCAACAATGCTCAACATCAAATCTCACATAGCAATGATACTCATGTTCTTTTCAAACTCTAGTTCAAGTTCTTTGCTCAAAAACTCACCTCAACAACAATACTTATAAAACAATCTTCACATAGCAATGATACTCAATCCATAGTTCAATTTCTTCACACAACCAATGACTTCAACAACAATGCTTATAAAACAATATTATCATAGCAATGATACTCAATCCTTAGTTCAAGTTCTTCACACTACGAATGGCTTCAACAACAATGCTTATAAAACAATGTTTAACAACAACTCTTTATTCCAGAAAACCTTGAAGCATTAACTAAACTCATTCAATAGGAAACCCTAATCAAGTCCTTTTCATTCCAAACTTATTTTCTAGAAAACCAACCAATCAATTTATCTATGGAATAATATGCTCATACCTTTTTCTTGACGATGAAGGAATCTCATAAATCTGCCACAACCATAAACATTCTTTTTTCAAGATCAAAGAAATTATTATATAGTAATCTTCCTCAAAATACAATGTAAATATCAAGACAAATATGCACCTTATCACTCCACCTTTAAGAAATCATTCATCAACATTTACAAAAATTAATATACCACTTACACCTTATGATATCCCCAACTAAAATAATATTCAATGCACTCTTATTTAAAAATAAGTCAATGCTTAGAAGTTCCATCTATCATCTTGAAACTTAAAACAATTTGATGTGACACAATCACTTTATTAAAATAAACTAACACCTTATTCGTCCAACTTATCAAAAATTAATTTCCAAATACCAATCCTTTAAGCAACCCTTTTAACTCCAAACTTTAGGCAACTCACAAAATATTAAATAAAAATTATTACCTTGCCTTGGATGGGATTCAAATTCACAACGTAGCCTTAACCAGCGCCCTAGTCATGGCTCCAATCGTCGCATGATCTACGCACTATCTTGGGGACTAACGAGCACCAAGTGCTCCAAAAGTCTCCCCACTTGCCTAGCACAACAAAAATGTGCACCTTTCTTTGGTGCTTTCAATTACCAATGCAACCACCAAAATGCTGCTACCGAGTTTCAAACGCAGGTCACCTAGCACCCAACACTTTAACCTTCATCCTCTTGCCACTAGGCCACGCTGCCCAATTGGTGCTTGGTATTTTTTGCTACACCTATTTAAACCCTATTCACTGGTGCTAAACACAAAAATCACTTTCTCTTTTTTGCACGAGTATCAACACAATTGCATGCTTTATTTTCTGAGCAAAAGTATAAATTAAAATGCCTCTTAGGCATTGGTATGTATATATCGATTTTCCTCCTTCATGCATGATGTCGGTGCTCGAATTTCCTTTGGAGCTTATTAATTTATAAAATATTTAAATTCATTTGAATTTAAATTTTATAAATTAATTATTTAAAACCCTTTTGTTTTATTAAGACCATCTTCCATTGTACACCTTGGTATAAATAATATTTATTAATAAAATTAAATTCATTTTGAATTTAAATATTTTATTAAATAAATATTAAAAATTCCTTTAGCTTTGCAATAGTCTTCCTTGGGTTTTTATGAAAAACATTTTAACTTATGCTTTCACATAATATTAAAAATATTATGGAGCCTGTTTTCATTTAACCTCTGCTTTATTCCTCTTGACCTTTGACATCATATGTGGCTTATTTTTGGAGATCAATAAAAACTCTTGACAACTTTGTTTCTTGAAAATAATGATGACTTAATTTCTTGACATCAATGACAACTTGACTTAATGACTCAAAATGTCCAACAGTTGAGGCCATCATGCCTCTTAATATCGAAATCCCATCATTACATATATCATTACAAGAATTCATCAATGATGATACTACACGGTAAGCATACCTTGATCAATTAAACTTTCTTGATAAATGATGAATTAATGTGCTTGAGAATATTCATGTCTATCAGGATAGGGTCAAACATACTTACAATAACAAGTGCATCCTCAAGAATTTCAAGTAGAGGATTTAGTTCTTAAAGAAAATTAGCAAAATTTGAGTCTTCCACTGCACATGTGTGATATGTTTATGACCAAGTAGCTTGGTCCATTCATCATCGTACAAAAATTTGGCATTGAGGCATACAAACTTGCCACCCTTAAGGGAATTGAGGAACCTGAACCCATCAATATCCTTCATTTGCATACCTTCTATGCCTAGTTCATAGTTAGCATTGTACATACACAAACAAAAATCATCAAAAATATTAGAAAAACATCAAAATACAAAAACATAAAAAATTATCAAAAACAAAAAAACATCAAAATACAAAAACATTAATCATAAAAAACACAAAAACATAAAAAAATATCAAAATTACCAAAACATTACAAATTCTAAACAAAAAATAAGCAACAAATGTTCACACTGCTACACAGTGCATTGCATTCACACAAATATCATTGTTCTTGATCACCAATAAGACTTTGGTCATCATTTGATCCATGTTTTAAACTACTTGCTAGGATTTATTTTTATCACAATCAAGGGCATATTCCTTATGGTATTTGTCTTGCATCATACATCATTACATACATTGGTGCTACATCCACCACACATCCCCTGCATTCATCCATGCATAATACGTAGATGACATCTCAACTCTTTTAAGACTTTGTTTTATATATTATTTAGGTCCTTTCGATCATTCAACAATACCTAGTATCTCATTCAACCTACATTGAACAACATTAGTCCTTTAAATGCTATAGGTCTTCTTGGTGACCTTAAGTTTGCTCTAAGACCATGCACAAATCACATATTAACAATATTTTTGTGCCTAGGAAAGACAAACCCATTAGTCACTATCACTATAAATAAAACGGTTTCCCCTGCTTATCTTATCATGCGCATGAGCTAACCCTGAGAATTGATAAAAGGAAAATAATAAAGCTAAAATATAACTATCTTAAAAAAAAAGAGCAAATAAAATTTTGAATCCCTAGAATTCTTAGGTCCTTAGATTATGGGGTTAACCTCCATTAGGGATATAGATGCTTGACTGGAAGTGGAGTAAACATTGCATGGTGACATGTCTATCATATTAGCAACCTTATTTTGTACAAACCTATGTATGCTCACAATTGAGCTAGCTTATTGGCATAAATCACAAATGATTAGTCCCTCGCCCAAAATAAAAATAAACAATCACTGCACACACATTGATCTTTGAGTAACTTGAATAAACTAGTTGGTCTTAGTATCTTCAAGTGCCTATATGATTAGTAGATGATTTTGATCAATGCCACTAGGGTGTTTGAGAATCATGAAAGCACTTTTAGGATCTTCATCCCTAGGACATGCAAAAGTATAAATCATGTCATCTTGGCCTTCATAGTAGCATAATTATTGCAAACCATCACATAAAATTCCACTACATCCATTCCACATGAAATTTAGTACCCTTGGGTTGACACCCTTGATTAATTGATTAAAATCATGAATAATGATACAAGTTTATGTATTTTTTGAAAGTTAATCAAAATTATATGCATACATTCATTGCATCCATCAACATACATTCAATCATGCAATAAAATATTACATCAAAACACAAACAAATAAGCATTACACACAAATTAAGCACAACATCGCATCAATAAACACATTATATATATATATATATATATATATATATATATATATATATATATATCATCATCATCATCAATAAAGTACATATACAGTCTCACTCATAGGCTACATATGTTAGAGTTATCAAAGCTCATCAAAACTATCATAAGAGATACAAGATATCCATACAAAGCTCAGTATCCACATGTCACTCTCCACTCTCATCATTGTCACTGCTACTCTTGACCTGATCTCCTCGAGCCTATCCACTGCTGCTACCATGCCACTGGCTCTCACCACAAGATATCCCTACCCCTGAAGCCTTGAAGGTCGATGCCCCTGCAAACCAAGGTATATATGGGACAATTGAACAACTACTTGAAGCCTAATTACTTTGAATCTAAATAGAAGTATAGGATTATGGTAGTTAGGGTACTGCTATACCATTTAGCAAAAGAGTATTCTCCAGCAATATCATCCTATATCTCTTCCACTCCATCCTATCCCTATCTTTCTCTAACTGGGATAACATAACCCTCACAGTCTATCTCCCCCTAGGCCCCTACACCTATCCTACCTATAGAGCATCTTGATCTACCCTTAATGCATCCCGATATGCCTATAGGGCATCACACTCTACCCTCAACACATTCTTATCAATCTATAGAGCATCCTTCTCTACCACACTCTTGGTCCTATCTATTAAGAACTGGTCACACTCCTTGACTAGCCTCTCTTGATCCTCCTATAGGCTCTGCATTTGGGCTTGTAGTGCATCCCTCTTCTTGTCCTAGCCTCACCATATTTGGTGCTTCCCATATCAATAACTCCACTCCTAGATAATGGTAGTCTCTATCTCTACCGTCTACCTCTCTAGCACCCATACCTAGTTTGACATAATAGCATACTCTACCATTGAGTCGTTACTCTCATTGTACCCCTCCCCTCCCGAGCTCTCCATTGCAACCCTATTCCATATATCTTATGATGAACCTACCCTAAGATACATCCACTTCCATACTTGTCATCCAATATATTTCTTAGGTCCTACCTCCTCATCACCTAGGGCACCACCCCCTACCTTTGGTTGGATTGCCTATACTCCAACACATACATCATACTTTGGCATTGTCTCTACATAATCAATATCTAGCATAATTAGCATCATATCCACATCCGCTCCCATGGGATCATACTCTAGGTCGATTACTACCTTAGTACATCATCATATATATCATAGGAGCTAGAGGAATACCTTGGGCAATCCAAACTATCACAATACATGACTATACTGGAAAAACTTGTACTCAGTCCCATGGTGACCCTCTACCCATATCCCCCACAAAATCCATTCCAAATGCAATGCATCCTCTCATCGGCTTGGGCCCTCCCTCTAGGGCCTCCATACCACATCCTTTGAATGTAATTATGAAAAAAATCATCATAATACGTATCATGTAGCACAAGTGGAGTGCAGTATTCTTGTAAAGGGATGTGATGAGAGATTTTTAGATAAAATTCCAACTATTTACACCTAATTTTATCCAATCTATACAATTGTATGGTTCACAACTGTACAATTCCTAAAACATACAACTAGAGACTGTACAACCCCAAAACGTATAGTTGTATAGTTACAATTGTGCACTTGTACATTTTCTCCAAGAATCTTGGAATTGCTCAAATCTCAATCACTTTGCAATTATTCACTTGGAAACTCATTGATCTACCTTGAGAATGCTTAAAAATGCAATTTCAAACCAAAACTCGTCAACTGTATGGATTTACAAACCCTTGTACGCTTTGGTATGTTGCTTGTATGATTTGCTAAAACCCTCATTTATGTCGAATAACTTAATTCTAAAAATTACCCATTTGTATATTAATTACACAATTATCATTTCCAATAATGGGTAACAACCATTAATCCTATATTATCTTTACTTATCTACTTCACACAATGGCACATGGATGGTTGTACATTTTTCAAAAATGCACTTTCAACACAAATATAGAATCAACAATACCTGCAACACCAATAAAAATCCACCAATAATATCATTATTGTGGTTGCAATATGATTCCCACACATTCATAAACAATCTAAATTCAATAATAATTTATATTATTCTAGGTATTGTACACAGGTAGTGTACATTATAACATTGCACATAGCATAAATTGCAACATTAAATCCTTCTTCTCAACCCACGAACTACACATGAATGGCAACCATGAACAATAATAATCCACCAACAATCACCAACAACACAACCATCCAACCAACCACACAAAATCAAATGGGGGCGCTTATAATGGTTGTCCAAGCTATTCCAAAGCAGTTTCTGGAATACTTCATTATTTACAAGTGGTTGTAACTCATTAATAACACTTATTTAATGTTTCTAAATTTTAATTTGATTTTCATCAAATTAAATTTCATTTGCATGTCTTTACATTTCATTTTATTTCACATGCATTTTACATTTATTTATTTTTTTAATTTATTTTCTAATTGTACAATTTCACCCAATTGTACATGTTACTTTCCACTTGTACAATTTATACCAAATTGTATATTTTACTCAAAATTGTGCAAATCCAACTTTATTATTCCTTCTTCCTTTTAGGATGTGGATTTTCCTGCCTACATGTCATAACCCCCCTTGGTAGGGCTTTTGCATGATAGACTATGCATTGATAAAGGAGGATTAATACTTAGTTATGATGCATTTAATTGATTGAGTTAATTAACTAGGAACTATTATATTCCTTTGATTAAATTAATTAATTGGAATATTAATTAATTATTATAAAATCCTTTGTTTGAATTAATTAATTGGGAGAATTATAAATATTAATGCTTCAAGGTTCTAGTTAAGTTTGTTCTTTTATAGGACTTTTATTTAAATAGAATAATATACATATAGTTTAAATAATAAAAGAATTTTATTTTAGAAAAGAATGGTCGCTTTTTAAATAAAATAAAAAGTGACTTTTATTTAATTAGAATATAATAATTATATTTTAAAATAAAGAAGAATTTCTTTTTTAAAATAAATAAATGGATTTCTTCAAAAGTGGATATTAAGAAAGAAGGAAAGATGAGTTTAAAATTAAAATTAAAAATAAATAATTATCTTCTCTCATAACAAAATAAGGGGAGGGAAGAAAGAAAAAGAGAAAGGGGGGTTGGTTTTATAGGTTGTGAAGGAATGTATGATGCGTAGTCGTTATACCATCATTAATTCTCAATGAATCTGTCAATCCAGGGCAGTGTACAAGGCTATCTGTGGGAGAAGAAGTGAAACAACTATAACTTAGGTCAATCTAGGGCAACAAGTCTTTATTGGTGGAACCGATTTTGTGGGGGTTTTGGAACATTCCTATCTCTAAATTGCATGAATTAAATCTTAATCTAAGTTGCAGAATTGGAAACTAATCACTAACTGCAGAAATGAAGTCCTAATTACAATTGCAGAATGAGACCTAATTATATTGCAGAATTAACAGTTGTAGAATTGAAAGTCTGATCCTAATTGCAGAAAGGAAATCTAATTACTTTTGCAGTAATGAAAGTCTAGATCTAATGTGGAAATAAAAACTATCAAAATTCTGATAACATAAGGTTGTCAATCTTCTCGCTCGGATTTTGACAAAGAAACATAAAAATGCAGGAAATTGCTGAAAAACTAGTAAATTCGAAATAACAACCTAAAAATAAAGTGGAAACTTTTCTGAAAGTAAGATTGCAACTAAAAGCTTTAAGCACAAGATTAAACTTAGCATAAATAAACTAATACTGCAATTATTGTCAACTATTTACAAGCAATTTGACATAACAAGTTCTAGGACTCATTCTCACGCAAGAAAATCGTAATAAAACCTCGCTTTGTTAGTCCTCCTCCTAGGTCTGGAAGTGGCCAACCTCTTTGTCCATAAGAAGGTGTAAGTATCTCTCTTTTTCTAAATCTTAATCACACTCATTTACAAGTAATTTGAAATAGAACTGGTGCACTTTATTGATCAAAAGACATGATTACAAGAATTCTCGTTGAAAAATCGTTACAGGATCGTAATAACCAATTTCTAGTTATACTCGTATTTTCTTGCTAGCTTCCTTACTCTATTTTCTATCTATCTCGCTATTACTACTAGGCTCAACCTGAACGGGAGCAATATTTATAGCTATCCTATGATCTGATTACAAACAAAGAATATCTCAAAAGATCTAATCCTACAATGTTGCAACAAATTCTGGTTTTATCCTAGAAGAGGACTAAAACCTGATCTTTCCCTTAATGATGGCTTTGGTCGGCAATGACGGCAAAGACAGATGGAAGATATTTCTCTTTACTTTTTCCAACCTTTATTTCCCTTTTCCCGGCTTCAAAAATCGGTCAAAAGGTCAAAAACACATTCTCGTTCTTCATTCCGAAGATAAGTGGCTTCATTCCGAAGACAAGTGCAGTTTTCATTCCGAAGATCGCTCATTCCGAAGATACTGCATTCTCATTCCGAAGATCGCTCATTCTGAAGATACTGCATGCTTCATTCCGAAGATCCGCTCATTCCGAAGACGCTGCATTCTTCATTTCGAAGATCCTGTTCATTCCGAAGATACCTGTGTTTCTTCATTCCGAAGATACTTCGGAATGAACAAATGTATGCTTTTCCATTGATTTCTTCTGCATCTCTCAGGTGGGTTATCTCCTAAGATCAAATTCTAATGGTCTTCATCCCTTTTCTCATGTGAATTCCATGCCTTGCTATTTATGGACAACTGGCTGGAATTTACATGGGAAAGACCAGCTTTTTGCTGCACAAAGAATAGTTTGCTTGCACTGTTGCCAGATTTAGGTGAAGTAAATGCTTGAAACAAATCAAAATATGATTAGTGAAATGCTGCTATTATTCTAAGCATATCCCATTGTAGCAAATCATAGCAAAAAGAACACAAAACTATGCAAAAAGTTGTAAAATCAGCATATAATATTTCAAATACATTGATCATGCAAAATGGTTAATATACAGCATATTAAATCAACTTAACTAACATATCAGATAAAACATAAGAGTTTATAGGCATTTTTAGTGTACAAAACATGTTATGATTGAGGCATTTCCTAGGCCTCATCATTTTCCCCCCAACTTATATTAATGCATGCCCTCATGCATTCTGTTGGGCTATGGAATCACATATGTCCATGTTTAGATTCCATGACCCGTAGAATAACTTCTTGCCTATGTAATATCCTCTGTTTTCCTGAATGTTTCTGAGCCAATCTTCAAATTGTTCATCAGGTTGGGCATCTTCTTTAAAGTAAAATGGAACTGGAGTAATGATGGTTGGAGGCCTGAACCTGAGACCTATCCAGCTATGTTGCATGATCCGGATCGGCTTGGACTACACCTTCTCGCTCTTCTTCCTGGACCACTCTAGATTGATGGGGGAGATAGGTTCTCTTTTTCTTAAAGACATGGAAAGTTCATTCCATCTCGTCTCTCGCATACCGACAATGCTCGGGAAGAAATTGTGATCACAAAAATTGTTAAATCTAGTTACACAAATCCCTCAAATTGTTCAAGTACATTCTCTTAATATCATCCCCTCGTTCATCATTGAGAAGTGCTACTGAGTGATATTTAGGTGATTTGGCTGGATTGCTCTGACTAACAACTCAGCCCTTGTTTCAATCACTTTATTCTCGCCTTTTCTCATGATCCCAATAAAGCTGATTTTGCACAGTAGACATGAATGCTCTCAACTGAACATCTCCAATGTAGATTTGAGGATGAGAGTCAACTTCCTTTGGAATGAAGAAACTATGCAAAAATAGTTCACACAAAATATTTTTCTGCTCAAAAGGACTGTCAAAATATGCCTCTAGAAAATCTTCAATAGTGTCCAATTTGTATGGAAGGTTTGAAGTAATCCTCATGACCTGCCATCTAAGGTATTTTTCCTTCAAAATAAGGCCAGTAAAATCTGGCTGGCCGTCTAAATTGGACTAAAAACTCAGCAATTTGGCACAAGTCGGATACCTTTTCTTTCAATGCCCGAATTTCTCGTGTCCTTGGCTTCTAGCCGTTTTGCTTCCAGCTTGAATTTTTTAGTTTTATTGGCAAGCTGTTCATATCTAATCATCCAACTTAGCTATGTCTCGCATTGTACCGCTCTAGGGACACAATATTAGGTGGTCTTACTACGAGGGGGATCCTAGGCAACAGATTTATCCGAACTCCTTTTTCTCGCCACTTCCACCGGTCGTTCATCCGTCAATAACTCTACTTGCACCCCCTTATTTGCTATTTCTATGGGGTTGTCATCAGATAGTATTTCTACTTGTACCCCCTTATCTGCTGTTTCTACTGGAAGTGTAACAAGTTGAAATGCAGGGACCTCAGTAGGAGTACTTACTTGAGCATTTTCTTGCTGTTGGGACTGTTCCTGTGTTGGTGGTTCATTTTCAACATCTTCTGCAATATTTCTCACCATTTCTGAAGCATCTTCAGAACAAGAAGGCACTGCTTCGTAATGAACAGGCAGTTCTTCAGAATGAAGGAGTGCTGTTTCAGGATGAACTTCTATGTCTGCCTCAATAGAGTCATCTGCTCTTGATAAACCAGAAGCAATTGAACCAAATTATCTTCATCATGGGACATAGCTGGCTATTTTTTAGATTGTGACAACAACAATTGTTTTAGTTCTGCCACTTCCTGCTGAAGTTCTACAATTTTTCTTTCTTGCATCTCAATGATGCTTTCTTTCTCTATGATCCATTTGGTCTGTGTTTTGACAACACTTCTTGCTGCCCTCAGCTGCTCAATGATGTCTTCCACTTCTGTTTCTCGCTTCGAAGCCGATGAGACAAATCGCTGCAGGTTGGTTGTTCAACCAAATTTTCTTCTTCTACTGCAATAGTTTGTTCTTGTTCAGGAGGCTCTGTGAGACTGTCTATAAGGGCATCTACCATATCTGTAGCCTGTTGAACTGTAGCCTCTTCCAAACCAACTTGCTCAATTTTTGCCTCAGCTATCTATTCAGGGAATTCTGGAAAGTTATCAGATGCTGGTTGTATTTCTGTGACATCTGGGCTACTTGGTCTATCTTCTTCCTCCATGACCTGTTCTGTAGTTTCTTTCAAATGGATTCTTGTAGACCTCCTAGTTCCAGATGCAAATTTCTTCTTTTTGCTCTATTTTCTGGTGACAGCAGGGGTCATGGGGTCAATTTTTGATGCCTCTGTTTCCCTTGTTTCACTTCTCTGCTCTGATAAGTCAGTTGCAGCTTCAAGAAACCGAACTTTCTTTTGTTTTTCTCGCTCATCGCTAGTTCCAGATCCTCTTCTCTTTTGTCTCTTAGCCTGTGAAGTTGATGGTTCAGGAGCAAGGTTTTCTGCTGCTGCTGTGGGGTGTAGTTCTGTAACAGCTTCAGGGGCACCTTCTGTAGCTTCTTCTACAGCATCCTCTGCAACATTTTCTGTAGCAACTTCTGCAATACTTTCTACAGAAGTTGTTTCCTCTTCTGCAACAACATCAGCAGTATTTGGCTCCTCTTCTTCCTCACTTTCATCCCCAAAAATGACATCATTTAGGTTAGAGTAAAACCTGTCAAAACTCCTAGGGTTTCCTCTAAAATGATGTTGGCAAATTAATTTAATAAGGCCATGATGGCGAAGGCTTCCTTTACCCTCCTGATATCTTTTTGCCATGTTCTTTAACTCTTGATACAAATACAGGGGAAGATTTACCCTAACTTCTGGTTGTTGTCTACCATGTCTGAGATGGTTCAAAATTCGTAGATGATGCCCTGACAACAGCACATACTGCCCTTCACAGGTCAAAAACTTAATCACCCAGGTGGCTACTTCATCCCAGGGTTCCTACAGGCTGGCCCTTTTTAACCCTTTGCATGTGTTGTTATGGGTTAAGTATTCAGGTTCTCTATCATTTTCTTCTACGAACTGATTAACTACATTTGCCAATGTGTTCTTGCCAGATCTAGTAATTGAAATTCCCTCTAATGGCAGCTCTGTAATCTGACTTAAAATTTTAGGGCTTACCTCAATAGACATGTCGTTGACATGTGCTCGGTTGTTTCTGAACGTATGGGCAAACATGCCAGCTAAATCTTCAGAAGACCCATTGAATTTATCCAAAAATGTCATAAATCCTCCGTCTTCAAAAATCTGCACAACTGCCAGATTTTCTCGGAGGTAATTGGTGTCTGTAGGCTCTGTTCTGATCTTTCGCCCCATTTTTCTCTGTTTAAAAATCGTACACTACGGCTGCTGTTCTACTGCAGGATTTCTGGCTATTTTCTATTGCAAATTTGCAGAGTTTTAAGTTAGAACCCTCGTTGCCCTATTTCTCGTCTTCTTCTTCTTCGGAATGAGCCGTATTCTGTGCACTGTACCTCGCAACACGTCTTCGAAAAGAAGGATGGCACACATATCTACTTCTGCACTGTACACCTGTTCGTTGATAATTGCATGGATGTCCTTGCCGTCAGATCCACCTCATTAGTTTTGCAGATTCTCACGTGCATGTTAATTGACATTAAAAACTGGTGGCATATGGTTGCAGATTCTCCGTATTTCCAATGAGTGCAAAAATAGACCATGTGCTGATTGACACGTGTCCCTTCTTCGCATGCAATTAAGAAAAAATCTTGATTTTGTCGGACCTTATTTTTTTGATGCCACGTGGAAATGCTCTTTCCAAAAATGCAAACAAAATTTCATTCCGAAGATTATGACCTCATTCCGAAGACAAGTCTTCATTCCGAAGACAAATCCTCATTCCGAAGATTATGACCTCATTCCGAAGACAGGTCTTCATTCCGAAGACAAATCCTCTTTGCAAAATTTTCATTCCAAAGATAGATCTTCATTCCGAAGATCAATCCTCATTCCGAAGATTAATCCTCATTCCGAAGATCAAGTCGTATTGTGAAAGTAAATCGTCATTCCGAAGATACAGATCTTCATTCCAAGATAGATCTTCATTCCGAAGATGATGCAACAAATCGTCATTCTGAAGACAAAGTTTCTTTCTGAAGACAAATTGTCATTCCGAAGATAAAGTTTCTTTCTGAAGACAAAGTGCAACATCCATTTTGCTGTCATTCTGAAGACAATCTTATTTCTGAAGATAATACAGCAGGCACTATTTTTGGCATTCTTGTTCCGAAGATTAGGCAGAAATCAATATTGTCATTCTTAAAACATGTTTTTAAGTATGCCAACTCTTATGAATACCTTTTATGCTAATGGTTAATTGTCACATACTATATACCAATCATTTTACAATGAAGAAATGTAAGAAATATATACCTGATAAAAACAGTTAATGCCGCTTTGAAGAATGACTCGCTTTTGTTGATATTCTCGCTGAGATTTTCTCGCAACATTTCAAAACAAGTGCACTAGGTGAATTTGTACAATGATGGTTCAAAAATTTCTCAAGGTTATGCATGCCAGAAAACCGGTTTTCATGCACACCAACTCAGTAGTGCCTTAAGAAAAGGTTTTCACTGCTGAGTTATTCATTTTTCTCTCTTTTTTTTTTTTTCTTGATCCTGACTATGCCCATGAAGGAATTTCATGATTTCCCCTGAAACCATGCCCATGAAGGAATTCATACTCAGAATTTATTCATCTTTTTTTGTTTTCTATTTTTCTGATTTTTTTGTATTTTCTATTTTTTCTTGAAATCCACTGATCATGTTGATTGTTTTGAAGTGGAAGAAGGAATCTCTTCCACCTGTTGTGTATCCAAACTATCAAGTTGCTGCAAGAATTCTTCTTTAGTCAGAGGTGTATGGTATACCCTGAGGCGATGTCCATTCACTACCAACTTTCTTCGTGACCCATCAATGGGGGATAAACGAGCTGCTCCATTGTTAAATACCTCTTCAATCCAAGAAGGTCCCAACCATCTAGTTCTCCGTTTTCCAGGGAAGTCTTCATATTGAGAATCGAACAAGAAAGCCCAATCTCCTTGTTGAAGTTTCCTCTCCTGAATGTGACTGTCATGCCACAGCTTCCTCTCGCTCCCGAATTACCTCGCTTTGGTGCAGAGCATCCAATCTAAGTTCATCCAATGCATTCAGCTCTAGAATCCTGTCTGTCTGTGCCTGCGACAAGTCAATTCCAATTTCCAGTGTTGTGCGCAATGTTAGTAGCTCAAATTCAATAGGTAAGAGAGGCTTTTTACCAAAGACTAGTTCATAAGGTGTGAATCCAATAGTGGACTTCCAAGTAGTATTGTAGGCCCAAACTGCTTCTGGTAGTTTGTCTAGCCAATTTTTCCTATGAAAAGCTACTGTTTTTGTCAAGATGCGTTCTAGTTCCCTCGTTTGTTACTTCAACCTCGGCCATTTGCTTGTGGGTGGTAAGGTGATGATTTCCTATGTTTGATTTCATACAATTCTGTAAATACTTTTATGACTTTGGATGCAAATTGGGGTCCTTGGTCTGTGGTGATAGACCGTGGAGCTCCAAATCTCTGAAAAATCTGAGTATACAAGAAATCAGCTACTTTCTCTTCACGAGCATGTTTGAAAGCACGCACCTCTACCCACTTTGTCATGTAATCGGTGCATACTAGAATATGCACCTTTCCTTGAGAAGGTGGATCAATAGGTCCTACAAAATCAAGCTCCCACCTCTCAAATGGTTCTAAAACCATTTGAGGCTGCAGAGGCATCTCATTTGTATGAGTGGGTTTCCCCATTCTTTGGCATGCATCACAATGCCTCGTGTACTTTTTCACATCCTTGTGAAGAGATGGCCAATAATATCCTATCCCCAAGATTTTTCTAACCGTGCTTTTTACAGAATAGTGTCCACCCGAGGGTTCATCATGACAAGCTCTAAGGATATCATACACTTCATCCTTTCGGATGCACCTACGTAACACATGGTCAGGACTCCACTTAAAAAGCATACCCTTAATCCATTCAAAAGAAGAACTCTGTTTGATCAATTGTTTTTTTCTGTTTTGAAGTAAAATGTGGAGGAACTTTCCCCGTGACCAAATAATTGGCTATATCTCGCAAACCAAGGTGATTGAACCGATATAGCAAATAGTTTTTCATCAAGAAAAGTGTCATCAACTAATTCCTCTTCATCTGTGTTCTGCAACCTGGACAATAAATCTGCCACAACATTAGCTTTTCCTGGTTTGTTGATTATGGTGATATCAAATTCTTGTAGCAATAGCAACCAACGAATAATTCTTGCACTTACCATAGGTTTATTCATCAAATACTTAATGGTCGTGTGATCTGTGTGAATAAATATTTGATAACCTGTGATATAATGCCTGAATTTGTTGATGGCATAAATTACTGCTAGGAATTCTTTTTCGATTGTTGTATAATTTTTCTCTGCTCCTGTCAAGTTTTTGCTAATGTTGTAGATGGTATAATGTTCACCATTATCAATTTGTCCTAATGCTGCTCCAATTGCTGTATTGGAGGCATCAGTCCGAATGTGAAATGGTAATGTCCAATTAGGTCCTCCGAGCATAGGTGGAGTTATCAATTTCTCTTTCAGAGCTTCAAATGCTTCCTGACACTTCGTAGTCCAGGAGAATTCAGAATCTTTAGTCAATAAGGCAAACATAGGACTGGCTATTGTACTAAAGTTGGGAATAAACCTGCGGTAAAAACCAATGTGTCCTAGGAAACTTCTGACATTAGTCTGAGTTTTAGGAGGAAGGAGATTCTTGATAATTTCAACTTTCTTTGGATCAACTTGGATCCCTTCAGGAGAGATGTGATGACCAAGAACTATCCCTTCCTTCATCATCATGAAGCATTTATCTGGATTTAAGGATAAGTGGTATGTTTCACAGCGTGTTAAGACTTTATCAAGATTTTCCAATGTAAAATCAAAAGTTTGTCCACATACTGTGAAATCATCCATGTAAATTTCAACACTTTTGGTGGTCGGATCAGCAAAAATTGCTAGGACTGCTCGCTGAAAAGTTGCTAGGGCATTACACAAACCAAAAGGTAAAACCCTATAGGCAAATGTTCCCCATGGACATGTAAAAGTTGTCTTTTCTTGATCTTCAGGTGCAATCTGAATTTGATTATATCCACTAAATCCATCAAGAAAACAAAAGTATCTTTTTCCAAAAAGAGTATCTAACACTTGATCTATGAAAGGTAATGGAAAATGGTCTTTGTATGTCACCTTATTCAATTCTCTCTAGTCTACACATACTCTCATTTTTCCATTTTTCTTAGGAACTATTACCAATGGAGAAACCCATTGGCTATCGAAAATTGGGTAAATGAATCCTACTTCCAGGAGTTTTTCAATTTCTTCTTTCACAATATCTCTTAAGGCAGGATTCAATCTTCTTTGAAATTGTCTGGACCGGCTTGACTTCTTCAAGATAGATTCTATGGGTACATATATCGAGGATGAACTCCCGACATATCTTTGTAGTTCCAAGCAAAAGCATGAACATGCTTCTCGCAAAACAACTATCAATTTTTCTTCCTCTTCCCTAGTAAGTCGGCCGTAGATGTTCAAAAATTTTCCTGGATGGACTTCTATTTGTTTTGTATTTAGAAGGACTGAATTCACTCCTTCATACTTGGTGATTAAGGGATTAAGAGGACATTGCCGAGATGGGAGAAACGAAGCAGTTTCTGTTTCATTGCCGCTTGAGGGAAGCATTTCTTGTATGGAACAGTGAGAAGGAAAAATCGGATGATGGTGCCATCCATGTGATAGTGAAACAGAGTTTCCTTGTGATAGCACTGATGATTCATCTTCAGATTTTTGATTCTCCTCATTACTTATCAACTGTTGGATATTTGTTGCTTCCCCTTCTAAACCTTGTTCATGCAGAACATTCATCAGGATTGTTTCATTTTCTAAGTTTTCTGTGTCACCGAGGTCTTCTCGTGTGTTCTCTTACTACTAAGGTAGCTAGTGTAGAAATGACCTCTTCTCGGTTCCTCATCCGAGCCGAAAACCATAACCGACCTAAAAATTTGCTAGATGGTTTTGGCAGGAGGATATAAAGAAATTTGTTTCAGCTCAATACCAT
The DNA here is from genome assembly GCA_028583015.1 of Wollemia nobilis. NCBI lineage: Eukaryota > Viridiplantae > Streptophyta > Pinopsida > Araucariales > Araucariaceae > Wollemia > Wollemia nobilis. The sequence continues at coordinate 24,946,692 of JAQPPZ010016892.1, forward strand.
TTGAAATAGTCATATTTCCAGATCTCAGCCTATGAAGGTCGCTGCAGCTTGCAAGCCAAGGTCTTCCCAAAATAATGGGATATCCATGTGCTGAATTTCTTGGTCAGAAAACCAGAAAATCTGCAGGGAATTCCCAAGAAGAAACTTCTATAGGGACATCTTCAATGATTCCTTCCAGGTTTTGCAACCGACCTATCACCCATTTCTAAAACCCGTAAATGTGGGGCCGAGATGTTTGAGCTGTAATTGTTCCATTGTATCTTTAGTCATGACATTTATTGCAGCTCCTAGATCCACTAAAACATTTGATATTGGTACCGAACCTATGGTGACCGTGGATAACCGGGCTTCCCGGATCACTATACTTTGGAGGTAGTAGTTTTCCGGATAAGAGATCAGCTATCTTCCCTTCAACCCACACAGTCTTGGGGAATGCTTTCTTCTTTCTTCCTCGCTCTTTTAATGCACAAATTTTGGATAGTACTCATTAATTTCTGGTATTTCCTTAATGGCTTGCAATAAGGGTAATGAGATAGTCAGCTTTTTGAGTTCTTTGACCAATTCTCGACTCATAAATTTTTGGTATTACATTAAGTCTTTCAGGATATGGAACTATCCTTGGTAATTGTTCTGCTTGTGTCTCTTTTTCTATTGTTGGATCCAATTTTTCTGTTTCTTTTGTTGGTTGGATTCTCTCCTCGGTTCTCGATGATTCTTGCTCTTCATTATCTTTGGTTTCCATTAAAACTGGTTCAGGTACAACTTTTCCTGAACGGAGTTGAATATCACTACAATCAAGAACATTAATTTCAATATTTTCTTCAGCTTCAGCCACATAGACAGGAGGTGTCTGTCTTACACTGTTTGGATTAGTGACTGGCTGAGCTGGCAATTGAGGTTGCTTCACTTGCTGTGTTTGTTGTTGTTTATCTTGAAAATTTTGATTAGGTGCAGGCAACAAATGCTGAGTTTGACCTTGATTCCTTTGCTGCCTTGGATAGGACTGGTATTGCTGATTCCACTCGTGGTTGGTTTTGCATCCAATGTGGATTAGTCTGATTTTGATTCCAAGTTGGATTGTTTTGATTCCATGAGGGGTTGTTTTGATTCTGATTCCAGTGCTGAGTTACTCCAATTTGATTGTGGCCATTCTTGGGAATTTGTCCATTGAGGATAATTCCAAGGACGTTGGGGTGGTTCTCATTGTCCCCAAGGCATAGTACCAAGATTATGCCCCCAATTTGTAGGAAAACGAGGGGGATTTTGATATTGAGAGAAATTCCCCCTTTGTTTTGGTACAATATAGTTGAGTTCCTCAACCTGGTTTTCTAACACAGTTTTGAGTTGTGGTAGCAGGTGGCATTGATCGGTTGAATGCCTTTTTGAACAGATACTACAAATGGCTGAGATGGTTGTTTTATTCAAAGGACATTCCTGCAAAGCATGTTTACTTCTACATCTTGGGCAATAAATTGCCAAAGGTTCTATGTTTTTAGCTTTTGCAGAGATTTCCCTAAAGTAGTGTTTAGATGCACTAGGATATCAGTTTTGAAATTTGCAAGTTCCTCTATCAAGTCCTTTACATCAGTACCATTTGTGCGGCTTTTTCTTCTTCTCTGCTTAGTGCGAGAGTAATTCCTGCAGAGATCCATAATTTCCTCATTACTGAGAGTGGTTACATCCCCTTTTCCCATTAAATCCAGAACTTCTCTTGGATTCATCTTGCAATCCTCTCAAAAAGATGGTTTTACATAATTCTGGTTCTACTAGTCCACATCTCCTTTGAACAAAGGAGAACCTATCAAGGTAATCTTCCAAGGTCTCATCATCTTCCTGCTTGATTCTAAATAACTCATCCTTTCTATTCCTTACACGGTAGTATTCCTGATATTTGTCTAAAAAGACAGTCTCCATTTGATCCCAGGTTCTTATGGAATTTGGCTCTAAGCTCATGAACCAAACGTAATGTCGAATCCTTGAGAGTTGAGGGAAAAACCTTAAGTTTTTTATTGTCATTTATATAATCATAGGTCTGACACACTACCTTGAATTCAAACAAAAATTGGTCAGGATCTTCAGATACAACACCTCGGAAGGTTGGAAGTACTGAAGGTGAAATGGTCTTCATGGGAGAGTTTTGTGTTGGATTCAGATGAATAGGATATTCAAATGTTCTGGATGGTTGGAGTATATCCTGATCATCCCCTGCATTATGAACATAGCCATGCTCGGCCATCTACATTGCCTCCTTCTCCCATAGTTTCTTGTTTCCTAGGAGAAGTTAAAGCTTCCCAAATTGTTCTCTCAAGAGGTCCAAGCTTTTCTGTTGATGAGTCTGATGAATTATCTTCCTTAAGATATTCTGTTGATACAATTGGTGATTTCCCTTTCTCAAAATGTTTTACTGATGGTGAGACTGGTGATTTTTCTATCAATCTTTCAGGTAGTTCAAACACAGGTGATTCACCCCTTAGGCGTGAAGATCTCCTTAATGGGACAAGCCAGGGATCCTTTGGGGTCTCCCTAGACTTACTCATTCATGTTTACTCCTAAATGACATAAATTAAGTCAATAGTTGTTATCTTACTCTGCTCGTTATATTCAGATTTTAACTTGAATGTTCATAGTTTAGTCTGATTACAACTATTGGACTATTTGTTTTCTTCTGACAACACTATATCCCCGACAACGATGCCAAAATGATGCGTAGTCGTTATACCATCATTAATTCTCAATGAATCTATCAATCCAAGGCAGTGTACAAGGCTATCTATGGGAGAAGAAGTGAAACAGCTATAACTTAGGTCAATCTAGGGCAACAAGTCTTTATTGGTGGAACCGATTTTGTGGGGGTTTTGGAACATTCCTATCTCTAAATTGCATGAATTAAATCTTAATCTAAGTTGCATAATTGGAAACTAATCACTAACTACAGAAATGAAGTCCTAATTACAATTGCAGAATGAGACCTAATTATATTGCAGAATTAACAGTTGTAGAATTGAAAGTCTGATCCTAATTGCATAAAGGAAATCTAATTACTTTTGCAGTAATGAAAGTCTAGATCTAATGTGGAAATAAAAACTATCAAAATTCTATAACAGAAGGTTGTCAATCTTCTGTTCAGATTTTGACAGCAAAACATAAAAATGCAGGAAATTGCTGAAAAACAGTAAATTCTGGAAATAACAACCTGAAAATAAAGTGGAAACTTTTCTGAAAGTAAGATTGCAACTAAAAGCTTTAAGCACAAGATTAAACTTAGCATAAATAAACTAATACTGCAATTATTGTCAACTATTTACAAGCAATTTGACATAACAAGTTCTAGGACTCATTCTGCTACAGCAAAATCAGAATAAAAACCTACTTTGTTAGTCCTCCTCCTAGGTCTGGAAGTGGCCAGCCTCTTTGTCCATAAGAAGGTGTAAGTCTCTCTCTTTTTCTAAATCTTAATCACACTCATTTACAAGTAATTTGAAATAGAACTGGTGCACTTTATTGATCAAAAGACATGATTACAAGAATTTTGCTGAAAAACTGTTACAGGACTGTAACAGTCAATTTCTAGTTATACTTTGTATTTTCTGCTAGCTTCCTTACTCTATTTTCTATCTATCTGCTATTACTACTAGGCTCAACCTGAACGGGAGCAATATTTATAGCTATCCTATGATCTGATTACAAACAAAGAATATCTCAAAAGATCTAATCCTACAATGCTGCAACAAATTCTGGTTTTATCCTAGAAGAGGACTAAAACCTGATCTTTCCCTTAATGATGGCTTTGGTCGGCAATGACGGCAAAGACAGATGGAAGATATTTCTCTTTACTTTTTCCAACCTTTATTTCCCTTTTCCCGGCTTCAAAAATCGGTCAAAAGGTCAAAAACACATTCTGTTCTTCATTCCGAAGATAAGTGGCTTCATTCCGAAGACAGTGCAGTTTTCATTTCGAAGATCGCTCATTCCGAAGATACTGCATTCTCATTCCGAAGATCGCTCATTCTGAAGATACTGCATGCTTCATTCTGAAGATCCGCTCATTCCGAAGACGCTGCATTCTTCATTCCGAAGATCCTGTTCATTTCGAAGATACTCTGTTCATTTCGAAGATACTTCGGAATGAACAAATGTATGCTTTTCCATTGATTTCTTCTGCATCTCTCAGGTGGGTTATCTCCTAAGATCAAATTCTAATGGTCTTCATCCCTTTTCTCATGTGAATTCCATGCCTTGCTATTTATGGACAAACCGGCTGGAATTTACATGGGAAAGACCAATTTTTGCTGCACAGCAACAGTTTGCTTGCACTGTTGCCAGATTTAGGTGAAGTAAATGCTTGAAACAAATCAAAATATGATTAGTGAAATGCTCGCTATTATTCTAAGCATATCCCATTGTAGCAAATCATAGCAAAAAGAACACAAAACTATGCAAAAAGCTGTAAAATCAGCATATAATATTTCAAATACATTGATCATGCAAAATGGTTAATATACAGCGTATTAAATCAACTTAACTAACATATCAGATAAAACATAAGAGTTTATAGGCATTTTTAGTGTACAAAACATGTTATGATTGAGGCATTTCCAGGCCTCATCAATGTATTTGGGAGTTTTTGGTTGAGGATGATTTGGGTTTCGAGATATTTCTTTCCATTGATGGTTATGGCAGCACTAATGGATTGCTAAAGCAGATTAAGCAGAGGGGCTATGGAACGTTGACTAGGTTTTTCTTCAACATATCTCAAGGTTATGTCTTCTTTCCTTGAAAAGGATTTCTGAACAGCTCTAGTTTTACTAAAGAAATATAGCTAATTTTTATGGTTGGTTTTATTTTAATATAGTTGGTTTTTTTGGGTAAGTTAAGAGATTTCATTAAAAAGGGCATTTGAAAGGTGCCATAATGCCTTAGTACAAAGGAAAAGAAAAAGGATTCTAGGATTACAAAAGGAGTATCCTAGAGGAGTAGACTAATCTAGGAAAACAAAACATATTGCAAAAACAAACTATGGAGAATCCCCAAAGGAACAAAAGCATAAACAAGAAAGCCTTTCATATGAATGATGCAAAAAAAACCTCCTTTTTGCATTCCTTGACATCATTCTTAGGGAGGTCCTTAGGGAAGTCCTTGAATACTTCGTTAGCAATCTCAATGACCTCATCCTATTTTACTTTAGATTTAGTAGCATTAGTGGAATTTAAAGGGACTTCTTCATCAAAGCTATCATAGAAGAACAAAAGATTGAGTGCATTCCAATGGTCTTTCAATTGCGATATAGCTCCCTCTATGGTTGCCTAGGAAGTTTCCAAGTGGGCAATAGTGGTAGAAATAGTTTTTATTACGTATTTTTGTAGAAGATTTTCAACAGGATCTTTGGAGTCATCCTCATCAGATTCCTTCACCTTTTTAGAAATCTAAAGCTCCTTTTTTCTAAGTTGTTGAGAACTCCTCATGGGAGTAACCTCCAATTTTACCTTCTTCTTTGCACTATCAGTACCTTGAATCTTCCCTTCCTTCCTCTTTATTTTAGATCCTCACATCCTTGGAACCAGGGTGGAGGAAGTGTCATCTTCAGTAGTATCCGTAGGTGTGTCCTGAGTGATGATGTTACCCTTCAAAAAATTCTCCAATAGGAAAGCATACAGTACTTTGAAGAGGCCTTGGTGGGAGGGCCAAGATTCTTCCTTCTTGGCTCAGGTTGAGGTAATGGTATAATCCATTGATAGGAATAAGAATTCAGGAATATTAAGCAATTTGGATTCCCTAAAATGGTTTACAAAGGATATATAAAAGCTATGGAGCTAGGAATCAGGGTCATCAACTGTTATGTATTCCATAACAGGTTTCATGACCTCCTTCCAAGGAGTGGGAAGGTCACTACGATACATTCCTTGCTTCATGAGCTTCCTAAATGGTGAAGTTGGTTCAAACTGGCTTATCTCAACCTCCCAATTGTTCTTATCTCTTCTAACAGTGTTTCCAGTAGCAAGCTAACTAGTCAGTTCCACCAAAATGCCAACATCCACCAAGAAATCAACATCGTGGATGATAACCATCCCCTTCTCCCAGGAAGAAGCAAACACCATGTTAATGTCCCAGTCTGTACCTAAAAATATCTTGAGAAAGGGCATGAATCCCCTATCCCTAGGATTGCTTCTATGATAGGCTCAATAGAGAGGGTGTCAGGCTCAATGAAAGTCATCCTGGTAGTGCTCGAAGGACAAGGGTAAAATCTCTCCAAGGTGGTGTGAGGGAGAAAAGGATTAACAAGAGATAAACTGAGCAATTTCTGAGCAAGACTTAAGTAAATCCAGAATGAGTCTGGACGATTCTAGAAACCCTTCACATACCATCTCACAAGAATTCCTCATCTGGGGAAACTCACATGCCAAAAAAGTCAAGCCAAACAAACTTTACGCAGTGTGAGTTTCCAAAGGAAGAGAGAAATCATGAAGATGGAAAGGTGTGCCCTAAATTGGAATGGTTGACCAATTAGGAAGCTTGGGTGACTGATCATGAAAAGAACAAATATTGAATCAAAAACCCAAAGCATAGGAACGTGAGAAAGGGTGGAGATGGAAACGAACCTCAAAAACAGGCAACTTGAATAAGGTTTAAGAAATAACCGCAAGCAAGGCCACATGTGGACGGACAACCCGTAATTATGGAGAAAGATGGAATAAAACATCCATAACTTGGTATGAAACAGATCCCAGAAAAAACCAAAGGGACTAAGGTGATGACATGATTGTTTGGCATGAGGATTAAGCACAACATAAGGGAAATGTGCCAAAGAATCATTTTTGAGATGTTACTCCAAAAAGAGGAATACCTAGGGAAAAGATAGGTCATAATGAAAAATATTTTGATGATTGATATTATTTTGATAGTAACCACATCACATGATGTGCTAATACCTATGAAAAATATAGGTCATAATATAGTTGGTTTTATTAAAGAAAAATAACTAGGTTTTATTGCTGGTTTTATCAACTGGTTTTATAAAAAAATATAGCTAGATTTTATGGCTACTTTTATTTTAATACAACTAGTTTTATTAAAGAAAAATAGTTGGGTTTTCATGGTTGGTTTTATTTAGAAATACTAGTTTTATTAAAGAAAAATAGTTGGGTTTTCATGGCTGGTTTTATTTAGAAATACAACTAGTTTTATAAAAAAAATATAGCTAGGATTTATAGTTGATTTTATTTTAATACAACTAGTTTTATCAAAGAAAAATAGCTCGGTTTTCATGGTTGGTTTTATTTAGAAATATAGCTGGTTTTATCAAAATATATAGTTGGGTTTTATGATTGGTTTTATTTTAATACAACTGGTTTTATTAAAGAAAAATAGTTGGGTTTTCATGGCTGGTTTTATTTAGAAATATAGTTGGTTTTTTTTTAAATATAGTTGGGTTATATGGATGGTTTTATTTGAATACAACTAGTTTTATTAAAGAAAAATAGTTGGGTTTTCATGGCTGGTTTTATTTAGAAATACAAATGGTTTTATAAAAAATATAGTTTGGTTTTATGGCTGGTTTTATTTTAATGCAACTACTTTATTAAAGAAAAATAGTTGGGTTTTTGGGAAAACTACAGGGGACATCCCACTAGAGGATGGGGGAGCAAGGAAGCATATCACGACATCCCATGGGATAACCTGATCTACTTCCTTGCTTCCCGCTCCCCTAGTTTTTTCCTAGTTCCTTGGCACTTACCAGGCCCTTCTCTCTTGGTTAGTTGTGGTTGCAGATGATCTCCTTGGGGTGGGAGGTTACTTTTCCACTTGTCTGCCATTTCCCAGCATGATTGAGGGTTTCTTACCTGTGCCCCTATTTTGGGATGTCCTTGGGACCTTTCCTAGCTTTCTTGTTGAGCTTTAGGGATACTATATTTGTTGTTTTTAAGTCTATCCTAGTTTGTTGTAGATTTTCTACTTGGTGTTGTATTTTAGTATTTCTTCGGTTATGGTGCATCCCGGTTGTGGGATAGGGGTTTGAATTCATCCTTGTTCTTCTTGGGAGGTTTTCACTACATCTTTCTGGTCGAGGAGAACCATGTGCTTTATTTTTAGTGAATATTCTCTTTAGTTTGGGTTCCTTGGGGCCTTGCTCTACATGAATTTAGATCCCAGGAAAAAACCAAAGGGACTAAGTTGATGACACGATTGTTTGGCACGAGGATTAAGCACAACATAAGAGAAATGTGCCAAAGAATCATTTTCGAGATGTTACTCCGAAAAGAGGAATACCTAGGGAAAATATAGGTCATAATGAAAAATATTTTGATGATTGAGATTATTGTGATAGTAGCCACATCACATGATGTGCTAAGACCTATGAAAAAGATAGGTCATAATATAGTGGTTTTATTAAATAAAAATAACTAGGTTTTATTGCTAGTTTTATTTAGAAATACTAGTTTTATAAAAAAATATAGCTGGATTTTATGGCTACTTTTATTTTAATAAAAATGGTTTTATTAAAGAAAAATAATTGGGTTTTCATGGTTGGTTTTATTTAGAAATACAACTAGTTTTATTAAAGAAAATAGTTGGGTTTTCATGGCTGGTTTTATTTAGAAATACAGCTAGTTTTATAAAAAAAATATAGCTAGGATTTATAGTTGATTTTATTTTAATACAACTAGTTTTATTAAATAAAAATAGCTCGGTTTTCATGGTTGGTTTTATTTAGAAATACATCTGGTTTTATAAAAATATATAGTTGGGTTTTATGACTGGTTTTATTTTAATACAACTGGTTTTATTAAAGAAAAATAGTTGGGTTTTCATGGCTGATTTTATTTAGAAATACAGTTGGTTTTTTTTTTAAATATAGTTTATGGTTTTATTTTAATACAACTGGTTTTATTAAAGAAAAATATTTGGGTTTTCATGGATGGTTTTATTTAGAAATACAAATGGTTTTATAAAAAAATATAGTTCGGTTTTATGGTTGGTTTTATTTTAATACAACTGCTTTATTAGAGAAAAATAGTTGGGTTTTTGGGAAAACTGCAGGCGACATCCCGCGGGATGTCCTAATATGCTTCCTTGCTCCCCCCTCCCCTATTTTTTTCCTAGTTCCTTGACACTTACCATGCCCTTCTCTCTTGGCTAGTTGTGGTTGCAGATGATCTCCTTGGGGTGGGAGATTACTTTTCCACTTGTCTGCCCTTTCCCATCTTGATTGAGGGTTTTTTGCCTATGTACCTATTTTGGGATATCCTTGGGACCTTTCCTAGGTTTCTTGTTGAGCTTCAGGGATCCTTTTCTTTGTTTTTTTTAAGTCTATCCTAGTTTTTTGTAGATTTTCTACTTGGTTTTGGATTTTAGTAGTTCTTCAGTTATGGTGCATCATGGTTGTGGGATAGGGGTTTGACTTCATTCTTGTGCTTCTTGGGAGGTTTTCACTACATATTTTTGGTCTAGTAGAACCATGTACTTTATTTTCAGTGAATATTCTCTTCAATTCGGGTTCCTTTGGGCCTTCCTCTACATGAATTCAATTATTCATGTTCTTGGTTTGAAAATAATACTCTTATAGGGTATTTTTTGGATCAAATTCCCCTTGAGCATGTCCTTAGGAATTGGATTGAGTAGTATTGGAATCCATATGGGATTCAAGTCGACTATGTCCAAAATTTCTCTAATGGTTTTTTCATTTCCAATTTGGTATTCCTAACCAAACCCATAAGGTCCTCAATAAGGGTCCTAGTTACATTAATAGTTCACTGCTCATTTTTTATCCGTGGAGACAGGATTTCATTAGTTTTAATTCCATTTCCTTGTTCGTGCCTATTTGGGTAGAACTCTTAGACCTACCCACTACATGCTGGACTTTTATAAAAAACTTGGTATCCACACTTGGTGAATTTTTCTGTGATGAACCCTCTCAATTCATGTCGGTCCACCCTAGTAAGGGAATGTGTATCAAGTTTGACCTAGCTAAAACCCTAAAGGATTATATTGACATTCAGGTTGGTTCTACCCATATTCATCAGTGGGTAGTGTATATCAACCTCTCTAATACATTTTACCATTGTCATTCAGCCTCCCAACGCATTAAGGATTACCCCTTGATAACTAAAAAATTCAATGCCAAGGTGGCTACCCTGATAGCTGGTGTTGTATTATCTCCCACTACCCCACATCCTTCATCAAAATATGATGAATGGACTGAGGTTTCATGTATGAAATGTAAAGGTATAAAGCTTGCTCAAGTGGGGCACACAATGGCCACATATGCTCAAGCCCTAGTGCATAAGCCTCCCATGCAGTAGTCGATTATGGAGTCAATCCTTGTCCACTCTTCTCCTCTGGTCATTGAGTCTATAGACCACAATGAAGGAACTGGGTCCACTGTACCCTTGGGTTATCCAAATGAGGTAGGGGTTGAAGGAAGTTTCTCTTAGAATTTAGGACGACGTTCTTGTAGCCCCTACAAGGTGAGTGGCTTGCTCATTTGGATAAGTGACGATAAAATTCTCTCTCCTCCACCACCATGGACACCTTAAAGAATAACCCCTATCACCTATTATCAGATAATACAACTGATGCCAGTGGGGGTATGCAAATTGACTCTTTTTAATTTTTTTTCTCTCCTAGAATGTGCGTGGGTTGACGGATCTTATTCATCATTACAAGGTTCAAGATGAGCTCACTACCTATTCCAGTCTCTATTGTCATCCAGATTTTGTGTGTTTACAAGAAGTCAAAGTGGAAGGTTTTAATTTATAATCTACTTGTTCTATGTTATGGCCTGGAAGTCAAATGTATGCTACCAACCACAATCATGACAATGGAGGTGCTATCATTTTGCTTAATAATAGGTGGGCGAGCAATTTTTTCACATGGGGTTTTGACCCCTCTCACCACATAGTTTAGATTCTAATTGAAGTTGGCAATATTTACTCCATGATTATTAATATTTATGCCTCTAATGAGTTCCAATATAGATATTCGCTATGTATATGGTGTGCTTTGTCCTTACCTACCACGGTTTGGCTGATGTGTGGTGATGTCAATATGGTCAAGAAGCCTTATGATAAAATGGATCATGTACCCAATAGGTGGGCCTCGGGAGAGTGACATGCTTGGTATTTTATGAAAAATAAATTGGGGGTCTTCGATCCCAATGGTTATTTCTCTACAAGTCATTTTCCCAAGAATTTGTGGTTCACATGGTCTAATTTTTAGTCAGGTCCCACAAGAGTTTTAAAAAGGTTGGACAGGGCGATGTTGTTAGACCAGCATGATTTTTATTTTTCTTGTCAGCTCCCTTTAGTTCCTTTTGTTGAAACCATTCTTGGTATGGTCTAGTCTGATCATTCCCCCATAATGTTCTCTGTTCATGTTTCCTCCACCCATCAATGGCCTACTCTTGCTCAATTTTTTCTTAACACTTCTTTCTTGCAACATGAAACCATTGTTTATCACATCCAAAGGATCTAGAACATTTTACCCATATGCAATGGAGATTCAAGATAGATTGAGTGGTGGAATGATGCCATTTTTTGTACCACTGCTCTCCTCAGAAGCCTAGGGAAGAAGGTGGTACAACTACATCATCGCTCTAATACTAATTTGCATAATGATCTTGCACATGCCTCCTTCCATATTGAGGCCTCTCCTTTTGACTTAGTCATTCAAGACCATGTCACTCATATCTATCATAAGATCAAAGTGACTAAAGTGTATGAGGCTAGAGGGACTCATATTAAAGCCATACTGCATTGGATCAAAGTGGGTGACTACATTTCTAAAGAATTTTTCCACAGGCTTTGGCCTCTGTGTCACTCCACTCAATTAAAATTTTTATTGGTTAATGGGGTTCGCATCACTGCTTTTCCTGAGATAGCAGCTGAATTTACATGGTATTATTCTCATGTTTTTGCTTCTCAGTCGTACACCCTTGAATAAGAATTAGCCCTTCAATGTTACAAAGATATTATCCCAACTTGCCTCTCCCCAGTGCAACAAAATGAATGTGAATGACCCTTATCATATTAGGATCTTGCAAATGCCCTATTTCAAATGGAATACTGAAGGCCCCAAGGTTTGATGGCTTCCCCTAAAAATTTTACAAAACTTTATAGGATTTTTTTTGTCCTAACTTGCATAAAGTATATTTAGAAGCCCTGCAATCTGGCTCCTTAGGTGCTATTATCAATAAGGGCAATATCAAATTTATCCCAAATTTTGGGGATCCAAAAATCATTACAAATTGGAGGCCAATAACTTTACTTAATGTTAGCTACAAGATCATTGCCAAAGCACTTGCTTTGTGGATTAGTCCCTTGCTTCCCTCTATTATGAGGCTTGAGTAAACTAGCTTTATCTAGAATCGATATATTTTGGACAACATTCTCGCTATTTGGAAAGGTATGGAATGGGCTCGTAGGTCTAGTCAACATGCCCTTTTTCTCAAGCTTGATTTTTAAAAGGCTTATGATCAAATTGAGTGGGTTTTCATTCTTTCCATGTTGGAAGCTCTTGGCTTTGGTCCTCTATTAAAATGATTTTTCCAGGTGCATCAGTTATGTTTTCTCTTAACAAGTTTCAAACTGATGCTATTGGCTTACAAAGATTAGTAAGACAGGCCTATCCTTTGGACCCCTTGCTATTAATTTTAGTAGAATAAGCATTTGGTTATCTTTTGGTTCATCGTGCTTCTATTGGGATGCTTCGAGGTATTTTCCTTCTTGGAAATGATGGTCAACTCATTAATGACCAATTGGCTGATGATTCCTTTCGTACTCTAAATGAGGATGAACAATCCCTTTCTGAATCCCTGTATTATCTTGATATTTTTTGCAAAGCCTCTAGATCTAATATCCAATGGAGGAAAACCTCATGTTATAGGCAATCCCTACAATCTCTTCCCCACTAGCTTCAACATATGCAGTGGAGTTGGATTCAGCCTGGAGAAGTCTTCAAATTCTTGGGCATTCCTTTTGCCTTTCAAGGCTTTCCATCCCAATTATGGTCTTATATCATCAACAAAGTGAAAAGCAAGCTAGAATATTGGAATGCTAAGAAGTTATCTCTTGCTGGAAAATTTCAAATTTGCTCAAAAGTGATGGCTTCCATGCATGTTTATTACTCGTATTTATGGGTCCCTTCCTAGGCTTGTTGCAAATAACTTGAAAAATTACTATGGGATTTTCTATGGTCTAGTAGGTCTGAGCGGAAGGGCTTTCATAGAGTGGCTTAGGATATTTGTTGTCTCCCATGGCAATCAAGGGGTATTGGTTTGCTAGACTGTAAGCATCAAGGGTTAGCCCTATGTGCTAAATGGATTGTGTAGACTCTCAAAGGACCTAAAGCATGGAAATTTCTTATCAAACATTGCATCTCGGTTGGGCTTCCCCTCAACTGTCGAGCCTAGGCAGGAATGGATTTGCCCTCTCTATTGCTAGCCCTAGTTTTCATTAAAATCCTTGGATCCTTTTGTATCGCTCCAAATTTTTCGCATCCCTACCTTCAGGCTATTGGATCCGCGCCCGAAAGGAGGATGGGAAAAGGATGATGCGGTACCTCGGACGAGAGGACTTTGCGAAGGTCCCGCCTCTCAAGGGAGGTGCATTTTGGTGATTTGTCGACGGATGGTGGGTTCACCAGGAAACATTTGGTGGTAGTTTCCACGCCTAGGTTTTGGGAATGTGTTTTAATGGGTTCGTTTTATCCTTAAACATTCATCCTAGGTTTGGCCGAATGATTCTAACTTAAACTACATGAAAATGCAATTTAAATGAATACAGTAAATAGACTGAAAGCAAAAAAATAGAGAATTTGTAGGAGGCTAATGGAGATTACCTGATCCGGGATGTCTGATGAAGTTTTTGATGCTTGAAGTAGTCTGGATCGTCTGGGATTCGACAAAATCGCCTGCAATCTGTCATAATCATCTGGAATCTGACAGGATCGTCTGAGACAGACAGTAATCGTCTCAGATCTGACGAATTCGTCAAACGAATTCGTCAGAAACCTGCAAAACAGAGAACAGATGCAAAATACAAGCAATTCTACTATGCAAAACAGAGGCAAAATATGCTAAAGAACAAGGTGAATACTAAGCAATAATTCAAAACAGAAAGTAAAACAGATCACTGCATTATGATGGCAAATCATGAATTTAATGTGCAATCTAAACTAGATGGGTGAACTCCAGATGCAAAGTAGAATAAAAACTAAATAAATGATCTAATTTATAGCATAAAATGACAGAGAGAAAAGAGAGAAGAGCAAACTTCAGGCACTGATTGCCTCGATGTATGCTGCAGTCGAGATCGTCTCGCATCAGTACGAGATCGTCCCTAATTTGACAGGATCGCCTCCGATCTTGACAGGTTCGTCAGCTGCGATAGGTGCTGGCTCCGGCTGAAAACCAGTGATATACCTGCAATAAAATTACTATAGGAATAGTGCAAAAAGCAAATTTGAGAAGTTCTAGCACATAGGGAGTCGATTTGCATAAAAATTCAGCCAGGGGTTGGGGAGGGAAAAGTCTTAGAGTTAAATAGGCTTAGGGAAAGTTGTTGGGAGGTTGGAGATCTTCCCAATTTGGGAGATCTCCAACGGGGGAAGGGTCCCAACGGCGCAGACACGCTTCTGCCCGAATTGGAGACCCGTTGGAACAGAGTCTAATTATGAAAATGCAGTTTTGCGACGAAATCGTCTGGACGTCCTAGTCCAGACGAAATCGTCAAATCTGGGGCGATATCGTCTGATCGGCGACGATATCGTCCAACGGTCAAAACAACTCCTAAAAATGGCGCAGAAAAAGGGGAAACGGGTTTCTCGGCGGTTAACGGGCGGTTTGGGAGGTTAAATTTGAATTTAAATTTATTTACTAAGGTGAATGTAATTATTCCAATTTGACCGCGCCAATTTTAGGGTGCTACATTTTGCCCCCTCTTTAGCGAATTTTCCGAAGAAAATGCGTTAAAGATGAGTTCTTCTCGATCTACGAGAAAGCAAAAAATTATTCCCATTTTTAGGCGACGATTCTTGGTCGAATCGTACGACAGCTTACTATGGTGCCTCCTCCGTGTTTTTACCCAAATCGAACGTTTGAGGTAAAAACGCGAAAAAGCAAAATTTTAAAATTTTTGAATTGTTTTTTAATGAAATTATGTTTGGATATATGATGATATGTTTTTGATCATATGACTTGTGTTATGTGTATGTTTATGATGCTTTTTGATTGATTGATTTTGATGTAATGATTTGATTGATGATTCATGTAATTATGTCGTTTTGGAAAATATTATAACTTGGATGTCATGCTATAAATATTTTAAATGAAATAATCTGATGTAACAAATTGATTGGTTGTAATGAAATGTAAAAATAAAAAGAGATTTCTAACAATAATTTCAAAGGACATTGTCGCTATTATAGACCATTTCATGGAGTCGCCGCTCACTCGGTCGTCAAGCTAGTCCCAGGATAGAAATATTGTTAAAAGTAAAAGAGTGCTTAAGAGACCTGCCTTAAGACTTTGTTGTGATAATGCAAATGATGATGATGATGGTTTGCTTTCAGATTTCCATGAAAATATTATGCATGAAATATTGTAAAATAATTTTTGCTAGGCATAAATTCCTAAGTGTGATAAAATTGTTGAATAATTCCTTAGGAATTATACCGTCATTGCAAAATTGGAGGTTGACATAATGACATGAAATAATGAAAATGTGCATTCTTTTGAAAAGCAAAATTTGTGTAATATGAAGTCATATGTTTTGTATGATTTTTGATAAATTGGGAAAAAAATTGTTACAATGGTTTGCGCTAGGCATAGAATATGTAGGTATAGACTTATACCATCATCGCGAAAATCCAAAAAAAGGATAGTTTTATTGCATGATTGATTTTTGATGAACAGAAAATATGATAATGAGGACTTGCGCTAGGCATAAAATTCCAATTTTGGTTTTGAAACTATACCATCGCTGCGAAAGTCGACACGATATATTTATTGTATATGTTTTGAAAGGAATTTTTGATTTTTGCTATTATATAGTTGTCTTTGTGGAAAACAACTGTACTTGATTTATTCCAAACAAGTTGCAAAAATAATATTTCAAAGTATTTTGAAGATAAAAAGTTAGATTTATAAGGAATCCCATGTGCATATGTGAATTCATTTCCAATCTTGATTTATCATAATGATAGACAAAATCTCTCAAATACAAATGTGTGTGCAATTGCATTGTTCATTTACCAGATTTGAGCAAGATACTATGATACAAGTGATTTGAAGAAACCAAATAAGTGTTCATTAACCATGATGTAGATGCATATAACCATACTAGGCTACTATGTAGATCGGATTATCAAGAGCTAGCTAATCCATAAGCAGACATAGGTCTGTACAAAAGAAGGTCGCTAATGTGACAGACATATCGCCACGCTAGGAGTTACCCAAGGCCAAGCAAATTGGGCACAAACCACCTGTTATGGGGCTTACCTCACAGTTTTCGAATAATTGAGGATTCCAGGGATTCAAGCTCATCAACCCTTCTTTTCTTTTCAAAGGGTAGGGAAAGGGATTTTATTGCTTTCTTGCTTGCTTTTGAATTTTGCTTATTTTTTTCTTTTTGTATTTCTTTTGCTTGATAATGCTTGGAACATTGCTGAAATAACATTTTTCTTTTCTCTTTTTTTCTTGAATTTTTCTTTTCTTTTTCTAGGGATACTTGCTCGGATTAGCCAGTAGAGCAAGGGATTTTTATTCCGGGTAGGGGTGAGCTTGTCCTTTTGCCAATTCTCAAAGATTCTAGACCGTGTGCATGATAGGATAGCAGGGGAAACTTTTCACTCAAGAAATCAGTTCTACTATGTAGCAAAACATGGAAATTACAAATATAATCATTTTATTGTGAAAAGATGTGCTTGGTTTAAGTAAATAACAAGATCAATTCTCTATGCTCAAACTTTATTTAATTGAATTTTGTGAACTTTGATATAAGAGAGATTAGTAATCATGCCAGATAAAATCAAGATATTTATTGTTGTGATTGTGCAAGTGAGGGATGCTAAATAAATGCTAATTTTATCCAAAATAAGTTGAAACATATAATTGCAATAATTGTAAGAAAATAATGATTTTGAGAAAGTTTTGAGAATGTTGACTCTCTCTTTCTTCTGTATATTGTTTTGGTTTCGAAAGAGTCAAGCATATAGCTGTTTTTGGATTTTTATGTTGATTTTTGTTTTGAGCAAAAGGAACTTTACAAGTGCTTTAAATAAATGCAATAAATATTTTTGAAGATTTTTGAAGGTTTTATGAATGTTTTTGAGGTTTTTGAATAAATTGAAAGAAATACAAGATAATGATTTTGAACAAATATATACATGGATGAAATGACCAAATTTATGCATAATAACGTTTGAGATGTAAAATATTCATGGGTTCTTTAAGTTCTTTACCATCTAAGGTAGATAATTTATACGCTCCCGATTCAAATTTGGCAGTAATGATGTATGGTCCGAGCCATTGGGCTCGAATTTACCTTTAAGTTCCTTAGTTGCATTTGTATTTTTTTTGAAGATTTTGAGGATTTTGATTTTTTTTGTATTTTGATTTTAATTTATGAATTGAAATTGGTGGTATATACAAGATGATCTATATACACTATACAAGGTTATTTGAGTATAGCATGTCTAAGGTTGCTTCAAAATCAAAGGAGGTTTTGAAGGATAATCTGGCTGAGGTGAAGGTAAGAATATAAGGTGATGAATAAAAGGTAGTGATAACAAAAGCTTTGTTATAATGTAGAATAATGTAGAAAAAGATTTGACTTTTATATGTGGAAAATTGATCATGTTACAAAATAAAATGTCAGAAATATAAGAAAGTTCTTCATTCTTATTATTATATTCCAAGTTTTGATAAGATGGAGAAAGTATATGTGAAAGATATGCATGGATGTTATTTGGTAAACAAGGATGATCATATATGGATGAAGAAAAGTGATGGATAGAAGATAATTGTGATAATAGAGAATGTATAGAACTTGATGTTTCAATCGTTAAATATTCTTCAAATGGTTTTGGGTCACCATGTATGGTAACAATTTTATTTGCAAGTTCAAACTTCAAACATTGGTGAAGAGTGGAAGGGAAAACCCTCATCGTATGAATCCAAGGACTCGGAGAAGTAGGTTGTAAGGTGAAGGACAATATCCTACATAGAATAAAGTATCCAGGATCTTGGATCCAATATTAAAGGGGAGAATTATAGTACCTTGAGCTTCTTGAATTTCATTGTTAAAAGATTTTATAATAACATTTGATTCATTAATATCTTCTTCCTTTAATTTGAGTTTTTGGAATAATTGATAAGTGCATAAATTAAGAGAGGAGTCATTATCTACCATGATAGCTTTAACAGGTGTTTCTTTACTAGATCCGATAATGTAAAGATAGGGGTCTTCTTGTGGAGTAGAGGAAGGAATATCCTCATCATAGAATGAAATATGGTTAACCTCAAGAGGGTTTACACCATTAATTATGTTCTTAGAGAAAATATGATGAGGAACAAATTGTTGGCTAGGTATTTTGAACAAAATTTCCTTATGAGAAATTTGTAATACTTCTAAAAGGGATATCTTTGCTTGAGGATTAATCACTTGTTGTTGGTTATCAAAGTGGATTTCAGATTGAGATTTTGATTCTAAAGATGAGCTTTCTATGCTTACATTCCATTTTGGATCATTCTCTAGAGCCAAAGATAGTTTTGAAGGTTGGTCAAATGAGGAATCCATATCTTGAATATCAGATTGAGTTGATTGAACTTGAGGTTGCTCATTTGTAGTTTTTGTTACAATATTAATAATATCATCATGATGGGACACATTAACATGCAATATTTGATTGGTTTCTTGTTGTTGATAATTGAATAGGGGTTCTTGGGAGATCCCCATGTCTTGATTGATTATTGGTATTTGTTGTGTAGGAGTTTGATTGTTTACTGGAGATTTATCATCAGTTGTAGATTGTAATTCCTTTATATTAAAAAGACCCTTATCAATCAAATCTTGAATTGCACATCTTAAATCTTTACAATTTTGTGTCATATGTCCATCTACTCTATGATATTCACAATGTAGCTCATGTTTAAACCAATCTGATGTGGTATCAAAGTTGTCTTATGGAAGGGAGTTCAATCCTATTTGTGTCAAGTAAATACTTGAGAATTATATCCATTGGTTGATTGAGCTTAGTAAATTTACGTGATGAAGGTTTTTGAGAGGTTTTTGATAAATGCCTTAGGAATTTCGTCATAAAAGGACCTAATGGTTTCTCACCTCTACTTTCTTTATTATGGGTAGAATGATGACAGGAAGATTGCGATGTAGGAGGTGAGTGCATGGTAGAATTGGAAGAATAAGTATTTTCTTGTTGAAATGGATGTGTTGTATTGAAAGAAGAGTATTGAAAAGGTGGAGGAGGATTATATGTGGATTGATAGACATAATATGGATATATGGGAGAATAGATAATATCATTATGAAGAGGATTGGCAAAGGGATTGTCTTGTTGGGTTATGGATGAAAAATAAGAAGAGTGTGATGGAGGTGGTGTTGAATAGGGATGAGGTTGGTCATAATCAACAAATGTATTTGGCTGAATTCTTCCAACATTACCGATGGGCTCATATTGATTTGAGTAAAAACTCATGGTTTCTTTAGTACTTCTAAAAGTAATATTTAGCATCTACTATTTAGAATTGAATCTAAAACATACAAACTTGAAATGATGATTTTGTTTTTGTTTTTCTTGTATACATATATATATATATTTTTGTTTTTGTTTTCAAAAGGTTATGATGCATTCACGTCGGGTTCACCAAAATGTATCGCTCCAAATTTTTCGCATCCCTACCTTCAGGCTATTGGATCCGCGCCCGAAGGAGGATGGGAAAAGGATGATGCGGTACCTCGGACGAGAGGACTTTGCGAAGGTCCCGCCTCTCAAGGGAGGTGCATTTTGGTGATTTGTCGACTGGATGGTGGGTTCACCAGGAAACATTTGGCGGCAGTTTCCACGCCTAGGTTTTGGGAATGTGTTTTAATGGGTTCGTTTTATCCTTAAACATTCATCCTAGGTTTGGCCGAATGATTCTAACTTAAACTACATGAAAATGCAATTTAAATGAATACAAGAAACGGACCGAAAGCAAAAAAATAGAGAATTTGGCAGGAGGCTAATGGAGATTACCCGATCCGGGATGTCCGATGAAGTTTCTGATGCTTGAAGTAGTCCGGATCATCCGGGATTCGACAAAATCGCCCGCAATCTGTCGTAATCATCCGGAATCTGACAGGATCGTCCGAGACAGACAAAATCGTCTCAGATCTGACGAATTCGTCAAACGAATTCGTCATAAACCTGCAAAACAGAGAACAGATGCAAAATACAAGCAATTCTACTATGCAAAATAGAGGCAAAATATGCTAAAGAACAAGGTGAATACTAAGCAATAATTCAAAATAGAAAGTAAAACAGATCACTGCATTATGATGGCAAATCATGAATTTAATGTGCAATCTAAACTAGATGGGTGAACTCCAGATGCAAAGTAGAATAAAAACTAAATAAATGATCTGATTTATAGCATAAAATGACAGAGAGAAAAGAGAGAAGAGCAAACTTCGTGCACCGATTGCCTCGATGTATGCTCGCAGTCGAGATCGTCTCGCATCGCACGAGATCGTCCCTAATTTGACAGATCGCCTCCGATCTTGACAGGTTCGTCGACCGCGATAGGTGCCGGCTCCGGCTGAAAACCAGATGATATACCCGCAATAAAATTACTATAGGAATAGTGCAAAAAGCAAATTTGAGAAGTTCTAGCACATAGGGAGTCGATTTGCATAAAAATTCAGCCAGGGGTTGGGGAGGGAAAAGTCTTAGAGTTAAATAGGCTTAGGGAAAGTTGTTGGGAGGTTGGAGATCTTCCCAATTTGGGAGATCTCCAACGGGGAAGGGTCCCAACGGCGCAGACACGCTTTTGCCCGAATTGGAGACCCGTTGGAATAGAGTCTAATTATGAAAATGTAGTTTTGCGACGAAATCGTCTGGACGTCCTAGTCCAGACGAAATCGTCAAATCTGGGGCGATATCGTCTGATCGGCGACGATATCGTCCAACGGTCAAAACAACTCCTAAAAATGGCACGAAAAAAGGGGAAACGGGTTTCTCGACGGTTAACGGGCGGTTTGGGAGGTTAAATTTGAATTTAAATTTATTTACTAAGGTGAATGTAATTATTCCAATTTGACTGTGCCAATTTTAGGGTGCTACACCTTTGTCATAAAAATCATATGGAAGGCTGGGAAACAATTAAACCCTTGGATTGTTTGGAAGGGGGTATGTTCACATAAAGACCTTTCCATTAATATTATCAATGTCTGGTGGTCCCCTGTATTCAAGCTTCAGGGTAAGCCATTGGGCCAAGTTCCCTAGGTCCATGAGCAAATTTTTTTAAGTGGGTATTTCTACCATTGTAGATTTTTACTCTAGGGAAAACAAAGACTGGATTCCTTGGAATGATTTTAAAAGGATGTTCCACTTTTCCAAAATTGACAAGGCTATGTATGATGTTGTTCTAGACAATACACCCTTTCCCTTTATGGAAAAAATTAGGTGTCATATCCTAGAAACCCTGGTGGAAATATTTGGCCTGGTATAAGAGCACTTCCTTGCTCAGATACATATCTAGGTAGGGTTATGATTGGCTTACACCAATCGCACCCACCGTGTCCAAAATCAATGTCAAATGGGATCTTCTTTTATCACCCTCTAGGTGGAAAACTAGATTTCATTCAGCCTGGGTGTCTTATCTGGAGCTAAAGAAAGTTTTTTCGCCTATATCTTACTATATCAGGGTCTACCCCTTGGCCATAGAATTTCTTATATGGCGGTGCCTAAGCCCCGATGTCCATTTTGTCAAGAACTAGATTCTTGTATGCATATTTTTTGGGCATGTAGATGGGCCAGTATCGCTTGGATTTGGGTGGGTTATTTCTTTACCTCGTTTATGTTCTTGCATATTTCATGGCATCATGTCCTTTTGGGTGATCCCATTCAGTTTTATCTCCCACCAAGGGAAGTGTGGTAAATATTCAGAGTCAACCTTCTATTTCATATTTGGAAATCGAGAAATAATATTATTTTCAAGCAGGTTGATCCGTATTAGGATTTTTTATTTGTTGATAAGCTCAAAGTTTTTCATGATGTGTGGTTTTAGATCTATGACCAGGCTAAAAAGGTGGCTATGGAGCTGGACCATTTGTAGGCTTTGCTAAAATACTAAGGTGACACCCCTTGTGCTATTAGTAGGGAGGCCCTTGATCGTTCACCTCCTCACCTAGCTAGATCTTGTTCACATCGATGCCCTGATTGTGCATGATGTCAACCTCCTTAGAGTAGATCCCATGACTATGGAGGCCTATTGTAGCATTCGAATATGTACACCTCCCAACATTCTATGTCTATGATCACTCCACAATATGTGCCTATGCCTAATTATGGTTGGTGGGATTTAGGAAGCCACGAGCATATTTTTGGTTGGTCCCATCCTTCTTCTCCAATTACTCATGCTTCAAGCTGGGGTGAGGAGTGCTTTGATGGGTGGGGGAACCACCCACTTCAAATGGATAAGGCCTTGTCTGCCATAGACCCCCTTCTTTAAAAACCTTTATGGTTGTAGAATATTTCTAGTTTGTTGTTGATGGTCGTGGTGCCCATATAGTGCAATTTGTTTTTCTTTATCTGCTATTAGGATAAGTTAGTGGCATTCACGATGCAATTTTTTCTCCACCCACATTTTTTTTTGGCTATAAAGGACTTTTATTTTTATAATTAAAATGGCCTTTCATCAAAAAAATAATATGTTCCCTTTTAAATAGAACATGGGTTGTGTTATATTTTAGTGAATAAAATGTGCCCTTTTAAAAATACCATGGTCTTTGTTTTTTTTTAGTGAATAATTTGGGTCATTTTTAAATAGACCATGGGTTGTGTTATATTTTAATAAATAATATGTGCCCTTTTAAATAGAACATGGGTTGTGTTTTTTTTAATAAATAATATGTACACTTTTAAATAGACCATGGGTTGTATTTTATTTGAATGAATAATATGTGCCATTTTTAAATAGACCATGATTTCAATGAATAATATGTGGCCTTTTTAAATAGACCATGGGATGTGTCTTATATTATGCTTTTAATCATATGTTTAAAATGGACATGGGTTTAATGATATTAAAATACTTTTAAGCATGTGTGTAAAATAGCCATGGGGTTATTTTTATTAAATATTATTTTAACTATATGCTTAAAATGGCAATGGGGTTATTGCTTTTAAATATGTTTTTTCGTTATGTCTAAAAAGGGGAAAAGTGGGATATTATTGGATTAGATCCTAAGGGGGAAAATTCTTATACCTTGAACCACCATATTAAGAGGAAGGCTATTATTTAGTTAATAAAATTTTTGAAGGATTAAAAAGGAAGACTAATTCTAGTTTAGGAAAACCCATTTTGAAGGATTAAGTTGTGGGTTTATTTGATTAAATGAAAGTATTTTACCTTACCAAATAAAAAACCTTAGATGATGAATATAGGTAAACTTTGTGGATATATTGAATATCTAACTAGGTCAACTTTGTGAAGGCAATTTTGTGGAGAGATTGATTGTTGTTAGGATCAATTTCGTGGAGAAATTGAGTATTTGTTTGGGGTTGATTTTGTGGAGAATATTGGGTATTTGATAATGGGATCAATCTCATGGAAATATTGAGTCTTTTATGGAACCAAATTTGTGGAGAAATTTAACTAGAGTTTGGTTTATGGTTTTGGTTTTAATGGAAGCTTTTATTTTGATCTTTGAGTTAGAAAATACATTAGTGGATAATACATTTTATTTTGTTTAATGTGATGAATCATGTTAGCATCTAATATTTTTTGAGAGATAGAATTATACAATAGTGGATAATATATCTTATTTGATTTGATAGATTGAAAGTTTGTTAGTAGACAATATGTCTCTTGAGTTAGAATGATACATTAGGAGATAATGTATTTTATTGATTTGATGATTTTATTTATGCTAGCGGATAATAACCCAACTAAATACAACCTACTCAAGAGAGAAATATTTTATTATTAATATTCATTAGGGGTCCACATATCCCCATATTATAAAAGTCTATCTATGCAGATGCACTAAACACAACACAAATAAGCTATCTATCTCATCTGTGTTATGACTTAGCCTATATCTCTTAGTCCATAAAGAGGGTGTGTTTATCCCTACACCATACGTAAGTCTATCTATGTAGGTTCATTTAAGAATATTGTGGATTGGCCATCCACCTTACTATCTCTCTATAATTTCTTCTAATAAAATAACCCATGAGCATAACCATTATGATATTCAAGGATCTATTAGTCAAAAAATCTATCTAATGGAAAGGTTTGTGTGCCCACAAATATTGACCAACATTGAAATATTGAGGAGCTCATGAGAACTACAACAATCAATATTTGGATGAGGTTGGGTCCTTGTAGTCCCAACTAACTAGTTCTAAAAGTGGAGGGAAAAGAGTGTTGAAAGAAATAAACTAAACTATACCTAAAACTTAAAGTGGTATAGATTAAGCAACATCAAGATATATGCAATAACAATGATCATGCAACTAAACAACAAACTACCTAATAGACCAGCCAATTGCACAAAAAATCACAAAGTATTTAATTTTAATCTATTGTATCTTAACCAGACCATGAATTCCAGATAAGTAAATGAGTATAGCAAAAATCCAAGATTCAAAATTATCACCATAAACATTTTGCATGCTTAAATTAGAAATAGGCAGCCATAAATACATACATACTCTATAACTAAATTAAACCAAAGGCTAGACAGTAGTTTATTTGTATTAAGATGCAATGTTCATCCTTATACATGAATTGTAAATACCTAAGAACCGACCAATTTTACTTCTACATTATTGTATTTATAGATATTTCACATCCTATGGTAGTAAAAAACATCATTACCTAAAAAGTGGATTGTTTTCATGTCAAATATTCCACCAGCCTATAGGGCCACTTAAAAAATATAGTTGCTCTAACTACCGAAATATGGTTTATTGATGTGTCTTGTATCTACACCATATTGAGTCATGCCCCACTCATTGGATGCATTCGAACCATTGATTTATCTTCTACCTAGCTACCCTATTATTAATATGATGGAATTTACTATTAAGATCCTCTTACACAAGATCATGTCCGATAGATATTGTGTGAGACAAAGAGGTGTTCTTGTTGGAGAATTATTGTTGGGTCGATTGTGCACGTATTAGACACCTACTCCTCACTCTATAAGCCTCTACCTACACACTAATTTCCCAGTGGTTTTATATATTTATTGGGTCAGATTTCTTGTGCCATATCCCTAAAACCCTGATGGGTCCAAACCATGTGCAACCCTACCAATTTCTCTTGCACTTGGCCTATATTTTTCTTTCGTATGCATCAAGCCTCTAAATGCTAAAAAAATCCCATTCGAGCTTGAATATTTCAGCTTTCTTCATGTTTTATTATATTTTATGCACCATCTATTGGATTCTAGGCTCTAGAATGAAGCATTTAGAGCCTACTAGACTCTGATCATGGATGAATATTTTGATGCTCTAATCGGGTAATATAGGAACTATCAAATTTCAACTAGGCTTAATTGTTTCATCCCTGTTTGGACTTATTCACTTTCCCTGATCGAGTATTTATGATACTTCCAAGATCTAGTTAGGCCTAAGCATTCTAGGCTCCATAAGTCCAAGCCACATTCCTATCTTGATTAAGGTCGGGCCTTTGGGACCCCATAATATTTTGGTTGAGTGCAATTATTCTGATAGTCCCCAGACTTGGCCATTTTGATCTTCCTTTTGTTATTTGACACTGGGATAGATGTTTTAATATTTTATCAACCTCCAATCAGTGTAGATGTTTTGAAACTCTCAATACTTAGCCCAATTTGCTCCATTCATATGTATTGGATCTCTAGTATTTTGAGGAATTGCAACCCAGGTGTAGCTTTTCTAGTCAACTTCTAACTTAGCCATTTTATTGATCTTTTTTTGTCATATTTCGACTAGCGAACAGGGAATTGGCACCATCCCAGGTTTTTGGTTAGGTGCAATTATTTTTGGCATGATGGAGAGATGGTTATTCTAGCTTAAGCTTGTATTTTGGTGGTAATACCAAACATGGTTTCTTTGAATACTTGATTTGGTACCATAGTTTGGGTGGTTTCATTTCTTGCTCAATCTACCTTGGTTATATTTCGATGCCCAAGTGAACAACGATAAGCTCTCAGTTAATAGCTGCAATAGACTAAAATTTTATCTTTGTTTCATATTTTGACCAGAAATAAGTATTCAACAAATTAAAGGGACATCCTCCTTACTACTTCTTCACTTAGCTCTACTTCTGGTAATACCTCTGAGCTTGAAGATAAAATTAATTTGGTGAAATTCAGTTCTATATAATAAAGTAAATTTAATATATAGTTATTGGCAGCTAGGTGTGGGTAGGTGCAAAATATAACCACATTCTTGACAACTCATAGGGGATTTTCACTTTGTGGAAATAAGGAACCCAGTCAGTCAATCAAAATTTTGGACTTAACAATTTTTGAGATAAAGGGAAAGGAAGAGGGAGCTAGAAGAAAATTTGGTGAAAATGCAAATGGTTAGGGCTATAATAGAAGGGAAGAGGGAGGACAATGGGGAGAAAATAACATAGTGGTATATTATTATGATAAATAAAATAAGAGGATTAACAAGTGGAAAAAGTAAACAAAAAAAGTACAAAACAACACAAGAGAAAAGGGGAGGCAATGGTAAACAACAGAATCCATAGAACAGAAGAGGAAGAACCACTAATCAGATGGGTTAGTGACAATAAACAACAAAGGAAAATAGAGTAAGGATAAGGATACAAAAAAATACAAACATAAAATAGAATGAAATGATAGGGTTAACTCAAAAGCACAAGAAGAGAATTTACCTATTCCATGGGACAACCCCATAAATTGCACCCCATTGTACACACTCTTCGAAGCCCCACCATGATTTTGAGAATAGGTAGAATTCCAAATGATATTTTCCCATTCTATCATGGGTTTTCTTCTTGATGTAATCTAGCAAGAAATTATGTTTATCGCCGCTCACCATAGGATCATTTTGGTCCATCTATGCTTTGAGACTTTTTTTTTTTAATTCTTCGATGGTTGCACATAGGGGCCTATTTATAGAATGTATGCCCTCATATGAATGGATTTAGCATATGCCAAATTACACAGAGGTCCATTTGGCATGTGAGATTGAGTTCTATTTTCTAGGGACTTCCTCTACCATTGATATCATGTCCTACTTACATGAGTTCCAAATTCTTCTCCTCATGATCTTAGATTTCCAAGGATAGGATATAAATATTGTTGTACTTACTGGGTGCTATTCATTAGGCTATGGAGTCACAATAAAAAAACACAAAAAATAGGAATAGAGAATAGAAAAAATAAATAAAAAGGATGGGATGGGAAAGAAAGTGATATGATTTCAAGATGTGACCTAGGAAATATCCTTATGTTTTTCAATTCATATTTTCTAGTGCTTTGGCTAGCTGACAATCCATTGTTGATAGGGATATGGTATGGCATTAAGGCATATTATTTAATACCATACCATATCCCTATCAATTATTCAAGCATTTTATTTGCAAACCATGAGTGTCATACCATTGTTGTAGATTTTATTTACTTTCTAATTGTAGCACCCTAAAATTGGCAGAGTTAAACCATCAATAAAAAAGGTAGAAATTTGAATTTTAATCTTGAAACCGCTCGTTAACTGCTCACCTCCTTTTTTGTGCCATTTTTAGAAGTTTTTTTGACCATTAGACAATATCATCGTCGATCTGATGATATCGTCCCAAATCAGATGAATTCATCTGGAACAGAAAATCCAGTTGATTTCGTCTCAAAACTGAATTTTCATAATTAGATTTTGTTTTAACGACCTCTCCAACTTGGGAAAAAGCGTTTCTGCATGGTTGGAGATTACCACATTGAGGATCTCCTAGATTTGGATGATCCCCAACCTCCTAACCTCCCCTAATCCTATATAAACTAGGATTTTTCTAGTTTATCCCCCTGATTCCCTAACTACCTACTCTCCCTGACTCCCTACAGGATTTTATATTCGTGTTTTCAAGTTTTTGTTGCAAGATTTCACTGTGTTTCAGTCGAAGATAGCTCGGATCGTCGCAAGCGATTCAACCACAATTTCGGACAATCCTATCAATATTTGTGATGATCTTGTATGATTGTAGATGATATTGACTGCAATTCATCTTGGGGGTAATCAGAGTCTCGAGTTTACATTTTCTACCTTGTTTATTTATTTATTGGTACATTAGATTAATTTACTTCTATTTTGCATCTTGGAGTTCACCTCATTTAGCATAATTGCATGATAAGTTTCAAAATGAGTTATCAAAACATTGCATCTCATTTAATTTGATATCTGGATTTGTTATTTAAGCATCTACACTCTCATTTCTATAATTTTACATCATTCTTACAATAGCATTTTTGGTTTTTGGTGCCTATTTTCTTGATTGCAGGTTTCTTATGAATTCGTCTGATGAATTCATTAGGTTGTTGATGATCCTAGGTGATCTCAAATGATTGCCTATGATTTAGGATGATTCTGTACAATTACAGATGATCCTGTCATATCTAGGATGATCTGGACTCCTACAAGCTTCAGAATCTTCATTAGACATCAAAAATCAGGTATACTCTTCTCCATTTAACATATTCTTTGTATTTAATCGCATTAGGATTCATTTATGTCTATTGTCTTCATATAGATCATAATTTTCATATAGAATAGCTTAGCTTCATTTTGGCCAACCTAGGAATTTGAATGATTGAACATAAAACGAACAAGTCAAAACCCATTCTCAACCTAGGCATGGAAACTGCCACTCAAAGTTTCCTGGTGAACCCCACCATCTATCAAAAATTCACCTTTATACCCCTCCCCCGAGAGGCACGACATTCAAAGGGCCTCTCCATCCGAGGTATTGTTCCATCCTTTTTGCATCCCCCTTTCGGGCATGGATCGTTTAGCCTGAAGGTAAGGGTGCAAAAAATTTGGGCGATACATTTTGGTGAACCCGAAGTGAAACTAAAAACACCTTTTGAAAATAATCCAAAAAAAAACACATTATTAAGAACATCTAGAATCATTAGAAAAATGTTAAATTTGCATATCATACTTAGATGGTAGATTATAATAGAAGACGAGCAATCTCCATAAATGTTGAAAATCAATTAATGGCCATAGAGATTACTTTTGTGCTTAGAGTACAGCAAATATATATGGCCCAACCTTTGTGGGATGAACTTGCTAGGATATTGGGTATTATTGAATCTATATCTGTAGAACTTAAGCAAATTAAGAGGTTTGTCCTAGATAGAATCCTGGATCCTGATTAGGTGACTTTGTATCATGAACTTCAGAGAGCTTACCATAGGTGGTTAACTGATAAAAGAGCACTTGTGTCTTCTGAATTATACACCTTTGAGGAATACCTTGAGAATGTAGTTGTAGTACATAAATTTCTATCTCGTATAGAGGATCAAGAAGTCATTCTTACGGATAGAAAGAGATGGAATAGAGTTCCTAGAGCTATGTTGTATCGAGAGTATTGTCATGAACTTTATTTTTACATGTCAGAGTCTGAATTAGATCATATTACCATAGGACACTTTGTCAAGTTCTTGAAAAAAAACTTCCAATTTGAAGACGAGCATTTCATGACTCCTAATGAACTTGACCCTATCAATGACATCCATAAACTATTCATAGAAAGATAAGTGATTCTTTCTACGATTGTTTCTTACAACTAGCATGTTTTTTGTTATTTTTATTCTCACAAAATAATAATATAATAAAATCACACAAAAAAATAAAAATATATTTCCTTTTAAAATATTATAGTAGGTATATAGTTAAAATATATACCTCTCAACCCTATCACACACACACACACACACACACACACACACATATATATATATATATATATATAAGTATATATATTTTCTAAAACCTAAGTGTAGCACAATGCCTAGACTTAGGAATGGAAAACAAACCGAAGAAGATGAAGATTGGTTAGGAAGACCGTTAATTGACCAAAATGTCCCTCCTGAGGATCAAGTTCAGGAAGAAGAAACCCTAGACCAACAAGAAGAAGAGCTTTCTATAGGAAATGAAAAAGAAGAAACTGTTAAAGAGGAAGGATCCTCATCCCCTAAAATGTCTCTAGGAGGAGCTATCACTTTTGAGAACATGGAACAATTCTGGAAGTTCATTAATACTAATATTGGTGTTTTTAATAGAGCAGCCCATATGGACAAGGATCGAATTAGTGGCACTCAAGCAACTCTAGAAGAAGTATTTCAAACACACACTAATCCCTTGTCCTTTATTGACCAAGAGAGTGATCAAGCTGGACCATCCAATTTGGATATAGTAGTTGCAATCTAGAGCATGCAACAACAACAGGCTACCCAAAAATCTCAAGTGCCTATTAACAAGCCTAGGGTCATTCCTGCACAAAAGAAACCATCATTTACTGCTCTATTTCACCGAGCTCTTGATAAAAATACCTTAAATAAAAAAAACCTAAAACAAAACCGAACACCAATTACCAACAATCTAAGGTACAACATAATACTATTACAAATCACCTTCATAATACTCTTCCTACCAACACTTTGCATAATAGAAATATAACATCTAATCCTTATGTTACACCAACATACACTCATGGATCCCATACCTATGTTCCGCCGAACCAATATGGTGGAAAAACTGGCAATCTTGAAGCCATGGTGAAATAGTTAGTTTCCCGCATGGACCAGATGGATCCCTAATGTCCCTTGTACAATTATCGAGAGATGTGTAGTCAGCCTGTAGATCCTATAGTCATAGCACAATCATATCCTAAACATTTCCCTATGCCTATTCTTCCCATATATAAAGGAACCGAAGATCCCATAGAGCATCTTCGTATGTTTAGGATAGCATGTCATGATATATCATATGATGACTTGTTATTACTAAAAATATTCCCAAAAATCTTGGGAGGAATGGCATTAGAGTGGTATTATCAATTACCCACTAATTCTTTAAGGAATTGCAAAGAAATTGCCAAGTCTTTTGTTCATCAATTTAGTGCCTACATTGAAAGATATGTGACCATTAAAGACTTGTATAACTTAAAATAGGGCAAAGATTAATGCTTTGCTAATTTCCTAGATAGGTGGAGACAGTTGATAAGAAAATTGCACTTTGTGTTACCTTATAGGGAGATGTTGGACATCTTTATTAATAATTTACAAGAGCAACTATCTTACGAATTATCAACTGCTACCTTGACCACCTTCGATCAGGCTATAGACTTAGCCCGAAGAGTGGAATATGCTCTCATTAGAAGAGGCCATATTAACAAGAGATACGATGAGAAAAAATCCAAAAATAAATATAAGAATAAACAATTTGTGGGTGATGGAGTCATCGATAGCAGAAATATTGCTAAAGTTAATGTTGCAAAGACAACAAAAAATTTTGTACTGAAACCTCCTGATAGACCTCCTCGAGAATTTACTAGGTTAAATCAACATTTATCAACTATTCTACCACAATTATTAGAATGAGGTTTGATTCAATTACCAAATATTCGGGAACCTGATCCAACTATACCCGAATACAAAGCAAATTTACACTGTGACTTCCATAGAGGACCTGGACACTACCAACTCTTGTAAAAGATTAAAACATAAAATACAGGACTTGATTGATAAAAATGAGATGGAGGTGCAAGCCTTTCAACCTAAGCAAAATCCTCCTAATAATGTTCAAAAGAACACCCCACAAAACCAGAATCAAAATGCCAATCAGTCATTGGACATATTTCAACATCCCTTACCAAAACATGGTAAGGAGGTGGCTAATCAAGTTGAACATCATAATGTCCCTCCTCCTACCCGATATGTAGGAACTATTAGTGGGTATTTACCTGTTCATGATATCAGATTATTTGACACAACTTTATCCATGGTTACAACCAGGAATCTATATAATATTCAGATACCTGATCTTAGTGATACAGAATACGAGACTGAGAGTGATATGGAAATCACATCAAATCAATTGAATAGTTCTAATGATAAATCATATCCTATTCACCCTATCATAAGTTATATGGTTCCAGAAGATCCATTTCCAAGAAGCGTCACTACTAGACCCTCATCTCACCAATTAATTTCTAATGAGCTAGCTATAAACACTAGACCAAGACCCATTCATCATCCACAGAATAATATTCTGGGTACCATCGGAGCTGTTACTAGACAACGGGCTCAAAATTCTCAACAAGATCAAATTCAGAATGATGGATCAGCTCCATTTGTTTTTAAGGTTACTAATAAATGGAATCATTCACATAATGTTCAACCTAAACCTACTTATAATATTAATGAACAATTATCAAATATTACATCTATAATTTCTTTCTTGGAATTTTTAAGATCTTCTCCTACACATAGAGATGAATTAATGCTCACATTAAGTTAGATGATGGTACCACAAGACATTCAACCTGAAGCCATGGCCGACACTATAATAACTCATGAAGTTGATTGTATTGACTTTCGAGATAGACATGTTGCAACATAGTTTACATAAAGATAACCCCTTGTATATTACTACCTTAATTGGATATGTAGTAGTCAAACGAGATTTTATTGATAATGGTTCATCTTTAAATATTTGCACTTTTGACTTCTACCAAATATTTGGGTTTAGAAGTGATGAAATGAAAAGAATGGATATGATCATAAAATCTTTCAATGACGAAACAAAAGAAACGTGTGGAGTTATTACCATTCCATTGCAGGTTGGTCCAAGAACCTTGGATACAACTATGTTCATTGTACATTGCCCTGCATTGTACAATATACTCTTGGGTCGTCCTTGGATCAACACGATGCGAGATGTTCCCTCAAATTTACATCAATGTGTTAAGTTCAAATTTAAGAATCATTTGGTTACCATTCATGGTGATCCAAGACCCTTTGATATGTGTGCTTTGGCAGAACCTATTGGAGTTCAATTTTACCCTGCTCTATCATCCACACATCCTAATTCTCATTATCCATATAAACATGTGAAAATCACACCCACAACGTCATCTACTTCTTCTCCATCAGTTGCACCTCCACATATAGCTCAACCATATTCTAAAAAAACCACATTAGGACCTAAGAAATATCCTAATCCCACAACCAATGTCTCTTGTTATACTCCTATAACTTCCATAACTGTAATAGACCCATCTATCGACACCTCTACACCGTCTACATCCACCAGATTCATATTTTCTACATCAGAAGACGTAGGGAATGTTCCTTCTACCTATTATGCTCTTACTGATGAGCTCTTACCCAATCTATCTAAAATTCTTATATCAAAAGAAATGAATGCTTCTATGCAATATTCCCTTATTTTAAATAATTTACCACCATCTCCTCGTACCTTGGGCCTCCCATAGCCTATGGGAAGTATTTACCAAGTTGGGAGCTATGCCTTTATTTATAAGGGATATGACTGGGGTAGAATACCCAGAAACATCAGAACTCATTATGATGGATATGTTCGATGTTATTTTACTAATGATTATATTAAAGCTAAACCTATAATGCTTAAATTGGGATATAAAGGGAAAGGTTTGGGACATTTCTAGAATGGTATGAAAGAACCTTTTGAGGTAGAAGCATGGCCCACCCGATGTGGTGTGGGCCTATTTTCTAGTAAGGGTCAGCCATTCCCATTTGAGGATGATGACCATATTATATGTTACCAATATTATTTGGATGAACGCGATGCTTTGTGTTTAACAAAAAAGACATTCACATGTAATATGCTATCTATAGCTTATCCTGAGATGATCACTGAATCTGATAATGAGTTGGAGGGAGATATCTTTCATGATGTCTTCGTTGAGGAATTATTACATAATGGATTTTATTTTGATGGATCTATACCTACTATAGCCTAGCTTGAGGCCACGACTCCTCAAGATGAATTATCTAAGCTAACCTTGGAAGAATTACAAGAATTGGGTGTTTCACCTGCCCTGCCTAAATTTGAGAGAGATATACACATGGAAGTAGAAAATGTCATAAAAATTAACATTGGAATCGATGATAACCCTCACATAATCAACACTGGATTAGAATTGAGTCAAGAAAAATAGGATAAATACATTGCATTTCTTAAAGAATATGAAGATGTCTTTGCTTGGACATATGAAGATATGCCAGGTTTAGACCCTTCTGTAGTTATGCATCACCTAGTAGTGCATCTGGATGCTAAAACTATTAAGCAGAAGCTTAGAAAAATGCATCCTAAAGTGGTCTTACTAGTCAAAGGGGAGTTAGAAAAACTCTTGAATGTTATTTTTATACAAGCCATTGATTATGTTGAATGGATCTCGAATGTAGTTCCAGTAACTAAGAAAGAAGCTACTAAGATTAGGGTTTGTATAGACTTTAGAGATATTAATTCCGCATGCCCTAAAGATGATTTCCCCCTTCCCAATATGGATCATATCATTGATTTTACTTATGGGAGTGGAATTATATCCTTAATGGATGGATTTTTTGGTTATAATTAGATTAGGATAGCCCCTGAAGATCAGGCTAAAACAACCTTTATTATCCCTCGGGGGACTTTCTGTTGGAAATTTATGCCATTCGGTTTGAAGAATGTAGGTGAAACCTATCAACGAGCCATGACTTATATTTTTCATGATATGATGCATGATATACTACATGATTATGTAGACGACATTATAGCTCGTTCTACTAAAGAAGATGACCATTTAGATGACTTGAGAAAAGTATTTGATCGGTTAAGAGAATATCTTATCCGATTGAATCCAGCCAAATGTATATTCGAAGTTAAGTCAGGTAAATTATTGGGGGTTATAGTTTCTTTACGTGGCATCGAAATTGAACCTCTCAAGATTACGACTATCACTGATATGCTTGCACCTACAAATATATCTGAATTACGAAGTCTACAAGGTAAGATTCAAGCTATCTATCACTTCATTGATAAGCTAGCAGATAAAATTAGACCCTTTCTTAAGCTTCTTAAGAAGGATGTCTCTTTCCATTGGGACGATGAATGTAAGGAAGCATTTGAACTCCTCAAACAATATCTTCTTAACCCACCTATATTTTCACCACCTAAACCTGATCGCCCATTTATCTTGTATATTTTTGCTTTAGATTTTGCTTTAGGAGCTATGTTAGCTCAACTTGATGATGAGAAAAGAGAGCGTGCTAATTATTACATTAGCAGAACATTAATTAGTTATGAAACCTACTACACAAAATTAGAGAAGTTATGTCTAGCAGTCGTATTTTCTACACAAAAACTACGTCATTATATGCTTAGTCATAAAACATACGTTATTGCTAAATCCGATCCCTTACGGTATCTCATGAGTTGACCTTATTTATCTGGTCGCACAACAAAGTGGGTTCTTGCTCTAAGCAAGTTTGAACTCATGTTTATAGGACATAAGTCTGTTAAGGGTCAAATCATAGTATATCAATTAGCTGCTACACCCTTAGAGTCCACCCATCCCCTCGTCATTGAGTTTCCTGACGAATGCCTTAAACTAGAGGCAGATCATTCAGAACAATGGTCCCTATAATTTGACAGAGCCTGATGTATGAGTGGGGCTAGTGCAGGTATTATTTTGATATCTCCACATAAACATCTCATACCTCTATCCTTTAAATTAATTTTTGCCTACACTAATAACATTGTTGAATGTAAGGCTCTATTCCTTGGATTACGAGATGCCTTGGAACTAAAAATTAAAAATCTATTAGTTTTTAGTGATTCTCAACTTGTCATAAGTTAAATTAATGATGTTTATCAGACCAGAGATGATAAATTATGCCCATATAAAGCATATGTATTACAATTAATATCTTTATTTGATCAAGTTACCTTGGAAGCTATTCCTAGAACTAGCAATCGTGCGGCTGACGCTATGGCCGCAACTGCATCTCTTTTACCCATGGAGTTAGATGACGAATATACTACCATCATTATTCGTCAACTCCAGGAACCTGCTTCAACTAAATCATGCTTGGAACCTTTGGATGTATTGCTAATCAAAAAAACTATTCCTGAACTTTGGTATGCTGACATCCTCAATTTTCTTCAAAATGGGGCTTTCCATGAAGTTTTTAATAGAAACTAGTGCCCGTTATTACGTAGGCGAGCAAGTCACTTCGTAATAATTGGCAATACATTGTATAGGAGATCTTTTGGAGGAATCCTATTGAGATGTTTGAATCTAGAAGAGTCTAGATCAGCTTTGAGTGAAGCCCATGATGGATCTTGTGGTGGACACTTTAGTGGTAGCGCCATTGCTAAGAAGCTCCTTATGATAGGATATTTTTGGCCTACCATAGAGAATGATGCACATGATTACGTGCATCATTGCGACAAGTTCCAGAAACACACTAACCTTTTCCATACGCCTGCACAAGAACTGTAGGCTATTTCATCTCCTTGGCCCTTTTCAAAATGGGGCTTAGACATAATCAGAAAAATAAATCCTATGTCATCTGATGGACACAAATTCATCATAACTGCCATCGAGTATTTTACAAAGTGGGTTGAAGCAATGCCCTTAGCTTCTTGCACTGGAACGCAATTTTCCAAGTTTATTCTTAATCAAATTATTTGTAGGTTCGAAATTCTTACAAATCTCTTCTCGGATAATGGAACTTGTTTCAAAAACAAATATGTAAAGAAACTATGTCAAAAATATAAAATTCAACATCATTGGTCCACTCCCTATTATCCTCAAGGTAATGGCCAAGCAGAAGCATGTAATAAAACATTAATTAAAAACCTCAAGAGACTGGTCAATAAATCTAGTCGTGATTGGCACATTCAACTATATCCTGCTTTGCAGGCTTATTGAACTAGAATACTCCCGCGGGCACTTCACATTTTGTTTTGGTTTATGTTTTTGAAGCTATTTTTTCCTTTGAACTAGAAGTTCCTTCCTTGGCTCTGCTACTTCAAGATACTGAAGTAGGAGATGAATATCATGCTGGTAGATTTAGTCAGCTATAACTCCTAGATGAGAAGTGCATTAATGCTTTGGAGCATCTTCGTGCCTACCAGAACAAGCTCAAACGAGCATATCTCAAGAAAGTTCATAATCGATCCTTTGAGATCGGTGACTTCGTCTCAAAAGAAAATAAAAAAATACTAATGCAACTAAAGACCTTAAAGGCAAATTTGAGCCTAACTAGCTTGGGCCATATATTATCACTGCTAAATTTGGATAAGGAGTATATAGATTAATTACCTTATATGGTAAAGATCTTAAATAACCTATGAACATTATGCATCTTAAGCACTATTACGCATAAATATGGTGATTTCGTCACTGTATATATCATACATATTATCTCATATTAGTAATTCATATAAAAATTTCAAAAAATAGAAGTATTGCATTTATATTTTCAGTTCTTTTGGATATTTTCAGTTCTTTTGGATAATTCATATTAGTAATTCATATTATACAATTTATCTCATATTAGTATATCATAAATTAAAATCAAAATATCAAAAAATCAAAATCATCAAAATCCTCAAAAACATCTTCTATTTTGCACCTGTCAATTCTTGAAGTATTGCATTTATATTTTCAGTTATTTTGGATAAATTAGCATTTATTTGGAATCCCTCACTTTCACACTCACATGAATAAATATCTTGATCTTATTTGGTATGATTATTAATCTCTCTTATATCGAAGTCCACAGTTGAATTAAATAAAGTTTTGACCATAGAGAACTGATCTTGTTATTTAATTGAACCAAGTACACCTTTTCACATTTAAAATGATCTCACTACAAATTCAAAACAATGCTACACAGTAGAAGTGGTCTCTTGAGCAAAAAGTTCCCCCTGCTATCCTATCATGCACCTGGTCTAGAATCTTTGATAATTGACAAAAGGATAAGCTCACCCCTGCCCAAAATAAAAATCCCTTGCTCTATAGCCAATCCGAGCAAGTATCCCTAGTCTAGGAAGATAAAGAAAAAAATAAAAAGAAAGTCAAGAAAAATCATGAGAAAAAGAGAAAATTATTCAGAAGCATTATCATTTTGTATCATCTCAGCAATATTTTAGCATTATCTCAGTGTCAAGAAAAATACAAAAAAATATATACATATAGAAAAAGAAAAGAAAAGAAAAAGCAAAAAGCTATAAATCCTTCCCCCCCCTTTTTGAAATAAAAGAAGGGTGAATGAGCTTGAATCCCTGGAATTCTCAATTATTTGAAAATCATGAGGTAAGCCCCATAACAGGTGGTTTGTGCCCAACCCGCTTGGCCTTGGGTAATTCCTTTTTGCATGGCGACATGTCTGTCACATTAGCGACCTTATTTTGTACAGACCTATGTCCGATTATGGATCAAATAGCTCTTGATGACCCAACTTACATAGTAGTCTGGTATGGTTACATGCATATAAATCATGGTCAACGAACACTCATTTGGTTAATTCAATTACTTGTATCAAATTATCTTGCTCAAAATCGGTAAATGAACATTACAATTGCACACACATTTGTGTTTGAGATATTTTGTATCATTATGATAGATCAAGATCGGAAATGAACTCACATATGCACACAGGGTTCCTTATAAATATCAATTTTGTCTTTGAGATAATTTAAAATATTTATGCAAATATTCTGGAATAATTTGACTTTCTTATCTGAGAATATATGTTTAGCGTAAAATAAATTAAATATATTTTTTTCAAAAATCCAAAATTTTCTTGCAAAACATGTTCAAAAGCTAGCAATAAAGTCACATTTATATTTTTGACTTTCACGATGATGGTATAGTTCCTAAACCTAAATTGGAATTTTATGCCTAGTGCAAGTCCTCATTTTTATATTTTTTTGTTTATCTCAAAATCAAAAATCAACTATGCAATAAAACTATTATATCAATTTCTTCTTTGGATTTCGTGATGATGGTATAAGTCTATACCTAAAAATTCTATGCCTAGCGTAAACCATCGTTTTATTTCCCATTTATTTAATCCATAAAAGCATATGGCTTAAATCATTATGTTACACAATTGTGCTTTAAAAAGAACGAAAAATTTCCTCTTTCATTTCATTATGTCAACATTCATTTGTTTTTGCGACGATGATATAATTCCTAGGGAATTGTTAAAATTTCTATCATGTTTAGAAATTTTATGCCTAGCAAAAATCATATTTTTAATATTTCATGCATAATATTTTCATGGAAATCTAAAAAAAAATCATCACCATCATCATTTTTCACAACACAAAGTCTTAAGAAAGTCTCTTAAGCACCTTTTTACTTTTTAGCAATATTTCTCTCATACTGGGATTAGCTTAATGACCTAGCGAGCGACGACTCCATGAAATGGTCATATAATAGCGACAATGTCCTTTGAAATTATTGTTAGAAGACACTTTAATTTCATCAAAACACACCACAACAACTAGTTTGTTTACTTCATATTATTTCATTTAATTTTATAGCATGACATAAAATTATAACATGTTCAACGACATAATTACATGAATAGTCAATCAACAATTAAAATATTAAAGCATCATAAAACATATGCACAAGTCATATCACAAAAATAACATATAGATATATCAAAAAGTATATACATCATATCAAAACGGATTGGTATGCCACAATCTATACCCTGGCATACTCAATCATCTCAAAATAAATAGTCTATGTGCAATGTGCGTCTAGTCTTGAGAAGCCCTCGAGCTCTCAGCCTCATCTCATCTCCCACCTTGAGGTGGAGGAGGTGGTCCCATCGAAGCCCATATTGTGTCATGGGTCCTCAACATCGATCGTGATGATGTCCTCGACGACCCCATCC
Source organism: Wollemia nobilis (assembly GCA_028583015.1). Classification (NCBI taxonomy): domain Eukaryota; kingdom Viridiplantae; phylum Streptophyta; class Pinopsida; order Araucariales; family Araucariaceae; genus Wollemia; species Wollemia nobilis. Next base: position 24,986,870 of record JAQPPZ010016892.1, read on the forward strand.
TGATCGGCTCCGTAATGCTGAATGGTAACTATATCCTTTGGCCCTCTAGATCCAGTTGGTAGTACACTTCCTGATAGAACGTGGTCTAAGCAACCAACTGTGTCATCTCTAGAATGCTTGCCCCTCCACTCTGAGCCCTGATCTGTGTGGCATCATCTTGTAGAGTCTACACCTAAGCTCGTAGGTGGGCATTCTCCACTCAGAGAGCTGCCATCTCGCTGCTCTCCTCTTTGACTGCTGCTATCTCTCTGAAGCCTATGGTACTCTTCGACATATCTCTTGAGGAGGCCATCATTGATACCTCCCTTTGTGAATCCTCATTGTATCAATGGCAACCTAGCACCACCTCTCCATCCGTTACACTATAGTGTGCATCAGACCCTATGCCCTCTTCATCTAAGGAGGGTGGATGTCTGCATACCAGGCATCATATCCATATGCTACCCCCACATCATCCCCATCCACTGGCTGAATGGGGGCATCATCAACATCCTAACTCTAGAACTACTACATGTATAGAGCTCGCTCAGTGTGGTGTTATCCTACACAATCTAGGAGTACTCATAATCCCTAAGAGAAGGGATCCCCTGCTGTAGATTGAACTACCTCAAAAATCGGTCATAGCGATGGAGCTCTACCTCTCCTCTCTTTGTCCTTAACCATATGACTTGCTTGATGCAAGCCAACTCCTATCCATCCTCTCCCCACCATGGATGCTCTCTCCATGGTCTCCAGGTGATCCAATCTGGGGTGAGGTCATCCAGTAACCTCCAGGACATCGATAGATCTATCCACCACTGTGACCCTCTCTAGAGCCACCAATAGAAAACCCGGGGTCTCTCCCTATCAACTCCTATCAGTGGAAGCCCTACCAGTCTCTGCACCGTAATGTGCTCCTAGCCCCAAACCTATAGGAGCAATTTTAGCACCAAAAATTGATCTTCCTTGTATACAATCCCGTAAAGTATCCTATACAATCAGCACAATACAAAGCTACCCCAAGAAAACCTATATCCATGGTCTCTCATGTCACAGACCACATCTGAGAGTAGCCATGGTAATCTACATCCGCTCTAGTGGCATAGAAGAAGGCCACCGACCACCCCTGCCAAAACCTAGGTCAACCAAGACGCCCTAGGCATCTGCCTCAAAGCCTCGATGTTCACTCTACCTTTCTCTAGGGTGAAGCTTGGGTCACTACACAATCTCATCATCGCGTGCCCCTGATTGGCCGAAGGGGTCATGAATCAACCATGTATGGGGATCCTCAAGATCCTCCATACATCATTTATAGTAGGAGTCATCTCCCCTGTTGATAACCGAAAGTAGGACGACTCTGGATACCATATCTCTGCTAGGGCTATCAGTAGCCCCATGTCTATAGGAAGTTGTGGCATCTCTGCCACATGCTACAGTTCTACCTCTGCCATTTTGTCTTGCTCAGCCTGATCGAGCATGGCTAAGTCATCTCTGAGACCTCCGTATTTCCACTCCCAACTCTTTAGTAATCCCCTCTACAAAATAAATAATAAAACAACAAAAATCATTAGTACATAATCATTAAAATCAATTAAAATCAAATCATCCCATAAAAAATTATATCGCCCATTATTGGATGATATCATACCAAATTTAGATAAAATTGTCCTTAATAGGACGAAATCGTCTTCGTTCTTCAATTTTGGGATCGCCCCTATTTCTTTCACTTTGTCCTTAGATGAAATCGGCGATATAGGGAAAATTCCAACAAAATTGGGATGATTTTGTTTTGATGTCATCGATGGCCTAAAAATGGCTGTGATGCCCCAAAAAAATTAAAATTAAAATAAAAAATCAAGTAAATCTAGTTAAAAACCTAGTACACTAGGTTTAGATCCTTACCCGCAACCCATGCCGGACCTCTATCGATCTGTGCACCGTTTCCACCATTTCGCCTGTAGAGCTCTAAAATAGCGAAAGTGAACAAGAAAAATGAATTAGGATTTTACCTTATTTTTCTTATTTTTATTTTAAAAAAATGACATTTTTTCAATTTTTTCTTTTTCGCGCTTTTACCTCAAACGTTCGATTTGGGTAAAAAATCGGAGGGGGCACCATATCAAAAAGTCGTACGATTCGACCTAGAATCATCATCTAAAAAATAGAATAAATTTTTGCTTTCTTGTAAAGCGTAAAGAACTCATCTTTAACGCATTTTCTTTGAAAAATTTGCTAAAGAGGGGGCAAAATGTAGCACCCTAAAATTGGTGCAGTTAAACCATCAGTAAAAAAGGCAAAAATTTGAATTTTAATCCCGAAACTGCCCATTAACCGCTCACCTCATTTTTCATGCCATTTTTAGAAGTTGTTTTGACCGTTGGACAATATCGTCGTCGATTTGACGATATCATCCCAAATCGGACGAATTTTTTTGGAACAGAACGTCCAGACGATTTTGTCCCAAAACTAAATTTTCATAATTAGCTTCTATTTCAACGACCTCTCCAACTTGGGCAGAAGCATGTCTGCATGGTTGGATATTCCCACGTTGAGGATCTCCTAGATTGGGATGATCCCCAACCTCCTAACCTCCCCCTAATCCTATATAAACTAGGATTTTTCTAGTTTATCCACATGATTCCCTGACTACCTGCACTCCCTGACTCCCTACAACATTTATATTTGTGTTTTCAAGTTTTTTTTGTAGGATTTCACTGTGTTTCAGCCAGAGATAGCTCGGATCGTCGTAGGTGATTCAACCATAATTTTGAATGATCCTGTCAAGATCGGCGATGATTTTGTACGATTGAAGACGATCTTGACTGCAATTTAGCTTAGGGGAAATCAGAGTCTCGAGTTTGCATTTTCTACCTCATTTCTTTATTTATTGGTGCATTAGATTAATTTACTTCTATTTTTCATCTTGGATTTCACCTCATTTACCATAATTGCATGATAAGATTCAAAATAAGTTACCAAAATATTTCATCTCATTTAATTTGATATATGGATTTGTTATTTAAGCATCTACACTCTCATTTCTATCATTTTGCATCATTATTGCAATAGTATTTTTGGTTTTTGGTGTCTATTTTCTTGATTGCAGGTTTTTGACGAATTCATCAAGTCACTGACGATCTTAGGTGATCTCAAATGATCACCTATGATTTGGGATGATTCTGTACAATTATAGATGATCCTATCATATCCGAGATGATCGGGCTCCTACAAGCTTCAGAATCTTCTTCAGACATCAGAAATCAGGTGTACTCTTCTCCATTTAACATATTCTCTGTATTTAATCGCATTAGGATTCATTTATGTCTGCTATCTTCATATAAATAAGAATTTTCATATAGAATAGCTTAGCTTCATTTTGGCCAACCTAGGAATCTGAATTATTGAACATAAAATGAACAAGTCAAAACCCATTCTCAACCTAGGCATGAAAACTGCCACTCAAAGTTTCTTGGTGAACCCCACCATCCATAAAAAATTCACCTTTATACCCCTCCCTCGAGAGGCGCGACCTTCAAAGGGCCTCTCCATCCGAGGTATTGTTCCATCCTTTTCGCATCCCCCTTTTGGGCATGGATCCTTTAGCCTAAAGGTAAGGGTGCAAAAAATTTGGGCGATACACTAATTATTTACAAAAAACTTTGGTGTACTTGGTACGCTTGGGTAATATGTATTGTAGGTTAGCCTATGAATCTGCAATGATTGGATCAGATGACATCGAACCTAAGTTATTCTTCATGTTGATCCTAGTACTACTTGTTATCATACTCGGATCTCACAAAACACCATCTAGTTCCAATAGTATTCTCCCTTGGGATTAGTAGACCCAGGTCATAACCAATAAGGAAAATACAGACACTTATTATTGCATAACTTTATTATTATTAAACATAAACCATTCACCAATATGTAGAAATATCAAATCATTCATCCATAATAACAATACACAAATGAGAGAGAGATATATAATACCCTTAAGGTAGGGCAACACCAATAATAATCCTTAATGAAGGAACAAATCCACAAGATCTCCCAAGGTGAGAGGCCACTTCGTGGGCACGATGATTACATAATATTCTTCTCCAATGATATGAATAATTACAATGACAAATATCTCTTCTTTATATATCCATATTCTTATTCTCCTTTGGGGACTCTACTACGAATATAATATTTTATTATAATAATATATAATATAATATTATAATACAATAAACCTTGGGTTATGTGTGGACCATGCCAACACTTATACAATATAATAATATATCCCCAAATATCTATTCCTAGGTACCCTACCATGCCACCCTTCTTACAAATGTTTCATCCTCAAAACATATGAAGAAACATGATAATATGATTTGCTAAGTAATGTTAGCAACTGGTACCAATCTCAAACATCTATCCATCCAAGTGAAACATGTTGATGCTGGTATGCCATTTTGTTACTTGAGTATCCAAATCTACTTTGTTGGCTCCAAACTTTTGCTATTGTATTTTTATAACTTGAATGATGGGTCCACTTTTTCCTTCATGCTAATGATCCACTCTGAAAACCAAGATCCCTTATGCTTTCTCTTCCAAAAACTACAATAGTTGGTGCTCTTATGATTCCATGTGGAACCATAATATTGCCAACTTGAGCCATGCCTCCAATAATGTTGCCGCTCATGGTGGTGTGGATGGTGATATAGTGCAACCTTAACTTAATGTTCTCTCTTCTTTGACTTCTCAACATGTGGCTCCATTGTTTTAAATTATTCTACACATTGTTATTTCATGTTCTCTTTGTTTGGTGTGTCCTTGTGCTCTTCTATCAAATTTTCCTTGGAATTTGTTACTGTTATTTCCCCTAAATTAGTTGTTGATGCTTCTTCCATGGACTCTATTGCTACTACTACCTTCTTGTATTCTATTTCAAGTTCTTCAATTTGTTCTTCTACAACCACTTCTTGATTGTCCTTAGATCCTTGCTCCTTAAGCTGAGAAATATCCTGCAATGTTATATTATTTTTACTGTATCATAACTTCATAAACTTCTTTTGCACATTAATGTTAAAAGTACCCAAATAATCTAACCAAGGATAACCAAGAACAATATCCTCATCATCCATCTCAATAGCATAGAAATTTGAATGTAAAACATATTTATCCATGGTGATCTTCAAATCTTTAAAAACCTAAATATGCTCACCCTCTAACTGTGGGTCCTTAATTTTTCTTGCTTGAACAACTTTTTAGCCAAATAAATATTAATAAAATTATATCTGCTACCAGTGTCAATGGAAATAATAACCGGTTCCTTTTGAATACTTCCATGAACTTGCAAAATAGACTTTTTAGATTCAAACAAATTCCTTTGTCCATTTTCTAATTTATCTTCTACCAAAGGTATGGTTTTATCTTTTTGCATACTGACATATTTTTTATCTTCCCTAACCTTTTCCTATTTCTTCTTGAGTAATTTTATTTCTTTTTCATAACCCTCATTCTGTTTCTTGAAAAATTTCCATTCTCCTTTTATTGCATTCTTCTCATTTTGAGTTCCCTATAGTTCCTTTTCAAGGTATTCTATGACATTCATTAGGTAATCTATATAATATGTGTCCCATCTACTCAATAATTCATGCTCTATTTCTTCCCAAGTGTATTCATTATTCCTTTCTTTACAAAATTTTATCCACCAAGACAAAGATTTCCCTTTAAAACACATATCCAGGAATGATTTTTTGAAAGAAATATTATGATATGGAGACCTAAACATTTTCCACCATTCCCTAACATCAATATCATCTTCTCCAAAAAATATTTCTAGCTCCATAAGTTCACACCTCCAGATAATGCAAATCTAGGGTTTCATGAAAATATATATCATACCCCAATGCAAACTAGGGTTTTATAAAAGTAAATATATTTCCATTGAATTGAAGCTAAAATTCCATAGAGACAACTAGATCTGCAATTTTTCTTCCCAACAAAATAAATTACAACTGATTTGCTTACCCGAACTAAACAAATTTTGTCTTTCAAGAATTTCATGATTTGAAAATTTGTCACTTTCCTTGTTCCATATGGTTGACTTTAGAATGTCATATCTCCCTCAATACTACTTATATTCCTTCATGTGACCATTAATTTTAAAGCTCTTAAAATTATACACAATCTGATCCAAGAATCGCTTGAATCGGATAAACTTTCACAAAGATATGGCTTCTGAAAGATGAGACATTTTTCTAGAAAAAATCTACAAAATTCGTCACTATCCTTGTTCTGGATGTCTAACTTCAAAAGGTTGTATCTCCATCAATACTACTTGGATTCCTTCATATGACCACTCATTTTAAATCTCTTCAAGTTCTACATAATTTGATCTAAGAATCACCTGAATCGGATAAATTTGCATAGAGATATGGCTCCTGAAAGATGAGACATTTTTCCAAAAAAAATTGCCCTAATTCTAGGGTTTCACACAAAAATCCCCACTTTTCCAAAATCATTGCTCTGATACCACTTTTTGCATAAATGTATTATTATTACATACACCATTCACCAATATGCATAAATATCAAATCATTCATCCATAATACATTATCCAAAATAACAATCCATAAATGAGAGAGAGAGAGAGAGATAATACCCTTAAGGTAGGGCAACACCAATAATAATACTTAATGAAGGAATAAATCCACAAGATATCCCAAGGTGAGAGGCCACTTCGTGGGCACGATGATTACATAATATTCTTCTCCAATGATATGAATAATTACAATGACAAATATATCTTCTTTATATATCCATATTCTTATTCTACTTTGGGGAGTCTACTACTAATATAATATTATATATAATATAATATAATATTATAATACAATCAAACTTGGGTTATGTGTGGCCCATGCCAACCCTTATACAATATAATAATATATCCCCAAATATCTATTCCTAGGTACCCTACCACTTATCCAATCATTATCAACATTTAAATTAATTGGGGAATGATATCCGTGTTATCCTACATCTGAGCTCATTATGACTGAGGTCCATACCCCATATTGGTATGTTCTTATCGTGGTCTGAGTTATTATTCCACCATAATGACTATCATGTATTAATTTACAAGGGGTTGGAAAGGTAACAACTAGCTCTCCAAAGAGTGTTGTGGTAGAGAATGTGTTACATGACACAAGTTGGGATGTCTATGTTAAGTGCTCTTCGTTTGAGCTAAAATTATCTTAGGGTTTAATCGATCAAAAAGAGAATCTTTTGAATATGTCAAAAAAATATGTTGAAATTTATTTATCTTTCTCAACATCATCGATCGAGAGTGATGGCCTACTGCTCCCTATTGGTCTTGGTTGATCGATGGAAGAGTTTGAGAGAACAAAGAGTCACGAAGGTGCCATTCCCCAGGAATTGATATTATGTATTAGTGGAGACAAGAAAATAGTGCCGGTATTTTGCTCAAAAGGTAAGGCAACTAGACTTTCACCTTCTTCATTCGGTGTGCAAGCTTGTCCCATTTCCCATTTTTCTAGGAATTTATTTTATAGGGATTGATGGGGAAAGCATTTTACATCATTTGGAGAAATCCTATCGTAGATGCTTCAAGGGGTGGTTCTGATACGACTTGCCACAAAGAAGGGATATCCCTGTGAGGTAACTTCCCCACCCATATTAACAAATTATTAGCTCGTATAGCCTCCTTGTAAATCTCTAGGAAACTTCTCTCTTCAAATTGTTGAATAAAGAGACTCATTATTTAATATAAATCCCAGGTATAACATAGGTATACCTAAGCAAGATATGGCCACAGTTGATAGGGGATTCTTTACCAAGTTCTTTGGAAGTGGATGTTGAAGTCAATAATATCTTCCTAAGGATCACATCTAATGAAGAATAAATGATTGAGCATCAAAGAGGGGTCCCTTGAATCATCAAATATGTCAATCAATGGCTTTGCTAAATCAACCCATGTAGAAATACTCCCATCCTTCAAGGTCTTGTACCACAACCAAAATTTTCCCTTGAGGGAGAGAATAAATATTCTAAGCACCACATCCTCATGCATGATGTTGTGAATAATTATTGAGAAAGCAACATCCTCGTAATGTTCAAATGCAATTTTATTTATCCCATAAAAACTTGACAAGTATTTCAAGGTAGTCTTAGGAATCTCATGAGGATTTTGAATATTTAGAGGACCTGTGTAATTTCAATAGGGAATTTTGTACTAAGCCATTGTAGCACTTAAGTCCTTGAAATCATCAAATGAGCATAACTTCTCTACTAGTGAGGTTGAGGTTGCTCATCAAACCTTGAGTCCTCTAAGAGATAGTTCTTTGATAATGATACAAAATGGCAACCGATCATGAACCTCAGTCAATTTTTAGTAGAGTCACCTTATTCTGATCAAGGTAACTAATCATCAGGGGTAGGTTCAATCTATAAGGGAATCACCAGGTGATGAATATTATGGGCAAAAACAAAATATCACCAAGTTCTATTCAAATCTAAAAGGTAACTGGTATTATGATATATATATCTAGATTTGAGCAGAGTCACCAAGTAATTTTGATGAGATATGATAATACAAGAAATCACCTATCCTTGTACTATCCAACTAAGGGACCTTCGGGTCCCATCGGGCATGCCAAAAACTATTGGTCAAAAATATTGTTTAATGGAAATGTTTGTGCATCCATAGACCTTGACCAACATTGAAATACTAAGGAACTCGTGAGAACTACAATGGCTATTTTTGGAGGAGTTAGATTCCTTATTGTCCAGACTAACTATTCTTAAAAGCGAGGAGGAAAGGGTGCTAAAATAAATAAACTAAACTATAGCCAAATATTAAAGTGGTATAGATTAAGAAACATTATGATATGCAATAATAAGGATCATGTAACTAAATAACCAGCTACCTAACAGACCATCCATTTGCACAAACAATCACATAGTATTAAATTTTAATCTATTATATCTTAATCAAACCATAAATTCTATACAAGTAAATGAGTACAACGAAAATCCAATATTTAGAATTATCACCATAAATATTTAACATGCTTAAATTATAAATAGGCAACTATTAATACATACATACTCTACAAGTGAATCAAGCCAAAGGTTAGACAATAGTTTGTTTGTATTAAGATGCAATGTCTATCCTTACACATGAATTGTAAATATCTAAGAGCTAACAAATTTTACTTCTACATTATTGTATTTATAGAAATTTCACAATCCTATGGTAGTCAAAAATATAATTGCCTAATAAGTGGATTGTTGTCACATTAGAGATTCCACCAACCTGTAGGGCCACTTAAAAAATATGGCTGCTCCAACTACCTGAACGTGGTTGATTGATGTGGCCTAGATCTGTACCATATTGAGTCATGCCCTCCTTGTTGGATGCATTCAAGCCATTGATTTCTATTCTACCCAACCACACTTTTATTCGTATGATGGCCTTTATCATTAAGATCTTATGACACAAGATCATGCCCAACAAATATCATGGGAGAGAGAAAGAGGTGTTCTTGTTGGAGAATGATTGTTAGGTCAGTTGTGCACATTTGAGACACCCACTCCTTACTATGATAGCCTTTGGCCACACATTAATTTATTAGTGGTTTTATATCCTGATTGGGTCTTATATTTCTTATGCCAGGTCCCTAAAACCCTTACGGTCCTAGATCGGATGCAACCCTACTAGTTTCTCCTGCACTTGGCCTATCTTTTGCTTCTGTGTGCATCAGATATCTAAATGTTGATTGAATACTATATGGACTTGAATATTCCAAATTTATTCATGTTTCATTACCTTTTATGCACCATCTACTAGCTTTCAAGTTTCAAACCAAAATATTAAAAGCCGACTAGGCTTTGATCAGGGATGAATGTTTTAATGCTCTAACTGGGTAATATGGGCACTATCAAGATATGATTGAGATTAATTGTTTTGTACCTCTTTGGACTTAGCCATTTTTCTTGATCAGGTATTTATGATGCTTCTGAGATCTATTCGAGCCTAAGTATTTCGTGTTCCATCAGTTCGATCCACCTTCCTATCTTGATGAAGGTTAGGCCTTTAGGATCCCATTAGATTCTAACCGAATGCAATTATCCTAATAGTACCCAAACTTGGTCATTTTGATCTTCTTTTGTTATCTAACATCGAGGTAGATGTTTTGATATTTTACCAGGCTTCAATTGACACAGATATTTCGACACTCAATAATTATCCCACTTTTCTTTGTTCATATGTATATGGTCTCTAATATTTTGAAGAGTTATGATCTGTGTGTAGCTCTTTCAGTTAGCTTCTAACTTACCCATTTTCTTGATCTTGCTTTTGTCAGCTGCCATCTAGTGGATGAGAAATTGGTGCCATCCCAATTTTCTAGTCAGGTGCAATTTTTTGGTATGATGGAGAGATGGCTATTCTAGTTGAAGCTTGTCTTTAAATGGCAAGACCCGACATGATTTCTTTGAATACTTCATCTAGTATCACAGTTCGAGTGGTTTCATACCCTGTTTAACCTATGTTGAGCATCTTCTAATGCCCAAGTGAACAATGTTAGCTCCCAGTTCATAGTTGTAGTAGGCTAAACTTTCATATTTGTTCTAGATTTTGACTAGGCATAAGTATTTAGCAAATTCAAGGGACATCCTCCTTACCACTTCTTCGCTCAACTCAAATTTTTAAAATACCTCTGAGCTTGAGGATAAAATTCTATTGGTAAACTCTAGTTCTATCCAAGAAAGCAAACTTAATATATAGATATTGGAAGCTAGGGTTGGGTAGGTGCAAAATATACCTACAATATCATACATACGTATAACCCATACACATATATTTTATTAAATATTCATAATCATGACCATCCTTTAAAAAATTGAAGTAACAATTCCATAAAATAATTATCTCTAAGAGCTTTAATAAATAAGATCATAAATGAAAAATAATCATCACACATATATGACACATTATATATCTTGAGAACCTTTATGGGGGATAAATCCAACCCTTGAAATGTCATTTTTCATTTTATTAATTCAATTTCCTCCAATACAATCATGTGAAAGGAATCCCATAATTCCTTTTAAAATATCCATCAATGTAAGGACATAGGAACCCATTAGTTTCTATGTTTTCAAACGCTTGAATAGTTCTTTTAATTTATAATACATCTCAAAGAGGGAATCAAATACTTTTCTTGAATGAATTTTATAATTTTTCTTATTTTTCGTACGTCAACATCAAGATAAATGCATAGGAATTCCCATAATTCCTATGTTCCAAAATACATGAATAGATCCATTAATCCATGTTACAAAGTTATGAGGAAATCCCACTTTTTCTTAGATGGACTCCACGTTCATCCTCTAAATATATCACCTCCATTGTCCAAACAGAAGGGAACACCTCCATCTAGGAGTCTAAAATAGTTGCACATCAACTAGAAAACTGCACACGTCAACTCATTAGAGAGGACCCATAATCCTCTCAAATGAATTCCTCCAATGCAAGCTTACCAAGTAGTAGAAGGACCCTCTTGTACTTGCCCCAATTACCACAATCATTATTAAATATTAACATAGATTATCCTATCTAGAAATGCTCCACCACAACAAAGTATATTAACCATTAATATATTTCTATTACATCTAATTCCAATGATATGCATTATCTACAAATGTAGATTTCTACCCATGAAGTATGTCCTCCACTAACATAATTCATCTTATCTCAATTAAATACATTATCCACTAATGTATAGCAAACTCATGAGATATGTTATTCACTAACATAATCTATCTTATCTCAATCAAATACATTATCCACTAATGTATCTCTATCACATGAAATACGCTATCCACTAGCATAAATCAAATCATCAAATCAATGAAATACATTATTGTCTAATGTATCATTCTAACTCAAGAGACATATTGTTTACTAACATGCTTTTAATTCATAAAATAAAATGAGATACATTATCCACTAATGTATAATTCTATCTTACAAAACATATTATCCATTAACATGATTCATCACATTAAACCAAATAAAATACATTATCCACCAATGTATTTTCTAACTCAAAGATCAAAATAAAACCTTATATTAAAACCAAAACTATAAACCAAAGTCTAGTTAAATTTCTCCACAAAATGGGTTCCATAAAACACTCAATCTCTCCATGAGATTGATCCCATTTTTAAATACCCAATTTCTCTATGAAATTGGTCCATCAATCTTTCAATTCTCCATGAAATCAACCCCAAATAAATACTCAATTTCTCCATGAAATTGATCCTAACAACAATCAATCTCTCCATGAAATTGATTCCAACAAACAATCAATCTCTCCACAAAATTGATTCCCAAAAGCTTCTCAATTTCTCCATGAAATTGACCTAAAGTTAACAAGCAATTTTTCCACCACATTGTCTTGTGGTTTACTAGCAATTCTCTCCACAAAATTGCCTTCACAAAGTTGGCCTAGTTAGACATTCAATTTATCCACAAAGTTGACCTATATTCATCATCCAAGGTTTGTTCTTTGGTAAGGGAAAATCCTTTCATTTAATCAAATAAACCCACCACCTAATCCTTTAAAAGGGTTTTACTAAACTAGAATTAGCCTTCCTTTTTAATCCTTCAAAAGGTTTATTAACTAAACATTAGCCCTCCTCTTAATAGGGTGGTTCAAGGTCTAAGAATTTTCCCCCTTGGGATCTAATCCAAGAATAGCCCACTTTTTCCCTTTTTAGACATAACTAAAAATCATATTTAAAATGTTGATCCCATTGCCATTTTAAGCATATAGTTAAAAACATATGTAATAAAAATTATCCCATGGTTATTTTACACATATGCTTAAAAGTATTTTTAGTATCACTAAATTGATGCCATTTTAAACATATGATTAAAAGCATTATATAAAACACAACCCATGGTCTATTTAAAAATGCCACATATTATTCATTAAAATAAAATAAAGCCCATGGTCTATTTAAAATGGGCACATATTATTCATTCAAATAAAACAAACCCCATGTTCTATTCAAAAAGGCACATATTACTCATTCAAATAAAACACAACCCATGGTCTATTTAAAAGGGTACATATTATTCACTAAAATAAAACACAACCCATGGTCTATTTAAAAGGGCACATATTATTCACTAAAATATAACACAACCTATGGTCTATTAAAAATTTGCACATATTATACATTAAAATATAACTCAACCCAAGGTATATTTAAAAGGGTACATATTATTCACTAAAATAAAACACAACCCATGGTCTATTTAAAAGGGAATAAATTATTCACTAAAATATAACAAAGCCCATAGTCTATTTAAAAGGGCACATATTATTCATTAAAATATAACTCATTCCATGAAAACCCAACAATTTTTATTTACTAAAACTAGTTGTATTAAAATAAAACCAACCATAAAATCCAGCTATATTTCTAAATAAAACTAGCCATGAAAATCTAGTTATTTTTCTTTAATAAAACCAATTGTATTAAAATAAAACTAGTCATAAAACCTAACTATATTTTTTTATAAAATCGGTTGTATAAATAAAACTAGCATGAAAACCCAACTATTTTTCTTTAATAAAACCAGTTGTATTAATATAAAACCAACCATATAGCCCAACTATATTTTTTTATAAAACCAACTATATTTCTAAATAAAACCAATGATGAAAGCTCAACTATATTTTATTAATAAAACCAGTTGTATTAAAATAAAACCAGCCATAAAACCTAGCTATATTTTTTTTAAAACCACCTACCAGCCATGAAAACCTAGATATTTTTCTTTAATAAAACCGTCTGTATTAAAATAAACCTACCATAAGACCTGGCTATATTTTTCTATAAAATTAGTTGTATTTCTAAATAAAACTAGCTATGAAAACCCAACTATTTTCTTTAATAAAACTGTTGGACATTTTGAGTTAGTAAGTCAAAGTTGTCATTGATGTCACCAGATGAAGTCAGCATTAATACCAAATATTTCAGCAGGAAATAAAGGGGACAGAGATGGTTATTTTATATCCAGAAAGAAGGCCAAAGGTCAAGTGAAATAGTGCAAAAGATAGAAGTTAAAAATGAGTTGTCATATTTATTTTATAAATTATTTAAATTCAGTATGAATTTAAATTTTATAAATAAATATTAAAGGTGCATTATCGAAGGTCAATATTATAATAATGGTTATTATAATATTAAATGTGCCATAGGTGAAACAACTGGTAAAAGTTCGTTCTCCTTCAGCAAGAGGAATGAGTGAGCTGAGGTTTAGCGGGTGCGATGGAAGTGAGGGTTGAATTTTTTGGGCAATAATCTCAGCCAAGGCAGTAGAGGTAGAGCATTTATGGAAGAGGTGGGTGGGAACCTCGAGCATGGATCAAGCGAGGATCCAAAGGAAGGTGGTCAGGCTGTGGTATATTTGGAGGTGGGCATCACACGGGGGCCCAACCCTCCTCAGAAAGACCCCAAAAAAAAATATACGAAGGACAATGTGGGGCCCAAGAAGTGGTTGTCTTTTGCTGATACTCTTAGAGGAAAAAGAAAGGAGGTTCTCTCTCTTCCACCCCTAGTTCCAATAAATAATAAAATTTCAACCTCGACAAGTTCCATGAGCCCTTTTCTTTTAATGGAAGAATTCTCCCTGGTAGGCAAGTTTTTGGGAGGTAGGCCGGACATGGAGACTATCAGGGCTTGGGCGACAGGTAAATGGTGATTGGTAGGTAGCTTGGAGTTGGTAGCTCTAACTCGAGGGTTCTTCATTATCTATTTTAACAATATGAAGGATGCTAACCACATTTGAATAGGAGGTCATTGGTTTCTAGGCAAAAGGAGCCTTTTTCTCAGACGATGGGGTGAATATTTTGACCCTAAAAAGCAAAATATTAACATTGCCCCTATTTGGATTTGTCTCTCAAGTCTACCTACCAAGTTCTTCAATGAATATTGGCTGCAGGGCATAGTCAGAACTATAGGGGACCTGATATCCATTGACCATGCATCCTTGGCCAGGACAAGGATGACTCATGCATGAATTTGCGTAAATGCTAATTTGAATAATGAATTGCCAAGGTTTGTGTAGCTAGAGTATGGAGAATACTATAGAAAATAGCCAGTAGAATATAAGAACATACCGACATTCTATGCAAAATGTAAAAATAAATGACATCTATGCAATCATTGCCCTAACCTGATAATGAATAGAGAAAAGTAGAAGCATGGAATGCTAGATAGAGAAAATTTGAGGAGTTTCCCTGGTAGAGGTGATTTCAATCAGGTAAACTATGTCTACCAAAAAAAGAAAAGAGAGGGTGCAGGGTCCCAACAAGACAAAGGAAAACAACAGGTTGTTGGCAACCAAAATACTCAGGTAAGTTCCAATCCTCTAGTTTCAAATAAATTTTCAATTCTATCCAATATGGGAGTAGGAGGATTATCAGAAGACATGGAAGCACAACACCTTCAGGCTAACCTTTTTGAATCTCTCAAATCCCAATCTAAGTTAATATCCTCAAAACCTAATGCTAAAATTACTGTAAGCCCCATGGGCATCACAAATCCAAATCCTAATGCACGATCTCTAGAATCCACATCCAAGTCAGGATCCTTAAACCCTAATGTTGGAAATACTTCAAGCCCAGTGGGCATCCCAAAGCCAAACCCTAATGCTAAAGAACTTAGAAAGAAAGTTGAGGCATTGGAAAATAAAAAATCTCATCTCCCTAACATCATCACTAGAAGCCAAGTGAATCCTATTGAGGTTTTGTCCTGCAGACCAAGGGAATACAGG
Source organism: Wollemia nobilis (assembly GCA_028583015.1). Taxonomy (NCBI): domain Eukaryota; kingdom Viridiplantae; phylum Streptophyta; class Pinopsida; order Araucariales; family Araucariaceae; genus Wollemia; species Wollemia nobilis. The sequence goes on from JAQPPZ010016892.1 coordinate 25,002,717, forward strand.
AAAAAAGGATAATATTTGGATGTAGGGGTGGAGATATGTGAAACTCTTCAGACTGAGGAACATGACAGTCCGGTTTTACAACAAATTACCTCCCTTCAGTTTAGTCCCAAACAAACCAGGAGCATTGTGAAGTCTCCTATAGATTTTGGCAGTGAAAAAAGAAGAGGGAGAATATCAAATGCTGAGCATCAAAAAATTAAAACTGATAATGACATTACCAATTGAAAATAGAGAACCTTGTTTCAACAGGTTATTCTGGGTTCTAAAGACAAAAAATTAGGAAAACCCCCTCAAGGGAGGGGGAGAGGAAGAAATAAAAAACAATCTAAATGAAGTTCCTCTCATGGAATGTGAGAGGCCTCAATGGCCTACCCAAACACAAGGAAGTCAATGCAATAATAAATCAAGTGAATCCAACTATTATCATGTTGCAAGAAACAAAAAATGATGAGATTCAGTAAAAAAAATAGCAAAAAAAATTTGGAATCAAGGGGATATGGTTTGCAAATCAACCAGAGGAGCATCTGGAGGTCTTATGACTTTGTGGGATCCCCGGATAGTAGAAGGCATCATTATTCAGAAATATGATAGGGTTCTTAGTGTTTTATTTAAGGAAATAAATAGCAACAGGTTGTGGATCCTTTAAAATATTTATGCCCCAAATTCAATTCAAGGGAGAGCTCTACTATGGGAGTACTTAGGAAATCTGAGTGAAATATTCCATAATGTCCTCTAGATTCTGGTTGGGATTTTTAACACTCCTCTTTACCCTTCAGAAAAAAATGGGTGGAAATGGACCACCTATCAGGAGCATGAACGAGTTCAATCATGTTGTGAATTCCAACATGTTTATGGATGTAAAACTTAGAGGAGCGAATTATACCTAGAGCAATCGACAAATAGGGTGTCATCTCATTAAAGAAAGGCTTGATAGGTTTTTTTATATCAAAGGAGGCTACAAATTTGTTCGGTGATTCTACCCTGCAAGCCCTTCCTAAAATTACCTCTGATCATAATCCCATTTTGTTGGAGATCCCTAACTCTCTATCCATCAAGAAACCTTTTAGATTTCAATCTATGTGGATCAAAAATTCCATTTTCAGAGATAACTTAAGTCAGTGGTGGTAGCAGCCTGTCAGGGGTAGTGCAGCTTTTAAACTTGCTGGCAAATTAAAGTTTGTTAAGGAAAAGCTTCAAAATTGGAACAAAGAGGTCTTTGGAAACCTCTTTGAAAATAAAAAATAGGTTTTTGAAAGTTTGAAGATAATTTATCATAGGATCAAACATGGTGATGCTAATGAAACTACTAGGCAAGAGGAATGAACAAAACTACCAAAGTTTCATAATATTTTGGCCTGTGAGGAAATATATAGGAGGGAAAAATCAAGGGTTGTTTGGTTGAAATATGGAGATCAAATTCCAATTTTTTTTATGTCACCATGCTTAGAAACAGAAGCAACAACAAGATACTTTTTTTTTAAAAAGCAGATGGTTCTATTACTCAAGACTTAACAGAAATCGAAAAGGAGGCAGTAACTTATTTCAAGTCTATCCTTGGTCAAGAATCACAGTGCAATGAGGAGGCCAAAGATATTCTCTTGCAATCCATTCCTAGTGTAATAAATGAGGATATAAACCTTAAGCTTCTAGCTCCCTTTTTTGATGAGGAAATTAAGGAAGCCTTGTTTAGCATGGAGCCATACAAAGCCTCGGGACCCGACGACTTTCCCCCTTGTTTCTATCAAGATTTTTGGGACATCGTAAGTGAGGATGTAATTTCTACTGTCAGAGAATTCCAAGCAAGCAATAATATCCCAAAAGTTATCAACTCTACTTTTATTTCTCTAATTCCTAAGAAGCAAACCCTTGAATCTATGGTTGACTTTGGGCCAATCAGTCTACGCAATGTTTCTTAAAAGATCCTAACTAAAGCCATTGCAAATAGAATGAGAGATATTCTACCCCACATCATATATCCATGCCAGGGAAGCTCTATCTAGGGTAGGTCAATCTTGGATGGAGTTATCATAGTTCATGAAGCTCTGCACTCTGCTCATAAGACTAATAAGCCTATTTTTGCCCTCAAGCTTGATATGAACAAAGCATTTGACATGCTAAATTGGGACTTTCTGATTGCTATCCTCCTTAAGTTTGGTTTTCACCACCAATGGATTAATTTGTTCAAATAATGTATTTATAAAGCATGGTTCTCGATTCTAGTTAATAGAAAAACTGCTGGTTACTTTCAAAGTCATAGAGAAAGTTGGCAGGGGGACCCTATCAGCCCCATGTTATTCATCATTGTGGTAGAAGCTTTAGGCAAAACCATAAAAAATGCTTACAGTTCAAGGTTAATATCGAGAATCAAGGCAAAATCTCTCACTAGGGCTATTTCTCACCAACAATTCATCAATGATACCCTTATATTGACTAAGCCATCAATGGTTGAGGCCAAAATAATTAAATACATCTTGCAACTCTATGAGGACATTGCTAGTCAAAAAGTTAATTTCAGTAAAAGCAAGTTATATTTCTTGAACACCCCCATTCAGAGGCAAGGAAGGATTGCAAAAATTTTAGGGTGTTATGTAACAAACCTCCCCACTTCGTATCTTGATCTCCCTCTTTTCATTGGTTCTCCAAGAGAGTCAATGTGGGACAGGGTTATTGAAAGAATTAAAAAAAAACTTGTTGGATGGAAAGGTCATCTTCTATCTCAAGAAGGAAAGATGACCCTCACTAAGGCATCTCTTCAAAGCATTCCAGTATATTTCCTCTTTGTTTTCAAAGCCCTTGTGAAGGTTTTACAGAAAATTGATAAACTCCAAAAAGAATTTTTATGGACTGGATTAGAGGAGAAAAAAAGGATACACCTTGTGGGATGGACCAAAGTGTGCAAACCCAGGGAAAATTGGGGCTTAGGTCTGAGGAGAATTTCTCATATAAATTTATCTTTACTAGATAAGCAGGTGTGGCATCTTATTTCTAGTGAAGAAAATGAATGGACAACTATCATCAAACGAAAGTATCTTCAAAATATGAAATTTCTAAGTGACTCAGTTCCAATCAGAGATTTTGCTTTTTGGAAAGCAATTCTTAATTGTAAGGAAATAATCAAAAAAGATTTAATATGGGTTTTAGGCAATGGCGAGAGGATAAATTTATGGAATGACAGGTGGGCTAAGGATGAACCACTGACGCAATATCCTAACTTAGCCCGAATAAGAGATATCATAGAATAACTCATTGGCAGAAAAGTCTCTGATTATATGGTTGAGGACAGACATAGAATGAAGTGGAAACAAATAAGAATTCAAGAATTTCAAGTGGAATCAAATGATCTTTGTAAAATTCTAGGGCAACATTTTATCCCCATGAGACCCATGGAATATCAAGTGACTTGGGCTCCTACGAAAAACAGGCAGTTCACTATTAAATCATCTTACAAGATTCTGCTTGATGAAAAGGATTTTGTCCTCCAAAAGGACTTAGTTTGGATAAAAATTTTAATTCCAAAAATTGTAGTCTTTTCATGGCTGGTTATCCAAGGAATAATTCTAACCATTGATAATATGATGTGTAAAGGTATTTGTATCACTAATCATTGTTATCTATGCAGGGCTAATTGGGAGACCATTTATCACATTTTCCTTGACTGTCCTAAGTGGGGTTTTTTAGGCCTTCAATATTTCATGGGTTAAACCAGCCATCGTACTTGATTTGTTTGTCCAGTGGCCTTACCCATTTTCAATCCAAAGACTTAGATACATGTGGAAAATTTGTCTCAATCACTATCTTTGGCAGGTGTGGTTAGAAAGGAACCATAAAGTCTTTAATTAGTCTATCCATGATCATCAAACTATCATTGTTGGGATCCTATCCTTTGCCAATGAGAATGTGAACCTTATCCCTTTTGATAGTTGTAAACCTCATTTGTAGGAGACCACGATTGCTCAATATTTAAGCTTAACCTTGTTATATGAGTTTGTGCCTAGGGTAGTCAACCCTAGAGCCAATTTTAAGTGGTCTCCACCTCCTATGGGTTGGTTTAAGCTTAATTTTGATGGATTAGCTAAGGATAATCCTGGAAGAGCAGGCACTGGTGGCATTGTGTGAGATCATAATGGGAATATGATGCTTGCATTTTATGAATATTTGGGAATAAGGATGAACAAAGAAGTTGAAGCTAGATCTATGTGGAGAGGCCTTCAAATGACTCAAGACTTTGAAGGCAATTTTATCATAGAAGGAGACTCTGTGCATGTTATAAATCTCATCAATAATTGGAAAACACCTCCTTGGAGGATTAAAACAATTGTTGAAGAGGCTAGGATCCTTTTCTAGGGAATACAGGACAGAAAAGCCCAACATGTCTTTCGGGAAGCTAACAAAATTGCTGATAAGTTGGCCAATTTGGGTGTCAATGGTGACAGACTTTTCAAATGGGAACACGGTGTCCCGAGTGAAGTAGAGGAGCTTATTCAACAAGAATGCCAAGAATGATAGTCGAATTTACCAATAGGAAAGGCACTGTAAGTTGGAAGGCTAGGAGTATTTCTGTCTCTTTTTTGAATTGGACTCACAATAAAAATTATCTGAGTTGTCAGTCTTCATGGATGTTGCTTGGAAATACCACAAAGACTAATGGGGACAGTCACATGTCAGATAACATGGCTTCTAGTCATATTAGTAATTTGAGGTTGGTTGATAATCACAAGGAAGGAAAGAAATGGCAATATAAGACTTCGAACCAAAGCCATGTGGACCACCAAATAGCCACCACCATAAATCTAGCTAGTAGGTTCACTTTTCCAAGGTTGATTGGCCAAGATAGTATGTGGTACCAAAGCATGTCATATACAAAATAAAGCAATTACCAAAGAATTATTAAGAGTAACTGCTTGTGGGAGTTTTTTCAGTACTCTACTATGTGTGTTTGCAACTTTTTGTTTCTCCATTGTCTCAAGTAAGGGATTCGTGTCTGTTTCTTTTTTGTAATTATGATGCATGTTTGTTTTCTCGGGTTATACCCAAAATGTTGTATAGGAAGTTTCTTTTTGATAACAAGCTATGTGCCTTACCGGATGTAATGGCTTTTGCGGCATGTAGATTTTACATGTATAGGATCCTTAGTAAGGATATGTTCATCAACAACCCTGGGCTAATTTTCGTAAAAGGTTTTGGGTCAACCTATAAAACCCGGTATTAATGCAATAGTATCTTATATACCAAAAAAAATATTAAATGTGCCATGATGATAACCCAAATAAAACATTTATAATTTTTATTATAATGTTTTAAAAGGCAAAAGTGGGTTTTATAAAGTCAAAAAATATTTTAATAAACCCAAAGGTTGGGTTTAAGATCAAAGGCCTTGATAATCCTTGCTGATGTCATGAGGGTTAATTACATTTTGAAGCACCGACGTTCTAAGAAAATGAAAAAAAATTAGTATTTAAACCTATACCCAAAGGACATTAAGTTATCCTTGCTTGATTGAAAAAAGAATAGCATACTGGTGGGGATCTACAAATAGCTCACAATAGATTCTAGATTCTCATTGAATAGTTGGAAATAATTTACAATACTGGCAGCAGTCTACCATTTAAAACTCCTTTATCTTGAAAGAAAGTTTATTTTCTTTTCTCTTACAACATCTTCCACCTAGGAAGAAAAACAGTCTAAACTGGTCCAAAATTGCCCTCTTGCCTTCACGACTGCAACTATGGCTCCGCAGTTCTCCCCCATTTGTGCATGCCTTCGCTTCCCTTCTTAAAATCTCTGGCATGACTCTTCATTTCATCTTTCGTGCCTCTTTGTTGTCTTCGCTTTTGAATGCCTTTCCTTCTGACAATTGATCTTCATCTGCTTTCCCTGCACCTTAGTGCCACGTGCTGTTCAGTGCTGTCATTGTAGGCTCTGTCTGCCTATCAACCATCGATGACGTTTAGTATACCACTGCTTAGTAAATTCCTTTGTAACGGTTCTTGTAACCGCCTGTGCTTTCTTTTCTTTCGTTGGTCATGAAAATGCGACATGTCACAATATCGCAACACCTTTTCTCCCTTGTGCCTTCTCTCGTCCTTGGGTCACAAAAATGTGACATGTCACGATATCATGAAACTTTTTCTCCTTTGCACTTTCAATCGTCCTTGGGACATGAAAATGCGACTTGTCGCGATATCACGACATCTTTCCCTTCTGGCTCTTCTTTCTCTTTTCGACCATGAAATCGTGACATGTCGCGATATCATGACATCTTTCCTTTTTGCCTCCTCCTTGCCTCTAGGGTCACAAAATTGTGACATGTTGCAATATCATGACAATTTCCTTCCTTGCTTCCTTTCTGCTTCTTCGGTCATGATTTCATGACATGTCATGATATCACGATAGTTTCCTTCCTTGCTTCCTTTTTGCTTCTTCGGTCACAATTTCACATGTTGCAAAATCACGACATTTTCTCCTCTGTGCCTTTCCTGACTTCTTTCGGTCGTGATTTTATGACATGTCATGAAATCATGTCATTTTCTCCTCTGCACCCTTCTGACTTCTTTCAGTCACGATTTCATGACATGTCACGAAATTGTGACATTTTTGCTCCACGCCTTCTCTCTCCTTCTTGAGTCATGAAAACATGACATGTCATGATATCGTGACACTTTTCTCTATCGCGATATCATGACATCAAGGAAAACACTTAGAAATTTTTTTGTGGATGCAAGATTGCTCTGTTGCCATTGGATGCTCCTGCATCAGACACCCGAGGTAGATTGAGAAGTGTCCTTTACTTCTGTACTGTTGGAGGAAGACCCAGACGGTCAACCTCTATTTTGGACAACCAAGTTGCATCTTCGATAGGTCTGCCCTTCCACTTGACCAGATATTCATAATATTGCCTGTTCTTGGTACTTCTTCTTGCTCGAGTGTAGTATTTCTTTGATTTCATTCACTATTGGAGTAGATGTTGGAATACTCCATAATTCTATACTTGGTGTCTCGCTACTGCCTCCTTCATGATACTCTACCAAATCTGTAATGTTAAAAATAGGTGATATGTTAAGGCCACTTTGCAATTCCACTTCATATGCATTGCCTGAATACCGTTTTCCTATAATTTGACATGGTCCAAATTTATTCATCTTTAGCTTGTTATAGGTTTTAGCAGGAAACATCTATTTTCTCAAATGAACCATGACTTCATCACCTACTGTGAATTCCTTGAACCGTCGCTTCTGGTCTGCCTTTGTCTTATATTGGTTGTTCATGTTAGTAATGTGCTTCTTCACTTCTTCATGCACACTCTTTAGATGCTCTACAAAGTCCTCAGCCTCAGCACTGCACTTTTCCCCTGTATCCATCTTCCTCAACTCAAAAGCACTCCTTGGACTGCTCCCATATATTATCTGGAATGGATATTTGTTAGTACTCCTATTGATAGAATTTTTGTATGCAAATTCTACCTGTGGCAAAACATAATCCCATCCCGTGGGCTTATCTCCTATCAAGCATCTCAATATATTTTCCAAACTTCTATTCACCACCTCCGTTTGGCCATCAGTATGTGGGTGGTATACAGAACTGAATTTCAAATTTGTCTTCAATTTCTTCCATAAGGTCCTCCAAAAATGCCCAAAAAACTTGGTATCTCTGTCAGAAATGATACTCTTTGGTAGACCATGAAGTCGTACCACCTCTTTGAAAAATAAACCTGCAACGTGAACTGCATCACTAGTTTTCTGGCAGGGAATAAAATGTGCCATATTTGAAAACTTGTCAACCACCACGAATATGGAATCATTTACCCGCTGCGTCCTTGGTAGACCAAGAATGAAATCCATACTGATGTCCTTCCATGGTCTCTCTAGTACAAGTAATGGCTGATACAATCCAGTGTTTTGGCTCACACCTTTCACCATCTGGCATACTCTACAGCTTTGTACAAACGTCTTCACATCTTGCTACAGTTGCGGCCAATAGTAGTTCTCACTAACTAGGGCAATGGTCTTGTCTCGACCAAAATGTCTAGCCAGTCCTCCACTGTGTTTCTCCTTGACTAGATTTTCCCTCATTGAACTCCTTGGAACGCATAATTGACTTCCTCTAAACAACATTCTATCTTGGATCAAAAAATCCAACCACTTGGTCCTGTCCAAAGTGATAGGTGCCAAGCAAGCCTTCCAATATTCTACAAAATTAGGATCTTTAGGGTACAAACCCCTTCAGTTCATCAAATCCTACCACTTCCACCTTCATTTATGTCAACAAAAACTACCTTCTACTTAAGGCATCTGCAACTCTATTTGAATTTCCACTCTTGTGCTTCAACACAAAGGCATAACTCTATAGAAACTCAACCCATTTTAGGTGCCTCTGATTTAGCTTCCCTTGGCTATTAATATACTACAAGGCCTGATGATCAGTATATAGAACAAACTCTTTTGGCAACAAGTAATGTCGCCACTTATTTAGAGCTTGAAATATAGCATAAAACTCTTGATCATAAACTGAATACTTCTTCCTAGAATCATTGAGTTTCTCACTAAAGTAAGCAACAGGTTTACCTTCTTGACTCAAAACAACTCTTATGGCACTACCACTAGCATCACAATCTACCTGAAATACCTTATTAAAATTTGGAAGTGCCAAAATAGGTTGCTCTGTAACCTTCCTCTTCATCATATCAAAGCTCTTATCTTCTCCTAAGGTCCAATTGAATTATTTCTTATCCCCTCTCATTGTTTCTGTAAGGGGTGCACAAATACTGCTAAAATTCCTAATGAATTTCCTATAAAAACTTGCTAGACCATGAAATGATCTTACCTCAGTCATGCTTCTTGGAGTAGGCCATTCAATGATAGCTCTCACCTTTTTTGGGTCCATTTTTAGACCTTTGGCTGAGATGAAAAATCCCAGGTACACTAACTCTTTCTTCACAAAATTACACTTCTTTAGATTTATTAACAACTGCTCCTCCTGCAGCTTCTCAAAAAACCTTCTAACCTGCATCAGATGCTCTTCCGGGGTTCTGCTAAATATTAAAATATCATCCAAATAGACAATGACGAATTTGCCTAAAAATTCTTTCAATACCTCATTCATCAACCGCATGAATGTGCTTGGTGCATTGGTTAGCCCAAATGGCATGACCAACATTCATACAAACCTTCTCTGGTCTGGAAGGTTGTCTTCCATTCATCTCCTTCTCTGACATAAATATGATGATAACCACTCTTCAGATCAATCTTTGTGAAGTACTTGGATCCACTCAAATAGTCCATAATGTCATCCATCCTTGGCAATGGAAATCTATACTTTATGGTGATCTTGTTAATGGCTCGAGAGTCTGTACACATTCTCTACTCTCCATATTTCTTTGGTGCTAGTACTGTAGGTACTGCACATGGACTCAAGCTCTCCAAAATTAGTCCCTTTTTTAGGAACTCTTGGACTTGCCTGTTCAGGTCTTTAGTTTCTGTAGGAGTCATTCTATGTGCTGCCTTATTGGGTAAACTAGATCCTGGTACCAAATCTATATGGTGACTGATCTTCCTCACTGGTGGTAAACCCTCAGGAACATTATCAGATACAATGTCTAGAAATTCTTCTAATAGTCCTAAGACTTCTGTAGAGGTATCCTTGCATTCTTCCTTCCTAACTCTAGGGATTAATGCATAGCACACATGCTCATGCTTTAAACTATCCAAAAATCTTCCCCCTTCAACTAAATAGATTCTAGCGCTACTACATACATTGTCATCTACCTCCTTCAAGGGCTTCAACTTATTGCACACTCCATCCTTTGTCATTGAGTAAGTGTTGGCGCAACCATCATGCACTGCACACCGATCAAACTGCCATGGCCTTCCCAACAACAAATGGCAAGCATCCATAGGTAGGATGTCACACAGGACCTCATCACAATACTTCCCAATATTAAATTTCACCGAGCATTGCTCACTGACCAAAGCCCTATGGTCCTTCTATAACCACGCAATATGATATGGATGCGGGTGTCCCCTTCTCTTTAAATATAACTTGGTAACCATTTCTTCTGAGACCAAGTTATCAGTACTACCATTATCTATAATAATGTTGCAGATCTTACCCGAACTTCTACACCTTATGCAGAACAGGCTCCTCTGGTCTGATCCTTTCTCCTCATTCAACAGGGTCCTCCTTGTAACCATAACTTCTCCTCCTTCTACCTCCTCAAAATGTTCTAATTCAGCACCTTCATTGGCTACAGCAGCTCTAGTAGGACCCTCAGGTCTCTTATTCGTCCTTTCTTGGTGTTGTGGACACTTGTATGCTCGATGTCCTTCACCATAGTGGAAACAGGTTCCACGAAATCCTCCCCTTCCAAATCCACGTCATGAGTATCATTGTTATATAATATTTGTTGTTTAGCATTGTTGGAAATATTTTGAGTTGAATTATACATGCTTGGACTAGGTTTTGTGAGCAAGAGTTGGTTCTTGAAGTGATTGGTTGAGTAGAGTTGATTGATCCTAGTCAAGTGGATGTATGAAGTGGTTTTTCAAGTTCCATAAAACAAACTATTTTATATTCTGATTTGAGTTGAGATTGAGTTGAGTTGAGATTGAGTTTTTGAGTATAGAACATATTGAGTCTCTAAATATTATCTTTATGCTTCTATGAGATTGAGTTGAGAAAGATATTGAGTTTTGAGTATAGAACATATTGAGTCTCTAACAATTCTGTTTATGCTTCTATAATATTAAGTTGAGAAAGAGATTGAGTTTTGATTATATAACATATTGAGTCTCTAAAAATTATCTTTATGCTTCTATGAGATTGGTTTGATTTGAGAAAGTGATTGAGTAGATTTAGACAAGTTTTGTGTGAGCTTTTTGAGCAGATTTGGACAGGTTCTGTATGGACCTGTTGAGCATATTTGGACAGGTTCTGTGTGGACTTGTTGAGCATAGTTGAGCAAGTTTTGTGTGAGCTTGTTGAGAAAATTTAGACAGGTTTTGTGTCGACCTATTGAGCAAAGTTGTGCAGGTTCTGTGTGGACCTGTTGAGTAGATTTAAGCAAGTTTTGTGTGGACCTATTGAATAGATTTGAGCAGGTTCTATGTGGACCTATTGAGCAGAGTTGTACAGGTTCTATGTGGAATTGTTGAGAAGATTTGAATAGGTTCTATGTGGACCTATTGAGCATATTTAAGCAGGTTATGTATGGACTTGTTGAACATATTTGAGTAGGTTCTAAGTGGACATGTTGAGCATATTTGATAAGGTTCTAATTGAAATTATTGAGTAGATTTATGCTAGACTAAATAAACTATTTTTAGTGAAGATTTGAGTGGACTTGTGCTAGACCGACTAGACTGTGTTTAGTTCAAGAGTTGAGAAAATTTGTGCTAGATTGAATATACTGTGTTTAGTGCAATATATTGAATAGAGTTATGCTAGATCGACTGGACTATGTTTAGTACATAATTGACACAGAGCTTTAGATGTGATAGAGAAGTTAGGATAGAGACTCCAGTGGATAGATATCTATTAGTCAAGACATTGAGGATAGGCCTTATGAGTGAGGAAAATATTATTCAAGTGGAGAGAGATCCAGAGTCAGTGCAGTGGAGGCAATGTATTCTCGAGGATCACCAACCAAAGTAGAGGAGAAGGAGTTCTCCTGTGGATAGATATACACAAACCAAATTTAGGGGATCAACATCTCCATTGGAAAGAGGTCCATAAATAGTGTAATAGAGAAAGGATTCCCGTGAGATTATTTGAGAAATATTTAGAAGAAATATTTTCTCCATGGAGGTAGCCATATTTGGGTGAACCACATTAAATTTGTGTCTCTATTGTGTGTGATGATTTGTGCATTTATTTGGTTATTGCTATTGATATTGTCATTGATTATATTTATTAATACTATTTGGGAAAGAAAAGTAAAAAGTGGTATTATATTTTTCACCCTCCCTCTCAACATAAGCTTGTGTTCTTTAATTGGTATCAGAGTTGGTTCCTTCATAAAGGGTTTAATATCTTGAAGGAAGATCTTGCAAGAACACAAATGGCAAAGAAAGTCAAAGGCAAAACCATGATATACAAGAAGAAAAAAACACATATGGCCATGAAATAAAATGAATATGAGTTTATTATTGTTGTTTTGGGAGGAAAAATAAAAATAGATTCAAGAGATAAATCAAGTAATGGTGAAATATCCAGACTAATAAAGTTTTTTACCAGATGTGGGAACACAGGTCACCATGTAGCTTATTGTCCATAAGAATGTTTTGTTTGTGGTCAAATTGGCCATGATGTAAGATATTGTAATGGGTTTAATAGCAGTGAATATGAAGATGATATTATCATAAATTAAATTCTAGAGATTGGTTCAATAAAGGATAACAGGGATAATCAAAACATGTATGAAGAAGAAACTTTACATTCAATAATAGAAGAAAAAGAAGATGCTTCAGAAAAATAAAAAGGGAAAGCCACTCTTAAGGAGCTTGTTGAATTGGAAAGAGAGAATTTAGAATTGAAGGCTCAAATACAAGAAGATGAGAAATGTAAGACAAAGATTCTATAGGATATCTCTGACTTGAGATATAAGGTTGAAAAAGCAAGAAGAGTTGAAGAAGGTATGATTAAACAGTTAAAGGTAAAAGAGATAGAATGTGAAAGGCTTATGATTACTCTTGGAGAATTAAAAAGGGAGAACTCATGATTAAGTGCTCAAGCTCAAAAATATTAGAAAGCAAAATCAATATTTCTACAGGAACTCACTAATTTCAAAATCAAAGTTGAAGAGACAAGAAAAACTGAAGAAGGTATGGCTGAAAAATTAAAAACAAAAGATCTAGAGTGTGAAATATTAGAGCATGATATAGTTTCACTAAGGATGGAAGTAAAAGGTTATAAGGACAAGCTACACAAGTTTGAAGAAAATTCAAGGACCTTGGAAAGGACTATCAATGCACAAAGGTCATCAGTCATCATAATGGGACATAGTTATAAAGAAGAATAAGGGAAATAGGAAGCATAAAAAGGAGAGTCAATCTCAAACACCAAAAAAAAAGAAGAGTCAAAATAAGTAAAAGAGAGGGTGAGACTTATAAGGATAAGTTGGATAATATAAAGTTCAATAAGGAAAGGAACAATGCACAAGTAAGGACCAAATGGAACAGGAAACAAGTAGAAGAGACTAAGAGACAAATGGCATCTAGGCAAGGTTTATTCAATGGAAGATGTTTTTCATGTCACAGGTTTGGGCACATGGCTTCACAATGCAGGACACATGAAAGACAGGAATATGAGAAATGATAACTTTTTAATAGGTATTGCTACTCATATAATGAGTTTGGTAACAAGGCAATGGATTGTAGGGTTCATGACAGAAGAAGATATGGCTTCACTAGGAGAAATCCTAAAACATTTGCATCTCCAAGGAATAATAACATTGAGTGTTATAAGTGCAATAATTATGGTCACACAACAAGATGGTGTAGAGAAAATATTCCATGAATAGGAACATGAACAGGAACATGAACGAGGACATGGATGAGAATAGGAACATGAACAAGAATAGGAACATGGATGAGAATAGGAACATGAATAGGAACAGGAACATGAATGAGAAAATGAACAAGAATATGAACAAGAATGATGACAGGAACAGGGATGATGACTTGAATAAAAACAATCAGAGGATTCAAAAAACTCAGAAAAGAAGGGAAAAAGATAAAGGTAAACAACAATGCTTTTGGTGAGTAGAAATACTCCCACCCTAGAATTAACCACCTCATGAGGAGGTGGGGGAGGGGCTAAGCTAAGAGGCTCATTCTTAGCCTCGAGCCCCAAAGATGACCCTTTGCCATTGATGTCAAAGGGGGAGAGATTTGTGTGATTTGTGTATTGGGGAGATTTTTGATATTGGGAGAGATTTGATATTTGAGAGATCATTGATCTAGGGGAGAAATGTCCCAGGGGGAGCAGAAGAAAAAGGAAGGTCAGGTTTTAGTAAAAGGATATGGGTTGCCATCAATGACAAAGGGGGAGATTGTTGGACATTTTGAGTTACTAAGTCAAAGTTGTCATTGATGTCACCAAATGAAGTTAGCATTAATACCAAAGATTTTAGCAAGAAATAAAGGGGACACAAATGGTTATTTGATATCCAGAAATAAGGCCAAAGATCAAGTGAAACAGTGCAAAAGATACAAGTTAAAAAGGAGTTGTAATATTTATTTTATAAATTATTTAAATTCAGCATGAATTTAAATTTTATAAATAAATATTAAAGGCACATTATCGAAGGTTAATATTATAATAATGGTTATTATAATATTAAAATGTGCCATGGTGAAAACCCAAATAAAACATTTATAATTTTTATTATAATATTTTAAAAGCTAAAAGTGGGTTTTATAAAGTCAAAAAGTATTTTAATAAACCCAAAGGTTGGGTTTAAGACCAAAGGCCTTGATAATCCTCATCGACATCATGAGGGTTAATTATGTTTTGAAGCACCGACGTTCTAAGCAAAGGAGAAAAATTTAGTATTTCAACCTATGCCCAAAGGACATTAAAATTATCCTTGCTCAATTGGAAAAAGAATAGCATACAAATTAATGCAGAGCTCGTGAAACAAATGTGCAAATTTTATGTTTGTCTTGACGGTGAAAGGAAATAAAATAAAAAGCGTTGATTAGTTGGAAGCCAACAAGGCACCTTGGCCTAGTGGCAAGTGGGATGCAAGCTTATGTTTTGTGTGCAAGAGAACATTGATCGAATATCGGCAGAGCACTTTGGTGGGTGTGTTGAAAGCGCAAAATGTAAGGCACACCTTTTTGCAAGGCAAGAAGGCATAAAATTTTGAAGCACATGGTGCTTCTTCCTCTCCAACGAGCGTGTAGCTCATGTGGTGGTTTGTGCCATGGGAAATATGTTTGTGTGGGCTGCGTTGAGAGTTCGAAACTCTCTAAAGACAAAGGTAAAATTTTTATATTTTATTTTATTGAATACCTAATTTGGAGGTATAAGGTGTTTGATGGTTGAAATTTGGAAAGGTTGCTTTGTAATAAAGTGTGGTAGTTGAGAATTACATTTAGGAGTTATAAGGAGAATTCTATTTTTATTTCTTTAAAGTATTAAAATTGAAATTATGGAATATTGAAAGGTTAAGACTTTGTGAATGGTATGTTATTTTGAATTAAGGGTTTTTGTGACTATTGTGAGGATATTGATTATTATTCAATTTGGAGTGATAAAGTGTAATTTTGATATTATTTTTGTGATATGTTTTGTTGAAGAAAATTATCCTCTAACCCTTATTGATATTGGAAAATAAAAATTTGTGAGTGTGGTAGATTTGTGAGATCAACTCCTCTTCAAGCAAAGGTATGGGCAAAATTCTTCTTTATTGAGTTGGTTGATTGGCTTGATTGAAAATTAATTTTGGAGTGAAAAGGATTTTACTAGGGTTTCCTTTACAAAAAAATTTGAGTTGATGCTTCGAGGTTTTCTGAATTGAGAGTTGTGATTAAACCTTGTTTGATAAGAATTGTTTTTGAGACCATTGGTTGAGCGAAGTGTTTGAGTTAATACTTCAAGGTTTTCTGGAATTAAGTGTTGTGATTAAAACATTTTTTTATGAGCATTGTTGTTGAAACCATTGGATTGTTTGAGGAACTTGAGTTACGATTTGAAAAAAACATGATTATCATTGTTATGTGAGGATTATTTTATAAGTATTTTTGTTGAAGTGAGTTGTTGTGCAAAGAACTTGAGTTAGGGTACAAAAAGATCATGAGTATCATTTTTATATGATATTTGTTGTTAAGCATTGTTGGAAACATTTTTATTTGGATGATACATGCTTGGACTAGCGTTTGTGAGCAAGAGTTGGTTCTTGAAGTGATTGGTTGAGTAGAGTTGATTGAGCCTAGTCAAGTGGATGTATGAAGTGGTTGTTCAAGTTCCATAAAAAAACTATTTTATATTATGATTTGAGTTGATATTGAGTTGAGTTGAGATTGAGTTTTTGAGTATAGAACATATTGAGTCTAACAATTCTCTTTATGCTTCTATGATATTGAGTTGAGAAAGAGATTGAGTTTTGAGTATAGAACATATTGATTCTCTAACAATTCTTTTTATGCTTCTATGAGATTGAGTTAAGAAAGATATCGAGTTTTGAGTATAGAACATATTGAGTCTCTAACAATTCTCTTTAATCTTCTATGATATTGGTTTGAGTTGATAAAGTGATTGAGCATATTTGGACAAGTTCTGTGTGAGATTGTTGAGTAGATTTGGATAGGTTTTGTGTGGACCTGTTGAGCAGATTTTGACAAGTTCTATGTGGACGTATTAGAAATTGAGCAAGTTCTATGTGAGCTTGTTGAGCATATTTGGATAGGTTCTGTGTGTACCTATTGAGCAAAGTTGTGCAGGTTTTGTGTGGACCTTTTGAGTAGATTTAAGTAGGTTCTGTGTGGACCTTTTGAGTAGATTTAAGCAGGTTATGTGTGGACCTATTGAACAAATTTGAGTGGGTTCTATGTGGACCTATTGAGCAGAGTTGTGTAGGTTCTATGTGGACTTGTTGGGCAGATTTGAGCAGGTTCTGTGTGGACCTATTGAGTAAATTTGAGCAGGTTCTGAGTGGACTTTTTAAATAGATTTGAGCAGGTTTTGAGTGGACCTGTTGAGCATATTTGAGAAGGTTCTAAGTGAACCTATTGAGCAGATTTGTGCTAGACCAAATAAACTATGTTTAGTGAAGATTTGAGTGGAATTGTGCTATATCGATTGGATTGTGTTTAATGCAAGAGTTGAGAATATTTGTGCTAGAATGAATGTACTATGTTTAGTGTAATAGATTGATCAGAGATGTGCTAGACCGATTGGACTGCGTTTAGTATAGAATTGATACAAAGCTTTGGAGGTGACAGAGCAGTGAGGATAGAGACTCCAGTGGATAGAGATCCATCACCCAGGATATTGAGGACAAGTCTTCTGAGTGAGGACAAGAGTCTTCAATTGGATAGAGATCCACAGTCACTGCAGTGGAGGCAGTGTCTTCTAGAGGATCTTCTAGAGGATCACCAACCAGAGTAGAGGATAAGGAGTTCTCCTATGGATAGAGATCCACAAACCAGATTTAGGGGATCATCATCTCCTTTGGATAGAGGTCCATAAATAGTGTAATAGGAAAAGGATTCCCATGATATTATTTGAGAAATATTTAGAAGAAATATTTTCTCCATTGAGGTAGCCATCTTTGGGTGAACCACGTTAAATCTGTATCTCTATTGTGTGATGATTTGTGCATTGCTTTGGTTATTGCTATTGCTATTGCCATTGATTATATTGATTAATACTATTTGGGAAAGAAAAGTAAAAAGTGGTCTTATACTTTTCAACCCCCCTCTCAGTATAAGCTTGTGTTCTTCAAAAACCATTTGTATTTCTAAATAAAACTAGCCACGAAAACCCAACTATTTTTATTTAATAAAATAAACTATATTAAAATAAAACCAACCATAAAAGCCAACTATATTTTTTTATAAAACAAATTTTATTTATAAATAAAACAAACAAACCTAGCTATTTTTCTTTAGTTAAACCAGTTGTCTTAAAATAACTCTAGCCATAAAAATCAGCTATATTTTTTTAGTAAAACCAAAGCAGTTCAACAACCCTTTTCAAAGAAAGAAGGCATAACCTAGATATCTCCTGAAGAAAAACCTAGTCAACATTCCATATCCCCTTTTTTTCATCTGCTTTAGCAATCCATAAGTGCTACCATGGCCATCAATCTAAAGCAATATTTGGAAACCCAAATTATCCTCAACCAAAAACTCCTAGATACATTCCTTTAGAACATGTAAAACCATCCCCCTTCTCTTTTCCTTTCTTCCCTCCCCCTTATTTTGTTATGAGAGAAGATAATTTTTTTATTTTTCTTAATTTTAAACTCATTTTCCATTCTATCTTAATATCCACTTTTGAATAAATCCATCATTTATCTATTTTAAACAATAAATTCTTCTTTTATTTAAAATATGATTGTTATCTCCTAAATAAATAAAAGTCGCTTTTTCTTTTATTTAAAAGTAACCATTATTTTCTAAAATAAAAGTCTGCCATTATTTAAACTATATGCATGATTTTCTATTTAAATAAAAGTGCATTATTTAAAATAGAACCCAATCACTACCTTATTTAATCAAAAAGGTAAAATAACGAACTTAACTAGAACCTTGAAGCATTACTATTTATAATTCTCTCAATTAATTAATTCAAACAAAGGATTTTATAATAATTAATTAATATCTCAATTAATTAATTTAATCAAAGGAATATAATAGTTCCTAATTAATTAATTCAATCAATTAAATGCATCATAACTAAGTATTAATCCTCCTTTATCAAGTCATAGTCTATCATGCAAAAGTCCTGCTAATGGGGGGTTATGATAGTACATCTAGACCCTTGAGAATGGTCGGCTCCTACCCTTCTCTTGATTTCTAATCCATATCATGGCGTATCGAGTCTCATACCCCATGTCCTTCACCTCCAACTAAGACAACCCCTTAGGTTACCCAACTGCAAAGTGCTCCGATGCCAAAATTTGGAGCAGTAAGCTGCAACCTAATCCAGATATACCTTGGCATCATATCTCATAGAGATATTCATAAATCTATGCCAGTAACACTGGAACCCATACCATCACCTTGAGATCCTCCACCAAATTATGTACTAGCCCAAGAAAGTTCCATGGAAACCAAGTACCTAAAGAATCTAGTAGTATGACATTGGAGATCAAAATTATCAAAATGTTATGTTGCACTATTAGCCATCACAGTCAATATGACTATCGACATATACACCCCCATTGTCCACCAGAGTTATGCATAAGGGGTTGGAATCAAAATGTACTTGTAAAAAATGGTGATTGCTAATTGAAATCAAGGTGAATCAAGGTAAATTCTAAGCAAATCAAATTAATCATCTTCACACAAAAATTTGAGGTATTTGAAGCCTTAAAAAGTAAGGTCATCCTTGGGAAAAAATTTGACCTATTAAATCACCTTATAACTTCATAAAAACACCACCATTATATTAGGATAGAAAAGAGCACTCCAACGAGTACAAAAATTGCTCCTATTTTTTTTTTTAATATCCATTCTCGCTATTGACTCCACATGTCATCCATCCAACCAATATCCAATATTGCTAAGGTCAATCACTTTTTTGTTACCATCCATTCTATCCTTCGTCGACTCGTTGCTTGAGGGGGTAGAGAAAACTAGCAAAATCATATTCCAAATAAGTTCAATAATCAAACACCCATGCTGAGCTTGATGTTTGTCTGATAACCTTATTCGAGACTATCATGCACATAATATTATTTACAATTTTTTGCATAGTGGCTCTAGGTCACATTCGCACAAAGACTTCTTGTCTCAATAGTTTAGTTATTAGTTAGCATCTATATGCACTCATCAATATTTCAACGATAAGTTTCAAGGATATTCGTTGCCTCCATCCATGGGAAATCTCACATTGCTCTTTATCTAGGGCAATCAAATGTCAATACCTCAAGCATAAGTCATAATTCATTTGCGCAACAAGTGTCAATTATTTTTGCATTGCATTGTGTTTCACACAACATGATACAAAAAGGTACATCTATAGAAACCAAAATCAAGCATAATTAAACACTAATTAATTAGTATATTTAATATTAATTAAAATTAATTAATATTAAATTAAGGTGCAATTACCTAAGGTATTAATTAATTGATTAATTAATTTATCTATTAAATAATTGATTAATTATTACCTAAGCTACACAACCAATCATCCCTCCTCAATGGGACCACTCACCCCGGAATCCCCCATGGCCACATCATTTGCAGTCCACTTCAATTCCACCTCACATCCTTCATCTTGGTTACATGTAGGAAAATATTACATTGTCTAGAAATAAATGCAAGTTAACTCCACCTCTACCTTATCTTTATCTATATGGGTGAGGATTGTCCTCACCCAAATCCAATCTCTAGTTAACTACAATCACAACCTCATCACACCTCATGCAAGTTAATTGGCACATAAAAGATAAGGAGGTCAACATGGAGAAAATAATTAAAAATTCAAAGATAATATCTTTCACTTTAGTTTCACAAGTTAACTGAACTTAGTGGATAAAGAAATATTTATTTAAAAATAAATAAATAAGCATGCTTCTATTCAAATAAATTTAACTGATGATCAAGCATGCTAAGATTGGTTGTTTACTTGAGTGGAGGAGATCCCAAGGTGTCTTCATCCATATATGCATATCATTTGCATGAGGCCACCCTCATCCATCTCAAAAACTATAAATGCACCCTCTATGCCCTCATTACAAAGAGTATGGTACATGCATTAAAGCATTGCTACCCAAGCAAACTTTGCACCTCAAATGACCAAATAAAATCCCATGCAACCATATATTTCCCATGCTAAACCCTAATCATAACATTTCGCAAGCTCGAATTCGGCTCTTGTTAGCAAAAGTATGCCACAACCTGCAATTGTTAGACCCTGTATGGTCTCGGTTCATGATCTTCTAGAATTGGACGATAATAATTTGACCCTCATGCATGCTTCCAAATACAATATAGTGCAACATGACACAACACAACATGGCAATAGAAACAACAATGACAATAAAACAAGGGTAATATCTATTTATGTTTCATTTAGTATTGTTCTTTTATATATATTTATTCCCTTTCTGTATCTATGGTTTCTAATCTGGTTTGAGAATCAAGCCTCACTTTAAGAGGCTCGATAGGTAATACTAACCATTTGCATTTCATGTGTATGTAGGTATATAGGTTTGAAGCGAGTAGACACAGATGCAATAGCAAACTATAATGCTCAGATGTTCGACCCCAAACAATCTATGGTCATAATTGTTTGGATCCATAGTTAGAGCATGTGACCATCCACCTCCCTGAAGGTTGAAATCTAGAGATAGATCTAGTAAATGAAGATATAGTCATAGTTCTAGATGTAGATACCAAAATCTAGTAGAAGTGGTGATCACAACAAACCCGTCTTCTAGTGTTGTAGTGATGAAAGAACCAAGGCACCATTATATTTTTTATAATGAAAACCAATCCCTTACATATTTGTACAACCCTTCGAAGGGTTTTATTGTAGTCACAAAAGAGAACATGTTGGTCACGAATCTGCCACAGGAAAGGATTTTCTAAAAACTATGCACCCTAGACCCGGCCAACATTGAAAGGCTGGGAGAAAGAGATGTCTCCCAGACCAATCTCCAGAGAGGGCTGGTTCCCTTACTATTTCTAAACTTGATTTCAGATTAAAGTTGCAGGAAAGAGATGAGAAATACGTAGAAAGAAACAGGAAATTACGGAAAGAGATGGGAAATATAGCCGTAGGCCGAATTTGTTAGATCGGGGAAAAGAACTCAGCAAGAATGGAACTTCAAGTGTATGAACAGCATATAATAATAGAAAACAACATAATTCACTTACGACCTTGCGTAGACAACCTCCAGTATGGCATTCCAGAACTCACTTTCTTCTAAGCAATATTCAAACCCAAATGCAGAATTTGAATCTAACAGCAGATTGGAAAGACGAGCTTAACAAGAAATACATGGAAATAGAAGGAAATCATTACACATAAAGACGCTTGCAAAATCAGAGGCCAAATATTTCTTATTTACGCAAAAACTTGAATGTTTCCAGCAAATGTCTCTCAAACTCCCGACCCTTGTTCTTGAGATTTACATTGATTTATATAGAGGTCTTGCCTCTTTGCAGCATTAAAAATATGAAACGGACCTCCTCGAGATCTACAAATTATGCAACGGAAACAAGGAAATGATATCCTTAAACAGCCTCGGAGAAACCAGAAATTAAATGCCATAAGGAGTCGGTCGTCTTCATTAAATTGTCATTCTTGAAATACGCTTGAACCGTTAGAAAAATCATGAACAACGGCTTCGAATAATGGAAATCTTCAATTCTGGTAGCTTGGGCACGTTCTTCTACCTTGACCGCATCGAAAAGCAGCAACACATTTAATTCTGGAGCGCTTTTAATCCTCGAAAATCACAAAACTGCATCGGGCCGTTTGAACTGCGTTCTGGCGCGAAACTGTAACAGGTCGTGAAAACGCGACATGTCACAAAATCATGACGTATTCGGCTTCCACATCTCCTTCGCAACCTTGAACCGCGAAAATGTGATGTTGCATGATTTCATGACGTTCGTACAATTATGCTCTTTATCTGCTCTGTTATCGCGAAAATGCGACAATGTACGATTTCGCTACATCTTTATGTCGGCACCTTCATCGTTGTCTCCAGGTCGCAAAAATCAGCCATGTCATGATTTCGCTACACTTTCATGCATTCTGTACGGTCCTACTCCTAACCCGTGAAAACGCAACATTCTTCTTCAGCACATCACGAAATCACGACAGGTTCTGTCTCCTTGGACTTTGCTGCCCTTCAACCGTGATTTTCATTTTATCATGAAATCACTACCATTTTCTACACTTGGTCCTTTCTTGCCCACTGTGTTGCAAAAATCAGCCATGTCTGCTTGTTGCTAGCCTTTATCTCCATGAATGTCACAAAATCATGACGCCAACTTCTTTCTTGCCCTTAGCCTCAACAATGTCACAAAATCACAAGTTCTGTCTTACTCTGCTCTATCCTACAAATGTCGTGAAATCGTGACCATTTTATGCCTTAAGCATTTCTGTCTCACTGTGTTGTGAAATCGTGACGTTGCACGTCGCGATTTCGTGATGTCTTTTGCCTTGTGTGCCTTGCTCGTTATTCCGTCGCGATATCGCTACACCGTTTGTCGCCATCACCCTCTGCTGAGTTATGTCGTGATTTCATGATAATTTCTAACCTTATGCTCCTTGGCCATCGCAAGTCATGAAAACGTGACATGTCACGATTTCATTACAACTTTGTCGCTCTGCCTCCGTTGACCAGTTTGACCACGAAAATCCAACGCGTCGCGATATCGCGACGGTTTTACCCCCTGCTGTCGTTGACTGTGCTGACCGCGATTTTTTGACACGTCGCAAAATCGCTACGACTTTGCATTTGTTTTCTCTCTCCTCATTCGACCCGCGATAACGCGACATGTCGCGATATCATGATGGTTTTTAACTTTGGCTCTCCATGCTATTTTTTTGTCACGATTTCGTGACAGTCTTCGGACTTAGGCATTTTTTTGCATCAAAACCTGTAGAGGAGTTAGAATTTCAATAGCTTATGCATGAACAATCAATAATCAACATAATGTGGCAAAAATGCCAACATTCTTGGTGGCTCACGGGGTATACAGTTTTGCTGTATGCACGAATCCCAGGCTTGAATCCATTGGGCAACAGAGTCAAGAAAAATTGAGAACAGAAAGTTGGCTGATGGGATACATCTCGAGCGACTGCTGCAACAACTCTTGCTGAATGACTAAAACTTCAAGGAATTCTGTATTTGGCTGAACTGACCATGGAATGGAAATGATGAATGATGGAATAATGGAATGGAAGGGGGGATGTGGTAGCACAGACTATGAAAGGGGAAATGGAAGTGAATGGAATAATGGAATGGAAGTGATAAGATGATAAAAGAGGTGTGAACATGGGATGAAATTGTAGATAAATGCTTAAAACAACAATGTAGTTAGAAGAAAAGGAAAAGAAGAACCGGGAATATTAGAAAAGGGGAAAAGAAACAACAGCAGTGGCTTGATTACTGTAGAAGAAAAGGAGTAGGAGAAGGAGGGAATAAAGAAGGGAAGGGAAGAAAGAGTAAGGAAGGGGAAGGAAGAAATTAATAGGAAGCCACTAACTGCTGGGAAAGAAGAAGAAAAAGAAAGAAAAAACACGTACCTGCGGGCTCGCATGCAAAAAGAGCCGAAGTGGACAAATGGAAACACTATTTTTTTTTCTTTTTTTTTTTTTTGCTATATACAAGGTGATACTGGACTGACAGTTCATGAAGTGTAGGCTTTCAGATGAAAGTCGTTCACTGAAATAGGAAGTGGGCTGCCATCCAAATCTTCCAGATGAAACGAATTTGCTGCACCAGCACTGACAATGCGGAAGGGACCCTCCCACAGAGCATCAAACTTCTTGTGATTCCCAGGCTTGGCTTTGTTTTCATTCCATTTCAGGACCAAATCACCCACCTTGAGTGGACGATCAGCAGAATTCTTATGGAACCATTTTGAAATAATCTGTGTATGTTTAGCAAACTCCTCATAAGCCAAGGAACGTTGCTCTTCCAACTGTAACAACTGAGCCAACCGCATATCCATGGAATCTATAGCTGTTTCATCATCCTAAAATTCCTGCAACTGCTGCAATATTGGCAATTCTAGATGAACAGGCAACCTTGCCTCTTTTCCATATACTAGGGCGTATGGTGAAGTCTTGATAGACTTCTTGATTGAAATCCTATCTGCCCATAAAGCTTGATTCAGTAGAAGGTGCCATGATCTCTTGTTATCCCCCAAAGACCTCTTTAAAATCCGGAGCAAATTTTTATTTGTGGACTCTGCCAAGCCATTTCCCTGAGGATAATAGTTAGAGGATGTCTTCAGAAAAACACCATATTTATTTGCAAATTCAGCTAGTTCAGCTCCAATGAACGGAGTTCCATTGTCTGTAATAATAGCATCAGGAATGCCAAAACGTGTAATCAGCCCTTCAATGAAAGAAATCACCACATTCTGATTTGCAACCTTGGTTGGAATAGCTTCAGACCACCTCGTAAAATAATCTGTAGCTATCAAAATATACCTGTGTCCAGCTGAAGAATTCGGATCAATAATCCCAATAAAGTCCAATCCCCACTGCTGAAAAGGTGCTTCAACCTGAATTGGATGCAGGGGCAATGATGCATTTCTAACCCTTCCTGTATACCTCTGACATTTGTCACATGCTTGGGCAATCCTGAAAGCATCTGTGAACAAGGTTGGCCAATAATACCTAGCCCGAATGATTTTTAAAGCCATTGGTCTACCTGCATAGTGTCCTCCTGATATGCCAGAATGAAACTCCTCCAGGAGTCTAGCCTTCTCTGATTCCTTGACACATCTTAAAAGAACGCCATCAATGTTCTTAAAAAACAATCCTTCAGGCAGCAACACATACCTGAGAGCTTGCAGACGAAACCTTCTCCGTTGTGAGGCATTTAACTGTGAAGGGCATTTACCAGTTGTGAAGTAATCAATGAGGTCATCTGCCCAATCTTGTTCCTGTACTAAAAGGTTCATCAGACTGTTATCTCTAGCAGAATCATCTGCTTGATAATCAACTATTTCAGATGTTGCAGTCTTTGCTAAATGCTGGCATAAGGCTTTACCCCGCACTAGCTTAGCCGGATGAATCTCAACATCAAATTCTTGAATTTTGGTGACCCAACCTACGCGTTTATCACCCATCTCACCCTGAATGATGAAATTCCTTACATCGGGATGAATAACATATATGACTGTCCTACTCTGAGATATGAAATGCTTGAATTTTTTAAGAGACTTCATAACAACATACACCTATTTTTCAATGAAATTATACTTTGCCTCATGAGGTAAAATAATCTGACTAAGGAAAGCAATGGGTCTTTCATTCCCATCATCCCCTTTCTGTGTGAGCACTGCGGCATAGCTTTCATCTTCCCCAACTGCATACAAAATGAAATCTTTTGAATAATCTGGATTAATTAATACAGGAGCCTGCGCTATTCTGTCCTTAATTTCCTGGAATGCCTCCTTCCTCTGAGTCGTCCATTTAAATTCTGCATCCTTCTTCAACAACTCAGTCATGGGCTTGACAACTTGGGCAAAATCAGAAATGAACTTCCTGATAAAATTAATCTATCCAAAGAAAGACTGCAGCTCTTTCTTGTTGGCAGGGAGTGAAAGTTTCTTCAATGCTTCGACTCGAGATGGATCAATTGCCAAACCATCTTCTGAAATCACATGCCCCAAGAGTTTACCTTCCTTCACTGCAAACACTGACTTCTTTGGATTAATGGAAATACCAAACTCTCTGCATTTTCCAAAAATTTGCCTCAGATGCGAACCGTGATCTTCCCGTCTATGTGAAAAGACAGTCATATCATCAAGATAAATAACAATAATCTTGTTCAAGAGTTCCTCGAATGCAATGTCCATGGCTCTCTGGAACGTAGCCCCAACATTTGATAATCCGAAAGGCATTCGTTGATAAGCAAAAGTGCCCCACTTAGTTGTGAATGTTGTCTTGTACTGGTCTTCATCCCTAACCCAAATCTGGTTATATCCAGAGAATCCATCCAACAATGAGAAACGTTGAGCCCTAGCCACAACATGCAGTATCTGATCTATACGAGGCAAGGGATAGTGATCTTTCAGAGATGCATGGTTCAGATTTCGAAAATCTACACACAGTCGTATGTCTCCATTCTTCTTTCGAACCGGGACCAGATTAGCAACCCAAGTCGAGTGCTTAACCGGGTATATAATCTTGGCCTACAGCATTTTCACAAGTTCGGCCCTCATTAGAGTCTCAATATTTGGATTTACTGGTCGTTGCTTTTGCCTGAAGGGTCTGACACCTTCTTCCAACTCAATAGTATGCTGAACAATCTGTTTATTATATCCCTTCAGATCCTCATAACTCCAGGCCACAATATCAAAAAATTCTTGACACAATTTCCTGATTTCTTACAGTTCATCAGGAGTAGAATCAGTCCCAATCTTAATGACCTTATTGGGTTCTAATTGCATCTCCATGTACTCTTTCTTGTCAATCTCAATCCGATGTTTTTTGGATCGATCATGCTGATCAAACAAACTTTCTAGAGTGATAAGACCCTTTGGAATATGATTATTCCATAACTGAATTAGACCTTCAGCTTCTTCGTGCTCCAAGGTTCTTCCTTCGATGGTGGCAGCTTCTTGAATCAAAAAGTTAACAATTTGCTCATCACTCTCGAAGACCTACCAAAAAGTATCTTTATCTGGGACACTAGGCCTGTACACCATCCTTACTGTCTTTGGTTTCTTGACTACCTGCTCAATGGGAGAAAAATTTGCTCCAAGGGATGCTAAGAGATCTGCATGCTTATTCAGCTCTCGAGAAATGGCCTAAATATTTAGAGCTGTGAAAAACTCAAACAGGTCCCAAACTTGGTTGCGGTATGCTTTGAGATAATGCTGCTTGGAAATACACCTGTTTGTTACCTGGTTTACAATCAGCTCAGAATCACCAAAAATCTGTAACTGTTCGATTCCCAACTTCCTTGCCTTTTTCAAGCCTAAGCATAATGCTTCGTACTCGGCAACATTGTTAGTACAATTCCAAGTAAGACGGTATGAATATGTTCTTTGTAAACCAGAAGGAGAAATCAAAACAATACCTGCTCCTGCACCATTTTTGCATCTAGCCCCATCAAAATATAACTTCCATAGTTGATCCGTGATAGAATTCTGATCATCTTGGTTAGGAAATACCTGCCTTGTGCCATTCTCTGGTTTTTGGATAGAATAACAACCGATTTCGGTCTCCAACATGGCGTTGAAATCAAGCATGGAAAACCCGTCTTCTAACTGAAGCTCATCTAAAACCTCATGCATCAAATCAGAACCCTCTAACTCTTCGGTTAGCATGTTAACAGACTGCATGGTCTTTCCTGCTTCTTCCAGCTTCTCTATATGAAAAGAGGAAGGTTTTTCATTCTGGATCCTGAGTCTTTTTCCTTTGAAAGGGATTTCTAAGTGGGAATAATCCAGTGCCAGGTAACCTCCCAACTTTGCAGTAAACTCTCTGGATAAGCACATACTAAAATAGGGTTCTAAATCTACCACAACAATCTCCTGAATGACTGTAATCTGAGGCATAGTGTGTAAAACAATCGGGACATCCTTGATTACACCCACCATTTTCATAGGAGTACCATCTAACTGCAAGACTCTAGGGCTACTTCGTGTGTATTCCATACCCATAACTTCGCAAACTGCCTTTGGCATGACAATTGTAGCGGCTCCAGAGTCGATCATGCAGTTATGCACGATCCAACCCTCTATTTGCAATGATAGATAAAATAGGGGCGGTCTATTTTTACCAGTGATAGAAGTGGTTAAGGCTTGAGCATAAATTGTCTGGGTAGGACCCTTCTCACTATCCTTCATAGATTTTAAAGATTCTTGTAATAAATCTACCCTGCCCAAGCAATTGCAATGCATCATAAAGACTAACCTTAGCTGGGGTCTTCTTCATTTCTTCAACAATGTTGTATGTCACCGCAGCAGATTCCTTCTTTTCAACGAGATGCTCATATCTGCTCCGGTACTATTGAGTGGCTTCCACTCTCAACCTCTTTGTCAATGAAGGGTACTTCAACTTTTCTCTAGCTTGCTCCTCTGCTTCTGATCTTGTCTGTGCAGGTGCAGCCTTTTCTTGTACTCTGTGTGAAACAGGATCTTTCGGCAAAACAGGCGCATCAAGCTTTGACCACTGGCACAGGAGTCTTCACTAGTTTCTTCAAATCAGCTGGCACTTTTAATGGCTCTAACTCAGTAGGATCTACTGTAATAGGCTTCTTTCCAGTCCTTGTGAGAACCGAAACTTGCTCTTCCAGTGGAGTCATTAAGCTATGGCCTGCCTCAGAGATCATATTGACTTGCCCTCCCGAAGAACTAGCAGCCAATGTCTGCACATAATTCAAATGAACCATGCAGGTGTCTTCTCCATGGGGATCATTGCATGTCGAACACCAATATGTTCTTTCAGCAAGGACTGCATCTTCATTTGCCAAAATAGTCAAGTTCTTCTCGGGTGCTTTGCTTGTTGAAGCAGACTTGTTCTCTAGTAATCGACGGGGGTTGAAATCTCCTAGGCTGGAAATCTCGCTCAGCTTGCTTCCTTTCAATAAGCGTGATCTTATTACCCATTGCTCTTATTGCAGAATTGGCAGATTTTACCTCTTGCAGGAGTGTTGTATAAGGATCAAGATTTACAGGTGCAGGAGGTGCTGGTAAGGGCAAAGGTGCTGGTGGTGCCGGTAATGCTGGGAATGAAGTGGAAGCGGGGAATGGCAGAATGCTGGGTGCAGGTAACTGGAGATTTGCTGAAGTAGACAACTGAGGAACTGGGATGGGTGCAATTTGAGGAGCACTGGAATTCCATGATGGGACAGGGTACATAGAAGACATAGATTGCAAAAAAGAACTAGGATATAAATGCTGTGGAATATCAGGTAAAATGGGCATTGCTACCTTTGGGGGAAGCCTGCCGATTGCAATCAAGTCTGCCTCCGCCTTTTGTGCTTGCTCGAACAGTTTCGAGAAAGTCATCACATTGGACTGCCTGATCGCCAAGCCAATATCTATATTGAACGCTCGAAGGTAGTAAAACGTAGCTTGCTCAGGGGTAGGGCGAAGTCCTTCAGGCACTCGCTACCAGCTTCTGGTGAAACAAACATTGAAATCTGCTATTGCCTCCTACGGGTGCCTCTGGATTGCATTAAACTGGTGCAACAATGAAAATGGGTCAGCCTGTTCATGAAAATTCTTAACTAACAATTCTCCTAGCTGATCCCAGGATGCAATAGTGCCTGGTTGCAGAGATCGATACCAGTACAACAATTTTCCTCTCAAGGATAACACTAGTAACTTCACCATTACATCTTCGTCTGTTATATCATGAATGGCTGCCAGAGAAGCTACATCATGAATATGTTCGTATGCAGTCTTTCCCGTACCATCATAGGTTGGCAATGCTTTCAAAGCAGCCTGGGGAACTGGATTTTGAGCCTGCAAATTCAAGGCCCCTGAGCTGTTCCATGCTAAAAACTGTCGAGGTGGAGGATACTGGGCCATTGGAACTAGTGTATGTAACTGAGAAGATGGAAAACTAGTAACAATACCAGGGATTTGTGTGGATATGGCAGATGATGCAAGCGATGGGGAAACCAACCTAGAATGCTCACCACTTCTTGTGCTGTCAAGTTCAAAAAACTCAACAAGATCTCCAACTTTTTTAGACTTCGATCTCGTGATCATGAAGTACAGCTTTCACTGCATCCACGTTCAGAGATTTTTGAGTACTGTAGAGTCACCAAATGCTCTAACTTTACGGCATGAAGGTGAACATTAAACCTTCAATACTATGGGATCTTTCTGAGACAGAAGAAGTCTGTCCCACCGGGCGTGCCAAAAACTGTTGGTCACGAATCTGCCACAGGAAAGGATTTTCTAAAAACTATGCACCCTAGACCCGGCCAACATTGAAAGGCTGGGAGAAAGAGATGTCTCCCAGACCAATCTCCAGAGAGGGCTGGTTCCCTTACTATTTCTAAACTTGATTTCAGATTAAAGTTGTAGGAAAGAGATGAGAAATATGCAGAAAGAAACAAGAAATTACGGAAAGAGATGGGAAATATAGCCGTAGGCCGAATTTGTTAGATCGGGAAAAGAAACTCAGCAAGATGGAACTTCAAGTGTATGAACAACATATAATAACAGAAAACAACATAATTCATTTACGACCTTGCGCAAACTACCTCCAGGATTGCATTCTAGAACTCACTTTCTTTTAAGCAATATTCAAATTCAAATGCAGAATTTGAATCTAACAGCAGAGTGGAAAGACGAGCTTAATAGAAATACATGGAATAGAAGGAAATCATTACACATAAAGACATTTGCAAAATCAGAGGCCAAATATTTCTTATTTATGCAAAAACTTGAATGTTTCTAGCAAATGTCTCTCAAACTCTCGACCCTTGTTCTTGAGATTTACATTGCTTTATATAGAGGTCTTGCCTCTTTGCAGCATTAAAAATATGAAACAGACCTCCTCGAGATCTACAAATTATGCAATAGAAACAAGGAAATGATATCCTTAAACAGCCTCGGAGAAACCAGAAATTAAATGCAATAAGGAGTCGGTCGTCTTCATTAAATGGTCATTCTTGAAATATGCTTGAAACCGTTAGAAAAATCATGAACAACAGCTTTGAATAATGGAAATCTTCAATTCTGGTAGCTTGGGCGCGTTCTTCTACCTTGACCGCATCGGAAAGCAGCAACACATTTAATTCTGGAGTGCTTTTAATCCTCGAAAATCGCAAAACTGCATCGGGCCGTTTGAACTGCGTTCTGGCACGAAACTGTAACAGGTCACGAAAACGTGACATGTCACGAAATCGTGATGTCTTTCTGCTCCGTACGCTTCTCTTACTTTCGGACCGTGAAAATCAACCATGTCATGAAATCATGACGTATTCGGCTTCCATATCTCCTTCGCAACCTTGAACCGTGAAAAGGCGATGCTGCGCGATTTCGCGACGTCCGTACAATTATGCTCTTTATCTGCTCTGTTATCGCAAAAATGCGACAATGCACGATTTCATTACATATTTACGTCGACACCTTCATCGTTGTCTCCAAGTCGTGAAAATCAGCCATGTCACGATTTCGCTACACTTTCATGCATTATGTACGGTCCTGCTCCTAACCCACGAAAATGCGACATTCTTCTTCAGCACGTCGCAAAATCACGACAGGTTTTGCCTCCTTGGACTTTGCTGCCCTTCGATCGTGATTTTCATTTTGTCATGAAATCGCTACCATTTTTTGCACTTGGTCCTTTCTTGCCCACTGTGTCGCAAAATCATGCCATGTCTGCTTGCTGCTAGCCTTTATCTCCATGAATGTCATGAAATCGCGATGCCAACTTCTTTCTTGCCCTTAGCCTCAACAATGTCATGAAATCATGACAAGTTCTGTCTTGCTCCATTTTCTGCCTTAAGCCTTTCTATCTCACTGTGTCGCGAAATCGCGATGTTTGCTTGCATTCTCCACTATTCCCACTTCCTGTCATGATTTCGCGACGTCTTTTGCCTTGTGTGCCTTGCTCGCTATTCCGTCGTGATATCGCTACGCCGTTTGTCGCCATCACCCTCTACTGAGTTATGTCGCGATTTCGTGATAGTTTCTAACCTTATGCTCCCTGGCCATCGCAAGTCGTGAAAACGTGACATGTCGCGATTTCGCTACAACTTTGTCGCTCAGCCTCCGTTGACCATTTTGACCGTGAAAATCCAACGCGTCGCGATATCGCGATGGTTTTATCCCCCTGCTGCCGTTGACTGTGCTGACCATGATTTTTTGACACGTCGCGAAATCGCTACGACTTTGCGTTTGTTTTCTCTCTCCTCATCCGACCCGCGATAACGTGACATGTCGCGATATCGCGATGGTTTTTAACTTTGGCTCTCCATGCTATTTTTTTGTCGCGATTTCGCGATAGTCTTCGGACTTAGCTTGTTTTTTGCATCAAAACCTGTAGAGGAGTTAGAATTTCAACAGCTTATGCATGAACAATCAATAATCAACATAATGTGGCAAAAATGCCAACAGGACAAAAGTACAATACAATACAATACGTCTTTTATTATTTTTATACATTTGATTTATATGGTGTATCTTTTTATTGTCTATAGCTAGTAGTGGAGCAATGTTGAAGGATTGTGGGGTTAATATCCATGGGGGCTATAGACACCTATCTGGTAGTGGAGTATGCCTTACAAGTGGTGATATGTCTATCACATTAGTGACCTTATTTTGTATAGACCACTATGAGTTTTTAGATTAGCTAGCTTATATTGGCTAAGTTTACAATTGGTTAGTCCAACCTCATTGAAGATGAAAAATGAACATCATTGCACACACTTCGATCCATGATAGAATTAATATTACTCATGATGGTCTAGATTTCTAAGGGATATTGACTAGCCATTAGATGAGTTTCATTGTTAAAATTGGAGTGTTTAACTTTTATGAAATTCTTCTAGCATCCAAAAACCCTTAGAAATATGATTGAACCACATCACGACTAGTTTCAACCTTACTAGATATGTCTTCAAGTCATTAGTCCAATGTTCATTTGCTTTTTTCCTTAAATTCATTGTGCCTTGTCATTAGGTTCATGATAAATCCATTGTCCTGCTAGTCCACTCATGATCATTATTAGCATTGCACTCATCATGTTCATTACATGTTAGATTATCTTATTTTATGTTAATATATCATTATGACTGGTAACTTGTCATTGATTTATTATATTATTTTTATTGTGAAATTCAAATATACATATCCAAAAATTGATTAAACAAACACATGTGAGTCTAAACCATCATCATCCATCACATCAAGCATTTAAAATCCATATCATCTAACATGTCATGTCTATCTCATCATCATACATTCATAAAAAATAAACACAAAAATAAAAATAAAAAATCACCAAAATCAAAATTCAATCAGAAAATAGAAAAAAAAAAAAAAAACTCACTCCAAAATTAAAAAAAAAAATCAAAAAATCACTCAAAAATAAAAAATATAAAAAATCTCAAAAATCAAAAACATCAAAAATCTCAAAAAAATAAGAAACATCAAAAAACTCAATCACAAAATCAAAATCAAACTCAAAAAATCACCAAAATTAAAATTCACTCACAAATTCAAAAATTAAAAACATCAATAAACTCAAAAAAATAAAAAACATCAAAAAATTCTAAAAATTTGCAAAGCATCCTATCAAATATGCGCTGCATCATCCACCATCTTATATTTAACTTCTACATCACATCATCCATCCCTAGAATTCTATCATCCTTTGCATTATCATCATGTCAACATTTGTTGCATAGAGACCTTTGGTCAAGCGCTTTGTTGCTACTTCTTCACTCATCAACTCATCACTTGAGGGGGTAGATATTACCCATTAATACTACCTTGAGCATGATCAATATAAAAAACTTGATCTTGGAATCAAATTTATCTAAGAACTTTGCCTGAGACTATCACAAGCCCTCCTTTGTTGGGGTAAGCAAAAACAAAATTTCTCTTCTCAATTCAAACTCTAATTCAATCAATTTGGTACACTTCATACCAATGTTTGTATGGCTACTCATAAATCTGTTACATCCAGGTGACTATTAAACCCACTTTCAATTGTTTTTTAGTGTCATGAGGATACCTACCAATGGTTGGTTAGCTTACTAAATCAATCAAGCTCAACAATCTGTTAAAGATAAAGTTTCAAGGGCATTTGTCCCTTCCACAATTGGGGCATCTTACATTGCTCATGGTTAGAGATAATCTTGCATTTCCTCCCTCAACAATCGTTGTTATGCATCAAAATTCATGATCAATCATGATCAACCATACTCATTCATCATCAAATCATCTTCCTCATAGTCAGCTACTAATCTAGTGTCTTGTGTTTTTGCACTGCATTGTATTTTCACACATTGTAGTACAAAAAGGGGCAAATCTAGACACCTAAAATATCACATTATCCCTTGTGTAGTGCTAATGGTTAGTTAATTTGTAAAAACCCTTATAATTTGCTTAATTTACCTAAAAATACTATTCATCCACTTCATCCTCTTTTTCTCTCTAAGCCCCCTCCTACGCTTAGCCCCTAGTCACCATGTGACCACCCCTTTAACCTAGCCTAGGGCCACCTCACCCTAGTCTACCCTTTGATGTTAGCTTAGCCTCCATCTCACCCTAGCCTACTCTACCTCCTGCTCTCCACTTCCCCATGCCCATTTAATGCCTTAAATGTTGTCTTAAATGCCATGAAGACTTTCTCCA
Source organism: Wollemia nobilis (assembly GCA_028583015.1). NCBI lineage: Eukaryota > Viridiplantae > Streptophyta > Pinopsida > Araucariales > Araucariaceae > Wollemia > Wollemia nobilis. The sequence goes on from JAQPPZ010016892.1 coordinate 25,037,414, forward strand.
TTCAATGCATTTATGACATGGATGACTTTGCATCCACATGCCATAATGAGGGTGAGGACTTTCTTCACCCCATGCATTTATGAGGCATGGTGCACCCATGCCTATTTAATGCATGTGGGTGGATGAGGACTTTCCTCCACCAAAGGGTATCGATGAGGTATGGTGCACCCGTCCACCTCATAAGACACCTCAACCCCCCAACCTTGGCATATTTCTATAAATAATGGTTATTTCCTTCATTTTAAAGAATCACACAATTACTTACCAAAAAATTGCCAAAATCACTCTAGGCCCCATCGCATTCAAACCCTCTTTGGTGTTAACCCTCATGGATGCCTTTATGTGACCCTTTTTGTGTCTTCTTATTTCATAAATTGCTTGTAGGTATCGACTCAGAAGACCATCAAACTCAACAGGAGACCCCAAAGAACCAAAAGAACCTCCTTTGAAGGAATTTTTTGTCTAACCAACATAGAGTTGACTGCAAAGAGAGGTACAATTAACATTGTTTTGCTCACAATTTATAGGTTTGGACTCCAAAATCCACCAAATTTGGAAGGTAGTTTCTTGACAACCTATAGAAGGCCCCTTCCAAATTTCATTCCATTATAATGAACACAAAGTCAACCATAGGGTAGGTTTCAATTTATAGTTAGAACACCTTAGGGTGCAGTTCCCTCCAAGAGCTTGTTTCACTCAGTTGTAGACTAAAGAACCAAAAATCAAGGTAAGCAAAGTTGTTTTTATTTGTTTTTATCTCAATTTGACTTTGTTATAATGTAATAGATTAGGCTTTTAATCATTTACTTCTTATCAATACGGGTCTAATAAATATAGGCTGACAAGTGTTACTAACTTTTTGTTTGGGTTGTGTAGGTTTAGAGGATCTATTCAACCAACGATGGTGCACTATCGATAAAACCACCCCCTTGAGGTTCTCAAAGAAGAAACTAATAGTGCCATAATAGTATCTTGTAAAGGGTTCCTTAATTGGGAGACCCTAATTGTAGCCCAAGGGGAAATATTTGTGAAAGGACTCATTTTGTAACACCTTTCTTCATCAATGAAATGACATGTTTTCTATTAACACAGTGGCTATTTTAAACTAAAAGCTTTCAAATTATACTTGAATGCCATACCCAAGGGAGGTTTGATCATTATCTTCCAGGTTTTGTGGAACTAGACATTGAAATAATTTGTTGTCTTTGTAGAGGATCTCTTACTGGTTGTTAGTTTCTTAAGAAGAGATGCACCATCTTCCTTTTCTTTGAATTTATTTATCAAGAGGTTTGTGAGTTGATCCTAACTTTCGATTGAGTGTGGGGTGAGACTAATGAGGCACTTTTGAGCCATTCCTATGAAGGAGATAGCCAAAAATGTCAAGGCTATATTATGCTCTTTGATGAGATGCATCGTACATAGGCTTACCATATGATGCAAATATTCTATCAAAGTAATCCCATCTTATCCTATGAAATATGGTAGGGACTTGAGTGCTAAGGGAGAAATTAGGTTCCACAAGATAGGAAAAGTGGGTAGAATCAAGGGGTATTTCTCATTTCGTGCAAGAAATATTATAAGGGGTTGATTCTATTGAGCTACAATGTTGTGTCACTAGTTCCTTCTACTTTCTATTTGATTCAAAGGTGGTACCAATTCTTGTAGATTGGTTCTAATAAATGACTTGGTGATAGGTCTTTCACTCATATATTTTTGGGTATTTTCTTAGGAACACAGTCACTGGGTGGGGGTGTAGATTGCTTCAACAAGACAACAAACAAATATCCCCACTAGAATCTTAGTCTTATCTTTTGTTAGATGACTTATTTAGGGTCTTTTCATTTTAGTAGAGTTACCAAATAAATTTCTTGAAACTTCAAAAAGAAAGTCAACTAAGACCTTCACTAGAGTCTTGGTCAATAACTTTTCTTTCAATTTTATGGGGTGAATATGTTAAGCTCATCCCACTAGGCATACCACTTTGAACTAGTCACTTCAAAGTGTCTTGGCCATTCAGGGTAGTGGCCTAACATGCTTGGGCACCCATGTCTTGCATTGAGTAACACAACAAGAAGCTCTAGGAGTGATGAAAACACCTATAGGGAAACCTTTGAGGTTTTTATGGAGGTCAACTCCTTATGGGATATGATCTTTTGTGCACCTTCTAGATCTCTTGAAGCTTTGTCTATGCTATGTCGAGAAAAAGGAAAGAATAAAAATAGAAAAACTTGTAGGAAATTAAATTTTAAACTATGAGGGCAATGCACCAAAGTCTAAATCCCTCCCATATGCATATAACAAGCTTAAATGAACACATTCACCACAATCTAATAGCTAGAAATTGAACACACTTCTCTATTCATACCCAAATATTAAAAAAAACATAACAAAAGTAGGACAAATTAAAATTAGTTACAACTCCCATATATGTATCAAGAAATTATAAAGGAATTAAGTTGAAAGAGGTTCGATGCTCCTTAGCTAAATGGTTCAAGGTTTGAGATCCTCTTTACAAAATAGAAGGGGTAAAAGAAAGAGCATACAAGGTGAGGTATTAGGTATGAGCAAGCAACTTCCAATGGCTTAAAGTAAAAAATGTATGCACTTTTATAGGCAAAAAACTAAAGAGCTTCCCTCCAAAATTTGCTCAAAATTCAAAGCGCTATCTTCTATTTGTGACTAAGATTCGTCTTCATCCAATAATTGATTGTCTCAAGGTCTCTAGATCTGGGGCCATTAATATAAAAAACTTTTGGGTCCTCGGATGGGTAGTTGTTGCAACCATCACCCATCACTTATATTAGGGATTCCCTCCAAGCATCATGTGAGGGGTCTTCTATAATTAATTCTTCATTTGGTACGAGGCTTTAGGAACCAAAGGTCTTCCAAGTCATCACCTACCTTTCTGGAATGTCATGCTTGTTGTCATTATTGCTATGACCCCATTTTTATTGGATGCCTAGCGAGGCTTTTGCTTCTAAAAGGCATAGGTTAGTAGGGTAGGCCAACTCGTGTTGTGGGCAGCCATTTCAATAGTCATGTGAGTGACTAACCTATCCACACAAGTCAACTTTGGTGGCCAATAGTAGATGTGCTTTGATTGCTTTCCTATAATTCCCCTTTTCATCCATGAGTAGTTACCATGTGTCCAACTCTTTATTATGGAAGGGCCCTTCCTTTTGCGTCTTCCATAAAAGAAAAAAGTGTGGGTTGTTGGATGTCAGATCAAGGGCCTGCAAGCTTCGATGATTCTTAGCCGCCTGCTTTGGGTGCCAAAAATGCGCCAATCATAGATAAGATATTCAATGGTTGGCGTAACCTTAACGTTAATGTTCTACTCTACTTTATGTTAATGCTTAAAGGACAGCGCAACAGTATAGGTTTTGGCTCTTCTTTGGAAGGTCCAAGGTTCAAACTACAACATGGACGAGTGTGTGAGGGGGTAAGTGTGTGGTGGTTGTGTGTTAAATTTCCTATTGATAAGTATAGCTCTGAGCTTTAGGAGGGATCATAGTTGGAAAAGAAGGTCCAAGGTTCAAACTACAACATGGACGAGTGTGTGAGGGGGTGAGTGTGTGGTGGTTGTGTGTTAAATTTCCTATTGATAAATATAGCTCTGAGCTTGAGCTTTAGAAGGGATCATACTTGGAAAAGTCTGTTCAGCCCTGTGCGTTGTTGGTCGGAAGAGTTTCTCACACTAACTAAATCAACAAATGATGATGATGATAATGATAATGGTTAAAGTGTTAATGTTTTATGTGGATCCTTCTAACTTGCGTTTATTAATTATTAGATTTTAAAAAACACTAAAAAAAACCACGTGAAAATCTTATTACAATTTTTTTTAATTAATAATATTTGTATGGACATTTAAAAAAACATAAAATATTTCCAGCCTGATAAGAGATAAGAGAGCGTGTGCCGACCAGGTGGCATATGCTGCATGCGTACAAAACTGTGTTTATATAAATAGAATTATCATGCGTAATTCCGTGAAACCTCTCAGAAATATCAACTAGTTGCCCTCAGGTTTCTTCTTTGAGGGTCTAGTGAGAGTCGGTCCATCCTGAAGACATTATTGTTCTCAGCGTGGAGAATGGTTAATTTCAGAAGGAATATATTCCAAAATATGAGATGACGAACGCCCTCGCGTTCAACAAAATACAGCTTCCAAAATAGTACATAGGTCGTTTGATTGATTGATTGGAATTTAGATCCTTCCATTAGAGTCCATATAACCAAGCTAAGTCGACGACAACAACTTCGTTAACCTTCATTGCGGACCGCAATTTCCTGATCTACCCCTTAGAAAAGGCCAGGTCGAGGAGGACAAAGTTTGTGGTAAGATACTTTTCTATCTATTCTTGTCTATCTCTCGCATGCACTGATCTCAGGCGAGGAGTTATGGCGACAAGATCGTTTCGTAAGGTTTCGTTGGACTTTGTGTACGAGCGAGACATAGAAATTTAGGTGCTGGCAGAAAGTCAGTGGCAGCAAAAATGTGGTTGAGATGAAAGACAAAAAGGACTGCTTGTTGCTATCTGGAACCGAAATACCACTGAAAGGCCCTTAATGCGACATTAACATGTGGTTGAGTTGTAAGACAAAAGGACTGCTTGTTGCTATTTGGAATTGAAACACGGCTGAAAAGACCTTCAATGCGACGGTAACGTTTTAAGATGTAAATTGTTTGTGAAAAGATTAAGGATTTAGGATTTTTTTTTTCATTTCTATAAAGATTTTAGCATTTCTCTGCAGCCACATATTCTAACAATTTATTCAGGAGGTTAATAACAATCTATATTAGTAATTCACCATGGACATTAAAAAAAAGCAAGCATTAAAAGTGGAACAAATTATCTTATCTCCATAAGAAAGTAAATTAAGGACTCTTTAACCATAAATTATAAATGTATATCAAAACAAAGTGTAGGGTAGGGTTCATGATAATAACTATAATGAAAAACTTATATTCTGAGTTCCTTAGTTTTAGATATGTTTTGAGAAAAGCAATTATCACCATTTTATTTGAGTATAACAAACCCATTTTATAATGGCTTGTCTATGTTGCACACAAATATTGTTAGAGTAAATTACTATATAAAATATATTTATATAGAAAAGCAATTATAGTGTTTCAAACTTTAACAGCAGAATTAACAAAATAAGACAAACACACACAGAAGAAGAGACAACGATTTTAACGTGGTTCACCCAATGTGGGTTACATCCATCGAGAATTTTCAGTCCTTCCTTTCTCAATCCAAGCAATAGAGGGTTACAACCTACAGCCAACATCTGCTGTAATTTCCTCTCTATTTTTACAAGGAATCAACACAGTAATTTTCATTGTCATAGTATTCTTTGTTTTTCCTCACAACTATATATAAGAAAAAAACAGAAAAACAAACTGCTTTTCTTAATACATTCCAAGATTAACATTGAGTTCCCAGCATATAATTTTGGGATAAAAACAAAAAAAACTTTCCTTGGCTGTCCTGTTGTAAATCCAAAAACTTTCTCTGGTAGACTAACAAACTATAAATCTGGAAACTTTCCCTGCCCGTCCTGCAGTAAATCCAGAAACTTTCTCTGTTTAGCCTCCTCATAATTAGGCTCCATTCCTAACAATCTCCCACTTGGAGACTAATTCCATTGCACCATACTGCAACCAAGGACTGAAAATTTCTCATCATGGCCTCTTATTCCTTAAGGCCAACTAAAGTTGAGCAAAAGCTCAACTTTTCTCTTGACACCACTTTTGTAAGCATATCAGCAGGATTTTGTGATGTGTGAACCTTCCCTAATTTCAAAGATCCATCTTCCACTACTGATCTAATGAAATGATACCTGAGTTTGATGTGTTTAGTTTTTTAATGGAATGCTGAATTCTTTGCAAGGTGTATAGCACTCTGGCTATCACTCCACAACCTATTATCCTCTTGCTTCTTCCCTAGTTCTTCCATTAGTCTTTGCAACCAAACCATCTCTTTGCTTGCTTATGTAGTAGCAACATATTCAGCTTCAGTAGTTGAAAGGGCAACTACGTGTTGGAGTTTAGAAATCCAACTAACCGCTCCTCCTTCTATAGTAAAGATGTAGCCAGTAGTGCTCCTTCCACCATCAAGATCACCTGCCATATCAGAATCTACAAAACCTTTCAAGCATATATTAGAGCCTCCAAAATTCAAAGAATAATTTGAAGTTCCTCTCAAGTACCTGAGTATCCATTTTACTACTTGCCAATGTCCTTTTCTCGGATTACTCATAAATCTACTCACTACTCCCACTGCATGGGCAATATCTAGTCTTGTACAAACCATTGCATACATCAAGCTTCCAATCGCTGATGCATAGGGAACCTTAGCCATATGCTCTTGTTCCTTTTGTGTCTTGGGACACAAATCTTTGGTGAGTTTGAAATGCTTTGCCAATGGAGTAGCAACAGACTTTGCATTGTTCATGTTGAATCTCTTAAGCACTTTTTCAATGTATTTTTCTTGTGATAATTTTAGAGTGTGACTCTCCTTGTCTCTTGTTATCCTCATACCAAGGATTTGTTTGGCTTCTCCCAAATCCTTCATGGCAAAGTATTTAGCCAACTTCTTCTTGAGCATGTTTATATCTTGCATATTTGTTCCTGCAACTAACATGTCATCCACATACAATAGCAAAATAACATAGTTACCATTTCTAGTTTGCTTAAAATATACATAGTGATCACTTTGACATCTTTCAAACCTTTGATTAGCCATGAACTTATAAAATTTTAAATACCACTTGTCTAGGAGCTTGTTTTAACCCATACAAGCTCTTTTTCGGTTTACATACCCAATCCTCTTTACCTTTCACCTGAAAGCCTTCTGGTTGGTGCATATAAATTTCCTCCTCCAAATCACCATGAAGAAATGTTGTCTTCACATCCAATTGCTCCAGATACAAATTTTCTATAAATTTCCTCCAAATCACCATGAAGAAATGTTGTCTTCACATCCAATTGCTCCAGATACAAATTTTCTATAGCTATAAGACTCAAAATAGCTCTAATAGAGGTCATTTTTACAACTGGAGAAAAAATCTCATCAAAATCAATACCTTTTTTCTAAGCGAATCCCTTGACCACTAGTCTTGCTTTGTATCTCTTATGCCCTTCATTCTCCTCTTTAATCCTATACACCCATTTATTGGTCAAAGCTCTTTTACCTTTGGGTAACTCAACCAAATCCCAAGTTTGGTTGTGGAATAAAGAGTCCATTTCTTCATTCATTGCAAGCTCCCACTTATTACTGGTATCCATTTGTAATGCTTCCTGAAAACATTCTGGCTCACCAGCATCAGTATACAAAACATAATCAGAGAAACATTGAGGAATTTTACTTATCCTGGCAGATCGTCTAACAACAGAGATTGAGGTGCTTGTTACTGATGCTATACATTTTGATCTTTTACCACTTTTGGAGTTACCTTTTCTATGTGTCCATCAAGGTCTATGTATTCAACAATTTCCTCTTTCTGTTTATTTCCCTGCAACCGATCTTTATACAAGTTTTTTTCATTAAATATGACATCCCTACTTCTAATGACTTTTCGGTTATCACAATCCCATAATCTGTAACCCAAGCCATCAATACCGTAACCAATAAAATAGCACTTTTGGGCCTTAGCATCTAACTTATTTTTGTTCTCTTTGTTTATATGCATAAAAGCCTCACATCCAAATACCTTAAGGAAAGAATAATTTACTGGTTTACCTATCCAAAGCTCTTCCAGAATTCCTCCATCTAAGGCACTAGACGGTCCTCTATTAATCAGATATACTGCAGTATCAAGCTCCAATTTCTCTTTCTTCCTTTCCTTGCCATCCTTGAGAAATCTAACTCTCTTTGCTTTACCATAAACACAATCCTCACAGAATTCCAAATCAATCTCTTTTAACTTAGGCAATAACTTTCTTGAATGTAAAATTTCCATACCTTTTCCACTCATATGGCCAAGTCTTTGGTGCCACAAAGATGCACTCTCACTTGTAGAAACTAAATTCATGGAGCAAGGAGAAAAATCAGTAAGTAAATAAAGAGTACCCACCAATTTACCTCTAGCTACTATCAATGAACCTTTAGTAACTTTCCAAGCATTTTCTTCGAATGCAACCGTGTATCCTTCACCATCAAGCTTACTTGCCGATATAAGATTTATCTTTAATTCCGGTATGTGTCTCACCTCTTTAAGAGCCCATTGACATCCATTTGGGGATTTAATCAAAATATTTCCAATACCCATGATTTTACATGGTTGGTCATTTCCCAATAGAACCTGTCCATAATCTCCATAAACATAATCTATGAAGTATTCCTTATGTGAGGTAGCATGGAATGAAGCACCACTATCAATTACCCAATAATCACTATTTCTATCAAGAGATAAGATTAAAGCATCTTGTAGAATTTGTCCAATGAATATTGGCTTCGAAGTGTTACCATTATTATCATTACCTTCATTTCCATCACCCTTTCTTTGCCAACAGACCTTCTTGAGATGACCCTTTTTGCCATAGTGCCAACACTCTAGCTTTCCTTTTCCACGTGATTTGGATCTGCCTTTGGATTTGCCACGATGTGAACTCTTGCTTCTTTCTCTTCCTCTTCCTCTATTCTCAACAGTTAAGGTGGTGCCAGATGATTCTCCTATGGTTTTTCTTTTCATGTCCTCACTGAGTATCACACCAACCACATCATCAAATTCTAATTTATTTGAACTCAAAGCAGAGTTACTTACCACCATTACCAAACTGTTCCAAGTTTCTAGAAGAGAGCATAAGATTAATAAGGCCCTAAGCTCATCATCAAAATCCAATCCTATTGAATGCAATTGATTAGTGACAGTATTAAATTCATTTAAATGATCATGCATAGATCCTCCTTCACTCATTTTCATGTTAAATAACATTTTCATTAAGAATACCTTATTTGATGCTGATGGTTTATCATACATCTTGGCCAACTTATCCATGACTCCCTTGGTAGTCTTTTCATTAGAGATGTTGAAAGCTACAGTGGCTCCCAAGCACAGCCTCACAGTACCCAATGCCTTTCTATCAAGGAGACTCCACTCCTCATCAGACATAAATTAAGGTCTCTCTGTTTCCCCCTCAAGAGGTAAGTAAAGATCCTTCTGGTACAAATAATCCTCCATCTGCATCTTCCAGAATTGAAAGTTTTGGCCATTGAATTTTTGAACTCTAAACCTCCCTTCTTTCGCCATTGCTCCCACTTGATCTAGAAATTCTCCTTCTGTCAAGTGCACCCAACAAAACAACCGCTCTGATACCACTTGTTAGAGTAAATCACTATATAAAATATATTTATATAGAAAAGCAATTATAGTGTTTCAAACTTTAACAACAGAATTAACAAAATAAGACAAACACACACAGAAGAAGAGACAACGATTTTAACATGGTTCACCCAATGTGGGTTACATCCACCGAGAATTTTTAGTCCTTCCTTTCTCAATCCAAGCAATAGAGGGTTACAACCTACAGCCAACATCTGCTATAATTTCCTCTCTATTTTTACAAGGAATCAGCATAGTAATTTTCATTGTCATACTATTCTCTGTTTTTCCTCACAACTATATATAAGAAAAAAATAGAAAAACAAATTGCTTTTCTTAATACATTCGAAGATTAACATTGAGTTCCCAACATCTAATTTTGGGATAAAAACAAAAAAAACTTTTCCTGGATGTCCTGTTGTAAATCCGAAAACTTTCTCTGGTAGACTAACAGACTATAAATCTGGAAACTTTCCCTGCCCGTCCTGCAGTAAATCCAGAAACTTTCTTTGTTTAGCCTCCTCATAATTAGTCTCCATTCCTAACAAATATAGCATTGTAAATGGATTCACCCTTACATTTTCTAATTAGGATAGGTAGGTTGATTTGGATCTAATCCAAAATGTTACTCCCTAGGTTGATTTGGATCTAATCCAAAATGTTACTCCCTTTTAAGCATTGCAAGACTTAACATGAATCATTACCTTTTTTCCTCGTAGAATTTAGAAACCCTCATAGGATAGATAAGCCAAAAGGGCGTGAGTAATAAGTTTACTTCTTATCTAACAAACCACACTTTGGAAATATAGAGTAAAACATAGTAAATAGAAAAGTTGAGGTGCTAAGGAAGAGCATGGATGTTGAGGGAAAGAATAAATAAGGCATAGCGATTATGCACAAGGAAATTAGCATGCGAGAAGCAAATAAATTATACATGCAAAGTAGAGGGAGGAAAACTAAGAGGATTTATAAGTAAAGTAGAGAAGGCTAGACTGGAAACTACAATAGAATGATATGATTATGGGAGAAAAGTATGCATGGTGGTTCACGTAAGCATATATCTTAAGCTGGTATTGATGAACTAAGATCTCATTGAACCTACCTCATGCCAATTCTTACATTTGCACTTAAAAACCATGGAAGTGAGTCAACAAAGAAGACAAAGTCAAAGAATTATTATGAGAAAGTGCCCAAAGTGTATTTGTAAAAGAAAAAAATCTAAGTAAATGCTTATTTATAATATAGTACATGAGAATTGTGAAATAAATTATATCATATGTAAAATATATCATATGTGAAAGGACTACAAGTAATTTTTTTATATAAATAAAAGGATTATTTAAATTTAGTTTGAAGGAAATTTAAGATCAATAAAAATTTAAGACTTTGTTAAGAGGTTTTATAGGAGAATATTAATACATATATTATTGAATTTAAAGATAAAAATTTAATATCACATCTACTATCATTTCCTTTAGCTTATATTATCTAGACGAAAAAAAAAAAAATTATACTTATTCTAAGTAGTATTTCATATCCATATGAGATGGTTTTTTATATATTAATTATTTGAACATCAAACCATGATCGAGTGTGAGATAGAAGTGAGGCTCACCTTTTCTTGCTCTCACTTTTTCTTGCCCTAGATATATGGGCAAATGAGAAAAAACTAAGTAGTATGGAAGGAAAGTTGTATCTGAAATCCCTAATTAGATATAAGGACGTCCTAGCTAGAAGTATGAATGCCCAATTTAGAGACAAGAGGTAGGAGATGTTATACCATAAGTGATTATCAAGGATTAGATAATTTAGCATGATATGATAGTTTTTAAAAGTAAAGAATTAATATGTAAGTTTCATAGTCTCAGGGGAACAATGCAATGGTTGATGAGCAAGGTGCAACCTAAGTATTGTCATTGTTGTCAACACAGTCAGGTTGATCAGTTGATGCAATGGTTAGAAGTTGATTGGTGAGCAAGGTGATGGATAGGAGTTGTTTGTTGAGCAAGGTGCAGCAAAAGAATTGCAAAAGTATTGTCATTGTTGTCAACACATCGATTGATGCGAGTTGATGCGATTCAGAGGTCGATCGGATCAAGTGCAGAAAGTTTCAAGGAAAACATAAGTGACCCAGATTCAGAAACTGGCAAAAAGAGACAAGGAAGAAAACTGTCGCGATATCGCGACATGTTTTCTGTCGCGATTTCGCGACATGGTCGAGGAGAGAGAAGGCGCAGCCGAAAATGTCACGATTTCGCGACATGTCAAGTTTTCGCTGAGGAGAGAGAAAATGTGTCGCGATATCGCGACAAAATCGAGGAGAGAGAAGGCGCAGCCGAAAATGTCGAGATTTCGCGACATGTCGAGTTTTCGTTGAGGAGAGAGAAAATGTGTCGCGATTTCGCGACAAAAAGCAGGAGAGAGAAAATGCACGCCAAATTGTCACGATTTCACGACATGGTCGAGGAGAGAGAAGATGCGAGCAAAACTGTCACGATTTCGCGACATGCTGGCAGAGAAGGAAACAAAGGTGTAGCGATATCGCTACATGTTGAAATGAAAGGAAACAAAGGTGTAGCGATATCGCTGCATGATGAAAATACATGGAACTAAGGTGTAGCGATTTCGCTACATGTTGAAACAAAGAGAAACTAAGGTGTAGCGATTTCGCTACATGTTGAAACAAAGAGAAACTAAGGTGTAGCGATTTCGCTACATGTTGAAACAAGGAGAAACTAAGGTGTAGCGATTTCGCTACATGTTGAAACAAAGAGAAACTAAGGTGTAGCGATTTCGCTACAGGTTGGAACAAAGGGAAACTAAGGTGTAGCGATTTCGCTACTAGTCAAAAGTGTAGAATTGAAAGATGCAACAATGATATTACAAGTCAAAATTTCATGAAAAGAGGCAAGGTAAAAGCACAAGGCACAAAGTTGTAGCGATTTCGCTACTGCATGGAGAAAGAGCGTACGGAAGCCAGAAGCGTCGCGATTTCGCGACAAGAAGGATGATGACGTCAGCAAGAGCCGGAAGCGTCGCGATTTCGCGACATGTTCCATTTTCGCTGGAGTTGGCAAGGAAAGTTGTACGGAAGAGCAAAGTGTCACGATTTCGTGACATGTTCCATTTTCGCTGGAGTTGGCAAGGAAAGTTGTACGGAAGAGCAAAGTGTCACGATTTCGCGACATGTTCCATTTTCACTGGAGTTGGCAAGGAAAGCTGTACGGAAGAGCAAAGTGTCACGATTTCGTGACATGTTCCATTTTCGCTGGAGTTGGCAAGGAAAGTTGTACGGAAGAGCAAAGTGTCACGATTTCGTGACATGTTCCATTTTGATGGAGTTGGCAAGGAGAGTTGTACGGAAGAACAAAGTGTCACGATTTCATGACATGTTCCTTTTTCACTGCTGGTAGCAAAGAAGAGTGTACGGAATCCGAAAGTGTCGCGATTTCGCGACAAGCAGGATGATGACATCAACAAAGTTGAAAAGTGTCACGATTTCACGACAGGATGAAAGGAAAGCTGCTGGAAGCCGGAAGCGTCGCGATTTCGTGACAACATTGAGGATGACGTTAGCAAAAGTTCAAAGTGTCGCGATATCGCGACAAGATGCAGGGAAAGCTTCCAAGAGCCAAAATGGTCGTGATTTCACGACATGCTTAAGGATGACGTCAGCAAAAGTTCTAAGTGTCGCGATATCGCGACATGAGCGAGGGAAAAGCTTTCAAGGCCAAAATGGTCATGATTTCGCGACAACCTTCAGGGTGACGTCAGCATAAGTCAAAAGTGTCACGATATCGCGACAGGTAATCTGGCAGGTAAAACCCGCAGGAGCATGCAAGGTGACACGTGTCAGAAAAAGGAGACAGGAAAATCATGCAGCCAGTTACGTAAAATGTAACTGATGTCAGATCTGCAGTTACAGATTGACAAGTGTCAGTCATGCATTCGAACAGTCGTTTGCATGTATTCGAAGAATCAAATTTAAAGTATCGAAAGGTTTTCGAAAAAGCATTCGAAAAGCCGTATTCGAAGAAATTGAACAGTCGAAGTGCATGAAACAAAATTGCCGTATTGCATGGTTTCCAAAAGACGTATTGCAGGGTTTCGAACAGTTGAAATGCATGGAACCGAATAGCCGTATTGCATGGATTCGAACAGTCAGAGTATGTGATTCGATTGCATGCAGGATTGAAAGGTTATAAAAGAATAACCGTACAGAGAAGATAGTTGCTGCTGCGAGATAGAAGATGCTGCAGAAAGAGGCTGGCTGTATGTGAGCTGCAAGAGCATGCCATATGAAAGGGCTGTAAGTGTGCAGAAGGTAGAACCATAAAAGAGTGTATGCTTCCATGAGATTGATTTGATTTAAGCTAGATCAGTGAGGATCTTGTAACACTGAAGGCATTTTTATGTCAATCAAAATTGAAAATAGAAATCCAAGTTGGTGCTTGGAATCAGGGGTTGGTGCTCCTTCCAGTTGCTGCTGGTAAATTAGGGGTTGTTGCTCCTTCCAGTGGATGCTGGTAAATTGATTGTAAAGTTGGTGCTTTGCAATGGCTGGATTTGGATGGGAGTCCAAGCAGTCTAGTTTGAGGAGTAGCCAAAACTGGTGAACCTCGTTACATCTTGTGTTATGTTATGCTCTCTTGTGGTACTTGCTATTTTTGGTTTTAGCTTTCTTTTGTTTTGGCTTTAAGAGTTAAAGCATTAAGTTTTTAAAATAGCTGCACTGATTCACCCCCCCTCTCAGTGCCATTGTAAGACTAACAATTGGTATCAGAGCCAAGTTCCTAGTTCAGGCTAAATCAGTTAGGGTTGATCTTGGATTAGTTTACAATGGGTAAGAAGAATAGATTATCTTCCATTAAGGTATCTCAGTCAGTTTCAATTCCTTCAGAAGAGAAAATTGCACTAAAGAAGGAAGAAGAAGTGAACTCTGAAGTTTGCAATGAAAACCCGAAGATTGAAGTAGATCTAGAAGGTGAGTTGATCGCCGCTCTTGAAGAGTTAAGTATACAAAAGAAAAGCAACAAAAGACCTGTCCAAAAAGTTGGAAGAATACGGGGATGAGATTGAAAATCTCTGTTTACAAATTCAAGAGGCCAAGAAAGCAGAAGAAGCCTTGAAGACACAGCTGAATGATAAAGTCGATGTATATAGCAAACGTGAAGAAGAATCTAACAAAACAGTTAGTAATCTAAAGCTGCAAGTAGATGTGTCCAAGAGGGTTGAAGAAATTCTCGAGTCTCGGCTCAATGAGAAAAAGACCGTTTGCTGCCAACAAGAAGAAGAGATTGTTTCTTTGAAGAAACAACTAAAAGAGGCCAATATAAATCTCAAATTTGAGAAAAGCACAGAGTTGCTAGATACAATGATAAATCAACAAAGAAGCTCCACGTCTAAGTTTGGTCTTGGATATGAAGCTGAACAACCTTCATCCTCTAAACATGCAGAGAAGAAGAAGTCCTCGGTTGAAGGTTTGAAAAAAGAAAAGTCTGAAGCTGAATCCTCAAAAGGAAGAAATCATCAAAGAAAATCTACAGCAAAGCAACCACAGCAACATAAATTCTCTCACTCTCACTCTTTTAATAATAATGCTTTTAATGGCTATTGTTCTAAATGCAACTACTATGGTCACAAGGCATTTTATTGTGGACAGAATAATAGATCAAAGAGTTATACTGACAAAAACACATCTGCTTTCCTGAGTGAACACCCTGTGCAATGTTTTAAATGTAATGGCCATGGGCACATAGCAAGGTTTTGTCCAAGCATTTCTGTATCTAATCTAAGGCCAGACCATAGATTTCATCAGACACACAAAATGCAATACAGACAGGGAATAAAACATGTGCAATGTTTTAAATGTAATGGTCAAGGGCACATAGCAAGGTTCTATGCAAGCACTTATGTATCTAATCTAAGGCAAAACCCTAGATTTCATCAAACGCAAAGAATACAATACAGACAGAGAATAAATCATGTGCACAGCAGAAAGGAAAATAATCATCCTTCAAGAACGCACAAGAGACAACCCCGCAAGAAAAATGTTCAAGTTCACGAACAGGGGCAAAATAGGGATGTAGTTGAAAAACTCAAGCCCAAGTTCAGGAAAGTCTGGAGAAAGACAGAAGAAAGGAATTCGTGTCTCCTTGGACAGAAGGAGATTACTCCTCTTATGCTTTAAGCAGCTCCAGGTGGCACATCCTCAGGGGGAGCAATCTTAAAATTTTATTTTAATGCTCCTATGTTTTTGGGCCAGTTTTCTGAGGATGAAAGGTAAGAAGTCGAGTTATTGTTGTTTGCAGCTAAAGTGTGTTGTCAGTTCTTGTTGTCATTTTTGAAGGTGCCGTGAAGTGTGCTGTTTAATTTGAAGAGTTGTCACATTTGGTAGTGTTGAGATATGTCACTGCTGTACTGTTGATAATTCTTCCACCAACTGTTCATTACTTCGGATCATAACAGTTCAGAATTTTTTTTTTCGTGTTTGCTCTAGCTGCATATACGTGTTTCGAGCAGCGTGTATTTGTTTTACACTTTGAGGTAAAGCTTACAAGATCCTTCTTGTCGCATTGGTAAGATTATTCAATTCACAGACAGTTCGGGTTAACTGTTGATAAAATATCAATCCGAGGTTAAGAAGTTGAGGTTGAGTAAGGGGCTCTATGGTTGGCCATAAAGTGTTTGTCAAAATGTCTTCTCCAAGATTTGCACTGTTAAAAGTAAAGTGATCTGCAGATCTGTAGAAAACTCAGATCAGGTTTTAAGTTTAAAAAGGAATCTAGTTGTGCCGCAGTACAGTATTTATTGCTTGCACTAAGTTGGCAGTAAATTTGTAGAGTTGGTACAAGTGAGTCTCCTATCAATTTTATTGAAAGATGTGAAATCTGCTTGTTGAAGTGAAGAAGCGTTGGGCAGAGGTGCCAAGTTTGACCCATGTTGTGGGCAATTTCGTCTTGGTCGTGATGCTCGTGGATAGCAGCAATAAAAGCGCTTTAGCTTTTGTGGTGGTGTTATTCACTTTCTCCAAAGGTTGGAGAACTAAGTTTGGCCAAGGTATATCTTTTATTATTATTTGCTTGGAGTATTTTGAATTGACTTGGCAAATATAATTGATGGAGGTATAAGGTTAAGTTGTCATATTTTGCTTTGACATTATCTTATTGGCATGTTTTGATGATTGTGTTTAAAGAAGTGGAGCTAAAAGGTGTAATAAAGGAAGTTCACTTTATTGCTAATTTATTTTTATTCCTTCCCTAAATTGGTTGAAAGTTTGAGAGTTGTGTGTAGTGTCAACTTGAAGGTTCAATTATCTTCTACTCAAATGAGGTATGGACTCATTCTTCTTATGAGTATGATTGGTGTATGTTTTCTGAAATAAGGTTGGAGTGAAAAGGTACTCTTCTAGGTATCCCTTGGCTTGGTGTAAATCCTAATTTCTGGTTTGAGATAGTGGAAGCTTTGTGCTCTAGGGCTTATTTTTGTGAGTCTAGCTACTTGTATTAAGTTGGTGGAACCCTTGGTTGGCTGTCTTGAGTTTAATAGTTGAGTTTGAGATTGGGAATTAAGTATAGAACATATTGAGTCTCTAACAATTCTCTGTATGTTTCTATGAAGTTGATAAATCACATTGGGTCTCTAACAATTCTCTTTGTGGGTTCATGCTAAGCGTGGTTCTAGTGAGAACTTGTGTGCTGATCCTGGACAAGTTCTATGTGTGCTTCTTAAGCGGGTTCTTAGTGAGTCTATGACAGAGTACGAGAGGGTTGAGGCTCGGAAGACAGCGTGATCTCGAAGAGGTCATTTTTTCTCAAGTATTGGCTAAGATTTGACTAGACATCGGGATCAAATTCTCGGAGGGAGAATTTATGGATCCGTTCATCATATTGCTCATGTTTATGCTTTTTGCTAACCGGATTAATTTTTTCCCGTGAATGTTGTGCATGGACTAAGGGGGAGTTTTGCAGCCGCCCTTTGGTATTATTGTCAAAGGGGGAGAAGAATTACAGGTAATTGCAGACAATTACGTGTGTTGCCAACAATTCCAAAGGGGGAGATTGATGAGCAAGGTGCAACCTAAGTATTGTCATTGTTGTCAACACAGTCAGGTTGATCAGTTGATGCAATGGTTAGAAGTTGATTGGTGAGCAAGGTGATGGATAGGAGTTGTTTGTTGAGCAAGGTGCAGCAAAAGAATTGCAAAAGTATTGTCATTGTTGTCAACACAGTCAGATTGATGCAGTTGATGCAGTTCAGAGGTCAGTCAGATCAAGTGCAGAAAGTTTCAAGGAAAACAGAAGTGACCCAGATTCAGAAACTGGCAAAAAGAGACAAGGAAGAAAACTGTCGCGATATCGCGACATGTTTTCTGTCGTGATTTCGCGACATGGTCGAGGAGAGAGAAGGCGCAGCCGAAAATGTCACGATTTCGTGACATGTCAAGTTTTCACTGAGGAGAGAGAAAATGTGTCGCGATATCGCGACAAAATCGAGGAGAGAGAAGGCGCAGCCAAAAATGTCACGATTTCGTGACATGTCGAGTTTTCGTTGAGGAGAGAGAAAATGTGTCGCGATTTCGCGACAAAAAGTAGGAGAGAGAAAATGCACGCCAAATTGTCGCGATTTCGCGACATGGTCGAGGAGAGAGAAGATGCGAGCAAAACTGTCACGATTTCGCGACATGTTGGCAGAGAAGGAAACAAAGGTGTAGCGATATCGCTACATGTTGAAATGAAAGGAAACAAAGGTGTAGCGATATCGCTGCATGATGAAAATACATGGAACTAAGGTGTAGCGATTTCGCTACATGTTGAAACAAAGAGAAACTAAGGTGTAGCGATTTCGCCGTGAAACAGGGTTGAAACAAAGAGAAACTAAGGTGTAGCGATTTCGCTACATGTTGAAACAAAGAGAAACTAAGGTGTAGCGATCGCTACATGTTGGAAACAAAGAGAAACTAAGGTGTAGCGATTTCGCTACTAGTCAAAAGTGTAGAACTGAAAGATGCAGCAATGATATTACAAGTCAAAATTTCATGAAAAGAGGCAAGGTAAAAGCACAAGGCACAAAGTTGTAGCGATTTCGCTACTGCATGGAGAAAGAGCGTACGGAAGCCAGAAGCGTCGCGATTTCGCGACAAGAAGGATGATGACGTCAGCAAGAGCCGAAAGCGTCGCGATTTCGTGACATGTTCCATTTTCGCTGGAGTTGGCAAGGAAAGCTGTACGGAAGAGCAAAGTGTCACGATTTCATGACATGTTCCATTTTCGCTGGAGTTGGCAAGGAAAGCTGTACGGAAGAGCAAAGCGTCGCGATTTCGCGACATGTTCCATTTTCGCTGGAGTTGGCAAGGAAAGCTGTACGAAAGAGCAAAGTGTCACGATTTCGTGACATGTTCCATTTGGAGTTGGCAAGGAAAGCTGTACGGAAGAGCAAAGTGTCACGATTTCGCGACATGTTCCATTTTCGATGGAGCTGGCAAGGAGAGTTGAGGAAGAACAAAGTGTCGCGATTTCGCGACATGTTCCTTTTTCACGGCTGGAAAAGAAGAGTGTACGAAAGTTGGAAGTGTCACGATTTCGTGACAAGTAGGATGATGACGTCAGCAAAGTTGAAAAGTGTCACGATTTCGTGACAGGATGAAAGGAAAGCTGCTGGAAGCCGGAAGCGTCGTGATTTCACGACAACATTGAGGATGATGTCAGCAAAAGTTCAAAGTGTCGCGATATCGCGACAAGATGCAGGGAAAGCTTCCAAGAGCCAAAACGGTCACGATTTCATGACATGCTTAAGGATGACGTCAGCAAAAGTTCTAAGTGTCGTGATATCGCGACATGAGCGAGGGAAAAGCTTTCAAGGCCAAAATGGTCATGATTTCGCGACAACCTTCAGGGTGACGTCAGCATAAGTCAAAAGTGTCGCTTAAAACCCGTAGGAACATGCAAGGTGACACGTGTCGAAAAAGGAGACAGGAAAATCATGCAGCCAGTTACGTAAAATGTAACTGATGTCAGATCTGCAGTTACAGATTGACAAGTGTCAGTCATGCATTCGAACAGCCGTTTGCATGTATTCGAAGAATCAAATTTAAAGTATCGAAAGGTTTTCAAAAAAGCATTCGAAAAGCCGTATTCGAAGAAATTGAACAGTTGAAATACATGAAACAAAATTACCGTATTGCATGGTTTCCAAAAGACGTATTGCAGGGTTTCGAACAGTCGAAATGCATGGAACCGAATAGCTGTATTGCATGGATTCGAACAGTCAGAGTATGTGATTCGATTGCATGTAGGATTGAAAGGTTATAAAAGAATAACCGTACAGAGAAGATAGTTGTTGCTGCGAGATAGAAGATGCTGCAGAAAGAGGCTGGCTGTATGTGAGCTGCAAGAGCATGCCATATGAAAGGGCTGTAAGTGTGCAGAAGGTAGAACTGTAAAAGAGTGTATGCTTCCATGAGATTGATTTGATTTAAGCTAGATCAGTGAGGATCTTGTAACACTGAAGGCATTTTTATGTCAATCAAAATTGAAAATAGAAATCCAAGTTGGTGCTTGGAATCAGGGGTTGGTGCTCCTTCCAGTTGTTGCTGGTAAATTAGGGGTTGTTGCTCCTTCCAGTGGATGCTGGTAAATTGATTGTAAAGTTGGTGCTTTGCAATGGCTGGATTTGGATGGGAGTCCAAGCAGTCTAGTTTGAGGAGTAGCCAAAACTGGTGAACCTCGTTACATCTTGTGTTATGTTATGCTCTCTTGTGGTACTTGTTGTTTCTGGTTTTAGCTTTCTTTTGTTTTGGCTTTAAGAGTTAAAGCATTAAGTTTTTAAAATAGCTGCACTGATTCACCCCCCCTCTCAGTGCAATTGTAATACTAACAATGGTTTGGGCTTTGGCCTCTATTTGGGAGGTCCAAGACTCAAACTATGGTGTGTGTGTGCTATATTGATATTCACACAATGACACTGAGAGGGGGGGGTGAATCAGTGTAGCTATTAATTTTAATATCTACAACATTTAATATGAAATAAAGAGAACTTGAAAACTAGAAAAACAAATTGAACAAGAGAGCACACCACAACACTCAATATACCGAGGTTCACCAATTTGGCTACTCCTCAAAAATGACTCGCTTGGACTCCAATCCAAATCCAGTCTTTGCAAAATACCAATTTTACAAATACTTTACCAAGGATCCACCTGGAAGGAGCACCAACCCCTTAATTTTCTCGCCGCAACAGATGGAGCACCAACCCCTAGTACCAAGCACCAACTTGGACTGCAATTCTATTCAATTTAAAATGACATAAGAATGTCTTCACTTCATGCACGACCCTGACTGGTCTGCAATTAACCCAACTCTGCACACTCTCACGGCTCTGCTAATTTTTCTCTTGACTCTTTTCTAACCCTCTTTTTACAGCAATTTCCCTCTTACAACAGCAACTTTATTCTCTGTACGACTGTTCTTTTATAACCTTCCTTTTCTCATCGGGACTCTTTGACTTCTATAGCGTTTCAATCCTGCATACAGTCGGATGACATTCTCGAGCTGTTCGAATTCTTTTTCTCTTCCCAATAAGCGGTTGTTCGAATACATCAAATACGACCATTCGAATACTTTTTCTATTCTGCATATTTGGCTGTTCGAATCCATTCAATACGGTTGTTCGATTCCAAGCAATACGACTGTTCGAAACCCTGCAATACGACTGTTCGAAACCCTGCAAATTTGGCTTTTCGAATGCTGCAAAAATGTCTTTTAGAAAGCTTTTTCGATCCTTCATATTTGATTCTTCGAATGCTTTTCCAGTCGTGCATATACAGCTGTTCTAGTGCATGACTAACACTTGTCAATCTATAACTGCAGATCTGACATCAGTTACTTTTTACGTAACTGGCTGCATGATTTTCCTGTCTGCTTTTTCTGACACGTGTCACCTTGCATGCTTTTTTGGCTTTTACCCGCCCAACTGTTACCTGTCACGAAATCATGACATTTCTGCCCAGTTGACCTTTTCTGTGTTGTTGACTGCGAAATACTAACTTGTCACGATATCGCGACACTTTTTGTAGCCGTACGCCTTCATGCCCTTGCTGTCGTGAAATCGTGACCATTTTGGCTTTTGAAAGCTTTCCCTCTGTTCATGTCACGAAATCGTGACACTTTGAACATTTGCTGACGTCATCCTTAATGATGTCGTGAAATCGTGACGCTTCCGACTTCCAGCAGCTTTCCTTGCACCTTGTCACGAAATCGTGACACTTTCAGCTTTTGCTGACGTCATCATCATTCTTGTCGCGAAATCGTGACGCTTTCGGCTTCCAACAACTTTCCTTGCACCTTGTCACGAAATCGTGACACTTTCAATTTTGCTGACGTCATCATCATTCTTGTCGCGAAATCGCGACACTTTCAGCTTCCAACAGCTTTCCTTGCACTCTGTCGCGAAATCGCGACATTTTCAATTTTGCTGACGTCATCCTCAGCTTTGTCGTGAAATCGTGACGCTTTTCGCTTCCATACACTCTTCTTTGCCAACAACCGCAAAAATGGAACATGTCACGAAATCGTGACGTTCTCTGCTTCCGTACAATCTTTGCTTTATGCAGTAGCGAAATCGCGACAACTTTGTGCCTTGTGCTTTCGACTTGCTACATCTTTTAGTTTTGCAATTTTGACTGGTAGCGAAATCGCTACACCTTTGTTTCCATACATTTTGTCATGCAGCAAAATCGCTACACCTTCTTGTTTGTGCCTTTTCACTTGTAGCGAAATCGCTACACCTTTGTTGCCATTCATTTTAACATGCAACAAAATCGCTACACCTTTGTTTTCTGCACTTCCTATTTGTAGCGAAATCGCTACACCTTTCGTTGCAAGCTCCTTTCCTCCATTTATGTCGCGAAATCGTGACATCTTTTCACCTTGCTTCCTTCTCTGCCAACATGTCGCGAAATCGTGACAGTTTGCTTTGCACCTTCTCTCTCTCCGGCCATGTCGCGAAATCGCGACAATTTTTCTTGCATTTTCTCTCTCCTCGGCAATGTCGCGAAATCGCGACAATTTTTCTTGCATTTTCTCTCTCCTCGACAATGTCGCGAAATCGCGACAATTTTTCTTGCATTTTCTCTCTCCTCGGCAATGTCGCGAAATCGCGACAATTTTTCTTGCATTTTCTCTCTCCTCTGTTTTGTCGCGATATCGCGACAGAAAACATGTCGCGATATCGCGACAGTTTTCTTCCTTGTCTTTTTCTGCCAATTTTTGAATCTGGGTCACCTCTGTTTTCCTTGAAATTCACTGCACTTGATCTGATCGACCTCCGAACCGCATCAATCGCATCAATCTGTCTGTGTTGACAACAATGACAATACTTTTGCAATTCTTTTGCTGCACCTTGCTCAACAATCTCCCCCTTTGGAATTGTTGGCAACACACTGCAACCTTGCTCAATTTCTTCTCCCCCTTTGCCAATAATACCAAAGGGTTGCTGCAGACTCCCCCTGAGTCTATGCACAACATTCTCGAGCTTAAAAAGTTTGAATGCTCCCCCTGAGAATGTGTTTCCCATAGCTAGTCAGTGCTTGGGTGGTGTGACTACTCCCAACTTCTTCCGAAGGTATTCAAATACTTCCTTTGGCAAAGGTTTTGTGAATATATCAGCTACTTGCTCTGTAGTTGGAACAAAATCCAATTTGACCTCTCCTGCAACTTTATCCTTCAAGAAATGATATCGGATTGCAATATGTTTGGTTCTTGAATGCATATCTGGATTCTTGGATATGTTGATAGCACTAGTGTTATCACATTTAATTGAAATTGGCTCTTTGAAATGAATACCAAGATCTTTCAACGTTTGTCTCATCCATAATATCTGAGTACAGCATGTTGTTGTTGCAATGTATTCTACCTCTGCAGTGGATAGAGATACCGATTCTTGTTTCTTGCTGTGCCATGCTACCAACCTGTCTCCAAGATAAAATGCTCCTCCACTTGTGCTCTTTCTGTCATCAATACATCTTGCCCAATCTACATCAGAATATGCAATCAAAGTGAAATCTTTACCTTTTGGGTACCACAACCCATAATCCATAGTGCCCTTGAGATATCTCGAAGATCCTCTTTACAATTGTTACATGAGTTTCTTTGGGACCGGCCCGAAATCTTGCAACCATGCAAACTGCCTGTAAGATGTCTGGTCTTGTGGCTGTTAAATACAGCAGGCTTCCAATCATAGACTCAGTACATTGTTTGATCTACATCTGGAGATTTGTCATCCTTGCTCAACTTGCAGCCTGTTGTCATGGGAGTGCTAACTGGTTTACTGTCTTCCATTGTGAACTTTTTCAGCATTTCTTTTACATATTTAACTTGAGAAATAAAAATGCCTTTTTCATTTTGATTGACCTGCAGTCCTAGGAAATAAGAAAGTTCACCAATCATAGACATCTCAAATTCTTTCTTCATTTTAGTTGATATGTCTTTGCAGTATTCATCCATGCTGCTGCCAAATATTATATCATCTACATAAACAACAAGAACAATAAGATGGCCCTTCTCTGTTTTGACATATAAGTTGTTGTCCACCAAACCTTTCTTGAACCCTTGTTTAATTAGATAGTTATCCAGCCTTGCATACCATGCTCGGGTGCCTGTTTCAAACCATATAATGCTTTCTTTAACCTGCAAACAAAATCTAGGTTGTCACCAAGTTGGAAGCCATCTGGCTGTTCAATGTAAACCTCTTCTTCCAGTTTTCCATTCAAAAATGCTGATTTTACATCCATTTGATATACTTTGAAGTTTTTATGAACTGCTAATGCCAGAAACATTCTGATTGCCTCTAGTCTGGCTACCGGTGCAAAATTTTCCTCAAAATCAATGCCTTCAACCTGAGCATAGCCTTTATAGACCAATCTTGCCTTATTTCTGACAACCTGTCCATCTTCATTTAATTTATTTCGAAAAACCCATTTAGTGCCAATTATGTTTTTATTTGTTGGTCTAGGTACTAATTCCTAGGTATTGTTTTTCTCAATCTGATCTAGTTCTTCATTAATTGCCTTCAACCAACTTTCATCAGTGCTTGCTTCAGCAACATTTTTAGGTTCAATGCTAGATAACAGAGAATAGTTCCACACTGCTGCTCTTCTTGTCTGAATACCATCTTTGGGATCCCCAATAATCTGTTCACTTGGATGATTTTTTCCACGCTTGCTTCTGTTTTAAATTTCCTTGTTTTCTTCTTCTTCGATTCAGTTTTTACACCATCTGGATCAATTTTTTGATTCTTATCCGTTTCCTTTTCATCATCACCTTCAATGACTTCTTCATAGATGGGGTAGTTTTCTTGATAAGTAATTTCTTGTTCTCTACCTTCATCAACTTTCACATCAACACTCTCAACAATTTTCTTTAGCCTTTTGTTGTAACATGTGTAGGCTTTGCTTTTTGTTGAGTAACCAAGAAAGATACCTTCATCAGCTCTATTTTCAAATTTATCGAGATTATCTTCAATCCGTTTGATGTAGCACTTGCTGCCAAATACTTTGAAATGTCTTGTTGTTGCCTTTCTGCCAAACCACAGCTCATAAGGTGTTTTGCTTTCATGTGGTCTTAGCATGCACCTGTTTTGAATGTAAACTGCAGTATGTACTGCCTCTTTCCAAAATTTGTCAGCTATTTTGTTCTCAGCCAGCATTGTCCGTGCCATTTCCTGCACTGTCCTATTCTTCCTTTCTACAACACCATTCTGCTGAGGTGTTCTAGCTGCTGAAAACTGTCTTCTTATCCCATATTTTTGACAGTATTCTGCAAATTCTTCTGAAATAAACTCTCCTCCTCTGTCTGATCTTAGGCATTTAATTCTTTTTCCCGATTGATTCTCAACAAGATTTTTGAAGGTTTTAAACATCTCAAAGGCTTCCAATTTAAGTTTCAGAAATAGTACCCATGTCATTCTTGAGTAGTCATCTATAGACAGCATAAAATATTTGTGTCCATTTATGCTTTCAGTTCTCATGGGTCCACATAAATCAGGTGTGAATTAGTTCTAATGGCTTGCTCGTGAAATATTCTTTTGCTTTGAAAGTGGCTCTGGTTTGTTTTCCCTTTTGGCATGACTCACAAATACTGTTTGAAGGTTTACCAATAGTTGGTATGTCTCTTATTGCCCCTTTTGAGCTGATTTTTACCAGATTATCAAAGCTTATGTGACCGAGTCTCTTGTGCCACAGCCAGTTTTCTTCTTCCTGACCAACCAAGCAAGCTCCTTCTGAAGTCTCTGAAAGAGTATACAGATTTCCAGAAGTTCTCAGTCCAGTGGCTATTAACTTTCCATTTTTTGTCTTTCTTACTTCACGGCCCTCCTTCTTGAAGATTACATCATGACCTCTGTCACGTATTTGACTTACACTCAGCAAGTTATGCTTCAGACCAATCACAAACAAGACTTATTTTGATTTTATATTGCCATCACTGATCTTGACTGATCCCTTTCCCACAATCTTTGCTCCATCATTATTTCCAAATTTCACAGAACCACCTTCATAATTCCGTAAATTCTCAAATTTTTGCTTGTCACCTGTCATGTGACTGGAGCAACCACTGTCAAGTATCCAAGGTGCAGATTTGTTCTGAGCTTTAAAGGCGATCTCGAACAATCAAAGATTCCTTTTCTTTCCATTCTGGTTTGATAGCAGATTTGTCTACTTGTTTTGCCTTTGTCCTTTCATTAGCATGTGCCTGTTTTTCAAGAAATTTCTTGTTTTGTTTCAACCCACTTGGTTGAGATTTTCTACCCTGATAATTATTTGATGCAAAAGTGCTTCTACAGTTTCTAGCAATATGTCCAAAATTATGACAATTATAACATTCAACTGCATAATTCATTAAAGGAGAAAAAACATTTTTGCTGGTGAAATTCCTTTGAGATACATTATGCCTCGCAATCTGAAATCTTATGGCCATAAGCATTGCATTTAAAACAATAACCAAAAAAGGAATGATTAAACCTGGGTGCGGGTCTTTGCCAGTTTGAAGTGGGAGCCATGAATCTTCTCCTTCTTGGATGTGTGACTTTTGTGAATCCATCTTTGTCAGTACTTTTCTTGAGTCTGGCATTGTTGCTTTCTTTGGCATGATTTGTTTTTTCTAGGTCAACCCTGATCTTTTCTTCTTTCTTTATGGGTTCTACATTCAAGGCCTTTGAACCCTTTGATGATTCTCCTTCATCGAAGCCTAAACCAAATTTGATGCCGGAAGGCCTTTGGTTATTTAACATTTTATCCAGCTTTACAGTACTTTCTTCAAACTTATGAAAATAGCTCAATTTTCTATTCATCTCCTCTAACTGCATTCTTAACTTAACCATGTCTTCCTCTAGCTTGCTGCATTCAACCGTCTTTACAGTTAATTGTTCATCAAGAACTTCGGACATTTTCTTGAATTCCTCTCGTCCGTATTTTTAAACTGTTTATTATGTCGTCGTGGCATCTTCTAGTTTTCTTGAAAACTTTTTGTTCTTTTTCCTTTCAACACTCAACTCTTCAAGTGCAACAAACAATTCTCCTTCCGGATAAACTTTAGCCTTATCTTTAAAGTTTTCATCACCTTCCCGATTTTCTTTTGTTCTTTCCTCTTCAAGTGCCATGAACAGAGCTTCACCTTTTTCTTCTTCAGAATCCTCATCTGAGCTTTCTTCAGAAGTGCTGACATTCTTGGATATGAAGCTTTTCTTCTTGAAGTTGTTCTTTCTGAAATTTTGTTTCTTCTTCCAATCACCTTTTTCTTGGTGTGAGCCTTCACCATTTTTGGTTTTCTCATGCATTGGACATTTGGCTGCAAAATGACCGACTCCTCCACAATTGAAGCACTTAAAAGGTAGCTTTCCTCTATATTTTCCTTTTCCCTTTGTGAGTTTTCGAACAAAATTAGCTTCTGTTTCATCCAGTGTCTCTTCATCCTCAGATTCATGTTCAACTTTTATATTCTTGTGTGCTTTAAAAGCTGCTTCTCTGTCTATAGACTTGGTTTGTCCTATTCTCATTTCATATGCTGTCAGGGAACCATGCATCTCATCCAAGCTGAAGTTGTTTAGATCTTTTGCCTCTTCTATTGCAGAAACTTTGGAGTTAAATCTTTTGTGCAGTGTTCTGAGAACCTTTTTCACAACAACTGCATCATCAATTTCTTCACCGAGTCCTCTGATTGCATTAATGATTTCGTTGACTCTCAACATATAAGCCTCTATGTTCTCATCTTCATTCATTTGCAGTGCTTCGAACTGTGCTCGATGAGTTTGCAGCTTGGCTTCCTTGATCTTGTTGTCTCCTTCATGGATGCTCTTCAGTTTATCCCACATGTCTTTTGCTGATTTACAGCTCATGACTCTTATCAGTTCACTGTCAACAAGCCCACACATTATGGCATTCTTAGCTTTGGAGTTGTTCTCAAATTTTTTCTTCTCAGTAGTATCTGTTGGAGGAGTAGTGGGTGCTGTGTATCCACTATCTACATAATCCCAAATATCATATCCCAATGCACTCAGATATGTTTGCATCCTGAGTTTCCAGAAAGTGTAATTTGTTCCATCAAATAAGGGAGCTTTGTTGGATGAGAATCCTTCACCGCCTGCCATTGTTTCTTCCAAGATCTCCTTAGCTGATTAAGCTTGAACAAGGCACCTTGCTCGATACCAATTGATATTCACACAATGACACTGAGAGGGGGGGGTGAATCAGTGTAGCTATTAATTTTAATATCTACAGCATTTAATATGAAATAAAGAGAACTTGAAAACTAGAAAAACAAATTGAACAAGAGAGCACACCACAACACTCAATATACCGAGGTTCACCAATTTGGCTACTCCTCAAAAATGACTGCTTGGACTCCAATCCAAATCCAGTCTTTGCAAAATACCAATTTTACAAATACTTTACCAACATCTACCTGGAAGGAGCACCAACCCCTTAATTTTTTGCTGCAACAGATGGAGCACCAACCCCTAGTACCAAGCACCAACTTGGACTACAATTCGATCAATTTAAAATGACATAAGAATGTCTTCACTTCATGCACGACCCTGACTGGTCTGCAATTAACCCAACTCTGCACACTCTCACGGCTCTGCTAATTTTTCTCTTGTCTCTTTTCTAACCCTCTTTTACAACAATTTCCCTCTTACAGCAGCAACTTTATTCTCTATATGACTGTTCTTTTATAACCTTCCTTTTCTCATCGGGACTCTTTGACTTCTATAGCGTTTCAATCCTGCATACAGTCGGATGACATTCTCGAGTTGTTCAAATTCTTTTTCTCTTCCCAATAAGCGGTTGTTCGAATACATCAAATACGACCATTCGAATACTTTTTCTATTCTGCATATTTGGCTGTTCGAATCCATTCAATACGGTTGTTCGATTCCAAGCAATACGACTATTCGAAACCCTGCAATACGGCTGTTCGAAACCCTACAAATTTGGCTTTTCGAATGCTGCAAAAATGTCTTTTAGAAAGCTTTTCCGATCCTTCATATTTGATTCTTCGAATGCTTTTCCAGTCATGCATATACAGCTGTTCTAGTGCATGACTAACACTTGTCAATCAGTAACTGCAGATCTGACATCAGTTACTTTTTACGTAACTGGTTGCATGATTTTCCTGTCTGCTTTTTCTGACACGTGTCACCTTGCATGCTTTTTTGGCTTTTACCCGCCAAACTATTACCTATCATGAAATCATGATTTTTGCCCAGTTGACCTTTTCTGTGTTGTTGACTACGAAATACTAACTTGTCGCGATATCGCGACACTTTTTGTAGTCGTACGCCTTCATGCCCTTGCTGTCGTGAAATCGTGACCATTTTGGCTTTTGAAAGCTTTCCCTCTGTTCATGTCGCGAAATCGTGACACTTTGAACATTTGCTGACGTCATCCTTAATGATGTCACGAAATCGCGATGCTTCCAGCTTCCAGCAGCTTTCCTTGCACCCTGTCACGAAATCGTGACACTTTCAGCTTTTGCTGACGTCATCATCATTCTTGTCACGAAATCGTGACGCTTCCGGCTTCCAATAGCTTTCCTTGCACCTTGTCGCGAAATCGTGACACTTTCAGCTTTTGCTGACGTCATCATCATTCTTGTCGCAAAATCGTGACACTTTCAGCTTCCAGCAGCTTTCCTTGCACTCTGTCACGAAATCGTGACATTTTCAATTTTGCTGACGTCATCCTCAGCTTTGTCACGAAATCATGACGCTTTTCGCTTTCGTACACTCTTCTTTGCCAACAACCGTGAAAATGGAACATGTCACGAAATCGTGACGTTCTCTGCTTTCGTACAATCTTTGCTTTATGCAGTAGCGAAATCGCTACAACTTTGTTGCCTTGCGCTTTCGACTTGCTACATCTTTTAGTTTTGCAATTTTGACTGGTAGCAAAATCGCTACACCTTTGTTTCCATACATTTTGTCATGCAGCAAAATCGCTACACCTTCTTGTTTGTGCCTTTTCACTTGTAGCGAAATCGCTACACCTTTGTTGCCATTCATTTTAACATGCAGCGAAATCGCTACACCTTTGTTTTTTGCACTTCCTATTTGTAGCAAAATCGCTACACCTTTGTGCCTTGCATTTCCATCTGTGCTTTGGATCGCGAAACTTCGACATGTAGGCGAAATCGCTACACTTTTCGTTGCAAGCTCCTTTCCTCCATTTATGTCGTGAAATCGTGACATCTTTTCACCTTGCTTCCTTCTCTGCCAACATGTCGCGAAATCGCGACAGTTTGCTTTGCACCTTCTCTCTCTCGGCCATGTCACGAAATCGTGACAATTTTTCTTGCATTTTCTCTCTCCTCGGCAATGTCGCGAAATCGCGACAATTTTTCTTGCATTTTCTCTCTCTCGGCAATGTCACGAAATCGCGACAATTTTTCTTGCATTTTCTCTCTCCTCGGCAATGTCGCGAAATCGCGACAATTTTTCTTGCATTTTCTCTCTCCTCGGCAATGTCGCGAAATCGCGACAATTTTTCTTGCATTTTCTCTCTCCTTGGCAATGTCGCGAAATCGCGACAATTTTTCTTGCATTTTCTCTCTCCTCTGTTTTGTCGCGATATCGCGACAGAAAACATGTCGCGATATCGCGACAGTTTTCTTCCTTGTCTTTTTCTGCCAATTTTTGAATCTGGGTCACCTCTTGTTTTCCTTGAAATTCACCGCACTTGATCTGACTGACCTCTGAATTGCATCAACTACATCAATCTGTCTGTGTTGACAACAATGACAATACTTTTGCAATTCTTTTGCTGCACCTTGCTCAACATATATCACTCCCTATTGATAAGCTTAGCTCTCGACCTTACGAGGTGTCATGGTTGGGATGGGAATACTCATTCCTAAGTGTTGGTCATAAGGGTTTCTCATTGATCATATATATGTGTGTGTAAGTTCCATAGATATTTCCCAGGATTTTTAGAGATTCAAAACTTGATCAATTGGAAGTAGGGATCGAATTTAAATTGCTCCATAACTTCTATTCTTAAAGGACTTTTCTCATTATCTTTTTGGTTTAAAAATAAAGGATAAAATAACAATTGGTAGATTTTGGTTTAGAGGGAGAATGATATGATAGTTTTTAAAAGCAAAGGGTTAATATGTAATTTCCATAGTCTTGGAGGGAACAACACAATAGTTTGGGTTTTGTCCTCTCTTTGAGAGGTCCAAGGTTTAAACCATGATATGTGTGTGTGTGTGTTTTCACCTCCTATTGATAAGCTTAGCGCTCGATCTTACGAGGGGTCATGGATGGGATGGGAATACTCATTATTAAGTATTGATCATAGGGTTTTCTCACTGATCAATATATACACACATATATGTGTGTGTGTGTGCGTATACACCCAAGATTTTTAGAGATTCAAAACTTGATTAACTGGAAGTAGGAATCAAATTTAAATTACTCCATGAATTATATTCTTAAAGGACTTTTCTCATTATCTTTTTGGTTTAAAAATAAAGGACAAAATAACAATTGGTAGCTCATGGTTTAGAGGGAGAATGATATGATAGTTTTTAAAAGCAAAGGGTTAATATGTAAGTTCCATAGTCTCAAGGGGAACAACACAATAGTTTGGGTTTTGTCCTCTCTTTGAGAGGTCCAAGGTTTAAACCACGATATGTGTGTGTGTGTGTTTTCTCCTCCTATTGATAAGCTTAGTGCTCTATCTTACGAGGGGTCATGGCTGGGATGGGAATACTCATTCTTAAGTATTGATCATAGGGTTTTCTCACTGATCAATATATACACACATATATGTGTGTGTGTGTGCGTATACACCCAGGATTTTTAGAGATTCAAAACTTGATTAACTGGAAGTAGGAATCAAATTTAAATTACTCCATGACTTATATTCTTAAAGGACTTTTATCATCATATTTTTGATTAAAAATAAAGGATAAAATAATAATTATACTTATTTTCAAGACCATGAAGTGATGATTTTTCTATTAAGACATAAACTAGTAAAAAGCTTCTAGTATGGATTGGGATTTTTGGACTTCCATGTCAAGTTACTAATAAGGATGCTTTAAAGAATATTAGCAATAGTCTGACTAAGTTCACTCAATAGGGACCAACTTCTAAGGAGTGAAATCATGTTGTATGTATCCAAATTTCTATTGCTATTCATATTTCAAAACCTTTACTATGATCTATTAAGGTTAAATATGAAAAAAAAGAATGTAATCAACAAGTGGATTTTAAAAATATTAAATTATGAGGTTCGAGATGTAGATCAATTGGTTCGACCAAACCCTATAAGGGGGATGGAGGTCCAAGGTTCAAATCTTGGGCCTTGTCAGACTGAATGCTTATCACTTTCCTAGTGCTTTCAGTGGCATAAAAGGTTTAAAATGATTGTGGCATAGTGGTTATAGGGGCGGATTGCACAAAGAACTATGTGGTAATTTTTGAGGCAAACAACATAAAATACTGTGGCGACTATAAAAGTTGGATAGCCTACTCGGATTCATGGTGGCTACTGATTCCACCATGTAAATTAAAAAAAAATTATGTTGTTGCAAATGTTATGAGTCTAGATATATGGCAAGAGATTAAAAAGTAAAAATGATAGATGAAGAGAGAAATTTTTGGTCATGAGATAAACTTAAAGATGAAGCAAGGAGATCATATTGTAATATAAGCTATATTATATCAAATGATATTCCACTCCTAACAATTATATGAAGAAATTAAATATATAGCATCATATGATAAAGACTATCGTAATTAAATCAAACCAACCATTAGAAGAAAAAAAAAGGATACAAGAGATAAGAAAGTACAATATGCAAGTTCAAATTCAAAAGGAATTAAAGGTGAAGAGAAAGATATGGAGGAAAATTTTAAAATAGAGGTGGAAGTGGTAAAATTTTTCCAAGTATTTTTTTTTCATTTTTATAAAATCCTCTTCTTGAAATATAAATGAAAGAAATGTTGAGGTTATTCCTTGTCCTTTTAGCATTTCAAGGAAAATAATATAAATTAGTGAGGATGGAGGGTATCCATACCAATTTCAAATTTTTATGGTAGTAAAGAAGGTATTTAATATAGAGGAACATCCTTGCACTTTAGAGTTTTCAAGGGAACAAAAATTAAAAATATGTTTTTGAGATTATTACTTCCACTTTGGATCTATCATAAAAAGGTAAATCTATAGGTGATGTCTCACTATGAATAATATGAAGAAATTAGATATTAAAGAGGATGGAAATATTGGTGGGAATGCAAAATGGAGAACATACAAGAAGCAAAAACAAAGAGAAAAATAATTTTAAAGGGATATTGATATGATAAAACAAAAGCATATATCACAAGTGATAGTAAGAAGTGGGCTAAGCCCATAAATAAAAATACATGGTGATGATGAAAATGATATCTTGAAATATTTAGGGATTGACAAGTTGTTATAGCCAACATATTTACAGAGAAAAAAATGGCTAGGTAATATTTTAGCCATTTGTAGTGGTGATATTTACCATGATAAAGTTTAAATTTTTATAAGATGACTAGTTAAGTGAGTTTTTATCTCTTAATAAATATGATATCATAGACTTGATTGCAAAAACATAACAATTTGAGAAAGACAAAGAATATGTTTGATATAAAATCAAATAAAGAGTATCTTTGATAAAAGGGCAAGTTGGACATGGTTTAATTAACCTAAAAACAATATAGTATATTGTTATTTTGACAAAAATGGCCCCCAATAGAATCCATACATAGTTTATTAAAACAACAAATTAATTGTATGATGTTAGAATATTTTAAACTTAAACTAAAATATGGAAATATATGTAGTAGTCATTATTATTTATCTAGAAAAAAAAATTATTGCTTATTAAAAAACAAGACAAGTTGGACCTATGAATCAATGCTTTAATTGAAACAAAATTGTAAGTTATAACAGTTCCCTTAAAAAGTAAATTTTGGTAAGAATCCTATGTTTCTTTTTATTAAACAAGCTCAATTGAAGCATGAAGGTTGTTTAGGCATAATACAAGGTGTCATAACTTAGTTGAGTGATGCAATGAACCTCTTCTTCTCATGCAAATATTTCACCTCAAAATTATTAGTGCAAAGTTGAATTGAGATAAGAAATTTAGTGTCAAAGATAATACTAACTATGATCACACAAATAATTGATAAAAGTAACACTAATATTATATATCCAATAACAGAAGCATTCATTTATTGAAACATTGAAACATAAAGAACAATAATTGTAGGAATTCAAAATGAGAAATATTACTATCATGGGCCACTTCGAGGGGGCAACCTCCTTACAAAATATGTAAATTCTTCTCTAGCCCATGGGGGTTACATCCTTCCCATTTTATAATATTTACAATAAATTTTCTTGCCATATTATGACATTATTCTATGGCATCCTACTATGAGAATATTCTATGAAAATATTTCTCACTTGCCTAATTTATGAAAATTACATTCATAATACCAACAGTTACATTCATAATTCTATGATAGCAAAGATATTCTATGATAAAACAATTATATGTATGATTATATAATAAAAACTCTCCTAACTTAATATGTGGCCCACTTAAACTAGATACATGGTCCACTTATTTACAATAACATATAACCCGATGTGTTACAAGTGTTAGGTATGTAACATGTCATTCACCTTAAAGAAGATTTTTCCTCAAAGCTAAAAGGTGGGAAACTATTGTTGAAAGTCCTGTAATAACTCCCATGTGGTATCATCTGGTGGTAACCCTTGCCACTGCATCAACACTTTAGTAATATCTCATGAGTTGAGGTGTTAGGTTTAATTATGCAAAATAGCTATAGGCTGCAAGAGAATGGATCCCTCTTCATCCAATTCAAGGATAGTTTGTACTTGAGTATGTGTGCCTACCACTTTATTCAAGAAAAATACATGAAAAATTAGATGAATCTTGGATTTTGTTGACATATCCAACTTGTAAGCAAACTACCCTATTCATTGTAGTATCTTGTAGGGCCCATAGAACTTGGGTGTGAGCATATGCCAACCCTTTTGTTCGAGGGGATTGTTTTTATGTAGTTGAAGGTAAAGGAAGACCATGTCACCCTCAACAAATTCTCTTTCAATTTTATGTTTATTTTGTTGTTGTTTCATATAGTTGTAGGCAATAACCAAATTTTGTTTGAGGGTTTCAAAGGCTTCCTACTTGTAACTTAGAGTTGTGTCCACTACATCTACTTTCAAGCTATTTAGTAGGTAAGAAATGAGTGTTGGGGGTAGCTGAACATACATTGCTTCATATGGTTTCATCCCTGTTGCTGTGTGAAAAGTAGTATTGTACCACCATTTAACTAAGGAAAACCATTGAATCCATATGGATTGATTATTTGAAACAAAACATCAAAAATTGGTCTTGAGACATTTATTCACCACCTTTGTCTAGTCATCTATTTGGGGTGATATGAAATGCTTCATTTCAACTGAGTATCTTAAATGCAGTGTAGATCCTCCTAGAATTTACTAGTAAATATCTTATCACAATAATTGAATATGGATTGTGGGCTCCCATAGAGTCTAAAGAACTGATCCATGAGAATTTGTGCCACTATATTGGAAGTATAAGGGTGACTTAAGGATAAAAATGAGAATATTTGGTCAAGCAGTCCATAAAAACTCTAGAATGGGTAAAGGTTGAATTAATATTGGTGTATTGATTATTTCCCTCTTTTGGTACTAACAAGTATCACACATCCATAAATTATTTGATATTCAACTTCAACCTTCACCGATAGAAATTTTGCTCTACTTATTCATAGGTTCCTAAAAAACCTATGTGTCCTCTTATCATAGATGAGTGAATATCTATTAAAATATGGGGTTTAAGTTGGAACATGGGTGGAATAACAACCTGATCCTTATACCATAAATTTCCTTGCTTACATGAATAATTAGGATGGTCCTTTGCTACTATTTGCAAGTCTTGAATGATTTTTACAAGTGTGGGTCTACCTTCCTTCTAGACTTAAGTGTCTCTAACCAATCAACCTTATGAATTAACATTGCATATAGAATATCCCACATTTCAAGCAACCTAGAAAGAGCATCAATGACCATATTTTATATCCCCTTGAGATAGACTATCTCATAATCATATCATAAGATCTCAATAACCCATTTTGGTTGCTTAAGGGAAGAAATTGCCTACTCCAAGAGAAAATTAAGGTGATGATGATTGGTCTTCATGATGATGTGTCACCCCAATAAATATGGTTACCAATGAAGGATGAAAAAAAAAAATGCCATCATTTCCTTCTCATAAGTTAATTTGGCAAGATTTCACCCTGATAAGGCCTTGCTTATGAATGGAAGTGGCAAACCTTCTTGCATAAGTACTTACCCCAATCCAAATCCTGAAGCATCACTTTCAATGATAAATGTTTGGCAAATCATGTATGACATCCTTCAAAGTCAAAAAAGCATATTCAATCACACTATTACATTTGAGTGCATCCTTCCTAAGCATAGTTGTTAAAGGGGCCAATA
This sequence comes from Wollemia nobilis, assembly GCA_028583015.1. Lineage (NCBI taxonomy): Eukaryota > Viridiplantae > Streptophyta > Pinopsida > Araucariales > Araucariaceae > Wollemia > Wollemia nobilis. The sequence goes on from JAQPPZ010016892.1 coordinate 25,073,823, forward strand.
TCTTCTCGTAGTCCTTAACAAGATTTTGTAAATAACCCATAAGAATGAGAAATCCTAGAAGACTCTTCAATATTTTGGGTTTGGGCCACTCCTTCATCGCCTTAATCTTTGTGGAATCTACCCAAACAACATCTTTGACCATGATGTGCCCAAATATTCTACTTTAGTTTCCCTAAAGGTTCCTTTTAGATTGCTTGACATATAGTTGGTTTCATTGCAAGTGTTTCAATACCTGATCAATATGTCATAAGTGTTATTCCCATGTATTGTTATAGATTAGTATGTCTTCAAAAAAGACCAATCCAAACTTTTGCAGGTAGAGTTTTAAAACCTATTCATCAAGCCTTGGAAAGTTGATGGTGCATTGGTGAGGCTAAAGGGCATAACCAAACATCCATAATGCTCCTCATGGGTCCTAAAAGCTATTTTGGTGATGTCTTCCTTATAAAAACAAACTAGGTGGTAGCATGACTTTAGGTCCAATTTGGTAAAGTATTGAGCACCATGTAACTCGTCCAACAAACCATTAATAAATAAAATGGGAAACTTATATTTGATTGTGAAATAATTGATTTCATAAAAGTCTACATGCATCCTTCATAACCCATCCTTCTTCCTGACCAATAAGAAAACAATTGAAAAAGGGCTTGTGCTTGGACAAATGAATCCTGCATCTAGTAGTTCCTTTACAAACTGCTCAATTTATTTTTTTGGTGATAGGGTTACCTATATGGTCAAATATTTAGAGGTTGAATCATGAGAAATATATTGATTCTATGATATTCTAATATATTGGGAGGTAACTATTTGGGTTCGAGGAAGACCTGTTAATTCTTAGTTAAGACAACTAATAATTTTAAGGACAATTTATCATCCTAGACAACACAAAAATTCATCTAGAAAAATATTCCCATAATTACCTACTGACCCTTCTTAATTATTCCTTGCATCTGATGATATATAATCTTGGAATTGCTAGTTTTTACACCATGAATGATGTAGGTTTTGTTATTGATAGTGAATTGCATCCAAAGTTTTGAAAACTTCTAGGTCATTGTTTCTAATGTTTGTAACCAAGAGAAACCTAATACAATGTCTAGTCCAACCAATGAGATTTCATAGAGATCAGTTTGATAGTGATTACCACCAATGTATAAACAAGCATTTCAACACCTCCCTATACAATTCATGATTTCTCCATTACAAATTTTTACTTAGACTTTTTCACAACTATAAATGAAGCAATTTGCTATTTTTGCAACACTATGGTAAATAAAATTATCAATGCTACAGGTTTTTCAATAGGATCAAAACTTTGTGCCTTTTGAGAAATCCTTGGATTGTCATGCACTATGGTGTGGATATTTCTATGATAGAATTCAAAAAAATGGTGGGAATCTCTTCTTCTTGACTATCGGTTGGTTGTTCTACATTCAATGAATATGGGTGTTCTTCCACTAAGTCTACAAAGTCTTCCTAGTGTCTACAAAAGCTAAAGTATTGCTCATGTCCAAGATCTAGAGGTGTTGGCTTTTGAATTTTTATCCCATGGCCCACTTTTCATCACATTTATAGTATAGCCCCTTGGAACTATGATTGGCCATCTCCTTTAGCCTTAACCTCTTAATTTTTGGGGCTTATGGAGAACTATTATTGGTGGATACAAAAGTTCTATTTCTAAATGTAGAAGGCCTAGAATCTTTCCTTTGAGTGTTCCATTTTTTTCCTACATGTTTAGCTATCCTTGTGGTTGTCATGTAAGTGGATAGTTTAAGTATTTGAACCTTAGTCCTTATCTCTTCATTAAGTCCATTAATAAAATAACTCTTAAAACATTTATTAGTACGAGATTTAGCCCTATTGGAAAGCTTCTAAAAAGCAATAATATACTCAAGCACATTGCTTGTTTGTCTTAGCTTGGTGAGTGCTCCAATAAAATTTTCAAACCTAGATTGCCCAAATAAAATGAATTATATCTTAAGTTGTGTCCATCCAATAATGATAACTTGCTTTCTCAACCAATTATATCAGTATAATGCTTTCATATCAAAATGAAATGCAACTATAAATATATTCAAATCAAAGGGAGTTTCATGAAGTTCATATCATTGCTTAACCTTAATCAACCAACTTTGTGGCTCTATTACATTAAACCTTGGAAAATCTATTTTAGAGAGTCATGGGGCCATGCCTCTATTGGTCCCCTATCACTAACTATTTTCCTCATTAAATATCCTAGAAAATTTTAGCTAATCAATAGTTTCCCCCTCTAAGCATATGGACTATTCTCAATAGACCCATCAAAATTTGGATTCTTAATTTTTAGCACATAAATATCGTAACTCATCTAGGCTAGCTTATGATGATAGTTTGCTATCATTATGACAATATAATATTGGCTTTTAAAGCCTTACTACCATAAAATATCATAGGTCCCAATATAAAATAGCCACAATATTAAAGGTCACTATATCAATAATGAAGAGTAGAATAAGATATTATCAAATTAATATGTATATCAAGGCTTATATAATACTAAAATAGAAATTCACTTATATAATAAAATTTGAATTTTAATGGCCTAAGTCATTCGTGAACTATGTATGAAGAAAAAACTTACAATATTAATTTCTCAAAACTATATACAAGTTTGATTCTAAATTGGATCTCTTACAATAAAATAATAGGATATTTGGATTTTATTCAATTTTATCATGGAGCATTGTATCCATAATATAACTATAGTAATGTGAATCTTCAAGTATTTGACTATTTCTCTCCATATGATAAATCCAATGACCTTTGGCTTGTCATCTTGCCACTTGCATACTAGACTCTATGACACATCTACATGACTTGCACTTCTACATGTACTCCTAATCTAAGATACTTGTGCACATCCTGATATTACATATTTGCATGTCAATTGTGTATAATCTCTCAATCTACACTTGCACTCTTACATGAAACTTGTGCATTTCCTGTACATTGACACTTATATAAAAGAGAAATATAAATCACACTCCTGAACTATAGACTTAACCTAATATACTATATATTTACAATTGTACCATAAAGGTACCATGGGGTACATTAGCATGTACAAAATAATGTAATATTCCTCAACATCCCCCTGTATTACATTATTTGGTTATTGAAGAATTTAGTCTTCAATATTGGTCTTTGTATTTGTCTTCAATCTTCATGTGACCTTGCATTATTCATGAACTTCAAGTTGAGATTCATATTCAAATTCTTTGAGTTTTTCTTTGAGTTCTTCTTCATCAACTTGAATCTTAGGTTCATCTTCTTGCTTGAATTCTACTTCGAGTTCTTATTTATCTTCATTATTTGGATCTTCTAGATCATAACTGCTTGAAATTTTTCTTTGTCATATAAAATATATGATTCATTCTTGATTAATATGTAAGATAAATTAGACCATATTTTATCTATTTCTCTTTTCCTTTTTTTCTAAAAATTCTATCACAAAATGCTTTTTTCTTCATTTTTGTTCTAAATTTAAAAAATTAAACACTTTGTTCTATTGTTAGATATTTGCTTTAGAAATAAGTTTTTGAAAAAAAATGCCTAATTTGAACAATATCATCCTTTTAAATCTTTCACAATATTTTTCTTTGTACCAAAAATATGTTGGAGAATGAGATATTCTTCCATAGAATTTACATGGATAGATATTCCAACAATTTTCTTCTTCAAGTCTAATTTTATTGCAATAATTACACTTTAACTTAATGTAGTTTCCTTTATTTGATTTATGCTTCCTTGTTAGTACTTTAGTTTCTTCTATCTTCTTAAGAAAACATTATAACCATTGATGCAAATTTGGTCCTTTCAATAGTTAAGATTCGATAAGGAAATTTTTAGTATTTGACATAATGGAACTCATTCAAAATTTTGAAATTCTTTGAAGTAGTAAACCTTATATCTCCCTAGTTTAATATGCTCTAAAAAATGAAATTTGTAAAATTTTCTAAAAATTTGATGTAGAAAACCTGTTACCTCCCTAATATTTTAAATTTGCAAAATTTCAAAAACTTTTAATATTTTTCAATTTCATTTTTTCTCAAAAAATTGAAAAACTTAAGAAAAAATAAATCTTCTATCTTAAGAAACTACAAATATATTCAAACACTAAAAATTTTAAATAAAAAAATAAATTATTTTAAGTAGATTCTCTTATTACTCTACATTTTAATAAATTCTAAGACATGTCTCTAACTAAACCTTATAATTCCTTAACATGAAATCGTCTTATAACTCCATAACTCAAATTAAAGCTTTTAAAAACTTGAATTTTAATTTTTTTTTCACCTTAGTCAGCTTGCTCACTAGATGTGCTAACATTCACTAGTTGCACTAACATTCATTGCTCTATAATTTAAGTAGTTCTAGTTCAAATGTTTTAATCCAAAAACTTATATCTGTGTGGAAATCTACATGCTAATAAAACGTTAGTAAGTAACATTCCATTTTCTTTCTTCTACGATAACATCCTTCGTGTATCTACCTTTAGGATACATTAATTTACCTAGTTGTAAGTAATAATAATTTTTGTATCACTTCTCATAGGCATTGATGTGCTCAACTTATGTTGGTCTCCATGAGTCCTTTGTTGATCTCTTCACTTCCTCATGCTAGTCTCTTTGCTTTATCACTGGACTCGTCACCTTCTTCTTCATCAATAGTTTACTGACTTCATTGTTGGTTTCCTTCATTGCTCTCCTTGTTTCGTTGCTGGTCTCCTTCACTGGTCCTTTGTGAAGAATACACCAATGTTGAAATGACAATATATTCCTCCATTTTCTTGTTAATGATGTTGGTGCATAGACTATGTTGTATTTATTCTGGTTAACTCACGTTGACACTTAGAAAATGCTATATTCTCTTCTGGAGAGGCTTTAGATAAAGATCTCCTTCTATTGTCTTATGTTGGAGGTGTTGGATAATACCCTCCTTCTATTTATCTTCTATTAAAGGCACTAGTATGACCACATTCTACTAATAGAAGTGCTCTCTATTTCACTTTATTTTTTATAATGCTTTGATTTGCTTTCTCTTTAATAGATTTTTGATCTACATACACCTTTATATCTCTTTGGTCTATGTATATTTTGATAGCACTCTAGTCTATATATACCTGGTCTACCTATTCTTGGTTTATGTATGCCCAATCTATGTATGGCTAGTCTACGTATGCATGGTAGCACTCTGATCTATGTATGCCTTGATAGCACACTAGTCCATGTATTCTCTAATAGCACACTCATCTGCACATGCCCATATAGCACACTAGTTTTCTTTTCTTGTTAACTATTGTTACACTTTCTTTGTTAGAAAGTGCCCTAATATTACTAATGTACTCTCTCTTTGCTAGCAGTAATCAAGTTCTATAGTATTCTCTTATTAATGCTTATTCCTATCCTATCTCTTTTTTATTACTTCTTAGGATAGTTTTGCTTATATCTTAGCAAAAATTCTCTTAATAATCTTGGGCTAGTAAACCTACGCTATATTTTCTTGATGAAAATGACCCTTAGAACAATGTGCAAATGCTTCAATATAGTTCATTCTTCTTCTAATGATGATTCTCTCTGTCTTCTAATATAGTAGAAACTTGTAGACATATATCTTAATATTTAATTCCCACTGAACCAAAAAATATCAATTTAATGTTGACATATGATGCTTCTATTTATATAGAAGATAAAATTATTCTCTATCATTTTAGGAAGCTTCTCAACCTTTAAAATACTATATTCAATGTCTTAGGTTGCACCTAATATAAAAATAAGTTTTTTCTTTTTTAGAGAACTCAGTATTAATTTCAAGATGACTATGAATGTCCCTGAATGACCAAATTTTATTCTAAGTTGGTTCTTTTCAATCTTCAATAATGATTCTCCTCTTTTCTCTAGAGAATCCAAAATATTATTAGGGTGACTTTGTATGTCCCCAAATCTCCAATTATCTTCTATGTTGGCTTTCAATCAATCAATATCCAACTTTATTTGATTTGGTTTTCAATCAATCAATATCCAAATTTCTTCAGAGTTGGTTTCCAATCAATATCCAACTTTCTTTTGAGTTGGTTTCCTTTAGCAAATATTCAAATTTTGTTCTAAGTTGTACCTTTCTATCAATATAGCTAATTCTTAGTCTTCATTGGTTTTCCTTCAAACAAGTGGAAATACCCGAACATTAAAATCAGGGTGACTATTCCTTGTTCCCTCAATTTCTACTCAATAAGACCTTTAAAAATAGAGTCTAAGTCTACACTACCTTCAAAGTGGATAGACTCTAAATTAATTTGATCAAAAGTTGACAAAGTTAAATATTGAAATCGATGGCTAATAAAATAAACTATATCAAAATGGGTATAGTTAGGTGGTAGCTCTGATACCACTATTAACTTTTTAAGCCTTATTGCCATAAAATATCATAGGTCCCAATATAAAATAACTGATGCAGGAGCATCCGATGACAACAGAGCAATCTTGCATCAACCAAAGTTTTTCTAAGTGTTTTTTTTTTGACAAGGCAGAAGTTGATCGCGATATCACGACGTCGCAAAATTGTGACATAAAATTGAAGTCAAGGTAGGGAAGCAGGGAGGTCACGATATCGCGACGTCACAAAATTGTGACATAAAATTGAAGTCAAGGCAGGGAAGCAGGGCGGTCACGATATCACGACGTTGTGATATCACGACGTCACGAAATCATGACATAAAATTGAAGTCAAGGCAGGGAAGCGGGGAGGTTGCGATATCGTGACATCGTGATATCGTGATGTCACAATATCATGACATAAAATTGAAGTCAAGGCAAGGAAGTGGGGAGGTCACGATATTGCGACCTCATAAAATCATGACATAAAATTAAAGTCAAGGCAGGGAAGCGAGGAGGTCATGATATCGCGACATCGTGAAATCATGACATGAATTTGAAATCAAGGCTCGAAGGCAAAGAGGTCACGATATTGTGACCTATCACGATATCGCGACCTGTCATGATATCGTGACCAGAAAAAAGCAAATAAGAAATGAACATGCGGATGGCCATGTGCATGGAAAAAGAGGCAAAAGTCATAGATGAATAGTCTAACAAAATGGCGGTTGCAGGTCAAGGGTCTCTTTAATGCATGCTTTCATAGCAAATCGGGGTAGTTGCCCATTTATGGAAAGAAAATTGAAGACTCGATCGTGGAATCCGATTTTGCAGGTTTTTGTAATGAATTCTGCCAGGTGGGTCATTAATGGCCTAGAGGGTCGAGACCTCGATAAAAACTTAGAGATTGTAAGAGAAATGGGGGATTGGGAGAATGCACGTAGAGAATAGAGTTAGTGAGAAAACCAAGTCGAGCGCTGGTTATTGTAAAGCCTGTAGGCTATTTATGTAAAGGAGATTCTAGATTAATAGAAGAAAATTTGGAATTACGTGTGTATGATTTTTTGGTCCCCCATCAGTGGTATCAGAGCTAGAAGATTCTGAGCGTGCAAGCAGATTCGTCAAATGTGAGGCAATTTGTGCTAGGATCTGTGGTGAAGGGTTCTGAGAGAAGAGTGAGCCAGAAGTTCCTGAGTGTGTAACAAATCGCTGGATGTGAGGCAGTTACACCAGGATCTATGGAAGGGCTTGTGAGAGAGTGAGCAGAATGCCTCCAAGAAAAAACCTCATTGGTGGGAGAGGCATGGCATCAACAGAAGATTCTCAAGCTTTGCAGAGGCAAATGCAAGCCTTGCAAGAAGAGGTGCGTAGAGGATTACAGCCAAGAAGAGATGAAGGTAGTGAAGATGAAGTGGATGAAGAAGAAAACCAGTTTGAGGAAGAAGAAGAGGCTGTAGATCCTGCACAAGCCAGGTTGTACAAAGCCATTTATTAGATTGAAAAGAGGTTGAAGATAGAGGTTTTTGCGTACTCAGGAAATCTTGATCTAGAGGAATTGATCGACTGGATCAATGATCTGGAAGAGTGCTTTGAGTATGAAGAAGTTGAAGATCCTAAGAGGGTCAGATTTGCCAAGACCAAGCTGAAGGGTCATGCCAGCATATGGTGGAAGGGAGTGCAGCTAGAGCAAAATAGAAGAGGAAAAGAATGGATAACAAAATGGGCACGAATGGTGGAGAAGCTGAAGAGGCAGTTCATCCTAGGTGATTATGAACTGGATCTGCTAAGAAAAATGCAGAGTTTGAGACAAATGATGCAAAGTTTGAGTATGAAGAAGTTGAAGATCCTAAGAGGGTCAGATTTGCCAAGACCAAGATGAAGGGTCATGCCAGCATATGGTGGAAGGGAGTGCAGCTAGAGAAAAATAGAAGAGGAAAAGAATGGATAACAAAATGGACACGAATGGTGGAGAAGCTGAAGAGGCAGTTCATCCTAGGTGATTACGAACTGGATCTGCTAAGAAAAATGCAAAGTTTGAGACAGATGAACAAAACTGTCCAAGAGTACACAGAGGAGTTTTATAAGATCTCCATCAGAACTGGCCATTTAGAGGCAAGCAAGGAGAAGGTGGCCCGTTATATCAATGGGTTGAGACCCAGTATCTAGGAAGAGTTGAGCCTAGTTTGGGTGAGCACCATTGAAGATGCTTACCAATTTGCTCTAAAGGTTGAAGGGAAACTGAACAAAAGGTTTGAGGGCAAGCAAAGAGGAAGAGGTCATGGAGGAAATACTGGTGGAAGAAAATATGAAGGAAAAGAGGAGAAGAAAGAAGAAGTTAGCAGCAGCCAGGATCAGAAGGAAGATGAGGAACCCAGATCCAGTGGCCAGAATAACTACCCAAGAGGAAGAGGTAGATCTGGACGAGGAAACAGAGGAGGAGTGTTTTGTGGAACCTGTTTCCACTGTGGAGAAGAGGGACATCGGGCATATGAGTGTCCCCAACATCGTAAGAGGGTGAACAAGAGACCTGTGGGTCCTACCAGAGCTACTATAGCAGATGAAAGAACCGAATCAAAACATTTTGAGGAGGTAGAGAGAGGGGAAGTCATGGTCACAAGGAGAGCCATGCTGATTGAGGAAGACAAACAAGAGTAGAGGAGAAGCCTGTTCCGCATGAGGTGCAAGAGTTCAGGTAAAGTCTATAATGTTATTATAGACAATGGAAGTACTGATAACTTAGTCTCCGAGGAAATGGTCACTAAGTTATAGCTAGAGAGGAGGAGACACCCGCATCCATACCAGATTGCGTGGTTGCGGAAGGACCACAGAGCATGGGTCCGTGAACAGTGCTTAGTCACGTTCAATATTGGGAAGTACCAGGACAAGGTCTTGTGTGATGTTTTCCCCATGGATGATTGCCATTTGCTGTTAGGAAGGCCATGGCAGTTTGATCTAAGTGCAGTGCATGATGGTCATGCAAATACATACTCATTGACAAAATATGGAGTGTGCCACAAGTTAAAGCCATTACAGGAAGTGGACGAGAAGGTGTGCAGTAGTGCCAAAATTTGTCTAGTAGAAGGCATAAAATGTTTTTGCCAAGAGACAGGGTTTAAGCGGGTTGCAGAAGTAGGTGTATGTTTGGAGATGTTGTAGAAAACCGTGTTTGAATAGCATAGAAGTGAAGGTCACTTCTCCATCAAACCTGGGTGTCTGATGCAGGAGCATCCGACGGCAACAAAGCAATCTTGCATCAACCAGAGTTTTTCTAAGTGTTTTGTTTTTGACAAGGTAGAAGTTGGTCGTGATATCGTGACATTGCAAAATCATGACGTAAAATTGAAGTCAAGATAGGGAAGCAGGGAGGTCACGATATCACAACATCGTGATATCGTGATGTCGCAAAATCATGACATAAAATTGAAGTCAAGGCAGGGAAGTAGGGAGGTCACGATATCACGACGTCACGAAATCATGACATAAAATTGAAGTCAAGGCAGGGAAGCGGGGAGGTCATGATATCGCGACATCACGATATCACAATGTCATGAAATCATGACATAAAATTGAAGTCAAGGCAGGGAAGCAGGGAGGTCGCGATATCGTGACGTCGTGATATCACGATGTCGCAAAATCATGACATAAAATTAAAGTCAAGGCAGGGAAGTGGGGAGGTCACGATATCGCGACATCGTGAAATCGTGACATGAATTTGAAATCAAGGCTCGAAGACGGAGAGGTCGCGATATCACGACCAGAAGAAAGCAAATAAGAAATGAACACGTGGATGGCCACATGCACAAAAAAAGAGGCAACAGTCATAGATGAACAGTCTGACAAAATGGCGGTTGCAGGTCAAAGGTCTCTTTAATGCATGCTTTCATAGCGGATCGGGGTAGTTGCCTATTTATGGAAATAAAATTGAAGACTCGACCGTGGAATCCGATTTTGCAGGTTTTTGTAATGAATTATGCTAGGTGGGTCATTAATGGTCTAGAGGGTCGAGACCTCGATAAAAACTCAGAGATTGTAAGATAAAGGGGGGATTGGGAGAACACACGTAGAGAATAGAGTTAGTGAGAAAACCAAGCCAAGCGCTGGTTATTGTAAAGCCTACGGGCTATTTATGTAAATGAGATTCCAGATTAATAAAAGAAAATTTGGAATTGCATGTGTGTGATTTTTTGGTCCCCCATAAGGGATACCACCTGATGGGGGACCAAAAAATTGCACACACGCAATTCCAAATTTTCTTCTATTAATCTGGAATCTCCTTTACATAAATAGCTCGTAGGCTTTATAATAACCAATGCTCGGCTTGGTTTTCTCACTAACTCTATTCTCTACTTGCATTCTCCCAGTCCCCCCTTTCTCTTACAATCTCTGAGTTTTTATCGAGGTCTCGAACCTCTAGGCCATTAATGACCCACCTGGCAGAATTCATTACAAAAACCTGCAAAATCGGCTTCCACGACCGAGTCTTCAATTTTCTTTCCATAAATGGGCAACTGCCTCGATCCGCTATGAAAGCATGCATTAAAGAGACCCTTGACCTACAACCGCCATTTTTTTAGACTGTTCATCTATGACTGTTGCCTCTTTTTTTGTGCGCATGGCCGTCTGCGTGTTCATTTCTTATTTGCTTTCTTCTGGTCGCGATATCACGACAGGTCACGATATTGCGACCTCTCCGTCTTCGAGCCTTGATTTCAAATTCATGTCGTGATTTCGTGACGTCATGATATCGCGACGTCACGATATCATGACCTCCCTACTTCCCTGCCTTGACTTTAATTTTATGTCATGATTTCGTGACATCGTGATATTACGACGTCATGATATCGCGACCTCCCCGCTTCCCTGCATTGACTTCAATTTTATGTCACAATTTCATGACGTCATGATATCACAACCTCCCCGCTTCCCTGCCTTGACTTCAATTTGATGTCACGATTTTGTGACGTCGCAATATCGCGACATCGCGAAATCATGACCTCCCCGCTTCCTTGCATTGACTTCAATTTTATGTCATGATTTTGTGACATCGCGATATCATGACGTTGCGATATCACGACCTCCCCGCTTCCCTGCCTTGACTTCAATTTTACGTCACGATTTCGTGACGTCATGATATCGCGACCAACTTTTGCCTTGTCAAAAACAAAACACTTAGAAAAACTCTGGTTGATGCAAGATTGCTCTATTGCCGTCGGATGCTCTTGCATCAATAACCAAAATATTAAAGGTCACAATATTAATAATGAAGAATAGAATAATATATGAGCAAATTAATATGTATATCAAGGCCTTAATAGTATTGAAATAAATATTCACTTATATAATAAAATATGAATGTCAATGTCCTAAGCCATTCATGAACTATGCATGATAAAAAAACTTACAATATTAATTGCTTAAAAATTGTATACAAGTTCTATTCTAAAATGGATTTCTTACAATTAGGTAGTAGGATATTTGGATATTCTTCATTTTCTCATGGAGAATTATCTCCATAATATAGCCATAGTAATATGACTCTTCAAGTACTTAACTATTTCTCTCCATATGATAAGTCCCATGATCTTTGGTTTGTCATCTTACCACTTGCATACTAGACTCTATGACACATCTACATGAATATTACACTTCTACATGCACTCCTAATCTAAGAAATTTGTACACATCCTCACATTACATATTGGCATGATACTTGTGTATATTCTCTCAATCTATACTTTAACTCTCATTTACATGACACTTATGCATTTTCAACACATTGCACTTTTACATGACATGTGTGCATTTCCTGTACATTGACACTTATATAAAAGGGAAATATAAATCACACTCCTAAACTATAAACTTAACCCTAATATATTATATATTTATAATTATACCATGAATGTACCATGGGGGTACATTAGCATGTACTAAATAATGTAATATTCCTCAACAAAGAAAATATTTGACCCTCGAGTTCCATGAGGGTATCAAAGTTTAGAGAGATGTTCATCCAACTTGTTCATATTGGCCTCCATTTCTTGACCACAAGTCTTAGGGGACATTTACTAAAAATCAAATGTTATTTTTAGTAGTTACTATTTTTAGTAAGCATGCCAAAAACATGTATGGGTGCTATATACCAATACAACTAGCTTGATGAGATGATCATAATGGGTTATATCCCAAAAAGATAAAATTTTTGGCACCCTATACTATTTTTAGTAATATTCCTAAAAATTTGGTTGGGTGCTATATACCAAAACAATTAGCTTGATAATACAATCATAATGGGCTATATCCCAAAATGATGTTTTTAGTGATCTATACTCTTTTTTTAGTTTTTTCAAGTTGCGTATTTGCTCCCAAAATTTTGAATTTCACTTGTTTTGTCTTGTGAGATTTATGAAGTAAGAAGTGTATGGATTTTAATTTAGGGTTTATGTACTCTCTATAGCCCTTTATAATACCATAGAAGTTATTCATAGTGCTCAAACCCATACTGTAGGCCATTACTCAAGGAGGATTCCTCACATACCCTTAAGCACACTACCCACCTCTCTGATAGTATGGGAGGGCAATCTTCTCGAGTGCTATGCTCGATGCACTATGGATCTTACATGGTTGACTAGTTTCCTATATATGAAGGTTTGGCTATGGGTTCTTAAAAGGATTTCCTAATATATGTGAGGCATATGGGAGCTCAAATTTGTGTACGAGTGTTGTTAGAGGCATGGGTATAAGAGCTTGATTACCCCTCACTTCATTAGATGCTTTATGGGTAATATAGCTTAGCCAATAATCATAGCTCCTCCATATCATTTTAATTTTCCTAGAACACCATTTCTAACATACTAACCTAGGAATTTTTTTTCTCACAATCAAAAGCTCACCATGCTTTAGAAAGCACTATGATACCACTTGCAATGAACCTCCTCTTCTCAAGTGAATTTTTTACCTCAAAATTCTTAGTGTGGAGTTGAACTGAGATAAGAAATTTAGTGCCAAATATAATTCTAACTATATTCACATAGAGAATTTATAAAAACAACACTAATATCATATATCCAAAAATAGAAGCATTAATTAACTAAAATATTAAAACATATAGAACATTAATTATAGGAATTTTTTATGATAAATATTACAGTTGCAGGCCACTTTGAGGGGGAAACCTTCTTATAAAATATTCAAATTATTCTCTAGCCCATGAGAGTTACATTATTACCATTTTATAACATTTATAAGAATATTTCTTGTCATATTATGACAATATTCTATGACATCCTCCTATGCTAGTATTTTATGACTATATTCTTGACTTACCTAATTTATGATAATTACATTCATAATTTTATGACAACAAAGAGATTCTATGAAAAAGTAGTTATATACATAATTCTATGAAAAAAACTCTCCTAACTTAAAATATGGTCTGCTTCTAACTAGATACATGGTCCACTTATTTATATAACATACACCCCAATGTGTTACAAGTGTCGGGTATGTAACAAGTGCATTTGAAGGCAATGGGAATAAAGGCCATGTTGACATTGTGTTAGTATGTAGCTATAAAATAAGTGTGGCTTGAGCATGCATTATCCTTGGTTTCAAATAACCTTGCTAGTATTGTGTCATTAAATCCACTATTTTTTCATATTGGCTAATGTGGATCTTGCATATGACTACATGACCCACTCTTATATAATTTAAAAATTAAAACTCTCTTAAGTAATTTAGATCAATTCATATCCTAGTGTGATTATTCCACATCTCGTATTAATTAAATTAGTTGGAGGAAGATTGGTGGTTAGGCACTTCCCTCTTAATGAGACCATAGTTGTTGACTTGAACCTATTTTTGGAAGTCATATATGGTTTGGAATGATGTTGGTACAAGTACTCTAAGTTTTTATTTTATTTGTATTTTAAATAGGACAATTATATTGTATTATCATATATAATGCTTGGTTCTATATTGAACATTTATGGTTTTATTACCCATGCTTACATCAAGAGACATTGTTAAACTGAAACAAATTAAATTATTATGTTTGGATAGGTTTGAAAGCTGTGTTATTAGATGTTACGAACATAATTGCTTGAGGAATTTACTCCTCTTAGTTTTATATAAATGAAAATTAATGAGAATAAGTATGAGTTTAAAATCATCATCATAGGGTCATTTGTGAGTATTATGACACACAGAGATAGATAGACAAATATGTGTTATATATATATATATATATATATATATATATATATATATATATATATATATATATATATATATATATATATATATATAATCTTTTTATAAAAAATATAATATTTTAAATATATTTATGATTAAATTTAAATTATTTAGTTGAATTCATTATATATGTATCTGGGTTTAACTCCATAATTGGGTATTACCAAAAATTATTTACTTGGAAAGTAAAGTTTCAAAATTAGAATTACTATTTGAAAATAATATAAAAATATTCCTAAGTAAACAATTGAATTCAAGTGAAGATTTTTTTTTAAATGCTAAACATAGATGATTGAACATTGCATAGTGCATGAGCTAGAGAACTATATAATGGTTGTTAAAATATGATATCTATTTCTATAGGAAATAAAAAAATATCACTTATTTGACTTAAAATAATAGGTGTTGATTCCAACACTAAATTAGAATTTTCCAATTAGAAAGTTAAATGTTATAACTTAGCAAGTTATAGGCCAATAAAAATAATATATATATATCCTTTTTTCCATTTCCATGATAATTGAGTTATAGAATAATTAAGACAATAAAAATATAGTTACATGTATACAGTGATTTAGAGAGGTCATCATTGTTGAGTATGGAGATAATATTGAGTTGGTATCAACCAATTAAGAGATAACTTATCATGGAATTATGCAATTGTGAGTAGTTAGTCAAGGCATTAAATCACTAATGTTATTTATATAATAATTAAATCCAATAAAGGAGAAGCATGAGTTCTTGCATAAAGGAAGAATAACCTTTTAAATCTAAGATCAAATTGAAATCTTAGTCAAAATCCAAATATGAATAGTATTATTTTGTTAACTCTAATTTATTGTCAATAGTTGATGAATTTTAATTTATTGTAGTTAATAACATTTACTAAATTGACTAACATAAATTGAGCTCTTCCAAATCTCTTTTATAGAGTTATATCTTGTATTTTATTATCTAAAAAATAGGTTAGCATTTTATTAATTATTAGTTGTTTATTTATATCATATATAGGAGATATACCACATGGAATACGAACCTAGGTTGTAATACTTATGCTTTAGATAAGTATGATTGCTTCTAAGTTGAATGAATAGTTTAAATAATTTTTTTTGATGTGTATATACCACCAAGAAAAATGGGAATTACATTCCTTGGGAATAGGTTAACTACTACAAGAGGAAGGCTATAGATAGAAAACATTGAGTATAGTCAACCATCAATTGAGGATAGAATAAAACCTAGTAATTTTTGGGTTTCTTTTGTATTGTTCTAACTAGGTATGCTTTAGTTTTGTTGGGATTTCACTGGGGTTTTGTTGTGGTATGATAAATGTATATAACTTATTATGCTTTGGTTTTGTTGAAGTATTATTAGGGATTTTTTGTTTTTATGTGGATGTATGAAACTTTACTATAAATAGGTTTTGGGGACCCTATTAAAAAACCCACCCCTTTATTTACCTAATAAAAAAAAGAACAAAGCCTAGTCATGAGACCTCTAAAAATATAGTGGAGGATCAAAGTTAGAATCCTATGAAGAATGAACCATACATCATAGAGGCCATTTGTAACATGAATGTAGACACCAAAATCTAGCCACTTGTCATCCATCTGTGTCCTCCAATCACAACCATCCATTATTTATATATATATATATATATATATATATATATATATATATATATATATTTAAATATTAATATTTTATATATTATATTTATATATATATAATAAATATATATGTATTTATATAAATTAATCCTAGCCATCCACCATGTTTTAATCTCAACCATCCATCCATCTCAATCCATGCCACTTACCCAGACTTAATCTCCACCCTTCCTCATGTTTTAATCTTGGCCGCTCATTTTGTGTCATTGAAACCCTAACATGTTCAAGGGAAGATTATAAAAGAGGAGTCATTTTGATGAATCAAACCCTTAATACTTTAATATCTTAAGCTCTAACTTAAAAAATTAACTCCCTTAATATTATAAGCCCTAAATACTCAAGCCCTTTTACCCTAATCACTTGGCCATCACTTTCGTCACTTACCGTTGCCTTCATATCACCTCCTTTTTCATTATTGTCAATCTCGCATAGAAGTAGATCTAGTTTTGCAACATTATCCTTAGCCTCTAAACACACCCAAAAGCCACCAAAATTCCCTTGGGAATTTTTGAAATCTTTCTAGTGCATCCACAACCATCATAGAATGCCCCTGGGCATTTCCTGCAATAGATCTACAGTCCTAACACTCTAGGGCACCGTTCAAGCATCCTCGCAACCATCACAGATAGGATAAAAAATGGAAATTAATATTTTGATAAGGTAATGATATTCTATGCATTTATTTTATATTCTTGCACTTCTATTTTTAGTTACATTCTACAGCATCTAGGGTTTTAGTTAGTTTTATCTTTCTGAGGGCCTCACACTATGGAGCCCTCATAGGTGCTTCTAATATTTTTTTGTTGTGTTTCTATTTGTAGGTACAAGATCATCTTTCTGGAAGTTGTTGAAGCTAGGGTGGCCCTATTGAGGATACACAAGCCCACCCGCAACCTCATTTGGATCGAAGATGAACGCGAAGACACCAACAATGTATTGACCTAGGGTTTTGGAGAACCCTAGTATTTGTAAATTTGTATCACAAAAGCATTGTAAAACCCCATATTGGGGCACATTGATTGTATAATTTTGAGATCCACCCATATTAATAAAAATCTTATTCATCTTGTGCAATCTTGTGTTATTACTATGTTTTTATTATTTTATCTTTTGTATCGGTGTTGTTCAATTTCGATTTACAAAATGGTGATCATGGTGGGACCCCCAAAGGGTTCTTCACTCTAATTTATCTTGTCACTAATTTCTTTTTCTATTTTCATCTTGTAGGTTCCAAAAATTTGATCGCATAATTTTCATAAAAAACTAGGGTTTTTAGAGGTTGTAAAATTCGATCAGAGGTTGCACGGATGCCCTGTAGTGCTCGAGGGATGCCCTGGTGCATTCAAGAGATGCCCTACAATATTCTAGTGGCTCTAGGGTGTATTTCACAGAGTGGGGAAGAAATACGTAGGCTTCCTGGTAAGCTTGCTTCAAACCCTAACCCATTTTTATCTTCATTTTCATACTTTTTATAGTAAAATTAACAAAAAGAAAATCATTTATTTTTATGTTTAAAGAATTTACATTTTTATTTGCATTTTAGGCATTTACATCATTGCATTCATGCATTCATAGTAGATCACATTTATTTTAGATTTTTGTTGCTTTCTGGTGTATTCATTCACTATTTATGTATGTTGTTTGCATTTGAAGTTACAAAAGCATTATTAGCTGCATAATAGGGTTAAAAATTTCCATTTTTACTTGTCTAAATTGGAACAAGATCATAATACTTAAGTATACTCCCATATTTTGTGATTCAAGGTGGAATAACTAGGTGAACCCTCCACTATTAGAATCACGTGATGATTCAGAGTGGGTCTTAAGTGGTGTACCCTAAGTTCTTTTGAGGAACTTGGTATTATTGTTTTTGGCTTCTGATTTAGACTTGTGAAATAGGTGTGTTTTCAAAATTGAGTGAACATAATAGATAACATAAATATTAAAATGAATCACACACTACATATTTCACAATAAACAATAGTGAGTTGGATTTCATCACCAACCATTGTTTGAGATTTGGTGATGGTGGGCTTCATCTCCATCCATCAATCTCTGCCCTTAGCAACCATAGTCACCCATGAGCAAACTTTATAGATTTCATCACTAGGAAGAATCTCATTTTCCATCCAACCTTAGATTTCACCTTGCATAATTTATATTAGCACATTTACAACACACAAAACCTCACAAAACAAAAAATATATAAAAGAGATAAATAAAATTAAAAAAAATATGTTGCAAAGCATAGGATTAAATTGCTTGTTTGATTTTGTGTGTTCTCCATTTGCATTTTTATTTCTACATATTTCACACACTTCACCACCTTCATTTGACTCATTAGCTTATGGTTTCAACTCGAAGCCAAGCAAATATTTTGAGTCAAGCCCTTGCTAGCCAAATCACTTCATCCATGGAGTGTTCCACTTCTTCACCTACCACTTCTATGGTTAACCCTATTAGTGTGATACAGATAAGCTATTATGGTTTTTCTATGGGTCCATCACATGTTATGTACACTTCAAACATTGATGTGTTACATAGAGCCACCAACATCCCCATTCCAAAAATTGAGCCATCATCACCCATAAATCATAACATCACCCACATAGACATGGCTAAAGTGGAAGATTTTCAAAGATCTACTAACTATGTTCTAGAACAAATCCATAGTCCACCTAGGCATGATCCTTATTTTTAGTAGGAACTTACCCATTCATAGCCTTCCAGTTTCACCCAAGTGTATACTAACCCTCTTTTTGAGGCATCATCTGCACCTTCCCAACATTGGTCCATTCCACAATAGTCATGTGCTCAAAGCACTTCCATTCCATCTTCATATACCACCACCTATGGCAATCCATTGTATGAAGCACATGTCAATGTTGCTTCACAAATGTCAACTTCCATTGCATCCACTACCCCACATTCAGTTGTAATCCCTATTGCAACTTATCCTCCACCCACTTCATCCATTCCAACCACATCCACACCATCTACTTTAGATATGGCCATACAAGATGCATGGCAACACCTTAATAAATTGCTTAAGGAGTGACATAATGCTCATTCTTGTCCCCAACAACAAGTACAAGTGGAAAATCTTAAGCCTCAACCCACTTCCACTCAGCCTACATTATTTTCATCAAATCCATCATGGATATCGCAACCTTCTATGGTTTCCATTCCCACACCTCCATCAATCCATACCCCTTTCATTCCAATAAGTCAACCCATTCATAGTCCTCAAACATCATCTCCATTTCATCATTTGCAATCATTCAATCATCAACATCACCAAATTCAATCTAGTCCAT
Source organism: Wollemia nobilis (assembly GCA_028583015.1). Taxonomy (NCBI): domain Eukaryota; kingdom Viridiplantae; phylum Streptophyta; class Pinopsida; order Araucariales; family Araucariaceae; genus Wollemia; species Wollemia nobilis. The sequence goes on from JAQPPZ010016892.1 coordinate 25,093,473, forward strand.
CAAATCATCAAAATCTCATCACACCTCAACATTTCACCACTTCACCTTCACAAAATCATCAAGTGATTTAGGGCTTCCACATACCTAGGGAAGACCCTAGAATTCAAGCTATGCAATAACATATTGATAGCTTGATACAACATACTCCTGGTATGATGAACCAGAAGCCAACTTTGAGACAACTTATCAATCAACCAATTCACTTTTTGGTACCATCATCACCATATCTGGTAGATTTTATAATACCAAAATTTGACAAATTCAAAGGGACTGAGGACCCTAGAGAGCATGTGAGCACATTCATCCATTCATGTTTTAGAATTCAAAATCAAGATGCCCTAATGCTCAAAACCTTTCCTCAAACATTTGAGGGAGATGCTATGGAGTGGTATAACCATTTGCCTCATCATAGTATTTATACTTTTGAGTAGTTGGTGAACCAATTCCTTGAGATATTTTCCCTCAATGTTAGAAAGAAAATTTCATTGACTGAATTATATAATCTAAAATAATTTGATGATGAGTCAGTCTATGACTTTGGCAACCATTGGAGGGTTGTTATCACAAAATTACCATTCTCCCTACCAATGGAAGAGCTAACTCGATTGTTTACCAAGAGTTGCCTAAAACCCATCTCATGGTTATTACAATTACAATAGTATAGATCATTTGAAGAAGCTCTTTCCCAGGCTAGCATAATTGAAGAAATAAAAATCCAAGAAGGTGTGCTCAAGCCTAAAAATAAATAATGGAAGAATAAGGGCCAATCCAAAGGAACCTATTCTGGCCAATCCAAGCCAAATTAGGATAATCAAGCAAATCAAGTAAATCAAGTGGTCATGAGCCAATCGGTAATGGCTCAACAAAAACAACTTGTGCAACAACAACCATAACAAATTGCATATCATGTGGTTTCCTCACCATCACAACAAGTCCAAAACACAGTGCCAACTATGGAAAATCACCAACATCAACAATATGTTTGAAAAAATCACCAATACACCCCCTTAGCCAAATCATATACCTCCATATTTCATAGGTTGTATGACACCAACCAACTTGCCTTGCCTGAGGTCAAACCAGATGATCCCACCAAACATAGAAAAAACTATCAAGAGCATCTATTTTGTCCTTATCATCAATAAAATGGGCATGATATCAATAGCTGCTATAAATTTAAAGATATGGTGCAAGACCTAATTGACTTAGGGGCCATCAAGCTTGATAGTCCCTTAGCTCAACAAAACCAAAACCTTGGTATCTATCAAACACCACTTCCTCATCATGAGGAAGTGCAACCAACAACAAGAGGGTCAAATACCAAGACTCCTCCTAATCAAGTTAATCATGTTCAATAGTACCAAGGTTTTGTGGGTGCTATTCATGTAGTTACCCAAGGTCAACAATGCACAAATCAATAAAATGCACAATAGCAACCTGTTCAATCTCCCATAGCACCATAGGCAAGTGTGTCTCCACAACCTACCACTTCATCATCTCCCATCCAGATCTCCACCAATCCTTCCCAACCCATTCATATTCCAAGTCATCCATCTCCACCCATTCATCCTCCCAATCATCCATCAAGGCCAATCATCTCTCTGAGTAGTCGGTTAACCACTAGCCTTAAAATAGCTTCAACTAAACTATCTATTTATGAGCTTATTCAACAATCTCCCCCACATCATGAGGCATTAATGGAGATTTTAAAATCCATTGAACTCCAATCTCAAGATGCTAATACCTTTAGCAATTTTGTGGGGAGCATCCAAACATGTGTGGAGCCTACCATTACATTCTACGATTTTGAAATCAAACCAATATCATCAAGATCAGTGGACCCTCCATTGCATATCATGGCTCAAATTGATAGGAAGCTCATCTATAAATATCATCACCACATCTACTCTTCAACACCTCAATCTCCTACCATCTCACATCACCAAATCCACATTCACCCTGAAAGCATTTAATGATGCTCTCTATTCCATAGTTGGCACTATAGTTTTACCCATCGAAGTGGGGGTAAAAATGTTGCACATCATGTTTCACATCTTGGAAGGGTCCATGGTGTACAATGTACTCCTTGGACATCCTTGGATTAGGGAAATGAGATGTGTCCCTTCTATACTTCATCAATGCTTGAAATATGTACATGAGGGATAGATACATTGCATACCAATGGATGTTGAACCATTTAAGTATTGCAATTTCATTTCAAATCCTTATGAATCCATGCTTCCATCCACCCATATTTTCCTCACATCATCAACCACATCATCCACCACACCATCCACTTCTTCATCCAAAGTTCCTATTCCTGAGGAACTCCCCATCACCACTCCACATCAAGCTTCCACTTCCATACCCCCATCTTCATCATCATTGACTACATGTACATGTGGTCAAACTCAATCCACATCAACCACATCATCATCATCAACATCCTCCATCATCACTCCATCCACATCATCACCCATTCATCAAACACCTCAGCCAAATCCACCTCCATCCACATCAGTTGATGTCTCACAAGTCGAATTAATGGATTGTGAGATGCCATTCCAATCCATACCTCTCCCATTGTTAGAGCCCCAAGCCAATAATGAGTCTTCCACATCCACTTCCACATCATCCCAAGTTGAGGTCCACCTCACTAATCCTGGTATTGGTGAATACGTGGTCCAAGACATCACCATCACATCACTCAACATCCAAACTGCTAGGGATTACGGTCACCCATGTGACCCACCCTTATCCATAGGAGTGGTGTACAACATGGGTTCAATGCCCAATAGCATAAATTTTGTGTATGGGGGGATTGATTCATCATCCAATCCATCTTCCCAAGATGAACCCAAGCAACCAACACCTGCCAACATACAGCACATGTCGGGTTTTCCATCCTGATATTTTCATCGAGTCAATTGGCAAGGTTATGGTCTAGGATGACATGAACAAGGAATGCATGAGCTCATTGATACTCCATATTGAGAAGTGCATGACCATTCAGGTCTAGGTTATCACCCTTATTCCTTCACCTCTTCTTTTGAACAAGCTTTTCAAAGTCTTAATTTGAATTCAGAAGAAGAAATCCATCATCCTGATGACTCTAAAGATGAAGTCTATGAAGAATTTGATGTCATGTCAATAGCTTCTGATGAATATGATGAGGAATCATCACCCATCATTCCATTCACTAAACAAGATGAGTTTTACCTCAGAATGTTCCCCATCCATCAGCCCATATTTCACTTGCTTCTTCCACAAGAGTGAGTTGAACCAACTGGTGAACCACCTCCATTTCATTAATCCACCTCACCAAATATTTTTCTTGTAATATATGTACATACATAAATAAATAAAAAATTCAAAAAAATAAAAATAAATTTCAAACAAAAATAATAATCATTTGCATTGCATGTACATGGATTTTTACCTATTGCATTTATTTGTGTTGCTCATTGTTGTTCAGGTTCCCATAGTTCTAGCAAATAGGATCCATCCATCCTCCACTTTTCCAACCACCAATTTTCCCCCTTTAAGTCAACATGAATCCTATTGACTTATTCACCCCACTTCGTAATCCATATGATTTGGCAAAGCCAATTCCAATTGACATGAGCCTTATTGATATGGATCGGATTTCCTCACCTCCATCCTTTTCTAAATTTATCCTTTTTGAGGAATTTTTAAGGGCTTCAACCAACTACATTCCTCCATCACCTCCACCTTCACCTTCACCTTCACCTTCAGATCCTGAGGTTTTCCAGGTAGACATAGAAGAGGTTGAGTCAGAAGAGTTTGATAATGTCATAGATGACATTCATCTAATCCCAATGCCCCATCAACTTGAGGAAGGTTCTCATATGTCCATTGAAGATACCATCGATGTGAACCTTAGTTTAGAACAGACAATCCCCAAATTGTCAAACTTGGTAAAATTTTATCCATAGATGAACAAGAGCAATTAATTGCTCTCCTCAAGAAGAAGAAGGGCATTTTTGCATGGTCCTACAAAGACATGCCTGGTCTTGACCCTAACTTGGTTGTCCACAATCTCACCTTGCATTCTGATGCTAAGTCGGTCAAAAAAAAATTGAGAAGGATGCATCCTACCATTGCCCTCATGGTCAAAGAAGAGCTTCAAAAGCTATTAGATGTGGGTTTCATTATCCCCATTGACTATCCTGAGTGGCTTTCAAACATGGTACCCATTCGCAAGCCTAATGGGGTGATACACATTTGCACTAACTTTTGAGACCTTAAAAAAGCGTGTCCTAAGGATGACTTTCCTCTACCAAACATTGATACTCTTGTCAACACTTACGTTGGCCATGAAATTCTTTCTCTAATGGATGGTTTTTAGGATACAACCAGATTCAAATCAATCCTGATGACCAACACAAAACAACATTCACTACACCTTGGGGGAACTTTTGTTACAAGGTGATGCCCTTTGGCCTCAAAAATGTAGGTGCCACTTATCAACATGCCATGACATACATCTTCCATGATTACATGCATAAGATCATCGAATATTATGTGGATGATCTCTTGGAAAAATCTAAAACTCGACAAGAGCACATTGGTGTCTTGGAAAAAGTCTTTGATTGACTTCTAGAGCATAATGTAAGGTTGAACCCCAAAAAGTGTGTCTTTGGTGTTACCTATGGGAAAACTACTAGGATTCATTATCTCCAAAAGAGGTATTGAAGTGGACCCAAACAAATTCAAGGCCATCATGGAGATGCCTCCCCCAAAAAACTTGAAGGAATTATATAGTTTACAAGGAAAGATTCAATCGATCCATCATTTCATTGCACAAATTTTTGACAAATGTAGGCCATTCAATCACCTTCTACAAAAGGGGGTGATATTTTCATGGATAGATGAATGCCAAAAATCTTTTGATGATATCAAGCAATACCTGGCTTCTCCACCAATCTTAACTCCTCATCTAGAGGTCCCCTTCCATATTTATATTTCAGCAATGGACTTTGCATTAGGGACAATGCTTGCACAAAAGAATGAGAACAATCGAGAGCAAGTTGTCTATTACATTAGTCGAACATTGGTAAGCTATGAAACCAGATATGCTTACATGGAAAAATTATGCTTAGAAGTGGTTTTTACCACTAAGAAACTTAGACATTACATGCTTAGTCACACCACATATGTCATAGCTTGCAAAAATCCTCTACGTTATATGATGTCTCACACTTACAATAACACCTGCATTGCAAAATGGATAATGCTTCTCACTGAATTTGATCTTGAGTTCATTAGCCAAAAATCCATTAAAGGTCAGGTCATAGCCGATCAACTTGTGGAAGCTCCACTTCCTAGTGATCAACCCTTGATTATTGAGCTCCTAGATGATTCGGTATTCACTATCACTGAACAAGAAGAAGATGTCATTCTGGAGGAAGATGTCGATATCACACTATTCTTTGATGGTTCTAAGTGCAAAAAATGTCAAGGTGTTGGAGTCATGTTTCATACACCACAAGGGATACCTATTCCCTTATCATTCAAACTTGACTTCCAATGCACAAACAACAATGCAGAGTATGAAGCCTTAATCTTAGGTCTTCAAGTAGCCATAGCTATGGGCATAAAGCATATCAAGATATTTGGTGATTCTCAACTTGTTGTTAGATCAAATCAATGGAGAATACCAATGCAAAGAACCTACCATAAAGCTTTACCATGAAGTAGCAATGAAATTGCTCATCAAAATTTTATTGGTATGAAATTGATAGTTTACCATATTCGACTAATAGATTTGTAGATGTGATGGCCTCTCTAGGATCATTGATTCCAAAGAACTCCATAGGAGAGGTACAACCACTCATTATCACAATGATCTCTAAATCTACAATTGTCCATGCTAAATCTAAGGATGAAAAGGATGTTTGCTTTATCCATTCAGAGCCATATGAGCCTTGGTCAAACCAAATAATAGCCTTCCTCAAGTTTGGAACACTCCCATCAGACATGTCATGGACTGCTAAATACACTTTCAAGCAAAAGGTAACTCATTTTACTCTCTTGGGGGACGTGTTGTATAGACGTGGTTATGATGGAATCCTCCTTCATTATCTTGAGCCTGTAGAGGCACAAAGAGCCATAGCTGAAGCTCATGATGGTACTTGTGGTGGTCATTTTAGTGGAATGGCCATTGCAAAGTATATTCTATGCATGGGTTACTATTGGCCCACCATGGAACATGACTATTGCACTTATGTCAAGCATTGTCAACAATGTCAACAGTATGCTAATTTAACTCATGTACCATCACAAGCATTACAACCTATTCAAAGCCTTTGGCCCTTTTCACAATGGGGTCTTGATTTGATTGGAAAAATCTCACCTCCTTCCTTGGGATAACATACATTCATCATCACAACCACTGAATACTTCACAAAGTGGGTTGAGGTAATTCCTCTAACCAGTATGATAGGACCTAGAATTGTGGAGTTTATACTTCATCATATCATCTATCATTTTGGTATTCCCTCAAAAATCATCTCTGACAATGGTAAGTCTTTCAAGAACAAGGATGTTCGAGCACTTTGTGAGAAATATAATATCCAACATAGTTTCTTAACTCCTTACTACCCACAAGAAAATGGATAAGTTGAGGCTACCAACAAGACCTTAATTGCTATTCTCAAGAAACTAGTCAAATAAAATCATAGAGATTGGCATACTCAAATTCCCTTGGCATTATGGGCTTATCGAACAAGCATCTGCACGCCTACTGGGGCAACACCATTTTCATTGGTCTATGGAGCCAAAGCAATCATACCTCTTGAGCTTGAGATCCCCTCATTACAAATTTCATTGTAGGAATTCATAGATGATGATACTGCTAGACAAGCACATTTTGACCAACTCATGCTTCTTGATGAAAGATGAGTCAATGCTTTAGAGCATTTACGAGTTTATCAAGACCACCTAAAGCATGCTTACAATACCAAAGTTCATCTACATGAATTCCAAGTAGGAGATCTTATTCTTAAAGAGAATCAACAAAACACCAATGCATTGCTGCATCTTCATGATAAATTCATGGCTAATTGGTTAGGTCCATACATTATCACTCAAAAAGTGGGTAAAGGAACTTATAGGCTTGCCAGTATAGAGGGAGTTGAAGAGCTCAAACCACTTAACATCATCCACTTGAGAGCATTCTATGCTTAATATGATATATATATACATGGCTAATACACAAAAACAACATTGCATTTCACACATTACATTCACAACCACATTCACACATTTCACATTTCATATTAGGGGTCATTTATTCAGTTTAGACAATAATTGGTCCAATAAAGTCATGTTGCCTTAATCAGGGGTACCTCCAAATCATCATCCACTTCATTACACCATGCCATAAAGTCAAATAGTCATTTGCAAACCACATGTCCATAATCCCTAGGTGTTTTTGGTCACTCAGCCACTCCTAGTGTTTCTAGCAACCTCCAATACATGTCGAGTTTTCTTTAGGACCAAGACACATTTTCACTAAGAAAATCTTGAGTTCTAGGAATTGACTCTAACACTCTTGAACCAAACACAATCACACATCTTAAAAACATCTTGTGTCAAAGAGAGATAATACCATATTTGGGTTGTACCTCGAAGTGAAAAGGGTAATCCTTGCTTGTCCCATTATGCACATAGTCCAAAAATAAAAAATAGTGGTTTTCACTACTATCACAATTTCAAAATAAAAGAAAGAGTAGGGTAAAATCCCCAAAACTCTAAATCTTTTACACATCACACACCATAGATCCTCAAGTTGTAAGGATAGAACTACATTTCTAGTCAGACAGTTAGGTAGTCCGAATCCCCAAATCTTAGAGATAAAATTCTTGGACTATGGAGCTAATCTCCACCAAGGCTATAGATGCTTGAGTGGTAGTGGAGTATGCTCATGCATGGTAACACATCTCTTTTAAAGAGACCTCTAATCACACATAAGGACAAGCTAGCTTCTTGGTCTCCTCCATAATAGGTTTTCATCTCAATTTACTCAATATGGGTTAATGAACTCACTTGCACACACAATGGTTCTTGATTACCTCGAGTCATTACCATACTCATGATTTGGTAAATGAATTCACTGCACACACATTTGGTCTTAGAGAAAATTAGACAATATTTAGTGAGTTTGTTAGATATCACTAGTAGGTTTGAGTCTCTGCAAAACAATCAGTTTTCCATATCAACATCCATATCTTATTCCATATCAACATCCATATCATTACATGAGTCTTCCATTTCACATACCACCAGTTTGGTGTCCCCTTGATTAAACAACAATGCTATACATGGTCAAGTAAAATCTAAACTATGAATGATCATTAGAGCATTAATTCATTTGCATTCATACACATTATCATTGCATTATCATCCATCACACATATACACATGCATCCACACAAAAGCATCAACACAAAATTAAAATCATATATATATATTACATGTACAATGAATGCTCGAAGGCTATATACAATGGAGAACCAAGGCTCATATACAAAAAGTGCATCTAAGCACTAGCTAACATCTATAAGAGGACCCCTATGACCCCAAAGGAGCCCTAGACCTAGAGCCACTATGCCTAGACTCACTATACCTAAAAAACCTAAATATAGATGAGGAGGGTGGATCTGGTAGCCCAATGTGGTGCTCCATCAATCGATCCTCCAAAACCTAGATATATCCATATCGAGCCTAAAGGCATCATACATCATGTCTCTGATGATGATCCCTCTCAAGTAGCTCTACTTGGAGCCTCATGATCCTATCCTTACCTCCACCTATAGCCATTCATACCTCTAGATCCACCTGTACCTAATCTATCTTTACATCTTGACCACTATATCTACATCCTAAGCTACTATCACTACATCTTGCTCTACTACCATCTACTCAAGCCTCACCCAATCCTCCTCACTCCAACCTAGAGGTCTCTCTAGAACCTCCTCCATATCATCATCATCATCATCACCTCCATCACCTCCAATATCTAGAGCCTACTCTACTACATCCCTCACTGCCTCACTTGACTACTAGACAAAAGATATCTATAATATATGGGAGCCTCATCTACCTCCTCCACCTTAGCCTTTACCTCATCCTCATCATTACCATCCTCATCCACTACCAAACCTAGTACCCATGGTGGTTATGAAATGAACCATGCATCGTACTCTACAGTAGTCCTCACATCATCCACATTAGGGAGATCCATCTCCTCATCATCCTCATAGGTCACCCTCCATGCCTCAACACAAGGTAGACCCATCTCATCTCGATGATGCTTGTATAGCACTGGTGCCTTAAGAACCCCCTATCACAGCCCAAAATACCTCAAAACCGATGATAACTAGATTAACTCCACCTCATTCTTGTGCCTCCCAACCATCATATCACCTATCAAACTCTATATAGCTACTCCCCATCACCAGTCCAAGTGGTACCTCACCATGGTCTCCACAACACCTAAGTAAATGTTAGCGCTACCCATAGATCCATGTACTCCAAGCTAGTCTAAATAGGATAACTAGGTTGCACCTCCTCTACCACCAACCATATCATAGCATAGGGTTACTCTCTATCCCATTTCTAAATAGGTAAAACTATAGGTTGAGCCACAATGAAGTACTCCTAGACCCAACACTGTAGTAGCAAACATCAATCCAACCCCTTTTGCTTCTGCCTCCTCACCTCATATAACTCTTGGTATAGCTAAGCTAGCAGAGAAAGTGCCCATGCATACACCTAAGGTGTATCAATCATATCATACACTAGCCTAATCATGTTCCAAGGGAATTGACAACCAATGTTATTTGGAGCCACTATGTTGGCCAACATGAACATGACTAAGGTAGGCAAGGCATCCAACTTCTTATCCAGGTACATAGCCAAATACCTTATCCCTCCACCCTTCACACTCTCACCCTACCATCGATCTCCAAATATTTATCCCATATCATACCCATTATCGTGTCCAACCTCAACACGTAACCCCTCCATTGGTAATTTGAGGATACAATATACATCCTCAAGTGTCACTATCACCTCTCCAGTAGGGAGCTAAAATTTCCCCTATCTATATCCCATATCTCTACCAAGGTGGAGAGATACCCCTCATATGCCCTCACCACATCAATCTTAGTTACCCCATCCAACCCCACTTTATCCAACCACTTCGATTGTTCATCCTGTAGCACCTTTATCATCCCTAGTATGATAGGTGAGAACTGATGCCGAGCCTCCAATATATTTAGCTCCACCACAACACATAAACAAGGCAAATACATTAATATCACATGCATTGCATAATTTTTATAAAATAAACAAAATAAAAACAAAAACAAAATTTTTGTACAACTCCAAACCAAGAGTGCCAAATGTACTTACCTCAGCAGCATGTGCTTCTACTCATGCATCCACATCCATATCCTCCATCACCATAGATTTTACACCACCAAAATCCTCTCCACCTCATTTCATCACTCACTCCTTTAGACATAACTTCTAAAATTTGTGAACGCAAAGAATGAATTTGATTTCACTTTTGCAAACTATTTATAGCTATTTTTGGCACATTGGAACACCCATGGACATTCAAAGGTGCATTAAAGAGCACACCAACATCTGAAGATCACTAGATGTCCATAGGTATTTGTGAATTCTACAGAAGCAAGACTTTGTTTAGTGTCAAAATTTTGTAGAAAGATCAAAATGATCCAAAAATGTACCTTACCTCCACAAAATCACTCCAAATTGCATCCATACAATCATTTCATCATCATATCATGTTTTGTGAAAACAAAAATTGATTTGGACACTTAATTTTTGCTTGCAACCAAAAGTCGTAAAATCACTTTACAACTTTCAAAATACACCAAAATGGTCCAAATTTTCACAAAATGACCATATTCATCATTCCATCACCCATCATTTCATCACTTTTTGTGATAACATGGATTTATTTGGGTAGTTAACTTTTGTTTGTGACCAAAAATTGTAAAATTGACTAAAATTGCTTCAAAAATACTCCAAACCAATGCAAAATTTCACAAAATCATGCAATTCAATCATCAATGCATTTCTCATCATCAAATATTCATTTCAACATCATTTTCATCCATCAATAATTACATTTGCACATTTGCCAAGTTCACATACAATTTCAAGTGAACCTCGTATCTAGTGGTTTATTCTATCTCCTTGGTGATTGCAATGATTGGTTGTCCATGCAATTCGGTAAGATGGGTAAATCACCATAAGGATGCTTGGCCATTTTCATCATCCAATATCTCCTTGTTCAAAAACAAAATCACTTTTGGTCCCTCATATTTTGAGTGAGACTATGCCACGACCAATTTGCTCAAAAGCTATCATTGATGGCCTTGTCTGTGGGGCTTGAAACATGGACAATTTATACTACATCATTCTCATTTACATTCAAAAATTGCACATAGTCACTAGGAGGGGCCTCCTAGAAATCACTCGATATTAGGATGATTGGTTTTTGATATTCTGCATTTTCATCACTTTGCATTTCAATGATGCCAAAAGGCACTTTCTTCAACAACATGGAATCACCCCAAACTTGGGGCAACCAAATTTGATTTTGATTTCCCACAATGGGATAAGTATTACATGATCATGGCATCTACACTTGGAAAACACCCTTTCTCTATGGGGTAAAAATATAATCAACCAATTGCATCTTAGAACAACCCCTTTCTCCTTTGGGGTAAAAACATAATCACTTTACATCATTCATATCATCTACATTTACATCATACATTTGCACTTACACCATTCAACTGCATTTTTCACCGCATAATTCTATCAATTGGCTTGTGAGATTCATTCTTCACTCATTCACCAATTGAGGGGGTAATCTACACATACAAATTCTTTTATCTTCAAAATCATCTTTGCGATCCAAAGAAAGAAAGTTGCTTCTTCACCATGCCAAACCAGGTGTCTTGTATTTTTGCACCGCATTGTGTTTCACGTAATGCGATACAAAAAGGGGCATCTGTAGACACCAAAATCTAGCCACTTGTCATCCATTTGTGTCCTCCAATCACAACCATCCATTATATATATATATATATATATATATGTGTGTGTATTTGTTTAATATATATTTAAATATTAATATTTTATATATTTATATATATTTAATAAATATATATGTATTTATATAAATTAATCCTAGCCATCCACCATGTTTTAATCTCAGTCATCCATCCATCTCAATCCATGCCACTTACCCAAATTTAATCTCCACCCTTCCTCATGTTTTAATCTCGATCACTCATTTTGTGTCGTCGAAACCCTAACATGTTCAAGGGAAGATTATAAAATATGAGTCATTTTGATGAATCAAAATATTTATACTTTAATATCTTAATCTCTCACTTAAACCCTAAGCTCCCTTAATCTTGGAAGCCCTAAATCCTCAAGCCCTTCTACCCTAACCACTTTGCCATCACTTTCATTGCTCATCATTGCCATCACATCACCTCATTTTTTATCATTGCCAATCATATGCAAAACCATATTTGATTTTGCAACATTCTCCTCAGCTCCCAAATTCATCCTAGAGCCACTAGAACATCCTTGGGTATTTTTGGAACCTTTCTGGTGCATCCACAACCATCACAGAATGCCCCTGGGTGTTTCCTATAGTAGATCTATAGTCCTACCACCCTCGGGCGCCATTCGGATGTCCTCGCGACCATCACCGATAGGAGAAAAGATAGAAATTAACATTTTGACAAGGTAATGATATTTTGTGCATTTATTTTATATTCCTACACTTCTATTTTTAGTTACATTCTGCAGCATCTAGGGTTTAGTTATTTTTATCTTTCTGAGGGCCTCACACTATGGAGCCCTCGTAGGTGCTTCTAATCTCTTTTTTTTTTGTTTCTGATTGCAGGTACAAGATCATATTTATGGAAGCTTTTGAATCTAGGGTGGCCCTATTGAGGATACACAAGCCCACCCATAACTCTTGTTTGGATTGAATATGAACGTGAAGACACCAGTATTGTATTGACCTAAGGTTTTGGAGAACCCTAGTATTTTTAAATTTGTATCACAAAAGCATTGTAAAACCCCATATTGGGGCACATTGATTGTATTATTTTGAGATCCACTTGCATTAATAAAAATCTTATTCATATTATGCAATCTTGTGTTATTATTGTATTTTTGTTATTTTATCTTTTGTATCGGTGTTGTTCAATTTTGATTTACAATGACTAATATAATTTTTGATCGATGTTTAGTGGTTCAAAATATGGTTGACCATTAACAAAAGGAGAAAATAAAGACCCTTGATGAAACACTCAAAGAAATAAATCCCATCGTAAAAGTGATTGAATTTTTTTTTCAAGGAATGTCTTTAACTATCTAAATAAGGTAGAACCACCAAAGATTTCATGGTTTATGAAAGGGGAAAAAACTAAATATTGGATTACCAAGATGAATTGATGCTTCAATAATAATAATTATAATAAATAAGGAAATGAAAAATTAGGTTCTTTTAAATTGGAAGGTCTTGTAAAATTTTGGTGGTGTAATGAGAAATTAATAATGGATATTTTCAAGTGGATGTTACTAGAGAATGATTTTAAGAAATGTTCTAAAATAAATATATTTTCAAAGTTTTCATTCAAAGAAAAATTAAGGAATTCTAGAATATACAAGGGAACAGATCAATAATATAATATAATATTTTGAGTGATATGACTATAAGTGGGAATGATATAATGAAATCGAATAAATTTTTGATGGGGTTATGGCCATTAAAATGGTAGTCTATTTTGAGGAATAATCCTTTGACTTTGTAAGAGTATTATTAACAAGAATTAGTGGTGGAATATGGTCTAGGTGGTCTTTTGGAGGTAAAAGAGATTTTTTTTTTAGAAACCTAGTCAATTTGAAGGGTCATCATAGAATCCTCCAAATATCAACCACAATCAACTATAATACTAGGTGAAGTCAAAATCTTATCAATTTCAATAAAGGTAATCCAATTTCAAGGAGGGTAGATATTAAAGATAGTCCAAAGGAAGGTCTTCTCATGAGAGGATGTCTACTCAATATCCTTAATATGTATAAAAAATTTACCCTAGGACCCACAGTATTATCAAGGTAGGCCAACTTAAAGTGCACAAAGAGTAGGACCATAGAGTGAAAGCTTTTATGTCGACAATAACATTTTGGAAAATAATATTCTTAGACTAGTTTTATAGTAGGAAGAGGGGGGAAAGTCACTAGTAATAAGGTCCTATATAAAGAAATGCATCTAGTTAGCATAATTTGTACGTAATTGAGAAATATTTCCAAGCCAAGTATAAACCTAAAATGATTAAATATTCAAGTAATATTTTAGAATATCATATATCTATTATGATTGATCTTGAAGAATCTACTTTATTTATTAATTATAAATTCGTAGGTAAGTTTTATTTGGTAGAGTAGTATTTAAGCTAACCATAGAAAAAAATGGCATTGGATACTCTTCAAGCCAACAACCTACTAAGGAAATGCAAATCCAAATTTGAAGATTGGACCAACTAGATAATTGTTTTAATGCTTCTTCTAGATATTATGATATTATTATCATCATGAATTGATTGTCTAGCCATTACGTAGAATATAATTGTTATGCTAAAAGTGTAGGGTGTATCTATGACAACGGAAATGTGGTATGGATTAATGGCATGGATTATCCTTGGTTTTTGAGAATGGTACTAGATATTAACATAAGAGATTATTTGGGAAGGGATTCCAATTTATTTCCCTTATGATTCATGATATTCAAAATGATAATAAAAAGAACCATAGACTTGCATCATATTTTTAAAGAGTTAGAAGATAATTTTCTTTATGTAATACCAAAGCAATGTATAGTGATACGGGTTGATTTATCCATTCAATTAGTGCCTAGAATTGAACTTATATGCAAGGCATCCTACAAAATGATAATTATCAAGTTGTGTGAACTAAAAATATAGATCTAAAAGTTGCTTATTAAGATTCAAATGCATCCTAATGTGTTACTATCAATACCAATGGATTTTATAAAGAAGGATGGATCAATAATGCTATGCGTTGATTGTTGGTAATTTAAAGAAACAAATATCAATAACATATACCCTTTATCCTACATAATTATCTATCTAATTAGATGTAGGGGAAAAAAATATTTTCTATGGTTAACTTACAACCAAGGTACCATTAATTACGTATAAAAGATGTTGATTGTTATAAAATAGCAAATTTGAATGAACACTACACATTCATGCTTGTCCCATTTATATTAATCAATATGAAAGTAGTTTTTATGAGCTTAATTATTAATGTTTTTAGGTGATAATTGGAAAATATTGTCCTTTTATTTTTAGATGATATATTGATTTAATCAAATGATAAATTGGAATATGATGAGCACTTAAGATAATTATTACAACATATAAGGGAAATAAAGCTTTATGCAAATATCTATAGATATTCCTTCTTTAAGGAGATTCAACGTGTAGGGTATATTATATATGGGAAATAAATTTTAGTAGGTCTATCTAAAATTAAAACAATATTGGTTTAGTAAGATCCCATGAAATATTTCAAAAGTTCTAAATGTTATAGGATTAGTAGGGTATAACCAAATTTTTATGTAAAACATTTCTAAAATATATAATCCTCTAAATACCTCCTAAATTAAAAGGAAAGAATATTTTTTGATCAAAAAAATATGAACATGCATTTCAAAAGTTGAAAAATCTTGATAAATGCACCTATTTTTGTAGTTCATTGCATGAATATGTATTTTGCAATTTCTATTGATGCTTCCAAACAAGGATTAGGACTTTCAATTCAATATGGATGTATAATTGTTTATTAGTCACATAAAATCAAGGACTATGGAGTGAACTACATTCTACATGACCTTGAGTTAAGTTTGATAGTATTGTTGAAATTGATGTAATTTAATATTGTTTAGGCCAAGGACAAAAGTGTGAAGAAGTGCTTATGAGCACTATTTATGTGGCCTATGGGCATGTGATTATGTAATCCTACAAGCATTCATAATTTATGTAAGCTTATAGGTATGTTCATATAATCCTATGGAACCCTTTCATTTCTCACCATTCATGGTGTTGGTTACTCCACCTTTATTGATCAACTTACTTAAAAGGGTAAATTATTTCTATTTATTGGAATGTTAACCTAAAGGTTAAGTTTATGTCACCCTAAGGTTAACCTCTCATTGAATATTTGGAATCACTATAAATATCCATGAATGAGGAACCATTATATTATAAGTGTGAATAAAATATGATATATTTTGGTGCCCATAGGCACCCACCTTAAACTTCTTCTTGATATCTCATTTTCTTTTTTACGTAATTTACTATTACTAGATTTTAATCCCATTTTCTTCTTTTTGGCATACAATTATGATGAATGCATATTTTAGAAGGTTTTTAAAAAATATTTAAAATTTGAACATGGTATAAAAGAAAAATCCAAAGCAACTTCACTTATTAGCAAAAGGAGAAATTGTCTCTCCCACAATTAAAGTCATCATTTAGATGCATCTCTTTTTATTGCATTTGAACTTTTTCAAATCAATATTTGGTGCCATTCCATGCATAATTCATGTGCATGATTATAAGTGATATATCATCATACATTTACATGGTCTAGAATAGGAGTGGTATGCTAAAATTAATGATACATTAGCTATGTTGTGTATGCTAGAACCAAGAGGTTGGGATTTTCAATTTTGACTCTTTCTTATTGAAGTCACAAAAAATTATTTTCTAGACCCCTACTATTTTATTAGCAAAGCTAGAAGTGGCATGTTAGCAAGATGGTTCTTAATTGGAAGCCATCATGGGTTTTAATCATCAATGATATTGTGTAATGCTTTACAAATAGACTCAAATAAAGGATTCTAACATATTCTACTTAGCCACATGTGCATTGAAAACATAGTGGTTAGACACCTTGTTTGTAGTAGGGAGGTTAGAAGGTTGAATCCCCATATCCAACCCCTTTTTGAGTATTTCCTTATAATATATTGATGGATATAGGCTAAGTTGAATGTGATATTTACTCACCTCAATAAAATACATGGAATAGTGGTTGGGTAGCTCACTTATAGATGAAAGGTATTGAATTCAAAACTTGGTGTTGGTTTTTTCTTCTTGCTCCAAGTAATTTAATCCTATCTATATTTTCAAGTACATTATGCTCTCTTTGCATCATAGATACATGTATGGAAATGTAGTATGTTCCCTTATTTCTAAGTAGGTCATCTCAAGTTTAAACCCCATCAAATAGAAAACCTTTATGTGTGTGTGTGTGTGTATATATGAGCATGAGTTATCACCCAATCATATCAAGTCAAGTGGTAAAATAATTCATTAGTGTAGCACCAAATTAAGTGGTGACAAATGGTAATTGTTGATTTAACAAAAACAATTCTAAGATTTGGCATTTGATTTTTTTTTAATTTAAGTTCTAATATAACCAAATATGTTAGAGGCCATAATTTTTACATATAAAAGCATTTGGAGCTCACTATTTTTCTATATTGCATGAATTTTTGATATCTACATAGTGGTGACATTATTTTATGGACCTATTATAGATCTATTTAATTTTTTGTGGAAAATAGATTCCTAAGGGTTTGTTACTCATATTAATGAGAAAATTTATAACACTTGGTAATTCAAATGACAAGAATACTTAAGAGACAAAATATTTGGTTTGTCTTAAATAATGAATCAAAATTAGGTCTTAGTGATCATGAAATCAATAAAAGAAATGAGGAAGCTAGTAGAACCAGATCTATATCTCTACATAAAAGATGAAATAATACTATTAAGGTATGGTCTACTTTGAAATATCTCTATAGAAAAGTGAGGGTTAGTGAAGTTAAGAGGGTAGATATAAAGCTCTCTGATCTCAATATAATATAATTTAGCAATATTGAAGACTATATATTAAATCCATTAAAGATCTAAAAACTTATCTAGATATGACAAGAGGTAAGGCAAAGAGTGATGAAGAGTATGCAAATTATATTGCATTTTATATTTCTCCTTATTTTCATACAATTGGATTAGTTCTTTATGTAAATTCTATGACTATCAAAGAGTTATAACCCATCTCTCTTGAAGATGTAGACACTTAAAATTGGATCACTCAATTTGCAAGCCATTCACCAAGCATGAAAATAAGATAACTCAATGTATTTTTATCTTAATTTAGCACCCTAAAATTGGCGCAGTAAACCTTAGTAAGTAATTAAAATTACTTTAGTAATAATTCAAATTCAAATTTTAACCCCAAAATCGCTCCCAAACCGCCTGCAACCCGTTTCCTCGTTTTTCGTGCCATTTTTAGAGTTTGTTTTGACCGTTGGATGATATCATCGCCGATTAGATGATATCGCCTCAGATCGGACGAATTCATCTGGATCAGAATGTCCAGACGATTTCGTCCCAAAACTAATTTTTCATAATTAGCCTCTATTTCAACGACGTCTCTAATCTGGGCAGAAGCATGTCTACGTCGTTAGAGACCTCCCCCATTGGAGATCTTCCAGATTAGGATGATCTCCAACCTCCTAACCTCCCTCCTAAGCCTATTTAAACCTTAGGACCCCCATTGACATCCCCCTGGCTGAATTTTCCTATAACTTGATCTTTGCATGCATTATAATACCCTGGATCATTATCTGCATTTGTGCTTTTCGGATTTTCTTGCAGGAACTTTGTCATTCTTCAGCCGGAGCAAGCTCAGATCGTCGCAGACGATCCTGTACAAATCTCGGATGATCACATCCCAATTCGAGATGATTTCGACTGCAGTCAACATTGGGGGCAATTACTGCCCAGAGTTTGCATTTTTCTCTTCTCGTCTACTGTTTCATTCTGCATTTAGATCAGTTTATTGTTATTTTCTGTTATTCTGCATCTTGGAGTTCACCCATATAGCTTAAGTACATAATAAAATCATGATTAGCTATTAAAGCATGATAATCTACTTGCATTTCTATTTGGGATTATCTTATTAACATCATTTTGTCATTTCACATCATTTTCCTTTATCAGTATAGTTGCATTTTCTGTATTCTGTGTCCATTTCTCTAATTGCAGGTCTCTAATGAATTCGTCTGATGAATTCGTCAGATCTCAGATGATCCTATCAGATAGGAGATGATCCTATCAAATTCCAGACGATCTTGACTGCTTCAAAAATCAGAACCTCCATCAGACATCCGAAACCAGGTATGGATTTCTTCACATAATTTATTCTCTGTGTTTTTTGCTAAAATCTATTTTCTGTATTCATTTAAATCTGCATTTTCATATAGAACAACTTAGATTCATTTGGCCAAACCTAGGACTTGGATGATTAAAGTTAAAATTGAACACATTAAACTCATTCCCAACCTAGGCGTGGAAACTGCCACTAAAATTTTCCTGGTGAACCCCACCATCCGTCGAAAAATCACCTTAATACTCCTCCCCCGAGAGGCGGGACCTTCAAAGGGCCTCTCAGTCCGAGGTATTGTCCCATCCTTCCCGCATCCCCCTTCCGGGCACGGATCCTTTAGCCTGAAGGTAAGGGTGCGGAAAATTTGGAACGATACATTTTGGTGAACCCGACGTGAAACTAAAACCTTTTGAAAAAAAACAAAAAAAAAAACAAAAACATAGATGCATTTAAAATCATTAGAAAACTACTAAGTTGCATATCATGTTTAGATGGTAGCTCCTAAGAAAAGACTAGCAGTTACTATAAATGTTGAAAACCAATTAATAGCCATAGAAATTAATTCTGTGCTTAGTGTGCCTCAAACATATAGAGTTCCACCTTTGTGGGACGAACTTAATAGGAGACTAGGTATCATTTCATCTAGGTCAACTGAACTTAGGCAAATCAAGAGGTTTGTCCTAGATAGGATCCTGGATCCTCATCAACTCATTTTTTATCATGAACTTCAGAGAGCTTGCCATAGGTGGTTAGCTTATAGGAGAGCTCTTGTGTCTTCAGAATTGTTCACCTTCGAGGAATACCTCGAGAACGCAGCTGTGGTACGCCAATTTCTAGTTCATATAGAAGTCCAAGAAACTGATCTTATGATTAGAAAAATATGGAGGAGAGTTCCTAGAGCTGTGTTATATCGAGAGTATTGCCATGAACTTTATTTCTACCAACCAGAGTCTGAGATAGATAATATCACTATAGCACTTTTTGTTAAATTCTTGAAAGAAAATTTTCAATTTGAAGAAGAACATTTCATGACTCCTGAAGAACTTGAGCCCGTTAATGATATTTATAAATTGTTTATAGAAAACTAGATCCTTGCTTTCATTATTGCTTCTTGCATTTAGTGTGTTGTTTGTTATCTTTATAATATTGTTACAAAAATAGAAAAAAACAAGAAAAACCAAAAACATAACAAAACCAAAACATTTTATTTTAAATACTATAGTAGGTATATAATTAAAATATATACCTCTTAATCTTGTTGCACATATATATATAAATATATATTTGCTGAAATCTAAATTTAAGCACAATGCCTAGACTTAGGAATGGTAAACAAACCGAAGAAGAAGAAGAAGATTGGTTAGGAGACAAAACAAAAAACCCAAATGTCCTTCCTGAGGATTCAATTCCGGAAGGAGGAACTCTAGAACAGCCAGAATATGAGCTTGTTGTAGATGAACAAGAAGAAAATCTTAAAGAGGAAGGATCCTCATCCCCTAGAATGGCTCCAGATGGAACTATTGCTTTTGATAACTTAGATCATTTCTGGAAATTTTTCAATAATAACATTGGTGCTCTTAATATGGCAGTTCGTATTGATAGAGGACAAATTAGTGACACTCAAGCAGCCATGGAAGATATGTTTAACATACACACTAATCCTTTGTCTTTTGTCGATCAAGAAAGTGATAAAGCTGGACCATCCAATAGAGATATGGTCACTATGATTCAGAACATGCAAAAACAACAGGTTACCCAACCCCCTAAGGAACCTGTTATTGAGCCTAAAATCATTCCCACACAAAAGAAACCTTCATTCACTGCTTTATTTTGCCAAACTATTGATCAATATGCTTCAAATCGACAAAAACCTAAAATGAAGCCAAACACCAATTTTCAACAATCGGGCATACAACATAATACAACTTCAAAATTTCTTCATAACACCCTTCCTACCAACAATTTACACAATAGCAATATAGCATCTAATCTTCATGTCCCTCCATCATATGCTCACAAATCCCATATTAATGCCATACCGAACCAATATGGTGGGCAAACCAGTAATCTGGAAGCCATGGTGAAACAGTTAGCTTCCCGCATGGACCAGATAGATCCCTACCGTCCCTCGTACAATTATCGAGAGATGTGTAGTCAGCCTTTGGATCCCATAGTTGTAGCACAACCATACCCTAAACACTTTCCCATGCCCGTCCTGCCTATATATAAAGGAACTGAAGATCCCATAGAGCATCTTCGCATGTTTAGGATAGCATGTCATGATATATCACATGATGACTTGCTATTACTAAAAATGTTCTCGAAAAGTTTAGGAGGAATGGCATTGGAGTGGTACTATCAATTGCCCACTCATTCTTTGAGAAATTTTGAAGAAACAACTGAATCTTTTGTCCATCAATTTAGTGCCTACATCGAGAGGCATGTCACCATTAAAGATTTGTACAACTTAAAACAAGACAAAGAGGAATGTTTTGCTGATTTCTTAGCTAGATGGAGGCGAGTTGACAGGAAAACTGCACATTGTGCTACCTTATATGGAAATGTTGGATATTTTTATTAATAATTTGCAAGAACAAATATCCTATGAGTTATCAACTGCTACCTTAACCACCTTCGATCAAGCTATAGACTTAGCCCGAAGGGTAGAAGATGCTCTCATTAGGAGAGGTCAGCTTAGGAAGAAAGATGATGAGAAAACATCCAAAAATCAGTACAAAAATAAACAAGTTGTAGGTGACGGAGTCACTGATAGTAGAAATGTTGCTAATATCAATACAACGAAGACAACAGAAAAATTTATATTAAAACCTCCTGATAAACCTCCTCGAGAATTTACTAGATTGAATCAACCTTTATCAACCATTCTCCCTCAATTACTAGCACGAGGTTTGATTCAATTACCAGCTATCCGGGAACCTGATCCAACTATACCCGGATACAGAGCTGATTTACATTGTGATTTTCATAGAGGACCTGGACATGCTACAAACTCTTGCAAAATATTAAAACATAAAATACAAGACTTGATTGATAATAATGAAATGGAGGTGCAAGCCTTCCAACCTAAACAAAATGCTCCTAATAATGCTCAAAAGACCATTCCCCAAAATCAGAATCAAAATGCTAATCAATCATTAGATATATTTCAACATCCTTTACCACAGCATGGTAAAGAGGTGGCCAATCAAATTGAACATCATAATGTTCCCCCTCCTACCCGATATGTAGGGACTATTAGCGGACAATTGTCTGTTCAGGATCCTCAAATATTTGGCACAACTTTATCCATGGTTACGACCAGGCCCCTACATAATATTCAAACATCGGATCTCAGTGATGTAGAATCAGATACTGAAAGTGAAATAGACATCACCTCAAACCAATCGAATAGTTCTAAAAATGAATCAGATCCTATTCAACCTATCACAGATGCTATGGTTCCAGAAGAACCATTTCCTAGAAGAGTTACTACTCGACCCTCTTCTAATCAGTTCCTTCCTAATGAACAAGCCATAAATGCTCAACCGAGACCAGTTCAGCGTCTTCAATATAACATTGTAGGTACCATCGGAGCCGTTACCAGACAACAGGCTCAAAACTCTCAACAGGATCAAACTCAGAATGATGGATCAGCTCCATTTGTTTTGAAAAATCCCAATAAAGGGAATCATATGTCTAATGTTCAACCTAAGCCTCCTTACAATATTAATGAACAATTATCCAATACTACAACCAAAATTTCCCTTTTGGACTTGTTAAGATCTTCTCCTACCCATAGGGATGAGTTAATGCTTACATTAAGCCAAATGATGGTACCTCAAAATATTCAACTTGAAGCCATGTCCAATACTATCATCACTCGAGAAGTTGATTGTATTGACTTTCGAGATAGAGATATACCACAACATAGTTTACATAAGGATAACCCCTTATATATTACCGCCCTAATAGGAGATGTAGCTGTTAAACGAGTCTTGATTGATAATGGTTCATCTTTAAACATATGCACTTTTGACTTCTACCAAAGATTTGGGTTTAGAAGTGATGAAATGAAAAGAACGGATATGATTATCAAAGCTTTCAATGACGAAACACAAGAAACCTGTGGAGTCATTACTATACCCTTGCAAGTTGGTCCTCGAACCCTAGATACAATCGTATTTATTGTACATTGCCCTGCATCGTACAATATACTTTTGGGTCACCCTTGGATCAATGCGATGCGAGCGGTTCCCTCCACTTTACATCAGTGTGTTAAATTTGAATTTAAAAACCAGTTGGTCACTATCCATGGTGACCCTAGACCCTTTGATATGTGTGCTTTGGCAGAACCCGTTGGAGTGCAATTTTGCCCCGCTCTGTCATCCACACATCCTAATTCTTATTTTTCATCCAAACGTGTGAAACACACACACATAACATCATCTACCCCATCAACTACACCTATACATATAACTCAACCATCTTCTGAACAAACCACACTAGAACCTCAAAAGGATCTTAAATCCACAACCAACTCTTCATGTTCCATCCCTATAATTTCAAAACCTATAGACCCATTTATTAACACCTCCACATTATCTACATCTATCATACCTTCCACATCTAAAGATATAGGGAATGATCCTTCTACATCTTATGCTCTTTTTGATGAACTCTTACCTGATTTATCTAAAATTCTTATATAAAAAAAAACAAATGCTTCTATGCAAGATTCCATTATCTTAAGTAATTTGCCACCATCTCCTCATACTTTGGGCCTCCCACAACCTATGGGAAGTACTTACCAAGTCGGGAGTTGTGCCTTCATTTATAAGGGATATGACTGGGGAAGAATACCCAGAAACATCAAAACTTATTGTGATGGATATGCTAGATGCTATCTTGCTAATGAATATATCAAAGCTAAACCCATAATGCTTAAAATGGGATATAAAGGGAAAGGCTTGGGACCTTTCCAAAATGGTATGAAAGAACCTATTGAGGTAGAGCCATGGCCCGCCCGATGTGGTGTGGGCCTATTTCCTAGTAAGGGTCAACCCTTCCCTTTTAAAGATGATGATCAACTCATATGTTATCAAGATTATTTAGATGGGCGTGATGATTTGCCTCTAAAATATCAGTCATTTACCTGCAATATGCTATCCATAGCTTACCCTGAATTGATTGCTGAATCCGATGATGAGTTGGAAGGAGATATTTTCCATGATGTCTCCGTTGAAGAGTTGTTACACAATGGTTTTTATTTTGATGGTTCTATACCTACTATAGCCCAACTTGAGGCCACCACTCCTCCAGATGAATTATCTAACTTAACCTTAAAAGAATTACAAGAATTGGGCGTTTCACCCGCCCCACCTAATTTTGAAAGAGATCTACACATGGAAGTAGAAAACGTCATTAAAATTAACATTGGAACTGAGGATAATCCCCACATAATCAATATTGGATCAGAATTAAGTCAAGAAAAACAAGAGCAATACATTGCATTCCTTAAAGAATATGAAGATGTCTTCGCTTGGACATATGAAGATATGCCAGGTTTAGACCCTTCCGTAGTCATGCATCACCTAGTAGTCCATCCGGATGCTAAACCTCGTTAAACAAAAACTTAGAAAAATGCATCCCAAAGTGGCCCTGCTAGTCAAAGGGGAGTTAGAAAAACTCCTGAATGTTGTTTTTATACAAGCTATTGATTATGCTGAATGGATCTCAAATGTAGTTCCAGTCACCAAGAAAGAAGCTACCAAAGTTAGGGTTTGCATAGACTTTAGAGATATTAACGTTGCATGCCCTAAAGATGATTTTCCTCTTCCAAACATGGATCAAATCATTGAATTTACTGTCGGGAGTGGAATGATGTCCCTAATGGATGGATTTTCTGGTTACAATCAGATCAGGATAGCTCCTGAAGATCAGCCCAAAACAACCTTTATTACCCCTTGGGGAACCTTTTGTTGGAAAGTGATGCCATTTGGCTTAAAGAATGTAGGTGCAACCTATCAACGAGCTATGACTTATATTTTTCATGACATGATGCATGATATCCTACATGATTATGTAGATGATATTATAGCTCGCTCTATTAATGAAGATGATCATTTAGATGATTTGAGAAAAGTTTTTAATCGGTTAAGGGAATATCTTATTCGACTAAATCTAGCTAAATGCATATTCGGAGTTAAGTCCGGTAAACTATTAGGGGTTTTAGTTTCTTTACGTGGTATCAAAATTGACCCTCTCAAGATTGTGGCTATCACTGATATGCCCGCACCTACCAATATATCTGAGTTACGAAGTTTACAAGGTAAGCTTCAAGCCATCCGTCGCTTCATCGATAAGTCGACGAACAAAACCGGTCCCTTTCTTAAGCTCCTTAAGAAGGATGTCCCTTTTAATTGGGATGACGAATGCAAGGAAGCTTTTGAACTTCTCAAACAATACCTCCTTAACCCACCTGTGCTTTCACCGCCTAGACCTGATCGCCCATTTATC
This sequence comes from Wollemia nobilis, assembly GCA_028583015.1. Classification (NCBI taxonomy): domain Eukaryota; kingdom Viridiplantae; phylum Streptophyta; class Pinopsida; order Araucariales; family Araucariaceae; genus Wollemia; species Wollemia nobilis. Next base: position 25,119,336 of record JAQPPZ010016892.1, read on the forward strand.
CTGTATATTTCAGCTTCAGATTTTGCCTTAGGAGCTATGTTAGCTCAGCTTGATGATGAGAAGAAAGAACGTGCTAATTATTACATTAGCAGAACCCTCATCAGTTATGAAACTCGTTATACCTCATTAGAAAAATTATGTCTAGCAGTCATATTTTCTACACAAAAACTATGACATTATATGCTCAGTCAAAAAACGTATGTCATTGCCAAATATGATCCCTTGCGGTATCTCATGAGTCGACCTTATTTATCGGGTCGTACAGCAAAGTGGGTTCTTGCTCTAAGTGAGTTTGAACTCACGTTTATAGGACATAAGTCTGTTAAGGGTCAAATCATAGCAGATCAATTAGTTGCTGCACCCTTAGAGTCTACCCATCCCCTCATCATTGAGTTTCTCGATGAATGCCTTCAATTAGAGGCAGACCATGTTGAACAATGGTCCTTATACTTTGATGGAGCCCGATGCATGAGTGGGGCTGGTGCAGGTATTATTTTAATATCTCCACAAAAACACATCATTCCTCTGTCCTTCAAATTAACATTTGCTTGCACTAATAATACTGCTGAATATGAAGCTCTAATCCTTGGATTACGAGCTGCCTTGGCGCTAAAAATTAAACATCTGCTAGTTTTTGGTGATTCTCAACTTGTTATAAACCAAATTAATGAAGTTTATCAGACCAGAGATGATAAATTACGCCCATATAAAGCATATGTTTTACAATTAATATCCCTATTTGATCAAGTTACTTTGGAAGCTATTCCTCGAACTAGCAACCGTGCGGCTGATGCTTTGGCCGTAGCTGCATCTCTTCTGCCCTTGGAGTTAGATGACGAATATGCCACCATCATTATTCGTCGACTCCAGGAACCCACTTCAAATAAGTCATGCTTAGAACCTTTGGATGTGTTTCTAATCAATGAAACTACTCCTGAACCTTGGTATACGGATATATTTGATTTTCTTCAAAATGGGACTTTCCCTGCCAATTCTAATAGAAACCAGCGTCGGTTATTACGTAGACGAGCAAGTCGATTTGTAATAATTGGCAATACTTTATATAGGAGATCTTTTGAAGGTATCCTATTAAGATGTTTGAATCTAGAAGAATCCAAATCAGCTTTGAGTGAAGCCCACGATGGATCTTGTGGAGGACACTTTAGTGGTAGTGTCATTGCTAAAAAGCTCCTTAGGATAGGATACTTTTGGCCTACCATGGAGAATGATGCACATGATTATGTGCGCCATTGCGACAAGTGCCGAAACATGCTGACCTTGTCCATGCCCCTGCACAAGAACTACGAGGCTATTTCATCTCCTTGGCCCTTTTCAAAATGGGGCTTAGACATTATTGGCAAAATTAATCCTGTGTCATCTGATGGACACAAATTCATCATAACCGCCATTGAGTATTTCACGAAGTGGGTTGAAGCTATGCCTTTAGCTTCCTGCACTGGAACACAAGTCTCTAAATTTATTTTTAATCAAATCATTTGTAGGTTCGGAATTCCTGCAAATCTCATCTCAGACAATGGAACTTGTTTCAAAAATAAAGATGTTAAGAAATTATGCCAAAAATATAAGATTCAACATCGCTGGTCCACTCCCTATTATCCTCAGGGTAATGGTCAAGCAGAAGCTTCTAACAAAACCTTAATCAAAATTCTCAAAATATTGGTCAATAAAGCTGGCCACGACTGGCACATTCAATTATATCCTGCTTTGTGGGCCTATCGCACTAGCGTTCGTACTCCCACAGGTACTTCACCTTTTGTCTTGGTTTATGGTGTTGAAGCTATTTTTCCCTTTGAATTAGAAGTTCCTTCTTTGGCTCTACTACTTCAAGACACCGAAGTAGGAGATGAATATCGAGCTGGCAGACTCAGTCAGCTGGAACTCCTAGATGAAAAGTGCATCAATGCTTTGGAGCATCTTCGTGCCTACCAAAACAAGCTTAAAAGATCATATGCTAAGAAAGTTCGTCATCGATCCTTTGAGGTCGGTGACCTTGTTTTAAAAGAAAATCAAAAAAATACTAATGCAACTAAAGACCTTAAAGGTAAATTTGAGCCCAACCGGCTTGGACCATATATTATCATCGCTAAATTTGAATCGGGAGCATACAAATTAGCTACCTTAGATGGTAAATATTTAAAAGAACCTATGAATATTATGCATCTTAAGCGATATTACGCATAAAATTTGGTCATTTCATCATTTGTATATATTTTGCATGTTGTCTCATTTTAAAAATATATATAAAACCATTTAAACAAAAACAAACAAACATAAAAGTAAAAACAACAATATTATTGACTCTTTCGAAACCAAAAAAAAAAATAAAAATAAAGAGAAGAAAGAGAGAGTCAAAATTATCAAACTCCTCAAAAATATTTGTTGTATATATTTCTTCTTAAAGTATTGCAGTTATATTTTCAAATTATTTTGGATAAATTAGCATTTATTTGGAATCCCTCACTTTTGCAAACACAAAAATAAATATCTTGATTTTATCTGGCATGATTACTAATCTCTCTTATATCAAAGTTCACAAAATTCAATTAAATAAAGTTTGAGCACAGAGAATTGATCTTGTTATTTACTTAAACCAAGCATATCTTTTCACAATAAAATGATTATATTTGTAATGTCCATGCTATGCTACATAGTAGAAGTGGTTTCTTGAGCGAAAAGTTTCCCTTGCTATCCTATCATGCACATGGTCTAGAATCTTTGAGAATTGACAAAAGGACAAGCTCACCCCTACCCGGAATAAAAATCCCTTGCTCTACAGCTAATCCGAGCAAGTATCCCTAGCATAGGAAGAAAAGAAAAGTTCAAGAAAAAGAGAAAAAGAAAAAAGTTATTTCAGCATTATCTCAAATATCAAAGCAAAAAAAAAAAAGACAAAAATACAAAAAAAAAAAAAGAGAGCAAAAGAGAAAAGCAAAATCAAAATGCAATAAAATCCTTTCCCTACCCCTTGAAAAGAAAAGAAGGGTTGATGAGCTTGAATCCTTGGAATTCTCAATTATTCGAAAACTGTGAGGTAAGCCCCATAACAGGTGGTTTGTGCCCAACCCGCTTGGCCTTGGGTAAATCCTAGCGTGGTGATATGTCTGTCACATTAGCGACCTTCTTTTGTACAGACCTATGTCTGCTTATGGATTAGCTAGCTCTTGATAACCCGACTTACATAGTAGTCTGGTACGGTTATATGCATCTAAATCATGGTTAATGAACACTTATTTGGTTAATTCAAATCACTTGTATCAAATTATCTTGCTCAAAACTGGTCAATGAACAATGCAATTGCACACACATTTGTATTTGAGAGATTTTGTGTATCATTATGATAAATCAAGATCGGAAATGAACTCACATACGCACATGGGATTCCTTATAAATCTAACTTTTGTCTTTAAGATACTTTGAAATATTTTTGCAAATTGTTTGGAATAATTTCATTTTCTTCTTTAAAGAACAATTGTTTAGTATAAAGACAACTACATGCATTAGCAAAAATCAAAATCATTTTCAAAAACATGCAATAAAGTTACATTTATATATAACTTTTGACTTTCGCGACGATGGTATAGTTCCAAAACCAAAATTGGAATTTTATGCCTAGCGCAAGTCCTCATCTTCATATTATCTGTTTATTTTCAAAAAATTAAAAATCAACCATGCAATAAAACTATTATTTTCTTCTTTGGATTTCGCGATGATGGTATAAGTTTATACCTAAATATTCTATGCCTAGCGCAAACCATTGTACCAATTTTATTTTCCATTTATTTAAAAATCATCAAAACATATGACTTAAATCATTATGTTACACAATTATGTTTTAAATCAACGCACATTGTTACTATTTCATGTCATTATGTCAAACTTCAATTTTGCAATGATGGTTTAATTCCTAGGGAATTATTCAAAAAATTTATCACACTTAGGAATTTATGCCTAGCAAAAGTCATTTTAAAATATTTCATGCATCATATTTTCATGGAAATCTGAAAACAAATCATCATCATCATCATTTGCACCATCACAACAAAGTCTTAAGACAAGTCTCTTAAGCACTCTTTTACTTTTAGCAATATTTCTATACCAGGATTAGCTTGACGACCGAGTGAGCGGCGACTCCATGAAATGGTCTATAATAGCGACAATGTCCTTTGAAATTATTGTTAAAAGTCCCTTTTATTTTTATCAAATCACATCACAACCACCAATTGTTTACATCAGATTATTTCATTTAAATTTTAAAAGCATGACATTCAAACCATAATATTTCCAAACGACATAATTACATGAATCATCAAATCAATCACACCAAACATTAAAGCATCATACAAACACATAAGACAAGTCATATGATCAAAAAATATCTCATCTATATATATATCAACAATATCTACATCATCTCAAAACTGGATCGGTATGCCACAATCTGTACCTCGGCATACTCAATCCTCTATCAAAAAAAATAATAAGCACTATGTATCAATCTATGCAATGCAATCTATAGCAGCTAGCCTCGAGAACCCCTCGAGCTCTCAGCCTCATCTCCTCCCCCACCCTGAGGTGGACGAGGTGGCCCCATCGTAGTCCGTGTGGTGCTATGAGTCCTGGACTCTGATCGTGATGATGTCCTCGATGACCTCATCACGATAGGCTCTGCAATATGGGCCGACAGTGGTAACCTCTGCCCCTCTGGTACCATATGGTGGTATAGCATCTGATAGAATGTGATATGGGCAATAGCCCGTGCTAAGTCCCGAGTGCTCGCCCCTCTGCTCCGTGCTCTGAGGCGTGTGACCTCATCTCTGAGCTGTGTGGCCTCCTCTCGGTGTCGTGCAGCCTCATCCTGTAAAGTCTGCACCTGAGCCTAGAGATGAATAGTCTCCGCCTGGAGAGTAGCCATCTCGCTACTCTCTCCTACCTCGACACCCTTGCCCTTATCGGGCGATGGTGGCCTCTCTCTCCATGGAGAAGGGGGTCTCTCCTCCCTCCTCTCCCACTGTCGTGGCCTCTATTGAGCCTGTGGCCTCCTCTGCTCTCTCCCGCTGTGACCCTGTGCCGCCTCAATGGCCTCCTGGCATCGCCTCCCCATCCGATGCACAACTACGTGAATCGGACCCTAAGCCCTCGTCATCCGAGGAGGGCGGATGCCTATGTACCAGGCATCGTAGCCATCAGCAACCCCTACGTCGTCCCCATCCACTGGCTGAATGGGGGCATCGTCCGCATCCTCACTCCAGAAGCGCTGCATATCTGGAGCCCCACTGACTGTAGTGTTATCCCGGATGGTCCGAGAAAACTCGTAGTCTCTAAGAGATGGGATCCCCTGCTGTAGACCGAACTGCCTCAAAACTCGGTCATAGCGATGGAGCTCCACCTCTCCCCTCTCCATCCTCAGCCAACAGGTTCGCCTAACGTGAGCCAGCTCCTGTCCATCCTCGGCCCACCCTGGATGATCTCTCCAAGGCCTCCAGGTGATCTGGTCGGAGACAAGGTCATCAAGTAGTCTTCGGGACATTGGCAGATCTATCCGCCACTGTGACCCTCTTCGGAGCCACCAGTAGAAAGCTCGGGGCCTCTCCCCATCAATCCCTATCAGTGGGAGCCCTATCGGCCTTCGCATCATGATGTGCTCCCAGCACCAAACCTGTAGTAATGATGTCATGACCAGACATTGGTCGCCCTTGTATACGACCCCATGCAGGATCCTATACAATCGACATAGTACAAAGCTCCCCCAAGCAAACCTGTACCCGTGGTCTCTCATGTCGTAGACCACATCTGTCAGTAGCCATGGTACTCTACATCCACTCTTATGGCATAGCAACAGACCACCTACCACCCCAGCCAAAACCTGTGTCAGTCTAGATGCCCCAGGCATCTGGCGTAGCGACTCGATGTTCACTCCGCCCTTCTCCAGGGCGAAGCTCGGATCTTCGCACAGTCGCATCATCGCGTGGCCCTGATTGGCCATGGGAGTTATTAGCCGTCCTTGTATGGGGATCCTCAAAATCCTCCATACATCCTCCAATGTGGGAGTCATCTCCCCTGTCGGTAATCGAAAACAAGAAGAACCCGGATACCACCTCTCTGCTAGGGCTGTCAATAGCCCCATATCTGTAGAAACGTGTGGCATATCTACCACATGCTACAAGCCGACTTGAGCCAACTGATCTCGCTCTGCCTGAGATAGAGCGGCCAAGTCATCCCTTAGCCCGTCGTATTTCCATTCTCTGCTCTTTAGTAATCCTCTCTGCAACATAAACAACAAAACAATAAAAATCATTAATAAAACAGTGATTAAAAATGCAAGTAAAACAAGTTCAATTTCATACAAATAATGATATCATCTACTGGACGATATCGTCCACAATTTGAGCAAATTCATCTCCGATTTCGCAAGAGGGAATCATCCCTTATTGGATGAAATCATCTCCATATCGTTGATTTCGCCCTTGGACGAAATCGGCGATATCGAGACGATTTCGACGAAATTGAGACGATTTCGTCCCGACGACGTTGACGGCCCAAAAAATGGCCGCGATGCTCAAAAATCATTTAAAATTAATCTAAAAAGCATGAAATTCAAAATTAAAGCATTCTAAATTAAGTTTGGACCCTTACCCGTAGCCCGCGCCGGACCTCTATCGATCTGTGCGCTGTCTCGACCATCTTGTCTGTAGAGCTCTAGAAACCAGGAAAATGAACAATAACAATGAATTAGGGTTTTACCCTATTTTTCTTAATTTTATTCAAAAACAATTAAAAACATTTTAAATTTTGCTTTTTCGCATTTTTACCTCAAACGTTCGATTTGGGTAAAAACACGGAGGGGGCACCATAGTAAACTGTCGTACGATTCGACCAAGAATCGTCGCCTAAAAATGGGAATAATTTTTGCTTTCTCGTAGATCGAGAAGAACTCATCTTTAACGCATTTTCTTTGAAAAATTCGCTAAAGAGGGGGCAAAATGTAGCACCCTAAAATTGGCGTAGTAAACCTTAGTAAATAATTAAAATTACTTTAGTAATAATTCAAATTCAAATTTTAACCCCAAAACCGCTCCCAAACCGCCTGCAACCCGTTTCCTCATTTTTCGTGCCATTTTTAGAGTTTGTTTTGACCGTTGGATGATATCGTCGCCGATTAGACGATATCGCCTCAGATCGGACGAATTCGTCTGGATCAGAACGTCCAGACGATTTCATCCCAAAACTAATTTTTCATAATTAGCCTCTGTTTCAACGGCGTCTCTAATCTGGGCAGAAGCATGTCTGCATCGTTAGAGACCTCCCCTGTTGGAGATCTTCCAGATTAGGATGATCTCCAACCTCCTAACCTCCCTCCTAAGCCTATTTAAACCTTAGGACCCCCCTTGACATCCCCCTGGCTGAATTTCCCTGTAATTTGATCTTTGCGTGCATTATAATACCCTGGATCATTATCTGCATTTGTGCTTTTCAGATTTTCTTGCAGGAACTTTGTCATTCTTCAGTCGGAGCAAGCTCAGATCGTCGCAGATGATCCTGTACAAATCTCGGACGATCACATCCCAATTCGAGACGATTTCGACTGTAGTCAACATTGGGGGCAATTACTGCCCAGAGTTTGCATTTTTCTCTTCTCGTCTGCTGTTTCATTCTGCATTTAGATCAGTTTATTGTTATTTTTTGTTATTCTGCATCTTGGAGTTCACCCATATAGCTTAAGTACATAATAAAATCATGATTAGCTATTAAAGCATGATAATCTACTTGCATTTCTATTTGGGATTATCTTATTAACATCATTTTGTCATTTCACATCATTTTCCTTTATCAAGTATAGTTGCATTTTCTGTATTCTGTGTCCATTTCTCTAATTGCAGGTCTCTGACGAATTCGTCAGATCTCAGATGATCCTGTCAGATAGGAGACGATCCTGTCAAATTCCAGACGATCTTGACTGCTTCAAAAATTAGAACCTCCATCAGACATCCGAAACCAGGTATGGATTTCTTCACATAATTTATTCTCTGTGTTTTCTGCTAAAATCTATTTTCTATATTCATTTAAATCTGCATTTTCATATAGAACAACTTAGATTCATTTGGCCAAACCTAGGACTTGGATGATTAAAGCTAAAATTGAACACATTAAACTCATTCCCAACCTAGGCGTGGAGACTGCCACTAAAAGTTTCCTGGTGAACCCCACCATCCGTCGAAAAATCACCTTAATACTCCTCCCCCGAGAGGCGGGACCTTCAAAGGGCCTCTCAGTCTGAGGTATTGTCCCATCCTTCCCGCATCCCCCTTCCGGGCGCGGATCCTTTAGCCTGAAGGTAAGGGTGCAAAAAATTTGGAACGATACACTTAATCTCTTAATTTTTTGCCTTATCAGGGGGAATCATTGGTTATAACTTAGAAGAAGTGATTCCAAAAAAGAAGGTTTCCCCCTAATTTTTGAGGTTCATTCTTTTTTCCTGCTTGATTGGATTACAACAATTAAATTGATAGTATCATTGGCTTAGAATCACTAGAAATAATTTTGAGAAAATAGTTTTATGGCTTGAGGGTTAGACCTAGGAATATTGGATCCATTACCCCTTTGGTCCTTATGTCATTTATGGTTTCACTCATCCTCAAATACATGCCATCTATTTTGGTACTCTTAATCTACCATTTTGTCTTTGCCTCCCTACACCTCAAGATTTGAAATTTGAAAATTGAAGGAGTTGCCTTACATTTCCATTTACATAAATGCTTCAATTTCCATCTCCCAAGGTCATGAATTTATAAATTAAGAGCCTTGGGCTCCCTTCATAATAAGCATTATAAGGCTAACAAAATTTTGGCAATTTATCTTTTTATTCGCTCTCATTGTGCTTTTGGTGCTTAAAGATTTCATGGGGAAAAATTCATTGTATTATTTTATTTGTTATCTATTCCCTTTACCTTCCTATTATCTTATTCATTAACAATATAAATTAATCATGATTGTTATTATTTTATTATTTAGTTATTTCTCATCTTGATTACAAGTATTTATTTTATATTATTATTTGGAATATTAGTTCTTCTTTCTCATATTGTAGCTTTAACAAAAGCATACCATCAATTATTTGATTTCTAGACATCCATCAAACATTTGTTAGTTGTATTTTGGCTTTTTTCTTGACATACATTTTATGTAGGATCTTGGGGTAAAAACATTGCTTGCACTATTTAGGTTGTGATTCTACTAGCCCATGATCTATGGGTAGAATTTTACCCATACCTTTTGTTGTATAGAATCCTTTGACATATCTACCATTCCCCCTACATATGCACATAATCCTAACTAACTAATATGGATATCTCATCCTTATACCTGCATCTACATAATTTTGACACACTTCAAAATTCCCACTTCCTAGTAAAATATGTTATGTACCCTAAAAACGTGAAACTTACCCTCAAATACCCTTACTTTGATTTCATGCCAAAAAATGGAATTTGATTTAATTTCCCCTTATTTTTTAGAATTCTATAAAACCCAATGAAATTGGACTTTTTCGATAATTTCGAACATCTAATTTTGTCCAAATCCCATGTGCACCTAATTTAGGTGCTCTGTTGGGATTTTGAACCTAATCTGGGCCAACCCAGATTCTCGATAAATTTGGATCTCCCAAATTTGTCCAAATCAAGTAAAATCCCAAATTGGCCTAACTACTTGGCCTATTTTTGCCTCCCTCCTTGGTTCCTCAACCTACATCAGGAATTTAAACCCCTAGACCCCCCTAAATAGACTAATGGTGATAATTTGCAAGAAATCTTGGTTGGAGAAGGAGATTTTAGAGCTTTTGTTGCAGGTTACAGTGGAGATTTTGACCTTCATATCACCATTCCTGAAACTCTTAGACATGGTGAAACCTACTGCAAGTTCAGATCTTGTTTATGCTTAATATTAAATTGATTTTTACATTATTTTCCATAAATTTAGATCTTACAAATTTGTCATAAAGTCTTGATTTCTAACGATGGCTTTTGTAGAAATAGCCATTGGATATATTCAGGACATCCGAAATCATACATAAAGTCTAAAAAGATACATAAAGTCCAAAATCATACTAGTTAATATTAGGGGTAAAATTTTGATTGCATATTTATTAATTTGAGTCATAGTTGGATTGTGTTCTTTAAATTTTTTTAATTACTACCTTGTATTTCATTATTTTACTGTTTTCATCGCATTTAATCTTATATATTTTGCATTAGATCCATAGATCCTTTATTTTTCATATGATTTGCTAAAATAATTGAGGGGATTTGACTATCATAGATCATGATCTATTGTGACCTAAGTAGATCCCCCATCCCTAATTTTGAATTTTATTATTGCACAATGAAACTGCATGTTTCTAATTTATTCGAATGATCAAAATTTGTTTGACAAATTTAGGCACTGAATTCATACTATAAGCATCTGAATTCATCCTACAACACCTAAATTCATCTGAAAGCAAGCATCTGGACTAGGTAAGGTCTAAAAATTCAAATTTCTATTCTTAGCATTGTGATTCCACAACTTCCTCTATTTTGTGCATTATCTACATTTGAAAATAAAAGAAAAACCAAAAACATATATTCAATTGCATTAATCATTTTACAACAAAAAACATAAAATCTATAAAATAACACTCATGATTGGTATACAATCTACATTTTATGTCACTGCATCTTAGTTATATTTACCAATTTTTTAGATAGGCTTATACGCCATTTGTTCTCAAGGAAAGATAAATTGCATATAGCTAGGTTGAAATTGCATTTGGCCAAAACCTAGGTATGTGCACTTAAAAATGAATACATCAAACATCCACCTTACCTAGGCATGGAAACCACCACAAAAAGTGTTTCTTGGTGAACCCTCACCCTGTTCGTCGACAAACATCAAGGAGAGTGCAACTCAAGCGCTTCTTGTTTGAGGTGCAAATACATCATTTTACCTCCCCATTTTAGACACAGATCCATTATCATAGAAGAAAGGGATGCAAAAATTTTGGGTCTACATTCTTTGGTGAACCCAACGTGAGCTACACCATCATTGTCAACTTTGTTGTTTTTCATTTTCATAAAAAAAATATTATATATATTTTTTCTAAATTGTAGAAAATAGAATTAAAGAGTATTCCTTTATAGACCTTAGAAAAACGCTCATAGAATGATAAGTTGAACTCTTCTACAAAAATTATCATTCAGAACGTCAAGTGGACTTGTGGAAAAACTTTGGTATCATTGAGAATAGATCTAAAGAAATAAGGAAAATTAAAAGAATTGATGTTACTAAAGCCCTAGGGCTAGGTTATTACTCTCCATATTTCAAAATCAAAAGAGGTTGTGGATGTTTCCTTATGAACAAACAAGCTAGTGTTCATTCAAATATCCATCCTTGGGATAATTATCTGGAAGAAGCATTAAATATACATAAAATCTTAGCATACGTAGAGGACAATGAGGTAACCCTGAAAAAATATATATATATATATATATATCACAAAGAACCTAGGGTAGTTATATTTTGAGATTATTGTTATGAATTGCAAGTTCAACCTTCTACCTCAGATACTAAATAACTTACCCTTATCCACTTCATCCAACTTCTAGTAGATGATTTCTCTTTTGAGGAAGAACAATACATGAGTCTCGAAGATCTAGATCCCATAAATGACATTCACAAGAAAGAAGTTTAAACCATTTAGCATTGTTATAAAAAAATTAAATACTTGATTTAAAGGGTAGTAGATTAATGTTTTTAGGAACAAGGACAAAAGAAAACAAAAACAACAAAAAAATATCAAAAAGGAACAAAAACAATAAAAATAATAAAAACAAAAAATAAAAATAAAAACTTTTAATTAGAATCGATAGGAAATATGCCTAAAAATTTAAGGAGTGGTAAACAAGTAGCAATTGGCTCCAAAGATGAGTTAGAAACTGAAAACCCTAATGTTGAAGCAAAAGTAGAAGAAATTCCAGGAGAACAAAAAGCACAAATAGAACAAAATGAAGAAAATGAAGCAGTTGACCATAATGACCCAAATATGGGACCTCAAGGGGACGTTCATTTTCAATCCATGCAACACTTTTGTGAATTTATAAACAATAATCAAGATGCCATAACTAATGTGGTGGAAATAGAATATCAGCTCGCAAGGGGGGATTTCTCAATGGAAGTAGCCTTAGAAGCAACTTTCCAACTTCACCCAAAACCTGAAACATATATAAATGCTTCATTGCAACATGCCACTTATAATGATCATTCTTTAGATAATACCCAAAATATACCTCCTCAAAAGGATAATTCTCAAATACAATTATATATGGCACCACAAAATCAACCTATTTTTGCAGCTACTACAGCCACTTCCACCCAAAAGAAACCTTCTCCATCTAATAATAATACTTTCATTTCTCAATATTTCCAACATCTATTCGCTCAAAATTCTACTTCTCAAAAAAATAAAAATATGCAAATTCCTAATTCTCCTCGACCAAATGCTCAAAAAAATGTAGCTCCTTATAAACTCAAAAATCCTCATATTTCAAACCCTATGCACAATTGTATCTCCATTTCCACTCCTTATAGGGTAGCACAACAAACATATTATCCTCCACATGGCAACATAGTAGCACAAAATAGACATGATGGGCAACCACATCATTGTGAAACTATAGTGAAACAATTATCTTCACGATTAGACCAAATAGACCCTTATCGCCCTATGTACAACTATAAGGAAATGTGTAAACATCCATTAGATCTTATTGTTGGTGCTAGACCATACCTTAAACATTTCCCCATGCCAATTTTATCGATTTATAAGGGGTTCAAAGATCCAATTGATCATATTCGTATGTTTAGGACAACATGTCATGACATTGTATATGATGATATGTTATTTTTAAAAATATTCCCAAAATTTTTAGGAGGTATGGCATTCGAATGGTAATATCAATTGCCAACACATTCTTTAATAAATTTTGAAGAAAATTTAGAATTATTTGTACATAAATTCGGTGCCTACATTGAGAGGCATGTCACAATTAAATATTTGTACAACCTCAAACAAGGAAAATAAGAGAGCTTCATAGAATTTCTAGCTTGATGGAGAAAATTTTTAGGCTAGGCAAAATACATTTTGTTTTACCTCCAAAGAAATATTGGAAATTTTCCTTGGGAATTTAAAAGAGCAACTATCCTATGAGTTAGCTATGGCTATTGTAACATCCTTTGATAAATATATAGACTTGGAAATAAGGATAGAAGAAGCCCAAATTGGAAGGGGGTAGTTTAAAAATAAGGATGAAGATAAATCAACTAAAAATTAGTATAAGAATAAACATGTGGTAGGAGATGGGGTTACAGATAGTAGACCCCCTCCAAATGTTAATACCACAAAAACTACACAAATATTTGTGTTAAAAGCACCTCAAAAGCCTCTGCAATGAAACTTCACAAGACTAAATAAACCTTTGACAATGGTCTTACCACAATTTGTAGAAAGAGGTTTGATAAAATTATCAGATATACAACAACCTGACCCCTCTCAAACTTGGTATAGACCAGACCAACATTGTGATTTCATCAAGTTGATGGACATCCAACCAACACTTATAAAATATTAAAACACTTAGCACAAGACTTGAATAAAAATGGAAAATTGGGAGTGGAAAATCCCCCACCTAAGGATAATTCGCAAATAGAACCACAAAAGCAAATGTGTAAAACACCAATCAAGATCTAGAAATCTTCCAAAATCCTTTATCAAACAGTGGTAAGGAAGCTGTAAATTAGCTAGATTATAAGACTATGCCTCATCCAACACATTATGTGGGAATTATTAGTAGTCACTTACCATTGTAACTTTTGAAAACTTCCTTTGTGCCTACTCAATATATTATCACAATTGAACAATTTTGAGGAAAGACAATACAATTCTCATCCTTGAACCATATAGAAAGTGAACTTGAATTTGAGGTAGAAATTATTTCCTTGTATTCTAACAGTTCAGAAGATGAATCAAGATCAATTCTACCCATCACAGATTTATTAAATCTAGAGGAACCATTTCTATGAATGATGACAACCCATCCTTCTTCACAACTTCTTCCCATAGAACAAACATCAAATGCTAGATCACAAATTTTTCAATATGATCCTCCCCTTTCCCATCAATAAAACAACATTGTGGCTACAGTTGTAAGTATTGCTATACAATAAGCTCAAACTCAAAAATCTCAATCACATTTACCTACAACTCAACAAAATGATGTGGATCAACCATATTTTATTCTCAAACCACTTCATAAGGGAAATAATGTAATTTGACCTCAATATAAGGCTCCCTTTGATATTAATGAACAACTAGCTAATACGATAGCTAGTATTTCCCTCTTAGATCTTATTAGAAATTTATCAGTTCATAGAGAAGAATTAATGAATACCTTGAGTCAAATTATGATGCCTCAGGACATATAACCAACTATTGTAGTGAATGCTATAGCTTCTCAGGGAGTTGACTACAATGATTTTCATGATAAATATATACCTCCACATAGTATGCATAGGGATAATCCCTTATACATAACATAATTAATCAGAGATATAGGCATTAAGAGAGGATTAATTGATAATGGTTCATCCTTAAATATTTGCACCTATGACTTTTTTAAAATGTTTGGGTTTAGAAATGAAGACTTAGAGAGAACTGAAATGATTATAAAATATTTTAATGATGAAAACCAAGAGGCTTGTTGTGTGATATCTATCCCATTGCAAGTTGGCCCTAGAATGTTGGATACATCTATTTTTATTGTATCTTATCATGCATCATACAACATCCTTATAGGATACCCTTGGATTAATGCAATGAGGGCAGTTCCTTCTATCTTACATCAATGTCTCAAGTTTGAGTTTAAAAACCAATTGGTCACCATCCATGGAGATCCTAGGCCTTTTGATATGTGTGTAACCATAGAACCTATTGATTTTCTATTTCTTCCAGACTTATCATCATTAATTCATATTCCCCCTAAGTCTTCTTCTCCAAAAATTAAACCTTTACCTTATTTTGACACAACTATACCATCTAAAATTGGTAATTCTTCTACCTCATATCCCCTCACATATGAGACTTTACCAGATTTATCTACCATATTAGCACCTATAGAGCATGCTAATTTTGTTGTACAAGACTCCATTATCTTGACCCAACTATCACCATCCCCAAGAACAACATGATTACCTCACAAATGGAGAAACATATATCATGTTGGAAGTTGTAATTTTATTTTTGTAGGGTGTTCTCCTAATAAGATATACATCAAGCGAATGAGATTTACGTTTGATGAGAATAGTTTTGCTCAATGTTATTTTTTGAATAGATATATAAAATAAAAATAAATCATGTGTGATATGGGTTATAGAGGTAAAGTTTTGGGTCATTTTTAAAATGACATACGTGAACCATTTGAGGTTGAGTAATGGCCTACCTGATGTGGTATAGGCTATATCCCTATAAAATCTCAACCTTTCCATTTTAATTATGATGATCATCTAATCACCTATGATGATATTTAGAAAATAAAAAATATTTAATGAATAATAAGAAGAGAATACAAACTCATTTTTATTGCAATATGATTTCAATAGTCCATCTGGAAATGATTTCCACTCCGAATGAGTGAATATAAGGAGATATCTTTTTTGAAATCTCCCTCGAAGAAGTTAGGAGAAATAGTTTCTTCTTTATTGGGTCTATTCCATGTATAGCTCACATCTACACAATAACCCCATAGGAAGTGTTAGCCAAATTATCCCTAAAAGAAATTTTGGAAATGGGTTTTTTTTTTGGAAAACATCGCAAAAGGGATGCCACTTTCGAGTAAGACCCAAGGAGGCAGGGGTATCCATTCCACCAAACTAGGAAATGGGTTTTTCACCTACACCTCCTCACTAGAAAAGGGACTTAAATATTTTGGTATAAGACATATTAAAAATTAATATTAGAACATAAATTAATCCTCACATGGCCAAAATTGGAGCTACCTTGAGTAAAGAAGAACAAATAAAAAATACAAAAATTCTTATGGAATACCTTACCGGGGATTTACTTATATGTTAAGATCATATCATATTAAGTTTGTTTACCAAATGACATTATTTTTAAACAATGGATCGCTAGTTCGAATAAAGAATGTTTGTTTTAATTTTCACTGTTTTTACGTTCTTTATTTTATCCAATTCTCGTTTCTTGATTTTCTTGAAATATCTTTCTTGATTTTATTGAATTTTCCCAAGAACCCACTCCTATGAGTATGAGAGATAATATCAAGCATTCTTGATAAGAGTATACTCTGTTATTTCTGCACCCCAGTGTTGGTGACTCTGCTGGACAAACCCAGAACAAAAAAAATAAAAAAGGAGAGAACAAAACATGCTAGCAAACACCAGGAGAAGTGGTAAGGAGCTATTTCTAGAACTTGAGAATCCAGAGGTATTTATACATACCCAAAAAACTCCACTTTTTAAGAATAATTTTTATAATAGTAGATTAAATTCTAGTGGTAAAAGGTACGTGAAGAAAATCTAGAATACTATTACTATTGATATTACTGTAGATGAACATTTAAAATTAGTGGTAGAACATATATGTGATTATTCTTATTCAAAGGTAGATAATTCATTAGTTTACATTCAAATTGCCCAAACCCATACCACTGTAGGTACTACATCTATGAAATTAAATTCAAAAATATCAATGGCTTACGAAATTGTACATTTATGGAGAACTAACAGATATAGGCCTTTTGTAATACCAGTAAATTTAAATGCCTTACCTAGTTAAGCTCAAAAATATCTCCATAAGTTTTTAAGAAATAGTGTAGTAACTGGAGAGGATCATATCAAAATTTTCTTATGTGTAATGCGTAGTCTGGAAGTTGAACATGAAGATGTAGCATTAAGACTGTTTCTACAGACTTTAGAAAAAGATGATAGAGAATGGTTTAATTCCCTTCCTAAAAATGATGTCTCAGACTTCACCAAAATGGAAGAGGTGTTCCTAAAGAAGTATGGTGAAAGGAAAAAAGAACAATTATTGTTAACTGAGCTAGCCACTATGAAGAAGAAATAAAATGAGGTTGTTAGTGATTTTAATAGAAGGTTTTCAAAAACAAGAAATAAAATCCTTGTAAACCTCAAGCCTAGTGATATTCAGTCTATTTTTTTTTTATAAGACCACTTTTCAAGGAGAGTTTAACTATGAATTAAGGCAAGAACAAACCACTACCATTGATGGTTGTATGGAAAAATCAATGGATATAGAAATAAATATACTTGACAGTGGTAATATGAAGACTTATTCTTTAGAGGTTAACATGGTTGAGAGAAAACCTAAGAGAGTGACTTTTGATATATAAAGAAGAACTGAAATTGATCCTATGGAGAAGTTGACTAGTCAAATGATAGAAATGTTTAACAACATGAGTAACAGGTTAGAAAGAATTGAAATAAATGGAGGGTAGAGTGGAGAGGGACGGATGGAGCGAGGGTTTTAGATGACGGTGGGTGGGAAAGCTTCTGCGGGAGAGCACGGGAACACCAACAGACTGAACCAGGGGCACAGCAGGGTGGAGGGAGGGCAGTCAGAGATCGGGGGTGCTAAGGAGTCCTCTCCAATCGAAGAGGATGTAGGTCATGACAAGGATCCACCAGAAAAATGGGGATGTGGACCTCAGAAGTCGTACGCTCAGGCAGCAGCTTCAGAAACCCTTAACGGTTTGCTCTCCAAGGAGTTGTTTCCTGTCAGGGATGAGTTGGACATCCCGACATAAATTCTTTCAAGCTTTGTGGAATTCAAAAAATTTACCCTCATTGGTAAGTTTATTGGTGGCCGTCCCAACATGGAGACCATTTGCAAGTGGGCGGCAGGTAAATGGCGAACCTTTGGTCACATGGAGTTTGTGGCCTTAACTCGAGGTTTTTTTGTGATTAGACTGAATAACAAGGAGGACTACTATAAAATCCTGGCTAGTGGTCCCTGGTTCCTAGGCCGCAGAAGTCTCTTTCTAAGGAAGTGGGGTATGGAATTCAACCCCGATACCCAAAATATAAACATTGCTCCAATATGGGTTAGACTCCCGAGTCTCCCCCTCTTCTGTTGGCATGAAAATGTAATTAGAGGAATTGCACGCTCCATTGGTGAGTTGGTTAATATTGACCCTCCCACCAAAGCTCGAACCAGAATTGTTCAAGATCGGTTCTGTGTTCTGGTGGACTTGGAGGCTGATCTTCCATCATCCATCATTCTTCGGTTTGGAGATATCATTCTCCACAAGCAAGCCATTGTGTATGAGAACAGGCCAGCTTTCTGCCCCCAGTGCAGTTCTCAAGGGCACCTCCAGTCCAACTGTCCTCTTCAAAATCTAGGGATGAAGAAACAGGATTCCAACAACCCCTTGGAACACGGTGAAGTTCAGACAAAGCACCATGTTGTGAAAGGGAATGAATCTCCAAGCCCGTCTAGGGACCATCCCGAATCCTCCCACTCGATGGAAGTAGTATCCCCCCAAACAGTCTCTGAGTCGTGTGGTGCAAGCCCTCACCTTGGACCATAGGAGGAGAAGGACCAGTCCCTTCCCCAAATCACCACATAGGCAGATTCACCCAAAATCCTAGACCATAACCACCCTGAGTCCCAAAATGTGCTGGAAGATTACCTACTAGGAAGAATGGGTGAGCAGTCTGATAATATCAGCCCTCATAATACGAGGAGCCGAAAGCAAGGTGTTGATTTTGGTAGCGAAAGGAAGCAAGGTCGTCCCCCCAACAAAGACAGGCGGGACAAGGAGACGGCGATAGATGTTGCAAATGGTACTCAATGATTGCTTTTTCAGGATGATTCTGATTCCCATATGGGTGACTCGTCTGTCCCAAAACCTCCCCTCCAGTAAGGAAATGGAGGTAAGAAGAATATCAAACTGTTGAGATGAAAGTCCTCTCATGGAATGTGAGAGGGCTTAATGCAGCTGCCAAACAGATATTGGTGGCTGATCTCAGAAAGAGGACGAATCAGTCCATCCTAATTTTGCAAGAGACTAAGACCGATGCTATCTCTTCTGCCAGAGCTGCTAAGGTCATTTGGGCTAAGGCAAAATTCCTCTCCAGTCCTATGGTGGGAATGACAGGCAGTCTCATGATTCTTTGGGATCCAAAGATTTTTGAGGGCAGCCTTCTCTCAACTTCCAGCAGGAAGGCTATTTGTTTCTATCAATGTTTTGTTTCATTCCAAAGCCATTAAATTTTCTTGGATCCTGTCCAATGTGTATGCCCCAAACTCTGTCTCGGAGAGAGCAGAAATGTGGAAGGCTATTTCCCAGATGAGGGAAACGTTCTATAATTTCCCTTGGGTTCTAGGGGGAGATTTCAACTGTCCTCTTCACCCATCTAAAAATAAAGGAGGATCGGACCACTCTAGCCACAGTCTGGAAGACTTTCAAGATTTTGTTTCCACCAATAACTTGCTTGACATTGACCTCAAGGGGGCATCCTTCACTTGGAGCAACAGGAGGATTGGTAGCAATCTTATTCAAGTCAAGCTTGACAAATTCTTCATATCCCAAGAGGCTATTCCCATACTCAGTGTGACAACTCTTTCAGCCTTACCGAGGATTGGGTCTAATCACAATCCTATTGTCTTGGAGACGATTGATGGGCCTATTTTTAAAACCCCCTTTAGATTTGAGTCCATGTGGATTTCTCACAAGGACTTCAGAGGGTTGGTTACGGCCTGGTGGTAGCAGAAGGTAGCAGGTTTCGCTTCCAAGAGAGTGGCCTTAAAACTCAAGTTAATCAAAAGGAATTTGAAATCATGGAACAAGGAGGTGTTCGGCAACATTTTTGAGTCCAAAAGGTCCATTTTTGTGAACCTGAAATTGGTGGAGGAGAGAATGGAGCTCCAAGGGTACACCTATTGCCTGAGGGAGGAGGAAAGGAGGCTCTTGGTGGATTATCATTCTATTCTTGCAAGGGAAGAAACTTTCTGGTGCCAGAAATCTAGGGACCTCTAGTTGAGAAATGGAGATTCCAATACGAAGTTTTTTCATGCGTCAAATTTGTGGCACAGAGGGGCTAACAAAATTAGGGAAGTGGTGTGCAAGGATGGACGCGTTACCAAGGATATTGAGGAAATCCGAAGTGAAGCGGTTGACTTCTTCCAGGATCTGCTTGGTGTTCCTCCCGACAGTGATCTCTAGGTTTAGAAATCTCTGCTGGATAACTTCCCAGTCAAAGTTCCTCCTGAGGTAAGCTTTAAGATTCTTGAGCCTTTTTTTGTGTCTGAGATTAAAGAAGCTTTGTTCTCCATGCAACTAGACAAGGCCCATGGGCCTAACGGTTTCCCCCCCCCATTTTTTTCAAGTTATGTGGGATGTTGTGGGCTCGGATGTGTGCGAAGAAATTCAGGAGATTAAGCCTCCAGATCCATCCATCCAAAACTAAATTCTACCTTTCTTGCTCTCATCCCTAAGTCTTCTGCCTGCAAAAGTTTCTCTAATTATCGTCCCATTAGCCTGTGCAATGTTTTTTATAAAATCTTAACCAAGTCCATAGCCAACCGTCTAAGGTCCCTTCTTCCCTCCTTGGTTGGTCCTTCTCAAGGAAGCACCATGAAAGGCAGAAACATTCTCGATGGTGTCATCACCATCCATGAAACCCTCCATTCTTCTCACCGCTCCAAAAATGCTGCTCTGTTCCTCAAGCTGGACATGAATAAAGCTTTTAACAGAGTTGATAGGAGGTTCCTTTGTGTTGTCCTCTTCAAGTTTGGCTTTCACCCTCACTGGATTGACCTTGTCAGTAGTTGCATATCCACTCCCTCCTTTTCTGTTCTAATCAATGGATCCCCTACTGGGTATTTCCAAAGCGCCAGAGGCCTCAGACAAGGTGACCCTCTGTATCCTATTCTATTCATCCTTTTGGCTGAGGTTCTGAGTTGGTCTTTGAAAGAGGCTCTTCACTAGAATAAGATCTTTGGCATTTTGCCCACCTCCAGAGTCGATCCTGTCTCTCATCAGAAATTTGTGGATGACACCCTCATCTCCACTGGGGCGTCCATCACTCAAGCCAAATCCATCAAGTGAATCCTCTCCCGTTATGAAAAGGTTGCTAGACAGAAAGTCAATTACATCAAAAGCAAAATTTACTTTATTAACACTCCTATGCGAAGGCAGCTCCGCATAGCCAAAATTTTGGAATGCACTATTGATTCCCTACCTGCGTCTTATCTGGGTTTACCTCTGGCTTGTAATGGCCGGGCCAATGGAAGCATGTGGGACATGATCCTGGAATGTCTTCACAAAAAGCTGAGCACTTGGAAAGGCAAATTCCTGTCGCAAGCTGGGAAAGCCACCCTTACCAAAGCTTGTCTCCAAGTAATCCCAACTTACTTCATGTTTGTGTTCATGCTGCCTATTTTTGTCCACTCCAAGATTGAAAATATTTAGAGGACCTTTCTGTGGTCTGGCAATGAAGAAAAATCTAGAATCCCTCTTGTGGCCTGGGATAAGGTTTGCTTGTGAAAGGACCAAGGTGGCATGGGAATGAGGAGATCAAGACTCATGAACACTGCTTTGATCGCTAAGCATGCTTGGAAGATCCTGAATAATGACCCAGTAGAGTGGGTCAAGCTGGTTAAGAGGAAGTATCTTGGATCGAGTTCTCTTTTTGATGTTGGGATTCCTCCTGAAGCGTCTGCCTTTTGGAAATCGGTGCTTCAAGCCCGCTCTCTAATCAGCTCTGGTGCTAGCTGGATTTTGGGTGATGACAACTCCATTATCTTTTGGAAGGACAGGTGGGTTACTGATGGAGATCTCGAGTTAAGAGCGGACCTTGCTGGCCTGAAAGCCCAGGTGGATCCAAATTCCCAACTCAAGGTTGCAGACTTCATTGATCGGAGCTCTCTTCCCCCTTGATGGAATTTTCCAGTCTTGGACAACTTAAACAATGAAATGACCTTTTTGTCTAATATTATTCGATCTATTTTAATTCCATCTGTTAGAAGAGACGACAAAATCATCTGGCACGGCACGGAGGATGGTCTGTTCTCTGTAAAGACTGCCTATGACCTTCTTACTTGCGAGATTGCCATGGATCACCAATGCAAAGTGATTTGGAGGAAGGGTATTATTCCTAAAGTTAATTACTTTGCGTGGATTGCCTTTCATAATAAAGCCTTAACCATCGACAACCTCCATAAGTAGGGTTTTGCTATTCCCAATAGGTGCTTCTTGTGCTTTGCTGATTGTGAGATGACAGACCACTTATTTTTGCACTGTCCTTTTTCCCATTCTATCCTCGGCACTATCCTGTCTTCCTTTCAAATCCTTTGGTGCACTCCTCGCTCCCTCAAATATGCCTTCCACCAATGGCCCAATCCTTTCAAGAATCCTAAACTCTGCTTCCTTCTTGAGGCCTCTTTCCAGCACTCCATTTGGCATATTTGGCTAGAGAGGAATGCCAGAGTCTTCGACAAGGTCCCTAGAGTACCTCCCTGTGTCGCTCAAAGAGCCTTATCCTTCGCCATTGAGAATTCTAAAGTTGTTCCTAGTTCCCGTCCCCGCCTTCCTGGCGAAGCATCGATCTTCAAAAGTTTGGGCCTCTTCCCTTTTCATGATGGTGTTTCTAAGTCTCAGCGTAGGGATGTTATGTGGACCAAGCCCCTTGTGGGCTGGATTAAATTAAAATTTGACGATGCGGCCAAAGGCAATCCTGGCCTCGCTGGTTCTGGTGGTGTTGTTAGAGACCATAACGGGAATCTCGTGTTGGCTTATTGTGAAGATTTGGGTGCCCAGACTAACCACTATGCTGAAGCCAAAAGTGTTTTGAAAGGTATCCAGATCCTCTTCGAGGATCCTCGGCATTTGATAGTCGAAGGTGATTCGCTCAATATAGTCAAATATATGCTAGGCTCTAAAGACCCATATTGGAGGGTCTACAACATCATTCTTGAGGCTAGGATGCTCCTCTCTCAATGTGACAGGTGGAAGGCATGTCATATTTTTAGGGAAGGAAATCGCTTGGTAGACCACATGGCCAAAAAAGGGCTTGCGACCACGTGTCTTGTTGTGTGGCACTCACACTTCTCGTCTGAGGTGGCGAGTTTGGCCAATGCGGATATCCTCTCATGATGTTCTCCCCGCTTCAGAAGGTCATTCGTTTGGTTTGGCTATTTTTGCATTCGATGATCAAATTTCTTAGGTTAGTATTTTTTTTTTCCTTGGTAAAAGGTGGTTTGTTTCCAAGATATTTAGGCATAAGGGCCCTACTTGTAGCTTTCGGGCAATTAGCAGTTTTTGTTTTCTGTCATCAGTTTTATTCCTCCAGCCACAAGGCATGATGTACATTCCAGCCAGGATGATTTTGTACATAAGGTTTTGGGATCCTCTATAAAAACCCACTGTTAATCTATTAAAATAATTACCAAAAAAAAAAGAATTGAAATAAATGGAAATAACAGTGAATCTTCATAGACAGAGCGACCACATGTTGACAACCATCCCCTGTTTAAGAAAAATTACAAGAATTGTGGAAACAACAATGGTTTTGAAGAAGGAAATAGAATAGGAGTAATGGGAATAACAACTAGAAAAATAGAGATTCTAATAGGGATTAGAACAATGTCCCTAACCCAATGCCATCTACCAATGTAGCTGAAGGTTTTCCTTATTTTTGCTCTACTTCTAATGCACCCCATAACCCTGATGCTTGTGGAATACACCTAAGTGATCAACATAATGTAGATATGCATGCAGAATTAGAAGAGGATATAAGAATCAAGGCATATTTGTTCTTTGAATATGAATCCAGAGAAAAGTTGTTTGAAGAAGACATGGATAAATATGTTTCAAATCATCATCCTCAGATCTTAGTAACTGAAGGAACTAAAATCTTGTAGAAATAACATGAGTCAAGATATGATAAGATGAAGCAAGGGAAATTGATTCCCACTGTTCAAGAGGTGGAAAAATTAGAAGCAACCCATGTTTTAAATTTAAGAAATAGAATAGTCCCTAAAAAAATAAAGAAATTATCTACAAATGAAACAAGAAGACAAACTTTCACCAATAAAAATATCAGTAAAGAGAAAACTGATAGGAACCCTAACAAAATTACTCCTGAGGTAATAGAATCAACAGAATAAGTTCCCAAAGAAGAAAGTAATAAACCATTGGATGTAAAGAAGATAAAATTTGATGTTGGGTTAGAACTAAGGAAAAAGTTAATATCATATTTGGTGAACTTATGAAAGTTCAAACATACCAAGAACAAGTATGCAAATATTTTGGATTAGTAGAGTAGAAAGAAGACCCTACTTGGCATACTGCTAGACAAAATCAACATGATACAAGATCACCATATTTTGTCAGACCCTTCTACGTGTCACTAAGATATAATTCAAATGAAGGGAAAATATATGTGATTCATAATTGCATGCTTGATAGTGGAGCTTCACATAATATCATGCCTAAGATAATAGCTAACCAAATGGGATTAATCTATACTAGAGATTCTACTCTTGTTTCTGTAATGGACAATAGACAAATTCCTTGTGTAGGGGTGATAACTAGATTATTAGTTTTCCTAGACCAACAACCCAAAAAGGTAATTGTCATGGATGTAGCAGTAGTTGATGTTGACCCATTTTTCTCACTATTACTCAACAGGCATTGGGCATAACAACTAGGGGGATCAATACAACTAGATTGGTATTATGCTACCATACCCATATCAAATGAGGAGAATATAATTTGATAAGGGAACCATTCAACAAACACTCCATAGAGTTAATTCAAAAATATGAAACCATGATTAACTTAGTTAACTCTATGGAAGAAAAAGGGATGGGAGTCTATTCAATATGGCACAACCCATTCCTAATGGAAGTACCAGATGCAAAGAACATGGATCCATAAGATATGAGAATAATTGATGCTAAATCAAATTGAGTATTAACCCAAGAAATGTGGACCATGTCATTTTATGGGGCTAAATCCCAATCTGGAGCAAGTGCAAATGTAAATATGATTGATATTAAAGGAAACTACCTCAGTATCCCTTTTAGATTGCAATTTCCTTGCACAAACAATGTAGCTGAGTACAAAGCTTTACTATTAAGGCTAAGGAAAGCAAAAGAGTTAGGTATTAACTACTTAACTATAACAGGGGATGCAAAACTTTTTTTTTTTTGCAAATTAAAGGTAAATACCAGACCAAGAATCATAGACTTAAGCAATATAGAAATGCAGTACTAGAAGAAATTGATAAATTTTTGGCTTTCAATATTTCATATATTCCTAGAGAACAAAATCATTTTGCAGATCTCTTAGTTGTGAATGTCTCAGGTCTAGATCACCCAAATATAACTACAGAATACATGGACAGATTTCCAACTATCTCAGTCTATAAACCTTTTGTGCCAAATAATATAGTCTATATTTAGGTCTTTCAACATGATATACATATTAAGGATTTTATGACTTTGCAAAATTAGTATGCAGATGTAATCTATGATGAAAAAGATGAAGAAAAGCTAAAAGATCAAACAAGAGAGCCAGTAGAAGTAATCCAATTGAAAACTAATAGAATACCCAAAGGGTTGGTGTCTCTTGAAAGCCTATTTGATAATTTTGACAAAGCCTATAAACCTATATGCAGAGAAGTGATATCTAAATATTTTAATATTGTCTCAATGAAAGAACCCAGAATAGTGAAAGTAGACATGGCATTACCTGCTAAAGAAAAAGTTGGATATATCAGTTTCCTAAAAAAGAACAAAGAACATTTTTCTTGGAATTATGAAGATCTCAAAACTTTCAAAATGGATATGATGACACATATAATAACCTTGAAATAAGAGGCCAAGCCATTTAGACAAAAATAGATAAAGTACAATCCAAATATGCACCCAGTAATGCAAAAAAAGGTTCAAAAATTGTTGGACTCCAACATAATAAGAAAAGTCAGATTTTCCTCCTGGATATCCAACTTAGTGCCAGTTAGGAAAAATATTGCGGACATTAGACTATGCGTGGATTTTAAAAACTTAAACAAGAGTTCACTAAAATATAATTACCCATTTCCGAACATGGAACAACTGTTGCAAGTAGTATTGGGTTCAACTAGATTGTCCTTGTTAAATGTATTTTCAAGGTACAATAAAATTTTGATAAATACAAAAGATAGACACAAGGCAGCATTCACCACACCCTGGGGTACATTTGAATATTTAAGAATACATTTTGGATTGATGAATGTAGGTGCTACTTTCTAAATATCAATGGAATTTGCTTTCAAAGGACTAATGTTCAAAATTGTATTAGTGTACTTAGATGATATCACAATTTTTTCTAAAAATCTAGAAGATCATCTAGAACATTTTACTGTAGTTTTTTCCCAATGCAAGAAATTTGGAATCTCTCTAAATCCAAAAAAATGCATATTCAAAACTACACAAGGAAAATTTCTAGGTCATATAGTTTCAGAAAAAGGGATAAGCATTGATCCAGAAAGGATAGAAGCCATTTCTAAAATTCCCCCACCCAAGAATCTAAAAGGAGTAAGGTCACTCTTTGGAAAAATAAATTTTATCAGAATATTTGTCCCAAATTTTGCAAAAATGACCAAACCCATAAATGATATAGTGAATAAAATTGGAGAAATAAAATGGACATTAGAAAATATGGAAACATTTAACAAGATTAAAGAATCCATATCAACTACTCCAACTTTAAGTTTCCCTGATTATTCAAAGGATTTTAATATCTATTCATATGCTTCTGAACATTCTATTGTTGCAGTCCTTTCACAAAAATATAACTAAAATAATGAAAGGCCAATAGCCTTTATGAGCTTAGGACTAAAAGGAGCAAATCTTAAATACACCCTACTAGAAAAACATGCCTATGCAGTCATCCAATATTTAGAACACTTCAAAGGTATATTTGGCTCAAAAAAAGTTTACTGTTGTATTCCCTTTATAGCAATGAAAGATATATTTTCTCAATCAGAGCCATTAGGAAGACTAGCAAGATAGATGGTAAAAATTTTGCAATACGATGTTGAATTCAAAATAGTTAAAATAGTCAAAGGGCAGGGTTTAGCTAAATTTTTGGCTAATAAAGAAGCAGGATCTGAAAATATTCTCACCATAGATTAGACATATGATGACAGAAGAATAAAAAATTAAGAATGTAAATGGTATGAAGAAATTTTTTCATACTTACAAATGTTTTCCTTTCCCAGAGATATGCCAATAAACAGAATGAGGTCAGTCAAAATTCAAGCTCAAAAGTACTATATACAAAATGGATTATTATATTGGAAACATCCTGATGGAATATTATTAGTCTACTTATATGAAAGGGAAGTCCTAGAAATAATTAATGAATTTTATAATATTTTATGTGGAGGACATTTTTCTCCAAGAGCTACAACCAATAAAATCATGAGAGCAGTATATTATTGGCCATCACTTTTTAAGGATGTTTATAAATATGTTAAGAATTGTCATAACTACCAAGTTTTTACAGGGAAAAAGCATCTACCAACCATGCCCCTCAAGCCAATAATTATTGAATCACATTTTTCTTAATGGGGTATTGAGCTAATTAGAGAGATCAAGCCTAATTCATCTGGCCATCATAAATGGATCAAAATTGCAACAGATTACTTCACAAAGTGGGTGGAAGCTGCACATTTAATAACATCTACAACTACTGCAGTCATCAGATTCATAGAAGAAAACATCTTTATCAAGTATGGAGTTCCTAAAAATCTTGTAACTGATAATGCTCAATATTTTGTGTCATATGAAATGGTAGAATTTTGTGCTGAATATGGAATTGAATTATCTCATTCTGCTAATTATTACCCCCAAGGAAATGGTTTAGTTGAGTCATAAAATAAAAATGTAATAACAAGAATAAAAATATCATTAGGCAAAAACAAAAGGGGATGGGACAGTGAACTTAAATTTACTTTATGGGATGATAGGTTGTCTATTAAAATAAATACAGGAATAACCCCCTATGATATGGTTTAGGGATAAAAAGCCCTACTACCCCCAAAAATGGAAAAAAATGTACTTTCCCTTTTATTACAAGATCATGAAAACCCTGATCCCATTCAGAGAAGACTTCACCAAATTATTTTGTTAGAAGAACAAAAAAGAGACCCTCAATAGAATAATAGAACAAACCCATAAAATTGTAAAATTGTTTAATAAGAAATCCAAGGGTACTCCTTTTTCTCAAGGAGATATAGTCATCTATTGGGATCCTAAAAATGATAAGCATGGTGAAAATGGTAAGTTTGAACCTAAATGGATTGACCCATACCAAATTGTCAATGTTATCAGTCAGAATACATATAAGTTGTAGACCTTATAGGGTTAAATTATGGTTATTCCTATTAATGGCCAACACCTCAAAATGTACAATCCCTATTGAAGGTGAAAAAAAAAAGAGAAATAAGTTTTTTATTTTTTTTTAAAGAACAAAAATCTAAAAATAGAGTGTTTCAATTTTAGCTTTTCTTTTCTTGTTCAATTTAATTCTAAGTTTACTGAATTCATGATATTCTTAGCTTAGTGAGTATATATTACTATTTATTCCACCAAAAACAATAAAAAGAAAAAGAAGATTTATTTAAGATTCTTTTATATATATATATATATAGAAGCAATGGTTACAATCATGATTTTTAGTAACTACCAACACAGCTGGTAGGGTTCAAACTATCTACGAAGGCTCCCAGGACTTCCACCGTCTTGATACATGGTAACCCGACATGAGATGGGGACCGCCAGATGCACAGGGGTTGCATCATCATCATCAATCTGGCGCACCACTCAGAGGAATCAGATCTGGGCTATTGTCTATGCATGGGCAAGCCCGTGGGATTGGAACCTAGGTATCCTCTCGGTAAGCACCCCAACTTACCAATCCACCTAGACCCACGAAATGATTTATTTAAGATTCTTATCAGGTTTACAATTTTTACAAAGATATGACTATTTATGCAATAAGTTGTTTGATATGAGATAAAAAAGATAGAAAAAAACTGATTGAAACATCATCTCAAGCCTCACATTACAAAGCGTTCATAAAAAAATGAAATATATATATATATATATATATATATATATATATATGTATATAATATTGTGGGTGCAATTTTGCATCACCCACTTCTTTTTTGTAGGATGATGCCTTTCAAATGATTCGCCAAATTTTGAAAACATTGATGGACAGACGAAAGATAAGAAGTAGTGGTAGTAGCAATGGGTAGCTATAAGTAGCAGTCAGATGGAAGGAAGATCAAAGAAGTGGGGTGGTTAGTTGAGTGGGTGGATGATTCATCCTTTACATATGGTAATTCCATAATTGATGCTCGTTGATTTTAAAAATTATTCCACTTCCATTAATGGTTTTAATAAGTATGGCTCCATTATAAATCACTTTGATGACCTCATATGGGCCCAACCACCTCTGCATGAGTTTCCCTTTCCTTTCTTGGAATTGAGAGTCATACAAAAATATCCATTCTTCCTTTTTGAAGTGTTTTTCCTAATGTGATGGTTGCACCGCATTTCCCTTTATTTCTACAATACTTCTATGCACTACAAAGTTTCTTGTCTATATTCATTCAACTGATTTAGTTGGTGAATATGCTCTTTTTGTGCAACATCTAAATTTAGATTAAACTCAATTGTAGTCCATAGATTTTTTACTTTGAATTTGATGGGCATCATCACATTCTTCCCATACACCAACTAGAATGATTTGAATCTTGTGATAGTCTTCCATGTAGTCCAATATACCCAAAATACTTTCAAAAGATGTTTTTCCTAGTCCTTTTTTTGTTTTTGCACTATATTCAAAAGAATGTTTTCCAACTCGCGATTAGTAACATCCACTTGGACATTACCTTGTGGGTGATATTAAGTGGTTTTATTGTGTCATACATGGTACTAGTACATCAATTCTTGTATCATCTTCGAAGTGAACAACATTTCCTAGTCAGTGGTAATATCCGTGGAAGCACTGAATCTAGTGAAAATGAAATCATATAGGAATTGTGCTACATTCTCCTCCTTGGAACTTTACGATGCTTGCACTTCAATCCACTTAGTAGAATAATTAATACACACTAAAATATATCTTTTACCATTATATTATGGATTGATAGGTCCAACAAAATCTATTATCTACTTGTCAAATGGTTCTACATGTAAATGTGGTTGGATAGGCATTTTGTATCTTGCGGTTGGTCGACCCATTATTTGATATTGATCACAATGGTTGGCATGTCTAACTATATCTTTGAATAGTTTGGGCCAATAATATCCTATCTTTAAAATTTTAAATGTAGTTATTTTATTGCAAAATGTCCATTGTATGGTTCATCATGATATACTTTTAAAATGGATAGGATTTCTTCCTCTACCATACATATTCTCATGATTTGGTTAGGACCAATTTTAAACAAGCAACCATCAATCCATGAGAATACTACACTCTTCTCAATTATTTTTTGAGCTTCTCAGTGAGTGAGTGCAAGGGATAATTTATTTGTTTCTAGATAATTGGACATGTTAGCATACCATGGTGTCTGGTCATCCAGAATAAAGAGATGCTCATCTGAGAATGTGTTCTCAATTGTAGTGTTCTCCTGAGAAGTTAATCTGGATAAAAAAATCTGCAACCACATTATCCCTTTTAGGTTTATCTACAATAGTAACATCAAATTCCTATAGGAGTAAAATCCATATAATAACCCTACCACTTATCATTGGATTTTTCATCAGATATCTAATGGTTGCATGATTAGTATGTACAAAATTTTTATAGCCCATGATATAATGGTAGAATTTATTTATAACATGTACAACTACAAGGAATTATTTATTTGTGATGATGTAATTTAACTCAATGTTGATAAGGTTTTTATTTACATGAATGTTGCATGCTTTATTTCTTTCCTTCTATCCCAATGCTGGTCCTACAGATTTGTTAGATACATCTGCATAGATATGGAATGGGAGGTCCCAATTTGAACCTCTAAGCATGAGAGCAGTTGTTAGTTTTTATTTTAATATTTTAAACACTTATTCACATTCATATGTCTAGACAAACTTGGTCTCTTTGTTTTATAATGTGTGTAATGGTTTGGTAACCTTACTAAAAATTTTAATGAAACATCAGTAGTATCCATTAGAGCCTAAGAAACTCTGTACATATCTCTATTTTTAGGGGGTAGGTAGTTCTTTGACGATTTCTATATTTCTTTCACCTAATTTTATCCCCCTAGCAGATATGCGATATCCTAATACTATCTCCTCTGTCATTAACATGATGTATTTTTCATTACTCAATGATAGGTTGGTCTCTTGGCAATGCTAGAATACTCTCTCTATATTTACTATAGATTCTTTGAAACTTTCACCATACACGATGAAATCATCCATGTAAACTTCTACAGTCTCTCCTACCATGTCTAAAAATACTAAATACTACCTACTAGAAAATTGCAGGTACATTGCATAACCTAAAAGGTAAAATATGGTAGGCAAAGTTTCCCCAAGGATAAGTAAATGTGGTCTTTTCCTAATCCTCTTCCTTTATCTAGATCTGGTTGTATCTGCTATATACATTGAGGAATGAAAAGTACTTCCATCATGCTAAGGTATCTAGGACTTGATATATGAAAGGTAGAGGAAAATGGTCTTTCCTAGTAACTTTATTTAGCATTCTATATTCCACATAGATCCTCCATTTACCATTTTTCTTGGGTACTACCACAAAATATGATACCCATTGACTGTATAAAATATGATAGATGAATCTAGTAGATAATAGTTTTTGCAATTTAGTTTTCACTATCTTTTTAATGGTTGGGTTCATTCACCTTTGAGGTTTAATACCTGGTTTTGCATAAACTTCCAAGTATATTCTATGAGTGCATACTTTGGGTGCAATACCCCTAATGTCTCTATATTCCCTTCTTCTTGAGTAACCATCAATGTGCTATTAATATTTAATATCTTACCAGGTTCTATCTCAATTTACTTAACATGATGTTCCCTTCTACCAACAAGTGGGGAATCTATGGGAGGATGTGAAGACTCTCCTAGAAAATTTATTATGATTAATTCCTCATCTATTTTCTCCCTCACTTCATCGAGAGACATCACTTGTTGTAAAATAGGAAGGGATTAATCATCTATTATTTCTAAATTATGCTCTCCCATTTCATCAATGGTTTTTGCAAGTGGGTAAATGACTAGAATTTTCATAGTTATTCCTTTAAATATCATAATTTTCCTCATCTTGTAGCTAATGTATGCATCAATCATTGCAAGCTATGGACATTCTAGTATGATTGGGTAACCACACAATCTCGACTTTAATTTTAGGACTAGGATTTTTTCTAGGTATTCCCATGCATCTACAGTTATGATCACATCTTCCAACATTCCCTCTATGAGTACTGTGGATCTATCTACCAGTTGTAACTCTATTTTTTTGGTATCATATTAGTTAACTATATCCTATGAATGGTTTATTTAGGCATGAAATTTATGGCTACACCTAGATCAACCAAAGTATTGGATAGAATTAAGCCTATAATTTTAACTGTTAATACCAAGCTTCCTAGATTAGAATATTTTGGGTGGTAGGTGTTTCCCAACATCAAGTCAGCTAACTATCCTACCACTTGCACTACTTTTTGTTGTTGTCTTCATCTTGGTATTTTGAGATATAGTTCTCTAATGGCTTTCATATAAATGGGTATGTCTCTAATAGCATGATATAGGGGAATTATGATAGTAAGGTTTTTCAACCCCTCCATTATGTCAAATTTTAGTTGCACTTTCTTCTTGGTTTCTTACAGTATTTTAGGAAAAGGTGGGATCCCTTCATTGTTTAATTATAGAAGGTTCATCAGGAGAATTCAGGAAACAGATGGAGGAGTTAGAATCTAGGATTGAGGAGGTAGAAATGAATGTTTTGGAGGAATGTGTTAGTCCGGTTCTACAACAGAGAGATCATCCACATTTTAGCCCCAAATAGACCAGGAGTACTACTAAGTCACCTATTGACTATGGCAGTGAGAGAAAGAAGGGGAGGATTTCAAATGCAGAGCTCAACAGAATGAGGACTGACAATGAGATTGCCAGTGGCAAACAGAAAACTCTGATACAACAAGTTATCCCAGGGCTTGAAGATAACAAATTAGGAAAGCCTCCTCAAGGGAGGGGGAAGGGGAAAAACTCTAAACAATCCAAATGAAGGTTCTCTCATGGAATGTGAGAGGCCTCAATGGCCAACCCACTCAAAGGGTGGTTAGCTCGTTAAGAAGGCAATACAATCCAACAATTGTGTTGCTGCAAGAAACAAAATTAGGCGAAGCCCAGTCAAAATCAATAGCAAAAAAGATGTGGAGCCAAGGGGACATGGTGTTCAAACCGGCTAGAGGAGCTTCAGGGGGTCTCATGGTTCTGTGGGATCCTCGGGTGGTGGAAGGAAGCATCATCCAAGATGATGACAGGGTGTTGAGTGTTTTTTTCCATGACATTGACAACAATAGGTCATGGATTTTCTCAAATGTCTATGCTCCCAATGATGTCCAAGGAAGAGCTTCTTTGTGGGAGTATCTGGGTAAACTGGGTGATGCTTTCCATGACATCCCGTGGGTGATGGCTGGCGATTTCAACACGCCATTATACCCCTCGGACAAAAAGGGTGGCTCTGGGCTCCCAACCAGAAGTATGGAAGACTTCAATGACTTCGTTAACTCGAACCAACTGATGGATGTGAGACTAAGAGGAGCCAAGTATACTTGGAGCAACAGGCGTGCAGGAAGCCAACTTATCCAGGAAAGACTTGACAGGTTTTTCTTATCGAAGGAGGCAATTGCTGGGTTTGGAGACTCGACTTTGCAAACTCTTCCCAAAATTTCCTCCTGATCACAATCCCATCCTTTGGGAGGTTCCAAAGTCAAACTCCTTCAAAAAACCTTTTCGATTCCAGTCGATGTGGATCGAGCACCCGGAGTTAAAAGAAAATATTTCCAGATGGTGGCGGCAACCCTTCCAGGGAAGTTCAGGTTTCAAACTTGCTCAAAAGCTGAAATTAGTAAAGGATAATCTTAGAACTTGGAATAAGGAGGTTTTTGGGAACCTTTTTGAGAACAAGAAACATGTGGGAGAAAGGTTGCAGGTCATTGACAACTCCATACAAAATGGTTTAGGTGATGAAGCTACTAGGAAGGAGGAGCAAGCCAAGCTATCAGAATATCACAATATTTTGGCTTGTGAAGAGGTATACTGGAGACAAAAATCAAGGGCTTTATGGCTAAAGGATGGTGACTTGAACTCAAAGTTTTTTCATGTCACAACATTGAGGAACAAAAGTAATAACAAGATCAGAGAGTTGACCAAAGCTGATGGATCCAAAACCCAGGATCTGATTGAGATCAGAGAGGAAGCAATTGCTTATTTTAGCTCCCTTCTCGAAGATGAATCCCAGTGTATAGAGGAAGCTAAGGACACTCTCCTCTAGTTCATTCCTTGCATGGTTGATGAGGCCATGAATGGCAAGCTTATTGCTCCATTCATCGATGAAGAAATCAGAAAGGCATTGTTTAGTATGGAACCTGAGAAGGCCCCTGGCCCTGATGGGTTCCCTCCTCGGTTCTTCCAAGTTTTTTGGGATATTGTGAGAGAGGATGTCATTTCTGCTATCCAAGAGTTTCAGGCTTCAAAACATATTTCGAGAGGGTTCAAGTCCACCTTTATTGCCCTGATTTCGAAGGGCCCATCTCCGGAGACAATGGCAGATTTCAGACCGGTTAGCTTATGTAACGTATCCTACAAGATCTTAACCAAAGCCATAGCTAACAGAATGAAAGAAATATTGCCCCTCATTATTGACCCTAGTCAGGGAAGTTCTGTTCAGGGGAGATCAATTCTGGATGGTGCAATCACTGTCCATGAAGCTCTGCACTCTGCAAGGCAAACCAACAAGGAGGTCTTTGCTTTAAAGCTTGATATGAATAAAGCTTTTGACCGCATTAACTGGGAGTTCTTGATGGTTGTTCTTCTGAAGTTTGGCTTTCATCCTCAGTGGGTCAGGCTGATAAAAGAATGTATATCCGAACCTTGGTTCTCAGTTTTGGTCAATGGCACGACAGCTGGGTATTTCCAGAGTCATAGGGGGCTTAGACAAGGAGATCCGATTAGCCCAATGCTGTTCATTTTAGTAGCAGAGGCATTAGGTAGAACCATAAAAGCTGCTTGTATTGTTGGATTAATCTCGGGGATTAAATCCACATCTCTCACCAACCCAGTTTCTCACCAACAATTTGTTGATGACACTTTGTTGTTGACTCACTCGTCAGTGGTTGAAGCCAGAAGAATTAAGCACATACTCCAACTCTACGAGGATGCGGTGGGCCAGAAGGTAAATTTCAACAAGAGTAAGCTTTACTTCCTCAACACCCCAATCCAGAGACAAGCCAGAATAGCTACGATTTTGGGATGTTCGATAGCGACTTTTCCTACATCTTATTTAGGCCTTCCCCTTTTCTATGGTTCTCCGAGAGAGTCGATGTGGGATAGAGTGGTTGAAAGAATTCAAAAGAAACTGGCTGGTTGGAAAGGTCATCTCTTATCTCAGGCCGGGAAGCTTACTCTCACTAAGGCATCCTTACAGAGCATCCCGATTTATTTTCTTTCTGTGTTTAAGGCCCCAACCAGAGTTTACCAAAAAATTGAATAGCTCCAAAAGAATTTTCTCTGGTCTGGGTCAGAGGAAAAAAAGAGGTTCCACCTTGTGGGCTGGGGCAAGGTTTGCAGGCCGAAAGAAAATGGGGGGCTAGGACTAAGAAGAGTTGCTCACCTAAACACTGCCTTGCTTGCCAAACAAGCTTGGCATCTTATCAACAATGAGGAGAATGAGTGGACTGCCATAATTAAAAGAAAATATCTTCAAGATACCGATTTCCTAAATGATTCGATGCACGGTGGAGGGTCGGCATTCTGGAAAGCAATCTTAACAAGTAGAGAGGTCTTAAAGAAAGGCCTAAGATGGGTTCTTGGTAACGGGTAGAAGATCAAGTTATGGGATGATAGGTGGGCCAAGGATGAAGCTTTATCTCAGTTTCCTACCCTGGCAAGGATCAAAAGAATAACAGAGGACCTCTTTGGAAGGAAAGTGGCTGATTTCATAAGACAGGACAGAGGTAGGCTTATTTGGAAACAGATAAGGATTCAAGGCTTTGAAGCTGAATCAGAAGAACTCCAAAGCATCCTGCATCAACAATTCATTTCCATGAATCCTAAGCAGGATCATGTAATATGGGCAGCTACCGAAAGTGGGCAGTTCTCAGTCAAATCTGCATATATGCTAATGTTAGATACCGATGACCCCACACTCCAGACTCAGTTGGTGTGGGTCAAAAACCTTATTCCTAAAGTTGCTATGTTCTCATGGTTGGTGATCCAAGGCAGGATTCCGACGATTGACAACTTGTTAAGGAAAGGTATGATAATTGCTAACCGATGTTATTTGTGCAGGGGTAATTGGGAGTCCACCCACCATATTTTCCTTGAATTTCTGGTCTCTCTGAGTGTCCTCAATGGGTTGTTTCAAGCCTTTAGCATTTTCTGGGTCAGACCAGCTACCATCTTTGACCTCTTCCACCAATGGCCAAATCCCTTTGTTAGCCTTAGGATGAGGTTCTTTTGGAAGATTTGTCTCCATCATTTTCTTTGGCAGGTGTGGCTAGAAAGAAACCTTAGAGCTTTCCATGAGTCGAGCCATGATGTCACCTCCATTACCAATAAGATTCTTACCTTCGCCCATGAAAACGTCAGCCTTATACCTTATGAGGATCGAAATCCTTTCCCCTGGGAGAGGCGGATCGCTCAATCCTTAAATATTACTCTGGGCGAGAAACCTGTAATCAAGGTCAATCCCAGATTAGATGTCAAGTGGAAACCACCCTCGGTTGGTTGGTTCAAGCTCAACTTCGATGGGGCCTCTAAAGGTAACCCTGGCAATGCAGGGGCTGGAGGAGCAGTGAGAGATCATCAAGGTAAGTTGGTGATGGCCTTCTCTGAACAGCTGGGAACTAGGACTAACAACGAGGCGGAAGCAAGAGCGTTATGGAGGGGTCTTCAGTTGGCTCAAGAAATTGAAGGTAAACTAATTATCGAAGGAGATTCGATGCAGGTCATAAACCTTCTCAGCAATGGGAAAAATCCTCCGTGGTGGATTAAGACTGTCATCGAAGAGGCTAGGATCCTTTACCATGCCAGGAACGATCGGAAGGCCCAACACATTTTTAGGGAAGCAAATAAAACTGCTGATATCTTGGCCAATTTAGGGGTGGAAGCCGTTGGGTTGGTCACTTGGGAACATGGAGTCCCAAGTGAAGTGGATAAAATAATTCAAAATGATCGCCAATGATGGTGAAGTTGTGGGGATCAAAAAAAGGGAGAGCAGTTTCAATGCGGTTTTGTCAGGATTGCTTCGGTCCTTATTGTGACGGCTTTAGCTTTCTTTGCAATAGGGGAAGGATCCAGGTGGTTTGGTGGCTTCATGTTATGGGGTCAGGGGCAATGGCTGAGGCCAAAGACCGATGTCACATTTTCATGAATTGTTCGAGTTTCAGGAAAAGCAATTTTCAGCAAGAAAGGAAAAGTGTAGCGATTTCACGACAGGTTGAGCAAGAAAGAAAAAGTGTCGCGATATCGTGACATGTTGAGCAAGAAAGGAAGAGTGTCACGATTTCGTGACATGTAGAGCAAGAAAGGAAAAGTGTAGTGATGCCACGACATGCTAGAAAGAGTGTCGCGATTTTGTGACATGCTGAGCAAGAAGGAAAAAGTGTCGCGATTTCGTGACATGTCGCGTTGTCGCGATCAAAAGAGAAGAGAAAAAGCAAGAGGGAAAAAGTGTCGCGATATCGCGACAGGAATGAAAGAGTGCCGCGATGTCGATCCATGTTGAGCAAGAAGGAAAAAGTGACGCTTTTTGGCGATGTGTTGAGCATGAAGGAAGAAGTGTCGCGATATCGTGACATGTCGCATTTTCACGACCAAAAAAGAAGAGAAAGAGCAAGTGGGAAAATGTGTCGCGATTTCGTGACATGTCGTGTTTTCATGACTAAAAGAGAAGAGAAAGAGCAAGAAAGAAAAAGTGTCGCGATATCGCGACATGTCGCGGTGTCACGATCAAAAGAGAAGAGAAAAAGCAAAAAGGAAAAAGTGTCGTGATATCGCGACATGATGAGCAAGAATGAAAGAGTGTCGCGATATCGCGACATATTGAGAAAGAAGGAAAATGTATCGCTTTTTGGCGATATGTTGAGCATGAAGGAAGAAGTGTCGCGATATCGCGACATGTCGCATTTTCGTGACCAAAAAGAAGAGAAAGAGCAAGTGGGAAAAAGTGTCGCGATATCGCGACATGTCTTGGTTTCGCGACTAAAAGAGAAGAGAAAAAGCAAGAAAGAAAAAGTGTCGCGATTTCGTGACATGTCGTCTTTTCGCGACCAAAAGAGAAGAATAAGAGCAAGAAGGAAAAGTGGCGCGATATCGCGACACGTCGCATTTTCGCGACCAAAAAAGAAGTGATAGAGAAGGAAGGAAAAAGTGTCGCGATATCGCGACATGTTAGAAAAAGTGTCGCGATTTCGCGACATGGAAAAAGTGTCACGATTTTGCGACATGGAAAAAGTGTCGCGATATCGCGACATGTCGCATTTTCGCGACCAAAAGAAAAGAGAAAGAGCAAGAAAGGAAAAGTGTCACGATATCGCGACATGTTAAAAGAAAGAGTGTCGCGATATCGCGACATGGTGAGCAAGAAGGATTTGGTGTCGCTGTCCGGCGATATGTTGAGCTTGAATAAAAAAGGGTCACGATTTCGCGACATGTCGGATTTTCGTGTCCAAAAGAGAAGAGAAAGAGCAAGAAGGAAAAAGTGTCGCGATATCGCGACATGTCGGTTTATCGTGACCAAAAGAGAAGAGAAAGAGCAAGATGGAAAAAGTGTCGCGATTTCGCGACATGTCATATTTTCGTGACCAAAAGAGAAGAGAAAGAGCGAGAAGGAAAAGTGTCGCGATATCGCTACATGTCGCATTTTCGTGACCAAAAGAGAAGAGAAAGAGGAGGAAAGAAAAAGTGTCACGATTTCGTGACATGTTCAGAATGAAAGAAAGGGTGTAGCGATATCGCGACATGTCGCTTTTTCGTGACCAAAAGTGAAGAGAATAAGCAAGAGGGAAATGTGTCGCGATATCGCGACATGTCAAATTTTCGTGACCAAAAGAGAAGAGATAGAGCGGGAAGGAAAAGTGTCACGATTTCGTGACATGTCACTTTTTCGCGAACAAAAGAGAAAAGAAACAGGAGGAAGGAAAAGTGTCGCGATATCGCGACATGTCGCTGTTTCGCGACCAAAAGTGAAGAGAACAAGCAAGAGGGAAAAAGTGTCACGATTTCGCGACATGTCGTATTTTCGTGACCAAAAGAGAAGAGAAAGAGCGGGAAGGAAAAGTGTCACGATATCGCGACATGTCACTTTTTCGTGACCAAAAGAGAAAAGAAAGAGGAGGAAGGAAAAGTGTCGCGATATCGCGACATGTCACAATTTCGCGACCAAAAGAGAAGAGAAAGTGTTAGGAGGCGAAATTGTCGACTGCCTGTGTTTTAAGGTGTGTGTAATCCTTTGTAAGCTTGTTGCTCTTTGTTGGCTGTGTGGCCCTAGTAGGGGGCTAAGGACAGACTGTGTGGCTCTTTTTTGTTCCGCTTAAGCTTTGTGCTGATTTTGTAATAGGTTTTGGGTCAACCTGTAAAACCCGGTAGTAATGAATTTGTACCTTATTTACCAAAAAAAAATTTATTCAATAGTATATTTTTCTTCTACCTCTACTTCCTCCTCTATTGAAGGTGTCTTTTCTACTTCTACTTCTACTTCCTCCACTACCGGAGGTGTTTGGTCTACTCCTACTTCTCTACCTAATATAAGATAAATTGGGCTACAATCTACATTTTCTACACTAATATGGTACATTGGGTACATCCCCATATCTACCTGATAAGTTGTTTTATTTGGTTTATTTTTTATAGGATTTGGGATTGGTTGTGTCAATAGTTGTTGTGTATTGGAAGTAGGTGGTGCTGGAAAACTAGGGTGTGATGGCGGTTGTTTTACCACTTGTGGAAGTGGAGTCCATGCATTAGCATTTATCTTCTGCATCCTAGGTTGTTGGTATGATATTTATGGGTATGGTGTATAGGGAGAAGGACCTTGGGAAATATTCATCCAAGGTGGATGACCCCACCAACCCATATTGGGTGTTTGGGCCTACCCTTGGTTTGTGAAATTAGAGCTACCATGGTGGTGTTACCCCTAGCATTCTGCTTGCCATAGGAGGTTGTTGCCAATTCCTTCGATTACCCATGAAATATGTTTCAACTAATTCTAGTTCTTCCTTGAATGTTGTTAATATTAGGCACAAATTTGTTTTATGGTCCATTTGAAAATACTTGCAAACTCGTACCTTGTTTTTTGAACATTCATTTTTTGGATGCTTCCTTCTACACCTTGGGCAGAAAAAGGCTAGT
Organism: Wollemia nobilis; assembly: GCA_028583015.1. Lineage (NCBI taxonomy): Eukaryota > Viridiplantae > Streptophyta > Pinopsida > Araucariales > Araucariaceae > Wollemia > Wollemia nobilis. The sequence goes on from JAQPPZ010016892.1 coordinate 25,160,092, forward strand.
GTTGCTTCTATCTCTTGATTTTTCTTTTGTAATTGGAACATGTCTAAATGTAAGGCAAGAGATGATAAGATATCACTCTTCATATCCTCTAGCAAGGTGCCTATTTCTACCTTAGTTATTGAGGCTATCATTTTTGTTCCTCGTGTGACTGGTTTACCTTTTCTCCTAGAATAATTTTAACATAATTGTTGGATATTTGACATTTGAGCTTGGTAAATATCACCTCCTGCTAGTAAGTTTAAGGCTTCCAATGATTCATTCGTAAGACCCCTTAAGAATATGCTTCTTAATGATATTTCTCCCAATTTTGTATGGGGTGAGCATTGGAGATTAAAATTGAACCTACCCCAATAATCCTCTAGTGATTCTTCTTCCCTCTATGACATATCTAGGACTTCTTCTCATGCATCCCTTGCCCTTCCAAAGTCCTGGTATTGCTCTAGGAATATTTTCTTCATATTTTCCTAGGTACTTACTTGTCTTCCCTAAACTAATAAACCAAAATAATGCTGCATTATCTAATGTGGAGAGAAATTTTTTTAATTTTTGGGCATCTATTTTGTAGTCAACTGATCTATAGAGAACATCAAATTTAAAAAGAAACAGATCAGGATCCTCTGTTGGTAGTCCTCTAAAAGTAGGAAGGTGTGCAAGAGAAATATTTTTTATTTTGGCTTCTCTCATGGATTCTTCAATTGGGATTTTGTTAGCTTTTGATGAAGTATGCTATGGGAGATGGCAATCACAAGATGCAAAAAATATGAAGGAAAGTAATTCTGCAATATGATTGAAGTATACTATAAATAGAAATGACGAAAATAATACAATGTAGTTATGGAGGAAATGAACACTCCATGAATATATGCTAAAGGACTACATTGTACTCCATCACCAATGGAGTTTACTCTCTACACTACTACTACCTACTGTGATATTCAATCACTTACTATGAGGCCCTTTTTATATAGGAAGATGGGTTCCTTGGCCAACACTCTACCTAGTTGTACAAGGGGACACCTTGCACATTGACACTTGTGCATTTATTACATTACTTGAAGTAACTAGCTAACTTCCCCCTAAAGTAATCTCCTACTATAACTATGTACCAAAGGTGGTACATTTACATGACCCAAATGATGTAATATACTCTAACACCCCTTGTATTACATTATTTGGGTATTGAAGACTTTAGTCTTCAATATGGATCTTCCTTTTGAAGTTTGTATTCTCCTTCTCTATTTTCTCTAACCTGTTCAAGCAAGTAGTTAGTATCTTCATAACATGTTATCCTTGCTGAAAGAGCTTTGTCTTCATAATCATCTGTAGGTTCTTCCAGTTCTTCAATCTCTTCTATCCTTTGGGCTAGGTGTCCTTTATGATTCTCTTTTTGATACTCCAATTGGGGATAATTGGTTGGATGCTGAAATTGTTGTTGAAAAATATTATTTTGATATTATCGTGGTTGAATTTGGCTCCCATTTTTCATATGATTCCTTTGATTTTGGTTTCTAGGATTGTATCTACAATAGTTAGTACTATGACCTTTTCTCTTGCATATCTGACAATATATGTTATTCCATGGTCTTCATCCTTTTGATGATGAAGCAATATTTCCATGTGGATTATCTTTTTTATGCCAATGCAATGTTAGTCATTTCATCTTTAATTGTGTTTTCCACCTCATATTCTTGAAGAATATTGACTAAGTCATCAAAAGAAGTATCTTTACTTAGGACTTGTAAAGATGTAACCAAATGCTTGTAGTTGTCTGGAAGTGCTCTCATGGTTACTTGAGTAAGAAATTCATCTTTAGTATCTTCTCCTAAGGTTAATAATTTCCCTTTAATATCTGCTACCTTTCTTAGGAATAGTTCTATGCTTTCACCACTATTCATTTTCAAGGAATGTAGTTGAGTTTGAAGATGAAGGATAGTGGCTTTATTCTTCCCTTTGAATATTTTCTCTAAGCTTGTCCAAGCATCTATAGATGTCTTTGTTGAACTGATATAGGGTTGTATTTCATCAGTGATAGCAAAGGTTATTATCATTAGGGCTTTTGCATCATTTTATTCAAACTTTAGAATCTCAGTATCACTGGTGCTAGGTTTTTTTGTTGTTCCTTTGACTATATCCCAAAGTTTTTCATATACCAAGATTGCTTTTACTTTATTTTTCCAAGAGAAATAGTTTGGACCTTTAAGTAGTTGAGATTCTACAAGAAATAATTTGTTTGATGCCATGATGATTCTTGTGACCCCCCTTTTTATATTCCCTAGTATTGATTTGATAAAACCTTTATAGAGCTTAGGTTTAGTGGACTTCCTTATGTCTCCCTAGTGGTTAGAGCATGCAATATGATTGATAAAGTGCTTTTTGGAATAGTAGTTCAATCTTGGGTTGATTTTGTAAAGTTTTGTAAATACCAAAAATCAACTTTTATTACACCTTATTTCTCCTATTGAACTAAGCACTTTCTAATTTGAAGAAGTTCTCAAATTTGGATTTCTTTTACCCCTTTAATGTGTTTATGAGACAAGTATATCAATTGATTCCAACCCCTGATAATTCTTAATGAACCTCTTTTTATATCCCTTGATATTTAATAGTTTAATGTTTCTAAATTCCAATAATCTATTTTGGTGTAGTATTCCTTATAACTCCCTAATTTGGAATGTTAGAAAATAATAATATTTGCAATAATAGAGTTTTAATTTTCCAAGTAGAAGCCCTTATATCTCCTACTTTGTTATTTGCAAATATTATATTATGTGTATGCACCTCAATAATTAATTTTCTGAAATATAAACTTGCTTTATTATCTACTAATGCTTGGCTGAATTTGTATTATCCAATGCAATAGTAAATGGATTATATCCTTATAACTCCAATATCACTTAGGTTTAAAGCAAGAAGATTTAATATGAAATTTACCTTAGTAATCCTTGTGGCTCAATGTATCCATTGGTGGCTGGTGTGGATGAGAATTTAATGCTCTCTCTAGATGGTACTGGTTTTCTCTTCCTTGAATGGTGCTTGGTCAATGTAAGTATTCTCCAATTGAAGAGCGTTGGAGTTGTTGGTTTATGATAGACCTTTAATGCAAGCTATAATATTGCTTACACTCCTCTTGAATGATGCACAGGCTCCTTTCTTGATTTAGCTTCTCGCTACGAATGTGCTTCCACACCTTTCAATGCTTGATCGTGCTTTGACTTCGTACTTTCCTCCTCCAAGTTGGGCGCTTTAAATAGCACAGATTCCTCTTTGAATTTTGGACAAGTGGCACTTAGGAGTTACAATAAATATGGACATTGAGATTCTTCCAATGCTCATTCCCTTATGTAATGATAGCAAAGATATGTAACCTCCTAATGATTTTGTAACCACTTGAAGGAAGGTGTTCAATTATTCTTTGAGCATTGAGGAATGAAATGGTGCTTAGCGTGTTCCTACCAAGTGGCACTTAGGTCTTCTGCATGCACATTTACCCTCCAATATTTTATAGCTCATATATTCCTTGCCAGCAAATGCTCTTGATAATGCTTTCTTTCCAAGCCAACGTATTTGTTGTATGGGTGGCTCCAGCTAAGGTGATGAGGAACGATTCTATGGCACTCCAATGGTGGTCTTATGGAAAACCAAGGGCTGATTTGAGTGCTTCTTTTGGTAGACATCTTCTCCAAGCTACATCTTGGGTATAGCACCTTTTAGCTTTGTTCTTCTATGTTGCCTTTGTAATGACTTTGTAATAGCTCCTTGTTCCTTGCTTGATAGTGTTGTCCTATCCACATTGATAGCTATGTCATAGAAATGTAGGTGATAAACACCCTTAATGTTATCTCTTTTCTCGTAGATACTTGATCGATAATGGCCTTCTTATATTGGCCTTAATGTTGTAGGTGGATGCTTTCTCTAGGTGCTCGATTTGACATGGAGAAATGGTGTCTTTAGGCACCTCGAATCTTGAGCAATGTGAGCCCTGAATCGGCTTCTCTTCTACCTTCATTGATGTGCAAGTAATAGATGTAGAACACCTACTATTTTGGTGTCTTGAGACACTCAATACTCTATCCTATTTTAGAGGTATATGGTGCTCCAATGTATTATGAATAAGAGACCTTATTTTGCACCAAATTTTAGTGTATTTCTTGTCTCTTTTAGATGTTATTTCCTTCTCTATTATGAAGGCTCCTCGTTGTATAGCTTGAGGACTTATGTAGAATGATTTGATGCTTTCTTTTAGCTTCTTGGATATGGCCACTACTTGCTCTTATTCTTTTGAGAGCAGTGTATTGTTGCCTTTCTTATTAGACAACACTAATATCTAACTTTTCCAAGCTAATATGCTTTTTGGAAGTAGAAATTTTTGCACTTACACTTTTAATGAAACCCTAAGTGCACCTTGAATCTGAGACTCACCAAGTCTCGATTTGTAGCTTCCTTCAAGGATTTTAATGGTGGCTTTCTTCTCCACTCTTTGATTTGTATCGGTGGCTTCTTTTGGCCATGAAATGTTGCAGGTTTTGTGCACCAAATAGTGTCTCTAGACACTTTGATAGTATGCTAGTTTTTGTGCCCTTGATCTTAACAATCAAAAAACACAAAATAACCCTTTGAGAGTAACTAGTTTAATGAACAACTAGTATAGTGCAATGAACCAATAATATCTCCAACTTAATGCACTTTAAAGGTAACAATAATCTCACCTTATTGCTCTTGTAAATAAGCTCTCAAAGTAGTTTCAAATGCACTTAATAATCTCTACAACTTTTAAGAGTAATTATAAAGAACCCTTAAAAATAATCTACAATTTTGCACTACAATCAGTGTTGTAGGATGTAGTCTTCTTGCTTTCTAGATAGATAATAGGTAGATGATATATTTATTTCTTTTGAAATACATCCAACTCCTATTTTAATGTGCAAATAAATCTCTTAAAAGAACTATCTTTTGCACCTTCTTGAAGACTGTAATATGAGCCCTTATTTTTGCAACTTTAATCCAAATATGGTGCTTAATGAAACTTGATAATGAACCCTAATTTAAAGTTCAACTGATTGCACCCAAGTTGCTTACCTTTAATGGCTTCTGTAGATGATGTAGATCTTGGTGTTTAGATTCACCAAGTTGTTGCCTTGTGATGAATGAATTCCATAACTTCTTGTTGGCTGTCCAAAATAGCTTCTTGCTTCACCAAAACATGGTCTCAAACCTTCTATCTTGAGCCTAGGGTTTGGTGGCTTGATCCTTCAAGTGATCTTCTATTTTCTATTGTAGATTCAGAAATCTTATCTCTAAAATGTGCCTTCTTGCTTGTGAGAGGTAATCTCCAAATCTCTTGGATTTGGTAGACTTCTTCTATCTGAATCCTCCTTCAATATTCTTGTTGAATTCTAACTTCAAACAGGATCTTCTTCTCAAGATTCTGAATATCTTGAGGTCTTCACTGGATTCTTCCTTCTCTCTTGGGCTTGTTGTCAATGGTGATAATTATCCCAAGTCCTTCACTATCAGGAGCTTCTCCTTGGTAGTGGATTTCTCCAATGAGTTCTTCTAGGAACTCCTTTGATGATGCTTCTATAAGTTCTACAACAAGGCTCTCCAAGCCTTTTCCTTATTTCTCCTAGAGACCTCTCCAAGGTCTTCAATATTGTAGCTTCTCTAGTCTTCTAAATGAGACATTTTCTTCAACCTTCTCCTTGTGGAAGTGTTGGTGATGAGATCCTTCTCATCTCTATTTTTGTCTTCTAAGATCAAATGACTTTGCTAGTCCCTCTTTATCTCTTCCAAGATTGGAAGTTTTCCAATGAGATATTCTATGGATCTCTTCAGCTTCTTGTGAAAGAAATATTCAATCAACAAGAGATATTTTCAATCTCCTATCTCACAAACTCTTTTCTGGAGTCTTCTTCTAGATCAAATACTCTTCTCTAGAGTCTTCTTCAGGATTAAGGCTTATGTGGCCTCTACTTCTGGATCAAGGCTTCTGTGGCATTTTCTTCTGGATCAAGGCTTCTGTGGCATTTTCTTCTACAATGTGAAGTTTTCAATCTAGCAATGGAGATCTCCAATCTCCAAACTTCACCAGGACTCTTCTCCTAGAGTCTCTTTCGTAATGTCTATTTTTCTACAACAAAAACTAATCTCTGCACAAGGAAAGCACATAGACTTTCAGGCAACGAAGGTGAAATCCTTCTCTATCTATTGTAGGAAGTGTCCCAACTTCTGAGAGTTAATTTTCTGCAACAAAAAACTTTAGACAATAGTTAACATGAAAAAATCTAGATCTCTAAATAGTCTTCACTAGTTGATTCATCAATCTAGTGGAATGAATGTTGAGTCCTGGTCTTCACGAGTTTTTTTGCAACTCTATGGAAAGACTCTAGCCAAATGTGATCTCAATATTTTTAGAACTGAGATTTACTTCAGTACTTGTGACTCTCCCTAATCCTATTGATCTATTGTGGCTCTTTCTAACAACCAATCTCTTATGGCAATTTTTGCAAGTGGTGGTGCACTATGGTGAGTCCAATTTACAAAAATGTAGGCCCAATAGTAGCAATGGTGATCCCTAATGGATCTCCCTATTCCTATATGTATTCACCGTGGCTTTGATACCATTGTTAGCTTTTGATGAAGTATGCTATGGGAGATGGCAATCACAAGATGCAAAAAATATGAAGGAAAGTAATTCTGCAATATGACTGAAGTATACTATAAATAGAAATGATAAAAATAATACAATGCAACTATGGAGGAAATGAACACTCCATGAATATATGCTAAAGGACTACATTGTACTCCATCACCAATGGAGTTTACTCTCTACACTACTACTGCCTACTGTGATATTCAATCACTTACTATGAGGCCCTTTTTATATAGGAAGATGGGTTCCTTGGCCAACACTCTACCTAGTTGTACAAGGGGACACCTTGCACATTACAACTTGCACATTGACACTTGTGCATTTATTACATTACTTGAAGTAACTAGCTAACTTCCCCCTAAAGTAATCTCCTACTCTAACTATGTACCAAAGGTGGTACATTTACATGACCCAAATGATGTAATATACTCTTATAGAATTCAAAACTAGTGGAAGCTTCATCATTTCTAGACATTTTTGTGGTTATAGGTGATGCAGGTTCTAAATCAACTACTTTTAGAGTAGCTAACAAGGCGTCACACTTATTTTTCTTATCCTCCAATAATATTCCTAAATCAAAGTTTGAGATAGTCCCCTCTTCAAGTGCTTTCCACCTATGAGTATTCAATAAATCTTCAAATTGAATATAGTTGCGGTTTGATCCATTGGCTATTTCGTGTAACTAATTATTGCACTAGGGTGACTCATATGGAAGGGATTTTTCTTATTTGAGGAATGTTTTAGACTCTTTTGAAGGTATTTCTAGAATATTTTGACCTTGAGGTTGTAGGGTGACCTCTATTTTTCTAATGAATCATCCATTAGGTCCTATTGGTCTTGGTGGACTTATGCATTTTAAGTAGAGGATCTATAGGTAAGGTAGTTTGAACGTGCACTTTAAGGCTAACTAACCTATGGATCCTAACACTATAGTTTTGGTAGATCCCTGGAAATGGTAGTGAGTTGGAGAGGAGAGGGTAATCCTCCAAGGGAGGTCCCAGGTTCAAATCTCCACCCTACAAAAAAGTTGAATTGGGTTCCCAAAATCCAATTGATAATGTTGGTGCGGGCAGGGCTGGGTGCAACTCCCGGGTGACTTTGATGGTATAAAACCCCCTGTTCATGGTCTCTCAGACCAAGGCGGCCCCACAAGGGGTTTTTTGCTTTAAAAAAAAAAAAAAGATAGGTAAAAATAGTGTTCTGTAAAAATGTCAAGTCCTATCTACTCATGTCAATCTAGAGGATCATAAACTTGTGAGTACCATGTAAACTATATGCTTGTAGTGTGTGGGATGATTTCCTCTACGCCTAATGATTTTGTGGATAAATATGTGTTTGTGTGTTTTCAACCTTAACCAAACCCAGTAAAACTAACGATTTAAACAAAGTAGATAAAAATAATGCAAAATTAAATATGTATAGAAAATAAATAACAAAATCAACACACTACAAATTTAAAAATAACTTAAATGAAAATTGAATCAAAGTTTTAAGAAAATAAATAAATTATGTCTAAAAGAAATAAACTGCACACACAAAATAAATAAACTACACATAAAATATAAAACACTTTCTCGCTAAAATTGGAAATAATGAAAATCAGGGAGGATTACTGCCTGGAGTGGTCCCGAGCTCCTGCAGATGATCCACCCAGCTATTGCAAAGAAAATATTTTAAATTATATGAACAATTAACACTAGAATATTTGAGTCTCTATTAATTTAATTTTAGTACATATTATTTTGATAAAAATTAGGTTAGAGTTGGATAAAAATGTATCTTAGGGTTGCCCTGCATATATATACAATATGCAGGTGACTCTTGTTACAACTATGTACAACTGATAAACCTAAATTTGGACACTCTTTGTTGGTTTATTACAATGGTCACATGTAGCTATGATTTTTACCATAAAAATTTTGATCGTCCTTCGAACGTTTGTGGCTAAGAACAATACTTATCTAGAAATTGTAATCACTTTTTTTATTGTTTTGAAAATCACATGGTCGATGGCCAGAAGTCAATATTCAAGATATAGGCACTATATTTGCACTGAATTTAGGTGCTACTTTGGCAAGGTGTAGGCACCATATCTTTTGGTAGGGCACATGTGATTATTATATTTTGTAGGACATAGGCATCACATTTTGAGTGGAGCGTAGGTACTTTCTATAGTTGGTAGAATGTAGATGTCTTTCTATGTTAAGGATGTAGGTGTCTTCTTGTATTCGATATGTAGATGTATTTTCCTTGTGGGAAGTAGGCACCCTACCCTTGGCAGGGTGTAGGCACCTCCTACACTCATCGTGGTCATCTTTAAAATGTCTTCATCCTTCAAAAATATTATTATTTTCATGCAATGTCAGGTTCGTATGAGACCTCGACTTAAAAGTGTAAAAGGATGAGCAAAAACTTGTAGCTACACACATATTCAACTAAAAACACCAATCAAGTAGAAGTACCTCATTTTTCATTAAATATACACAATAATCATACAAAAATGTATTTCTAATGTTAATTATGCCAATGTAATACCCTCAAAAATGCAAATATGATGAGCATTTTTAGTGCTCATCAAGGCATCAACTCATTTATATTAGGTTGGACATATTTTTAATCTCTAAGGAAGGTTTAATGCAATTTGTGTATGAATCCCTCTCCTCTTTCTCCAAAATAGGATAAGACCCCAATCCTCTAGTTTTGAAGGTTTTAGGCCCTCTTAAACATTTTTTTTCTCCCTTTGAATTTGAAGCTATGTGGTTACAACATGACGACCTAGAAAATTAGATTATCTCCTTGGTGGTCTCAAAATTTCTAAGGACATCTAATCTATCAAATAGCCAAGAAATTCTATTTCAATAAAACAAACCTGAAGGGCTAGAAAAAAATAGTTTTTAGTAACCTATTCCTTAAAAAATCTAAGATAAAAAGACAACTCATAGAGATTAATTATTTAAGTGAGGGAATGCTTACTAAAAACTGCAAAAATAGGAAGAGAAAAATCCTCACTGAATACCATAATATGCTAGCAAGTGAGGAATCCTTATCGCAACACAAATCTAAAGCTCTATGGTTTAAAAATAGTGATAGAAACACCAAATTCTTCCATGTCACAACCCTTAGGCATAGGAGTTTCAATAAGAAAAAGTGAATAGTTTTGCTAGATGGATCCATTTTTTAAGACATATAAATTATTATAGGAGAAGCAATTAGATTATTTAAGAATTTTTGGGGATCAGGAGAGCCTATGAATGAACTAGAATATTCAAATATTTTATCCAACATCCCCAATTTTTTCAATGATGAAATGAATTCATTTTTATTAGTCCTTTCAAAGAGAAGGAAGTCATAAAAGTTGTTTTCTCTATGGAAAGTGCAAAGTCCCTTGGCCTAGATGGTCTCATTGAATTGTTCTTCCAAAATTATAGCACATTGTTTGGGTAGAAGTAAGAGATACAATTTATGATGTTCAAAGGATAGGCCATATACTTAGGGACATCAACTCAACCTTATTAGTTCTCATTCCTAAGCTAGTAGGAGCCAAACCTTTTAAGGATTTTTGTCCGATTAGTTTGTGCAATACCATCTACAAAATCTTGACAAAAGTTTTGGCAAACAACATTAAAGTTATCCTCTCATTTATTATTGATCCTAGCCAAGGAGGCTTTATGGTCAGATGTCAAATCTTGGATGAAATTATTTATATACATGAATTCATCCACTATGCAGAAAAAAGTGGTCAAGCTAGACTTTTTTTGAAACTTGACATGAGCAAAGCCTATGATAAGGTTTCTTGGTTTTTTCTCCTCAAAGTCTTATCCAAAATTGGATTCCATGCAAATTGGATCAATCTAGTTAGGGAATGCATCTCTTTAGTTATATTTTTTGTTATCATAAATGGTGTTGCTATTGATTATTTAAAGAGCTATAAATATCTCCACCAAGAAGACCATTTATCCCCATACCTCCTCATAATTATGGAAAAAACCTTGGTAGATATTTCAAAATGGCCTCCTTCTCTAGATCTATAGAAGGAATCAAACCAACTTTTTGGATCATGTCGATCACCCATTAAAAAATTATGGATGATACTCTCATAACCATAAAAACCTCTATTCCTTAAGCCAAAGGTATTAAATCAACCTTAGGATTTTATGAGAAGGTTGTTGTCCAAAAGATAAAATTCTTATAAAGTTTAATGTTCTTCATTAATACCCCTCTTAGGAGATAGTAAAAAAATGCAAGAATTGTTGGTTGTAAAATACTTAAGCTTCCCCATGTCTACCTGGGAATGCCCCTATTTAAGGGAAGGATGAAAAAGAAATTTGGAACCCTATTCTAGAAAGGAATAAAAAAATTTGGCTGGCTGGAAAGCCGCTCTCCTAAGCCAGGTAGGAAAGACCTAGTTGGTCAAATCTACTCTTCAAAGTATTCCTATTTTCTTCCTATCACTGTTCAAGATTCCCAAGTCTATCTACCTTCAAATTGAACAAATTTAAAAAAATTTCTTTGGAATGGTTATGAAAAATAGAGGATATTTCCCTTGGTAGCCTAAGATTAAATTTACTCCAAAAAATGTGTTGGTGGACTGGGGTTCAAAAATCTAGGTCATATGAATCTTGCTCTTATGTCCAAATTGAGGTGGAAACTCTTGAAGAAAGAAGATATTGGATGGGTAAACATTCTTAGTTCCAAATACCTTTTGTAGGATAGAAATTTCCCTAGAGAGTGAAATCCTCCAAAAGGTTCCTTCTTTTGGAACAGTATTTTAAAGACTAAAAATATAATTCAAATTGGGAGAAGATGGAATTTGGGGACTGACACTAATATTTATTTGGAATGGATGGATCTTTGATTCCTCCCTTGATATTAATCTGAAGTTAGATTATCTTGCACCTATCACTTCTCAAGTCTTTGGAGATAAAGTTTCAGACTTTATTGAAATAAAAATGGTAGGAAATGTTGGAAATCTTTGCATATCCAAGGTCTTGATCAAAATGGTGAGAAGACCATTAAAAGTATTTCTGGTATGTTAAGAACTCAGTACATTAAAAAATATGATGTTGAAGATGCTTTGGTCTAGAAACTAGAAAATAATGGCTCCTTATTTGTTCAGTTTGCTTATACCTTAACAAAGGAAGAGGTGGATAATTCGTTCTCAGTAAAATGAGGGTGGAACAAGGACCTTATTTCAAAGATTAATTTTTTCTTTTGGTTGGTTGTCTAGGACAAGATCTTGACATTAGAAAATCTTCAAAAAAGAGGTATGATCATTGCCAATAGATGTTACCTATGTGAATCTAATTGTGAAAGCTCTAAACATATTTTCTTGGAGTGCCCTTTCTCTAGGGAATTTTTTAGCATTATCCTTAGAAGTTTTGAAGTGGACTAGGTTTCTTTAGAGAATCTTAAAGAAATCCTTGTATATAGCATCCATAGCCTATAGCCTCCATCTTCATTCTCTTTGGAGGTTGAGCTTCTCGCACTTTTTATGGGGAGTTTGGATTGAAATAAATAACAGAGCTTTTAAAAATCAATCAAAAAAATATGAGGTTATGGGCCTTAGATTTTTGAAATATTTGGTTTAAAAAGCTTCCATCCTACCTATCTCTAATATCTGGGAGAATGAATCTAAGACCAAGATTAGGAGGAAAATGAGGCTCCCAAAATTAAATATTTTCCAAGGTGATATCCAAGATAGAGATTTAGTCAAACGAAAACTCTCCTCTCCTAGTTGGTTGGAGCTTAACTTTTATGGCACAAAAAAAGGTGTAGACACCAAAACAACACCAATTCGATTATGTGACTACAAAAACTGACCGAATTGGCATACATACCCCCTAGGGCAGCCTCCAGAGGTTAAACAGTGGTCTTAACCACTCCCAAAATCAGTTTTGGAAGGTCAGAGGTCAGTTTTGCACCTTTTAAGAACTTTGCTCCCTATTCGTCCCACCCTAGGATGATTAGAATCCTACTCGCCCCACCCCGGGATGATTAGCAGCAATTGCTCCAGGGGGGATGATTAGTAGGTTTGACTGGAAAAAAGTCAAACCTTGAAAAATGGCAGCCCAAATCTGCCACATAACTCCACCTTCAAGGCATGCAATTGTGAGGGACGGTTTCAAATCAGAGAGACTTCAGTCAAGCCTGCCCTGATCATGGAGACCTCAATCAAGGAGGCCCTAAATTAGGGAGGAATATTCTCTCCCCCAAAGAGGCATAATGAGCCAAGTGGCACCCTCATAATTCAAAGGAGACCCTTAGGTCTATAAAAATATGAGCCTCCTCACCCCAAAAGGAGAATAGAGCTGGAGCATTTGGAGCAACAAAGTGCTGCCAAATTATACCCCCATTCCTCTTTGTGCTTCCTACATCCCTAAATCTCCCTTCTGGAAGAGAGGTTATCGGGTGAACACTAGGAACGCAATACAATTAAAAAACCCAAGCAATCGGTCACAATCCAATCCCAAACTCATCGACACAACCCCCCTAGGAATTTTTGGACCCATCCCACTTGGATTGGTGTCAAAACTAGGCCCTAAATGGTGGGCGTCCCACCCCCAGGCACCCCTCTAACTAATACAGTCCTAATTGCCCCACCCTAGAGCGATTAGAAATCTGTGCATGATTTACTTACTATTATTTTTGCATTTTTTCATATCTAATGTACTTATGCTACTGTCCAAATTTCATTTCTTTCTAACATGATTTGACCTAGTTTCTATCATTTTATGCGTCTACTAGCCTACAGGGAGCGCCTTTGGATATAGGATGACTTGGGAAGAATATACCAAATCTGACCTTTTGGGTCATCTCAAAATGTTGTTTTTAGTCTAACCTTAAGTTTGTAGGAGTCCTCTGGGTAGGACATTTGCGAGGTCACTTTTTGCAAGTTTTGTGACAGTCCCCAACATCCCACCCTAGAGTGATTAGAAATATATGCATGATTTCATAACTATTATTTTTTCAATATGTCCCAGATGATATCCTAATTCCTCTATTAAATTTTGAACTCATTCTGACATGATTTGACTATCATTTTATTATTTTATGTATTAACTAGCTTGTAGGATGCCCCTGTCTTGTATAGGAGAATATGGGTAGGATATGCAAATTACAAGAATCTGGGTAGTCTTAGAATCACATATAATTCCTAAATCATGGTTTTTAGGTGATTTGGATAAGCATAGGTAGGACATTGGAGCGCTCGCTTTGGAGCCCCAACGGGTAAACGAGCATAACGGGGCCGTCTGATGCCACCTCAATGCAAAATTAGGTGATAGCAATTCTAGAAGTTTTCCTTTATATTTATATATCATTATGTAATTGATTTATCAATCTTATCATTGATAACCCACAAGCGCCCGTTGGAGGCCTTGGGGATTGCATGTTTTTCTAGACACGCATATGCTATTAATGATTTGTTGTATTTCTATGCATAGGATATCACCACCAGGGATACCAAAGGGTCATCAAGGAATGAAAAACACATGGACACAAGCAACAACAACTTTTATCCCACCCACTTTGAATGTGGGCATGCGGAAGACACTAGAAGCGTATCGTCTGATCTTGGAAGCGCAGCTTCTTTCGGGCATCCATTAATGTAAAAAATTGTATCAAATATCCTGATCCCTAAATGGGGATGCATTTTAATCGTATTAAAAGCAATATCAATAAAGGAGACCCCGCTTTTGTTTGCTCAAATATCGTTTCTGCGTCATTTCCTTCATGCATTGCTCTTCGCATTCGTAGGACTTAGCATATTTATCCATTTTTGTTTGCATCATATCAATATGCCATTTTTCTACTTTCTTTTAGTGGATATCACATTGGGACCCTACCCCCTGCTATTAAGATCAAGTTTCTGATCCAACTTTTATGGTTTTTCTTTGTAGGTGTTATTCATTCGGGCACTGGACTGCTACTCGTGCCACCCCGGGATGAATATGTATTCGTCCCACACTGTGACGAATGCATACCTGCTATTATTCCCACCCCAGGATGATTAGAGCTCTGTGCATTTTTTGAGCAGAAACTCAAAGGCATTTGGTTTAGACAGAGAGGAGGTAGGCCTTCTGAACATCCTCTGTGTTTTTCTACTTTCTGTTTCTACAATTTTTTGTTTTCTTTACTTTATTTTTAGAAACTTGCATAGAAAGGTTAAGTAGTTTGTTTCCCTTTCTTGCAATAATAATAAAAAAAAAGATAAAAACATAGAGTAAATTAAATGGAAGGAACTTGATTAGGAATGCATTTTTCTCTGGTTTGCTTGCATGATACTTGCACAAATGGCAAGTACTCATTATAGGTTTCAGTTCTAGTTAGGTTTTGTGATTTATTTTTTGCTACTAATTGTCTCTGAAAGATAAAATGTACTTTAAAGCATTGCATTAGTGAAAATCATATTTTGTTGTATGTTTTATTTCTTTACACAATTAAAAGGAAC
Organism: Wollemia nobilis; assembly: GCA_028583015.1. Classification (NCBI taxonomy): domain Eukaryota; kingdom Viridiplantae; phylum Streptophyta; class Pinopsida; order Araucariales; family Araucariaceae; genus Wollemia; species Wollemia nobilis. Next base: position 25,175,190 of record JAQPPZ010016892.1, read on the forward strand.
CACACACACCACCTAATAATATTAACATCAAGGAGTTGGTCTTAATACCCCAACACTTGATCAAGACCAAAAATGGGTTTCATCACCACCTTGGCTTGAATATTGCATACATATACCCTAATCGCGACTATTGCTAGACGTAAATCCTGATGAAAGATTACCAAGTGTAACGGGGGTGATTCCCCATGCATGAGGATAAGTCTTCTAAGGTAGGTGTCAAAAATAGAGTGATCCCCCTTCCATAATGCCTATGTTCCACTTATTGTTCTGCTCTCGCGTACCAATAGTTTCCCTCACATAAGGGTGGGTATATTGAGAGGTTCGGTATAATGGCCTAGAAATGGTATATTGAAGGGGTGACCATTTTGGAGATACAAGAGCTCTCATTATGCATGTAGAACAAAGTTTTCTTTACAAGATTTACATAACAAAAATCAAACACATTGAACCAAGTCTAGGACACACATTTAATCTATAAACAAGATAATCATTTCTTTGTTTGTGTGGTCCCATTTTGTTTGGTATAGCATAAAAATTGTAAAGGAGATAAAAATACACATATTTTTAGAAAAACCACCACCATGGTGTATACCTACAGCCAAGCCCAATCACAGGTAGAAACTATGGAAAGTATGCAAGGAGGCACAAGTCGTCTCCATTATAGCCCCAAGGACTTGGTTATACCACCTTGGCAGCCTGACCCACAACGTAGTCCACACTATACCACTACATAATAGGACTATAGAGGCACCCCTTTGAGGGGCACTCCCATTCAAAACAGAGTCTCTCAAGAGGAGTACACACATGGGAAGGCCCTCTTAGACACTCATTATGAGTGGCCACTATGCGATGAAGTGCTAGAGTAGCATAGGGTTCATAAGGAGGGGCCACATGATTATATCATTCCCCCTCCACCCCTCATTACTATTAGAACTAATAGGCCAAATATAGGGCATAAGGCTATTTAGATAGGACGAGCCAACTTTACCCGTCCCTTTCACATGTACGAAAGGGAGCACAAGGAAAAGTAGTATATTCCTCAAGAGAAATACATCGCGTGGGAGAAATGCCCCTCCAAACTTGTTGATTATGAAGATCACCTATCGAGGCCAAAGCCTCGGGTGAATGATGTTAACATCGACAGAGGAAAGTGACCCATAGAGATCTCAGATCACCACAAATAAGATAGATGTGTAGGGGATGCATCTAGTCCTCCTAGACCTAGGACGGTGGAACAAATCGACTTGGTATTTGCCAAACATATTGCCCGCCAAGCATAAATTACATAGCTTAGGCAAGATCAATAGCAATTAGAACAACTATATCATGTTAACAAAGAGCGCATTCAATGCGAGATAGATGAGTTGCTCCAGAACACTATGCATGAGAGGATTCCAACCCCTCACACACATAAGACAAAAATTTATGAGAGGCACAACCCCTTAGTACGAGACAGGTCTCCCCAACCTTATCAAGCATTACCTCCAAAACCTCCTAGACCTGAGTAGGAGGCCACTCCTAGAACCAATGACGAGCGTCTTCCTTGAGCACCCATCCATGTTTATAGGTCATGCCCAAAAACTCCTCACGAGGCCTATGAGGAATTTAAACAAGAAGAAGAGCAGGCTGAAATGCCCTACCAAGGTAGGGGGGCGCTATCCGGCTACCCCTCCATAGGCCTCAAGTTCCTCGCAATTCACAATGGGAACAAACCAAAGAAGAGGAAATAAAATCCTTTGATGCATACAAAGCACTGCTCGAGTGCTTAGAGTCTATGGAGACTAAGACTTCGAGGCCCCAAAATCTTGCCTTATGCCAGCTCCATAGTCACCCTATGCATCCTTCAGTTTCGGCACCCCCATACCCCGACCACTTCAAAGTGCCTCAATTGGCAATTTTTAGAGGGGATGAGGATGCCCAAGAGCATGTAATAAGGTTCCTGAGTCAATGCTTTGGCATTCAAGACAATGATGCATTGCTTCTGAGAATGTTTATAACCATGTTCGTAGATCCTGCATCGGATTGGTTTACCCAGTTGTCGAAGCATAGCATCAATAATATAGACCATCTAGTGGACACGTTCCTTGAATGTTTTACCTTCAACAACAAGAAGAAGGCATCCTTAAGTGACCTAGCTGGACTTAAGCAGTATGATGATGAGACCATAGCCACTTATGGGAATCAGTGGAGGACATTGCTTTCAAAGCTACCTTACCTCCATCCCATGGCCGACAGACTCAAATGTTTTCAAAGAGTTGCTTAAGGTTGATCATCGTGCTATTATAGCTATAGCAATATACCACCCTCGAATAAGCCCTAGTGCAAGCCAGGATAATTAAGGAGATCAAAATACAATATGGCGAGATTTCCAAGCCACACAAGAAAGAGTGGTCCAAAAATGCTAAAACTGTGCCCACGCAACCGAAACCCGTCGCGGTCAATAAGGTTCAAACACCCTTTGCCCCTCGACATCTTGGTAGAAACCATGCAAGGCCTAGGTCTAGGCAATAGGGATGGGTTGGCACAAGATCCATATGCCAATCCCAACACAACATACACATTGGGGAATTATCTCCCATTGTTAACAACAAATCTTATTGACCTCAACAGCCCCTCCCCTTTGATCGATAAAGGGAAAAGTTCAATAAGTAACATCCAAAAAGGGATATGAACAAGATCAAGGGGGTCTTCTGAAGATGAGTCATATTATGAGGTAGCATCTTGGGACCCTTTTGAGTCTGATAGCAATCACTCGTAGGTGACACCAATTAACGACTATCAGGAGAACTTCATGGTAATGTTCCCCTTTAATATTTTGATCGGGCAATTGCTACCTCCAAAGAATCCAGTCCCTCTGTAGAGAGAAGAACAACCTATAAGGGACCAAATCAACTTGCTCAAACAAAATGAGCCTCCCATGTCAGCCATCAGGCCAAGTGATCCATCGAAGGAAGAAGATCCAAACATCTTCTTCAACATTGACTACCTGCGTGCCAAATTTTTGGTTTTCGTAGAGAGTGAGGATAGTGATCAAGAAATGCCTAGTGGGAGGTTATACCAGCTAGAGGGGCACATAGTTGTCGAGGCCAATGAAGGCCTATGGATATCTGATAGCGACTATGAGGATGAGAATGAGATGGCATATCTTAATCATATGAGGCAATAGGAATACCCCATAGACATCGATGACATGTTTGAACATCTAAATATGAGACCAAGGCATAGGTGGAATTTAAACCAAGTATAGTTAAACCAAGTGCTTCATCCACCACTTCGGGCATATAGGGAGCACCTCCTACCTAGATACCCTATAGGGCCATCAGTGCCAAGGGCAGACCCTATCCTTCTATCCGCACATAGGGCCAATACTTTTGTGCTAGTACCCACAGAGCCAGATCTAGGGTACAAGGATCACCAAGAATGTTCGAGTCAACACCCATGCAGTAATGGAGACCAAATTCATTCCATAAACATGATCTCCATTGATTTAACCACCCCCATATGTAATCCAACCGATCCAACATGACCATTGTATCTAGACCTAGATGCCATAGACTGGGATCACGCTAACTCACCACCATCCCCATCAGAGTACTGGCATTGCAGCAAGATGTTTCATTTCACCCCATGACAGACTCAAGATATCTTCCATGCTAAAGAGGAACCTGACATTCCCAATGTACATCTAAATTCAACAAATGATATCCACCTGATCCCAACTCCACACTAATTGGAGGACAGATACCACATGTCAGTCAAAGAGACGATTGACGTAGACATCGATTCTGATCCAATGAATCCATAAATCAAGTTGGGGGTAAGTCTATCCCCTGAAGAGCAAGCCGATTACATTGCTCTTCTCAAAGAGAAGAAGGACGTTTTTGCATGGTCCTACAAAGACATATCAGGGCTGGACCCATAGCTAGTCATGCATAATCTGACACTTGATCTGACAGTCAATCTAGTCAAGTTAAAGCTACGTAAGATGCACCCAATAGTGGCCTTAATGGTTAAATATGAGCTAAAAAAGCTATTGGATGCATAGTTTTTCATCTATGTAGATTACCCACCATGGCTGTCCAACATGGTATCCATCAAAAAACCTGACAAGAGGATTCACATATTCATCGATTTTTGAGATTTAAACAAAGCGAGTCCTAAGGATGATTTCCCCTTGCCTAGCATTGATGCATTGGTAGATGCTACAACAGGCCATGAAATGCTTTCCCTTATGAATGATTTCTTGGGATACAACTAGATTTGTATAAATCCCGATGATCAACTAAAAATGGTGTTCACGATGCCTTGGAGGACATTTTGTTATAAGGTCATGCCATTTGGCCTTAAAAAATTTGGTGCCACTTACCAATGCGCTATGACATACATCTTCCACCATCACATGCATAAAACTTTGGAATATTATATGGATGATTTGTTCACCAAATCTATTTTGCACAAAAATTATCTCGATGACTTACACAAGATCCTTGATCACCTCATCGAACACAAGGTTAGGCTAAACCCCAAGAAGTGCGTATTTGGCATCACATCTAGAAAAATCTTGGGTTTCATAGTCTCAAAATGAGGCATCGAGGTAGATCCAAATAAAGTCAAGGCAATCCTTGAAATGCTTCCCCCAACCACCATTAGGCAACTCAGAAGCTTGTAGGGTAAGGTCATGTCGATCAAGTGCTTCATAGTGTAGTTATCTGACAAGTGTTGACCCATGAATAAATTATTACACAAGGGGGTAGCATTTCATTGGGATGACAAATGCCAGCCAGCCTTCGACAATATCAAACAATACTTGGATTCACTGCCAGTATTGCCACCACCAATACCAGGAGTGTCGTTCTATTTATACATCTCAGATACTGAGGTGGCACTGGATGCCATGCTAGCCCAAAAAAATGAATTACATAAAGAACATGCTAATTATTATCTTAGCTGCACCCTGGTAGTTATGAACTTAACTATTCATACGTTGAGAAGCTATGCTTGGCGATGGTATTTGCCACCAAAATACTATGCCATTACATGCTAAGAAATATGATGTATGTGGTGTCTAAGGAGAATCCATTGTGGTACATGATGAGTTGTACTTATCACAATAGTCGCATGATGAAATTGATCATGTTTTTGATAGAGTTTGACATCAAATTCATTGGACAAAAGTCCATTAAAGGTCAAGTCATCACCGATCAACTAGCAGAGGTTCCTCTTGAAGACGATCAGCCTCGTCAGATTCTGATGAGCCTGAGTCACAGGTCGACATAACTTTATTTTTTGATGGTTCTAAATGTGAGCAAGGGGGTGGCACAAGAATCATGTTTTTCACACCAAAATGGGCTCCAATGCCTTTATCATTTAAACTTTATTTCTCATGCACCAATAAAAATACTAAATATGAAGCCTTGCTCGTACGTCTTCAGTCGTCCATCACCATGAAAATCAAATGCTTGAATATATTTGGTGATTCACTGTTAATTATCGACCAAGCGAAATGGGTATTCCAATGCAAATGCCTAGTTCTACAGGCCTACAAAGCCCTTATGGATAAATTCCTAGAAAATATTGAATGGTATGACATCGAGACACTGCTTCGATCATCAAAATATTTTGTGGACACTATGGCCTCCTTGGGTTCACTAACCTTGTAAAACATTTTTGATGAGATGATAGCCATTCAAGTCAAAACGTTATCGCAATCCGTGATGGAATGTGCAAGCTCTGACATAATGCCAGGAATCCACCTGATCTAGATTGAACCATCTCGGGATATGTTCTCTCGAATCCATGATAGTCTAAATCACGCCAACTGGGGGTCTTTGTTCTCTCCAACCCCTCTTAATAGCAACACAAAGCTATTTTTACAAGTTCTTTCCTGCTCACCTTTTTCTAGGGATGAACTTCAAGAGGGATTGGTCATTCATACCATCGAGGCTTTTGATTAGCAGGATTAGTACACACCCATTAAATACTATCTCAAGTTAGGTAGCCTCCCACTTGGATTGTCGCATGCCATGAAAAGATCATTTAAATAGAAAGTGACAAAACAAGTCTTGCTAGGAGACATTTTATACCGTTGGAGTTATGAAGGAATCCTCCTCCATTGCTTGGACTAGCAGGAGTCCACTTGGGTGATCACCCAAGCACATGATGGTACATGTGGTGGCCACTTCAACGGTATGGCCATCCCAAAGCGTATTCTTATCATGGGCTATTATTGACCATATTTAGAGTGATATTGTTGTGCATATGTGTGAAAGTGCATGAAGTGTCAACACCATGCTAACTTAACACATGTACCTTCTCAGGCCTTGCAGTCGATCCAATCGGCTTGGTCATTTTCATAGTGGGGCTTAGATCTCATCAAAAAGATCTCCCCTACGTCGTTAGGTCATCACATGTTTATCATAATGGCCACAAAGTACTTCACTAAGTGGGTGGAAGCAATTTCACTTATCTCTACGACTGGGCACCGCATTGTGGAGTTCATTTTATATAACATTATATGTCATTTTGGCATTCCATCCAAGATCATCTCAGATAATAGGACATCATTTAAGAACAAATATGTGCGTTCTTTGACAACAAAGTACACAATTTAGCATAGTTTTTTGACACCCTATTATCCATAGGTAAATGGGCAAGTAGAGGATTCAAACAAAATGCTAGTTGCCATCCTTAAAAAGACAGTCGCAAATAGTCATGAGGATTGGCACATCTAAATACCACTTGCCCTATGGGCTTATTGCACTAACATTCGAACTCCCATTGGGGCAACTCCATTTTTGCTAGTGTATGGCTCCGAGGCAGTCATGCCTCTTGAGTTGGAAATACCCTCCCTGTGCATATCAATGCAAGAGTTCATCGATGATGACACTACACGGTAGGCCCGATTAGACCAGCTTACGTTACTCGATGAACGATGTGTCAATGCTCTCGAGCATTTACGTATCTATCAAGAGCGACTTAAGAAAGTATACAACATGAAAGTTCACCTGAGGGACTTTCAGGTCGGTGATCTAGTCTTAAAAGAGAACCAATAAAATTCTAACTTGCTACCCCATTTAAGGGACAAGTTTTTGGCAAATTGGTTAGGACCTAGAACATACCAGCTCACCTCCCTTAAAGGAATCAAGGAACTAGAAACCTTGAACATCAGTCATTTGAGGCCATTCAACATTTAGAGAGCCATGGCCCACTCCAAAAGCCCCAAGGATTCCTGTAACCACTTGGTCAACCTAAAACTTCCCAAAAGTATCCGTAATCCCTTTGGTCAAACCAAAATCCCCAAGTATTCCTACAATTTCTTGGTCAACCAAAATTACCCCAAAGGTATCTATAATCCCTTTGGTCAAACAAAAATATCCAAGGATTCCCGTAATCGCTTGGTCACCTAAAACACCCCAAAGGCATCTATAATCTCTTTGGTCAAACAAAAAGCTCCAAGGGTTCCCGCAATCGCTTGGTCACCCAAAACACCCCAAAGGTATCCATAATTCCTTTGGTCAAACCAAAAGCTCCAAGGGTTCCCACAATCGCTTGGTCAACCAAAAATAACCCAAAGATATCCATAATCTCTTTGGTCAAACCAAAAGCTCTAAGGGTTCCCACAATCACTTGGTCAACCAAAAATACCCCAAAGGTATCCATAATTCCTTTGGTCAAACCAAAATATCCAAGGGTTCCCATAATCGCTTGGCCAACCTAAAATTCCCCAAAGGTATCCATAATCCCTTTGGTCAAACCAAAAGCTCCAAGGGTTCTCACAATCGCTTAGTCAACCAAAAATGCCCCAAAGGTATCCATAATCCCTTTGGTCAAACCAAAAGCTCCAAGGGTTCTCGCCACCTCTTGGTCACCCAAAATGCCCCAAAGGTATCCATAATCCCTTTGGTCAAACCAAAATCTCCAAGGGTTCCCACAATCGCTTGGTCAACCAAAAATGCCCCAAAGGTATCTATAATCCCTTTGGTCAAAAACTCCAAGGATCCATAAGAATCACTTGGTCCGCACCCATTCATGTTAAACCACCATAACGAATATTCAAAAACAAAAAATAATCAAAAATAACAAAAAAATTACATCTCACTTTCATGCAACGTAGACTGTAATTACTCGGCAATTCCATCATTTTCCACATTTGTCCATCTTGAAAATGATCCAACTAGAATAACGCCATTCACATTTTTGCCATATCATAGTCAGTTGTTTTTTCAATGTCTTTAGGGTTTTTGTAATTTAGCTATCTTTAGATTTCTAGTCAAATGTTGTACAAAGTCAGACCGATTTTTACAAGGTCGAGTTTTACTTGGATCATGCCTTGTTACATAGCATCCCAACACAAGCTTAAAACACAAAAATTCCCAAGTTGTGTGAACGAAAGATGAAACCTGCAAATTGGTCCAGGATACCATATAGTGAAAACGTTATCTCGCTCATCCCCCTGTACGAATGACCCCAAGAATTCTAAGAGTTGGAAAAAGAAAAAGCATCTTCCTTACCCAATTCCCCCAAACTAAACAGTGGTTTTTACCACTATTAGAAATTCCAAATTCTCAAAAAGTTGCAAACATAAAAAACTATAAAAGTCAATGTACAAACTCCAAAGTTTGACATCAAAACCTTCAAAGTGCACACATCAAAAAGCACAAGAAATAGTGATCCCCATCACTCAAAATTCAAATCCCTTGCTCAAAAATAAAAGAGAAAAATAAACAGTGATTTTTATCACTATATATGAGAGCAAGTATCCCAATAAAATTGAAGAAAAGAAGGGAGTCGAACTTGAATCCTTGGAACTCTCAGCATTCGAAAGGTCATGAGGTGATCCTCAGTCTCGATTTGGTCGATAGCCTGATGGTCACTGGTGGAAAACCTCCTGCATGATGATATATCTGTCGCATTAGTTTTTGGGCATATGTACAGTTCAATGTTTGCATGTGGATGTGCTAGCTTATGGTATCCTAGATTTCATCGTAGATTAATCTTACTAAATGCAACAAACGAGTTAGTGGAGTTAGTGGAGCTAATTAGGTGATCCTCAGTACAGGTTTTGTGGACAACCTACCTGGCACTAATGGTATCCTTATGAATACCACATCAACGAACTCAATCGCACACACAAGGATGTGAAATAACTTGGTCAAACTCAAGTCTGATTTGTACCTTGTTCAAAAGTCTTGTAAGATAATGTATAATCTTGACTCGTTAGTTAAAGCATCTGAGTCTCATAAAATCCTTAACTACATTCTAAAACAATTTTTGTATATTTCATTATTTACATCACCATCAGAAAATACAAAGCAAAAATTGCAAATGCAAAGTTATTTTATAAAGCAATCGCATAGTACAGAAAGCCAGTAAATCATGTACAGTCTATGGTGCCACCGCCTATATACCAATAAATCATTCCATACATTCCATATGCATACATCTATATCATATAGTTAAAATCATCCACAATCATAATCGCATATGCATACATCAACATAAATAAATGTGCATAAAGAACAATAAACCATGACAAGTATATAATCAAACCAAAATAGTCATGTATATATATCAAGACAAAATTCCCTTAGGCTACAATAAGAAGGTCCTCTAACCTCAAAAAAACCAAAAACTCAAAATCCCCAAAGCCTAGGGAGTCGACCACCATGATCACGCAGGATCGGTGTGATTGGTACTACCGCTAGTAGTATGGGTCTTATGGGACCTCTCAGGGTAGTTGCTGCCAGCCCTTGCACCTTGCCCACAAACACTACCCTCACCTAACCTCCTGCGATGAGATGATGCAGACTGCTCAGTCTCACTACATCTCGTATGACACAAAAAACCACCTCCATTAAGAACAAGCAATTGTCCACCAAGGCAGACAACCTCTGTCTCTAACTCTACCTAGTACCGACCCCACTCCATAACTTGTTGGTGATACATAGCCAATGCGCTATCCCACTGTGCCAACTGAGTTCATAGGAGATCCCTCTCCTACGTTACCTCTACCAAATCATCTCTATGCTCCTCCCCCCATCTTTGTAGGAGACTCTCAAATCATGCTATCTCAGCACAAAGCCTAGCCCTCACATCCCCTGAGATAGCCTAAGGCATGGGCACCTCCGGGATGACCTGTGGCTTTGGCACCCACTGTTCTGGGACATCCTATATATTTTGCTGCTCCAAAACCCCCAAATTGTCTCCATCGCCGATGAATTCATCACCCTCCACCATGTAAGCATCATCAAGCGGAGCCCTCCAACCCTCCACTGGTGCCTCTGCACCCCCACCTCCTACTACTACAATATCCATACCTCCTAAAGGCCCCTCACTCTGCCATCATTGCATAATCCACCATCGGTCATACTCTGCAGTCACCCTGACATCATCCACGTCAGGTGCATCAATAAATGCATCGGATCCCTTACCCATAAACTCAATGGTAGGCCAAACTAGAGTCCTATTGTCACCATGATATCGATAGATCAAGGGATCACCAGGAAATCCCTAGTGCACCCCAAATTGCCATGTCACCCAGACATATGGGAAGTACTCCTGCTTTGTCCCGTGTCACCCAATCAACCATCTACCCTTGCACACATTTTAGAGCCACTCTCCAGCCTCGGGTAAGGCTGGACAGTCCTGGTACGGCCACCAGAACACCTACCTTAGCACTAGATGAGAGAAGGCATTAGTATAGTGACCCACGTCACCTGCCCATCGTTGACTCTATCCATGCTCCTTCGACCTCCGCCATAAATTGGCATAGCCAATTTCTCGATCCACCATCTCACCTCAGGTAGTCCAAGGCAAACCCTACGGTCGCTCCACAACTATGTGCTACCACCCCAACACTGCAAGAGATAGTTGCACCTGATCCCCTTTCGCTTTCGACAACGAACCTCGTACAACTTGTCGTATAACTACGCCAATAAAGTCTGACCCCATATCATAATAAGTGGAGCTGATGTAGGACATTCCACCAAAGTGAAAACTAACTCAAGCAAGTTACAAGGGAACCTCACACCTGAGGAGTCAAGAAGTAGCATATTGGAGATGAGGGTCATGATTAAAGCATGCCTCACCCCTAATACCCCCTTCTACATCCACCATCACACCAGAATACCGCCTATCTGGTAGTTAGCCTCTGCCTTCTCCACAGCCCTCTCCACCCCCCTCTCCATCGTCGGACCAAAACACCGTGTCAATACCGCTATTTGTCGGTCCCTATGGGTCATCCGGATAGGCAGTCCATCTATCAGAATCCATAGAATCTGATACACATCCTCCAGAGTAAAATTCATATCCCCTGTTGGGAGATTAAAAGTGTTGGTGCGAGGATCCCATAGATTGATCAGGGCAGTCAAATATACCTAATCCCCCACCATAGGCTCCAGACACGTCACGTGCTTGAGCCCAAGGGCATCAAGCCACTCCCAATCCACAACTATCAAGGCATCTCGGGCATCAGAGAAAATAGTCGACTGGCGATACCGACTCTTCACAACCTAAAAAATCTGAGGTTATGGGCCTTAGAGTTCTAAAATATTTGGTTCTCTAATATCTGGGAGAATGAATCTGAGACCAATATTATGAGGAAAATGAGGCTCCCAAATTTAAATATTTTCCAAGGTGATATCCAAGATAGAGATTTAGTCAAATGAAAACTCCCCTCTCCTGGTTGGTTGGAGCTTAACTTTTATGGCACAAAAAAAGGAAACCTAGGGTTGGCTAGAGTTGGTGGTGTAATAAAAAATGATAAAGGGGAAGTCCTTACTTTTGTGAACAATTTGGGTGTTCAATCAAGCCACTTTGTAGAGGCCAAAGCTCTATTCCAAGGGATTATTCTGATGGGAGAGCTCAACCACAATAAGCTCATTGTTGAAGGAGACTCGTTGAATATCATTATTGTTATGAAAAATGCTCAAACCCCCACTTGGAACATTGTAGATTTTTTAGAAGAGACCAAACAAAAATTAAGCCTCCTAAAAAAATTTTAGTTCAAGCATGTTTATCGTGGGGGAAATAAAGTGGTTGATTCTATGGCAAACTTGAGGCTTCATCAATATTCCCTTACTATTTGAAGAAATAATTTTCTTCAATAAATGATTCAATATTCTAAATCTAATTTGGAAGTCATTTATGTATAATGAAGAATTTTTGGTCTCTTTTCAATTCTCAAGATAAGAGTGGTTTCAGTGAATCCTTGTTTGATTCTTCCCATAAGGTTTTTCTTCTCTTCCATCTACTAGTTTTTGTTCCTATTTTCAAGTGTAGTGGAAAACATTTTGATCTTAGAAAACCTTTAATCTATGTTTTTTATTTTATTTTTCCAAGGTCCTACTTTAGACTAAAAAGAGTCACATTTTTTTGGTCTTCTCCTCATGGTTCTAGAGGTTTTCACTCTTAGTATCTACCCATCCAAGTGTCTATATTTTTCCTATTATGAGTGGGAGAGGTGGGGTATTCCTTTGTTCCTAAGTGTATTTCTTCCTTTAGACCTTTTTTCCAAGTGTTCTATGCTCCTATTTGTGCTAGTCTTGAGTTGGTTTTGGGTTGAGTTTATGTGGAGTTACTTGTACATCTCTTTTTAAAGTTTGTTCAATAGGAGTTAGAGTCAATTTAAGAAGGGTAGAATGAGCCTTAAGAAAAGGGTGGACGTTGAGTTATCAGATTCCATTTTGGGTTTAAATCCCTATTTTGAAGGTTTGAAGGATTTTACTACCTTAATTAACAAGTTGAGCATCCTATTAAAAATTTATGTGGATGAAGTGGTCCATATCTTGATCAATATAAAATGATTACCTGAATGATGGTAGGTCCAAATCAGAGGAGGAAGTCCAAATGATAATGATTGGAGATATTGATGTTTAGCGAGTTTGCATTGCAACTTTGTTTCCCTTGTTGGTTTTTTTGGTTGTTTTTTGTTAACTAGATGTCTTATTTTTTGTTTCTCTTGATTTTTTCATTCATGATCTCTTTCTAAGGTTAAAATTAGATGGTTCTCAAATTGACTCTGTTATGTTCTTTTGTTGTCTCTCTTTGTGGTTGTGATATAAAAGGTTTAGGGACCCTTTTTAAACCCTTTCTTTCAACTTATCAAAAAAATGTATTTAACCTTGAATTTGATATTTTTGCATTATTTTACAAATTTAATATGACTTTGCAGATACACACAATCATTTTAAAAATATTTACATATGAAATATTAAAATTTAAATTATGAAATGACCTATGAGGGATACTTTAGTGATAAGTCCTTGGATTTCTATCTAGGAGACTCAATTTCAAACCCTAGTAAAAGGGAAGTGAATCCCCTCATAAAAACCTGTGTAAACTTAAACTTTAACTCATTGAAAAAATAAGTTAAAGAAGTTAAATTTAAAAATTATAAATGAGGGAATATAATCATTGCTTTTTTAGTCTAAAAGAGTGCTTAGAAAAAGGTCTAACTCATATTATGAATGTCTACAATTGCAACAAATTTGCACACCTAGATTATCTTTTTATACTTATAAATATTTTACTAAATAGCCACATGTATTCTTCATGTGTACAAATTTGCACACCTAGATTATCAACATGTACAAATTTTATTATGCCCTGCAATAGAATTTACATAAGAAAAATCCTATATATATATGAGGAACCAATAACTTATTAGAATTTTTTACGCCTCTTAGTGGGTTCAAATATCGCTCCATTTTGCCATTATAACCTCCAGTTGCATCAAGTAAACCTTTTACATAGCCAACTATGTTGATGCAACACGTCCACCGGTACTACGAGGTCGAGGGATTGAAACCCTAGTCTCCGTGCTCCTACAGAAACATTTTGACAGTTGAACCAAGCCCCCGAGCCTTGTAAAATATATTCTTTTTATGTGTTATCATTAATATAAAATCAAGAAAAAAATTAAAGATGAATATAAGTTGATGTTGAAAATAATGATTATGTATATTAATAGATGAAATAATGAAGTCATTAGGTTGTATCTTGCAAGGAAAGATAATTAAACATACAATTATATGTGTATATAGTCAAATTTGGATTTGACAAGTTTCTTAATTTATTTTGATAAAAAATAATTAAAAATGGGTTAAAATATTTATTTAAATATAAACAACTAAAAAAACATTTTTTATAAGCATAGTCTCTTGAATATAGAATAAATATAAGAACGTTGAGTGAGTGACCTACCTATAATAATAAATTAATAATATGATCTCATGTATCACATCACATGCAAAATATGCCTTATGAAAAAATGAGCATCTTCACCGGACAAGATAAACTTGTTTCTATTATAGAAAAATTAATTCATTGCATCATGTATCACATCACATGCAAAATATGCCTTATGAAAAAATGAGCATCTTCACCGGACAAGATAAACTTGTTTCTATTATAGAAAAATTAATTCATTTGCAATTAACTGTTTGAAAGAAAAAAAAGACTTTCACAATTTTTTAAGCTTTTAACACATGGATCAAAAGTAACATTTAAAAAAAAAAAAAACTAAAATCTCATATTTATCTTAAAAAAAAAACTAGACAACGAGGTCTTGGCAGACTTGTAAGTGAGTGGGGTGCTCGTCATGAAAAAATCAAAGGTTCCGTGTGTTCCTATGTGCATACTTAAAAACATATACATTATAAAATTATTATCAAAATTTTAATTTAAAAAAACTGTCAAAACCAAATTAAAATATTAAATTTGAAACCAACCAAAGTTGGACTAATCTTTAATAAAAATTGTGCAAACTAGCAAATAAATGTGCTCATCATAAACTCAGAGAAAAAGAAAAATATACAAATATACTGAACACTTTATTTAATACTCATTAGAAAAATATAATGAAAACTTATTTAAACCTTCAAAATAATTAAATTATAGTAAAATAAATAATCAATTATTATTTTTAAATAACTATACATTATAAAACCCTTATAAAAACTAAACTAAAATTATTAAATCTAAAACCAACCAAAGGTGGAGACCTCTTTAAACCAAAAATTCAAACAATCATACCAACAAATGTTTTCATCATAGACTCTTAAATAAAAACATATAGTGAATAGTTGTTTAATCCTTCAAAATTATTCCATCAAAACAAAATAAATAAACAATTTTTTTTTAATAAACCATGTAGTCCTATCTTAGCTCATTTCTACTCTGTGGCGGGTATATATTGAATTTATACAAAAGATCAACTTTAAAATACTTCAATGAAATATGCCATTACATTTACATTACATTAGTGTACCATCTTTGTTGCAACGATTGCATATTTATTAAGGCGGTCAATAACACTGGTTAAAGGGGGCGCTGTTGCTTTACAATTGGCTAAATTAAACTTCAGCAAGGGCAAGATAATCTTGCAGAGCCTTTCACAGTTTTACGTAATAACAAATATTTTCTAGTGTTAGTCACGATTGCGAACCACAAATTGGCTGACAGTTTATAAAAATCAAAGAGATCGCCATCTTGAAAGCCCTCGTCTATTTGCCACAGGTCTTCTGTCCTGCTATCATTTACCAAAACGCCAACTCATCAAACAGAGGAGGCAAAACTTCTTCTCCATCATAATCTGTCATAGCCCTCGATCCCTCGTAACTATCGCAATCCGCAAGTTTGGAGTTGCAGGTAGTGGAGGAAGATGCCGAATCGCACCATGCGTACCCCATCTCAGCCGAAGATTGGAGAAAAACACAAGGAAGAGGAAGAGGAGGAGGCGCACCCACGATGCCAATTTCTTGCATAAGCTCTCTCATCAAATCATACACCTGCTCCTCCTCTATAGTAGATACCAAATCCTCCTCTACATCAGAAAATTCTAATGTAGACGAATCAAACCGCGAATAAGCACACCCTTTTTTTTTCTTCCCAGGCGTCTCCACATCCTCATGGGGTTGTTCTCGTGCTCGCTTTCGAGCATAGACGACCTCTTCATTCCCTCCCTCCATCGTAATTCGAACTTCGTTCAATCAATTAACGCTGGAAGTTTTACAATTTGAGAGGTATGGTGTAGAATGCCTTAATAATTTTTTGTATACCTAAGGCTGGCTTTTTAAAGTTGGGCTGAGGAATACGCTGCCTAAAGTGGAGACCGACGCCGCTGTACTCGTTAACTTAAACTTGGTTTTATGGATGCTTGAAAAATTCAAATCAACCGTTTTCGGAATTGATGTAAATCTAATAATATATTTCATGGTTAGAATTTATACCTCTTTTTCTCCGAAGAAATTGGAAGCCTCATATTTCTTAGAAGAAATTGGAAGCTTGTGATGCAAATCTAATAACATATTTCATGGTTAGAATTTACACTCTTTTTCTCAGAAGAAATTGGAAGCTTCTTATATCTTATTTTTCAAAATTTCAACAATTAATATGATAATGCAAATCTAATAACATAATTTATGATTAAAATTTCGTCATTGAAATTTGCCAAAACTTTGCTGTCTTTTTCATTGGGTCAAGATCGTGCACGATCGAGAGTAGATAATGGCGTGACGTTCACGAAGTCCGTGATTTACTCCTTCCTGTGCCAGGTGAATTGATAGATGGGGAGATCAATTTCCAATGGCCTGCGATATAAATGGATTATAATGGAATCTGTATCTATTTCCACGGATGTGGATTCTTCTTTATGACTTGTGCCAACTTATTTTGTATATATCCGTTCTATTGAGCTTGTCCGTTTGCTACCTGCTTCCAGATTTTGTTTGGCGCTAGCTGCGGTAACGGCCGACGAAATTAATTTCAAATTGAACATTGTATCCGAGATGAAGAAGTCAAATGACTATTCGATGTCTTGTTCTGAAATTTAGTGTATGTTTTGGGTGAACGTTACGTGCATGGAACTAGTTTTTAAAAGTTTTAGCCATCGTGGCCCCAGGTCTTACCACTTTAGGACGTCTCATGCACGGATTCCCAACATTTATTTTTTACTTTTCATTTATTTAATAACGTTCAAAACCTGCTCTGTTCATAATGAAATCAACGTTTCGTAGGGGAGGGTTGAGGAGTACACTGTGCGACCCACAAAGTAAGTTTAATTAAGATTCCATTCGCATTGGCACATAAAGGATAGATTGGTTGATTTTTCAACAGGTTGTTCGGTTCCATAGAATAAATTGGTTGGTTTGTTAATAGGTTGTTGGGTAGATTGATTGGTTTGTCAACAGGTTATTCGGTTCAATAGCATAGATTAATTGATTTTTTAATAGGAAAGATAGATTGGTTGCTTTATTAACAGGTTATTCGGTTCAATAGGATAAATGGGTTGGTTTGCTAACAGGTTATTCGGTTCAATAGAATAAATTGATTGATTTGTTAACCGGTTGTTCGGCTCAATAATTTGAAAGGTTGAAATGTTATTAGCTTTAAATTTGTGTAGAAGCTTATAATTTATTGTGTATTTTTTACACCATTGAAAATTTGAACATGTAAATCACCTACCAAAACTATTCAACCCCTCACATAAATCTAAATACCTGATTTAGAAACATGTTTAAACGTCGTGGACAAAAACAAATAGGGTCCCTCAATATTGTTTGTGGTTTTAGGTTATCGTAACATTATTTTTAAAAAAATTATAAAATTAATTATATAATTAATATATTGTAGTTTTAATATTTGATTATTGAAAATTTAAATTATATATTGTTATTTTTTAATTGATTATGTAGGATTGAAATTATTTTACTTATATTATATCATTGACCACACAATGGTATTATAATAATTTGATAATTTTGCATGTATTACTTGACAAGATTCCTTGACAAACGTGGACCTCCTCCTTGAATAATGAGGAATATAACTTGCTTAATTAATACCATTTGATAAATTTTATATTATGGACCAAAATCCTAGAGTTTGAGATGGGAACAAGAATGAAAGAGTATGTGCGTGAGATGAGAGGTCGAGGCAGAGGGGTTTACTCAGGCGTTGGACAAGGATCACGATTGGGATCCAATGTTGTGCTTGATCCAGGAGGTGAAGGAGCAGAATTTTTCATCGACAAGTTTGGTGATAAAGATTTCTTGTGTGATTTCAAGCTAAAGGAAACCGAGGAGATTGAATCATTCAGAGGAAGGGTTTCGCTTGAAAGGTCACACGAGGGTTTACTGTCATTAAATCATGAGAAATATGCAATAGGGATTGTTAATCCCTTTTTCGGAGATTCAAAAGATAGCCTCGAACATGACTCTAGCATTGAGTCGAAGTTGCATGGCGTTGGAAATGATAATGGCTCGATTGGTGGCATATCTTCATAGGGTGAGAAAGGCAAAGAAAATGGTGTCGAGGTGTTTGAAAATAATGCAAATGCGATTGGTTGCTAGACAAGTGGGAGCCTGATAGGGGGAAATATTTTAGAGGGTATTTTTTCAGTCTCCAATGTAGTAGCAATGTGAGGTACTAAATGGACCGATAGTGAGAGTAAAGAGGATGTTAATCATCCTAAAGAAACACGGATTAACACATATTCCCAAAGGTTTTTCAATTATGATTCGGCCATGCAAGGGCTAGAAAAAAGTTTTGCGGAGGTAACAAAAAATGGAGGACTGAGCAAAGATTTCCATGCAAATGTGGATTTATACAACAAAGATTTTTTGGAGGATGAGGCTATCAGATAAGACAAAATGGACTCCATGTTGGAAGATTTAGGTGAGGATGAGTTTACTTTTATGGCAGATGAACATGAAGAGTATTTGGCAGCAAGGAATAACCTCTTGAGAAATGGAGTTATTCTATTTTTTCTTCGCAAAATGCCCTTGGAAGCTGATTTTCAAAAATGGGTGCGACTGAATTGGGAGGCTAAAGGATTTCATGTGCAATCCTATTGGGGTTTGGTAGGGCGCTATATTTCTATTATTTTTTATTCTCCAGAAGCTGCCAAATTTATGTTGCAATTTGGGACATGGTCTATTGTGTGTTTGGTTATGTTTGCTCAATCATTGTTGCCAAATTTTGACCCTAAATATGTTTTGCAATCTAGATATCCTCTCTGGATCAAATTTATTGCCATGAAATCGTAATTTCAAGGTACGATCCGTTCCATGGCTCAAATATTTGGATGGATTATTATTGAACCCTCTTCAAGTATGTCTTTTCGATTTATCCCAAGGGTGTGTGTAGAAGTTGACCTGCAAAGGAAGTTGCCGAAATATTTGAAAATTATCACATAGGAAGGGGTAATCTCATAGGAGGTTCGTTATTTAATTTACATAATGCCTGCTTTTTCTGCAAGTCTCAGGATCACTTAATCCATGACTGTCCTTTGAGAAAACTTCGAAAGATGGAAAATGAGAAGGGTGTGACAAGACCTGACTCTTCTATAGCCAATGGGAAAGGTTCAGCCCAGCAAGGATACTAATTAGGAGACTCAAGAAATGGAGATGGATATAGGGAATCAGGTAATGGGTAACAAAGAGGACACTGGTTGGAAGTTTGTTTAGAAGAGGCGAGAGGTAGAGGTTTCACCAAATAGACCCTCTAAATTTAATAAGGGCTTTGATGTGGATAATCCACAAAAATACTCACACACCGAAGACTTCTAAGAATGAACTGAAAACTGTTCTCCAAGAACTGTGTATTATTATGCATAAAGGGCCTTTAAATAGGTAAGTACAATTGGATATTGGATAAGAACATAACTATCAAAAATATTATCCACTCTAAAATAGAAACTATAACATGCATAAAATCTTATCCATAGCAAAAATAAAATAGAAAGTCTATAAATATGTGCGTTATTCCTTATCATTCATTCCCACTATAGAAGCATTGGTCCCCAATGCGTACAAAAGGGAAGGAAAGTCATGAACCATCTAGCTATGAGAGATCCATCGAAAATACTCCGAGGTAAAACTACACAGGAAAACTACAAAGGAAAAATGCAAAGGAAACTACATAGGAAAATTGTGGGAGGTGGCCATGGTGGGGTACGTGTTGGTTGGGGAGCACACAAGGTAGGGCCACAAGAAAATAGGAACAACACAGAGTATCCGAAGAGGAGGATAGAGTCGTAGAAATGTTGAGGACCATAGTTTATGTTGTTGGTGAAGGCAAGTGATGGCAACAACATCGTTGAGGAGATAGGATCACGAAGAGGATGCCATGGTTGTAGAGCCAACGAACCATAGAGAATAAATTGGGGCAACATGGAAACCACAAGCTTCTCTTTTGATTCATTGTAAGATAGATCAAGAATTTGCATCTTGTCAGCTTTAATTGTCAGCTTCAACTTCATGGGCTTCATTAGGAGAGTCCTCAAATGGATCTGCACTTTTTAAATCTGCAACAAACAAACCTGCAACATTATCAAGTAAAATAACAACATGATTTTCATCAATTTTTTCTTCAACCAGAAGAATTTCTTTTTCTTTTTCAATATCTTTTTATTTTTTGGTAGAAATAACTTCATCTTCAGTAGATGTCATTTCTTCTACTAGCATGGCAACATGAATGGACTCAATATCCGTCAAGAGCGCTTTGGCTCTTTGAGAGATCTCTTCGAGGGAGAGACTCTTTTTAGGTAGCATGGTGCCTTTAAAAAATAGAAAAGGAGTAGGAATGACTACTTTGATACCAAACTAATGTGGATAATCAATAAAAAGACTCGTACACCAAAGACTCCTAAGAATGAACTGAAAACTGTACTCCAATAACTGTGTATTATTATGCATAAAGGGCCTTTAAATAGGCAAGTACAATTAGATATTGGATAAGAACGTAGCTGTCAAAAATCTTATCCACTCTAAAATAGAAACTATAACATGTGGAAAATATTATCCATAGCAAAAATAAAATAGAAATTATATCAATATGAGCGTCATTCCTTATCAAGCTCCTCTTCCTCTAGGGAGAGATACAAAGAGGTTAATATTGGCTCCAAGGATACTCCTTGGGCTAACAAAATATCAGAGATTGGTAGGAACCCCAATGAAGACTTGGAGGCTACGAAGGTAGAAAGAATAGCAGAAGCTCAGCTTTAGAAAGAAGTAGATCTCCAGCTGGTAGGTCTACACAGGTCAGCAATCGATTTGAAGTCCTTAATACTGAGGTTTCTCAATGAAAGTGGACTTCAGTTCGTGGAATGTTAAGGGAATGTCTATTCCCACTAGGAGAAGTTTGGTTAGTATTTTTTTGTGTTCTATTAGTGTTGATGTAGTTTATCTTTAGTAGGTTAAGGTGGATGGCTTTGCTCTCCACAACTAAATGGATAACAGTTGGTTTGGGGCCTGGTGGGCTTCTTGTCATGACAAAGGTTCTGGGGGTGGTCCTTGCTGTCAGGTCTTGGCTAGCTGCGCTATTGATTGATCAGGGAGAAGACCCGTTTGGTAGGATTTATTAGGCTACTTTCATGATGGTTGGCCAGGTAATTGGTATTTGTTCTGTTTATGCTCCTAATTCTTCTAGTGGGAGGACTACCTTGCGGGATTGGATGCAAATAAATTTACCCAATGCTAATTGGATTGTACGAGGAGATTTTAATATGGTGGAATGGGATGGAGATCATGAAGAGGGACATGGTGGTTGTATTGCAGGTGCCGATAAGGACTCTTGGTGCAGCTTGAAGGCTTATTTACAAATATTTGATGCTAAATTTAGGAAAAAGTCTTTGGAATATGGAGGATGGTTCTCTTGGGCTAATAATATAATAGGGGGAGACAAAATCATGTCTCGTCTGGATAGGATTTATGTGGACAAAAATGTGTTTACATGTATTGGTCGAGGGAGAAGAGCTATTTTTGTGGATATTTCGACCTCCGGTTCTGATCATTTTCCTATTAGCTCTTCCATTTTATTTTGAGGAGCTATTGTGGTAGATAAGAAACTTCCCTTCAAACTTAATGTTTTTCATCTAGATTTAAAGCATGCAAGGACCTGATTCATTGTGTTTAGAATTTGAAGCCATGCTCGGTAGGCTCTGGCTATATTGGTTGGTGGGAAGCAGCTATCAAGCGCACTATCAAATTTTTGAGGGGTTTGGGTAGATTGGTTGCTAGGAGAAGGAAGGAAAGATTAAAACAACTTAGGAATGACTTGGAGGTGGCCAAAAGAGATCTTGAAGGTGATTCTTTTAATGTTCAGCTTCAGGAGAAAGCAGCTAAGTGTGAATATAAAATTAGGTGCTATGAGAATTATGTTAGCAAAGGTACCCATATTAGAAGCAAGATTCATTGGCTTCAGCAAGGAGATGCCCCCTCTCAATTTTTCTTCAGTCACATTAAAAAGAAAATTATTGTTGAGAGAATCACTACTCTTCGCATTGCTGATGATAGATTGGTGGAAGATGATAACAGTATCCGAGCCACTATTGAAGATCAATTTTGTAAGATTTTTTCCTTTTATCCTTTGAGTCCTGATGTTTTGGATGCTAGATAAGAGTTTAAAAAGTGTGTTCCTAAGAAGGTATATAGTTATGAAAATGATCGTATAGCTGATTTATTTTCAAAGGATGAATTGTTTGAAGCGCTTGAGAAAATGAAGGATGGCAAATCTTTGGGCCCTTATGGCATTCCTGTTGAGTTCTACAAATTTTTGTGGGATACTATGGGTAATGACTATACTAAGATTATTCATGAAGTGTTTGAGAAAGGCTCATTTTTTGGTATGCGTAGTCAAGGTCTGATTAAGCTTATCCCAAAGGCTAATAGGAAAGATACTATGGGGAGATGGAGATCTATCACTCTTTTAATTTTTTCTATAATATTGTGGCTAAAGCGTTGGATCTTCGCTTCAAATATGTTGTTGCTAGGATTGTGATATGGGAGCAAAAAAGTTTTATAAAGGGCAGGTTCATTCTTGATATGGTCTTGACTGCTTGGGAGACTTTGGAATGGGCATTGGAAAGTGGGAAAAAAGCCATTATGCTTAATATTGACTTTGACAAAGCCTATTATCATGTGGATTGGTCATTTATTTTTAGTATGATGGAATGGCTTGGCTTCAGTAAATGGGTAGTGGATAAAATAAAGGTCTTATTCACTTGTACCTCTGCTCAAGTTGTAGTTAACAGTAAGCTCACTAATCAAATAAGTATTTTCAAGTCCATTAGATAAGGGTGCCCTCTTACTCCCCTTCTATTTGTTATCACTACTTATGCTTTGGGTTATATGTTGGAATCTAAGAGAGGTACGAGTTTAATCAAAGGGATTGATACTCCTGGAGGTCTTGTTCTGAATAATCATTTTGCGGATGATTCCCTTATTTCTTTTTAGTTGGATGCCTTATCACTGCAGAATGTCAAAGGTTGCTTAGAGCAGTTTTGCAAAGCCTTTGGAGCCATCATTAGTGAAGAAAAATTAGACTATTGGTTGATTGGTAGTGACACTCTTCCAAATAATTTCTCTCTTGGTTGGCAGTAGGTGAAGGATGGTGAAATTGTTATATACCTTGGAATCCCGTTTGGCAAGGTTATTTCTTTGAAGGGCATGTGGGATTGGTTTCTTGAGAGATTTGCAAAGAAAATACAGTTCTAGAAAAATAAGCTCATATCCTTTGTCGGTAGAATAATTATTGTTGGAAAAATATTACAAGCTTGTCATATTTATTATTATTCATGTTGGCTTCCCAATGCTTCTCATTTTGGAATATTGGAAAGGCTTATTAGAGGCTTTATTTGGTATAATTGTGATGGCTCCAAGATAATGCCCTCTATATCTTAGAAATATTGCATTATTCCTAAGGAGGAAAGTGGTCTGGGTCTTTTGGACATTTCGATGTAGGGTAAGGTGTTGGTAGCCAAATGGGTAATCAGAGCATTGGAAGGTGTTGATCCTTGGAAAAAACTCTTGAGATATAGAATTCAAAACTATCTTCATGTTGATGGTGTTAAGGAGGATTTTCATATTGAGGATATTGTGGGTCATCCTATTCAATTTAAAATACGGGGTTGTATCCTTATTAAGAGGATCTGGGAGGCATGGAATATGATTGGCTGTGTGGTTTATTGGGCCTATATGGAAGAGCGTAGACACTAGGTGCTTCCATATAGGTCTATTTGTATATGGAAAGACAATGGGGTGTATGCCTTGAACCTCCCTCATCTTAGATGCGAGAGCTTGGTTAAGAGGGGAATTAAGAAATGGGAAAATATGTGGGATTTAGGAGTAGTTGATTGGATTAAATGGTAGGATATTCGTAATAAGTTTAATTTGAAATATTATAATAGGGATGCTATTGTTCATAGTCATTCTCTTCTTTCCTATGAAAAGTGGTATAAGTTAAATGGTGGTTTTCTTAGCCCTATATGGCGTGATTGGAGGTGGAAATTTTAGTTTAGCATCATTTCTTACAAATCTACTAAGATTTATGAAACTCTATTGCCTAAGACTTCTATGCATATTTTGTTAAATAGACGTTGGGACATTGTCCGTCTAGATAAGAAGTGAAAGAAGAGACTAAAGCAGGTTTAGAAATTTTGATTATCTGCTCAGCTCAAGGTTTTTATTTGGTTGCTTATTTTCTAAGGTATCCATTGCAAGGCAAGGTTGGCAAGTGGATGAATATCTCAGACATCTATAGTAGTTGTGGAAGAAAAGAAATTGTTAAACATATATTTTGGGATTGTATTGTAGCAAGGAATGTTTGGAAAAAATTGAAGAGGACCTATTATCCTATCCTAGGTGATAGGTGGAGTTGGAAATTGGTTCTTTTGGGAGATGCCTTTGGCTGCCCTCAACATCTTAGGGGATGTGGATTGTTATTAGAGCAGTGACTTTGTATGCTATTTGGAAGGTGAGATGTAGTTTAGTTTTTTGAGATGAAGCTATTCTTGTTTCTGGGATTGTTTCTAATGATGTTATTGATATTCAGTTTCAATGTAGAGCCTTTAAGAGGCTTATAATCAAAGATCTCAAAGACTGCTCTGCTGAGGACAAGTCAGATGGTTGGATGTCCTTGAGAAGATTTTTGTAATCTGTTGTAATGTCTTGTATTTTGATTTTCCTGTATTAATATAAGCAATATTTTTCAAAAAAAAAATTGTATTATTGATAAAAGGTTAATACTAAAGAAAATTTCCTCTTATATAAGATTCAAGTTTTATGCATTCTAAGAAGTAGTCAAAATTAACAAAATTGAAACATTTCTTTATGACTTTGGCAAAGGATATGGTCCTATAGCAACAGTTAAATGTGGTATGCTAAAATTGTAGAGGTTACCATTAGAGGAAAGGACCTAAGCTAGGGTATGGGTTTGTAGTATGAGGAGGAGATATAATTTATCTCACAAAAACATATGAACATGATGGGTGTAGGACCTAATCATTTGAAGGATATAAAAATATTTTAAAATAAAATTGAACAATAGGAAATACAAATATGTGTGTAGAAATGATAGTTTTAATAAAGAAAATATAGGTAAAAAATATTTATTTCAAGAAATAAGACCCAAATGAACAATGTATTTGGATAAAAATAATGAAAAAAGAAAGAATTATTAGAATTGTATCATACATCCTTACTACATATTCCTAACACCCCCAATGGTTCATCCATTTCCATTACAATGGAACCCATAATTTATTTCACAACTTTTGCTAACACCCTCTTCTCCTTCCTCTTGATATCTCCATTCAATCTTGTTAATTGTCATTTCTCTCATTTTCTTTATTTCTTCCCATTTCTTCTACATTTTTGCACCCTATTTTTGTTCCCTCTCATTTCTTATATTTCCTGTACATAATCAATGGTGTGGCTTTGTCTTATCTTGACAAGTTTTATAAACAACTATTTATTTAAAACCAAAAACTTTTTGATGCCCTTGTAGACTGACCAAGTGACCATGGGCACATGATTTATAAAACCCTTGATGAATCTTAGTCTATCTTTCATCTTCCTTCAATCTTAGAAAAAGCAAACACTAATAAAGCAAAGGAAGAGAAAATTTGAATGTTTTAAAACAACAACAACAATTGTGGCCTTTTTTCTTCTAAGGCATTTTTTCCTTATTACTGTACATTGCCTTCTCTTCCTTGAGCAACATGTTTTACATTTATGTTTTATCTTTGTTACAAGTGAAGTATTTAGAACCCCACAATCCTACAAAGTGTAAGCTTTTCACACTTTTAACTATTTATTCTATTAATTATCATTCATTTTAAATATTTAAAATCCTAATAAGCATTATGATAATTTTTAGAACAGGTCATTGTCAATATAAATATGATATACAAGCATGTAGTAACATTGAATAGTGATATACATGGTTAATATGGTTGTAGATTCCAATATACCAACTTTTTTTATAGATAAATCCCTAATACATTAGGGTCTCATCTTGTAGTAATGAAAAGCACTTCCCTATAAGTGAAAAGTGTAACCCTAAATTGTACTCTCATAATATAGATTAAATACATTTAATTCACAATGTGGTTTAAGATTAAATATACAATAGAGTTTACATTTAGTGTACAATGTGTGTTTAGATGGATGAAATACTGTCAACAATTCATAAAAATTTAAGATCACGTCATACTTAATGGCATTGATTTCAGTTTTCATTTCATCCACCATGATATCATTGATCTTATTTGTTGCATCATACCTGATAGTTTGGATTTAATGGTAAATAGAAGACCATGTGCCTAGCTAATTTTTTTCTTATAAGAATAAAATTTTAACAATGTAACTAAACACTCTTCTACATGTTATTTTGTTATAGTTCTTATTTTGTGCTCTAATATAATATAATATAATATAATATAATATGACATGATATATATATATATATATATATATAATTCATCTATTTGTATTTTTTCAAGCCTAGAGACAATCAAGGGTTTTACAAGTATAATCAAATTTCAAATTAATTAGGGAGGAGAGGGTCTCATAGGTTTTTTAAGCCTAGAGACAATCAAGGATTTTACAAGTATGATCAAATTTCAAATTAATTAGGGAGGATAGGGTCTCATAGGTTATAACATATTATCTACTTTTGTAATTGAAAAGCAACTAATGAACTTTATAACTGAACACAACTCACTATAAAATAAACTTGGGTGAAGTGTATGGAGTTACCTGAATTTGTGTTATATAGACTTCAATATTTTTATTTTTATTTTTGTCTTTCTAAAATTGTGAGATCTTTAAATGGTGAGATCTTTAAATGGCTATAGAATTAGTTTAACAGATAATCTTGCAGATCCTTTCACAGTTCTTTCAGTTTTACGTAATAACAAATATTTTCTAATGTTAGTCACGATTGCGAACTACAAATTGTCTGACACAGTTTATAAAAATCACAGAGATCGCCATCCTGAAAGCCCTCGTCTATTCGCCACAGATCTTCTGTCCTGCTATCATTTACCAAAACGCCATCTTCATCAAACAGAGGAGGCAAAACTTCTCCTCCATCATAATCTGTCATAGCCCTCGATCCCTCGTAACTATCACAATCCGCAAGTTTGGAGTTGCAGGTAGTGGGGGAAAATGCCGAATCGCACCATGCGTACCCCATCTCAGCCGAAGATTGGAGAAAAACACAAGGAAGAGGAGAAGGAGGAGGCGCACCCACGATGCCAATTTCTTGCGTAAGCTCTCTCATCAAATCATACACCTG
The DNA here is from genome assembly GCA_028583015.1 of Wollemia nobilis. NCBI lineage: Eukaryota > Viridiplantae > Streptophyta > Pinopsida > Araucariales > Araucariaceae > Wollemia > Wollemia nobilis. Next base: position 25,202,769 of record JAQPPZ010016892.1, read on the forward strand.
CTCCTCCTCTATAGTAGATACCAAATCCTCTTCTACATCAGAAAATTCTAATGTAGACGAATCAAACCGCGAATAAGCACACCCATTTTTTTTCATCTTCCCAGGCGTCTCCTCATCCTCATCGGGTTGATCCCGTGCTCGCTTTCGAGCATAGACGACATCTTCATTCCCTCCCTCCATCGCAATTCGAACTTCGTTCAATCAATTAGGGCTGAAAGTTTTGGAATTTGAGACGTATGGTGTAGAATGCCTTAGCAATTTTTTGTCTACCTGAAGCTGGCTTTTTAAAGTTGGGCTGAGGAATACGCGGCCTAAAGTGGAGACAGACGCCGCTGTACTCGTTAACTTCAACTTGGTTTTATGGATGCTTGAAAAATTCAAATCAATTTTGGAAGCTTCTTATATCTTCAGTTTTCGGAATTTCAATCATGCATATTTCATAACTAGAATTTACACTTTTTTAGGAAAAAATTGGAAACTTTTTAAAAAAATTGGAAGCTACTTATATTTTCATTTTTCAAAATTTTAATAATTAATATGATAACATATTTCTAGTAACATATTTCGTTCCATAAAATTTGCCAAAACTTTGCTGTCTTTTTCATTGGGTCAAGTTCGTGCACGATCGAGAGTAGATAATGGCGTCGACGTTCACGAAGTCCGTGATTTACTCCTTCCTGTGCCAGGTGAATTGATAGATGGGGAGATTAATTTCCAATGGACTGCGATGCGGATAGGTCTCTATAAATGGATTATAATGGAATCTATATCAATTTCCACGGATGTGGATTCTTCTTTATGACTTGTGCCAACTTATTTTGTATATATCCGTTCTTTGCAGCTTGTCCGTTTGCTACCTGCTGCCAGATTTTGTTTGGCGCTAGCTGCGGTAACGGCTGTGGTTGGAACCGATGAAATTAATTTCAAATTGAACACTGTATTCAAGATGAACAGGTCAACTGACTATTCGATGTCTTGTTCTGAAATTTAGTGTATGTTTTGGGTGACCGTTACGTGCATGGAACTAGTTTTTAAAAGTTTTAGCCACCGTGGCCCCAGGTCTTACCACTTTAGGGCGTCTCATGCACGGGTTCCCAACATTTATTTTTGACTTTTCAATTATTTAATAACGTTTAGAATCTCCTCTGTACATAATGAAATCACCGTTTCGTAGGGGAGGGTTGAGGAGTGCACTGTGCGACCCACAAAGTAAGTTTAATTAAGATTCCATTCGCATTGGCAGATAAAGGATAGATTGGTTGATTTTTCAACAGGTTGTTTGGTTCAATAATAGAATAAATTGGTTGGTTTGTTAATAGGTTGTTCAGTTTAATAGGATAAATAGATTGATTGGTTTGTCAACAGGTTATTCGGTTCAATAGGATAGATTAATTGATTTTTTAATAGGACAGATAGATTGGTTGGTTTATTAACCGTGATTTTTAATAGGACAGATAGATTGGTTGGTTTATTAACCGTTATTCGGTTCAATATGATAAATGGGTTGGTTTGTTAACAGGTTATTCGGTTCAATAGAATAAATTGATTGATTTGTTAACCGCTTGTTCGGCTCAATAATTTGAAAGGTTGAAATGTTATTAGCTTAAAATTTGTAGAAGCTTATAATTTATTGTGTATTTTTTACACCATTGAAAATTTGAACATGTAAATCACCTACCAAAACCATTCAACCCCTCACATAAATCTAAATACCTGATTTAGAAACATGTTTAAACGTCGTGGACAAAAACAAATATGATCCCTCAATACTGTTTGTGGTTTTAGGTTATCGTAACATTATTTTAAAAAACATTATAAAATTAATTACATAATTAATATATTGTAGTTTTAATATTTGATTATTGAAAATTTTAATTATATATGGTTATTTTTTAATTGATTATATAGGATTGAAATGATTTTACTTATATTATATCATTGACCACACAATGGTATTATAATAATTTGATAATTTTGCATGTATCACTTGACAAGATTCCTTAACAAACGTGGACCTCCTCCTTGAATGATGAGGAATATAACTTGCTTAGTTAATACCATTTGATAAATTTTATATTATGGACCGAAATCCTAGAGTTTGAGATGGGAACAAGAATGAAAGAGTATGTGCGTGAGATGAGAGGTCGCAGAGGGGTTTACGCAGGCGCTAGACGAGGATCTCGATTGGAATCCATTGTTGTGCTTGATCCAGGAGGTGAAGGAGCAGAATTTTTCATCGATAAGTTTGGTGATAAAGATTTCTTATGTGATTTCAAGCTAAAGGAAACCGAGGAGATTGAATCATTGAGAGGAAGGGTTTCGCTTGAAAAGTCGCACGAGGGTTTACTATCATTAAATCACAAGAAATCTACAATAGGGATTGTTAATCCCTTGTTTGTAGATTCAAAAGATAGCCTCGAACATGACTCTAGCATTGAGTCGAATTTGCATGGCATTAGAAATGATAATGGCTTGATTGGTGGCATATCTTCACAGGGTGAGAAAGGCAAAGAAAATGGTGTCAAGGTGTTTGAAAATAATGCAAATGCAATTGGTTGTCAGACAAGTGGGAGCTTGACAGGGGGAAATGTTTTAGAGGGCATTTTTTCAGTCTCCAATGTAGTAGCAATGCAAGGTACTAAATGGGCTGATAGTGAGAGTAAATAGGATGTTAATCATCCTAAAGGAACACGGGTTAGCGCATATTCCCAAAGGTTTTTCAATTATGATTCGGCCATGCAAGGGATAGAAAAAAGTTTTGTGAAGGTAACAAAAAATGGAGGACTGAGCAAAGATTTGCATGCAAATGTGGATTTATACAGCGAAGATTTTTTGGAGGATGAGGCTATCAGTTTAGACAAAATGGACTCCATGTTGGCAAATTTAGGTGAGGATGAGTTTACTTTTATGGCAGATGAACATGAAGAGTATTTGGTAGCAAGGAATAACCTCTTGAGAAATGGAGTTATTCTAATTTTTCTTCGTAAAATGCCCTTGGAAGCTGATTTTCAAAAATGGGTGCGACTAAATTTGGAGGCTAAAGGATTTCATGTGCAATCCTATTGGGGTTTGTAGGGTGCTATATTTATATTCTTTTTTATGCTCCAGAAGCTACCAAATTTATGTTGCAATTTGGGACATGGTCTATTACGTGTTTGGTTGCATTTGCTCAATCATGGTTGCCAAATTTTGACCCTAAATATGTTTTGCAGGTTTGATATCCTCTCTGGATCGAATTTATTTCTATGAAATCATAATTTCGAGGTATGATCCGTTCCATGGCTCAAATATTTGGATGGATTCTTATTGAACCCTCTTCAAGTATGTCTTTTCGATTTAGCCCAAGCGTGTGTGTAGAAGTTGACCTGCAAAGGAAGTTGCAAAAATGTTTGAAAATCATCACATAGGAAGGGGTAATGTCGTAGGAGGTTCGTTATTTAATTTACCTAATGCCTACTTTTTCTGCCAGTCTCGGGATCACTTAATCCGTGACTGACCTTTGAGAAAACTTCGAAAGGTAGAAAATGAGAAGGGTGTGATAGGACCTGACTCTTCTATAGTCAATGGGAAGGTTCAACCCAGCAAGGATACTAATTAGGAGACTCAAAAAATGGAGATGGATGTAGGGAATCAGGTAATGGGTAACAAAGAGGACACTGGTTGAAAGTTTGTTCAGAAGAGGTGAGAGGTAAAGGTTTCACCAAATAGACCCTCTAAATTTAAGAAGGGCTCTGATGTGGATAATCCACAAAAATACTCACACACCGAAGACTCCTAAGAACAAACTAAAAATTGTACTCCAAGAACTATGTATTATTATGCATAAAAGGCCTTTAAATAGGTAAGTACAATTGGATATTGGATAAGAACATAGCTGTCAAAAATCTTATCCAATGTAAAATATAAACTATAACATGCAAAAAATCTTATTTATAGCAAAACTAAAATAGAAAGTCTATAAATATGCGCATCATTCCTTATCATTTCTTCCCACTATAGAAGCATTGGTACCCAATGCGTACAAAATGGAAGGAAAGTCATGAACCATCTAGCTATGAGAGATCCATTGAAAATACTCTGAGGTAAAACTACACAGGAAAACTACAAAGGAAAATTGCAAAGGAAACTGCATAGAAAAATTATGGGAGGTGGCCATGGTGGGGCATGTGTTGGTTGGGGAGCACACAAGGTAGGGCCACAAGAAAATAGGAACAACACAGAGTAGCCGAAGAGGAGGATAGAGTCGTAGAAATGTTGAGGGCCATAGTTTATGTTGTTGGTGAAGGCAAGTGATGGCAACAACATTGTTGAGGAGATAGGATCATAAAGAGGATGCCATGGTTGTAGAGCCAATAGAAACCATAAGCTTCTCTTTTGATTCATTGTAATATAGATCAAGAATTTGCATCTTGTCAGCTTCAACTTCATGGGCTTCATTAGGAGAGTCCTCAAATGAATCTTCACTTTTTAAATCTACAACAAACAAACCTACAACATTATCAGGTAAACTAACAACATGATTTTCATCAATTTCTTCTTCAACTAGAAGAATTTCTTTTTCTTTTTCAATATCTTTTTCTTTTTCAGTAGAAATAACTTCATCTTCAGCAGATGCCATTTATTCTACTAGCATGGCAACATGAATGGACTCAATATCCGTCAAGAGTGCTTTGGCTCTTTGAGATATCTCTTCGAGGGAGAGACTCATTTTAGGCAGCATGGTGCCTTAACAAAATAGAAAATGATAGAAAAGGAGCAGGAATGACTGCTATGATACCAAACCAATGTGGATAATCAACAAAAAGACTCGCATACCGAAGACTCCTAAGAACGAATTGAAAATTGTACTCCAATAACTATGTATTATTATGCATAAAGGGCCTTTAAATAGGCAAGTACAATTGGATATTGGATAAGAACGTAGCTGTCAAAAATATTATCCACTCTAAAATAGAAACTATAACATGCGGAAAATCTTATCCATAGAAAAAATAAAATAGAAAGTCTATCAATATGCGCATCATTCCTTATCAGGCTCCTCTTCCTCTATGGGAAGATCTAGAGAGGTTAATATTGGCTCCAAGGATACTCCTTGGGCTAACAAAATATTAGAGATTGGTAGGAACCCCAATGAAGACTTGGAAGCTATGAAGAGTAGAAATAATAGCAGAAGCTCAGCTTTAGAAAGAAGTAGATCTCTAGCTGGTAGGTCTACATAGGTCAACAATCGGTTTGAAGTCCTTAATACTAAGGTTTCTCAATGAAAGTGGACTTCAGTTCGTGGAATGTTAGGGGAATGTCTATTCCCACTAGGAGAAGTTTGGTTAGTAATTTTTTACGTTCTATTAGTGTTGATGTAGTTTATCTTCAGTAGGTTAAGTTGGATGTCTTTGCTCTCCACATCTGTATGGATAATAGTTGGTTTGGGGCCTGGTGGGCTTCTTGTCATGACAGAGGTTCTGGGAGGTGGTCCTTGCTGTCAGGTCTTGGCTAGCTATGCTATTTATTAATCAAGAGGAGGACCCATTTGGTAGGCTTTTTTAGGCTACTTTCGTGATGGTTGTCCAAGTAATTGGTATTTGTTCAGTTTATTCTCCTAATTCTTCTAGTGAGAGGACTACCTTATGGGATTGGATGCAAATAAATTTACCCAATGCTAATTAGATCATAGGGGGAGATTTTAATATGGTGGAATGGGATGGATATCATGAAGAGGTGCATGGTGGTTGTATTGTAGGCATCGAGAAGGACTCTTGGTGTAGCTTGAAGGCTTCTTTACAAATCTTTGATGCTAAATTCAAGCAAAAGTCTCTGGAATTTGGAGGATGGTTCTCTTGGTCTAATAATATAAGAGGGGGAGACAAAATCATGGCTCGTTTGGATAGGATTTATGTGGATAAAAATGTGTTTACATGTATTGGTCGAGGGAGAAGAGCTATTTTTGTGGATCTTTTGACCTCCGGTTCTGATCATTTTCCTATTAGTTCTTCCATTTTCTTTGGAGGAGCTATTGTGGTAGATAAGAAATTTCCCTTCAAACTTAATGTTTCTCATCTGGATTTAAAACATGTAGGGACCTGATTCATTGTGTTTAGAATTTGGAGCCACGCTCGGTTAGCTCTGGGTAGATTGGTTGGTGGGAAGCGACTATCAAGCACACTGTCAAATTTTTGAGGGGTTGGGGTAGATTGGTTACTAGGAGAAGGAAGGAAAGATTAAAACAACTTAGGAATTACTTGGAGGTGGCCAGAAGAGATCTTGAAGGTGATTCTTTTAATGTTCAACTTTAGGAGAAAGCAGCTAAGTGTGAATATAAAATCAGGTGCTATGAGGATAATGTTAGCAAAGGTGCTTGTATTAGAAGTAGGATTCATTGGCTTCAGTAAGGAGATGCCCCATCTCAGTTTTTCTTCAGTCACATTAAAAATAAAATTATTGTTGAGAGAATATCTGCTCTTCGCACTGCTGATGATAGATTGGTGGAAGATGATAACAGTATCCGAGCCACTATTGAAGATCATTTTTGTAATATTTTTTCCATTTATCCTTTGAGTCCTGATGTTATGGAGGCTAGATAAGAATTTAAGAAGTGTGTTCCTAAGAAGGTATATAGTTATGAAAATGATCGTCTAGCTGATTTCTTTTCAAAGGATGAATTATTTGAAGCGCTTAAGAAAATGAAGGATGGCAAATCTCCGGGCCCTGATGGCATTCCTGTTGAGTTCTACAAAGTTTTTTGGGATACTATGGGTAATGACTATACTAAGATGATTCAGGAAGTGTTTGAGAAAGGCTCCTTTTCTGGTATGCGTAGTCAAGGTCTGATTAAGCTTATCCCAAAGGCTAACAAGAAAGATACTATAGGGATATGGATATCTATCACTCTTTTAAATGTTTTCTATAATATTGTGGCTAAGGCATTGACTCTTAGCTTCAAATATGTTGTTGCTAGGATTGTGATATGGGAGCAAAAAAGTTTTATCAAGGGTAGGTTCATTCTTGATATGGTCTTGACTGCTTGGGAGACTTTGGAATGGGCACTGGAAAGTGGGAAAAAAACCATTATGCTTAATATTGACTTTGACAAAGCCTATGATCAGGTGGATTGGTCATTTATTTTTAGTATGATGGAATGGTTTGGCTTCAGTAAATGGGTAGTGGATAAAATAAAGGTCTTATTCACCTGTGCCTCTGCTCAAGTTGTAGTTAACAGTAAGCTCACTAATCAAATAAGTATTTTCAAGTCCATTAGATAAGGGTGCCCTCTTGCTCCCCTTTTATTTGTTATCACTGTTGATGCTCTGGGTTATATGTTGGAATCTAAGAGAGGTGCGAGTTTAATCAAAGGGATTGATACTCCTAGAGGTCTTGTTCTAAATAATCATTTTGCAGATGATTCCCTTCTTTCTTTTTAGTTGGATGCCTTATCACTGCAGAATGTCAAAGGTTGTTTAGAATAGTTTTGTAAAGCCTCTGGAGCCATCATTAGTGAAGAAAAATTAGACTATTGGTTGATTAGCAGTGACACTCTTCTAGATAATTTCTCTCTTGGTTGGCAACGGGTGAAGGATGGTGAAATTGTTATATACCTTGGAATCCCATTTGGTAAGGATTTTTCTTTGAAGGGCATGTGGGATTGGTGTCTCGAGAGATTTGCAAAGAAAATACAGTTCTAGAAGAATAAGCTCATATCTTTTGCTGGTAGAATAATTATTGTTGTAAAACTATTACAAGCTTGTCATATTTATTATTATTCATGTTGGCTTCCCAATGCTTCTCAGTTTGGAAGATTGGAAAGGCTTATTAGAGGCTTTATTTGGTCTAATTATGATGGCTCCAAGAGAATGCACTCTATATCTTAGAACTATTGCATTATTCCTAAGGAGGAAGGTCATTTGGGTCTTTTGGACATTTAGATGTAGGGTAAGGTGTTGGCAGCCAAATGGGTAGTCAGAGCATTGGAAGGTGTTGATCCTTGGAAAAAACTCTTGAGATATAGAATTCAAAACTGTCTTCATGTTGATGGTGTTAAGGAGGATTTTCATATTAAGGATATTGAGGGTCATCCTGTACAATTTAAAATGTGGGGTTGTATCCTTATTAAGAGGATCTGGGAGGCATGGAATACGATTGGTTGTGTGGTTTATTGGGCCTATAGGGAAGAGCGTAGAGACTGGGTGCTTCCATATAGGTCTATTTGTATATGGAAAGGCAATGGGGTGTATGCCTTGAACCTCCCTTGTATTAGATGCAAGAGGTTGGTTAAGAGGAGAATTAAGAAATGGGAAAATATGTGGGATTCAGGAGCCGCTGATTGGATTAAATGGGAGGATCTTCATAATAAGTTTAATTTGAAAGCTTATAATAGGGATGCTATTGTTCATAGTCATTCTCTTCTTCCATCTAAACAATGGTATAAGTTAAATGGGGGTTTTATTGACCCTATATGGCATCATTGGAGGTGGAACTTTCAGGGAAGCATCATTTATTACAAATATACTAAGATTTACGAAACTCTATTTCCTAAGACTTCTTTGCATATTCTGTTAAATAGACGCTAGGACATTGTCTGTCTAGATAAGAAGTGAAAGAAGAGGCTAAAGCAGGTTTAGAAATTTTGATTATCTGCTCAGCTCAAAGTTTTTCTTTGGTTGCTTATTTTCTAATGTATCCATTGCAAGGTAAGGTTGTCAAGGTGGATGAATATCTCAGACCTCTATAGTAGTTGTGGAAGAAAAGAAACTATTAAACATATCTTTTGGGATTGTATTGTAGCAAGGAATATTTGGAAAAAAATGAAGAGGACCTATTATCCTATCCTAGGTGATAGGTGGAGTTGGAAATTGGTTCTTTTGGGAGATGCCCTTTGGCTGCCATCAACATCTTAGGGGATGTGGATTGCTATTAGAGTAGTGACTTTCTATGCTATTTGGAATGTGAGATGCAGTTTAGTTTTTCGAGATGAAGCTATTTCTGTTTCTGGGATTGTTTCTAATGTTGTTATTGATATTTAGTTTTAATGTAGAGCCTTTAAGAGGCTTATAATCAAAGATCTCAAAGACTGCTCTACTGAGGACAAGTCAGATGGTTGGATGTCCTTGAGCAGATTTTTGTAATCTGCTGCGATGTCTTGTATTTTGATTTTCCTGTATTAATATAAGCAATATTTTTTCAAAAAAAAATTATATTATTGATAAAATGTTAGTACTAAAGAAATTTTTCTCTTATATAAGATTCAAGTTTTAGGCATTCTAAGAAGTAGTCAAAATTAAAAAAATTGAAACATTTCTTTATGACTTTGGAAAAGGATATGGTCCTCTAGTAACAGTTAAATTTGGTATGCTAAAATTGTAAAGGTTACCATTAGAGGAGAGGACCTAAGCTAGGGTTTGGGTTTGTAGTATGAGGAGGAGATATAATTTATCTCACAAAAGAATATGAACATGATGGGTGTAGGACCTAATCTTTTGCAGGATATAAAAAGATTATAAAATAGAATTGAACAATAGAAAATAGAAAGAGGTGTGTATAAATGATAGTTTTAATAAATAAAACATGGGTAAAAAATCTTTATTTCAAGAAAGAAGACCCAAATGAACAATATATTTGGACTAAAATAATGAAAAAGAAAAAATTATTAGATTGTAGCATACATCCTTACTACATATTCCTAATACCCCCAATGGTTCATCCATTTCCATTACAATGGAACCCATCATTTATTTCACAACTTTTGCTAACACCCTCTTCTCCTCCCTCTTGATATCTCCATTCAATCTTGTTAATTGTCATTTCTCTCATTTTTCTTTATTTCTTCCCATTTCTTCTACATTTTTGCACCCAATTTTTGTTCCCTCCCATTTCTTATATTTCTTGTGCATAATCAATGGTGTGGCTTTGTCTTATCTTGACAAGTTTTATAAACAACTATTTATTTAAAACCAGAAACTTTTTGATGCCCTTGTAGACTGACCAAGTGACCAAGGGCACATGATTTAGAAAACCCTTGATGAATCTTAGTCTATCTTTCATCTTCCTTCAATATTAGAAAAATCAAACACTAATAAAGCAAAGGAAGAGAAAAGTTGAATTTTTTAAAGCAACAACAATTATGGGTTTTTTTCTTCTAAGACATTTTTTCCTTATTACTATTCATTGCCTTCTCTTCCTTGAGCAACATGTTTTACATTTATGTTTTATATTTGTTACAAATGAAGTATTTAGAACCCCACAATCCTACAAAGTGTAAGCTTTTCACACTTTTAACTATTTATTCTATTAATTATCATTCATTTTAAATATTTAAAATCCTAATAAACATTATGATAACTTTTAGAATAGGTCATTGTCAATATAAATATGATATACAAGCATGTAGTAACATTGAATAGTGATATACATGGTTAAGATGGTTATAGATTCCAATATACCAACTTTTTTCATAGATAAATCCCTAATACATTAGGGTCTCATCTTGTAGTAATGAAAAGCACTTCCCTATAAGTGAAAAGTGTAACCCTAAATTGTACTCTCATAATATAGATTAAATACATTTAATTCACAATGTGGTTTAAGATTAAATATACAATAGAGTTTACATTTAGTGTACAATGTGTGTTTAGATGGATGAAATGCCATCAACAATTCATAAAAATTTAAGATCACCCTTATACTTAATGGAATTGATTTCAGTTTTCATTTCATCCACCATGATATCATTGATCTTATTTGTTGCATCATACCTAATAGTTTGGATTTAATGGTAAATAGAAGACCATGTGCATAGCTAATTTTTTTCTTATAAGAATGAAATTTTAACAATGTAACTAAACACCCTTCTACCTGTTATTTTGTTATAGTTCTTATTTTGTGCCCTCATATTATATATATATATATATATATATATATATATATAATTTGTTTTCATCTATTTGTATTTTTTTAAACCTAGAAACAATCAAGGGTTTTACAAGTATAATCAAATTTCAAATTAATTAGGGAGGATAGGGTCTCATAGGTTTTTTAAGCCTGCAGACAATCAAGGATTTTACAAGTATGATCAAATTTCAAATTAATTAGGGAGGATAGGGTCTCATAGGTTATAACATATTATCTACTTTTGTAATTGAAAAGCAACTAATGAACTTTATAACTGAACACAACTCATTATAAAATAAACTTGGGTGAAGTGTATGTAGTTACCTGAATTTGTGTTATATAGACTTCAATATTTTTTGTTTTTTGGTCTTTCTAGAATTGTGAGATCTTTAAATGGCTATAGAATTAGTTTATTAGATAATCTTGCAGATCCTTTCACAGTTTCTTACAGTTTTACGTAATAACAAATATTTTCTAATGTTAGTCACGATTGCGAACCACAAATTGTCTGACACAGTTTATAAAAATCACAGAGATCACCATCCTGAAAGCCCTCGTCTATTTGCCACAGGTCTTCTGTCCTGCTATCATTTACCAAAACGCCATCTTCATCAAACATAGGAGGCAAAACTTCTCCTCCATCATAATCTGTCATAGCCCTCGATCCCTCGTAACTATCGCAATCCGCAAGTTTGGAGTTGCAGGTAGTGGAGGAAAATGCCGAATCGCACCATGCGTACCCCATCTCGGCCGAAGATTGGAGAAAAACACAAGGAAGAGGAGAAGGAGGAGGCGCACCCACGATGCCAATTTCTTGCATAAGCTCTCTCATCAAATCATACACCTGCTCCTCCTCTATAGTAGATACCAAATCCTCTTCTACATCAGAAAATTCTAATGTAGACGAATCAAACCGCGAATAAGCACACCCATTTTTTTTCATCTTCCCAGGCGTCTCCTCATCCTCATTGGGTTGATCTCGTGCTCGCTTTCGAGCATAGACGACCTCTTCATTCCCTCCCTCCATCGCAATTCGAACTTCGTTCAATCAATTAGGGCTGAAAGTTTTGGAATTTGAGAGGTATGGTGTAGAATGCCTTGGCAATTTTTTCTCTACCTAAAGCTGGCTTTTTAAAGTTGGGCTGAGGAATACGCGGCCTAAAGTGGAGACAGACGCCGCTGTACTCGTTAACTTCAACTTGGTTTTATGGATGCTTGAAAAATTCAAATCAATTTTGGAAGCTTCTTATATCTTCAGTTTTCGGAATTTCAATCATGCATATTTCATAATTAGAATTTACACTTTTTAAGGAAAAAATTGGAAACTTCTTAAAAAAAAAATTGGAAGCTACTTATATTTTCATTTTTCAAAATTTTAATAATTAATATGATAATATAAATCTAGTAACATATTTCTAGTAACATATTTCGTTCCATAAAATTTGCTAAAACTTTGCTGTCTTTTTCATTGGATCAAGTTCGTGCACGATCGAGAGTAGATAATGGCGTCGACGTTCACGAAGTCCGTGATTTACTCCTTCCTGTGCCAGGTGAATTGATAGATGGGGAGATCAATTTCCAATGGACTGCGATGCGGATAGGTCTCTATAAATGGATTATAATGGAATCTATATCAATTTCCACGGATGTGGATTCTTCTTTATGACTTGTGCCAACTTATTTTGTATATATCCGTTCTTTGCAGCTTGTCCGTTTGCTACCTGCAGCCAGATTTTGTTTGGCGCTAGCTGCGGTAACGGCTGTAGTTGGAACCGACGAAATTAATTTCAAATTGAACACTGCATTCAAGATGAACAGGTCAACTGACTATTCGATGTCTTGTTCTGAAATTTAGTGTATGTTTTGGGTGACCGTTACGTGCATGGAACTAGTTTTTAAAAGTTTTAGCCATCGTGGCCCCAGGTCTTACCCTTTAGGGCGTCTCAAGCACTGGTTCCCAACATTTATTTTTGACTTTTCGTTTATTTAATAACGTTTAAAACCTGCTCTGTACATAATGAGATCACCGTTTCGTATGGGAGGATTGAGGAGTGCACTGTGCGACCCACAATGCAAGTTTAATTAAGATTCCATTCACATTGGCAGAGAAAGGATAGATAGGTTGATTTTTCAACAGGTTGTTCGGTTCAATAGGATAAATTGGTTGGTTTGTTAATAGGTTGTTCGGTTTAATAGGATAGATAGATTAGTTGGTTTGTCAACAGGTTGTTCAATAGGATAAATTGATTGATTTTTTTAATAGAAAAGACAAATTTGTTGGTTTGTTAACAGGTTATTCGGTTCAATAGGATAGATGAGTTGGTTTGGTAACAGGTTATTCGGTTTAATAGGATAGATTGGTTGATTTGTTAACAAATTATTTGGTTCAATAATTTAAAAAATTGGAATGTTATTAGCTTTAAATTTTTGTAAATTGTGTATTTTTTCCACATTCGAAATTTGAAAGCCATATAAATCACCTACCAAAACCATTCAACCCCTTACATAAATCTAAATACCTGTTTTAGAAACATGTTTAAACGTTGTGGGCTAAAAAAAATGTGATACCTGTGGTTTTAGGTTAGTGTTTATAAGTAATATTATTAAAAAAATTATAAAATTAATTATTTTAATTAATTATATAATTATTAGGTTGAAGTTTTAATATTTGATTATTTAAGATTTAAATTTTATATTGTTAATTTTTAATTGGTTATATAGGATTGAAATAATTTTACTTATATTTGACTACATAATGGTATTATAATAATTTGGCAATTATGCATTTATCGCTTGAGAAGATTCAAATGTGGACCTTTTCTTTGAATGTTGAGGAATATAACTTGCTCAGTTAATATCATTTGATAATTTTTTTATTATTATTGATAACATGTTAATACTCAAATAAACTTTCCTCTTATATAAGATTCAAGTTTTAGGCATTGTAAGAAGTAGTCAAAATTAACAAAATTGAAACTTCTCTTTATGACTTTGGCAAAGGATATGGTTCTCTAGCAGCAATAAATTGTGGTATGCTAAAATTGTAGAGGTTACCATTAGTGGAGAGGACCTAAGTTAAGTTTTGGGTTTGTAGTATGAGGAGGAGATATAATTTGTCTTACAAAAACATATGAACATGATGAATGGAAGACATAATATTTTGAAGGATATAAAAATATTATAATATGGAATTAAACAATAAGAAATAGAAAGGGGTGTGTAGAAATGATATTTTTAATAAATAAAACATGCGTGAAAAATATTCAGTTCAAGAAAGAAGACCCAAATCAACAATATATTTGGATTAAAATAATGAAAAAAGAAGAAATTATTAGAATTGTAGCATATATCCTTACTACATATTCTTAACGCCCCCCAATGGTTCATCCATTTCCATCACAATGGAACCCATCATTTATTTCACAACTTTTGCTAACACCCTCTTCTCCTCCCCCTTGACATCTCCATTCAAAATTGTTAATTGTCATTTCTCTCAAGTTTTTAATTTCTTCCCATTTCTTCTACATTTTTGTGCCTAATTTTTGTTCCCTCCCATTTTTATATTTCTTGTGCATAATCAATGGTGTGGCTTTGTCTTATCTTGACAAGTGTTATAAACAACTATTTATTTAAAACCAAAAACTTTTTGATGCCCTTGTAGACTGACCAAGTGACCAAGAGCACATGATTTATAAAACCCTTGATGAATATTACTCTATCTTTCATCTTCCTTCAATCTTAGAAAAATAAAACACCAATAAAGCAAAGGAAGAGAAAAATTGAATATTTTAAAGCAACAACAACAATGGTGGGGTTTTCTCTTCTAAGACTTTTTTCCTTATTAGTGTACATTGCCTTCTCTTCCTTGAGCAACATGTTTTATATTTGTGTTTTATATTTGTTACAAGTGAAGTATTTGGAATCCCACAATCCTACAAGTGTAATATTTTCACACTTTTAACTATTTATTTTATTAATTATCATTCATTTTAAAGATTTGAAATCGTAATAAACATTATGATAACTTTTAGAATATGTCATTGTCAATATAAATATGATATACAAGCATGTAGTAACATTGAATAGTGATATACATGGTTAATATTGTTATATATTCAAATATACCAACTTTTTTTTAATAGATCAAACCCTAATACATTAGGGTCTCATCTTGTAGTAATGAAAACTAATTCCCTATAAGTGAAAAGTGTAACCCTAATTTGTACTCATAATATAGATTAAATACATTTAATTCACATGTGGTTTAAGATTAAAGATTAAATATACAATAGATTTTACATTTAGTGCACAATGTGTGTTTAGATGGATGAAATACCATCAACAATACAAAAAAAATTAAGATCACCTTATACTTGATGGTATTGATTTCAGTTTTCATTTCATCCACCATGATATCATTGATCTTTATTTGTTGCATCATGTGCATAGCTAATTTTATTTCTTATAAGAATGGAATTTTAACAATGTAACTAAACACCCTTCTACGTGTTATTTTGCTATAGTTCTTATTTTGTGCCCTTATATATATATATATAAAGTTTATTTTCATCTATTTGTAATTTTTTAAAGCCTAGATATAATCAAGGATTTCACAAGTACGATCAAATTTTAAATTAATTATGGAGGATAGGTTCCCATAGGTTATAACCTATTATCTACTTTTTTAATTTAAAAGCAACTAATAAAAATTATAACTAAATACAACTCATTATAATAGCTAATGTAAGAAATAAACTTGGGTGAAGTGTATGTAGATACCTGAATTTGTGTTATATAGACTTCAATATTTTTTTTGTATTTCTAGGTTTGTGAGATCTTTGAATGACTATAGAATTAGTTTATCATATATTTGCTTAACTCTCTACGAAGAGTAGCTAATTTTTCATGGGAATCTCAAAAGTTAGTTCAAGTAGTCAAAGACAATAGCATTTAGAAGACAAATTCCAATATAGTCTATTGGCCTTAATTATGATGTGAATGTGTGTAAGCCTTCTAAGAGAGGAGGGATGATGCATATTAGTAAAAAAAATCAATATGACTCTTATGACTCTTAGGTATATGAAGACATGCACAATCAATAATACAATACAAACTTAAAATATGCAAGAATGATGTAAACATATTGAGATGAGGGATGGTGCATATTAGTAAAAAATTCCTTCTAAGAAATGCCATATTGAGATGCATATGACTCTTATTGGTGTAAGAAATGTCATACTGATATGCATATGACTCTTATGTATCTGAAGACATGCACAATCAATAATACAATACAAACTTGAAATATGCATGATTGGTGTAAACATATAATATTTGGGTGTGTTTTGAAGTGCATTTGAAAAAATAACTGGATGGTTGGTATACACAATTCACTTTATTTGAAGATCTATTTCACTTGTATAATATAGAAGATATAACACTTTCTTTTGTAATGCATTAAAAGTATGTATTTTATTTTTATGAATTGTTTTGTGACTAGTAATCTATTTAAATGATGTTTCCATATTTTTCAAAAAACACAATGTGAATTAAATTATATACTTAACTCATTGTGTGATTTAATATTAAATACAAAATAGGTTTTAAATATAATCTACAATGTGTGTTTAAATAGATAAAATACTACATTTTACACATGAAAGGTTAAAATCATCTTAGACATAATGTAATTAATCTCAATTGTTGTATCATGCACCATAATGGAATTAATATCAATTTTTACGTTAGACATGATGGTTTTCATTTATTGATATATAGAAGATCATTTTAGTAGGTAACTTTATTTATTACAACAATGGAATTTCAATAGTGTAAGTGAACACCCTTCTATATATTATTTTGTTACATGATAGAACAATGTGTATAGGTGTATAATGGAAAATAATTAGAGTGATATTATGGATATATTGCATGGTTTATGAGTAGAGTTATAAATTAAGGATTGTTTTTTTTACATGGTGGAATCGGTAGCCGCCACGAATCCGGGTAGGTTGTCCAACTTTTATGGCCGCCATAGTATTCTATGTTGTTTGCCCCAAAAGCCACCACATAGATCTTCGCGTAGTCCACCCCTATAATCGCCATGCCACAATCATTTTAAACCTTTTACGCCACTGAAATCACCAGGAAAGGGACAAGCATTCAGTCCGACGAGGCTCGAGATTTGGACCTTGGACCTTCGCCCCCCTTATGGGGTTTGGATGAACCAATTGGTCTACACCTCGCACCTATAAATTAAGGATTGTTGAAATTCAATGCTACTTACAATTTAATGAGAAGCATATATTTTTGTGTTTGGTTTAAATTTCATAGGAGAAATATTACATTTCAAGGGTTCTATAAATACAATCTCTTTACATGTTGATAATCATAACTATTCCTTTGAACCTTCCACATAAATGGTAGAAAGACAATATAATATATCCTCATCAAAATTATGTCTTATTGATCCTTATACAAAGGGGCCAAACATGTGCACATAATTCAATAGTATCAACCTTTGTTTGACCCATAGGCTGAACAAGCCTTTACCAAAAATAATTCTAGGGCTACATCCAAAGAATCAAAACAATACTAACCCTAATGATAATCCAATTTAAGTGAGCTAGAAATTCTTCAAAAAAATTAAAAAATAATTTTTAAATTTTCATGTTAGTGATGATAAAGTTTCTTATGTTGTTCATTAATTAGAATTAAGGAGACTATAAAATGTACAAATAAAAAGGTGTTGAAGGGATGCATTTTGGAATTTGGAAAAACTAATTTTATGTCAACAAATAAATAAACTCATAAAATATTGTGCAATTATAGCAATATTGTGAACATATTATTGTGAAATAAAGAAAGAGAAAGAAAGTACTATGTCAATTATATTTATTCAAATTATTTAACAAACATAATTGATTAGCCAATGAAATAAGACACCTTTTATACATTCAAATCATGTAAGATATAAATTTGACATTCACACAAAACTACACACTAAGAATTTCCCAAAGAAGCTGTATTTGTATTAATATTCTAAAAAATATTACAATTCAGAGTCTGACATAGTGCTTATATCATTAAATGAATATAAAAAGTATTTTTCTATTCAAATAATGTAAAAAAGAGACTCAATTCTTCATCCTAAGAATAGTGATAAAGAATATCCAAGATTCTGATCCAATTGTTGGAAATTATCTCAACTTCCTAGATACATCCTTGACAAAACATACACAACAATAGGGAGGAATAAGAGATGACAGGGTAAATAAGACACAAAAGAGAATACAAAAGATAAAGCAGGACACTCAAGGATAACTTAGGGTAAAATTGCTATGCAATTCTTGATCCTTTCTTCCACCAATGTAGCTCTTATTTGTATTTTGAGTGTGGCTTGATTTAGTTACAACTACCTTCATCTCATCCTTCCATGTGGTTGCATCTATACCATTGATTTCATGATGGTTTATAGTTGTTGTATAGTCATTCTAAGCTAAAAAATTGCATGTTAACCATTCTAGGATGCTTATATTTTTATTTTATGGTGAGGTATAGTTGTCTAGGACTTGGGTCCTACCATTGGCTTGTTCTTGACCTTGTCTCTAGGGGTTTGAATTTTTCTATTGTGGGCCTCATTCTATCATTTGATGCTTCTATTTTATCCTTGTTGGCTTTTCTAACTTTGTATTTTTTAGCTTGACTCATCCCGAGTATATTGGTTATTTTTATCCAAGCCTCAATACAAAAAGCAAATGTAACTGTAATTAGGTCCATCACTTTCAATGATTTATTATTAAAATCCTTTATCTCTAAGTTTTTTTCTTTGGAGAATTTAACTATTGTTTGAGTCATTTTGGATAACTCAATAAACTATTGGGCCAAGTTATCTTCAGCGGCTTCATTACATTCAAAATCCAAAATTTTCTTTGATATCAATTCTTTAAAATTCTGGTCAATAGTGAGTTATTCAATTAGGTTTTAGCTTGTTTTATTTTTTTATTCATATCTTATGCCCAAATTTTTACATTTTTTACAAGATTTGCCTAGAATTTCCTTTCATGGAAGTATGAGGAAAACTTCATATATTCAATATGGATTTCACAAGACTTCCCTCTCGAGATAGTTACTTGTTGGGTTCTTATCTATTCATATTCTCCTTTGCATCTTTCAAAGATGTTCCCAAAAGATTTTATTTTTTGATCTATTTCTTCAAAATTACTTTGATTATTTGCACTCTAATTGTGATGTTAGCTACATATTTAAGATTTTGGTTTATCATGTCCATCTTTGTATTTATCTTTGAGAAAAAAAATTCTTTGTAATTTTTCATAAAAACAATATTTATGAACTATCTAATTGTTTGCACTTGTGACAACTCCTACTTGAGTTTGTTATTTTTATTTTATAGTTTCTTTGTTTTTGCTTCCAACTCTTGGCGTCTCTGTTGTAAGATTAATTTGGCTTGTTCTTGAACTTGACCTCCTACTTGCATCATGGTGACTAAATTTCCTTTTACACCTACTCCCCTTAGGTTTATTTGTATTTCTTTTATATTTTTAGGTATGGGGACTATCATAGTTGTAGTTAGTGTAGATGTTGTTGGTTCTTCTCCTATGTACTGGATTTATATAGGAACTGTGTTTTCCTCTATGTCTTGAATTTGTTCTTCCTTGATTGATTCAAACTGTATTGCCTCTTCTATTCTCATCAAGGTGATGCTCTTAGAGGTGTTTAAAGAGGGGGTTGCTTCAAGTATACCCTTTTTATGTGGTAGAAATATTTGAGGGGTTGCAGTTTTGATTTGATTCTCCTTGAGCATATTAGAAAATCCTCCAACTTCATGAATCTTTTTTAGCACTATGGAGGATATTTTACATTATTTTACCATAGATGTGGGTATTACTTTGGTTAGATTTACTACCACCTCAATCTTATGCTTTGGAGTCATTAATATTTTAGCAAGATCCATGGGAGTTGGTTGGATTTGTGAAGTGGAGATAGGGATAATTTTTTTACCTTTTTTTATCACCCAATAGTACTAGTAGCATGTTGAATAGCTAGAGGATATTTAGCCCTTGCTTTGGTAGAGTAAGTGACTTCTACCAGTACTTCTACTTGCTCTATCTCTTTGTTCATGATCTTCATGATAGGATCTTGCAATTCTTCAAGGTGAATAATAGGGACCTATTAGAAATATTAAAGTATTGTGTTGTCATTGATGTCAAATATGTGTAAGATGAAAATATTTTATATTCAAGGGTTGATGATAAAAAGAGCATGTTACAAGGTTGGAAAAAAGAAAGCAAGGCAAATAGAATATTCTTCAAAAGGGATGAAGTTACAAGGTTGGAAAAAAAAAGAAGGCAAATATGTTAAGGAGTATAATATTTAAATATTATAAAGAGGATTTAAAAAGGACAAATGGACCAAGGTGTAAAGGACAAGAGGAGAAAATATTTAAATGCAATGGACCAAGGTTTATAGGACAAGAAGAAAAAGTATTAAATACAAATGGACCAAGGTTTTAAAATAAATATTATAATATTTTTAAATATTATAATGCAAAGTTTCAAAAAGGAGGATGGCACCAAAATGCACATAGAGGAAATAAGTTTGAATTGTTTATAGCACTAACGTAGTCCAAAGAAAATGAGGACACATATATTTATACCTAAGTTTTTACCTTAGGAAATCACCACTTGCATTACGCATCGATTCCCGTTCATGTTGTGAGTGAGCGAACAACAGAGACAACAAAGATTTAAAGGCGTAGGGTTTGGAATATATCCATGGGAACACTGATTAACATCACATCTATTGGAACAGCACAATTGGTCACTGGTCATGTGTTAAGTGCTAGGCAGAGAGAGGTCTTGGGGTCGAGTCCCCTCGATGA
Organism: Wollemia nobilis; assembly: GCA_028583015.1. Lineage (NCBI taxonomy): Eukaryota > Viridiplantae > Streptophyta > Pinopsida > Araucariales > Araucariaceae > Wollemia > Wollemia nobilis. Next base: position 25,223,548 of record JAQPPZ010016892.1, read on the forward strand.
TGGTTTTGAGTATAAGAGCTTTCACTATTTTTGAGGTATAATTGAGTTAAAACACATGGGCCATATTTTTGTGTCACCAAGCCATGATAGCACAACCAATAATTGAGTGCTTTGGAGAGCACTATCTTATGCATTGATAGAGTTCGAATCGTGACAACATAAGAGGTATTTGGTTTTTGTTGAGCACAAAAATTAGAGGTATAAAGTTTGATTAATTTAATTTTTGTAAGGTGTAAAGAGTGTTGGGTAGCAATTTATTCTAATAGCTTTGTTAGAGTAAATTTTTATTGAGAAATGTGTTTCCAGGAGGTATAAGGGTTGTGCAAGTATTTTAAATCTAAAATATGCATCATTGATTAGTTAAATTGAAAATACTTATGCTAGGTTTGAGAACAAGGTTGTGCATCATTGTGAAGCATTTGGGCATTGATTTGAGTGAAATTGAATTAGATTCTATTTTTAGAAATAGAAAAGGAAGAGGACACTCCTATTGAAGACCAAGTAGAAGAAAAAGAAGATGCTCCTATAATTTAAGACCTAGAGGAAGGTTTAGAAAAAGAAGAAGAAGCTACAACTGATCTAGAAGAGGAACTTATTGTTGCTCTCAAAGAGTTGAAAAGAGTTAAGTAGAAGTCAAGACTGAAGTCTCAAGTTCAAGAAGATGAGGAAATAAAAGAAAATATTCTACAAAATCTCAAAAACTTAAAAGTTAAGGCAAGGAGATCTGAAGAAGTTATGGTTGAAAAGTTAGATGTAAAAGAGTTAGAATGTGAAATATTAGAACATGAAGTGGTTTCTGTTAGGATGGAAGTGAAATATTCTAAGTATAATTTGGACAGGTTTAGAAAAAGTTCAAAAGCTTTGGATAAAATTATCAGTGCACAAAGATATTCATTTATCAAAATAGGACTTGGTTTTGAAGATGGTCAAGAGGTGCAAAAATAGGAGTCAAGCTCAAAAGAAAAGGAAGTTTCAAAGAAATATATTTAAGAAGAACCCAAGACCTATGATGATAAGTTGAAGAGTGGAAGCTTCATTGAGAAATAAAATAATACAAAAATAAAAAACATGGATCATCACAGAGAAGGCAAAGAAAGTACCAAGAGACCAGATTTTTTAAGACAAGATGAATATTTCTTTCAAGGGCACTGTTTTCCATGTAATCATTTTGGTCACAAAGTTATGCATTATAGGGTTCATGAAAAGAAGGATTATGGCTTCACTAAGAGGAACTTCAACTCATTCGAAAATGGATATTTCTTTCAAGGTTATTTCTACTCATGTAATCACTTTGGTGATAAAGCTATACACTATAAGGTTCATGATAGAAATGATTATGGCTTCACCAAGAGGAACTTTAAATCATCTGCACCTTCTAAGAACTACAACATCATGTGTTATAATTACAATAATTTTGGGCATAAGGATAAGTGGTGTAGAATAGAGTTTCCAGAACTTCCAAAGACAAGCAAGAATAGGGACACTAAAAAATATAAAAAGGGTATAACTACAAAGGTATGGAAAAAGAAAGTTGAGAAAGGAGAAGAGCATTGTAAGTTGGGATTATATTTACTCCTACCTAAAAATTTATCACCTCAATGAGAGGAGGTGGTGAGGGGGCTGAGCTAAGAGTCTTATTTTTAGCCCCAAAGGAGCCCTTTGCCATTGATGTCAAAGGGAGAGAGTTTCAGAAACGGGAAGAGAAATTAAGAAGGGGGAGCAGCTTCTCAAGGGGAGAAGATTTGGAATCTAGTGGTAGTAAAAGAATTATTTTGTGAAAGGGTTTCCATCAATGACAAAGGGGGATATTTTTGGAAATATTAAAGTATTGTGTTGTCATTGATGTCAAAATATGCATAAGGCAAAAATATTTTATGTTCAAGGGTTGATGATAAAAAGAGCATGTTACAAGGTTGGCAAAAATAAAGCAAGGCAAATAGAATATCCTTCAAATGGGATGAAGTTACAAGGTTGGAAAAAAGAAAAGAAGGCAAATATGTTAAGGAGTATAATATTTAAATATTATAAAGAGGATTTAAAAAGGACAAATGGACCAAGGTGTAAAGGACAAGAGGAGAAAATATTTAAATGCAATGGACCAAGGTTTACAGGACAAGAAGAAAAAGTATTAAATACAAATGGACCAAGGTTTTAAAATAAATATTATAATATTTTTAAATATTATAATGCAAAGTTTCAAAAAGGAGGATGGCACCAAAATGCACGTAGAGGAAATAAATTTGAATTGTTTCTAGCACCGACGTAGTCCAAGGCAAAGGAGGGCACATATATTTATACCTAAGGTTTTACCTTAGGAAATCACCACTTGCATTGCGCGTCAATTCCCATTCATGGAGTGAGAAAGCGAATGATAGAGATAGCAAAGATTTTGAGGCATAGGGTTTGGAAGATATCCATGGGACCATTTATTAACATCATGCCTGCTAGCATAACATAGTAGGTTGTTGGTCATGTATTAAGCGTTGGGCAGAGAGAGGTCTTGGGATCGAGTCCCCTCAATGACAAATTTGGGTAGAAGAGCTTTCACTATTTTTAAGGTAGAGTTGAGTTAAAATACGTGGGACACCTTTTTGTGTCACCAAGTTATGATAGCATGATCGTTCATTGAGTGCTTTGGAGAGCACTGCCCTATGCGTTGACAAAGTTTGAATTGAGGCAGCATAAGAGGTATTTGGTTTTTGTTGAGCATAAAAATTAGAGGCATAAATTTTGATTAATTTAATTTTTGCAAGGTGTAAAGGTGGTTGGGTAGCAAGTTTTTCTAAGAGCTCTATTATAGTAAATTATTGTTGAGAAATATGTGTTTATGAGGTATAAGGGTTGTGCAAGTATTTTAAATTTGTTGAAAATTTAGAAGGGAGTCATAAGGTACAATAAAATTGTTTTATTTATGTAATGCTTGCATGAAATAAATTAACATTAAGAAGTTTTGGGTATTGTATGAAGATTGAAATATTGCATTATTAGAAAGGAGAGAAAAGGGTGTACTTGTGATCATTGTATTTTGTAATTCATGCACATAATAAGAAAAGGGTTTAAGGGTTCTACAAGTTATATTTTTGTGAAACCAAAAGGAAATAATAGAGTATTATTTTCAAGTTTTACTATGCACATATTTTGAGAATTTTTTTATGTGGATGACTTGAAAAGTGTTTTTCTATCTAACCCTTGAAGTGGTACAAGAAAGATAAGTTATTTTTGAGACAGGTTTTTGTGGACACATCTTCATCAAAGAAATTTTGAGGTATGGTGATATAACTCCCTCTCTAGGTGGTTGTACTTTGAGGAAAAATTTTAAGGTGGAGATAAAAGGTTTGATTAGTGTGCATTATTGGAAATATTTGAGCTAGGGTTTGAGAACAAATTATGCATCATTAATTAATGAAATTGGAGATACATGTGCTAGGGTTTGAGAATAAATTATGCATCATTGATTAATGAATTTAGAGACACATGTGCTAGGGTTTGAGAACAAATTGTGCATCATTTATTAGTGAAATTAGAATCACTTGTGCTAGGGTTGAGAATAAGGTTACGTATCATTGTGAAGCATTTGGGTATTGATTTGAGTGACATTGAATGAGAACGAGCAAGTGTTAATAAACCTGTTTGGTAAAGCAATTTGTGCATGATCTTTGAGAGAAAAATTGATGGGTAATTTTGTGAAGCAATTTGTGTTTTGTGCTTGAAAGAACATATTGTGAAATTGTATTGCATATTTAGAAAGAACACATTGCATATTTATTGTGATATTGAAATAATTGTGATATTTAGAAAGAACATATTGTAAAATTGTATTGCATATCATTTTCTATATGTTCTTGAACGAGAATTTTTGGTAGAATATATTTGAAGTAATTTGATCAAAGCATGTGTTCATGAGTTGTTTTGAGCATGTGTTATGATTTGTTTTAGCATGAGTGATGAGCAGTCTTGAGTAGAGTTGAGAATAAGTTTAAGGTAGATTTGAGCAAGTCTTGTGAGAAGACTTGAAGCATATTTTTGAGACAGATTTGAGCAAGTATTGTGAGAAGACTTGAAGCAGGTTTTTGAGATAGATTTGTGCATGTAATGTGTGCAGATTTAGGATAAAGTTGAGATAGATTTGTGCATGTAATATGTACAGATTTGGGATAGAGTTGAGACATATTTGTGCATGTAATATGTGCAAATTTGGGATAGAGTTGAGATAGATTTGTGCATGTAATGTGTACAGATTTGGGATAGATTTGAGACAAATTTGTGCATGTAGTGTGTGTAAATTTTGGGTAGAGTTGAGAGCAAATTTATGAGCAAACCTTAGTAAGCCTCATGAGTAGGCTTGGAGTAGATTTAAGCAGAGGTGTGTACCAAATTTGGAGGAACCAGAGTTGAGAGGATATAGTTATCCTATGGATAGAGTTCCATGAACCAGAGTTGAAGGGATAGATTTCTCCTGTGGATAGAGTTCCACAAACCAAAGTTGATGGGATAGAGTTCTCCTATGGATAGAGGTCCATGAACTAGAGTTGATGGGATAGAGTTCTCCTATGGATAGATATCCACAAACTTGAGCATAGGGGATTGGTGTCTCATTTGGATAGAGGTCCATAAACATTGTAATAGGGATTTGGTTCCTAAGAGATTTGTTGAGAAAATTTATAAGAAATATTTTCTCTGTGGACGTATGTTGGACATTTTGAGCTTATTTAGTTGTCATTGATGTCAAGGTGAAAAGTCATCATTAATGTCATGGAGCACACCATCAATAGCACCAGGAACAATGCAAAGAGTTGAAGAAAAAGTTGGCAAAATATTGTTTTATGAAGGTTTATGGTAAACTCATGGTGGAAGATTAAATGGTTTTATTAAATTCATTATGAGGATATAAAAGTCTCCTCACACATTGATATGGTAGTTAAGATTTTAAAAAGACCCACGGTGGAAGAATTATTTACAAATTTAAAGGTTTAAGTTTAAACCCAAGGAAGGCTTTAATCTCCTTAAAGCTAAAGTTTAAAAATATAATTTATAAAATTTAAATTCCTTAGAATTTAAATAATTTATAAATTATAAAGGTTGGAAAGTGTCGAATTCTAAAAAACAAAGGGAGTTCATGTATAAATTAATGCCAAAGAGGCATTCAAAACTTACCCCTCGACATTATTAATGCATGCGACAAGTTTGAAACATTTTTGGTGAAATCGTGATTGTTGAGGAAGAAGACAAGGATTCGCTTGTCTTTAGCGCTAGGTAAAAGACAAAAGGGAAAGAGATTTTTGGTTAAATCACAAAGGACATGGTGGTCCATTGGCAGTGCACATTTTGCAAAGGCGTTGGGAGTTGAGGAGTCCACGATCGATTCGCGTGGATGATTGGCATGGTTGACTTGAGCACCAAGGAAAAGTTTTGATCGTGTTCGGTTTTGAGCGCCAGGTGTGGTAGAAGGAGCACGAGGTGCTCGTGGAGTGTTAAGCATGCGTCTAGCGCACGTGGTGGCTAAGTCCATGGCTAGAGCACTCGCAGGGGCAGATATTGTGGGTTCGAATCCCACTAAGTGGCAAAGGTAATTTTTGATTAAATTTTTATATTGCCCAAAGTTTTTGCTAAGGTGTTGTTAGGAGTTATAAGGGTTTGTGGAGAATTATTTGTTTGTGTTGTTAGGAGTTATAAGGGTTTGGTGAAGAATTAATTTTGGTAATTAATTTGTGTTGTTAGGAGTTATAAGGGTTTGTGAAGAATTATTTTATTGGAAATTATTTTGTGCCATTTGGAGTTAAAAGGGTTTTTGAAAGAGTATTTTATTGAGAAGTGATTTATGTTATTTTAAGGAAAAAGGATTTGATTCTTGCCAAAGTTCTTTTTGACATTAAAATTGATTAAAGAGGTTTTGAGTTATTTTGGTGGAAGTTGAAATTATTTTAGTTGGGAGTTTATAAGGTGTTATTGGATAAATATTTTATGTATGTTGTTGGTTGTTTTTGAAAGGTGGAGTGATAAGGTGTAATTGAGTTTTTGCATTATATTGTGAGAAATATTTATCTTCTAACCTCTTTAAGTTTGGCATAGAAGTGATTGTGGTTGTGGCAGATTTACAAGATCCCTTCACCATCAAGAAAAAGGTATGAGCACATTCTTCCATAGTTGAGTTGATTGATTGGTTTTCTAGAAAATAAGTTTGGAGTGAAAAGGACTTGATTAGGGTTTCCTTTTTGAGAGTGTTTGAGTTAATGCTTCAAGGTTTTCTAGAATAAAGAGTTGTTATTAAAACCTTTTTTATAAGCATTGTTGTTGAAGCCATTGGTTGTGTGAAGAACTTGAGTTAGGGTTTTGAAAAGAACATGAGTATCATTGTTATGTGAAGATTGTTTATAAGCATTGTTGTTGAAGTGAGTTGTTGTGCAAAGAACTTGAACTAGGGTTTGAAAAGAACATGAGTATCATTGTTATGTGAGATTTGTTGTTGAGCATTGTTGGAAACATTTTGAGTTGGTTGATATATGCTTGGACTAGGGTTTAATGAGAAAGGGGTGTTTTATCAAGTGATTGGTTGAGTAGATTTGATTGAGCCTAGTCAAGTGGTTGTGTGAAGTGATTGTTCAAGTTCCTTAAAACAAACTATTCTATATTCTATTTTGAGTTGAGAAAGAGATTGAGCATTGAGTGTAGAACATATTGAGTCTCTAACAATTCTCTTTATGTTTCTATGAGATTGGACAAGTTATATGTGGACTTGTTGAGTAGATTTGAGCAAGTTCTGTGTGGACTTATTGAGAATATTTGGACAAGTTCTAAGTGGACTTGTTGAGCAGATTTGAGCAAGTTCTAAGTGGACTTGTTGAGAATATTTGAGCAAGTTCTGTGTGGACTTGTTGAGAAGATTTGGACAAGTTATGAGTGGACTTGTTGAGCATATTTGAGCAAGTTTTGAGTGGACTTGTTGAGAATATTTGAGCAAGTTCTGAGTGGACTTGTTGAGCATATTTGAGCAAGTTCTGTGTGGACTTGTTGAGAATATTTGGACAAGTTTTGAGTGGACTTGTTGAGCATATTTGAGCAAGTTTTGAGTGGACTTGTTGAGAAGATTTGTGCTAGACCGAAGGACTGTGTTTAGTGTAGATTTGAGATAGAGATTTGGAGGTGATAGAGCAAAGAGGACAGTGGTCTCTAGTGGATAGAGATCCATCAGCCAGGGTAGTGAGGATAGGTCTTTTGAGTGGGGACAAGAGTCTTCAGTGGAGAGAGATCCACAAGCCAGTGTAGTGGAGGCAGTAGTCTTCTAGAGGATCACCAACCAGAGTAGAGGAGAAGGAGTTCTCCTATGGATAGAGATCCATGAACTTGATTTAGGGGATCAACATCTCCTTTGGACAGAGGTCCATAAACATTGTAATAGGGAAAGGATTCCCAAGAGATTGATCAAGAAAATTTTAGTGAAATATTTTCTCCGTGGAGTAGCCCACATTGGGTGAACCACGTAAATTGTGGTGTCTCTATTGTGTGTGATGTTTTGTACATTGCTTTGATTACTACTATTGATATTGCTATCTATACATTGCATAATATTGATTGGGAAAGAAAAGTAAAAAGTGGTCTTATACTATTCACCCCCCTCTCAGTATAAGCTTGTGTTCTTCAATTGGTATCAGAGCGGGTTCCTTCATAAGAGTTTAACAACTTGAAGGAAAAGCTAACAAGAACACAATGGATCCTAAGGAGGTGTCCTCAAATAATTTAGCACCAATATTTGATGGAAGTGACTATTTGTATTGGAGTATGATGATGAAGATCTACCTGATGGCACTTGGCAATGAAATTTGGGAAGCAGTGGAATTTGGATATGATCCCTTAGTCAATCCTCCTATAGATAAGGAAGGTAAGCTTCTACAACACTATAATTCAAAAGCAATGAATGCACTTGTGAGAGGTTTGCATAGAACAGAGTCTATGAAAGTTATGCATTGTCAAACTACAAAAGAAATGTGGGATAAATTGCAAAATATATATGAAGGAGATAAAAGTGTCAAGAAAGCAAAGATGCAAAATCTCAAAGGACAACTTGAAGCATTAAGAATGAATGATGAGGAAAATATTAGTGCTTATCTACTTCGAATTGATGAGGTTGTTAATGGTATGCAAGGACTTGGAATGAATATTGATGAATCTGATGTTTGTGATAAAGTATTAAGATCTCTTCCAAAAAGATTTAGTGAACAGGTTTCTGCTATAGAAGTGTCAATGGATGGTGATACTTTGACAAGAGATAAGTTTCTTGGTATGCTCACAATATTTGAGATAAGAACAAAATATCCTATTCCCCAGAAGGAAGCAGCATTCAAAGCAATCAATAAGACAAAGGGTAAGAAGTCAGAATCAAGCAATGAGTCATCCAGTGATGAAGAAGCTAACTATGGTAGAAGAGATAAGGACTATAGAAGATCCAGAGATCTAAGATCTATTAAGTGTTTCAATTGTGGAAAGTATGGATATTTTGCAACAGATTGTCAAGAACCCAAGAACAACAATGGTGAAGAAAAATAGGATCACAAAAATAGGGAATCAGAAAGATACAAGCACCAGAAGAAAAGCAAGGATGGACAAAGCAGACAAGGAAAGAAGTTCTTTCAAATACAAAAGAGGAGCTACTATGCGGATAAGGCAAGTAAGTACTCAAGTGATAGTGATGCTAGTTTTTCAGACAATGATAGAGATGAAGTCCTATTTATGATTGAAGAGAAAGAACCAATTAAGAAAAGGACTCCAATCATTCTCAAGTGTTTTAGATGTGGTAACTTTGGACATCTTGAAGATAATTGTACAAAGGATGGTTATAGTTTCAGTGATGATGAATATGAAGATACACTTGAAGGACCAGATGAAAATCTTCTAATGGCACTAGAAGATGAAAAAGGTGATCCTATAGAAGACAAGCCCATAGAAAATAAATATGTGGACAAAGGTAAACAAATAGAGGAATATTCATAAAATAATGGCTATGATCTCAAGGGAGAACTTATTTATGCCCTTGACACGGTAAAGAAGGTAAGAAAGCAACACTCTAAACTTGAAATTCAATTTCAAGAATGTGATGAAGAGAGAAGATTGCTTATAGAGGATTTAGAAAAATCAAAGGCTAAGGCAAAAAGGTTCAAGGATAAGTTAGAAGCAAAGATCTTAGAATGTGAGAAGTTGGCACAAGAAGTGGCACTACTAAGAGAATATTTAGAAGACTCCAAGGTCAAGATGAAAGGTTTTAAAAATAGCTCAAAGAACTTGGATAAGTTCATCAAGACACAAAAGACTACATCAAGCAAAACAGGTCTTGGATTTGAACAAGTTCAAAAGAAATGGGAAGGAGAGTCAACCTCAAGTTTTGGAGAAGAAGAAACTTCAGATGAAGATACTTCAGAAGAAGATAGTGTAAAATAGGGTGAGACATCTAAGGATGAGTTGGACAATAGAGAGTTCAACAAAGATAGGAACAATGCACAAAGAAGATACAGATGGAACAACAATCAGAACAGGTCAAGAGAGACTAGGAGACCAATGAGGTCAAGACAAGGAAACTTCAATGGAAGATGTTTTTCATGTCACAGGTTTGGGCACATGGCTTCACAATGTAGGACACATGAAAGACAAGAATATGGGAACAAACAACTTTTCCATGGGTATTGCTACTCATGTAATCAGTTTGGTCACAAGGCAATGAATTGCAGGGTTCATGATAGAAGAGGATATGGCTTCACTAGGAGAAATCCTATGGCATTTGCACCTCCAAGGAATAATAACATTAAGTGTTATAAGTGCAATAATGATGGTCATACAACAAAGTGGTGTAGAGCAGACATTCCATAAAAATATGAATAGGAACAAGAACAAGAATAGGAACATGGATATGAATAGGAAAAGGAACAAGGATATGAACAAGAATAGGAATGAACAGGAATAAGAATATGGATATGAATAGGAACAGGAATAGGAACAAGGATGTGAACAGGAACATGGACATGGAAGGAAATAGTCAAAGGAATCAGAAGGATCATATAAGAAGGAAAGAGGATAAAGGTAAAGAACAGTGCTTTCTAGGAGTAGAAATACTCCCACCCTAGAATTAACCACCTCAAGAGGAGGTGGGGGAGGGGCTAAGCTAAGAGGCTCATTCTTAGCCCCGAGCCCCAAAGGTGACCCTTTTCCATTGATGTCAAAGGGGGAGAGATTTGAGTAAGGGGGAGATATTTGATATTTGAGAGAGCATTGAGCCAGGGGGAGCAATGTCCCAGGGGGAGCAGAACAAAGGAAAGATCAAGTTTTCAGTTAAAATAATTTGGGTTGCCATCAATGACAAAGGGGGATATTGTTGGACATTTTGAGCTTATTTAGTTGTCATTGATGTCAAGGTGAAAATTCATCATTAATGTCATGGAGCACACCATCAATAGCACCAGGAACAATGCAAAGAGTTGAAGAAAAAGTTGGCAAAATATTGTTTTATGAAGGTTTATGGTAAACTCATGGTGGAAGATTAAATGGTTTTATTAAATTCATTATGAGGATATAAAAGTCTCCTCACACATTGAGATGGCAGTTAAGATTTTAAAAAGACCCACGGTGGAAGAATTATTTACAAATTTAAAGGTTTAAGTTTAAACCCAAGGAAGGCTTTAATCTCCTTAAAGCTAAAGTTTAAAAATATAATTTATAAAATTTAAATTCCTTAGAATTTAAATAATTTATAAATTATAAAGGTTGGAAAGTGCCGACGTCATCAAACAAGTGGGAGCACCGACGTCTAAACAACAAAGGGAGTTCGTGTATAAATTAATGCCAAAGAGGCATTCAAAACTTACCCCTCGACATTATTAATGCATGCGACAAGTTTGAAACATTTTTGGTGAAATCGTGATTGTTGAGGAAGAAGACAAGGATTCACTTGTCTTTAGCGCTAGGTAAAAGACAAAAGGGAAAGATATTTTTGGTTAAATCACAAAGGACATGGTGGTCCATTGGCAACGCACATTTTGCAAAGGCGTTGGGAGTTGAGGAGTCCACGATCGATTCACGTGGATGATTGGCATGGTTGACTTGAGCACCAAGGAAAAGTTTTGATCATGTTCGATTTTGAGCGCCAGGTGTGGTAGAAGGAGCACGAGGTGCTCATGGAGTGTTAAGCATGCATCTAGCGCACACGGTGGCTAAGTCCATGGCTAGAGCGCTCGTGGGGGCAGAGATTGTGGGTTCGAATCCCACTAAGTGGCAAAGGTAATTTTTGATTAAATTTTTATATTGCCCAAAGTTTTTGCTAAGGTATTGTTAGGAGTTATAAGGGTTTGTGGAGAATTATTTGTTTGTGTTGTTAGGAGTTATAAGATTTTTTGAAGAATTAATTTTGGTAATTAATTTGTGTTGTTAGGAGTTATAAGGGTTTGTGAAGAATTATTTTATTGGAAATTATTTTGTGCCATTTGGAGTTAAAAGGGTTTTTGAAAGAGTATTTTATTGAGAAGTGATTTATGTTATTTTAAGGAAAAAGGATTTGATTCTTGCCAAAGTTCTTTTTGCCATTAAAATTGATTAAAGAGGTTTTGAGTTATTTTGGTGGAAGTTGAAATTATTTTAGTTGGGAGTTTATAAGGTGTTATTGGATAAATATTTTATGTATGTTGTTGGTTGTTTTTGAAAGGTGGAGTGATAAGGTGTAATTGAGTTTTTGCATTATATTGTGAGAAATATTTATCTTCTAACCTCTTTAAGTTTGGCATAGAAGTGATTGTGGTTGTGGCAGATTTACAAGATCCCTTCACCATCAAGAAAAAGGTATGAGCACATTCTTCCATAGTTGAGTTGATTGATTGGTTTTCTAGAAAATAAGTTTGGAGTGAAAAGGACTTGATTAGGGTTTCCTTTTGAGAGTGTTTGAGTTAATGCTTCAAGGTTTTCTGGAATAAAGAGTTGTGATTAAAACCTTGTTTGATAAGCATTGTTGTTGAAGCCATTGGTTGTGTGAAGAACTTGAGTTAGGGTTTTGAAAAGAACATGAGTATCATTGTTATGTGAAGATTGTTTATAAGCATTGTTGTTGAAGTGAGTTGTTGTGCAAAGAACTTGAACTAGGGTTTGAAAAGAACATGAGTATCATTGTTATGTGAGATTTGTTGTTGAGCATTATTGGAAATATTTTGAGTTGGTTGATATATGCTTGGACTAGGGTTTAATGAGAAAGGGGTGTTTTATCAAGTGATTGGTTGAGTAGAGTTGATTGAGCCTAGTCAAGTGGTTGTGTGAAGTGATTGTTCAAGTTCCTTAAAACAAACTATTCTATATTCTGTTTTGAGTTGAGAAAGAGATTGAGCATTGAGTGTAGAACATATTGAGTCTCTAACAATTCTCTTTATGTTTCTATGATATTGGACAAGTTTTGTGTGGACTTGTTGAGCATATTTGAGCAAGTTATGTGTGGACTTGTTGAGCAGAATTGGACAAGTTCTAAGTGGACTTGTTGAGCAGATTTGAGCAAGTTCTAAGTGGACTTGTTGAGCAGATTTGAGCAAGTTATGAGTGGACTTGTTGAGAATATTTGGACAAGTTCTAAGTGGACTTGTTGAGCAGATTTGAGCAAGTTCTAAGTGGACTTGTTGAGAATATTTGAGCAAGTTTTAAGTGGACTTGTTGAGAATATTTGAGCAAGTTTTGTGTGGACTTGTTGAGAATATTTGGAAAAGTTTTGAGTGGACTTGTTGAGCATATTTGAGCAAGTTTTGAGTGGACTTGTTGAGCAGATTTGTGCTAGATCGAAGGACTATGTTTAGTGAATATTTGAGATAGATATTTGGAGGTGATAGAGAAGAGAGGATAGTGGTCTCTAGTGGATAGAGATCCATCAACTAGGGTAGTGAGGATAGGTCTTCTGAGTGGGGACAAGAGTCTTCAATGGAGAGAGATCCACAAGCCAGTGCAGTGGAGGCAGTAGTCTTCTAGAGGATCACCAGCCAGAGTAGAGGAGAAGGAGTTCTCCTATGGATAGAGATCCATGAACTTGATTTAGGGGATCAACATCTCCTTTGGACAAAGGTCCATAAACATTGTAATAGGGAAAGGATTCCCAAGAGATTGATCAAGAAAATTTTAGTGAAATATTTTCTCCGTGGAGTAGCCCACATTGGGTGAACCACGTAAATTGTGGTGTCTCTATTGTGTGTGATGTTTTGTACATTGCTTTGATTACTATTGTTGATATTGCTATCTATACATTGCATAATATTTATTGGGAAAGAAAAGTAAAAAGTGGTCTTATACTGTTCACCCCCCTCTCAGTATAAGCTTGTGTTCTTCAATTGGTATCAGAGCGGGTTCCTTCATAAGAGTTTAATAGCTTGAAGGAAAAGCTAACAAGAACACAATGGATCCTAAGGAGGTGGCCTCAAATAATTTAGCACTAGTATTTGATGGAAGTGACTATATGTATTGGAGTATGATGATGAAGATCTACCTGATGGCACTTGGCAATGAAATTTGGGAAGCAATGGAATTTGGATACGATCCCTTAGTCAATCCTCCTACAGATAAGGAAGGTAAGCTTCTACAACACTATAATTCAAAAGCAATGAATGCACTTGTGAGAGGTTTGCGTAGAACAGAGTCTATGAAAGTTATGCATTGTCAAACTACAAAATAAATGTGGGATAAATTGCAAAATATATATGAAGGAGATAAAAGTTTCAAGAAAGCAAAGATGTAAAATCTCAAAGGACAACTTGAAGCATTAAGAATGAATGATGAGGAAAATATTAGTGCTTATCTACTTTGAATTGATGAGGTTGTTAATGGTATGCAAGGACTTGGAATGAAGATTGATGAATCTGATGTTTGTGATAAAGTATTAAGATCTCTTCCAAAAATATTCAGTGAATAGGTTTTTGCTATAGAAGTGTCAATGGATGGTGATACTTTGACAAGAGATAAGTTGCTTGGTATGCTCACAACATTTGAGATAAGAACAAAAGATCCTATTCCCTAGAAGGAAGCAGCATTCAAAGCAATCAATAAGACAAAGGGTAAGAAGTCAGAATCAAGCAATGAGTCATCCAGTGATGAAGAAGCTAACTATGGTAGAAGAGATAAGGACTATAGAAGATCCAGAGATCTAAGATCTATTAAGTGTTTCAATTGTGGAAAGTATGGATATTTTGCAACAGATTGTCAAGAACCCAAGAACAACAATGGTGAAGAAAAATAGGATCACAAAAATAGGGAATCAAAAAGATACAGGCACCAGAAGAAAAGCAAGGATGGACAAAGCAGACAAGGAAATAAGTTCTTTCAAAGGCAAAAGAGGAGCTACTATGTGGATAAGGCAAGTAAGTACTCAAGTGATAGTGATGCTAGTTTTTTAGACAATGATAAAGATGAAGTCCTATTTATGATTGAAGAAAAATAACCAATTAAGAAAAGGACTCCAATCATTCTCAAGTGTTTTAGATGTGGTAACTTTGGACATCTTGAAGATAATTGTACAAAGGATGGTTATAGTTTCAGTGATGATGAATATGAAGATACACTTGAAGGACCAGATGAAAATCTTCTAATGGCACTAGAAGATGAAAAAGGTGATCCTATAGAAGACAAGCCCATAGAAAATAAAGATGTGGACAAAGGTAAAAAAATAGAGGAATATTCAAAAAAGAATGGCTATGATCTCAAGGGAGAACTTATTTATGCCCTTGACACGGTAAAGAAGGTAAGAAAGCAACACTCTAAACTTGAAATTCAATTTCAAGAATGTGATGAAGAGAGAAGATTGCTTATAGAGGATTTAGAAAAATCAAAGGCTAAGGCAAAAAGGTTCAAGGATAAGTTAGAAGCAAAGATCTTAGAATGTGAGAAGTTGGCACAAGAAGTGGCACTACTAAGAGAATATTTAGAAGACTCCAAGGTCAAGATGAAAGGTTTTAAAAATAGCTCAAAGAACTTGGATAAGTTCATCAAGACACAAAAGACTACATCAAACAAAATAGGCCTTGGTTTTGAACAAGCTCAAAAGAAATGGGAAGGAGAATCATCCTCAAGTTTTGGAGGAGAAGAAACTTCAGATGAAGATACTTCAGAAGAAGATAGTGTAAAATAAAGTGAGACATCTGAGGATGAGTTGGACAATAGAGAGTTCAACAAAGATAGGAACAATGCACAAAGAAGATACAGATGGAACAACAATCAGAACAGGTCAAAAGAGACTAAGAGACCAATGAGGTTGTTGTGGCTGCTCCACAACGTACCCCAAAATTGGGGACCCACCTTTTTGCATATTTTCCAAGAAGACCGAAGTGGCCCATATGCTAAAGATCAAAGAAAAAGCAAAACACCGCAAGGAGAAAAAGTGTCGCGATATCGCGACATGTTGCATTTTCGCGGCCAAAGAGAAGAGAAAGAACAAGAAAGAAAAAGTGTCACGATATCACGACATGTTGCATTTTCACGGCCAAAAGAGAAGAGAAAGAACAAGAAAGAAAAAGTGTCGCGATATCGCGACATGTTGCATTTTCACAGCCAAAAGAGAAGAGAAAGAACAAGAAAGAAAAAGTGTCGATGATATCGCGACATGTTGCATTTTCCGCCAAAGAAGAGAAAGAACAAGAAAAAAAGTGTCATGATATCGTGACATGTTGCATTTTCATGGCCAAAGAGAAGAGAAAGAACAAGAAAGAAAAAGTGTCGTGATATCGTGACATGTTGCATTTTCATGCAAAAGAGAAGAGAAAGAACAAGAAAGAAAAGTGTCGCGATATCGCGACATGTTGCATTTTCATGGTCCAAAGCAAAGTAAAAAGTGTCATGATATCGCGACATGTTGCATTTTCATGGTCCAAAGCAAAGAAAAAAGTGTCACGATATCGTGACATGTTGCATTTTTGCGGTCAAAAAAAGGAGAAAAGTGTCACGATATCCTGACATGTTGCATTTTGGACTCAAAAGCAAAGAAAAAAGTGTCGCGATATCGCGACATGTTGCATTTTCGTGACTCAAAAAGGGCAGGCAGGCAGAGAGACAAGAGTGTCGCGATTTCGTGACATGTTCGATTTTTGCCAAGGGAACAGAGTAGTGGACAGTGCGTCTGATATTAGTGATGAACACCAGGATAGTGAAACTGAAGATTGCATAATGACGTGGACCTATAAGGAATAAATCGAAGATTGAATAAGGTAATTTGTCACATAAGGACAAAATCCAATGAATAAGACAAAACGTTACATAAGGAATCTTTAATGATTTGAAATCATTTAAGATGGTCGTTACACATGGAAGGAAGCGGACGCATGCCCATGTGGAGAAAAGGAAACGTTTTTTTGAAATCAAACGAAAAGTGAAGAAAACCAAACAGAGGAAGCCAAACCATGGGAATGAAACGAAGGGCCACAAAATAGAAACGAAAAGCTTTTTTGGAAACCAAAACACATGCATGCACAAGGGAAGGTGAAACGAACAACCATTGGAAAATGAAACGAAAAGCTTCCTGAAAATTTTAAATACGCCAGGCAAGGATGTTTTGAGGGGTTGGAAACTACTGCAAGAAGAGTTGCAGGTTTGAAGGCAAGAGGGCCATTCTGGACCTGTTTGGGCTATTTTTCTTCCATGGACTGGTTTGGGAAAACCAAAAAATTTTGTTATTGTAAAATGACAAATTTTTAATACAAAAAATTTCAGAAAGTTGCATCTTATGGACAAGAAAGGAGGAGTCATTTTCTGCATGCAAGATTAAATGTTTATTTTTTCCCCTTTTCAGATTTTAGGCTTGTAAATGGAGTTTATGCAAGTTTCTTGGTTGCTTCATGCGAATGTTTAAATCTGAAAACCTCATTTAAAACCCTAGGAGCCAGCACTTAGCTTATCCGGATTGTGCTTGTTTTGCAAGTCCAATAGGTTAGGTTGCATGCATGGAAACCTCACATCTTCGGTTTTGTCGAAATAGGATAGCATCATACTGAATGCATTTTATTTTCAGTTTTCTGCATTTCATTTTCATTTTTCTGCATTTTATTTTTCCAGAAATTTTAACTTTTTTTTTAATTTTCAGGCATTAAAATAAACATTAAAAAAATTTCAAAATCCAAAAATAATTTCACCATTGCGTAGGTTATACTTCAGACTTCCAATACGCACTTTGAAATTTCATTTTCGGAGTTGTTTAGTATTTTTAAAAATTCATCGAAGTTGTTTTACTGTAGATTTTAAAAATCCGAAAATAGAAAATTTCCATTTTAAGGTCAAATTTCATTTTTTCAGTTTTGTTTTGCACTCATGAGCCTATGATGACATTCCCTTCATGAAAATTCCAATTTCATTGAAGGTTTTATGTTTTATGGCATTTTACAAATTTCCATTTTTGGAGCCTAAAATTGCCCTCTCTTCATAAAAATTCTAATTTTACGAAAGAGGGGTAATTTGAGTATTACATTGAAGGTCTTTTCTTCAAAGCACTTAATTGTTCATCTTGATGAAAATTTGATTTCATTTAAGAGGGATAAGTTAAAGTGACATTTAAAGCCCTTTATTCAAGGCCATAAATTATTGCTTCTTTGTGAAAATCTATTTCACCAAAGAGGGATAGTTTATCGATCACATTGAAAGCTATCTTCATCTTCATGATAAGAAGCCATATTTGGACTTAATAAAGAAGATAAAATCTACCTTAAAACTCTCAAGATAAAAGGAATTAAGGCACTACATCGTGGTCATATGAGGGCCAACTCACATTTGCTTTATTTTGGTTCAATGAACAATCACTAAAGTTTCATGGTAAAATAAACCAACATTGCCCCTTGTTTACAGTTACTTGCAATCACTAAGGTGTTCCAAGCATTTAAATTGAATATCTTTATTTGAGATTACTAATACACATATGCAAATGCTAATATAGCGGAGACCTTGGAGAAGTTGTTTGTTTAACTTCTTTGCAAGAGGGGATTTGGAACCCAAATCCTAAGGGAGAGTGTACTTTCACAATTGGGTGAAAATACCACTCAACATTTTGGCGCTAGAAGGAGGGCCCGAATTGGTTTATTTCAGTGTGATTTAAATGCTATAGGGATTTAAATTTTGAATATTTCATGCCCTATTGATTATTATCTTTAGCCCTCTTTTAACAATACAACCTTGTAGTGTTAAAAGGAGGACATGAATTGCTATGCATTGTTCTAACGCTTTTGATTGTTCATACAAGAATAATGTGTTTTGATTTGATTTTGAAAAATTTTGGTCTTGACTAACGAGGTTGTCTCCATGCAATTACTTTCATTTGATTTTAATGGATACATCTCTTGGTTGATGCTAACATGATTATTCATACGTTACATGTTTGATATTTGCTAGTCATTTCATGCTTATTTGTAAGGAATTATTTTGTCTAAAATGTATTTGTTGTCGGTATTATGCTCTTCACTTGCGTGTAATGCGATCTTGTGAATCAGAAAGCCTACAACACTAGGAGTATGCTCTTCACTTGCGCATATGCGATCTGGTGAATCAGAAACTAATTTACATTTTTAGAATATTGCTTTGTCATGGTTCCTTCCTTTATTCATGACTAACAAATTGGTTTTGAAGTCATTCTTTGAGTTTCGTTAATGGCTACAACTGCAGGAACGTGGTATGGGATACATGTTAATCCTTTGAACATTAGTGGAGATTCTCATGATTTACCCAAGAACGTAGAAAAATGTTTGCCCAAATTTAAACACAATGGTCCAACATTAGCCGAGGAACATATTCAAGCCTATGTGGATATCCTAGTTAGATGGAATGTCGAACATGAGGATGTGGCATGTAGAATGTTTCCTGGAACCCTAGATGAGGTGGCATATGATTGGTACATCAATTTACCCACTGGTTCTATTACATCTTGGACTCAATTGAAAGATGGTTTTATCAATCAATTTAGGTTGCTCATTGATCCTCTCACGATATATCAACAATTTACTTCTTGCAAAAGAGAACCTAATGAGCCAGTGAGAAGTTTCAACTTGAGGTTTCGAAAGCTTTATGCGAGATTAATTTCTCCCTATACTATTGAGGAAAGTGGTGCTCTTCAAATATACTTTCGAGCATTGGATCCATGGTGTGCCATATTTGTTAGGATGAATCCCTTGGTTACTGATCTTGCATCGGCCTACACAGAAGCTATGATTGTAGATCAACAATTGAGGCCACAAGGTTATGGAATGGAGCAATCAACTATGGTAGGACAACTAGGGGCTTGCAATCAAACCTCGATGGTAAATCAAGCATGGGCACAACAAAATTTGATATCAAATGTTTTTCCCTACAATCAACTTTATCCTACCATACCAACTTATGCTCCCACATGTGCTTATACAAGTACTTCCATCCATCCAACTATGCCTCAATTAGAGAATCATGTGGTCACCCATGGAACCATTGCAACAAATGTTCAAGCTTTGTCCGTGGGTATCAATCCAACTAATCCTACTACTTCTACCACTCAACCCAAAGAGTTCGCATCGGAAGTAAAAGAGCAAAAGAAAGTGGTTAAGAAGGTATGTAGGCATGTTCCACCACAAAAATGAGCACGTCAATGTATGCATCCAAATCATCCTAGGAAGAAAATTCATAATGCCGATCTTAATGATGTTTCATGTTATGCTTCTTCAAGCGATACAAGAGATTTTGAGGTGACTCACGTTGAAGTAAATACCTATTCGAAAAGTCTTGAAGAGCATGAAGTTTTTGGAGAAGAAATTCTATGGATGGGTAACAAGAAGTTGGAATCAAATGATCACCATCTTGTTTTGGAAAAGAAATATCTAGAATCATTACCCAAAAAGGAGGATTTGGATGAACAAACTTATGTGGATATGATTTGGTCAGATGTACTTGCAAAGGATTGGAGCAACTATATGACACGGAATTCAAAAATCGATCCCATTATAGAAGCTCCTAAGCCATCACAAGTGGCTGAAAATGAATTTGAAAGAAAATCAACAAATGAAGTTGAAGACATAATCGAATTTCACCACTTGTTCTCGAAAGACACTTTGGATGATGTTCTCGAAAGTGATGACCAAGAGGATCCACACCTTCCAAATTGTGATAAAATTGAATCATGGGTTACAAATTTGGATTATGATAGCTTTACCAATTTGAATTCAAGAGATAACCCACTTTTGGAAATAACTGGACCATCTAAGGAAGGTGAAGATGAATTGGATGAGAAACATGTTGATGAATCAGAAGATGAAGAAGAAGTACTTGAGCGTCACAACTTGAAATTGGAAGATGATTACTATGATTCGTGGAAGAAATGGGAAGAATATTATCAATCTAAATCTTCTAACAAACTTGTTGTGTCAATTAATATGCAGGATAACTCAATTGCTTCCTCACATGAGGATACTATAAATCCTGTACAATTTGAGAAAGTTTTGGAAGAGGAATTCGAATCTCATCAAATTTTGGAACATGATAAGGATTCTACAACCATGAATCAAGAAAGAGAGTCACTTGCTTTAGATTCCTTTGAAGGAAAAGAAATTGAAAATCTTGATCCACTTACTTGTGCTACAATGATTATGCCATTTCAAAATGAGAAAATTACAAAACCTAAATCATTTGGGTTTGATATCATTGATGATCCAATTGAAAATCTCACGTTACCCAAAACAACCCAAGTGATTGATCATGGAAATGTGTTAGTTAACCCACCCCTAGATAGACAAGACTTATGGTTTGAAAGGGATGGACATGTGTTCAATTGGGTACCTAAGTTTGGTGCCTTTGATAAACAAATCATGGAGAAAGAACAAGTGCTACATGATGATGAATGTCATGAGAGAAAAGAGGAATTTTCAAATCCTCTTCAAGTAAGGTCAAATGAAAACATGCCAAAGGTAAAATCTCACCTTTTTGGTTTCACCATGCAAAATTCGAATGAAGGTTTGCCTAATGAATGGTTTGATTCAAATATTATTAATGTTATGGCTTTATTGAATGAAAATGAAAGCTTATTTCTACACCATGAATCAAAGTGCGGAATGGACATCTTAAAGAATAGACATAAAGGAATTGAATATCAATCATTGTCTAATCAATTTGAAAACTTGAGACTCCACCATAGGATTATTAATGAAACTAAATCAAATTGGTATGGTGAGAGGGGCAAGTGGAAGTTTGTTTCTTTGTTTGGTTTGATCTTGTTTTTGTTGGATTCCTACAAAACTTGGTATGCGTATCACGTCATATGTCTTTTAAAGAATTCTAATCAGGTTTGGGATCCGGGAAAATGATAATCCAAACTTTTGCACCATCTTGTATTATATTGTACATTTGTATATACTATTGGTTTTTGTGTTTTGGTTTTGGATTGGATCTCATTTTGGTTTTAAGTTTTGTGTGTTGGTCCTTTGGACACTTTTGGTTTGTCTTGAAAAAAAAAAAGAAAAGCGAGATGTCAACTTATGTCCTTATGAATGTTGACTAAGACTAAGAGAATATGAAACATCGGAATTGTATTGCAGAAAGCTCCACGAGTATCGCAAACACATTAAAGAATATCGTTTGGAACTTGTGATGCATGAAGTTGTCAGTTTTACAAATTATGGTAAAGTAGGTGGTATACTCCATCCGCATTTCAAAAAGAGCAATGCATTCATCCATATCTCATGTTACATTCGACATTGCATATACATTTCATCTCAGCTTGCATCTACATTTCAAATACAATCATTGAAAAGGTGTCGAATCCTCTTAGGGTTATTATATAACATATATTAAAAAGATCCTAAGGTTGGGAACTGATGCCCGAACTATCTTGAACCAAGCACGTTCTACACATATTAAAGAGGATCTTGAGCAAAATGGTCAAAACCATACTTGGAAGAAAAGGTGAGGCGAAAGGAGTATTTCGTGTCTGTCCTATCATGCAACATAATCCTTAAAATAGTGGTTTTTACCACTCCTATAGTGCTTAAAGCCTAAAATCAGAGTAGTAAGGATAGGGTTAAATCCCCATCGAACTTAGGTTGAGGATCCAATTCCCCAAAGCTCTGATTTGATCTTCATGGAGTAGTAAGGATAGGGTCTAATTCTCATCTCGCTTAGGTTGAGAATCCGATTCCCCAAAGCTTCTATTTTGCCTCCATCACGCTTTAAGAAATTAAAAGCGTGATCTACACTCAAGAACTTGAAGTTCCAAAGCAAATATTTTTCATTCTACTTTTATTGCATCATTGATATTGGATTGGAAGGATCGTACTACATGTCCCTTGCAAGGATGGGTAGTCATCCCCAAGGTTCAAGAAATCAAAAGTAAAGTCAAATCCTGGATTATGGGGTTGATCTCCACCGGGGCTATAGACGCATGACTGGTAGTGGAGTATGCTCATGCGTGGCAACATGTCTTGTCTAAAAGCAAGACCACTGACTGCTCAAACGGACAGGCTAGCCTGATAGTTTCATCCATAACAGGTTAAATCATTTTGTTCAAGATGAGGTAATGAACTCCAGATCAGAGTAGTAAGGATAGGGTTAAATTCCCATCTCGCTTAGGTTGGGAATCCTATTCCCCAAAGCTCTCATTTCACTTACACTTGCACATGGGTTCAAGATGGTAGTGACACATAACCAACTTTGGGATCTAGTAAATTAATTCAGTATACTCATATTTGGTCCTAAGAGGATTTGACAGTTTTAATATGTTTGTTCATGGTACTAGAAAGTTTGAGCCTTTGCAAAGCTTGTTATATCTCTAGCATCTTCACCATACGTTAAATCCTACAGGAATCATCCATAACTTCTCATACGCACGAATCATAAGTGAAAATGACAATGGAAAGTTGAACGAGTTTCAAACGATAGGGAATGAAGCACATTGCACACACCGAGGTGATGCTTAATAATTCTAATGCTTCATGTATTTCTCATCTAGTTTCATTCTTGGGATATTTGTTGACGCTTGTGTTTGAGTTTTGAAGGTGTTCAAGTTGAGTTCTCACCGAAATGCTCGAGGAGCATTTCCCAATAGAGTCACCATTTGTTGTGGCTGCTCCACAACGTACCCCAAAATTGGGGACCCACCTTTTTGCATATTTTCCAAGAAGACCGAAGTGGCCCATATGCTAAAGATCAAAGAAAAAGCAAAACACCGCAAGGAGAAAAAGTGTCACGATATCGCGACATGTTGCATTTTCGCAGTCCAAAGCGAAGAGAAAGAACAAGAAAGAAAAAGTGTCGCGATATCGCGACATGTTGCATTTTCACGGCCAAAAGAGAAGAGAAAGAACAAGAAAGAAAAAGTGTCGCGATATCGCGACATGTTGCATTTTCGTGGCCAAAAGAGAAGAGAAAGAACAAGAAAGAAAAGTGTCACGATATCGTGACATGTTGCATTTTCAGGCCAAAAAAGGCGAACAAGCGAAAAGAAAAGTGTCACGATATCACGACATGTTGCATTTCCAAAGGGGAGAGAAAGGCGAACGAAGAGAAAGGAGAAAAAAAGTGTCACGATATCGCGACATGTTGCATTTTTGACTCAAAAGGGCAGCGAGAGAGACAAGAGTGTCACGATTCCACATGTCGATTTTCCAAGGGAACGAGTAGTGGCAATTCGATATTAGTGATGAACACCAGGATAGTGAACCGAAGACGCATAATGACGTGGACCTATAAGGAAAAAGAATAAGGTAATTTGTCACATAAGGACAAAATCCAATGAATAAGACAAAATGTTACATAAGGAATCTTTAATGATTTGAAATCATTTAAGATGGTCGTTACACATGGAAGGAAGCGGACGCATGCCCATGTGGAGAAAAGGAAACATTTTTTGAAATCAAACGAAAAGTGAAGAAAACCAAACAGAGGAAGCCAAACCATGGGAATGAAACGAAGGGCCACAAAATAGAAACGAAAAGCCTTTTTGGAAACCAAAACACATGCATGCACAAGGGAAGGTGAAACGAACAACCATTGGAAAATGAAACGAAAAGCTTCCTGAAAATTTTAAATACGCCAGGCAAGGATGTTTTGAGGGGTTGGAAACTACTGCAAGCAGAGTTGCAGATTTGAAGGCAAGAGGGCCATTCTGGACCTGTTTGGGCTGTTTTTCTTCCATGGACTGGTTTGGGAAAACCAAAAATTTTTGTTATTGTAAAATGACAAATTTTTAATACAAAAAATTTCAGAAAGTTGCATCTTATGGACAAGAAAGGAGGAGTCATTTTCTGCATGCAAGATTAAATGTCTATTTTTCCCCTTTTCAGATTTTAGGCTTGTAAATGGAGTTTATGCAAATTTCTTGGTTGCTTCATGCGAATGTTTAAATCTGAAAACCTCATTTAAAACCCTAGGAGCCAACACTTAGCTTATCCGGATTGTGCTTGTTTTGCAAGTCCAATAGGTTAGGTTGCATGCATGGAAACCTCACATCTTCGGTTTTGTCGAAATAGGATAGCATCATACTGAATGCATTTTATTTTCAGTTTTCTACATTTTCTTTCAACTTTTTTTGCATTTTATTTTTCCAAAAATTTTAACTTTTTTTTTAATTTTCAGGCATTAAAATAAACATTAAAAAAATTTCAAAATCCAAAAATAATTTCACCATTGCGTAGGTTATACTTCAGACTTCCAATACGCACTTTGAAATTTCATTTTCGGAGTTGTTTAGTATTTTTAAAAATTCATCGAAGTTGTTTTATTACAGATTTTAAAAATCCGAAAATAGAAAATTTCCATTTTAAGGTCAAATTTCATTTTTTCAGTTTTGTTTTGCACTCATGAGCCTATGATGACATTCCCTTCATGAAAATTCCAATTTCATTGAAGGAGTTATGTTTTATGGCATTTTACAAATTTCCATTTTTGGAGCCTAAAATTGCCCTCTCTTCATAAAAATTCTAATTTTACGAAAGAGGGGTAATTTGAGTATTACATTGAAGGTCTTTTCTTCAAAGCACTTAATTGTTCATCTTGATGAAAATTTGATTTCATTTAAGAGGGATAAGTTAAAGTGACATTTAAAGCCCTTTATCAAGGCCATAAATTATTGCTTCTTATGGATGAAATTTCACAAAAGAGGGATAGTTTATCGATCATATTGAAAGCTATCTTCATCTTCATGATAAGAAGCCATATTTGGACTTAATAAAGAAGATAAAATCTACCTTAAAACTCTCAAGATAAAAGGAATTAAGGCACTACATCGTGGTCATATGAGGGCCAACTCACATTTGCTTTATTTTGGTTCAATGAACAATCACTAAAGTTTCATGGTAAAATAAACCAACATTGCCCCTTGTTTACGGTTACTTGCAATCACTAAGGTGTTCCAAGCATTTAAATTGAATATCTTTATTTGAGATTACTAATACACATATGCAAATGCTAATATAGCGGAGACCTTGGAGAAGTTGTTTGTTTAACTTCTTTGCAAGAGGGGATTTGGAACCCAAATCCTAAGGGAGAGTGTACTTTCACAATTGGGTGAAAATACCACTCAACAGAGGTTAAGACAAGGAAACTTCAATGGAAGATGTTTTTCATGTCATAAGGTTTGGTCACATGGCTTCACAGTGTAGGACATGGGAAAGATAGGAATATGGTAACAAATAACTTTTCCATAGGTATTGCTACTCATATAATCAATTTGGTCACAAGGTAATGAATTGCAAGGTTAATGAAAAAAGAGGATATGGCTTCACTAGGAGAAATCCTAAGACATTTGAACCTCCAAGGAATAATAACATTAAGTGTTATAAGTGCAACAATTATGGTCACATAGAAAAGTGGTGTAGAGAAGACATTCTAGAAATAAATATGAATATGAACAAGAATAGGAATAGGAACAAGAACATGGATATGAATAGGAACAAGAAAATGAATATGAACAAGAATAGGAACATGGATATGAACAGGAACAAGGATGTGAACAATAACATGGACATGGAAGAAAAAAATCAAAGGAATCGAAGGATCAAATAATAAGGAAAGAGGATAAAGGTAAAGAACAGTGCTTTCTAGGAGTAGAAATACTCCCACCCTATAATTAACCACCTCAAGAGGAGGTGGGGGAGGGGCTAAGCTAAGAGGCTCATTCTTCGCTTCGAGCCCCAAAGGTGACCCTTTGCCATTGATGTCAAAGGGGGAGAGATTTGAGTAAGGGGGGGAGATTTGATATTTGAGAGAGCATTGAGCTAGGGGAAGCAATGTCCCAAGGGGAGAAAAACAAAGAAAAGATCAAGTTTTCATTTAAAATAATTTGGGTTACCATCAATGACAAAGGGGGATATTATTGGATATTTTGAGCTTATTTAGTTGTCATTTATGTCAAGATGAAAATTCATCATTAATGTCATGGAGCACACCATCAATAGCACCAGGAAACAATGCAAAGAGTTGAAGAAAAAATTGGCAAATTATTATTTTATGAAGGCTTATGGTAAACTCGTGGTGGAAGATTAAATGGTTTATTAAATTCATTATAAGGATATAAAATTCTCCTCACACATTGAGGTGGCAGTTAAGATTTTAAAAAGACCCATGGTGGATGAATTATTTACAAATTTAAAGGTTTAATTTTAAACCCAAGGAAGGCTTTAATCTCCTTAAAGATAAAGTTTAAAAATATAATTTATAAAATTTAAATTCCTTAGAAATTAAATAATTTATAAATTATAAATGTTGGAAAGTGCCAATGTAATCAAACAAGTGGGAGCACTGACGTCTAAAAAACAAATGAATTTCATGTATAAATTAATGCCAAAGAGGCATTCAAAACTTACCCCTCGACATTATTAATTCGTGCGACAATTTTGAAATGTTTTTGGTAAAATCGTGATTGTTGAGGAAGAAGACAAGGATTTGCTTGTATTTAGCGCTAGGTAAAATACAAAAGGAAAATATATTTTTTCTTAAATCACAAATGAAACAGTGGTCCATTGGTGGCGCATATTTTTTGAAGGTTTTGGGAGTTGAGGAGTCCACAATCGATTTGCATGGATGACTGGCATGGTTGACTTGAGCGCCAAGGAAAAGTTTTGATCGTGTTCAATTTTGAGTGCTAGGTGTGGTAGAAGGAGCATGAGGTGCTCATGGAGTTTTAAGCGTGCGTCTAGCACACATGGTGGCTAATTCCATAGCTAGAGCACTCGCGGGGGTAGAGATTGTGGGTTTGAATCCCTCTAAGTGGCAAAGGTAATTTTTGATTAAATTTTTATATTGCCCAAAGTTTTTGCCAAGGTGTTTTTAGGAGTTATATGGGTTTGTGGAGAATTATTTGTTTGTGTTGTTAGGATTTATAAGGGTTTGGTGAAGAATTAATTTTGGTAATTAATTTGTGTTGTTAGGAGTTATAAGGGTTTGTGAATAATTATTTTATTGGAATTTTTTTTGTGCCATTTGGAGTTAAAAGAGTTTTTGAAAGAGTATTTTATTGAGAAGTGATTTATGTTATTTTAAGGAAAAAGGATTTGATTCTTGCCAAAGTTCTTTTTGACATTAAAATTAAAAAAAAATATTTTGAGTTATTTTTGTGGAAGCTGAAATTATTTTAGTTGGGAGTTTATAATATGTTATTGGATAAATATTTTATGTATTTTGTTGGTTGTTTTTGAAAGGTGGAGTGATAAGGTGTAATTGAGTTTTTGCACTATATTGTGATAAATATTTATCTTGTAGCCTCTTTAATTTTGGCATAGAAGTGATTGTGGTTGTGGCATATTTACAAGATCCCTTCACCATAAAGAAAAAGGTATGAGCATATTCTTACATAGTTGAGTTGATTGGTTGGTTTTATGAAAAATAAGTTTGTATTGAAAAGGACTTGATTAGGGTTTCTTGTTTGAGAGTGTTTGAGTTAATGCCTCAAGGTTTTCTAGAACAAAGAGTTGTGATTAGAACCTTTTTTAATAAGCATTGTTGTTGAAGACATTGGTTGTGTGAAGAAATTGAGTTAGGGTTTTGA
Organism: Wollemia nobilis; assembly: GCA_028583015.1. Classification (NCBI taxonomy): domain Eukaryota; kingdom Viridiplantae; phylum Streptophyta; class Pinopsida; order Araucariales; family Araucariaceae; genus Wollemia; species Wollemia nobilis. The sequence continues at coordinate 25,251,512 of JAQPPZ010016892.1, forward strand.
AAAGAACATGAGTACATTGTTATGTGAAGATTGTTTATAAGCATTGTTGTTGAAGTGAGTTGTGAAAATAACTTGAACTAGGGTTTGAAAAGAACATGAGTATCATTGTTATGTGAGATTTGTTTTTGAGCATTATTAGAAATATTTTGAGTTGGTTGATATATGCTTGGACTAGGTTTTAATGAGAAATGAGTGTTTTATCAAGTGATTGACTGAGTAGAGTTGATTGAGCCTAGTCAAGTGGTTGTGTGAAGTGATTGTTCAAGTTCCTTCAAAAAAATTATTCTATATTTTATTTTGAGTTGAGAAAGAGATTGAGCATTGAGTGTAGAACATATTAAGTATCTAAAAATTCTCTTTATGTTTCTATGAGATTGGACAATTTCTGTGTGGACTTGTTGAGAAGATTTGAGCAAGTTCTATGTGGACTTGTTGAGCATATTGGATAAGTTCTGTGTGGACTTGAGCAAATTTGAGCAAGTTTTGTGTGAACTTTTTTAGCATATTTGTTGTGTGTGGAATTACTGAGTAGATTTTAGAAAATTTTGTGTGGACTTGTTGAGTAGATTTGAGCAAGTTTTGTGTGGACTTTTTGAGAAAATTTGAGCAAGTTATGAGTGGATGTGTTGAGCAAATTTAAGCAAGTTCTAAGTGGAATTGTTGAGTAGATTTGTGCCATAGTGAAGGACTGTGGTAGTGCAAATTTTAGATAGAACTTTGGAGGTGATAGAGCAAAGAGGACAGTGGTCTCCAGTCAATAGAGATCCATCAGCCAGGGTAGTGATGACAGGTTTTCTAAGTGGGGACAAGAGTCTTCAGTGGAGAGATATCCATAAGCCAGTGCAGTGGAGGCAATAGTCTTCTAGAGGATCACCAACTAGAGTAGAGGATAAGGAGTTCTCTTGTGGATAGATATCCATGAAATTGATTTAGGGTATCAACATCTCCTTTTTACTAATGTCCATAAACATTGTAATAGGGAAAATATTCCCAAGATATTGATAGAGAAAATTTTAGTGAAATATTTTCTTCGTAGAGTAGCCCACATTGGGTGAACCATGTAAATTGTGGTGTCTCTATTGTGTGTGATGTTTTTTACATTGATTTGATTACCACTGTTGATATTTCTATCTATACATTACATAATATTTATTGGGAAAGAAAAGTAAAAAGTGGTCTTATACTGTTCACCCCCTCTCTCAGTATAAGCTTGTGTTCTTCAATGTAGCTCACATTGGATGAACCACATTAAATCTATGTCTCTCATTATGTGTGATTATATACACATTGCTTTGCTACTACTATTGATGATATTGGTTAACACTTATTTGGAAAGATATTGCAATTGGTAACATTGGATAATATTGTTTTGGAAATAAAAGCAAATGTTTATCTTATATTATTCAGCCCCCCCTCTTAGTATAAGCTTGTGTTCTTCAATTTTATTCATGATGCTCATGATAGGATCTTGTAATTCTTCAAGGTGAATAATAGGGACCTCTTGTGGCTGATCCACAACACACCCCAAAATTGGGTACCCACATTTTTTGCATGCTTTCCAAGAAAACTGTAGTGGCCCAGATGCTCAAAATCAAAGAAAAACAGCAAAAAAAATGAGAAGTGTCGTGATATCGTGACATGTTGCTCCATCACGGTAGAAATGAAAAGTTGTCGTGATATCATCACATGTTGCTCCATCACAACAGAAAATGAAAAAGTGTCACGATATCGCGACATGTTGCTCCATCACGACAGAAAATGAAAAAGTGTCACGATATCGCGACATGTCGCTCCGTCGTGGCCAAAAATGAAAAGTTGTGATTTCACGACGTGTTGCACTGTCGCTGCTCAGAAATGAAAGTTGTCATGATTTCATGATGTGTTGCGCTGTCGCTGCTCATAAATGAAATTTGTCATGATTTTATGATGTGTTGCGCTGTCGTTGCTCAGAAATGAAAGTTTTCATGATTTCGTGACATGTCACGTTTTCACGGCTAAGAGCAGTAGAATGCATCATGAAGAGAAAATGTCGCGATATTGTGACATGTTATGAAATCATGGTCAAAGGTAGCAAGAGAAGAGTCAAGGCAGAAGATGTCACGATATCACGACATGTCAGATTTTCACGACCTGGAGCAGCCAAAATGGGTGAAGATGAAAAGCATCGCGATTTCACGATAGAAAGCAGCAAGATGGTGCAAAAGAGAAAAGCATTGCGATTTTGCGACAGAAAGCAGTGAGATGGCCCGAAGCAAAAAAATGTCACGATATTGCGATAGGTATCGTTTTTTCAATGCATGAATGCAGACAAGGCTGTTGACAAGAAAATGTCGTGATATCGCGACATGTCTCATTTTCATGATGAAAGAAGAAAAGCAAAGCTACATACGTAAAAACATCGTGATATCGCGACATGCTATTTTTGTTCACGGTTTATAGGCAGGCCGTTACGTAACATGCTGAGAAGCGCAAAACACGTGGCACAAAAGTGTAAGGGCTACAGAAGCAGTTACATTTCATATAGAAGATCAAACGTTCAAAATCTGAGTAGAAAGTCAAAGACAACGAAGAGGTGGGGAAGACGAAATGATGTAATTTGGGAAATGAAATGAAGCATCACAAAGCGAAGAAAATAACCGCACCAGAATGTTTAAAAGTAGAATCACAGGATAGGTACAAGGGTCAAAAACTGTTGGGAGCAGGGTTGCAGAGCTGAGGGTGATGAGCCATTCTAGACCTGCTTTGGAGTGCTTTTCTTCCACTTTTTCTAGTCTTGGAAAACTAGATATCTGTTATTGTAAAAATACAAATATTTAATGCAGATAACATTTCATAAATTTGCATCTTATGGGCAAGAAAGGAGTCATTTTCTGCATGCAAGATTAAATGTCTATTTTCCCTTTTCAAATTTTAGGCTTGTAAATGTAGTTGATACAAGTTTTTCTTGGTTGCTGCATGCGAATGCTTAAATCTGAAAACCTCATTCAATTCCCTAGAATCTAGCACTTAGCTTATCAGGATTGTGCATGTTTTGTAGGTCCAATAGGTTAGGTTGCATGCATGGAAACCTCATATCTTTAGTTTTGTCAAAACAAGATAGCATCAGACTGAATGTGTTCTATTTTTAATTATTTGCATTTCTTTCTCATTTTTTTATTTTTCCAGAAGGTTTAATTTATTTAAAATAAACATTTTTAAATTACGAAATCTTAAAAAAAAAAACAATGAACAATCACTAAAGCTTCATGATGAAATAAACCAACATTGACCCTTGTTTACGGTTACTTGCAATCACTAAGGTGTTCCAAGTATTTAAATTGATTATCTTCATTTGAGATTACTAATACACAGTTGCAAATGCTAATACAGTGGAGACTTTGGAGAAGTTGTTTTTTTGACTTCTTTGCAAGAGGGGATTTGGGACCCAAATCCTAAAGGACAGTTGTACTTTCATATCTGGGTGAAAATACCACTCAACATTTTGGCACTAGAAGGAGGGCCTGAACCGGTTTATTTCAGATTGATTTAAATGCTATAGGGATTTAAATTTTGAATATTTCATGCCCTATTGATTATTATCTTTAGCCCTCTTTTAACAATACAACTTTGTACTGTTAAAAGGAGGACATGAATTGCTATGCATTGGTCTAACGCTTTGATTGTTCATACAGGAATAATGTGATTTGATTTAATTTAAAAAAAAAAAATTGATATTAAAGTTGTATTCTTTAAGATACACTAATGGCTATGTTTTCACCATGGATGCCAGGTAGCCCATTGAACATACCGAGAGTTCAACATTATTTTCCCATTGGTTTTGAGAGATGTCTTCCTCGATTTTCATCTAACGGGACAAATACTGTAGAAGAACACATTCAAGCATTCAAATTCTGTGCCAATCACTTAACAAGTTGGTATGATGATGTTGCTTGTAAAATGTTCCTGTACACCTTGGACAAAGTGGCATATGATTGGTTTACAATTCTACCTTTAGGGTCTATCACTTCTTGGGCTCAACTAGAGGCAGCATTTCTTAATCAATTCAACAAAAAGCAAGTTGACTCAATCCGCATGTATGAGTAGTTTTTCACTATTAAAAAGGACCAAGGGAAAATGTGAGGTCATTTTCTGAAAGGTTCTTTGGATTATATACTCAATTAGTGACATTTTATGTTCTACAAGAAGAAGTGGCTCTCCAAATATATGTCAATGCTCTTGACCCACTCACTTCCACATATTTGCGAGGGATGCCTCTAATCACATCTTTGTCACAAGCCTATACTCAAGCAATGGCAATTGAGCAACAATTGAGTTGTCAAAATTATGGTGTGGGTTTTGGATCATATAATTTTCAATCATTTAATACCTCCTTTACCCACCCAATGATTTATCCACCTCAACCAAGTTCAAGTGTGAATCAATTTCAGAATCAACAATCACTCCCAAGCTTCAATCAATTTCAAAATCCTCAACCTACTATGCAAGATCAACCATATTTCTTAAGTATGAATCAACTTCAAAATACTCATCTTGATTCAAAATATGTTTCTAAAATCAATTTCAATGATTTTCATAATAATATGATTTTAGGCAAGGGAGGAGTACTAGATCCAACTAGTATTGAAACGTGTGACAGATTAGGAACCCTTGACTGACCAAAAGATGAATTCTACGAGGATGAATCTGTTTCGGATGACATGTTGGATGACATTGTTGAAGATAATGGCCAAGAAAATTCACACCTTCCAAATTATGTTAAACTTGAATCATGGGTTACACATGTGGATTATGATAGCCTTATCAATTTGAATACAAGCAATAACCCAATTTTTGAAGTAATTGAACCATCTAAGGAAGGAGAAGATAAATTTGATGAGAAACATGTTGATGAATTAAAGGATTATGAAGAAATGGTTGAGAATCACAATTTGATTTTGAAAGATGATCATCATGATTCTTGGGAAGAGTATGCTCACTCCAAAACTGCTAATGAAATTTGTGTGCCTATTGATACGCAGGATAATACAATTGCCCTTTCATATGAGTATATTACAAGTCCTGTACAATCTAAGAATGTTTTGGAAGAAGGGTTGGAATCTCATAAAAATTTGGAGAAGGATAATGATTCTACTACCATGGATAAAGAAGGAGAATCAATTGATTTTGTTCCCCTTGAGGGGCAAGAAATCAAAAATCTTGATCCACCTATTGTTTCTACAATGTCTATGCCATTTCAAAATGATGAAATTACAAAGCCTAAGTGGTGTGGGTTTGATACTATTGATGATCCTAATGAAAATATGGATTTTGAGGCAACTCAAGCCATTGATCATGGAAAGGTGTCACACGACACATATCTTGAAAAACTAGGCTCTTGTTTTGAAAAATATGGACGCATGTTTGATTGGGTGCCTAACTTTGGTGTTTTTGAACAGGTGTTGGATGATGAAGAAGACAATGAGAAAAAAGAAAAAGCTACTAACACTCATCAAGTTGTTGTAAATTCTAATCATGATGGGTTGAGTATGGGTGACAAGGTGAAATATTTACCTTTGGTAGTAGCTACAAAAATTTTAAGTGATGGGTTACATGATGTCCCTTTGGATTCTAATGTCATTAATGATGAAATGTCAAATCTTGGTGATGTTTGTCAACTTTTGAATGATTTTGATTGCTTTAAAATCCTGGAAAATGATTTGAATTCAAGACTTTTAGAAATAGGCTCTTGTTTGCAACATCTCACATTTGAAAAGGAAAGCCTACTTCTAAATCATGAATGGAATGATGAAACTTGCACTTTAAAGAATAGACAAAATAAAATTGAATACCAACCATTGTCTAATCAATTTGATTTGAATATCACCTATGATGTTGGTAATAGAACTAAATCAAATTGGTATAGTGAGCATGGCAAGTTGAAATTTGTTGCATTACTTGGTTTGATCTTATTGTTGTTGGATTCCTACAACATTTGGCATGTGTATTGTGTCATATGTCTTTTGAAATGTTCTAATCATGTTTGGGATCCAGAAAGTAATAGTCCAAGCTTGGCATCATCTTGTACTATATTGTATATGGATTTTGGTTTTAGTTTTGGTTTGTGTTTTTCAAGTTTCATTTTTGGGTTTGGTTTTAAGTTTTGTGTGTTAGTCCTCTGGACATGTTTGGTTTGTCTAAAAAAAAATAAAAGAGAAAAAAATTGAGATGTCAACGTATGCCTAAAATCAAGAGAATATGAAACATTGGAATTGTGTTGTAGAAAGCTCCACAAGTAACACAAACATTTTAAATATTATCGTTTGAATCTTGTGATTCATGAAGTTGTCAGTTTTGCACATTATGGTAAAGTAGATGATATATTCCAAAAGAAACAGTGCATTCATATCTCATGTCACATTTCCCATTGCATATACATGTCATCTCAGTTACATTTTCATTTCATGTGCAATCATTGAGAAGGTGTTGAATCCTCTTAGGGTTATTACATAACATATATTAAATGGATCCTAAGGTTGGGAACTGATGCCCAAACTATCTTGAACTAAGCACGTTCTACGCATATTAAAGAGAATCTTGAGCAAAATGGTCAAAACCATACTTGGAAGAAAATGTGAGGCAAAATAATATTTCATGTTTGTCCTATCATGCAACATAATCCTTAAAATAGTGGTTTCCACCACTCCCATAATGCTTAAAGCCTAAAATCAGAGTAGTAAATATAGGGTTAAATCCTCATCGAACTTAGGTTGAGGATCCAATTCCCCAAAGCTCTGATTTGACCTACATGGAGTAGTAAGGATAGGGCATAATTCTCATCTCGCCTAGGTTGAGAATCTAATTCCCCAAATCTCCTATGTCTCATTTCATTATAAATCTTGGATTGGAAGGATCGTACTACATGTCCTCTGCAAATGATGGGTAGTCATCCCCAAGGTCCAAGAAATAAAAACTAAATATTTCCCATTTCATCTTAATATTGGATTGGAAGGATTGTACTACATATTCTCTGCAAAGGATGGGTAGTCATCCCCAAGGTCCAATAAATAAAAACTAAATATTGGATTATGGGGTTAAGTATGCTCATGCGTGGCAGCATGTCTTGTCTAAAAACAAGACCACTGACTGTTCAAACAGATAGACTTGCATGACCATTTCATCCATAATTGGTTAAATTATTTTGCTCAAAGTGAGGTTATGAACTCCAAATAAGAATAGTAAGGATAGGGTTAAATTCCTATCTCGCTTAGGTTGGGAATCCTATTCCCCAAAGTTTTGATTTCACTTACACTTGCACATGGGTTCAAGATGGTAGTGACACATAACCAACTTTGGGATCTAGTAAATTAATTCAGTATACATATATTTGGTCTTAAGAGGGTTTGACAATTTTGATATGTTTGTTCATGATATTAGAAGGTTTGAACTTTTGTAAATCAGGTTGTTATATCTCTAGCATCTTCATCATACATCAATCTTGCACAAATCATTCATAGCTTTGCATACAAATCATAAGTGAAACTGACAATAGAATGTTGATCAAGTTCAAGCGATAAGGAATGAAAACACATTGCAAATATCGAGCTGATACTTAATAATTCTGATGATTCATGTATTTCTGATCTATGGGCATTTGTTTATATTTCTTATGTGCTAATTATGGTTTCTGAGTTTGTATACTTCTAGGTTGGGTTCTCACCAAAATGCTTAGGAGCATTTGATAGCAGAGTCGCCATTTGTTGTTGTTGATCCACAACACGACCCACCTTTTTTGCATGCTTTCCAAGAAAACTGCAGTGGCCCAGACGCTCAAAATCAAAGAAAAATAGCATAAAAAATGAAAAGTGTCACAATATCGTGACATGTTGCTCCATCGTGGCAAAAATGAAAAGTTGTCGTGATATCGCGACATGTTGCTCCATCACGGCAAAAAATGAAAAAAGTGTCGCGATATCGCGACATGTTGCTCCATCACGGCAAAAAATGAAAAAGTGTCACGATATCATGACATGTCGCTCCGTCGTGGCCAGAAATGAAAAGTTGTCATGATTTCGTGATGTGTTGCGCTATCGCTGCTCAAAATGAAAGTTGTCATGATTTTGTGACGTGTTGCACTGTCGTAGCTCAGAAATGAAAGTTGTCATGATTTCACGATGTGTTGCACTGTAGCTACTCAAAAATGAAAGTTGTCGTGATTTAATGATGTGTTGCGCTGTTGCTACTCAGAAATGAAAGTTTTCATGATTTCGTGATGTGTTGCACTGTCGCTACTCAGAAATGAAAGTTGTCATGATTTCATGACGTGTTGCTCTGTCGTGGCTCAAAAATGAAAGTTGTCACAATTTCACGACGTGTTGCTTTGTCACGGCTCAGAAATGAAAGTTGTCATGATTTCGTGACATGTCATGTTTTCATGGCTAAGAGCAGTAGAATGCATCATGAAGAGAAAATGTCGCGATATCACGACGTGTTATGAAATCATGGTCAAAGGCGGCAAGAGAAGATTCAAGGCAGAAGATGTCATGATATCACGACATGTCAGAGTTTCATGACCTGGAGCAGCCAAAATGGGCGAAGATGAAAAGCGTCGCGATTTCACGATAGAAAGCAGCAAGATGGTGCAAAAGAGAAAAGCATCGCGATTTCACGATAGAAAGCAGTGATACGGCCCGAAGTGGAAAAATGTCACGATATCACGATAGGTATCATTTTCGTGATGCATGAAGGCAGACAAGGCTATTGACAAGAAAATGTCGCGATATCGTGACATGTCTCATTTTTGCGTTGAAAGAAGAAAAGCAAAGTTACATACGTAAAAACATCGTGATATCACGACATGCTATTTTTGGTCATGATTTACAGGTGGGCCGTTACGTAACATGCCGAGAAGTGTGTAACACATGGCACAAAAGTGTAAAGGCTACAGAAGCAGATACATTTCACAGAGAAGATCAAATGTTTGACATCTGAGTAGAAAGTCAAAGACAACGAAGATGCAGGGAAGATGAAACGATGCAATTTGGGAAATGAAATGAAGCATCACAGAGCGAAGTAGAAAATTGCACCAGAAGGTTTAAAAGCAGAAGCACAGGATAGGTACAGGGGTCAAAAACCGCTGGGAGCAGGGTTGTAGAGCTGAGGGTGATGAGCCATTCTGGACCTTCTTTGGAGTGCTTTTCTTCCACTTTTTTTGGTCTTGGAAAACCAGTTATCTGTTATTGTAAAAAGACAAATATTTAATGCAGATAACATTTCAGAAATTTGCATCTTATGGGCAAGAAAGGAGTCATTTTTTGCATGCAAGATTAAATGTCTATTTTCCCTTTTCAGATTTTAGGCTTGTAAATGTAGTTGATACAAGTTTTTCTTGGTTGCTGCATGCGAATGCTTAAATATGAAAACCTCATTCAAATCCCTATAAGCTAGCACTTAGCTTATCAGGATTGTGCATTTTTTGCAGGTCCAATAGGTTAGGTTGCATGCATGGAAACGTCATATCTTCGATTTTGTCGAAACAGGATAGCATCAGACTGAATGTGTTCTATTTTTAATTTTTTGCATTTCTTTCTCATTTTTTTATTTTTCCAAAAGGTTTAATTTATTTAAAATAAACATTTTTAAATTATGAAATCTAAAAAAAAAAAACAATGAACAATCACTAAAGCTTGATGATGAAATAAACCAACATTGCCCCTTGTTTATGGTTACTTGCAATCACTAAGGTGTTCCAAGTATTTAAATTGATTATCTTCATTTGAGATTATTAATACATAGTTGCAAATGCTAATACAGTGGAGACCTTGGAGAAGTTGTTTGTTTGACTTCTTTGCAAGAGGGGATTTGGGACCCAAATCCTAAAGGACAGTTGTACTTTCATAGCTGGGTGAAAATACCACTCAACGTGACCAATGGGGTAGTTGATTCTATTATGGTCATTATTAACATTCTCAAATCACTTGGGTAATTTCCTACTATTTCAATGTGGGTGTGTGGTCTATTCTTCTCTTTCCATATTTTTTCTAGTGATCCTCCACTTTTGATTACTGCCCACATTGTATCTTCAAATTTGTCTATTATTTGATTCATATGAGTATAGGCCAATTTCTTTATAGATTCTTGACAATTCCCATAAAGGTTGTAAGGCCTCCAAGTGACTTTAGAAAAGCCATATAGATCCATATTCCAAACATGAATCAATAAACTAAAACAACCTTTATATGTATAATACCCCATTCTACATGGAATATCAAGCCAAGAAACTTTTACCTACTTCTTCATTGCTCTCATTTTTTCTTCTTCTACAACTTGCCTTGTTATTTCTAATGCGGCTATAGATATAGGACAGTTTTTGGATAATTCCTTTTGAAGAACACAAGCTTATACTAACAGGGGGGGTGAAAAATATAAGATAAAACTTCTTACTTTTCTTTCCAAATAATTATTATCCAGTATTATCAATTGAAATAATGAAACAATGCACAAATCATCACACACATAAGAGATAAATTTAACATGATTCATCCAATGTGGGCTACGTCCACGGAGAAAATATTTCTTATAAATTTTCTCAACAAATCTCTTAGGAACAAATTCCCTATTACAATATTTATGGTAACCAACCCAAAGGAGACACCAATCCCATATGCTCAATTTCATGGACCTCTATCCATAGGAGACACCAGTCCCCTATGCTTTGGTTTGTGGACCTCTATCCATAGGAGACACCAATCCCCTTTTCTCTAGTTCATGGACCTCTATCCACAAGAGACACCAATCCCATTTGCTCTGGTTCATGGACCTTTATCCATAGGTACACTAATCCCCTTTGCTCTATTTTGTGGACATCTATCCATAGGATACACTAATTACCTTTTCTCTACTTCACGGACCTCTATCCATAGGAGACACCAATCCCCTTTGCTCTAGTTTATGCACCTCTATCCAAATGAGACACAAATCCTCTTTACTCTAGTTTGTGGACCTCTATCCACATGAGATACCCATCCCCTTTTCTCTAGCTTGTGGACATCTATCCACAAGAGACACCAATCCCCTTTGCTCTAGTTTATGGACCTCTATCCATAGGAGACACCAATACCCTTTGATATAGTTCATGGACCTCTATCCATAGAAGACACCAATCCCCTTTACTCTGGTTTGTGGACCTCTATCCATAGGAGACACAAATTCCCTTTGCTTTATTTTATGGACCTCTATCCACAGGAAACACAAATCCACTTTGCTCTGGTTCATGGACATCTATCCACATGAGACACCAATCCCCTTTGCTCTAGTTTTTTGACCTATATCCATAGGAGACACCAATCACCTCTGCTCTTGTATGATCCAAAATATTTCTCAAATCTACTCCAATCCTACTCACAAGGTTTGCTTAAATCCACTCCAATCCTACTCATAAGGCTTGCTCAAATATATTCTAAGCCTACTCACAAAGCTTGTTTAAATCTACTCCAAACATACTCATAAGGCTTGCTCAAATATATTCACAAACTCTGCTTAAATCTGCTTACCAAACCTAGTCAAATCGTCTCACCAAAACTGCTCAATTATGCTCATCAAACCTACTCAATTTTTCTCACTGTCATTTCTCAAACCTACTCAAATCTACCTCAATACTACTCACAGAACCTGCTCAAATTAGCTCACCAAACCTGCTCAATTTTTCTCACCAAACCTACTCAATTTTTCTCACTATCACTACTCAAACCTGCTCAAATCTACCTCAATGCTACTCACAGAACCTACTCAAATATTTCCAAATATTGCATACAAAAATGCTTATATCCTTCTCAAAAGTGCTTTCTTTGACTAAAGTAATTCAGACATATTCTACCAGAATTATTTTATCTTCATGAACATATGAAGAATTATATGCACTACAAATACTCAATATGTTATTTCACATTCATTAATTTTGTTGCTTTCACATGTCTCATATTTATTGCATTTACAAGATAGCTCTCATCTAGCACTTGATTATTGACCCTCTTATGTGCTCCCAAAACCAATCTAAACCAATGCACACTTTTGCTTCACAAATCCTTGCACATATATTCCTAATTTCATTCAAAAATGATGCAAAACTTTATTCTCAAACCCTTGCACATATATTCCAATTTCTTTCAACAATGATGCATAAGTTTACTTCAAAAAACTAGTCTATAACCCTTGCAAATTTTCTCCCAAAATCAATCACACTCAATGCTTAAATTTTCACATAAAATTGATCTATAACTTTTACACTTTTAGGTCCGAGGTGTAGACCAATTGGTTCATCCAAACCCCATAAGGGGGGTGGAGGTCCAAGGTTCAAATCTTAGGCCTCATCGATTGAACACTTTTCCATTTCCTGGTGCTTTCAGCAACATAAAAGGTTTAAAATGATTGTAGCATGGTGGTTATAGGGATGGACTGTGCAAAGATCTATGTGGTGGATTCTGGGGCAAACAACGTAGAATACTATGGTAGCCATAAAATTTGGATAGCCTACCCGGATTCATGGCGGTTACCGATTCCACCATGTAAATTAAAAAAAAAAAAAACTTTTGCACTTTCATTCCCAATATCATTCAAAACAATGCATAGGTTTGCTCATAAATCCGATCTATAATATTTTCCAATTTCAATCCAAGCAATTCTCAAACAACCAATCCTTATACCTCCAAACATATGACAACTTAATATAGTTTCTTCAACCAAAACCCACCTTAGGAAAGAATTAGATCACCATACCTCAAAATTTCCTTGATGATGTTGTGCCTTGAAAACCTGTCTCAAAAATAATTTTTCTTTCTTTTGCCACTTCAAAAACAAGTTAGCAAATCTCCTTTTCATACATTAAAAACCCTTCTCAAAATATATGCACAAAAAGACTTTAAAATAATATCTTATATTTTCCTCACAATATAAAGCTTCATCAATAACACAAACCCTTTTATCCCCTTTCTATGATATGTCAAAATACAAATAAAAATAATCACAAATACACCTTATTTCTCCTTTCTACAATATGAAAAAATACAAATAACAATAATCATAGATACACCTTATCTCTCCTTTCTAAAAATGTAAAAATACAAATTTCAAATAATACCCAAATCACCTTATGTCTATTTTCCTCATGCAAACATTACAATATCAAATAAAATTTATTACACCTTATGACTCCCTTTTTAAATCAAATTTAAAACAAAATATATTACCCCCTTTATATTCAATATGTCCAGTGAACGATTTACCTTTGTAAATTAATTTTACTCAAAAAAATTTATGCGTATCTTCCACCAAGTGCACGATTTTCTTTCTCTACCTTGCAAAATAGCGCTTGCAAGAATTGACCCTACAACCTTCTGCTCCACGGTGCCCTAGCACTAGATAGGCATCCATATGGGCTACCCCAACAAGTAGAAAAAATAATGCATGATGTAAATTTAAACCTTCCTCTTTATCACCACTCAAAATAATATTTCTACCACCAAAATAGTGCCTACGTGAATTGAACCTGCGACCTTCTCCCCTGCAGCACCTTAGTGCTACCCAAGCAACCAACTAGGCTAGCTACCCAGTTTAAACCTTTAGTGCAACACCTTTTCCTTATCCTCACTTCACCTCCTACCAAAACTTGTATTACCTTCTTGTGATTCATAGTTTCAACGCATGAAATGATTTTGAATTGCACTCCACAAAAACCTTAGCCAAACAAATATTTTAGTGCATTATTTATATGTATATTGCCTCCTTTCACAATGACATCGGTGCTCATGTTTTTATTTTTTATTTTTAAATTTCATATAGCCTCTAATAACTTTTGGCGCTCTTTCTTTTTAAACCTTCTTTTGATTATAATATTTTAAATCTAAAAGATTTAAATATTATAATATTTAAACCTTTGTCCCTTCAAAAAATAAATCTGTCTTTAAACCTTTGTCTCCTCTTGTGGTCTTTAAATATTTTTCAAGAAATTATAATAAAACCTTTTAAACCTTGTCCTTCTTCAAAAATTTAAATTTGACATTTAAATATTATTAATCCTTCTCTTAGAAAAATATTTTGGAGATATGCCTTGCATTGAATTTTTTCCATATACCTTGCTTTAAATTTTGTCCATTGCTTGCTATCAAACTTATAGGAAATATTTTTTCCTTGACTACCTGCACTTTTGACATCAAAATATTTCTAACTCATACTCTTTGACATCAATGACAACTCAATATACTCAATATTTCCAACAATATCCCCCTTTGTTATTTATGGTAACCTTACAAAAAAAACTTTATTTTATTGTTGCTAGATTCTCAATCTGCTCCCCCTGACAAGTTGCTCCCCCTCACTGAATTATCTCCCACTTTAACATTAATGGAAAAGGGCTCCTTGGGGATAAAAATAAGATACTTAACTCAGCCCCTTGACCATCTCCTTTTCTTGAGGAGATTAATTATGGAATGGGAGTGAAACTCCCAAATTACTATGTTCCTCTTCTTGTTTCATTTTATTTCTCCAAAATTTTGAAGTCATATCTCTTTGAGCATTTTGACTTTCCTTCTTTCTTGTCTTCGAAAATTCAGGAAACATTGTTCTACACCATTTTTATTTATGCCCAAAATTATTGCAATTGAAACACATGATACTGTAGTCCTTGGAAAGTGTAAGTGACTTGAAATTTCTTCTGGTGAAGCCATAATCATTCTTACTGTGAACCCTACAATGTATAGCTTTATGACCAAAAATATTACATGAGTATAAATAACGTTGGAAAAGATATTTATATTGCCTTGGAGGATGTGATCACATGGTTCTTTCTTTGCTTTTCCTATGATAGTCCCTATTCCTTGATGGTGTATTATTTTATTCAACCTCTAGTGACCTTGGGGAAGCGACATGCCATCCACCAACTACTCTACTTATGATTCGATTGAATCCTTTAATATTAAATATGCAATAAATGAAAGGCATAAAGCATATATAACCAGAATGCAAAGAAACAAATGAATGAAATTTTTTTGTATTTATGTTCCCAAGATCTGGTTACATATGAATCCCTCTAAGGGATACCCTTTGTTTGATACATGATTTTACACACAAATATGGCAAAAAGTGTAAAAAATATCCCCTCACATAGGGGGCATGCTTTATCAGGCTTCTTAGTGATGCACACAAAAATGTATGAGGTCTTACAGATGCCTCTTTCTCCATGTCTAATTGCTAGAGGGATCTTCTTGCTCTCGTATGTTGTGGATTTTCTTGATGAACCTGTAGCCCTAAAATCAATGAAACAACAACACACGCTTAGATGTCTGAGATTACTTCCCCAGATTAGGTTGTTAGCAATGAATAAGTTCAATGGAAATAAATGCAATGAAAATAGTACTATGAATGTGAATAACTGAAATAAATCTTATGCTAATGAAATGAAATAAAAATTAGAATAAAAGAAACTAACACATAAAATCCTAGACTAGGTTGCATGCCACTATCTAGGATAGCGGCCGCTAAGGTGAAAATATCTCTATTGATCCAAAGGCTATGGGATCAAGTCTTCTACTAATGTTAAAATGATTACCTTATGTGTTCATATTTTCCCTCCAGTCTGACAAGGCTCCGCTACAAGAATCGATCTCCAAGGGAATATCTCCAAGTCTCTAGAAGCTCTCCTCAATGATCCAACTTGTTAAAAGTTCTAATGTGTGATGTTCTCTCTTTATAATTGATCAAAAGGTCCAAGATAGTCCTCTAGTTATTTTAAGTTTATTCCTTATGAATTTTTTGAAGCCCTAGGTTAATTTTAAAACCCTAGGACTGAATCCCTCATGCGTACTAGGTGTTAGCATGAGAAGCTATTTGTTTTTCTATGTTTAATTGAAGTCTAAATCAAGACTGGAGTCTTCCATGTAGACTGGCTATACGGAGGAATGCAAAGTTGTCCTCGCTTGTCCTTATTGCATGTAGAATACCACTTCCACCCAATATTAGGCTTGATGGGTGGAAAATTGCATTAAAATATCAGACACTATTGTATGCAGTATCTAAGGTTTGGCTACTCTGAGCTATGGCAATTGGATTCTAGCCGCTTTGATCTACAGTGATTAGGCTTGGATGGGCTGAAAAATGCCCCATATGAGTGGCCAAAAACACTTTTGACACTTGGAAGATCACAAGGCTTAGTCACATTACCTATGAGTGTGCTTATGTGAGTAGTCTCCCTGAACATCACATGTTTTAGGTGTCTACAAATGCCCCTTCTTGTGATGCATTGAGTGAAAGTGTATCGCTCCAAATTTCCCACCCTTACCTTCAGGCTATAGGATCCGTGCCCGAAAGGGGTATGTGAAAAGGATGGGACAATACCTCAGACTGAGAGGCCCTTTGAATGTCCCACCTCTCGGGGGATGTGTATAAGGGTGAATTTTTTATGGATGGTGGGTTCACTAGGAAATGTTTAGTGGCAGCTTCCATGCCTATGTTGGGAATGAGTTTAATGTGTTCAATTTTAGCTTTAAACATCCAAGTCCTAGGTTTGGCCAAATGAATCTAAGCTAAGCTATATGAAATACTGATTACATGAATATAGAAAACATATTTGAACAGAAAACAGAGAGAATAAGCTAGATTAAAGAGCCATACCTGATCTGGATGTCTGATGGAGATTCTAATTTTTGAAGCAGTCCAGATCGTCTAGAATTTGACAAGATCGTCTCTAATCTAACAGGATCGTCTGAGATCTGATGAATTCGTCAGACGAATTCGTCAAAGACCTGCAATTGTAAAAATGGATACCAAGAACACAAGATACAATTGCAAAAGCAAGGGAAAATGATAGAAATGAAAGTATGAATGCTAGAATGACAACTTTAGATAACAAATTAAGTAAAATGCATGGTTTTAATGACTATGACTTTATTATGCATCTAGGCTACATGAGGTGAACTCCAAGATGCAAAGCAATAATAAGCTTAACTAGTGCAAAGCAAAACAACAAAAAAGAGTAAAGAAACACAAACTTTGGGCACTGATTGCCCCCAATGTTGACTGCAGTCGAAATAATCTCAGATTGGTATGAAATCATCTCGAATTGGACAGAATTGTCTGCAACAATCTAGGCTTTGCTATGGCTGAAGAATAACAAAGTTCCTGCAAGAAAATTCAAAAAAGGACAAAGGCGAACAATAATCTAGAATATACTAATGCATATGAAACTTAAAGTACAGAAAAATTCAGCCAGGGGAATGTTAAGGGGAGGGCCTAAGATTAAATAGGCATAGGAAAGACGTTGGGAGGTTGGAGATCATCCCATTTTGGAAGATCTCCAATGGGGGGAGACTCTAATGGTGCAAAAACATCTCTGCCCGAGTTAAAGAAGTCGTTGAAACAAAAGCTAATTATGAAAAATCAATTTTGGGATGAAATCGTCTAGACGTTCTGCTCTAGACGAAATCATCCGATTTGAGGCGATATCATCTGATCGAAGACGTTATCATCCAACGGATAAAACAAACTCTAAAAATGGCACAAAAAACAAGGAAACGGGTAGCAAGCGGTTTGGGAGCGGTTTTGGGGTTGAAATTTGAATTTGAATTATTGCTAAGGTAATTTTAATTATTTACTAAGTTTTACTGCGCCAATTTTAGGGTGCTACATTTTGCCCCCTCTTTAGCAAATTTTTTGAAGAAAATGCGTTAAAGATGAGTTCTTCTTGACTTAGGAGAAAGCAAAAATTATTCCCATTTTTAGGCGACGATTCTTGGTCGAATCATACGATAGCTTATTATGATGCCCCCTCCGTGTTTTTACCCAAATCGAACGTTTGAGGTAAAAACGCAAAAAAGCAAAAAATTAAAATGTTTTTAATTATTTTTTAATAAAATTAAGAAAAATAGGGAAAAACCCTAATTCATTGTTACTGTTCATTTTTACTGTTTTCTAGAGCTCTGCAAACAAAAATGGTCAAGACAGTGCACAGATCGATAGAGGTCCGACGCGGGCTACGGGTAAGAGTCTAAACTTAGTTTAGAATGCTTGAATTTTTATTTTCTATGCTTTTTAGATTAAATTTTGATGATTTTTGAGCATCGCGGCCATTTTTGGGCCGTCGACGTCGTCGGGACGAAATCGTCTCGATTTCATCAAAATCGTCTCGATATCATCGATTTCGTCCAAGGGCAAAATCAACAAAAATGGGGATGATTTCGTCAAAAAAGGGACAATTTCAGCTTGCGAAATCGGAGACGAATTTGCTCAAATTGGGGACAATATCATCCAATAGTGGATGATATCATCATTGATGAAATTGAACTTGCTTTACTTGCATTTTTAATCACTGTTTTATTAATGATTTTTATTGTTTTGTTGTTTATGTTGCAGAGAGAATTACTAAAGAGTAGATAATGGAAATACGACGGGCTGAGGGATGACTTTGCCACTCTATCTTAGGCAGAGAAAGATCAGTTGGCACAAGTCGGCTTGTAGCATGTGGCAGAGATGCCATAGGTTTCTACAGATATGGGGCTATTGATAGCCCTAGCAGAGAGGTGGTATCCAAGTTCTTCCTATTTTTGGTTATCGACAGGGGAGATGACTCCTACACTAGAGGATGTATGGAGGATTTTGAGGATCCCCATACAAGGACGGTCAATAACTCCCACGGCCAATCAGGGCCACGTGATAATGCGACTATGCAAAGATCCAAGCTTTGCCCTGGAGAAGGGCAGAGTGAACATCGAGTCTCTACGCCAGATGCCTAGGGCATCTAGACTGACACAGGTTTTGGCTGGGGTTGTAGGTGGTCTGTTGCTATGCCATCATAGTGGATGCAGAGTACCATGGCTATTGACAGATGTGGTCTACAACATGAGAGACCATGGGTATAGGTTTGCTTGGGGGAGTTATGTACTATGCTGATTGTATAGGATCCTGCATGGGGTCGTATACAAGGGCGACCGATGTCTGGTTATGACATCACTATTATAGGTTTGGTGCTAGGAGCACATCACAATGCAGAGGCTGGTAGGGCTCCCACTGATAGGGATTGATAGGGAGAGGCCCCAAGCTTTCTACTGGTGGCTTTAGAGAGGGTCACAGTAGCGGATAGATCTATCAATGTCCTTGAGACTACTTGATGACCTTGTCTCCGACTAGATCACCTGGAGGCCTTGGAGAGATCATCCAGGGTGGGCCAAGGATGGATAGGAGCTGGCTCATGTTAGGAAAACCTGATTGCTGAGGATGGAGAGGGGAGAGGTGGAGCTCCACCGCTATGACCGATTTTTGAGGCAGTTCGGTCTACAGTAGGGGATCCCATCTCTCAGAGACTATGAGTTTTTTTGGACCGTCCGGGATAACACTACAGCTAGTGGGGCTCTAGATATGTAGCATTTCTAGAGTCAAGACATAGATGATGCCCCCATTCAACTAGTGGATGGGGATGATGTAGGGGTTGCCGACGGCTATGATGCTTGGTACACAAGCATCCGCCCTCCTCGGATGACGAGGGCTCAGGGTCCAATTCACACAGTTGTGCATCGAATGGAGAGGCAGTGCTAGGCGGCCATTAAGGTAGCACAGGGTCATGGAGGGAGATAGCAGAGGAGACCATAGGCTCAGCAGAGGCTATGGTAGTGGGAGAGGAGGGAGGAGAGACCCCATTCTCCATGGAGAGAGAGACCACCATCACCCGATAAGGGCAAGGGTGTGGATATAGGAGAGAGTAGTGAGATGGCTACTCTCTGGGTAGAGACTGTTTATCTCCAGGCACAGGTGCAGACTCTACAGGATGAGGCTACATGCCACCAAGCGGAGGCTACATAGCTCAGATATGAGGTTGCATGCCTCAGAGCACGGAGCGAAGGAGCGAGCACTTAGGATTTGGCACGGTCGATTGCTCAGATCGTGTTCTATCAAGGTATCTACTTCTAGATGGTGCCAAAGGGCCAGAGGGTACAGCTGCTAGCTGGCATTGCGGATTTGATCAGGTTTGGGTCGTCGAGGACTTCATCCCGATTGACGACTAGGACTCGTAGTACTACACATACTGCGATGGGACCACCTTGTCCACCTCAGGGTTGGGGAGGATATGCGACTGAGAGCTCAAGGGGTTCTCGAGGCTAAGCTACTGCACTGTACAGACTAATTATATGATTTGAGAGGATTGAGTATGCCAAGATGTAGATTGTGGCATACCAATCCAGTTTTGATATGATGTACATATATTGCTGAGATATATATATATATATATATATATATATATGATATTTTTGATCATATGACTTGTCATATGTGTTTTTATGATGCTTTATTATTGTGGTGTGATTGATTTTATGATTCATGTAATTATGTCAGTTGGAAATATTATGGTTTGAATGTCATGTTTTTAAAATTTAAATGAAATAATCTGATGTAAACAAATCGATTGTTTGTGATGTGATTTGAGAAAAAAAAAAAAAGGGACTTCTAACAATAATTTCAAAGGACATTGTCACTATTATAGACCATTTCATGGAGTCGTCGCTCACTCGGTCGTCAAGATAATCCTAGTATAGAAATATTGTTAAAAGTAAAAGAGTGCTTAAGAGACTGTCTTAAGACTTTGGTGTGATGATGCAAATGATGATGATGATGATTATTTGTTTTTAGATTTTCATGAAAATATTATGCATGAAATATTTTAAAACAACTTGTGCTAGGCATAAATTCCTAAGTGTGATAAAACTTTTGGATAATTCCCTAGGAATTATACCATCATTGCAAAATTGAAGTTTGACATAATGACATGAAAATATAATAAGTGTTTGTTTTGTTTTTAAAGCATAATTGTGTGATTTAAGTCATATGTTTTGATGATTTTGAATAAATGAAAAATAAAATTGGTACAATGGTTTGCGCTAGGCATAGAATATTTAGGTATAGACTTATACCATCATCGCGAAATCCAAAGAAAAAAATAATATAATAGTTTTATTGCATGGTTGATTTTTTAATTTTTGAAAATAAACTGAAAATATGAAGATGAGGACTTGCGCTAGGCATAAAATTCCAATTTTGGTTTTGGAACTATACCATCGTCGTGAAAGTCAAAAGTTATATATAAATGTAACTTTATTGCATGTTTTGAAAATGATTTTGATTTTTGATAATGCATATAGTTGTCTTTATACTAAACAACTGTTCTTTTAAAGAGAAAAATGAATTTATTCCAAACAATTTGCAGAAATATTTCAAAGTATCTTAAAGACAAAAGTTAGATTTATAAGGAATCCTATGTGCGTAGGTGAGTTCATTACCAGTCTTGATTTATCATAATGATATACAAAATCTCTCAAGTACGTGTGAAATTGCATTGTTCATTGACCAGGTTTGAGGAAGATACTATGATACAAGTGATTTGAATTAACCAAATAAGTGTTTGTTAACCATGATTTAGATGCATATAACCATACCAGACTACTATGTAAGTCGGGTTATCAAGAGCTAGCTAATCCATAAGCAGACATAGGTCTATACAAAATAAGGTCGCTAATGTGACATACATATTGCCACGCTAGGAGTTACCCAAGGCCTAGCGGGTTGGGCACAAACCACCTTTTATGGGGCTTACCTCACAGTTTTCGAATAATTGAGAATTCTAGGGATTCAATCTAATCAACCCTTCTTTTATTTTCAATGGGTAGGGAAAGGGATTTTATTGCTTTTGCTTTTGTTTGTTTCTTTTTCTTTGCTTTTGCTTTTCTTTTTCTCTTTTTTTTTTTTTTGTATTTTGGCTTGATATTTGAGATAATGCTGAAATAACTTGTTTCTTTTTCTCTTTTTCTTGAAATTTTATTTTCTTCCTATACTAGGGATACTTGCTCAAATTAGCTATAGAGCAAGGGATTTTTATTCCGAGTAGGGGTGAGCTTGTCCTTTTGTCAATTCTCAAAAATTCTAGACCATGTGCATGATAGGATAGCAGGGGAAACTTTTCGCTCAAGAAACCACTTCTACTATGTAGCATAGTATGGAAATTACAAATATAATCATTTTATTGTGAAAGGATATGCTTGGTTTAAGTAAATAACAAGATCAATTCTCTGTGCTCAAACTTTATTTAATTGAATTTTGTGGACTTTGATATAAGAGAGATTAGTAATCATGCCAGATAAAATCAAGATATTTATTTTTGTGTTTGTGATAGTGAGGGATTCCAAATAAATGCTAATTTATCCAAAATAACTTGAAAATATAATTGCAATACGTGAAGAAGAAATATATATAACAAATATTTTTGAGGAGTTTGATAATTTTGACTCTCTCTTTCTTCTTTATTTTTTTGGTTTTGAAAAGAGTCAATAATATTGTTGTTTTGACTTTTATTTTATTTTTTATTTTTTTATTTTTTGTTTGTTTTTGTTTAAAGAGTTATATATATATATTTTTTTTTAAAATGAGACAACATGCAAAATATGTACAAATGATGAAATGACCAAATTTTATGCGTAATATCGCTTAAGATGCATAATATTCATAGGTTCTTTTAAATATTTACCATCTAAGGTAGCTAATTTGTATGCTTTTGATTCAAATTTAGCAGTGATAATATATGGTCCAAGCCAGTTGGGCTCAAATTTACCTTTAAGTTCTTTAGTTGCATTAGTATTTTTTTTATTTTCTTTTAAAACAAGGTCGCCGACCTCAAAGAATCGATGATGAACTTTCTTGGCATATGATCTTTTAAGCTTGTTTTGGTAAGCACGAAGATGCTCCAAAGCATTGATGCATTTTTCATCTAGGAGTTCCAGCTAACTGAGTCTGCCAGCTTGATATTCATCTCCTACTTCGGTATCTTGAAGTAGTAGAGACAAAGAAGGAACTTCTAATTCAAAAGGAAAAACGGCTTCAACGCCATAAACCAAGACAAAAGGTGAAGTTCCAGTGGGAGTTCGAACACTAGTTTGATAGGCCCACAAAGTTGGATATAATTGAATGTGCCAGTCATATCCAAATTTATTGACCAATCTTTTAAGAATTTTGATTAAGGTTTTGTTAGATGCTTCTGCTTTACCATTACCCTGAGGATAATAGGGAGTGGACCATCGATGTTGAATCTTATATTTTTGACATAGTTTCTTAACATATTTATTTTTGAAAGAAGTTCCATTTTCTGAGATGAGATTTGCAAGAATTCCAAACCTACAAATGATTTAATTAAAAGTAAATTTGGAGACTTGTGTTCTAGTGCAGGAAGCTAAAGGCATATCTTCAACCCACTTCATGAAATACTCAGTGGCGGTTATGATGAATTTGTGTCCATCATATGACACAGGATTAATTTTGCCAATAATGTCTAAGCCCCATTTTGAAAAGGGCCAAGGAGATGAAATAGCCTGCAACGCTTGTGCAGGTGCATGGACAAGGTCAGCATGTTTTTGGCACTTGTCGCAATGGCGCACATACTCATGTGCATCATTTTCCATGGTAGGCCAAAAGTAGCCTATCCTAAGGAGCTTTTTAGCAATGACATTACCACTGAAGTGTCCTCCACAAGATCCATCCTGGACTTCACTTAAAGCTGATTTAGATTCTTCTAGATTCAAACATCTCAATAGGATGCCTTCAAAAGATCTCCTATATAAAGTATTGCCAATTATTACAAATTGACTTGCTCGTCTACGTAATAATCGACGTTGGTTTCTATTAGAATTAGCAGGGAAAGTCCCATTGTGAAGAAAATCAAATATATCTATATACCAAGGTTCAAGAGTAGTTTCATTGATTAGAAACACATCCAAAGGTTCTAAACATGACTTATTTGAAGTGGGTTCCTGGAGTTGACGAATAATGATGGTGGCATATTCGTCATCTAACTCCAAGGGCAGAAGAGATGCAACTGCAGCCATAGCGTCAGCCGCACGGTTGCTAGTTCGTGAAATAGCTTCCAAGGTAACTTTATCAAACAAGGATAACAATTGCAAAACATATGCTTTATATGGGTGCAATTTATCATCTCTGATCTGATAAACTTCATTAATTTGATTTATGACAAGTTGAGAATCACCAAAAACTAGTAGATGTTTGATTTTTAATGCCAAGGCAGCTCGTAATCCAAGGATTAGAGTCTCATATTCGACAGTATTATTAGTGCAAGCAAATGTTAATTTAAAAGACAAAGGTATAATGTGTTTTTGTGGAGATATTAAAATAATACCCGCACCAGCCCCACTCATGCATCGGGCTCCATCAAATTATAAGGACCATTATTCAACATGGTCTGCCTCTAATTGAAGGCATTCATCAGGAAACTCAATGATGAGGGGATGGGTAGACTCTAAGGGTGAAGCAGCTAACTGATCTGCTATGATTTGACCCTTAACATACTTTTGTCCTATGAATGTGAGGTCAAACTCACTTAGAGCAAGAACCCACTTGGTTGTGCGACCCGATAAATAAGGTCGACTCATAAGATATCGCAAGGGATCATATTTAGCAGACATAAGTTTTTTGACTAAGCATATAATGGTGTAATTTCTACATAGAAAATATGACTTCTAGACATAGTTTTTCTAATGAGGTATAATGAGTTTCATAACTAATTAAATTTTGGCTAATGTAATAATTAGCATGTTCTTTCTTCTCATCATCAAGCTGAGCTAACATAGCTCCTAAAGCAAAATCTAAAGCTAAAATATACATGAGAAATGGGTGATCAAGTCTAGGCGGTGAAAGCATAGGTGGGTTAAGGAGGTATTGTTTGAGAAGTTCAAAAGCTTTTGTACATTCGTCGTCCCAGTTAAAAGGGACATGCTTCTTAAGGAGCTTAAGAAAGGGAGTGGTTTTTTCTACCATCTTATCGATGAAGTGACGTATAGCTTGAAGCTTACCTTGTAAACTTCATAACTCAGATATATTGGTAGGTGCAGGCATATCAGTGATAGTTGCAATCTTGAGAGGGTCGATTTCGATACCACGTAAATAAACTTAAACCTCTAATAGTTTATCGGACTTGACTTTGAATATGCATTTGGCTGGATTTAATCGAATAAGGTATTCTCTTAACCGATTAAATACTTTTCTCAAATCATCTAAATGATCATTTTCTTCAATAGAGCGAGCTATAATATCATCTACGTAATCATGTAGGATATCATGCATCATATCATGAAAGATATAAGTCATATCTCATTGATATGTTGCGCCTGCATTCTTTAAACCAAATGGCATCACTTTCCAACAAAATGTACCCCAAGGGGTAATAAATGCTATTTTAGCTTGATCTTCAGGAGCTATCCTGATCTGATTATAGCCAGAAAATACATCCATTAGGGACATCATTCCACTCCCGACGGTAAATTCAATGATTTTTTCCATGTTTGGAAGAGGAAAATCATCTTTAGGGCATGCAACATTAATATCTCTAAAGTTCATGCAAACCCTAACTTTGGTAGCTTCTTTCTTGGTGACTGGAACTACATTCGAGATCCATTCAGCATAATCAATAGCTTGTATGAAAATAACATTTAGGAGTTTTTCTAACTCCCCTTTGACTAGCAAGGCCACTTTGGGATGCATTTTTCTAAGTTTCTGTTTAACAGGTTTAGCATCCAGATGGACTACTAGGTGATGCATGACTACAGAAGGGTCCAGACCTGGCATATCTTCATATGTCCAAGCAAAGACATCTTCATATTCTTTAAGGAATACAATGTATTCATCTTGTTTTTCTTAACTTAATACTGATCCAATATTGATTATGTGAGGATTATCTTCAGTTACAATGTTAACTTTAATGACGTTTTCTACTTCCATGTGTAGATCTCTTTCAAAATTAGGTGGGGTGGGTGAAACACCCAATTCTTGTAATTATTTTAAGGTTAAGTTGTATAATTTATCTTGATGAGTGGTGGCCTCAAGTTGGGCTATAGTTGGTATAGAACCATCAAAATAAAAACCATTGTGTAACAACTCTTCAACGGAGATATCATGGAAAATATCTCCTTCCAACTCCTCATCGAATTCAACAATCAAGTCAGGGTAAGCTATGGATAGCATATTGCAGGTAAAGGGATTATTCTTTGAACACAAAGAATCTTGTTTATCTAGATAATCTTGATAACATATGAGTTGATCATCATCTTCAAAAGGGAAGGGTTGACCCTTACTAGGAAATAGGCCCACACCACATCGGGTGGGCCATGGCTCTACCTCAATAGGTTCTTTCATACCATTTTGGAAAGGTCCCAAGCGTTTCCCTTTATAGCCCATTTTAAGCATTATGGGCTTAGCTTTAATATATTCATTAGCAAAATAACATTATGCATATCCCTCATGATGAGTTTTGATATTCCTGGGTATTCTTCCCCAATCATATCCTTTATAAATAAAAGCACAACTCCTAACTTGGTAAGTACTTCCCATAGGTTGTGGGAGGCCCAAAGTATGAGGATATGGCGGCAAGTTATTTAAAAGAATTGAATCTTGCATAAAAGCATTTGTTTTTTTTTATATTAAGATTGTGGATAAATCCGGTAAAATTTCATTAGAAAGAGCATAAGATGTAGAAGGATCATTCCCTATATCTTTAGATGTGGAAGGTATGATAGATGTTGATAATGTGGAGGTGTCAATAAATGGGTCTATAGGTTTTGAAATTATAGGGATAGAACATGAAGGATTGGTTGTGGATTGAAGATATTTTTGAGGTTTTAGTGTGGTTTGTTTAGAATATGGTTGAGTTACATGTATAGGTGTAGTTGATGGAGGAGATGATGTTATGTGTGTGTTTTTCACACGTTTAGATGAAAAATAAGAATTAGGATGTGTGGATGACAGAGCAGGGCAAAATTGCACTCCAACAGGTTCTACCAAAGCACACATATCAAAGGGTCTAGGGTCACCATGGATAGTGACCAACTAATTTTTAAATTCAAATTTAACACACTAATGTAAAGTGGAAGGAACCGCTCGCATCGCATTGATCCAAGGGCGACCCAAAAGTATATTGTATGATGCGGGGCAATGTACAATAAACACGGTTGTATCTAGGGTTCTAGGACCAACTTGCAAGGGTAAGGTAATGACTCCACATGTTTCTTGTGTCTCGTCATTGAAAGCTTTGATAATCATGTCAGTTTTCTTCATTTCATCACTTCTAAACCCAAATCATTGGTAGAAGTCAAAAGTGCAAATGTTTAGAGATGAACCATTATCAATCAAGACTCTTTTAACAACTACATCTCCAATTAGAGTAGTAATATATAAGGGGTTATCCTTATGTAAACTATGTTGTGGGATATATTTATCCCGAAAGTCAATACAATCAACTTCTTGAGTGATGATAGTATTGGACATGGCTTCGGGTTGAATATTTTGAGGTACCATCATTTGGCTTAATGTAAGCATCAATTCATCTCTATGGGTAGGAGAAGATCTTAACAAGTCCAAAAGGGAAATCCTGGCTGTAGTATTGGATAATTGTTCATTAATATTGTAAGGAGGTTTTGGTTGAACATTAGACATATGATTCCCTTTATTGGGATTTTTCAAAATAAATGGAGCTGATCCATCATTCTGAGTTTAATTTTGTTGAGAGTTTTGAGCCTGTTGTCTGGTAACAACTCCGATGGTACCCATAATGTTATATTGAAGATGCTAAACTGGTCTTGGTTGAGCGTTTATGGCTTGTTCATTAGGAAGGAACTGATTAGAAGAGGGTCGAGTAGTAACTCTTCTAGGAAATGGTTCTTCTGGAACCATAGCATCTGTGATAGGTTGAATAGGATCTGATTCGTTTTAATAACTATTCAATTGGTTTGAGGTGATGTCTATTTCACTTTTAGTATCTGGTTCTACATCACTAGGATCAGGAGTTTGAATATTATGTAAAGGTCTAGTCGTGACCATGGATAAGGTTGTGCCAAATATTTGAGGATCTTGAACATATAATTGTCCACCAATAGTCCCTACATATCGGGGAGGAGGGGGAACATTATGATGTTCAATTTGATTGGCCACTTCTTTACCATGGTTTGGTAAAGGATGTTGAAATATATCTAATGATTGATTAGCATTTTGATTTTGATTTTGGGGAATGGTATTTTGAGAATTATTAGGAGCATTTTGTTTAGGTTGGAAAGCTTGCACCTCCATTTCATTATTATCAATCAAATCTTGTATTTTATGTTTCAATCTTTTACAAGAATTTGTAGCATGTCCAGGTCCTCTATGAAAGTCACAATGTAAATCAGCTCTGTATCTAGGTATAGTTGGATCAGGTTCCTGGATAGCTAGTAATTGAATCAACCCTCATGCTAATAATTGAGGAAGAATGGTTGATAAAGGTTGATTCAATCTAGTAAATTCTCGAGGAGGTTTATCAGGAGGTTTTAATATAAATTTTTCTATTGTCTTCGTTGTATTGATATTAGCAACATTTCTACTATCAGTGAATCTGTCACCTACAACTTGTTTGTTTTTATACTGATTTTTAGATGTTTTCTCATCGTCTTTCTTTTTGAGCTGACCTCTTCTAATGAGAGCAGCTTCTACCCTTCGAACTAAGTCTATAGCTAGATCGAAGGTAGTTAAGGTTGCAGTTGATAACTCATAAGATATTTGTTCTTGTAAATTATTAATAATAATGTCCAACATTTCCCTATAAGGTAGCACAAAGTATAGTTTTCTTGTCAACTGCCTCCATCTAGCTAAGAAATCAGCAAAACATTCATCTTTGTCTTGTTTCAAGTTGTACAAATATTTGATGGTGACATGCCTCTCGATGTAGGCACTAAATTGATGGACAAAATATTCATCCGTTTCTTCAAAATTTATCAAAGAATGAGTGGGAAATTGATAGTACCACTCTAATGCCATTCCTCCTAAAGCTTTTCGGGAACATTTTTAGTAATAGCAAGTCATCATGTGATATATCATGACATGCTATCCTAAACATGTGAAGATGCTCTATGGGATCTTCAGTTCCTTTATATATAGGCAGGACGAGCATGGGAAAGTGTTTAGGGTATGGTTGTGCTACAACTATGGGATCCAGAGGTTGACTACATATCTCTCGATAATTGTACGAGGGATGGTAGGGATCTATCTCGGTCCATGCGCGAAGCTAACTGTTTCACCATGGCTTCCAGATTATTGGTTTGCCCACCATATTGATTCGGTAGGGCATTAATATGGGATTTGTGAGCATATGATGGAGGGACATGGAGATTAGATGCTATATTGCTATTGTGTAAATTTTTGATAGGAAGGGTGTTATGAAGAAATTTTGAAGTTGTATTATGTTGTATGCCCGATTGTTGAAAATTGGTGTTTGGTTTCATTTTAGGTTTTTGTCTACTTGAAGCATATTGATCAATAGTTTGGCGAAGTAAAGTAGTGAAGGAAGGTTTCTTTTGTGTGGGAATGATTTTAGGATGAATAACAGGTTCCTTAGGGGGTTGGGTAACCTATTGTTTTGGCATGTTCTAAATCATAGTGACCATATCTCTATTGGATGGTCCAGCTTTATCACTTTCTTGATCAATGAAAGACAAGGGATTAGTGTGTATGTCAAACATATGTTCCATGGCTACTTGAGTGTCACTAATTTGCCCTTTATCAATACGAACTGCCATATTAAGAGCACCAATGTTATTATTGAAAAATTTCCAGAAATGATCTAAATTATCAAAAGCAATAGTTCCATCTGGAGCTATTCTAGGGGATGAGGATCCTTCCTCTTTAATATTTTCTTGTTGTTCATTTTCTTCAGCAAGGATCTAAATTATCAAAAGCAATAGTTCCATCTGGCTGTTCTAGAGTTTCTCCTTCTAGAATTGATTCCTCAGGAAGGACATTTGGGTTTTTTGTTTTGTCTCCTAACCAATCTTCTCCTTCTTCTTCAGTTTGTTTACCACTCCTAAGTTTAGGCATTGTGGTTAAATTTAGATTTCAGAAAATATATATATACTTATATATATATATATATATATATATATATATATATATATATATATATATGTGCAACAAGCTTAAGAGGTATATATTTTAATTATATACCTACTATAGTATTTAAAATAAAATGTTTTTGGTTTTTGTTATGTTTTGGTTTTTCTTGTTTTTGTAACAATATTATAAAGATAACAAACAACACACTAAATGCAAGAAATAATAATAATGAAAGCAATGATCTAATTTTCTATAAACAATTTATAAATATCATTAATGGGCTCAAGTTCTTCAGGAGTCATGAAGTGTTCTTCTTCAAATTGAAAATTTTCTTTCAATAATTTGACAAAAAGTGCTATAGTGATATTATCTGTCTCAGATTCTAGTTGGTAGAAATAAAGTTCATGGCAATACTCTCGATATAACATAGCCCTAGGAACTCTATTCCATATTTCCCTATCCATAAGAACGACCTCTTGATCTTCTACATAACCTAGGAATTGGTGTATAACAACTGCGTTCTTGAGGTATTCCTTGAAGGTGAACAATTCTGAAGACACGAGAGCTCTCCTATAAGCTAACCACCTATGGCAGGCTCTCTGAAGTTCATGATAAACAATGAGTTGATGAGGATCCAAGATCCTATCTAGGGAAAACCTCTTGATTTGTCTAAGTTCGGTTGATCTAGATGAAATGATACCTAGCCTCCTATCAAGTTCTTTCCACAGAAGTTGGTTTCTATCTATTTTAGGCACACTAAGCACAGAAATAACTTCTATGGCTATTAATTGATTTGCAACATTTATAGTAACTGCTAATATTTTCTTAGGAGCTACCATTTAGACATGATATGCAACTTAGTATTTTTCTAATGATTTGAAATGCATCTATATTTTTGTTTTTTTTTTGTTTTCAAAAGGTTTTAGTTTCACGTCGAGTTCACCAAAATGTATCGCTCCAAATTTTTTGCACCATTACCTTCAGGCTATAGGATCCATGCCCGAAATGGGGATGTGAAAAGTATGGGACAATACCTTGGACTGAGAGGCCCTTTGAAGGTCCCGCCTCTCAGGGGAGGTGTATAAGGGTGAATTTTCGACGGATGGTGGGTTCACCAAGAAACGTTTAGTTGCAGTTTCCACGCCTAGGTTGGGAATGAGTTTAATGTGTTCAATTTTAGCTTTAAACATCCAAGTCCTAGGTTTGGCCAAATGAATCTAAGCTAAGCTATATGAAATACTGATTACATGAATACAGAAAACATATTTGAACAAAAAATAGAGAGAATCATCTAGATTAAATAGCCATACCTGATCCGGATGTTTGATGGAGATTCTAATTTTTGAAGTAGTCCAGATCGTCTAGAATTTGACAGGATCATCTCTGATCTGACAAGATCATTTGAGATCTAAAGAATTCATTATACGAATTCGTCAGAGACCTACAATTGCAGAAATGGATACCAAGAACACAAGATACAATTGCAAAAGCAAGGGAAAATGATAGAAATGAAAGTATGAATGCTAGAATGACAACTTTAGATAACAAATTAAGTAAAATGCATGGTTTTAATGACTAACTTTGACTTTATTATACATCTAGGCTACATGAGGTGAACTCCAAGATGCAAAGAAGTAATAAGCTTAACTAGTGCAAAGCAAAACAACAAAAAAGAGTAAAGAAACACAAACTTTGGGCATTGATTGCCCCCAATGTTGACTGTAGTCGAAATCATCTCGGATTGGTATGAAATCATCTCAAATTGTATAGGATCATCTGCGACAATCTGGGCTTTGCTTCGGCTAAAGAATAACAAAGTTCCTGCAAGAAAATTCAAAAAAGGACAAAGGCGAACAATAATCTAGAATATACTAATGCATAAGAAACTTAAAGTACAGAAAAATTTAGCCAGGGGAATGTTAAGTGGAGGGCCTAAGATTAAATAGGCATAGGAAAGAGGTTGGGAGGTTGGAGATCATCCCATTTTGGGAGATCTCCAATGAGGGGAGACTCTAATGATGTAGATGTGTCTCTGCCCGAGTTAGAGAAGCTGTTGAAACAGAAGCTAATTATGAAAAATTAGTTTTGGGATGAAATCGTCTGGACGTTCTGCTCCAAACGAAATCGTCCGATCTGAGGTGATATCATCTGATCGGAGACGATATCATCCAATGGATGAAACAAACTCTAAAAATGGTGCAAAAAACAAGGAAATGGGTAGCAGGCGGTTTGGGAGCGATTTTGGGGTTGAAATTTGAATTTGAATTATTACTAAGGTAATTTTAATTATTTACTAAGTTTTACTGCACCAATTTTAGGGTGCTATAGAAAGACACAAGGCGGAGTGAAAATGTAGACAACTATGTTCATAGGGTGTATGATGATCATTGATACAATCAACACTAATTGGCCCAATCACGCAATATGGCATGCATCCTTGAATCATTACTTCAATGTTTGGAAGGCTTTACTTAACACAGGGCTTGCACATATTCAATCACACTTATTCCTTAGACTCAATCAGGTAGCTTCTGTTGCTACAATAAGATCCTACCAGTAGGAGAGCTATAAATTGAAGATGCCATGTTTTCTTATGATCCCAGTAAATAGGGGAAGTTATGTAATTTTTTGGATGCAATGATTCCTGTAACCACCAGAAAGGGTCACACCCGATAGCGGCTCCTATTGCGATAAATGGTAAAGATATAACATGCATACAAGTAAACAAAATTGACAACAAATGAAACAAGAAAGAAAACACTTTATTCCATTATATTTGAAGTCAAAACCCAATTACAAGTACGTCCCTCTTAGGGATATTCATTTTGATACAATATTACAATAGGAGTGCACAATTGTTTTCCCTCTTAAGGGTAGGTGTGATTTCCAAATGCCTCTTAGAATGGCACGAACTGCTCTAGGGTGGAGGTGCCCTCTTCTTCGCAATGGGGAAGGAACTTGATGGTTTGCTCTCCTTTGAAACTGTTCCCTACGGTCAAGAAACAACAAGAATGTCAAAAATATAGGCAACCTCTCATGATGAGGCCCTTTTAGGTAAATTGCATAATGACACCATTAACATGCATAATCAAGAAAACATAAAGAATGCTTCTAAGCTATGCAAAGTGAATCAAGATTCATGTAATAGCATAAAGGAAAGTAGCAACTACACTATGCATGGATCAGATATAGAAAAGTGAAGCATAAACATGCATAAAGAAAGCATTTAAGTCCTAATTGAAGCATAAGCATAAAATGTAAATCTAACCTAGTTCTACGGTCAAAAGTCTTCTAAAATGCTATTAAACTATGAAAACAACTAATCTAACCTAATTAGCTGGACAGAAATGAAATTAGGAAGGCGGTTATACCTCTGCTACAAACCGTAGCTCTGGTGCACAGTCTGCACTATAAACCATGGCTGACAGCCATGGTTAGCACTCTGATAGGCTTACCCTCAATTCCAAGGGTAGTGGGCTTAACCTCCTTGTCCAATTGATGTTCAAGGGTCGCCTTCGATGTCCTTCTGATAGGTTTGGTGGTCAAATCACTATGATGGGCCTTCGTTTGCCCGGATTTGCATTTCTTGGCTCTCCTAGACTCCTAGGGCATCCATAATGCAATTCATCATGAATCTTGGCAAGTAGGTAGGGGATAAGTGCAATAGCTCTCTCTTAGTATACTCGATTGAGTGTACAATTTGATAGGGCTCCATTGCTCAAATCTCCAATGCTCTCTCTGATAGTTTGCCCTAATTCTGAGGGGTACTTATAGGACTACCCAAGGGCTAGGGGTGGCTTCCTGGAGAAGCCAAGATCAAGAAGGGGTGGTTAGGATAGTTGGAATGGAAGCTTCCACCCTCTAACCACCTTCTTCTAGATCCAATGGTTGTTTCAACCGATTTGGCTCAGATTGAAGGCCAACTGAACTTCAGTTAAGATCGTAGGTCACAACTACGGTCTAGACTACAAACCGTAGGTCTCAACCATGGTTCAGCTATAAACCATAGGTTTGGGCTATGGTTCAAACTGATTAGGCCAAGGAGCCCAAATTGAGTGGTTAGAACCACTGCTCTATCTTGGAGTCTATCCAAGATCTTCCATATGGTCTTGTAGCATGTCCATATGAGTAGTCACCCTCGACATGATGCATTTTAGGTGTCTACAGATGCCCCTTTTGAGATGCGTTGTGAGATCAAACAACGCTGAGCAAAAATAGACCTCCTAAAATGATGTCGAAGGTTCTATGATGATCATTAGTCAGATCAACATTAGATGCCCCAGGTCCAGCAAAAGGATGCGCATCCTGGAATCATTGCTTCCAACTCTTTGGAGGCTTAAACTTGAAAATCTTGTGCCCTTCTCATCTCATTCGGTGTGATTGTGCATTCCATAGGTATCTTCTGACCCATAGATCCGAAAGGTGGAGAACAACAAGCAAAATCATATTTGCTATTTACCCCAAGCAAAGGGGTAAGCTTATGATAGTTGTTTACAATGATTCGCAAGGATGAACGCAATTTTGACAAGATCAAGGGATCTACGATCTTTGGGATCTTCTATTGATTTTGATTATGATTTGATATTATGACTACCCCCTCAAGCGACGAGTCGATGAGGGTAATGACAATGAATAAAGTGACGATGTCGCTTGACCACCATGGATGATCTGAACAAATTTAGATTTGAGCAAATTAATGCCTTGGCTAGGCCTAGTTCAACTTTTGATTCCAACTATTAATAGTATTTGCATGCTTCTATCCCATGGAGCAGTCGGGCTACAATAGTCATCTTAGGGAATCAAATTGATACAAATCCAATCAGATTTGTGTTGAATCAAATTATCGATGATTTGCTGAAAAAGAGGTCATAGAAGAAATGACATGCAACGCCTCGTTCCCATGGAGCAGTCCAGCCATGAAGGCCTTCTTAGGGATTGAAAAGAAGCATATCAGATCGACGATGACAATTTTTGCCCCAAATGTCCTTATGGTAATTTACTCATCTTGTCGGATTGCATGGATCGCAAGTCGCTGCAACCGCCAAGTGTATAGGGTAAATTACTGAATACGAGGCGCATTTGGTGTTTTAATTATTTGATTTTTTTTGAATATTTTGAATTATGCATTGAGCTTATTTATTTGGTTGGGAGGTGTGTCACTCCATGAAAGGATTATCATAGCGACGACCTCGGTTGTACTTTATAATCTCAGCCAAATTTTTAATTTTTGATTGGATCCCGGTGCTTGATTATCACCAAATTTCCAAATTAGCTTGCTTTTATTGAGTTCTGACCCAATGGGAGGCATTAATTGATCTTTTTGGCCCTTCCCATGGTGGGATTTTCTAAAATTGTCTGCCAGTTGCAAACCGTGGCTAGGGTCTACGGTTCCCATTTGCAAAATTGGGAACCGCGGCTAGGGCCTACGGTCCGCGCTGAATATGAGAAGTCTATAAAAATTCCAAATTTCAAATATCTCTCATTATTCCTTGATAGTGACCTACAACTGGAGCTCTGACAGTGACAGCTGACTAAACTGACCTGCAACCTAGCACACCTTACCCGCACACCGACTCACAACACGATGGCAGGGCGCGGGCAAGCGTCTTCTAGCCGCGGGGGACGAGGGGAGGGCAAGGTAACTCAAAAACCAAGACCTCACATCCATTACCAATAAAATGAACCCAATTAAGTAATCGGTAAATCAATTTCACTAAATTGCTGGCAATGAACCTCATCTTAGGCTAGGGTAGCTTAGGTTTTAATTTTTTTGTATTTTTGGCTATGGTATCGCACCCGATCGGACTTCGATCGGAGATCGCAGGTACTAGCTATGGTTCCCAATTGGTCAATTGGGGACCGTAGCTGCCAGCTATGGTCAGCATTCAAAATCCCAATGGTCAAATTTTGACCGCATGCGGACCGTAGGGTTGACCCGCGGTTTGCCAACTTTAGGAAAATTTTGCAAAATTTTTAATTTTTCTAAATTTTTAGAGGCAATTAATATCATTTAATGCATTTTTGACCTGTCTGATTGACAAATTTGATTTGTAGGCCTGCATGATGACATGTTTTTGCAATTTTATCAATTTTTTACTATTTTTGATGATTTTTAGATCAATTTTTAAATGTTTTTGCTTGTTTTAGTTAGATTTTTCCTTATTTTATGCTATTTATTTTAGAGATTGACCTCTAGAGCGTGAGAGCCTGACATTCTGAAGACTCTCCATGGAGAGCTCACTGATGGTGAGCGAGAGTGGTTCGGAGTTGTCGGCTTTGACTACGTTCTGGATCTACCCACCATTAGGGTAGATCAATCCTATCTGACTGCATTGGCCCATCGCTGGAATATGCGGACCAACACATTTCACCTACCTACAGGTGAAATGACAGTTACACTAGAGGACGTCTATAGGATCTTCAGGATCCCCATTGATGGTGAGGCCATCATATGCTCCACTTCTGGGGCTAAGGAGTCCATATTCGATGCTATCTTCGATGCTCAGAGCGAGGAGGCTCAGGGTGCCATCGACCACGGAGGGGTCCACATCGGCTACTGGTAGGGGAAGAATGTCTTCTCCATGTGCGAGGCCATTTTCATGCACCTGGTGGTGCAATATGTGCTTCCAGACTCCTCGAGCATGAGGATTCCCTAGAACCTTCTAGCTACTATACGTAGAGTTGTACAAAGCTCTATCTACCAGCCACTACTCCTAGCCTAGGGGAGCACTCTATTAGCTCAGCTCTATCAAGAGCTATATCAGATTACTGAGCGTAGCCATAAGGGCATCAACTATAGTCTACTTTTATAGATCTAGGGTTGGCAGCATATCAGAGTAGAGCATCCTAGGGAGCTACCCCTACACATTACAGACATTGATGATGAGCATCAGTGCTATGCTGCCTGCTGGCCTCGGGAGGAGGAGGGTTTCCATAGCAGGACTCATGCTGGCGAGACCCAACATTACATTACCCAATTTGCAGCACTTGGGCCGGATGATATCTAGTGGTGGCCCTACATGGATTGTCCTAACTAGCCTGAGGCCGACGAGAGGCTTCGATAGGCTCATCGGGATAGATGGCTACTCGGCCGAAAGGCCGAGATCAGAGAGTTTTAATTTTTCTCTCATGTCCTATGGTAGTTTGGCATGGTGCAGGACATCCCGGAGATCCCATTCACTTACAAGCACCTGGCTTTGGAGAGGGATCTATCATGGATCCAGCCTCCAGCACTAGGTGATGCTCTAGATGACTTCTAGGAGACTGGGGTTGACATAGCGGTGACCACTCCAGAGTATGATGGATGGTGGTCTCTATTTTGTTGGTATGGGATAGGGCCTCTGGGCCGAGTGATAGATTAGGCCGAAGTAGAGGTGGATCCTGATGGGCGTAGGGTGCACCAGAAGACAGAGGGTAGCTGGGGCGTAGAGGCTACCACTAAGGAGGCTCCTAAGATTGATCCCAATGAGGAGGCTCTAGAGGAGGGTGAGGTCCCTCCTAACAGTGCAGAGGGGCTACTCTTAGCATAGGTGGCTGACTTGTAGAGTCAGCTCGATCGATTCCAGATGTAGTAGAGGGAGCGTGACACTACTATCGCTACTCTACAGGCATAGCTGACAGAGAGAGATCATCGATTGACATAGGTGGAACAAAATATTTCTAGCCTGATAGCATGAGCGACCATAGTAGAGACCCAGGTTGGCGAGCTCACTCATGCTCGTGACTTGGCAGAGGCACAGAGGGATGCGATCGTAGCAGAGTGGGATCTGCTCAAGGCATAGAGGGGGGTCCTCCATCCTCTTAGTTGATTATGGGGCCTCCGATGACACCAGTAGTAGTACTACCAGGTGGTCGAGATCCTATGGTAGAGATTCAATGCCTACAAGGTTTACTTATGAGTTCCAATGAGAGGCACGCATCCAGGGTTGCTCGGGTAGACCAGCTGGTTGGATACATTTAGATGTTGGGTGTAGAGGTTCCTGAGGATCCATATGCTCTAGAGTCCCAATGGACTAGATCTCAAACTACAGGATAGTCCACTGCTAGCTCTAGCCATCGCACCCATCAGAGCGAGAGGACACATAGGTCCTCTAGTACACATGGTGGTAGTAGTCATACCAGGACCAGGGAGGTAGGGCAGTCTACTACAGCATCTAGTCATAGGTCCCAATGGATAGAGGTGCCCATAGCATAGGGGGTAGTTGGATGAGTGCTAGGCCTCTTCGGGTTAGGCGGTACTCAGGGCTCACAATAGGATCCACAGCAGTTAGTAGGGCAACAAGCATAGCAGTATCCTGAGCACAACACTGAGGGAGGTGGCGAGAGCTCTGGTATAGGGGGAGCAGATCAGAGCTAGAGCTCTACTATTATAGGACACATTTTTGATATATCTCATTTTTGGTGTAAGGTCGAGGACCTACACATTTGTAGCCTGTAGGCATTTTTGTACTCCCGATGTACTCTGAGACACATATTATATATATGATATGATCATTATTATGGCTCATTATTGTGTACTCATTTATTTTTAATTTTATGTTTATGTGATGCACATGGATGCAATGCTTATGTTATGTTGATGCTATATGATGTGATGTATGGATGACATGCACTAGATAGCTATTTGATTTATGATGATGATATGCAGTGATCTTAGATGCTTAGATGTGCTTTTTTATGGATGCATATGGATGTGATGTTTTTCTCTTAATGCATATTTGATATTGCTTTCTTTTCATGCATTAATGTATGTAATGCTTTATTTACACGATGCTAATCTAATGTAAATGAACCTGTATGCTTTAATCACTTAAAACATAAGGAATGAATGTAAATATGTTTATCAATCTAATGG
Source organism: Wollemia nobilis (assembly GCA_028583015.1). Taxonomy (NCBI): domain Eukaryota; kingdom Viridiplantae; phylum Streptophyta; class Pinopsida; order Araucariales; family Araucariaceae; genus Wollemia; species Wollemia nobilis. The sequence continues at coordinate 25,290,288 of JAQPPZ010016892.1, forward strand.
ATGACACCACATAATGTATAAAAATCATGAATGTAATTGAAAATCCTTAAGATAAGAATTTAATCAATTAATCACCCATATATGAAATGCAATGGTATGCAATGTTTATGATGCGAATGATATAATGTGTCATTCGATTTTCTTTTGCAATTTTGGAAAATATGCATGATATAGTCAGTGGTCGTCTAAATATTATTGCTAATATCCATCCGGTATCTATCCTATATGTTGATTGTGCTTTTTATAATGATGTATCATGGGTTTAATACTTTGCAATTTGATGATTTATATGGTTGCAATTTTTGACATTTTGTTGCTATGGGAGAATTTTTTGAGGTTTTCCATGAGACTCAAACACCCTAATAGACTTATCAAAAGTTGCATACTAACCACACTAGACTTCTGAGATAAAAGGCTTTTGCTAGGATAGACCCTAACTATTCATTATCCCTGTGTGTGCAAATGATTATTTTAAGATAAGACACGAGCGTTCCCCGATGTCAAGCGGGATTCTTTTAGCCCATTGCTAAGATAGGGGTTCCACAAATGTCTTATCCAATCTCAAGTTTAGATTTTAGTTGGACTAAGCCACTAGGCAATGTAGGACACCTGAAGCTAGCTCTTCCACATTCAAACATTGGTCTTGTTCATAAGCGAGATGCTAATGCGTCAGACATATCATCATGCATAAGGTACAATAGTGTTGACAATTCCAGGGATTCAAGCTCATTCCTTTCTATCCTTCAATTTTTGGGATACTTGCTCATATGTAGTGAAGCAAGGGAGTCGATTCCATCTTCTTTTTGAACTATCTTTGGATCTTCATTTGATCTCTCTTCAAACTGGATTTTGGATCTTCATTTGATCTTCGCTCGAAATTTTGATTTATGATCTTCATTTGATCTTCACTTTGAACTTCACTTTGAACTTTGATTTAAGCCTGTTTTTTGATCTTCACTTGATCTTTACTTTTTGGCATTTACATTTGATAATCTTCTTCAAAAACTTTCCTTTGGGGAGATTTACTTGGAAAAATTGTTTCTGGTATATCGATTGAGAATATCGATCTTATGATATCAATATGGGATATCACTCTGGGGAGTCGATCTATGATATCGATCTAGGGTATCAATCATGAGGATTGATATGGGATATCTCTTTGGGATATGCTCATTTTATCATAAGCAAGGGATTATGAATAGGGAACTAACCTATCCTTTTGCCAACTACCAATATTTTCCATACCGTCCGCACAGAGGGATAAGCAAGAATAACTCTTTTCACTTTAGGATACCCGATCCTGCTTCATGGATCTCATCTTCCCCTAGTCCTTGTTAGGATTGTTTAAATTTTTTGATTAGTGATAGGTTTTTGATATGCTAAGGGCTATACTAACTAAACCTTAGCTACAAAAGCAAAAGAAAGCTTTCTACCAACTCTTGATAAGACCACTAGGTATGGCTGAGTGACCGAAAAACCTAGTATATCTCCATAGCAACATTATAGGTTGTGTTGAAAAACACAATTACTCACATGAATGATGGATCATGATAAATGTAGAGATGCATGATTTAAACACAAATGTGGCATCATTTGTAAGACTAAAAAACATAATGCCTTCTATTACAAAATGCAATGGATGACGAATGCCTATATGCAATGTAGTAATGCAGTGAATGCATGTGTAAATACAAAATAAAAAAATGTGAAATTCAAATGCAAATGCAAATGTTTTTGGATTTTATGCTTTATCAATTTTTTTTTGGATTTTATTGATTTTATAATTTTTATGAGTTTTTGAGCCTCATATCTAACCAAACGGTGAGTACATGCCTTTGGAGCCTTTAGATTGACCAAGCAACTTTTAGGAATCCTTGGAGCTTTTAGGATTGACCAAAGGGATTATGGGTATTGTTGGCATTTTTGCCACATTTGTTTTGTTGTTGTTCATGCAAAATAATGCACAAAACATAGAGATACTCACTCCTCTATTTGTCCCTCCAAGCACCTCGAAAGGGATAATTAGTAAAAAAAAAAATCTCTACAAGTTTTGTGCCAAATCAAAGTAAGTTAAAAATATCACAAAATCGCGACATGTCGCATTTTCATGACCTGTTGCGATTTCACGCTAGAAAGCAGCAAAAGGGAGCAGTAAAGGCAAAGTTGTCGTGACATCGCGACATGTTGCATTTTCATGATCTGTCCCATTTTCATGGTAGACAGTGGGAAGAAATCAAAGTGATGGGTGGCATGTCACATTTTCGTGCAATACAGCAGCAAAGGGGAGCACCAAGGATGGACTGACGCGATATCGCAACCTGTCACATTTTCATGGCAGGAAAGCGAGGAAGGAGTAAGATGATACGAAATGTCAGGATTTTGTGACACATCAAATTTTTGCAACGGAGGCAGCAACGAAGGAGAAGACAAAAAAATGTCATGAAATCATGACATAACGCGTTTTCATGGGGAGAAAGCAAAAAAGTACAAGGTGGGAGAAAATTGTCGCAAAATCATGACATGGCGTGTTTTCGCTAGGAGTCTTGTTTTCGTGGTGAGAAAGCGGAAAGGACAGCGCCAAGTATGGAATGTCGCAATTTCATGACTTGTCACATTTTTGCGACAAGGAGCAATGAAGGAACAAAATGAAGGTAGATTGTCACGATTTCACGACATGTCACGATTTCATAACTTGTCGCGTTTTCATAGAAGTGCATGAAGACGAAAGCCAAGCGAGAGGAACATGTCACGATTTCGTGACATGTCACAATTTCGTGACTTGTCACATTTTCATGGAAGTGCATGAAGACGAAATCCAAGCGAGAGGAACATGTCGCAATTTTGTGACATGTCATGATTTTGTGACTTGTCACATTTTTGTAGAAGTGCATGAAGACGAAAGACAAGTGAGAGGAACATGTCACGATTTCGTGACACATCACATTTTTGCAACTAAAGAAGATGAAAGCCAAGTGAGAGGAGGATGTCATGATTTCATGACACATCGCATTTTCATGACTAGTAACAATAGGAGAATGTAGCGAGGGAAAAATGTCGTGATTTCATGACATGTCGCATTTTCATGACAGAAGCGACAACAAAGGCTCAATAAAGTTTTGCCTGCATTTTTCTTCATATTGCATAGGAGAACGTAAGGAGAAAATGAGGATCAAATGAAGTAATGTTTTAAAATCTCTCCAATTGGTTTTGAGATCGAGGTCAAAGAGGCTCCAAAATTAAATGTTTCATTGTTTACCTATGTGCGCAAGATGGGAGAACGTGTTAAATCATGCAATTTTTGAAGCCACCAAAATTAAAGATGCCTCCGGTATTAAAAGCTCTTGTTCATGATCTCCTAACACTTCAAGCATGCCCCGAGAACAATCATTTAATGAAGAAATGTGGTCCCTTATTTTCGTTTGATTTTCAAACTTGATCCATAAAAGCAGGGAATGTGATTTCTCCGAGGCAAATTTAGGGGGATTGTTTCTCTTTTCAAGTGCTTATTTTGTGGATCTCCTCTTCAAAATATGTTTTATGTTTTAAATGCTACGATTCGAAAGGGAGAGGGAAGACCTATATAAATACTAATTTACATCTCAAGGAAAAAGAGGAGGACCTTTTTACAAAATTGAAGCTAAAATCCTAAACGCATTTTGCTTTGTTCTTAGAGTATTTTGAGTTGGTGATCCAAACTGATGTTCATGTGATGCTTTCTTTGTAATTCACTTTTGCTTAGTCAAGTGTTAAAATATAAGTTGAATTCTATTGTTCTGAATTTGGCTATGTTTTCATTTGAAAATTTGAAGTATAATTGAAGGCAAACTTATGGTCAATATTTGATCCAATTTTTGTATGTGCATTCTAAGAATCGGTTGTTGCTTATCTTCGGGATTTAGTTTGAGGTTATTTTCTATCTGAGGTTGTTCTCCCTATCAACTATCGACTTCAGCCATATTTCCATCTCTTTCTATTATTTCTAACCCTAAACCTTGAAATCAGTTTAGATTAGTTTGGGAGCCAGCCCTCTCTAGAGATTGGCTCGGGAGACTTCTCTTTCTCTCGACCTTTCAATGTTGGTCGGGTCTAGGGCACATTTTATATTACTATGCGGATTCATGACCAACAGGTACCTTTGGGGCATTTTGGGATGACAAAGCAATTTTGAGAATCCTTGGAGCCTTTGGGATTGACCAAGCAGTTTTTCTAAAACTCTTGGGCCTTTTGCATTTGACCAAAGGGCTTACAGATGCCTTTGGATATTATTGGTTGACCAAGCAATTTTTTAGAAACTCTTGGTGCCTTTTGAGTTTGACAAAAGGGCTTGTATATGCCTTTGGATATTTTTATAATGACCGAGAGATTATAAGCAAATCCTTAGGATTTTTAAAGGACATGACCAAGCAGTGTCATGAACCCTTGGAGCCTTTTTGGGATGACCAAATGGTTTTTACCAAACCCTCAGATCTTTTGAGGTTGACCAAATGGATTACATATGCCTTTGGAGCTTTTTGACTTGAACAAACCACTAATGAGAATGTTTGGAGCTTTTTAGGATGACTGAGTAGTTACAAGCAAATCTTGAAACCTTTTACTATGCTCATTAAGCACAAAACACCTTAATATGTATGATTTTGAGAGTTTCAGGCTCTTCAACACCACCTAGCGATGTTAGGCGATAGGTACCTAGACCAATACTTTTAGATATGATGTAGGGTCCTATCCAATTAGCTATGAATTTCTCTCGCATGTCTAGCGGTAAATTAGAGTTATGTTGGTTTTTTTTAAAAACAATATCCCCAACTTCAAATTCTATCTAGTGGACTTTGACATTATAAGCTCATTTTAGTCACTCTTGATAAACATGAGAGATGCTCCAGGGCATTCACACAATGTTCATAAAGTAGCGTCAGTTGATCCAATCAAGCTTGCCACGTAGTGTCATCATCGATGAACTCTTTTAATGTGAGGTGCAATGTTGGAATTTCTAATTCCAGGGGCATAATGGCCTCAGTGCCATATACTAGTGAGAATAGTGTTGCCCTGATGGGCATCCGAATACTAGTCCTATAAGCCCAAAGTGCAAGGGGTAGCTGGATGTGCTAGTCTTTGTGGTTTTCTTGTACCATATTTTTCAAGATGGCTACCACTATCTTATTTGAAGCTTCAACCTGCCCATTTTCTTGTAGATAGTATGGAGTCACAAAACTATGTTTGATTCTATATTTAGATGTCAAAGCTCTCACAGTTTTGTTCTTGAAAGACGTTCCATTATCCGATATTATTTTGGATGGAATCCCAAAATGACTTATGATATACTCCAGTATAAACTTTGCTATATGAGCTCTAGTTTCAATTGTTAAGGATATTGATTCCACACACTTTGTAAAATACTTAGTAGCCATGATTATGAATGTATGTCGGCCCAATGATGGAGAGATCTTACCTATAAGATCCAATCCCCATTGAGCAAATGGCCAAGCCACTTGAATGGGTTGTAAGGCCTACGATGGAAAGTGTGTAAGATTAGCGTTATGCTGACATTTAATGCATTTCTTGACATATGCATTGCACTCCTCCATAGTGGTCCAATAGTAAACCATTCGAATGATGTGCTTGACGATAGCCATGTTGCTGAAATGGTCACCGCATGTACAATTATGGGCCTACAAAATTGTCCATGATGCCTCTTGGAGCTCTAAGAAATGAAGGAGAACTCCATCGTAGCTTCTTCGATACAATATGTCTCCTATTAAGACATATTTGGCTGCTTTATGTTTAAATGTGCACTTCATGGCATGCGAAAATCCCTCTGGGATTATACTAAGCTTTAGGAAGTCTTTAATTTATGACATCCAATTTTGATAAATCTCAGCTTCGACTACCAAGACGACTTGCTCCCCCTGCGTATTTACTTTTGCAAATGTAGACTAAAAAAAAACCCTATGGTGAATGGTAGTACCACTCCCCATGGGACTCTAAGAGGTTAATGACCCCTAGGGTGCCTTCTTAAGAAAGTATTTAGCTCTATAGAACCATTCAGCTTGTGGTTCTACACTGATCATGTTGACTGATTCTCTGTTATCATAGGCTGCACGCTCTACTACTAGATGAGAGAGCATCTTGACATGGATGGTAGTGAAATCATCAGATAGATTTTGAGGGATTAAGGATCCCAGAGAAGCCATGGTATCTACAAACCTATTTGATGATTGAGGGATTGCCTCAATTTCATACCATTCCAATTTGGCCAAATATGTGTCAACTAGATCTTTATAGGATTTCAGTATGGGACATCGACACTAAAAAAGCCCCTTGACTTGATTTACTATGAGCAAGGAATCACCAAAGATGTTAAATATTTTAATATTCATGGTGACAATTGTGTGGAGGCCCAATAGTAGGGATTCATACTCAGCATTGTTGTTGGTGCACAAAAAATCCAACTTGAATGACAAGGGCATTGGAGCTCCTTGCGGTGTGAAGAACACTATTCTGGTACCACCCCCTTGTTCACACTTTGAACCATCAAAGAACATAGTCATATCAATATTTTTCTCTAGTTCTTCGAGTTTGGGAGCTTCAGATATGACAAATACTGCATCATCTAGAAGCTCAATTGTTAGAGGCCTACTGTTTGATAGTGGAACCTCAGCTAATTGATATGCTATGATCTATCCCTTAATGGACTTTTGGCTTATGAATTCCAGATCAAATTCTATCAAAAGCATGATCCACTTCATAGTACTTGTATTGTGATAAGTCTTACTCATCATGTACTACAAAGGATTTTGTTTGGATATAACATACGTTGTATGACTTAGCATATAGTGTCATAATTTCTTTGTAGAGAACACTACTGCTAAACACAACTTTTCCATGTATGCATACCCGAGCTCATAGCTCACCAAAGTTTGACTAATATAATATATGGCATGTTCTTTGCCTTGCATGTTCTTTTGGGTCAACATGGTTCCTAGTGCAAAGTCAGTTTTCGATATATATAGTAGAAAATGCACTTTTAGCCTTGGTGGAGCTAGCACTGGTGGCATCACCAGGTATTGTTTTATCTCAATGAAGGCTACCTTGCAGTCCTCATCCCAGTTGAATGGGACACCCTTATGTAGTAGTCGATTCATGGGTCAACATTTATTCGATAGTTGGATGATAAATCATTTTTATCAAGTCTACCTTGCCCTGAAGGCTCCTTAATTCCTTAATATTGGTGGGAGGACGCATTTCCAAAATGGCCTTGACCTTCATTGGGTCTACTTCGATGCCTCTCTTGGAGATGATGAACCCTAGTAATTTTCTAGAAGTTACACCAAATACGCACTTCTTAGGATTCAGCCTGACATTGTGCTCTATTAGGCGATCGAAGAATTTCCTTAAGACCTCTGCATGCTCTTCTCGTAGAAATGACTTGGCTAAAAAATCATCGATATAATCTTCAAGAATTTTGTGCATATAGTCATGAAAAATGTATGTCATGGCCCGTTGATATGTGGCACTAGTATTTTTGAGGCCGAATGGCATAACTTTATAGCAAAATATTCCCCATGGTGTTATAAATGTGGTTTTATGCTGGTCTTTGGGTTTAATCCAAATTTGATTGTAACCAAAAAAATCATCCATTAAGGAGAGCATTTTGTGACCTACAGTTGCATCTATGAGAGCATCAATATTGGGCAACGAAAATGAATCTTTGGGTGTTGCCTTATTTAGGTCTCTGAAATCCATGCAAATATGAATTCTTCCATCGGGTTTTCCCATGGGTACCATATTGGACACCCATTTTGGATAATCGATGGAAATCACAAATTCCACATCCAATAGCTTTTATAGCTCATATTTCACCATTAAGGCTACTATTGGGTGCATTTTCCTAAGCTTTTGCTTGATCGACTTCTTTGTCAAATCTAGTGAAAGGTTATGAGTAACCAATTTTGGGTCTAGACCTGGCATATCCTTATACGACCAAGCAAACAAATTTGGTCTCTCTTTCAGTAGAGGTATGAGGGTGGCCCGCTCATCTGGAGTGAGACTCTCTCCAAATTTAACCTTCTTTGTACTGGTGGGATCATCACTGATATCCACCTCAAAGGTTTCCTCTACCGACATATGTGATCCCTCCTCAAGCTGGTGAGGCATAGGAATTAGATGAATGTCATCAATCGGGTTGAGTGGTTTCATGTTGGAAGTATTTTTGGCATGATAAACATCATATGCATAACCTGGTGCAAAATGGAAAGGCTTGCAACATTTCTTCATTGGGAAAGAAATCCTTAGGCTCAACGGGTGAATCAGCATGATCCTAGTCAATAGCATATTTTTTAAGATACAATGGTTTAGACGGATCTACTAGATTGTAGAGTGGAGTGGTCAAATCAATGGAGACCATGTTTATGGAATGGAATTGATCTCCAGGACCACACAGACTGACCTCTACAAAATTTGCACAGTCCTCATACCCATGATCTGGCTCTAATGGCACAGGCACAAAAGGGTCTTCCCTATGAGGACTACGAATAACTGGATCCTCCCTATGCACTGAATATAAAATAGGATCATTCGGCTCATGGAGTTGCATGTAGTTCGACAGAATAGGATTAACCAACCGATGGATTTGATCGAGGTTTAACCGTCTTGCTCTCAAATGTGGACCAACATGTAGCTTCCTATAGACCTCATCTATGTCGATGGGTTGATGGTGGTGATGCAAATAAGGAGGACCAAGGTAGGCCCTCTCTAGCTCATATTCTTCATCACTATCATAATAGAATCCTTCATTCACCCCCACTCCTGGAGGGCACTCCTCTAAGTGAGGCCCCATAAATCTCACTTCTTGCATACTATCATCGCTATCTAGAAAAATTGGATAATTATACCTCATGTATGATGCTACCGAGAAAATTGGCTCGGTCTCTTCCCCTGGATGATCAACATTGGGAAGGATCTCTTTGATATCCTATACTGATTCCATAGGCAATAAATGATGCACATACAAAGGCCTTACATAAGCACCTTCGACTTCATCCCCAGATCCATCGTCATTTGGGGAATCCTCATATGCATCATAGCCTGGTCCACTCATATCGGAGGTGGAATCTACTCCATCTTCATTACAAAGATCTCCTAACTCGAGATCGCTTGCAGTAATGGGGTTGCACCCCTACATGTTTGTGTTGTTGACTGCCTCATGGGTTTGGTGTCCTAGTTGATCTCTGGGGTTCATTTCTGCCTTAGTCTACTCAAGGAGCCCTTCACGATGATCTTCGAGTGGCTCAATGGTGATGGCAGATATCATAGGGTGATTCCTCTAGAATTTGGAAGGATTCGAATGATATGGATTAAAATCCACATCGTCCACCATGCTGAGGTACAGATGATCTAGGGATGCTACGAGCAAATCATCCTACCCATGTATCTATAACCCTAAACCAAATCTATCAGTGACTAACTGATAATGAGGTTCCAACGGAGTCCTCCATCCTTGTTCAAAGAGACCAAGGCCGTATCCATGCCAATGATATAGCTCGAAAATACGCATGGCATACTTTGGATTAGACAGATAACGAACGTTTACCATGAAAGGTTCCTCGTCATCTTCATCCATGGGCTCTCGCGTTGGAAGCTGATCTAGCCCTACATAAATGAATATAGTCTGGTTAGGTGGCTCTCCCAGTGGAACCACCAATCCAACTAGATAACGATGGGTGGATGGTCTGCCCATCTCTTGCATAGTCTTTAAAATTGGTTTGAAGGTCACATTTTGCACAAGGTACTCACCTAATCTAGTATTAGTGAGATGTACCATCACCCACGGTGTGGATGACCCTACTAAAGATGCAGGTGAGGCAAGTTGAGGTGCCTCCTCGACTTTGTCTTGGGGTTCCTCAACTTCCATGGGAATGGGAACGTCCTCAACGATTGGCTCGAGCTCAAGCTCTTTCTCTTTCTTGCCCATCTTCACCTTTAATTTCCTATCATCCCGATGCATGACTGATGCTGACGATTTCAAGGAAGTGGCAATGGTATGCTTCGATCTATGTGACATAGATGGCATTGGTTGAACATGCACTATTGGTTTACCTCCTGGTTTCCTTATTGGCAACTATGGTCAAACATCCGATGCGTTGATGGGAGTATGAAACCCCTAGGAAAATCAGCTAGGTTCACAAACTTAAATGGCTCCTCATCCGATGCCACCACGTGAACCAGTACCTCGTGAATATATTTCATGCATTGATGTAGTATCGAGGGGACACAATGCATTTCATGAATCCAAGGCCTATCGAGTAAAATGTTGTACTACATGGCCCCTTCTATCACATGACACATTACCAAAAATGTCTTCATATCTACCTGTACTGGTGGGATAATTGTGTTGATAGTTGAACATAGTGCATCGTTAAATTCTCTCAATGTAAATATAGTTGGCATAATGTGTGATTTAGGTAGCTTCAAATGACTCAGTGCCTTGGTCATTATTATGTTGATCGATGAGCCAATATTGATCAAGACCCTTTTAAATGGCATGTGATTCACACACATGATTATATGCAATGGTGGGTTAGCCGTAGTTGTAGAAACCATCCTTATCTCATGATCATAAAATTGGATCATCGGTTCTTGACACTATTGTACATGTCCCATAAAATTTGTGAATGCTTGCTCATCCTGGGCTTGTACTTCAATGGACCTTAAAATATCCATAAGAGTCTCCCTTTGCCTCGGGGACTACTGAATTAATTCATATATTGACAACTTCATAAGAGTTGTCTGCAGGTTTTGGACCAACCTGCTCCTTAAGGTCACCATCGATCTTGTTGGTGGGCCTAGAATATTCTGTGCTGGTCGTTGATTCGGTGTGGCTTGTATCTAGATAGGAGCACGAGGTTGATTTTGTTGTTTGTATCTCCCATGCCTAGTGACAACATTGACCATACCTACGAACCCCTGGGTAGGTGGTTCGACTCGCACTTGGTTAACTTGACCAATGTTGTTATGAGGAGCCTCATGATTCGGTAAGGGGTTCTTATAAATCCCCATATTTTTATTTTTTGGCTCCTACGGGTTGTGAGGCACTACAAGATCACCCTTGTCTATCATATTTTGCACTAGGTGTTTGAAAGACCAACACACCTCGATGTCATGTCCTTTCATTCTATGAAAGATGCAAAATAGATCATCTTGAAACCCCTTTGGTTTGGGTTTATTGGGGTCTATCATCTTGAATTCGGGTAATCTGATTGCCTTGGCCTTGCATAACTGATGGAAAATCACCATCAGTGATTCCATCAATGGTGTGAACTTGCAAGGTGGACATTGCTCTTTTTTCTTGCCCTTGTAGTTATTGCGCTTATCATACTACACAGGTGGAGGTTGGGCCTGATAGTTTTGCTTCTATTGCCCCTTGTCCTCCCATTGGATATTTAATACCACTTGATTTACATGGGTCTTGCTTGCCCTGATGCTTTGTGGTACTCTTATTTTATCCCTCTCTCCTATTTTTGAGCTTCAAGTTGCCCTCTTGCAACTTGATGTCCTCAATCACCTTGGCTTGCACCAAAGCCTCTTTGAATGTAGCATACTATTGCAGCTACAGTAGTAATGAGATGTGCTTGGCACAACTCTTCATGAACATTCGAGTTAATTCCATGGCAAGAATGGGGAATGGCAACTTCACCATTAATCTCCTCCACCTATTTTTGTATTGTTCTATCGGCTCGTTGTTGTGCTGAGCTAGCATAGCCAGATCGAAAATATTAGCCTATTTCTTGATGCCAAAGGAATAGCGTTCAAGAAAGGCATCAGCTAACTACTCAAAACTTGTTATACTATATTTCTTTAGTTGATTAAACCACTCTCGAGCAGGCCTTAAAATTTTCATGATGAACGTGCACAACAATAAGGCATCGTTGCTTGCTATCTAAAAGCAAGCATCCAGAAAGCTCGTTACATGTTCTTGTGCATCTTCATCACCCTTGAAATTATCTAACCTAGGCATATCAAAATGCTTAGGGTAGGCCATAGTAGGCACTGAAGGATCCAAAGGCTCATTATGAATTTTCCTTAGAGTCGGCTTTTGAATAGTCACGCCTTGTCTCTCAATGGATTTAATTTTCTTGGCCAAGGCCTTATAGGCCTCTAAAGATAGAAAGTCCTCCTCCCTAAGTTGATGTGTAGGTGGCTTAGGAGGTACTGTCTTCCTTGCACGAGATGGAGGTCTTTGCTCTTCCTCCTCTTTAGCTCGAGAGCTTTCAAGATATTCTTGCTCGTATCCATCTCTCGTTGTTGCTTCATGTTGTCTCTGCCTTTGATTATTGAGCAGTGATAGCCGCTCCCTTTGTTCAATAGTAACATGAGTACGAGCATCTCTATGCTCTTGATGCATCTCGACTTGTGAGAAAGCCTTCCTATGCATGTGCTCTCGATGCTCATCTTGAGGATATAGGCCAGCCCTAGCTAGCCGATCCTCCTGTTCTATGCGTTCCTTTTGAGCAAGGATACACTCTTTGTGCATGCACTGCTCATATAACCTCTATCTTATGAGCCTTTGTGCTTGAATATTTTCATCTTCGATACGCTACCTCTCTAGGCAAGCATCCTCCAATTGGTCTTGGAGGAGTTGGCATTTTTTCTCTGATGCCAGTCGATGTGATCTATCGATTTGGTCGGTCGTGGGAGGCCTTTGATACCCTTGCTCTATACGAGCAACTTTGTGGGTTCTATACCCATTGAAATGATGTGCTATGCCTTTGCCTCTATCTATAAATATGGCATTGGCCTCCTGCTATGTCCTATATTGTGACCCACCATGCGTAGATAGCGGGTGTGTGACATGCGGGTGCTTAGAAGCCTCCCCATGTTCTCTAGTAGTGCGAATGACACTCCCACTATGCTCACTCAGGGATCGAGTGGGTGGAGTGAAAGGCTTGTAGCCTAGCTACTCTAGAACACTACCTAGACCTTCTAGCTACCTAGACCACCATCTCTCATGCGATGGTGTACCATTATCTCCCACCTTTGATATGTCAATGGTGATCTTACGTGGTGGACCACGCATGGGAGTATGGTTAGTTCTATGCTCGGTTGCGAGCCTATCTGCCTGCCCCTAAATGGGTGGGTCTCTAGTCCTTATATACTCAAAAGGTGGAGCCATATATCCTCCAGTGGACTTAGTATGTAGGGGCACCAATCTAGTCCCCTGCATAATAAACTCTTCAGCCGACCCCGTGGACCCGCATGCATTGCGGTCTCGATAATGGCTCTCAAGTGGAACACCCTTGTGCTGGAAGGTTTATTATTCTACTTTATGCCTAGAGGAGTGTATTGAAGCTCCTCTATTTGGGGTTTTCTCTGCTATCTCCCCCCATGTTGAGTTGTCTCCTCGAATGCTAGCCGAACGATGTTCGGTTCGCTCATGTGGTTGAGGATTCGACACGTATTATTGTGAACTAGTTAGGGGTTGGTCATTGGCATTGGCTTTGGACCATTTTTGACCACCCTGTGTGTCCACCATTGTGTACCTAGAGTCTAAATGTATTATTATTAAGCAAACAAGGTATACAACAATGATTATCTCATTTTAAGTTTTAAAGTGAGTCCTAAACTGTTTGATGTGTTTTCAATATGTGTTGTATCAGTTGTAGAAACTCTTATCATGTTTTGTAAAACTTGTTGGATTTTATTCTTGGTTTAATGGATTTCACCTATACGCTCGTAGCTCAACAACTTGGCTATGAACTCCAAGTCGCGTAAATCCCCCGTGTGTGGTAATGAAGCCCACACCCGAAAAAGGAGCACAGGTCCTGCCAGATCCTCACCCAATCTCACCCAGTTAGTGTTATACCCTCCAAAGAGGAGTACATGCAAATTTTCTGGGCTACGGATGGTTCTTGGATCCGATATTGGTCTATGTATCAAGGGTTCATAGGATTTGGGCCAACGGATGGAAGTTACGCCCACCGTCATTGAACCCTACTAGTGGTTGGATGTCAAGCCCAACTCACTAGCATTTAAGTGTTTCATGGTGTGTGTGGTTCCTTTTAATGTACATAAAATAAATGCATCATATAGCACACATGCTCATTTTCTAAATGCTATGCAAATGAAAGATGTTTTAGATTCAAAAAATGCAAGCTACTCTAGATGCTCTTTAATACTATGCACATTATGATGCTAAATGGCCACTAATCGGGCCTCACACATGCAAACCATCAATACATATCTATCAAGCATGTTTTAGCCTAGGGCGGACTACAATCAGAGGTCCATTGTTCCCATCAACGCCTTTCTAGTGAAAGCAAAGTACAAAAGCAAACTAGGACAGTTGATTTACCATTTTATTTTAGTTCTTTTCCTAATTTGCATTTGAATTTGACCTACTGTAAAAACACAGAGAAAAGAAAAGTGATAGAGGGCTGGAAAAAGGACCTACCTCATGTCCTGCACTATTTGAAGTTCTAAAATTGTTTGTCTATGTTGTCAGCAGGAAACCACAGGTCTGACCTACGATTCTGACTATGAATCATGCCTTGTACCTATGGTTTAGTTGTTGGGCCATAGCTGATAGTTGTGATTTGTACCTACAAATAAAAAATCCAAAAAAGCATATTTAGATCCTAAAAATATGGGGTGCCACCATTATCACCTCTGTAACCACAAGAAAGGGTCACACTCGATAGCGACTCCTATTGCGATAAATGGTAAAGATATAACATGCATACAAGTAAACAAAATTGACAACAAATGAAACAAGAAAGAAACACTTTATTCCATTATATTTGAAGTCAAAACCCAATTACAAGTATGTCCCTCTTAGGGATATTCATTTTGATACAATATTACAATAGGAGTGCACAATTGTTTTCCCTCTTAAGGGTAGGTGTGATTTCCAAATGCCTCTCAGAATGGCATGAACTGCTCTAGGGTGGAGGTGCCCTCTTCTTCATGATGGGGAAGGAACTTGATGGTTTTCTCTCCTTTGAAACTATTCCCTATGGTCAAGAAACAACAAGAATGTCAAAAATATAGGTAGCCTCTCATGATGAGGCCCTTTTAGGTAAATTGCATAATGACACCATTAACATGCATAATCAAGAAAACATAAATAATGCTTCTAAGCTATGCAAAGTGAATCAAGATTCATGTAATAGCATAAAGGAAAGTAGTAGCTACACTATGCATGGATCAGATATAGAAAATGAAGCATAAACATGCATAAAGAAAGCATTTAAGTCCTAATTGAAGCATAAGAATAAAATGTAAATCTAACCTAGTTCTATGGTCATAAGTCTTCTAAAATGCTATTAAACCATAAAAACAACTAATCTAACCTAATTAGCTAGACAAAAATAGAAATAGGAAGGTGGTTATACCTCTACTACAAACCACAACTTTGGTGCATGGTCTGCAATATAAACCATGGTTGACAGTCATGGTTAGCACTCTGATAGGCTTACCCTCAATTCCAAGGATAGTGGGCTTAACCTCCTTGTCCAATTGATGTTCAAGGGTTGCCTTCGATGTCCTTTTGATAGGTTTGGTGGTCAAATCACTGTGATGGGCCTTCGTTTTCCTAGATTTGCATTTCTTGGCTCTCCTAGACTCCTAGGGCATCCATAATGCAATTCATCATGAATATTGGCAAGTAGGTAGGGGATAAGTGCAATAGATCTCTCTTAGTATACTCGATTGAGTGTACAATTCTATAGGGCTCCGCTTCTCAAATATCCAATGCTCTCTCTCATATTTTGCCCTAATTCTGAGGGGTACTTATAGGACTACCCAAGGGCTAGGGGTGGCTTCCTGGAGAAGCCAAGATCAAGAAGGGGTGGTTAGGATAGTTGGAATGGAATATTTCACCCTCTAACCACCTTCTTCTAGATCCAATGGCCATTTCAACCGATTTGGCTTGGATTGAAGGCCAACTGAACTTTAGTTAAGACCATAGGTCACAACTACGGTCTAGACTACAAACCATAGGTCTCAACCGTGGTTCAGTTGTAAACCATAGGTCTGGGCTGTGGTTCAGACTGATTAGGCCAAGGACCCAAATTGAGTGGTTAGAACCACTACTCTATCTTGGAGTCTGTCCAAGATCTTCCATATGGTCTTGTAGCATGTCCATATGAGTAGTCGCCCTCGACATGACACATTTTAGGTGTCTATAGATTCATAGGACAAACACAATTTTTACATGATCGAGTGATATTTTGTTTATTTTGATTATTATTTTTTTGAATATTTGAACTACCCCCTCACACAATAAATTAGTGAGGGAAGGTCAGTGAATGAAGTGACAAGTCACTTGACCATTTTGACTAGGTTTTATTACTTTCTAGTGTTTGTTCTTTAATGGGTGACCCCCATCCAAATGTGATTTGGCTTGTTTATGATGATCACTCATCCTTATCCTAGGGAGCGGTCCAACCACAAATAGCCTTCTTAGGGAGTTAGGGTAAGCGATCCTATCTATACTTGTATTGCATCACTTGGCTCAGTGTTTTTTGTGTCATAGGAGAATTAGATGATTTCGTCATACCCATGGAGTAGTCCAACCATATTGGTCTTCTTCGGGGTCAAGGTGATGCATCATTATTCCAAAAATGAAGATTTTACCCTGAGTATCTCTATGGTGACTTACTCATCTCACCAAGTTACATGGGGTGCAAATCTCTGCAACCACCGAGTTGATAGAGTAAATAACTAAATATGAAGCTTACTCAAGATTTGTTTTTATGTAATTTTTTGTTATTTTAAACATTATGATAACCATGAGTCATAAAAATGTGTTTATTTAATGTTTTTGCTACTTCCCATGGAGAGAATTCTTGCTATTTTTGTCTAGGTTGCTAGCCGTTGTTATGTCCAGTGACCCCAAATGCCTGCTCGTGGATGCTCTCATCCTAAGAGACCAATAAATGTGGGCCAATGATGACAGCAGTAGCCAAGGCATAATTTGAGAATATAAAAAGTAACCCTAGGATTTTTACCTTTCACTTTCACCAACTGTCAATTTACATTTTAGAGCTTTGTAGTGAAAGTGACTTGCGATTTAGAGTGCTGCTGTGATTTAGAGGTCATGGCTACATAGGGAGAGACATCTACAACTAAAGGAGCTAGAGCTTCTTGGGTATTCTCTCAAACCTTGACCATGTCTGTTTCATTTCTAGGTAAAATGAACCGGATTAAATAATCGGTACAAGATCCTCATTAAACTTGTTGGTAATGAATTAAACTCATAGTTAAGTTTAGTTTAGGATTTTATGTGGTGGGCTTACCCCCCATTTTCTTCTTTTTCCATTTTTTTGGTATTTTTTGCCTAGGGGTAACGATTTTACCGCATCACGCATCAGCCACTGCTGCTCATAGCGGCCAACTCGTCCTGAGGTTTGGCTGATGTCACTTAGAGTAGCTAGATTTGAATCCCAAAGTTTAAAAATTTGACCGTTGGTGTTTGTCCACTCTTAGCTTCAGTGATTGATCTATGGCCGATGTAGTCAGCAACGGCTAAGAACACTTGTAAAATTTTTTATTTTTCTTGCATTTTTGAAGTGATTAACTAATTTTTTTGAATTTTTGACTTGCTTTTGTGAAATTTGCTGCATTATTAGGTGCATTTATTGCTCTTTTTTCTTGGACTTAGAATAGCCTATCATTATTTGCAATTTTTCCATGTTTTATAGTGATTTATGCCTTAGATGCATTGTAGTTATGCTTTGTTTTATCTTTTACTCTTAGATTCTCACTGCTCGGGCTCATGACCCGAAGCTCATGAATGACCTTCTCCCACTCTTGGATGATACAAATTGGGACTGGCTCAAGGCCCGTGGGCTATAGTTTGTCACTAGGCTACCCTATATTATGTTAGATCAGGCTTACATCACGGCCCTAGTGCTCCTATGGGATTCTCAGATTAATACCTTCCACATTCCTACTAGCGAGATAACTACCATGCCAGAGGATGTGTATAGGATATTTTTGATCTCCTTTGATGGAGTAGCCATTGTCTCTTCAACCACTAATGACCATGATGTTGTCTTTCTTTGGGTCTTCAGAAGGTATGCTGTATATGCATTCAAGGACACCAAATATGGCAGTGTATCTATCATACGTTAGTACAGGGAGCATGTCTTCACGATGAGGCACATAGTATTGTTGATGGTCATCAGCAACATTCTTATTCCAGATTTCTTAGGCTTGAGGTTCTCGTGTAACCTCCTTGTGATGGTCCAAGATCTGATGGACAGTGTAGAGCCCATCATCTATGCATGGGGAGGTCCCTGTTGGCCCAATGCTATGACAAGTTATATCACATCCACCAGTGGGGTCGCATCAACATCACTTGTAGTTTGCTTCTACAAGTTTGGGTATGGGAGCACATCAAGGTAGATCATCCCAAGGGGATTCCTACCAAGATTACAGTTATTAAGGAGCAGATGTAGTGCTATGCTACTATACGGTCTTGAGGGAATGAGGAGCATAAGAGTCATCCTGATGTAAGGGAGATCTCCAACTACACTGCTACTTTTATTGGTTTGAAGGTTGGGGATATCATATGGCATCCATATCATGAGTGCCTAATTTGGGATGACCCGACTAGTTTCATAGCTAGGACGTGGCATGAGCAGTGGCTCATCGGCTATAAGTTTGGCATTAGGGAGTATTTCTTCTACTCCCAGGTTCTCCATCAGTATGAGCTGCAATAGGATGTATCACTAGTTCTATTTTTGTATAGGCATCTCACAGTAGAGGGAGACCTTCCTCCTTCATAGATATTAGAGCTTTCTGATAAGGAGGATGCCCTAATAGTTGACCCAAGAGTCACTGGAGGAGTCATAGATGCATTTTTTAGTGGTTTGGGGACCTGATGTGGCATGGTGATGGTATATTGGATCGTGAGGGTGATGGCAAAGATGAGGGTATAGATCTAGTAGGGCATAGAGTCCAATCAAATACTGAGGTATGGGTCCAACCAATAGAGTAGGTGGCAGTGGAGGAGCAAGAGACTCCTGAGGAGGATGAGGAGGATCTGGATACTGAGGATAAGGATTCTCCTCTAAGAGCATAGTTGCATGAGATCGAGGTTGAGCTCCAGTCAACCAAGATCTAGGTATAGTAGAGAGATGCCACCATAGCCCAACGAGATGCTACTATAGAGTAGCTCACACTATAGATCTGGGCTTTGCAACCTACTTTCTAGGGTGGTGCTACTAGGATGAAATTTTTTGTTCCTCCTTCTCTACCACAGAGTGATACCAAGGCATATCCTTGGGTAGAAATAGGGGCAAAGGTTCTATG
Source organism: Wollemia nobilis (assembly GCA_028583015.1). Taxonomy (NCBI): domain Eukaryota; kingdom Viridiplantae; phylum Streptophyta; class Pinopsida; order Araucariales; family Araucariaceae; genus Wollemia; species Wollemia nobilis. The sequence continues at coordinate 25,309,596 of JAQPPZ010016892.1, forward strand.
CCTATAGGTATTTCTATATGAGTACAAGGATCATATCCAGGGGCATATCCAGGGGTATGTCTCCCATATAGCCTCTCTTAAAATGTAGCTTAGGAGGCATGGAGTTGTCCCTATGGAGGCACCAGGTGCAGGTGGCTCATAGGTCAGCAAGCACTCCACCTCTGGGAAATATTCCATCCATCCTAGCCAGAGGACTCAGACTCGCACAAAGAGACCAGCAGGGTCACATCACTCTACTCATGACACAACCACATGGGGAGGTGGTGCATGGGGCATAGGCCCTGTTTTTGATTGATGATACACTTGGATTTTATTTTTGAGGTCTCCTTGACCTATCTGACTATAGCCTGCAGGTAATTTTTGTATACCCACATACTTGATATACACATTTATATGATATATTTGCATTATGACTCGTTATGTTTATTGTTTATTGCTTATGTTTTTTGTCTTATTTATGTGATGTTATGATGGCATTATGATGAGTTGATATATATGTTTTAGATGATAGATGATATTTATGATGATATGGATTTGATATGGATTCTTATGTATGTGTTTATGTAGATGATTATATGATTTGATTATTGTGACATGATGTGATGTATCATGAGTTGATTTAATGATGGACTTATGATTTTATGTATGGACGAATGCAATGATGTGATCTTAATCGATGGATGATTTATGACATTGTGCATTTATGGATACAATATTTTTGTTAGATACATGTTTAATTTTGATTTAATTGTATGCATATAACTCATGCTATGATATGGTGAATGTAGTATGCAATCTAATGTGAATGAAATTGCATGTTTTAATCATTTAAAATATAATGGATGCATATGCTATGATGTTGACAATTTACGAGTGATACCATACAAAGTATAACAACCATGAATGTTAAATAATCATTCTAATAATTATTATTTATTTTAAACCATCCATATGTGCGATGTAATGGTGTGGAATGTATGTATTTTCTGGATAAGCCTCTATAATTTAAAAGATATAAAATAATTAGTGGTTGTCTAAATATCATTTCTGACATACATCCGGTGTCTAATGTATTTTATTAGTACCTCCTAATTTATAGGAGCTTATAAAGAAATTTGGTGATGTTATTGATGATATGATTTTTTGCTATGTAGGAATTTTTTTAGGGTTTTTCCTGAGACTTCAAACACTCTAGTTAATCTATCAATAATTGTGTACTGACCATACAAGAATTTTTAAAAGCAAGGCTTTCACTCTTTACCTAGATATTCATTATATCTGTGTGTGCAAATGAATATATTTATATAGAACTCAAGTATTTCCTCTGATGTTAGGCATGATTCTTTTAGCCCATTCTTAAGATCAAGGATCTTCAATTGTTCATCTTATCCTTATGTTGGACTTAGTTGGATTATACCACTAGGTGACCTTGGGTTACCTAAAGCTAGCTCATCCACATTCAAACATTGGTCTACACAAATGCAAAATGCTTTTGTACTAGACATATCGTCATGCTTATGGTTCGGTTATGCTGATAATTCTAGGGATTCAAGTTCCATTCCCTTATTTTCTTCATTTCATTTGGGATACTTGCTCACACTTAGTGATGAAAATCACTTTTTATTTTAATTGATTTTTTCTTTGAGCAAGGGATTTATGTAAGACTTCTTGTTTGTTTCGATTTGACTATTGCTTGATTTTGGATTTTGAATTATGACTTTGGAAACTGGGATTTTGGATTTGTGCTTTGTTTTGGGAGTTTTTCTTATTTTTATGAAAGCAAGGGATTTATGTAGTGATGATAATCACTCTTTTTTGGGTAGGGCAGAACTTGTCCTTTTGCCAATTCTCAGCACCTTTGAATTGGTTGCACAGGGGGATAAGCAAGGAAGACCCTTTTCACTTAAGGTAACCTAGAGCACTTTGTTTTTTTTATCTTTACGTTGTACCAACTAGGATTTTAGTGTTTCAATTAGTGATGGGATCCTGAATATCCAAGGTATTTTCACAACTAGACCTTGCTTTCTACTAATAAAAGGTGGCCCTCTACAAAAGTTGATAAAACCACTAGACATGTTTGAAAGACTAGGAAGCCTGAGTATATTTCTTATAGCAACATGATGTGGTTGTGTTGAAAAACACAGTTACACACATGGATGCATGGATGAGGATGATCTTGACTATTGTGATTGAGATACAAATTGTGGCATCACTTGTAATAATGTGATCATGACATATGCAAATGTGATGAATGTAATGCAACTATGTGAATGTAGATGTAAAATGCAATAGTTTTAGGATTTTTTATTTTTGCATTGTTTTTGTAATTTTGATTATTTTGAATGTTTTTGTGTTTGTATTTGACCAAATGGATTTAAAATACCTTTGGAGATATTTGTGATGATTTTGACGAAGCGGATTGGGTACCCTTGGAGCATTTTTGTGATTTCATTTGACCAAAGGGCTTTAAGATGCCTTTGGAGATTTTTGTGATGATTTTGACAAGCGGATTTGGTACCCTTGGAGAATTTTTGTGATTAGATTTGACCAAAGGGCTTTAATAAACCTTTGTAGCTTTTTATGATGATTTTTACCAAGCATATTTGGTACCCTTGGAGCATTTTTGTGATTTTATTTGACCAAAGGGCTTTAAGATGCCTTTGGAGCTTTTTGTGATGATTTTGACCAAGCGATTTGGTACCCTTGGAGCATTTTTGTGATTTGATTTGACCAAAGGGCTTTAAGATGCCTTTGGAGCTTTTTGTGATGATTTTTACCAAGTATATTTGGTACCCTTGGATCATTTTTGTGATTTTATTTGACCAAAGGGCTTTAAGATGCCTTTGGAGCTTTTTTTTTTTTGTGATGAAGGTGACCATGTTTTTGATCTTTATGACATATTTGAATATTTTTTATTTTTAAGACATATTTGAGTGTTTTTTATTTTTATGACATATTTGAGTGTTTTTTATTTTTATGATATATTTGAGTGTTTTTTATTTTTATGACATATTTTAGTGTTTTTAATTTTTGTGACATATTTGAGTGTTTTTTATTTTTATGATATATTTGAGTGTTTTTTTATTTTTATGTATGAAATGCCTTCAAATGAATTATATTGAGAGGTTTAGGCTCCTCAATACCTTCCAAATACGTGAGTCAATATGCTCCAACCCCAACCTTATCTAAAATTATGTAGGGGCCTATCCGATTTACCACAAATTTGTCTTGCAAATGTGGCGACAGATTTGAGTTCTATTGGTTTTCTTTGAGCACAAGACCCCCAAATTTGAATTCCCTCAAATGGAATTTACTATTGTATTCTCATGCAAGGTGATTCTAATAAAAACAAATATGATCCAAGGCATTTACTTTTCATTCATCAAGAAGCATTAACTGATCAAGGTGGCATTGTCGTGCGGTGTCATCATCTATGAAGTCCTTCAATCTTACACGCAAGGTTAGAATCTCCAATTCTAGGGGCATTATGGCCTTCATGCCATATACAAGTGAAAATGGGGTTGCCCTAGTGGGTGTCCACACACTAGACCTATATGCCAATAATGCTAAAGGTAACTGCAAATGCTAGTCCCTATGATTATCTCTCACTATTTTCCTCAAGATGGAGATGATTGTTTTGTTTGAGGCTTCTACTTGCCCATTTTCTTATGAATAATAGGGTGTTGAAAAACTATGTTGGATGTGGTATTTGTTCATTAAAGTATACACATTTATATTCTTGAAATATGTCCCATTATTTGATATAATCTTTGAAGGGACCCCAAAATAACTTATGATATTATGGAGTATAAACTCCGCAATCCTTGGTCTAGTTATCGATGTTAAGGGGATCGCTTTGACCCATTTGGTGAAATACTCAATGGCTATTATGATGAATGTGTGTCAGCCTAAATACAAGGGAGATATCTTCCCAATCAAGTCTAATCCCCACTGTGAGAAAGGACATGCTACCTGGATGGGTTGCAAGGCTTGTGATGGCAAGTGGGTAAGGTTTACATGATGCTAACACTTGATGCATTTCCTGAAATACTCACAATAGTATTTTCCCATAGTTGTCCAATATTAACCCATCCTCAAAATGCATTTAATTATGGCTATGCCACTGAAGTGACCACCACACGTACCATCATGAGTTTGTAAAATTGCCCAAGATGCTTCCTGGGTCTCAATACAATGAAGGAACATTCCATCATAACCTCATCTATAAAGGATATCTCCTAGAAAAATGTATCTTATCACCTTCTATTTAAATGTTCATCTTTTAGCATATGACAGGCCTTGCGGTATTATTCCAAGCTTCAAGAAATCCTCTAATTGGGATAGCCAATCTTGATAAGCCACAAATTTTATGGATAAAATGACATGTTCTTCTTGTGATCCAGTAATTTTGAACACAGATTGGAAAACAATCCTGTGATGAATGGTTGTTCCACACTCCATAGGACCTTGAGAGATCAAAGATTCCCAAGGAATCATTTGCAACAAAGCTCTAACTTTGAATGAGCAATCCTGATTTGGTTCACTCTGGATCATGTTGACTGACTCTAGGTTGTCAATAACCTCACGTTGTATTGCTGAAATGCGAGCACTTTGACATGGACCGTTGTGAAATCAGCATTCAAATTCTGAGGGATTAAGGATCCCAAATATGCCATAGTGTCTATAAATATTTTTTATGTACGATGGATTACCTCGATGTCATACCATTCCAGTCGGGCTAGGTAAGTGTCAAGAAGCTCCTTGTAAGCTTTCAAGAGTGGGCAACTACATTGGAATAATCCTTTGACTTGGTTCACTATGAGCAAGGATTCACCAAAGATATTCAATATTTTAATGCCCATTTCCACAACTATTTGGAGTACCAAGATTAGGGCCTCATACTCTGTGTTATTGTCCATGCAAGGGAAGTCTAGCTTGAATGATAAGGGCAATGGAGTGCCCTGTAGTGTGATAAATACTATCCTTACTTCGCTCTCTTGCTCACACTTTGAACCATAAAAGAACAATGCCATGTGTATTTGTTTCTCAGGTTCTTCAAGTTTTGATGGATCTAATAATGCGAAGACTACATCATCAAGAAATTCTATAGTGAGAGGCTTCCTATCCTGAAGAGGTACCTCTGATAATTGATAGGCTATGACTTATCCCTTGATGGACTTTTGGCTTAAGAATTCTAGATCAAATTCTATCAATAAAATGATCCACTTTGTAGTACGTGTATTGTTATATGTCTTGTTCATAATATACTATAAAGGATTATATTTTGATATAACGTAAGTCATATGGCTCAACATGTAGTGTCACAATTTTTTGGTTGCAAAGACCATTTCTAAGCACAAATTTTCTACATATGCATATCCTAGATCATAACTCACCAAGGTGTGACTAATGAAATATATGGCTTGCTATTTGTCTCGCATGTTCTTTTGGGCTAACATGGTGCCCAAAGAAAAATCAATAGCTGATATGTATAGAAAATATGGTATGTCTAGACTAGGTGGAGCCAGCACTGGTGGTGTTGCTAGGTAAGTTTTGATCTCTGTAAAGGCTTGTTGGCATTCTTCATCCCAATGAAATGGGATATCCTTGCGTAGCAATTAGTTCATGGGTCAACACTTATCTGAATATTGAGAAATGAACCATTTTATGTATGCTACCTTCCCTTGTAGGCTCCTTAACTCCCTAATGTTGGTAGGGGCAGCCATTTCCATTATAGCTTCTACTTTTGTAGGATCAACTTAAATGCCTCTCTTGTAAATAATGAAACCTAAGAGCTTACTAGAAGTCATGCCAAACATGCACTTCTTAGAATTCAATATGATGTTGTGCTCTATGAGGCTATCAAAGAATTTTGTAAGGATCTCAATGTGCTCTTGTCATACTAAATATTTGGCCAACAAGTGATCCATGTAATATTCCAAGATTGTGTTCATGTAGTCATGAAATATGTATGTCATGGCCCACTGATATGTGGCACCAACATTCTTTAGACCAAATAGAATCACCTTGTAACAGAATGTTCCCCATGGAGTAATGAAATCAGTATTATGCTAGTCTTTAGGATTGATTTGGATTTGATTGTATCCAAAAAACCCATCCATTAAGGAAAGCATCTCATGACTAATAGTGGCATCAACAAGAGAATATATGTTTGCCAATGGGAATGAATCCTTCAAAGTTGTCCTATTCAAGTCCCTAAAATTTGTGCAAATACAGACTCTTCTATTGGGTTTTCCCATGGGTACCATGTTTGAGAACCATTCAGGATAGTCGATGGGAACTATGAAAATCACCTCAAATAGTTTTTATAACTCATTATTTACCATCAAAGTGATGGTTGGATGCATTTTCCTCAATTTTTTCTTGACTGGATTCTTTAGGGGATCCAATGAAATTTTGTGAACAACTAACTTTGGATCAATCCCTATCATGTCTTTATAAGCCCAAGCAAAAATATTTTGCCCCTCTTTGAGGATAGGGATAATGATGGCTTATTCCTCTAGAGATAGACTTTCTCCAAACTTGACTTTCTTTGATTGAGTAGGATTATCACTGATGTCTACCTTGAAATTTACTTCTATAGCCACATATGACCCATCCTACAATTGGTGAGGCATGGGTATTAAGTGAATGTCATCGATGGAATTTAAAAGTCCTATTGACTTAGGATCCAGACTAGCATGGAACACATCATATGCATAGCCCGATGAAAAATGGAATGGTTGTAATATATTTTTATTAGATAAAATATCCTTAGGCTCTATGGGTGAATCAACGAGATCCCAATAAATAGACCATATATCAAGATACAAAGGTTTAGTAGTATCGGCTAGGTTATTAAGTGGAGTGGTTAAATCAATGGAGATTGTGTTGATGGATGAAATGAAATCTCCAAAACCACATGGGTGAAATATTGTCTTAGATATTTCCCTTCTATACTCATGATGAGGATTTGGAGGAAAAATAATCTTCAAATTTGGCCCATGAGTTGGTCAGATAATAGGATCATTGGGCTCTAAGAGTTCCCTAAACATCGGTGGATGGGGATTGACCATGCGATGAATGACATTCAAGTCAATAAGTCTCAGCAAAAACTACAATCCAGGGCCTATGGTACGAAGTACCACTTCTATTTCTACCAAAATGTCGACCTATCACAAGTTGCAAGGTCCAAGATAAGCCATATTCGTCTCGTCATCAAAGTCATAATCACTTATTCAAAAACCATTGGCATTGGTATGTGGCCCTAAGGTAATGGGTATGTCTCTTGGCCCCAAGTAGGCCATCTTTGTTTCATCCTCATATTCTTTGTCACTTATGAAGATGCCATTTGCATTAGTATATTACCCCAAGTCATGGGGCCATTACCTTGTTCCTAGGTAGGCTCTCTTTGTTGAGTCCTCTGACTCATAGCCACTTTCCTTCGATATTAATCCACTCTTGTTGTGGATGGACCAGGTAAATCTGTGTAAATTGTGAGGCCCATGATATGCCAAGCCTACTCGTGCTTCATCATATCCTAATACATATCCATTTTCTTCTTGTTCATCATATCATGAGTTGTACCCTATTGGGGTGGCATAAAATATGGAGCTTGGATGATAAGTCTCAGGAAATGGTATGTTTACCACAACCACTTTTCTGTTGCTCAGATATATTTCACTTGGTGGATGATAGGGAATAAAATAAATTTCTTCTCCTAATACCAAGCTTAATCTATCTAAGGCTACTACTAGAGAGTCATATTGACCTTTGATGTGATAACCTAATCCAAACTTGTTAGACGAAAGCTGGTATTACGGCTTGAATGGCCATCTACACCCCTGATCATATATACTAAGACCGTAACCATACCAATGGATGTGTTCAAATTATATTAGAGTAAACTCAATATTAGAGAGGTAACGAACATTTACGATGAATAATTTATCATTTTCCTCTTCTATTTCCATAGATTTATGGGCATAGTCTAGTCCAACATAGATAAAATTTGTCTGGTTGGGAGGGATTCCAAGTAGAACCACTATTCCCACTAGTGGTCTTAAGTATTTTTACTATCCCCATATATTGTATGGACTCTATTATTGGCATAAATATTTTGTTATACACAAGATACTCTCGCATGTGATGTGGATGATCCTACAAATGACACTGGTGAAGTGGGCTCTAGTATCTCCTCAGCTTGATCTTGGAGATCTTCCTCCTCCATGGGAGTTGGACTCTTCTTAACATCTATGATTAGAAATTCCTTAGGCTTTATTTCCTCAACTATGGGTGCCTTTAGCTTCTAATTTTCTTTTGGTTTAGACATTGATGGTCTATTAGAAGCATTAGTCACTTTGTGCATAAGATGAGGTGTTGATGCAGATGGGTCCTTTTGTACCCCTTTGTCTTTATCATTTGGTTGCATAGTAGGATATGAAGGTCCTACATACAAGTGGGCAGAAGGAATCACAAATTCTCCTGGACAATACACCTGATGAACATACTTGACTGGCTCTTTATCAGCCAACACCATGTAGACTTTATTATCATGTACATACTTGACACATTGGTGTAAGATCTAAGGAACACACTTCATGTCCCTTATCCAAGGTCTTCCTAGGATGATGTTGTATTGCATGGTACCTTCCAAGATATGATACATAATGGGGATGGTCTTATGCCCCACCTTGATAGGTAGGACTATCGTTCCCATAGTACTGCATAAAGCATATTTGAAAGCCTTTAATGTATAGGCTCCTGGAATGATATTGGACTTGAGGATATTAAGGTGTTCTATTGTTGTTGTTGTGATGATGTTGATTGATGAAATTTTATCAATCAAGACCCGCTTAAAATATAAATTATTGACTGATGCCACAATGTGTAATGGAGGGTCTGGTAAGGTAGTAGGTACTATCTAAATATCATAATCATATATTTGAATTATAGGTTCTTGGCATTCTTGTACTTGTCCCAAAAAATGGGTGAATGCATTTGGATCTTGTGGTTGGAGATCAATCGACCTTAAAATATCTATCAAGGTCTTCTTGTGCTTTGGGGACTATTGTATGAGCTCATATATGGATATCTTATCCAAAGTCATTTGTAAGTTTTGCTCAAGTCTACTTTGAATAGTTACCATAGGTCATGTTGGTGGACTTGGAAGGTTGTTTTGATCCTACCTCTACCTAGGTGTAGTAAGGATGTTAATGGGATTTGAAGGAGGTTGTGGTTGACCATATCGTCTACTCCTAGTTGCTATATTGACAATTTCAACCATCCCAATGCACCCATGGGTAGGCGTATCAAATTGGACCTGATTGACTTGTGCACCTTGCCCTCTAGGGACCTCATGGTTTGGTAGTAGGTTTTTGTAGATGCCCATATCTCTATTTTCAGGATCCAATGGGTTGTCAACTTTAAGTTCTCCTGCCTCAATCATGTTTTGCACCTAGTGCTTGAAACCAACACAAACCTCAATATTATACCCTGGTATCCTATGGTAAGGGTAAAATTGATCTTCCCTATATCTTATTGGCTTAGGATGGTTGTGATCTATAAGAGGTATATCAGTGAGCCTAATATTTCTTGCTTTGCTCAATTGGTTGAATATTGATTGCATTGATTCTATAAATGGTGTGAAATAGCGAGGGGGTTTGCATTCCTTGTTTCACCCTTTATTATTCTTTTGATCATAATTGGCTAGTGGGGTCTATGATTGATAATTCTAGGTTTGGTATGCAACCCTGTACTTAGGGGCAACCAATACCACTTGATTAATTGGAGCAGGGCTTTCCTGCTTTTGCTTGTGTTTGCCATTTTTGTCATTCTTGTTTAACTCCTTCTTGGTTTAGATTTCGATGGTTCCCTCTTCTAATTTCATGTCCTCAATGAGTTTGGCTTATGCCAAGGCTTCCTCCAATGAGAGGTATTATTGAAGTTGTAGCAAGAGGTAAATGTGTTTGAAACAACTCTTGGTGAATATTTGAATGATCTCTTTTGTGGGGATGGAGAATGATAATTTTACCATGACTCTTCTCCATCTATTCCCATAATCCACTACTGGTTCATCGTCATAATATCTCAGATTGGATAGGTATGAAAGGTTCACTTTTATCTTAGAACCAAAAGAGAAATGTTTCAAGAAAGCATTCACTATTTGTTTGAAATTGGATATGCTATGCTTAGGTAGTTGGTTGAACCATTGGGTGGCAGCACTCAAAATGTCATTATGAATATCCTTAGCATGACAACATCACTATCTTCAAGATGAAAACATGCATTGATGAAATTTGTGACATGCTCTTGTGCATCCTCTTCACCCTTAAACTTTTCCAACCTAGGCATCTCAAAATTCTTAGGGTATGCGAGGCTAGGGATAGATAGGCACAATGGTTGATTGTGTATTTTCTCAATGTTGGTTGTCCACCAGCCGTTTCTTGTTTTTCAAAGGACTTCATATTTTTAGAAAGTGATTGGAATACCTTTGAGGTGAGGAGTTCCTCATATTGTAGATACCCCTATGGTGGTGGTGTAGGTAACCCTCTATCCATTTGATTTACTCTATTTTATTCCCTCCTATGAGGGGATTCAAGATGTGCCTAATATTGCTCTATTAGGTTTACCTTTCCCCACCAGTTGGATTTCACTCATGATTTAGAGGGTGATTCTATTGCATGTTTCCTTCTTGTCTAGTGTGCTCCTCTCTTGGTGAGTCAGCACATTGATCTCTCTGATGATCATTTCTATTTTCTTATTGGTTACTACGAGTTAGCTGCTCAGCTTGCTCTCTCAAATGTTGCTCATGTTGGTGCAACAACCATTATCTTTGTTTATCATGTTTGAGAGCTTCTACAAGCTCTCACTATTTGCGCAAGGCAATCCTCTAACTGTCACACATGGTTAACTTATGTAGTCATAGAAGACTCATGCCTATTTTATCCTATTCTAGTGGTTTTGATTCACATATTTCTCAAAGAGGTTTCTATTGTTTATTTTCTTTTGCTAAATAATGTGACTTGTTTAGTGTATTTTTGAGTGTCTCTATGATTAGACTTTGTATTTTTACTATGGGGTCACCCTGAGGAACCTCCAATTTTAAAAGTGGGCTTAGAAATTACTATTCATTAACTACCATATGCAAAATTCTTTGTGGCTATAGTCTTGGGAGGTGGTCTCGAATAAATCTAATCCACCTCATCTAATTGTCTTATTTTCAATGGCTGATCCCTTGGGGTACCATTTACTCCAATGAGGTCATAGTCCATTGGAATCCTTCCTATTATGTGAAGGATATCTTCTGTTTGATTTCTATGACTGGATGTATATCTTGTTTCATTCCCCTTAGTGGGATGATCTATTCTAAGTGTCTCATGCAAATGTTGGGATGTTGCAACTCTTGTGTGTCTTCATATTGATGAGGTTTTTGTGGCCCTCTCTACCCTCCATGAGGATGGATATGGGGAAACATCATCATCCCTGTGTGAATAATAGGATATAGAACCCTTCTTATGTTCGTGCAATGAGGAAGCTCTTGAAGCTTCCTCATGTATCTGATAATGTGTTTAGAGGAAGGTCTTGAGTCTTCCTCATGTATCCTTGATGATGACAGTCAGGAGGCCTCTTTGTGTTTATGTGATGTAGTTTCATGTTGTGGTTCCCTATTTGGGGTTTCTTGAGAAGATCCCCCAAGGGTTGAGTTATCACCCCTAAGATTCATGAAATTGCATCTCACAGTCTTTCGAGTAGCTCTTTAAATGTTACTACGACTTCACCTAAGGGTATGCGTTGCTTCAAATTCTCCCTCGATATCAAACTGAGGATGTTTACTTCTTTTTTTGACCATTTTTTTTGGAATTTATCTTTTGTGTTGCACTTAAATATGACTAAACAATATCAAGCAAATGTTTATCTTAATTACCAATTTAAGTGTGCCCTAAATTGTTTTTTGTATTTTGATGTTTTGTTGTTTCTTGTTTCTTGTTCTTGCTTTGGATTTAGAATGAGGAGACTCATCCATAGTGATAATCAATAACACTCATGCCAAAAATGATTTCTCAAAAGAAACTAGGGTACACCACTTAAATCCCAGTGGGGGGTTCACCTAGTTCTTCCACTCTAAATCAATGATTGTTCCAATAGTGGGAGATAGTTTGAACACAAGTAACTTAGTACCACTATGAGCAAGTTCCTAATCCAATTCTAGGAATATCTAGGGGGAAAACCGGTGGAAGGAGATGAATGCCAATGCCACCAGACTGAATTGAGGGTTGGTGATGAAATCCAACTCCCCAATGTTTAAAATTTGTGTGTGTGTGTGGGGTTCATTTTAAGCTTACATGAAAAAGAATACATCATACAATAGAATGACTCTTTCCTATATGCCTAATGCAAAATACATTTCAATTCCAAAAATTTGCATAGCTACTATGATATTAATGAATGCACTCTATTAGGTGCAAGTATAGCCTTTAGAAATACCTCAAAGTAAGCAAAACAATACACAGTGTATAGAACATTGGATTCTAGGGTGAACTTTATAGACAAAAGCCATTGTTCCTAGAAATGCCTAGTGAAAAATATAAAAGGAAACCTAAGATGTGCAAGATGCAAGTTCTTTTTATTTTATTCTTTTAGTCTTCTAAATTGAAATATGTCTTAGTTATCACTGTTTTTAAGAAAACATAAATAGAAAAAAAACCATAAAGTGTTTGAAAAGTTGTACCATCCTTTAATCCAACTTAGAGAATTAATTTTTTGACCTCTATTGCACTCCAGTTCTGGTCATTTTCAGCCAAAGCGAGTGATTTTTGGCTGTTGTAGAATAGAGTGACTGACTCCTGGCCATTGTAGACTAGAGCAGCTGACTGCTGGCCATTGTAAATTAGAGTGGCTAAAATTACACACAAAACCCAAGTCAATAAAGTTCCAAAAAATTAAAATAAACTAAATAACTCGGCAAGGGTCCCATTGTGATCGCCATCTATAGCGATCTCGAGGAAGCGGCATATCATCCACCAACTACTCTACTTATGATTTGATTGAATCCTTTAATGTTAAACATGCAATAAATCAAATGCATAAAGCAGATATAACCATAATGCAAAGAAATGAATGAATGAATGATTTTTGTATTGATGTTTCCAAGATCCGGTTACATATCAATCTCTCTAAGGGATACCCTTTGTTTGATACATGATTTTACATACAAAGAGGGCAGCAAGTGTATAAGATTTCCCCTCGCATAGGGGGTATGCTTTATCAGGCTTCCCGATGATGCACACAAAAATGTATGAGGGATTACAGATGCCTTCTTCTCTATGTCCAATTTCTAGAGGGATCATATTGTTCTTGTATGTTGTGGATTTTCTTGATGAACCTGTAGCCCTGAAATAAATGAAACAAAAACACATGCTTAGATTTATGAGATTACCTCCCCGGATGAGGCTATTAAAAATGAATAAGATCAATGGAAATAAATGCAACAAAAATAGTACTATGAATGTGAATAACTAAAACAAAGCTTATTCCAATGAAATGAAAGAAAAATCAGAATAAAATAAACTAACACCTAAAACCTTAGACTAGTTTGCAGGCCACTGTCCAGGATAGCGATCGCTAAGGTGAAATATCTCTTTATTGATCCAAAGGCTATGGGATAAAGTCTTCTACTAATGTTAAAATTAATACCTTATGTGTTCATATTTTACCTTTGACAGGTTTCTGCTACAAGAATCAATCTCCAAGGGAGGCTCTCCAAGTCTCTAGAAGCTCTCTTCAATGATCCAACATGTCCAAAGTTTTTGTGTGATGTTTACTATTTTTGATTGATAAAAATAAGGTCCAAGAAAGTCCCCTAGTGATTTTAGGTTTATTCCTTATAAAGTGTGTGAAGCCCTAGGTCAATGTTCAAACCCTAGGACTGAATCCATCATGTGTACTAGGTGTTAGCATGAGAAGCTCCTTGTTTTTCTATGTTTAACTGAAGTCTAAATCAATACTGGAGTCTTCCAAGTAGACTGGTTGGAAGGAGGAATGTAAAGTTATCCCCACTCATCCTTATTGCATGCAAACTACCACTTATACCCAATATTAGGTTGGATGGGCAGAAAAATGCATTAAAAGCTTAGTTATTGTCATCTATAGTGGCTAATATTTGGCCGCTCCAAGCTACAACGACTATATTTTGGCCACTCTAGTCTATAGTGGACAGGCTTGGATGGGCTGAAAATGCCCCATATGAGTTTCTAGAACCACTTTTGACACTTGGAATATCCCAAAGCTTAGTCACATGACCTATGAGTGTGCCTATGTAAGTAGTCTCCCTGAACATGACTTTTTTTAGGTGTCTACACAACCGTCACTTTTAAGTCTATGATATCTTATAGGAGCTTTGCCTTTGTTTCCTCATCCTCTTGAACTTGGGCCTTCAATTCTAAATTATTCTTTCTAACCCTTTTCAATTCTCCAAGAGCAGTAATACGTTCCTCCTCTATGTTAACCATGGTTTCTTCTTCATTTTCTGAATATTTCTCTTTTTCTAGGTCTTTAATCACAAGAGCATATTATTTCTCTTCTTCTTAGGTTTTGACAACAAGAGCATATTCATTCTCTTCTATGGCCAAAAATAGGATTTCTTCCTTTTCACTATCGGAGAGGTTCTCATCACTATCACTTGAAGCACTGCATGCTTCTTCAACTTAAAAACTCTTCTTGTGCCTTTCAAATATCTTCTCATGCTTACCTTGACCATGCCTATTTTTCTTTTCATAATAAAATTTTATTTTCTTATTTTTCTTGTAATTATTTTCTTCTTCACTACTACTACCTCCATTTTGTGGAAAATTAGTTGCATAGTGACCAATGTTACCACAACTAAAACATTTCATAGTCTGCATATTTTTATGTTTTCTTGGACCCTTCTTATTCCTTCTCATGAAGTTAGTCTCTTATTCATTACTTTATTCATCACTTGATTATAGTTCTTTATACTTTTCCTTATTTGAAGCTTTGAATATTGTCTCTCTTTTTTATGTTTGTTATTTTTCTATCCTCATCTCATAGGTTGTGAGAATTCCATATAGCTCATCCATACTTAAAATTTTGAGATCCTTCATCTCTTCTATTGTTGAAACCTTTGCATCATACCTCATAGGGAGTGACCTCAATATTTTCTAAACAATAGTAGATTCCTCAATATTTTCTCCAAGTCCACAAACAATGTTGACAACCTCATCAACACAAATTAGATACATAGCAATATCTTCATCATCTTTCATATTCAAGTCTTCAAAATTCCTCCTTTGTGTTTGAAGTTTTACCATTTTGACCTTGTCATATCCTTCATATGTTATCTATAACTTCTTACACATTTATTTTTCTAAAGTGCATTGCATGACTTTCACAAACTATGATTCACATAAACCACTCAAAATTGCATTCATTTCCTTAGCATTATCTTCATATGGTTTCTTACGACTTGCATCTATATAAGGAATTGTATATGGTGTGAATCCATTTTCAATGAATTGCCATTTATCATATCCATGTGCCATCAAATAAGTCTTCATCCTCACACTCTATAAAGCATAGTTAGTCCCACCAAAAAATGAAGCCTTATTTGATGAAAACCCTTCCTTATGAGCCATATGTGTTATTGTAAGATCTTCCTTCAAGATGTTAGGATTTCATGAAGGAACCCACTCTGATAAGAATTGAATAAAATTATCTTATACTGAGAGTGGGGTGAACAGTATAAGATAACACTTCTTACGTTTCTTTCCAAAGTAGTATTATCCAATATTATCAATTGCAATAATGAAACAATGCATAAATCATCACACACATAAGAGACACATATTTAACGTGGTTCACCCAATGTGGGCTATGTCCATGGAGAAAATATTTCTTATAAATTTTCTCAACAAATATCTTGGGAACCAATTCCCTATTACAATATTTATGGGCACCAACCCAAAGGAGACACCATTTCCCTATGCTCACGTTCATGGACCTCTATCTATAGGAGACACCAATCCCCTCTACTCTGGTTCATAGAGCTCTATCCATAGGAGACACCAATCCCATTTGCTTTGGTTTGTGGACCTCTATCCATAGGAGACACCAATCCCTTTTGCTCTAGTTTATGGACCTCTATCCACAAGAGACACCAATCCCCTTTGCTTTGGTTCATGGACCTCTATCCATAGGAGATGCTAATATCCTTTTTTCTGGTTCATGGACCTCTATACCCAGGAGATACCAATCCCTTTTGCTCTGGTTCATGGACCTCTATCTATAGGAGATACCAATCCCCTTTACTCTGGTTTGTGGACCTCTATCCACGTGAGACACCAATATCCTTTGCTCTTATTTGTGGACATCTATCCATAGGAGACATCAATCCCCTTTTCTCTGGTTCATGGACCTCTATCCATAGGATACATCAATTCCATTTACTATAGTTCATGGATCTCTATCCATAGAAGACACCAATCCCATTTGCTTTGGTTCATAGACCCCTATCCATAGGAGACACCAATCCCATTTGCTCTAGTTCATATACCTCTATCCACAAGAGACACTAATCCCATTTGCTATAGTTTGTGGACCCCTATCCACAGGAGATACCAATCCCCTTTGCTCAGGTTCATGGAACTCTATCCACAGGAAACACCAATCCCCTTTTCTCTTATCTACTCCAAAAGACTACTCAAATTTGCTCCAAGCCTACTTATAAGGATTGATTAAATATACTCCAAGCCTACTCACAAGGCTTGCTCAAATATTCTCTAATCCTACTCACAAGGCTTGCTCAAATTTACTCCAAGCCTACTCACAAGGCTTGATCAAATATATTCACAAACTATGCTCAAATACACTCACCAAACCTGCCCAAATAAGCTCACCAAACCTACTCAAATCTACCTCAATACTGTTCTTAGAACCTTCTCAAATCAACTCACCAAACCTTCTCAATTATGTTCACAAAACCTGCTCAATTCTGCTCACTATCATTGCTTAAATCTTCTCAGATATACCTCAATGCTGCTCATAAAACTTTCTCAAATATTACCAAATCTTGTATACAAACAATGCTTATATCCTTCTCAAAAGTGCTTTCTTTGACTAAAGTAATTCAAACATATTCTACCCAAAATTATTTTATCTTCATGAACATATGAAGAATTATATGCACTACAAATACTCAATATGTTCTTTCACATTCATTAAGTCTATCACTTTCACATGTCTCACATTTATTGCATTCACAAGATAGCTCTAGTCTAGCACTTGATTATTGACCCTCTTCTGTGTTCCCAAAACCAATCTAAACCAATGCACAATTTTACTTCACAAATCCTTGCACATATATTCCGAATTTCATTCAACAATAATGCACAACTTTATTCTCAAACCCTTGTGCATATATTTCAATTTCATTCAACAATGATGCATAATTTTTCTTCACAAAAATGGCCTATAACCCTTGCAAATTTTCTTCCAAAATCAATCACACTCAATGCTTAAATTTACACACAAAACTGATCTATAACTTTTGCACTTTCATTCCCAATATCATTCAAAACAATGCATAGGTTTGCTCATAAATTTGATCTATAATATTTCCCAATTTCAATCCAAGCAATGCTCAAACAATCAATCCTTATGCCTCCAAACATATGATAACTTAATATATTTTCTTCAACCAAAAACCACCTTAGAAAAGAATTATATCACCACCTCAAAATTGCCTTGATGATGTTGTGCCTTGAAAACCTATCTCAAAAATAAATTTTCTTTCTTTTGCCACTTCAAAAACAAGTTAGCAAATCTCCTTTTCATACATTAAAAACCCTTCTCAAAAGATATGCACAAAAAGGCTTGAAAATAATATCTTATATTTTCCTCATAATATAAAGCTTCATCAATAACACAAACTCTTTTATCCCCTTTCTATGATATGTCAAAATAAAAATAACAATAATCACAAATATACCTTATTTCTCCTTTCTACAATATGCAAAAATACAAATTTCAAATAATACCCAAATCACCTTATGTCTATTATCCTCATGAAAACATTACGATATCAAATAATCCTTATTACACCTTATGAATCCCTTTTTAAATCAAATTTAAAATAATAAATTTTGCCCCCTTTTATTTCTATATAGTAAATCAATTTTAATGAAAACATTTTATGCATACCTTCCACCAAGTGCACAATTTCCTTTCTATGCACTGCAAAACAATGCTTGCATAAATTAACCATGTGACCTCTTGCTCCATGGTGCCCTAGCATTAGCTAGGCATCCAACTGGGCTACCCTAGCGAGTAGCAACAATAATGCACTATGTAAATTTAAACCTTCCTCTTTGCTACCGCTCAAAACATCCACTAAAACAATGCCTACATGAATTGAACCTGTGACCTTCTTCCATACAACACCTTAGCGCTAGCCAAGAGACCAGCTAGGCTAGCTATCCAGTTGAAACTTATAGCATAGCACCTTGTCCTTATCCTCACTTCACCTCATATAAAAATTTACGTTCCCTTCTTGTCATTCACAGTTTCAATGTGCAAAAGGATTTTGAATTGCACTCCATAAAAACCTTAGCCAAACAAATATTTTAGTGCATTATTTATATGCATATTGCCTCCTTTCACAATGATGTTGGCACTCATATTTTTCTTTTTAATTTTTAATTTCATATAGCCTCTAATAATTTTTGCACTCTTTATTTTTAAACCTTTTGATTATAATATTTTAAATCTAAAAGATTTAAATATTATAATCTTTAAACCTTTGGCCCTTCAAAAAATAAATATTTGTCTTTAAACCTTTGCCTCCTCTTGTGGTCTTTAAATATTTTTCAAGCAATTATAATAAAACCTTTTAAACCTTGTCCTTCTTCAAAATATTTAAATTTTACATTTAAATATTATTAATCCTTCTCTTAGAAAAATACTTTGGAGATATACCTTGCCTTGAATTTTGTCTTTATACATTGCTTTGAATTTTATCCATTGCTTTCCATCAAACTCATGGGAAATATTTTTGCCTTGACTACCATGCACTTTTGACATCAAAATATTTCTACCTCATGTACCCTTTGACATCAATGACAACTCAATATACTCAATATTTACAACATCTTTGGGAGATTTTACCCCCATATAACCTTATATAAGTGGACTCCTCAACAAAGAAGAAATCCTCTATATTAGTTTAGTGTAGGAAGGTAGCTATCCCAGAGCCAATTCTACCAAGATACTGCCCACAAAGCCTTGAATAAATGGTTGGGAGGAATCTACCACATAAATATGTATAACTATACGAACCCTTCTGAATGCAAGGAATCCTATCTTGTATGTCCATGACATCTAGGTTTCTTCCTTATTCCTTGACCAATGGCTGCTCTATGTGCCTAATATTAAATGGATGAGGAATGAATAATATAAAAATGGGTATTAACTCTTTCTTTTCTTAGATGGCTTTCTGTAACTCTACTAATTACCTTTTCATATTATCACTTGTTACATTCTCTCATATATACATTGGTAACTGCCTTGTCTTATTACACTGAACCACTAAAAATAAGATCTCTTTGCTAATACATTATAACTCCTTGGCATCCAATACTATATTAATCATGTCAGCATAGTCCTTAACCCAAGGGAGAAATGTGGACTTATGGACAAGAAATTGACTTGATACTAGTTGATCATGATTAAAAAGCTTAGTATAAAATGAAGTAGATTACTTATTTATCCAATGCTAGTGTGGATGCACTCAAATAGAAGATATTTTTTATCTTTTCTTGTGTGAGCCTAAATGATACTTTATTTTCAAAGTCCCTGATGGTTCTAGTTTTGGAATTGTAGGCCATCACTAACCATGATAAAAGGTTTGATGAATGGTAGACCTTATGGCAGACTAAATTCCCTAGGTTAGTTGTCCATCTATTACAAAAGGAAATTTTATTATTTTGAGCTCTTTGTGCCCTTCTAAAAAGTCCTTTGAGTAAGGTTGCATGATGTTGATTGTCTTCTTCTGTGGGTTCAAAACTATAGATGGACATGTTTTCTAACTCTTACTATTATGTAGGAGTAATCACCTGGTTTGGCCTTGACTGTGCCACAAACTCCTTTGGGTCCCCCCTATTTTCCTTCCTTACAATGCTTGGTAGGGATAAGCTTTAGTCATATCTTGAATACAAGACTTAAAATTCATGGTAGTGACCTAAGAAGCACTCATGGAAGCCATATATATAGTTCTAATAGTTCTTTGAAACTAGTTGTGTGCTATTTAGAATTCTAAACTCCTTGTAATATTTTTATACTTTCAATGCTCAATTGTAAGTGTTCATTGTAGGTGAATTTTGAATGCTTCACTCAACTATTTATGGCAGGCCTCGCATGCACCAAATTTTACTCCTTCCAACTATGTCATTTGATTTGCTAGTCGAGTTTCACCACCTTTCGCATTATAATAGTATTAACTATCTCAGTGTATCATTTTCTTTTTTTGATATTGGCTAAGATACTTTGTTCAATGTGCCACAACCTATTCAAATTATGGTCATTGACTCCTAAGGATCAAATTTGAGTCATCAAACTATTTTTTAAAGAGATGAAAAATCTGTTTGATATTATCTTTTTTCAAAAGGATCTTTTTGTCATTGCATTGTTCTTATAAATATCTTTCTACTAAATTTTATTTGCTAAAAAGAACCACTAAGTTATCTTCTAACTTTAGTTAGAGCTTGCCAGTTTGGTCTTGTTCTCAATATGAGCCCTCTTCTAACTTTGAAGCCTTAAGTCTATTTCTCTCTTTATTGCCATTGTGATATATTTTCTTTGTCCTTAGCATGCACTACACTGATGGTCCAATAAAAATATTGTTCTCTAGCTTCTTTGATAGAATTCACATCATTGGATTATTCAACAATGATCTCAACCATCCATGCTTTGCACAATGGGGATTTAAGACAATAGTTGAAATAAAATAAATTCAAATAATGAACTTATGATAATTTTTTTAGGGTACATGTCTTCTATCCATTTCTATGAATAAATCTAGATCACACGGTCCTTTATCAACGTTGTGGTCCAAGTTGTAGATTTTGCTGGCTAACTGAATGACAACGCTTGAGTTTCTTCAAGTAATTTTTATGGTGCCATGTGAAGGGGATTTGAGTGTAGATAAAAATAAGATTTCGATAATGTGCTAACCATTGACTTTTTAGGAATAATTCCACACCATTCACTTTTGAACCTATCAGGTATCAGTGCTCAAATTGCTTCGAGTGAATTCTAGCCATTAAATCTTTGGGTTTGTCTTTGATTTTCCAATTTACTAGACTACAATATTTTAGGTAAGAAATTTACTGATACTCTGTTTCTTTGGGATTTATCATGGATATAAATAATAAATGTGACTATAAGATATGATGGAGTTGCATGTTATTTAATGAAGGGGGATGCATAGGCATAAAATAAAGTTTTGGCCTTAGGAATAATTTTTATTTCTTGGACTTAGGATTAAACTTTATGACATAAGGCTCGAGAATGGGGAAATGTACCTTATACACTTATATATAAAGGAACATGCTAAGATGCAAACATAAGGGGTAAAACATCACTTTGACTTAGGCTCGGGCTTTTACATCATCGTGGTATAAATATTTATTTTCCACTAATATGGTACAACCCATTTGTCTTCATTCACTACCCTTAGTGCTTTCTACATGTTTTCTTAGCATTGGATCACATTTAAAATTTCTAGGATATTGTGAGCGATCAAATTTACCCAAATAAAACCCAATCCATCCATTTTTATGCTAATTTTATTCAAGCCCTGTTATTTTCCCAAGAAAACCTAGACCATTCATTTTTTAGCCAATTAGGTGAGCATGCCCAAATTTCTTCGATGCATTTCAGTCCACTTGTATGCTCGACAAATCATGTGCCTTTGATTTTATTCCTCCAAAGCATTCTAGGCCACATAATTTTTGGCCAATCAAAATATTACATCATTCTTCTTCAAATCACTTTGACTCGCTCACTTTTTCCATAGAAAAACCTTTGATTGAATGTTTTAAGTAATGGAAATAATTAAAAATGGTGAATATGACCTTGGACCTTAGCGCATGAGAAATGAATCTAGGTATGGACCTATTATTTGGACCTAAGACTGAAGTGGAAGGGGGGAATTTTAATCCACATGTTGTAGACCCTTGAACCTTAAGTAGAGTTTTAATTATTTGGAATATTTCTTAATAAGGGCCATGACCTTAGGCCTTAGTAACTAGAGGAAATATTTTGCTTCATGGACTTGTAATTTTAGACTAGAATATAAGGTGAAAAGGAAGATTTTATCCTATGTCCCATTGATCCATGATCTTTAGGTAGTGGAAGGTATTATTTTTTGAAAAAGTTCCATGTCATAACTTTACAAGGTGATTTGGAACACAGGGGAGGGAGGGGGATAAAATGTATGCATGACCTAAGGATGGGGATATTGGAATAATAACCAATGGAACTTAGACTTGGGGATTTATGTGGGAGTAATAAAATTTAAAGGGGGCAATGGCTAGTAATTGTTTTTCAAAAATAAACCTTGAGGACTATAAGAATTTCAAGACTTTTGAGCACATGATTTTACATAACTTAGTAAGACTTAAAAGGATATTGTTCATTTATAACTACCTTTTGCAAATGGTTGCATTATTGGAACTACCATTTTCATCTCTGGTGTCATGAACTAGAACCAACTAGTGAGAACCATGGTTGTTATAGGTCTAAGGGTGATATTTCTGGAATATTTGAGAAAAAATGGGCCTTTTATTTCTCTTGCAGAGCTTTGTCTAAAATTAGGTTGCACCTTTGATCTAATGGTGTTATTTTTGGATGTTACCTTTGTTCACCTCTTTCTCTTCTATTTATTTACGTGTTTGTGTGTTCTCAATTCATCCTTAGGAGTGGTGATGTCATCCAATTGGATGGTTGAGTTTTGTCTCTTTGACTTGACATGTTTATTTGCATGGTACCAAGATATTCTTCCCAGTGCTTTTCTTTATTAGAATAATCATGGCTTTTAGTAACTCCTAGTCATGTGCTATCATCCCTTTATGATTTATCTTCAAATGTTGTTGAAATCCCAATATCAAAGGCAACACTTAGCCAATATTTTCCCAAGAAAAATTTTGGTGGTTGAAAATTCTAATGAGGTCATGAATTTGACCTACTGGTCTATAGGGCATGAAATTATGATACAACAACAAGAGAAACACTTCCAAGAAGCATAAATCAAGCTAAATTCTTCTTCAATTTATAGACCAAATGGAAATCATACAATCCAAACTAAATTCATTCAACTTTGGGTAATCATGCAACTTTAACTACAATCATACAAGCCTAGAAATTGTATAAATCATACTGCAACTATTCAACTCTCACAAATAATTCAACTCATAAAATAGTACAAGTTTAGAAATCATACAACTCACACTATAATCGTACAAGTCATAATGCAACCATTCAACTTTGATAAATCATTCAACTCACAAAATCATACAAGTCTGGAAATCATACAACTCACACTACAACCATTCAATTTTGAGTAAATTTTTCACCTCACTAAATCATACAAGTCTAGAAATAGTACAATTCATATTGTAATTGTTCACTCCTAATAGTAATCGTTCAACCCTATACTCTTCAACCTAAAAATCAAATTATTTAGTTGTACGAGGGTTCTTTGGTTGAGACAATGTAATTTTCTACTTCTATTCTGAACCCTAACAGTGTTTTCCTCCTCTATAAAACAAAGTAGCATCTCCCTTTCGTGTATTAATCCGACCGCAATACCATTGGCAAACAAGTTCATCAAATCTCATTCTCATTAGTTTATCAAAGGATGCTTTTCCCATGGGATTGCTTTTCAAAAAAACCTACTATCCTCTATTATTGGTGGTTTTACTCAATGCATTTCTTTCTCCTCTCATTTTAAGGGTTTCACAAAATTTTAATGCTCACACCATAGTTCATCCTTATATACTGTAACTTATCCAACTATCCCTAGGAGCCTACACATTGGAACACAATGTAGGATACAACTTATCCAATGATCCCCAAGAATATGCACAATGGAACACAGAACACACGTAATTATGAATACAAAATTAACAACATCAAATTTATAAAGGTAAACCGATGAAATTTTTTATTTATTTATTGGAGTTACAAGCCAATTGGAAATATCTATTTTCTTCTCCTTACCAGCCCATATTTAGACAAAAAAACAATTTATAGTCATGGTTGCATAAGAGGTAAATAGTTGATCTTTTACCTCCATGACTATTCATTTTTTAGGTGTTATTGGGAAGCTCCCACATCATACTCATCTGGTAAAAAAATATTTCATGAAAATTCAACAAATTTTTAATTTGAACCCCATATTTGGCAATCTCAAAATTTTTCATCCATGTGGTATCGTCAATTCCCTAGTTCTTCCATTTGGCTAAGTATTCATGATATTCCTTACCTCTCATATTTTTGGAAACCCTAGAATCTATGATCATATTAATTTTATCACATTCCTTTTTTTGGTAGTTGTTGTACCTAATAAATAGTTGGAAGTCTTGAAACTACATCCTATTATTCACAAGTTGATCCCTCATGGTATGGGTATAAATTTGGTACATTGAAAATGAGTGATATATCAACTCCTTTTGGCAGTTCTATTTTGTAAGCATTGATGATAAACTTCTTCAAGACCTTAAAGGGTCCAATCTTCTTCCAGTTTAACTTATTTTAAGTACCTTTTGGGAATCTCTCCTTTCATAAATATGCTAGAACCAAATCCTCAGCCTAAAATTCTAGCACTCTTCGCTTACAATAAACATTTTTTTTATACTTCATGACACTCCTTTCAAAATCACTCTGCACCTCCTTATGTAAATCATGAATATAGTCAGCAAAATACTTCACAACAACACTTGGCCTCTAAAAATCAACTATCTTTGGTAACTCATATACTCCACATAGATGTATTCCATAAACAATATGGAATGGACTTTTACCTTTGCTTTGGTTCATTGAGTTGTATGCAAACTCTTCTTGTACAAAAATAGTATCCCAAAGCTTTACCTTCTTACCAACCAAACATCTTAGAAAATTTCCAAGACTCCTATTCACAACCTCAATTTATCCATTGGTCTGTGAATGATAAACTGAACTAAATTCCAACCTAGTACCCAACTTCTTCCATAATATCCTCCAAAAATTACCTACGAATTTTCTATCCCTATAAAAAATAATACTCTTCGGTAAACCATGCAATCTCACCACTTATGTAAAGAATAATGTATCAATTTGCATTGCATCATTTATCTTATTGCAAGGTATGAAATGTGCCATATTTTAAAATCTATCAACCACAACAAAAATAGAGTCATTCCCCCTTTGTATCCTCAGTAATCTATGGATAAAATCTATGCTTATATCTTCCCACAGTCTCTCTAGAATTGGTAATAGCTAATATAATATGGTATTTTGACTCCTTACTTTTACATGTTGGCATACCTAGAAACATTGCACAAATTTCCTTACATCTATAGTCATTCTAGGCCAATAGTAACCTTCTTCAAGTTGTTTCATGGTTTTGTCCATCCCAAAATATCTTGCAAGTCCCCCATAATATTTTTCCCTTATCATATTTTCTCTCATTGAACTTCATGGTATGCATAGTTGATACCCCTTGAATAACATCCCTTATTGGATGAAATATTCAAGCCATGGAGTCCTATTTCCTATGGTAGGATAACTACATGCTACCCAAGCTTCCTTGAAATCTTCATGATCCTTATAAAGCTCTTTCATAGCATCAAAACCCACAAATTCTACTCTCATCATTTTCACCCAAAAATTTCACCTACTCAAAGCATCATCTACTCAATTTGATTTGCCACTTCTATGTTTTAATACAAATGAGTACCCTTGCAGGAATTTTACCCACTTCATATACCTTTGATTCAACTTAATTTAATTTTTAAAAAACTATAAAGCATGATTATCTATGAACAAGATAAATTATTTTGGTAACAAATAGTGCCTCCACTTTTTTAGGTCTTGAATGATAGCATAAAACTCTTGGTCATAGACTGATTATTTCCTCTTTGCTTCATTTAGCTTCTCATTGAGATAGGCAATGGGCTTACCCTCCTAGCTTAGAACTCCTCCTATTGTTGTTCCACTTGCATCATAATCCACCTGAAAAATCTTATTGAAATTTGGTAAGGATAGAACTGGTTGCTCTGTTATATTTTCCTTTAGGACTCAAAAACTCCTTTCTATTGCACTTGTCCACTTAAATTCATACCTCCCTGATTTTAGGGTTTCTATAATTAGTTTATAAATCCCACTAAATTTTTTGATAAACTTCATATAGAAACTTGCTAGCCCATGAAAGCTACTTACCTCAAACTTAATTCTTGTTGATGGTGAATTCATAATGGCCTTAACCTTCTCAGGATCCATTTGCAATCCTTCTAGAAAAATCACAAAACCCAAGTACACCAATTCTTCTTTCATGAAACTACACTTATTCAAGTTGACCAACAACTTCTCTTCCTTCAATCTCTGCAAGACCAGTCTCAAATATGTCAAATGCTCTTCCTTGCTCTTACTGAATATCAAAATATCATCCAAATAGACAACCACAAACTTGCCAAGAAATACCTTAAGCACTTCATTCATTAACCGCATAAAGGTAATGGGTGCATTTATCAATCCAAATGATATGGACAACCACTCATACAATCCATAATTTATTTTAAATTTAGTGTTCCACTCATCCCTGTTGGTCCGGCTTTCATGCACACCCCAGGAAAGGATGAGCAAGGAAGCTCCGGAGACACCCACGGGACGAATCCCACTCACTTTAGGATCTAGCTGGTTATCCAAGGTGCGAGTTACAGAGTTGGGTCGAATGGCTATTCACTCTTTTCCACTTCTGGAATAGATTTCAATATGGACTGCTCTGTTACCTTACAGGGGGTTCTTGAACTTGTTCAGTAGTTGCAGAAGTTGTTACTTGTTTATCAGATTTAACTTGAATTCTTGATCTAGCTCTCATGGGTCAGCAGATTTAAATAAAAGACAAATAAAGAAAATAAAAATGGATCATTCACCGAAAACAAAGAGAGGGTAGGGTAGGGCAGAAAGAGAAGTTTATCAGACTTTAACTGTAAAACCCTAAACTATCAATCTTATCTATGCTATCAGCTTCACAACAGAACAAATCAAAGAAGAAAGTGTCCGATCGGTCTAAGATCACTTTCAACTAAGAGCACAAGGCAAAGTGGAACAGATATAGCAAAAAATTATAAATCCAAGGGCAGCTGGTTAAAACCGGTATCTTTCACCGCGACCTAGCTCACACGAGTGAAGACAGAGCAATTAGAACAAACTTAACCTCAAATCTGTAATTTCCCCTAGCATACAATAGAACAACTGAAGCCTAACAGCATATTTAAACTTGATAATACAGATTCACGACATATATCTAACAAACTTTAATGGAACGGATAACAAAAGAAGATACACTTATCACACTCGCAAAATATTAGGCTCCTGGCCATGCTATCATAGAAAAGCTAAAGCACATCAACTCCAAGTCCAGAAACAAAGGATTTCACAAAATTTGCAAGAAATTGCTTATAAGCCTTTTATTTCTAAGTCTCCGCCTCCCGCAATTACATTGAGAAGAAGTATTTATAGACTCAGGACAGGACCTGATCTTTTCAGAAATATCTTCTTCTCATAACTGCAAATATTATCACATCTAAACCCTAGGACCCGGGTTTTACAATAAAAATCCATCTTAAAATCAAAGTCCGGATAGAACTTAACCCTTCTGCAAATCTGTGCAGTCAATTGCCATAAATGGAGAAGATAAAATCTAAAGCCACTTGCATTCATCCGCAACTGCAAATAAATGCCTCCATTAATTCTGCTGGTGAGCCGGATGAGTCACCACTTCTCCATCAATTTGATCTCCGCAAAGCCATCCCGAGTTGAAATTATCTCCATGCTATCAATTCTGCCATAAATCTGCCATTGAATGCTTTCACCGGCATCTTCTCCTCTAGCATGGCGGTCCTCGATCAAATCTGCACTTTAACTTTGACTTTATGGCCTTTCCGGTTGTCCCGCAAGTGCCAGATGGAATCCTGCATGAAAGACAAAAAGATTATATTAGTACTTTAAAATCATTAAATCAGAAGCTTTAAAGATTAAAAATAGATTAAAATCGAGGCTAAAGCAATAAAGAACTTGCATGTCGACACTGCTATGTCCGACTCACGCTTTGACACGTGTCGCTACCCCGGGATGCCTTCTGTTTCCCATCTGGAATGCACTTCGGTCAACTTGAGGACTTTCTCTCTCCTATCGCGATTCTGCGACATGTCACGATTTCGCGACATGTCGCGAAATCGCGACGTCCCCAG
The DNA here is from genome assembly GCA_028583015.1 of Wollemia nobilis. NCBI lineage: Eukaryota > Viridiplantae > Streptophyta > Pinopsida > Araucariales > Araucariaceae > Wollemia > Wollemia nobilis. The sequence continues at coordinate 25,338,119 of JAQPPZ010016892.1, forward strand.
TGCTACGCTGCTTCTCTCCCCTATCGGCCGCAAAAATGCGACATGTCACGATTTCACGACATGTCGCGAAATCGTGCCTCCTGCTAGCGATCGTACAACTTTGCTCCAGCATATCGCGATTTCGTGACATGCTTGTCTTGCAAGACTTCTTCGAAACGTGCAGCGCGTCGCTACCATTCTCACCCTTTGCCTTCGAAACGTGCAGTGCATCGCTGCACTTTTCGAGTCCAGACTTTCAAACCTGCAGCGCATCGCTGCACCCTTTACCTCTCGACTTCGAAACATGCAGCGCATCGCTGCAAGCTCCAGCCCACGATTTTGAGACGTCAGCGAATCGCTGCAACTTTTGGACTTAGCCACTTTTTCTCCTTTCCAGTCGCGAAAATGCGACATGTCGCGATTTCGCGACATGTCGTGAAATCGCGCTGGTCCGTACTGATTTCTTCTCTCTCCTCCGACAGACAGCGATTTTGTGACACTTTCCAAAAATGGAAATGTCGCGATATCGTGACACTTCCAAAAATGGAAAGTGTCGCGATTTCGCTACACATTTGCGACTTAGCCGATTTTCATTCTGCAGCCCACTTTCTCTCTCCTACCGCGAAAATGCGACATGTCGCGATTTCGCGACATTTTTCTCCCCGGCTTTCTCTCTCCTCATCTTGCAGCGATTTCGCGACGCTTTCCAAAAATGGAAATGTCGCGATATCGCGACACTTCCAAAAATGGAAAGTGTCGCGATTTCGCTACACAAAAATGACTTAGCTGCTTTTCTATTTACCTGTCGCGATATCGCGACATTTCCAAAAATGGAAGTGTCGCGATATCGCGACACTACCAAAAATGGAAAGTTTGATTTTTCATGAATTTATGCAATCTGTTTTCTGGATTTTTCTTGGTACCGGTGCAAGATTTTCTTTGTGCATGAATGATTCTAGCATGTAAAAAGTTAAGCTTGGAATAACAATGCTAGAATGACTTGAAAAAAGGCACAACTTAAAAAGGAGGCAAGCAAATTTGGATTTAAACCTGAAAATGATCAAGAGGGTCCCTGCTGCAAAAATGGAATTTCAGAGTTTTCAAGAGGATGGAATCTCATTTTTCAGTGGGGGTGTGTTGCTTCTCAACAAATGGCGATATCTGCGGGTAAAATAGTAGCACTATTTTAGAACCCAAGACTCTGGTTTCAAAACAAAAAGACCATGCATCATGCCTTGCCACAGACATTCTTCACAATAAATTGACTACTAACTGCCAGCTGTTAAAATTTCCCAAGGACATACTAGGCTGAATTACTTCAAGGAAGATTTTTGATGTGCAATTTCAAAGGGTATAGAACTTTCTTCAAGGATGACTGGATTGAATGATGAACTTTGGACTGATCGACTTTTCTAGATTGTAAAAGGGGAAACCGAGTAGAGCTCTGTTTACTAGTTTAGCCTTTTACTGCCTAGACAGAGTTACCCTTTAGATTTACACGACCCAATTTACAACTGTAGGGCAGAATCTATAACTTAGAAGAAAATATTTTTGGAAGTATTGGCTGCCTCTTTTAATTGTTCAACTCTTTTTCTCTTTTTCTTTTCTCTTTTTTTTTTTATCTCTCCCTCTGAAATATATCAATATCTGAAATGCTTTTAGGGAAATCACAATTTTCTTTTATCATTTGATCAATCTGGAACTGTTTCAGTCTAGGCATTGATAGCCTCTGTGGATACCCAAATAATTGCATGAACCATAGTCCCCTCTTATAACCAGCTTTTCTTGGATTCCCCGGAGTTCCTCCAACTAAACAGACATAGCAGACTTTTCTATCATTAAAACAAGCGTGGCAAGTAAGACACAAGATCCAATCATCTCTCTACCTTTGTCCTGAATAACAAAATAGCTCTACTGTTCAGTGCAAGCAGACTATCTCAATTAGAATGGTGAACAGCATGGGCATTGGATGGAAACTGGATTGATCAGCTTAGAATAAAACAATTTTTAGCAGGCTGACTTTTCATTGATTGCTCAGGCAGAGGTTAAAGAATAGATTTTTAGAAGCCAAAGGACTTTGCACAGACTTTCAAGGACATACAAGCCTCAAAGCAAAACAAAATAAAACTGTACAGACTAAAACATTGAACTGTACAGGCAAAGGAAATAAAATAAACTGAACAGACAGCAAAGAAAAGAACTAAAACAAAAGAGCGTACGAACAGCAAAGAAAAGGAAATGCAGGGAAGAAAATAAAAACTGTACAGGCAATAAAAGAAACAAACTAAAAGAACTGAAGCAAAGCAACTAAAACTGCTAAACTGCAACAAAGCTAAACTGCAACAGCACTGAAATAAACTAAAGCAATTGTACAGACAACAAAGAAAAAGAACTGCAATAAAGAACTAAAGCAAATAAAACTGAAACAAAAGACTGTACAGACTTAAACAGCAAGCTGACATAAAAAGACAAAGAAAGGAAATAAAAAGCACTGACAAAAGAAATAAACTGCACAAGCTAAAACTGTACAGACAACTAAAGATTAAAAAAAAATAAGATGAAGCAACTAAAAGAACTACAGAGCATTAAAATTAAATTGAAACAGATTAAAAGCGTACGAGACATTTAAAAATAAAATTGAAACCGACAAAGAAATAAAGCTGAAAAACTTCAAAGCTTATTTACAATGTATACATATGTTACAACTTCCCTTCATACTCAAAAAATGCAGCAGTTGGGAAAGCAGAGAAATGGTGCCTTAAAAAAATTTTGACCATGTGCAAGTAATTTAGAAAAATTACCTTTCAGGTCCTGTTGACGAAATGCACTCCAGACTGTGCTTCAAAAATTTGCTATCTGGGAAAGACTTGTGTTTACTGTCTTCCCTGTCCCATTTGAAAAACAAATCTGCAACTCCTTCAAATTAAACAAATCATATAATAACAAATCATATGATAACATGTTTATGCTTCTAATTGAAGGGTTTGCAGAGTTCTTTCAAAAGGACTGAATGTAAAAAACCCCTAGGATCAAATACCTTAAAATCTTGACAGACCCAGACCACCACATCTTCAAAATTATGTGACAACTGAAAGAAATCATGTTTTATCTGTATGCCCTGGTTCTTAACAACTTGAACATTTTGTGGTTGCTGTACTGCTTCAATATCCAGGACTTCAATTTTTATCTCTCTAGCAGAATGTTTACAATTTTCCTTTTCACCTGAGCCTTGCTTAGATTTAACCTCATCAATGTGCAATGTCCAAACATCATTGTTGTGATGGTTTAGAGCTGTAACTGTTCTCACTTCCTCAGTTGCCAAATTATAAACTCCAATATCTGCATCAACACAGTTTATAGCCTTTTCTTTGACATTATGTTCAGAAGTTGCAGGCTTATGTTGAGACAGTTCATCAATTCCAAGTTGGCTGACCACATTCATATTTACTATCTTTTCCTCCTTTTCTTGAAATTCAACAGGTGGTCCAGAGTAAGCCTCAATCAAGTTAACCTTTTGTTCAACAATCTGAGGCAGTTCATAGAGGGTGATGTCAGCTTTAAGTTCCCTCATATCCTCAATGATGTTATCCTCCTCAGTTACTTCTGCATAGTGATATTGAATCTCACTTTCATCATCCTCTGATGAGGAAGGATCATTATTAAGTTCTGGACTCTCACATCTCAAATTATAACTGTCCATTTTGAACTGTTGAAAATCTTGCATTTCATCCACAGGAGTCTGTACAAGACTTTCTGTCTCTTCAAGAAAAGTGAAAGAATCTGAAACCCTGGTTGTACTATTTTTGGGTGAACTAGAAATATCAATATTTCTTTGATCTCTAGGAAAATTTAACTCACCAGGAAAAACTTCAGATTTGGGTGGTGCCAGATCACAACTGTTCACTTCAAGCACTTCCACTTTGAACTTGTCAGAACTTTTCTCTATATTTTGCACATGCTGAGTGGATGTCACAGTTAACGGAGTCTCCTTGGGTAGAGCATGACATGTTGGCACTAACTCATGATGTGGAATGGGATCTAGAATAGGCATGTTTTGTGTAACATAGGATATCAAAGGACTGCTCAGAATTTGAGGCCCTAACTGTCTCTCAAGAATTAAGGCTTCTTTATAAGCCCCTGCCAGGGTTGTGATATTGATGTCTCTCTTGAGAAAAATAGAGGTCACTGAATCCAATGCATTCTTGTAGATTTCTAAGGCCAGATTTGCATTTGGGATGTAATGGCCAATCATTCTACCGTAAGCTCTTTGGAACCTCATATTGAAAGACCTGACGGTTTCTCCCGACTCTCTCTTGATGCTTGGAAAATTGTTGGTATAACACACTGGGGTCTATCACTTCCCCAAATTGTGATATAAAAGCTTTCTCTAGGTCATCCCAGCTAGTAATGGAATTGCTGGTGAGGTTTAAAAACCAGTCATAAGCTCCCTCCTGGAGAGTGAACGGGAACAATCTGCAGGCAACATCTTCATGCTGTATATTCAACAATTTTAAAGCATTTTTGAAAGCTAGCAGGTGTTCTTCTGCAGTTCTTGTCCCATCATGTTTATATCTGGGGAGATACCTTTCCGGGATTCTGGGCAGGTCATGGGCTATACCCGGGATATTCAAAGCAGTGGGGCCCAACCAATTTGCCATTATTTACCACCTGGCTGACAGTGATGTTCTGAGTTGTGATTGGATAACTGCCAGTGGAGATAAAACTGTTCTTAACTTGAGGTCTTCTCTGGCAATTTTAAAAACTGTATTGACAACTTACAAAACTATCGACAATTTACAAAATGTCGGAGTTCACTGTGGGTCCTTCAAATGTTGCTGTTATGCCCTTACAATACTTGAACTGAGTTCATAGGCCCTCCTTCTAGCGCCAATTAGGTGTTGGTGTTAAGTCCCGCTGTTCAGGCAAAAACTCTAACAACAAAATTTAAAAGAGCTGAGGAGGAGGGAAAAGGATTCAAAAGATAAAATACCAGACTCAGCACATACAACTTTACAGTTCTTAACAGACTACTGAACTTGAACTGAGATGTTCCGGCCCTCCTTCTAGCGCCAATTAGGTGTTGGTCCGGCTTTCATGCACACCCCGCGAAAGGATGAGCAAGGAAGCTCCGGAGACACCCACGGGACGGATCCCACTCACTTTAGGATCTAGCTGGTTATCCAAGGTGCGAGTTACAGAGTTGGGTCGAATGGCTATTCACTCTTTTCCACTTCTGGAATAGATTTCAATATGGACTGCTCTGTTACCTTACAGGGGGTTCCTGAACTTGTTCAGTAGTTGCAGAAGTTGTTACTTGTTTATCAGATTTAACTTGAATTCTTGATCTAGCTCTCATGGGTCAGCAGATTTAAATAAAAGACAAATAAAGAAAATAAAAATGGATCATTCATCGAAAACAAAGAGAGGGTAGGGTAAGGCAAAAAGAGAAGTTTATCAGACTTTAAACTGTAAAACCCTAAACTATGAATCTTATCTATGCTATCAGCTTCACAACGAGAACAAATCAAAGAAGAAAGTGTCCGATCAGTCTAAGATCACTTTCAACTAAGAGCACAAGGCAGAGTGGAACAGATCTAGCAAAAAATTATAAATCCAAGGGCAGCTGGTTAAAACTGGTATCTTTCACCGGCAACCTAGCTCACACAGTGAAGACAGAGCAATTAGAACAAACTTAACCTCAAATCTGTAATTTCCCCTAGCAGACAATAGAACAACTGAAGCCTAACAACATATTTAAACTTGATAATACAGATTCACAACATATATCTAACAAACTTTAATGGAACGGATAACAAAAGAAGATACACTTATCACACTCTGCAAAATATTAGGCTCCTGGCCATGCTATCACAGAAAAGCTAAAGCACATCAACTCCAAGTCCAGAAACAAAGGATTTCACAAAATTTGCAAGAAATTGCTTATAAGCCTTTTATTTCTAAGTCTCCGCCTCCCGCAATTACATTGAGAAGAAGTATTTATAGACTCAGGACAGACCCTGATCTTTTCAGAAATATCTTCTTCTCATAACTGCAAATATTATCACATCTAAACCCTAGGACCCGGGTTTTACAATAAAAATCCATTTAAAATCAAAGTCCGGATAGAACTTAACCCTTCTGCAAATCTGGGGAGTCAATTGCCATAAATGGAGAAGATAAAATCTAAAGCCACTTGCATTCATCCGCAGCTGCAAATAAATGCCTCCATTAATTCTGTTGGTGAGCCGGATGAGTCACCACTTCTCCATCAATTTGATCTCCGCAAAGCCATCCCGAGTTGAAATTATCTCCATGCTATCAATTCTGTCATAAATTTGCTATTGAATGCTTTCACCGGCATCTTCTCCTCTAGCATGGCGGTCCTCGATCAAATCTGCACTTTAACTTTGACTTTATGGCCTTTCCCGGTTGTCCCGCAAGTGCCAGATGGAATCCTGCATGAAAGACAAAAAGATTATATTAGTACTTTAAAATCATTAAATCAGAAGCTTTAAACGTTAAAAACAGATTAAAATCAGCTAAAAACCTAGGGAAGCTTGCATGTCGGCTTCTGCTTTGTCTGCCTCACGCTTTGACACGTGTCGCTACCCCAGGATGCCTTCTGTTTCCCGCTGGAATGCACTTCTGGTCAACTTAGGACTTTCTCTCTCCTGTCGCGATTATGCGACATGTCGCGATTTCACGACATGTCACGAAATCGTGACGTCCCCAGCGTTGCACTGCTTCTCTCTCCGTCGACCGTGAAAATGCGACATGTCACGATTTCGCGACATGTCGCGAAATCGCGCCTCCTGCTAGCGGTCGTACAACTTTGCTCCAGCATGTCGCGATTTCGCGACATGCTTGTCTTGCAAGACTTCTTCGAAACGTGCAGCGCGTCGCTACCATTCTCACCCTTTGCCTTCGAAACGTGCAGCGCGTCGCTGCACTTTTCGAGTCCAGACTTTCAAACCTGCAGCGCATCGCTGCACCCTTTACCTCTCGACTTCGAAACATGCAGCGCATCGCTGCAAGCTCCAGCCCGCGATTTTGAGACGTCAGCGAATCGCTGCACCTTTTGGACTTAGCCACTTTTTCTCCTTTCCAGTCGCGAAAACGCGACATGTCACGATTTCGTGACATGTCACGAAATCGCGCTGGTCCGTACTGATTTCTTCTCTCTCCTCCGGCAGACAGCGATTTTGTGACACTTTCCAAAAATGGAAATGTCGCGATATCGCGACACTTCCAAAAATGGAAAGTGTCGCGATTTCGCTACACATTTGCGACTTAGCCGATTTTCATTCTGCAGCCCACTTTCTCTCTCCTACCGCGAAAATGCGACATGTCGCGATTTCGTGACATTTTTCTCCCCGGCTTTCTCTCTCCTCATCCTGCAGCGATTTCGCGACACTTTCCAAAAATGGAAATGTCGCGATATCGCGACACTTCCAAAAATGGAAAGTGTCGCGATTTCGCTACACAAAAATGACTTAGCTGCTTTTTGATTTACCCGTCGCGATATCGCGACATTTCCGAAAATGGAAGTGTCGCGATATCGCGACACTACCAAAAATGGAAAGTTTGATTTTTCATGAATTTATGCAACTGTTTTCTGGATTTTTCTTGGTACCGGTGCGAGATTTTCTTTGTGCATGAATGATTCTAGCATGTAAAAAGTTAAGCTTGGAATAACAATGCTAGAATGACTTGAAAAAAGGCACAACTTAAAAAGGAGGCAAGCAAATTTGGATTTAAAACCTGAAAATGATCAAGAGGGTCCCTGCTGCAAAATGGAATTTCAGAGTTTTCAAGAGGATGGAATCTCATTTTTCAGTGGGGGTGTGTTGCTTCTCAACAATCCCCTTCCCTGATTGGGATTTGATGATAACCTCTCTTCAAATATATCTTCATGAAGTACTTTTCTCCACTCAAGCAATCCATAAAATTATGTATGGCAATGGAAATATATACTTTATGGTTATCTTATTGATAGTCCTTGAATCTGTACACATTCACCATTCTCCACATTTCTTTGGTGCAAGTACAATTGGTACTACACATGGGATCAAACTCTCCCTAATAAGTCCCTTGTCCAACAACTCTTGGACTTGTCTATTTATTTCCTCATTCTCCGTTGGTGTTATTCTATATGTTGACTTATTTGGAAAACTCAATCCTGTAATTAAATCAATGTGATGACTAATACACCTCATCAGGAGTAATGCATTTGGTAATTCTTCTGATATTTTTTTTGCATATTCTTCTAACTCCTCGACTTCACCTAGAACCTTATCCTATTGGTTTACTTTCCCACCCTCTATGGTTTTGGCAATCAATACTAAACACACTTTCTTCCTTGTTATTTATTTTAAAAATTACTTTCCAAAAATTAAACATACCTTCGGATCATTGTATTATATTTCATCCTTGTCCTTCAAGGGACCCAACACATACTTCTTACCATCCTTCATAATCTACAACCTTTTTTTCAAATTGCCAAGGTCTTCCCAACAACACATGGCAAGCATCCATAGGCATAATATCAAATATAATCTCATCTCTGTAAGATCCAATTTCACCTGACATCATTCACTGACTAAAATTTGGTGTCAATTTTTTATCCAAGATACCTTGTACGGATTGGGGTGTTTTGTTCGAATCAACCCTATTTTCCCTAACATTTTATTGGACATGATATTATTTGTACTCCCACTATCTATAATCACATTACAATATTTATTCCCTTATTTGCACATTGTTTTAAAATACTTCTCCTTTGAGCAGGTTCACATTCTCTCTTTTCTAGTTTTAGAAGAACTCTCTTCATCATGAGGGATTCTTCTTATTTTGGCTCTTCCATGTGTCTTGGGGAAGTAACACTTTTCTCATATGCTACTACAACATGGTTCCTAATATCCTTTCCTTTACTACCACTTTCTTGTGTATTTGAACATACAAATTCCTGATGACCATCTTCACCACACCTATAACACCTTCTATAGAATCCTCTATCCCTTCCCCTACCAAAGCTACCATCTTCCCATTCTATATAAAGTCATTATGATAAGTACCAACTTATTCTTTATGTTTTTTTTGTCCTCTTCCACTGCTTGCTTGCCCTTATCCTCATGAAGACTACCTTCTTCCTCTTTTATTATTTTGTTGTCTTCACAACAAATTTTCTTTAACCTTTAAGGCATATTTATAGGCTTCCTCTATCATCCTTATATTTATCATGCTAAATTCATATTATATGGACCATCGTAGTCCATTAATATACTTTGAAACCCTCTCCTCGTCACCTTCCACATGGTCATCCTGAATGGTGAGCTTAAAGAATTCATGTATGTAATATTTCATATTTATTTCCTTTTATCTTGAATTTTTCAACTTCCTGAAAAGGCCCAATTAATAATCTGATGAAGGAATTTGACCTTCAACTTGGTGACCATTTTCTCCCATGTCTTTATCTTCTCTTTTTCTTTTCTTTGCCTTTTAGTTTGAACATGGTCCCACCACAAGGACGCATGCCCTTTTAAATTTGTACAAGTAAATTTCACTCTCTTGGGGTCTATAATTGATTCAAAATCAAAATATTTTTCCATCTCTGCAATCCAATCGATGAGTTCTTCAAGGTTTAAATTTCCATCATATGATGGGGTTTCTAACTTCAAATTTCTTTGCATGTTAGCAATTTCTTGGATTAACCTTTCCCTTGGGTCTTCTTCTTCTTCTTCATTGTGAACTCCTAATTGGTTCACTCCCTCTTCTTCCTCTTCTTCACTGTTGCTCACATCTTCAACTTGGGTTCCCCTCCTCTAGGTAGTTTCCAATGCATCCAACTGAGCAATAATTCCTCTCATCATCTCCACAAAATCTGTATTTTGAGGTCCTCATGGTCTCCCTCTTACTTATTGTGCCATCTCTCCTTAGACACATATCATACCTTGATCCTCAGGGATCTTTGGGCTTTGATACAAAATGATGCAACAACAAGAACAACACTTCCAAGAATCCTTAATCAAGATAAATTCTTCTTCTTCAATTTCCAATCCAAATAGAAATCATACAATTTGAAATAAATATCTTTAACTTTGGGTAATCACACAACTCATACTGCAATTATACAAGCCTAGAAATTGTACAAATCATATTGCAACAATTCAACTCTAGCAAATTTTTCAAATCACAAAATTAAAAAATTCTAGAAATCGTACAACTCACACTACAATCGTACAACATTTGAAATCATACAAGTCACATTGCAACCATTCAACTCTGGCAAATTGTTTCTCACAAAATCATACAACTCATACTAAAACCATACAACCCTAGAAATTGTACAAGTCACACTACAACCATTTAATTTTGGGTAAATCGTTCAACTCACAAAATTGTACAAGTCTAGAAATCATACAATTCATATTACAATTGTTCACTCCTAATAGTAATTGTTCAACCCTAGAATGTCATGCTATTTGAGCAACTATTCAACCTAAAAATAAAAGTGTTCAGCTGTACAAGGATTCCTTGGTTGAGACAATGTAATTTTACACTTCTATTATGAACTCTAATAGTTTTTTTCTCCTTTGTAAACTGAGTAGAATCTCTCTTTCATGTATTAATTCAACTACACTACCATTTGGAAACAAGTTCACCAAATCCCATTTTCATTTCAAACACCCTATTATCCTCTATTGTTGGTTGTCGTCCTCAATGCATTCCTTTCTCCTGTCGTTCGAAGGGTTTCACATAATTTTAATGCTCACAACATAGTTCTTCCTTATATGTTGTAACTTATCCAACAATCCCCAAGATCCTACATATTGGAACACAAACTGGGCTGCAACTTATCCAATGATTCCCAAGAACCTGCATAATAAAACACATAATACACACAATTCTAAATACACAATTTACAACATCAAATTCATAAAGTTAAACTGATGAAAATTTTTATTTCTTTATTGGAGTTACAAGCCAATTGGAAATATCTCTTTTCCTCTTTTCTAGCCCACATTTAGACAAAAATAAACAATTTATAGTTGTAGTTGCACGAGAGGTGAACGGTTGGCCTTTCAACTCCATGACTATTCATTTTTTGAGTATTGTTGAGATCATCCCGTATCAAATTAGAATAACCATAAGAATCAAGTAAGTATTTTAGTTATCCTTTATATTTGCTTTCAAATTATCTTTGTTTGCTACTCTATGCTTTGTTTCTATTTTCTATTTGTAACATGTTAAATAAAATAGATAGAAGGAAATATAATTTCATTCTCAAGTCACCTAATACAAAGGAAAATAAAATTATCTAGTCAATTTGATTTGTTTATCTCTTGTTTTAGGCATTTGAAGATAAATTTACATATAGATTGCATTAGGCTAGTTTTTTCTTTGCATTCTCTTGTCCCCTTTCTTAAAAAGAAAAAAGATTTACTTCTATACCTTAAGACTAGTGTCATTCAAGGAAAAGAATCATTGTAGGCTAGTTTTATATTCTTGCACAACTTGTTTTCTTGCTTCTTAGTTAGATAACATATTTATAATTAGTTAGCCTAGTTTCCAAAAGCTAAACTTAGGTGTTTGTCAAAATATACATCAATACACTTACACAAAATTGGAGTGAGTCTTTAAAGCACTCTTGGTGAACCCCAAAAATCTAAATCAACCACACCAAAACTGAGGTGAGGAAAAAATCTACAAGGATTTTAGCCTCGATAAATCTACTAAGAATATTCATAGGCTATATCCTCACAAAATATTCCCATATTTAAATACATCGAAGATAAATAAATAGATGGAGTCATTGAAGCTACCCAATACATCAAAAGTCTAACAAAGAAAAGCTAAATTTGTTATTCTATGGCAAAACCAAAAGTTGAGAAGCACCTTCAAAATAGCATCTAGGCAAAGATAAATTTGAAGAGACCTAGTAATATAAAGGTTAAATACCTCAAGCAAGGACATGTGATTTATAGCATCTCAAACAAAACAAAACAAAAATGGTAAACATAGAGGACTAAAGCTAAATTCAAGGAAGCACCAGAAATCTATAAAAGATATCCAAAAGAATGAGTGTTAGTTTTTGATTGTTGATAGACTGCATCCAAAAGTTAGAGCATCTAGTTAGAAATCCAGAAGACTGAAGTAGAACTAAAAATTGAACCAATAAGTAGAGAACAATAGAAGTGTTGAAGTAAAATTTTTTGAAACATCTCATAATTTATAGAATGCTTTTTGATTATGTGCTTAAGTAATTATCTGTTGCATGCAAGGAAGGACAAAAATCAAAGGGGAGATGTAACAATTCTCCATTATTGCATACAAGTACCATGTGTAGTAAATACAAAGTAAGAGAACCTAGGCTAAGGTATAAATGAACCTTCATTTCATATTTGAATTTGTGCATGCTCAATTTGACTTTAGTAACTTGGAAAGTTTGATTTATACTAAATTTAAATTTGGCATAAATATTAATTGGAGTGATAAGGTTATTAAAGAATTATTTTAGAAAATTATAATTTTGATATTTGCAATTTGATTTTAATAAGTTTGACTTATTAATTAAATTTTGGAGAGAAATATTTCTACTCCAAAAGAACTATGAAATTTAAAAAATTCAAATTTTATTGATTTGCAAATTAAAATAGATTAATTTGGGAGCCATAAGATTTTTTGCTCCAAAGGAATTTATTTTTTGTGTTAAAATTTTGTTATTATTGAATTTAAGAATTTGGAGAATTTGATTTACAAATTTGAATATTGAAGAATTTGATTATCTGATATTTGTTTTTTAAATTGAAACCTTGGAGATAGAAGGTATTCTACATCAAAGTTTTACATTATGGAATAAATAATTAAAAATACTTTCAATAAAGATAGTGAAGAAATTTTGAACAAGTTCAAATTCTATACAAAACATTTATTAGCTATCTTCATGAGAATATTTTTATAGCATGGTGAAAATCACAAAAAACCATTGTATTTTCTACTAAAGTATGTGTTTTGGATGTATATGGCGTTACTCACATTTCAACCTATCAAGATAAAATACAAGAGAAGAAAGATCTTAGTTGTGACACATGATATGAATGAAGCATATGTTATCTTCAATAGAAAATATTAATTCCAAAATTTATTATTGTCATGACTTACTAACTCATTATCTAGTACCCACACTAGCAAATATACCATAGCTAAAGACAAAAACAATAAATTCAAAGAATATGAGTAAAGTAAAATACAAAAGAAAGAAGAACAAAAAACATGAAGTAGAAATTAAAAAAAAAAAAAAAAATTAAAATTATTATTTTTTTATTGATTGGAGGAAGGGATTTTGAAAGGGTCACAAAAACCTTTTATAAGAAGCCCACTATAAAAGGAGAGGACCACCTAATATGGTAATGAGAGACTATGTCCCAGATATAAAAGAGGAAGAAAAAATAAATAAAATAAAGAAGAAAATACCCCTAAAACCAAGGGATATCCAAAGACCAACAAAACCTAGTAGAGGAGATGGAGAGAGGATTGATGTATTACTCGACATTTCTAGGAATAGGAGGTTTGGCTTTGTATTATGGCTCATAATCATCGAATTGATTCTTGAAATCATCCAATATAATAATGTAGACACCTAAAACACATCATGTTTAGGAGACTACTCATATGGGCACTTTGGTAGACCATATGAATGAGCTTGGACATTTCCAAGACCCAATAGTGATTCTAATCACTCATTTAGGGCATTCTAGGCCTATGCAACCTTAGCCTTAGACATTAATAGTATTTAATATCCCAGTCACTGATAATATAAGTAGTTAAGCACTAGCCACAACTATTGATAGCAGCTAAGGGAAACCTACCCATAGCCATGTTGAGTGAGAGTGACTATACCTGTAACCAACTCAGTCTCCCTGAGCTGAACAAAATCAATTGTAACCAACCAATTTGCAATCATTATTGGGTAGTTTTGATTGTGAAGCTTCCAAAGGCCAAATGATTCTTGATCTTGACTTCCTTGAGAATCCAAGATGAGGAATTAGAAAATTTTATTTAAAGGTCTCCCAAAGAGACATATGCATACCAAATTTACTGTAGCAAAGCCCTGTTGGATGGGAGAGTGATTTTGTATCCCCTGAGGAGTGTCATAGTGTTGTACAATTGTGGAATAACAAATATACCTATTTCAATGGAGTTCACAAAGTCTTGAGGAGAAAGCATGTAATTATCAACCAATTAACCATGAATTCAAGATAATCCACCACCAATTCTATGTTCTGAGACACAAGTGATGCTTGACCATCTATTTTCCAAGGAAATCGAGTATAAACAAACTAGGATTTAAATAGAAAATAACCTTACCCATGGCTGCTATTTTTATTAGCAGACCGTAGGCTTAGCTACTGACTTCAACAGTTCCTAGCAAAGCCAACTGCAATGAGTGATAGCGGCTAGGGATTAACATGCTATTTTCCTTGTTGTAGCTTTATATTTGTTATTTCTTGCATGTATTTTATTTTATCTCATTTATATTAGCCATATTTACTGCATTTCCATGGTTTATTCATAGTTTCATAAGCACCTTTGTATTCATTTACAATATTCCATGTGTTTCATCTCATCTTTAGGTATTTTATTCCTTATTTGTATTTACTTTAAAACTAGCCTCATCTTGAGAGGCATCATGTGCTATTGACGTATTTTGTAGTTTCTTTGTGTGTAGTTGAAAATTCCATTCAATATTCAAAGCATCATCAAGATTCCTAGTATCATCATATCTCTTGACATCAAAGAAGGAGGTAGCTCATAAGCCCTCTCATAAGCAAATTAGTTGGAAGAGTAAAAATATTTGCAATGCATCTCTCCCTTTTGAGGAACTACAAAATTTGTAATGATTGTATCAAGTTGAAGGATTTCCTAAGAGTGAAATATTATAACCATAACTCATTGTGATTAATAAAGAGCATTTTATTTGCAAATCATTTCTTTATCTTGCAATAGTTACTTTATATCTTGCTTTAAATTTGTTATATACTTACAAACAAATAGATGCATGACTTTTATTGTTTACAAGTGGCAATCACAGTCGGACGGGCCCTATTTTTGCACTGTTACTAATATTTTTGTCTTTTTCCTTCATGTCGTATAGCCACTCTGATTAACAGTGGCTAACAGTCCAAGCCACCATCAACGATAGTGGCTACCATTGCAACCTTCCTGATTGACAATGACTAGCAAAAATTACAGATAAAAATAGTCAGCAACATATTTCCTCATCAGATGTGGATCCATTTGTAAGAGGTCCTCTCTGATTTTCTCTTTTCTTGCTTCATATATTTTTCTAAAAGGAAGTAACAATAATTAAAACATATAGAAGGATTTAAAGGTAAATAAATTTTATTTTTCTATGCTTCTACTAGTTGCTACTAGGAACACTGACCGACTCTACTAGTCACCCTAGAAGACAATGATTAGGATTTTAGCTGCTATTTTCTATAGCAGTTGAGACTATGTGCCACTATTTTTAGTAGAACCTACTATTTAGCCTAATTTGTAGGTGTACCTGCTTGAAGTCTGTGTAAAGGTTATTTCATATGTTAATTTACATTCTCTAAAATGCATTTTTATTTTACATTGTCGAAATATAAAACATAAATTATATGCATATAGGTGAAAAGAGCATTGCATGCTGATTAATGCATTTCTTTTTATTCAAATTAAAATAACCCAATCACACACCACGATCCAAAAGTAAACATCAGTGGTGTTTGGCCATCACATCCAACCCACTGATCAAGGCCAATGGTAGAAGTTATTACCACTCAGTTGTCTTGTCTAGCATTGTATCATCAGGACCTATCCATGGCTAATATCAATTCAAGAATTGTCTTATATGTGGGAAATTGTATATATTCCTCTTCAGAGGGGTGTATTACTAACCACGGTATGCTGGGTGAGAATTGGTAGTACCTATGCTCCATGATCAGGAATGGATTTCATATCCATATTTTTATGGGTAGACAACCTAGATGTCATTATCGAGTTTGTCACTGTGAGTGTATAGGTGAAAACCTTAAACAATCTAAGAGTTACATCAACTATTACAAACACGATAAGAGTTATATTTTATTCATAATAATTCAAAATGCATGAAACAAGTTTTAGGAAACACAAATAAAACTTAAAAGCGATAATCATCTTGTATAATTTGTTTTTCTTAAAACTTACATAAGAGATAATTCACAAGTTATGGTCAAAACACGAGGTCACTTCCCTTAGTCCACAATTGAGGTGGAAATTTATGCTCCACCCAACACATAAAATAATGAAGTTGAGCCTCCCACACAAAATTCTCCTAAATGATGTTCATCTAGTATTAGAGGTGACAACACAACTCATGAGGGTTCTCATCAAGAAACCCCAATTAGAGGACAAAATACAAGATCCTCTAATGATATGAATGAGGGTGGTTCAAGACCCCCACCATAAAAATATAAAAATAGGCAAGATATGTAAAAATATGGTCAAGATGAAAGGGGTGCACCAAATCATAGTACCATAAGAGTTTAAAATGACACTAAGCAGCTTAAATACTATCTAGATAAATGGTACACCTCTTGATAAACCTTGGAGAACTAGTCAGCTCAAAAAACTAGATCAAGCTCTTGTAAGATCAAAGACCTTAACATAATATCAATGTAGCTTATGCTGATAGAGGGAAGAGCATAGATGATCACTCCATTAGGACTCATACAACTATAGCTCCGTGCACAAAGTTGAGAAGCCAAAGACCCTACATAGTCGATCGTAAAAATTAGGTACATATACTTTTTTAGGATAAAGGTAACAAATACTCAAATATCAATTGGAGGATTTGTGCATGGAGTGTGAGTGATTGGAACACAAAGATACATAATGAAAAATTTTGCTTCGATAATGTTTGTATGAGCACTGCTTATGGGAGTAACGCATCATCAATTAGGAGTAGGAAGAGAGAGAAGACAAGTTAGCTCAAGATAACCTACCTCCCACTAGTAAATATAGAGAGAAACATAACACAAGACATGTTATATCGCACCCAAAACTGCACCCTAGGCAAGTAGAACACCATGATCATCATACTTCCCATCACACTTAAAGGAAAAAACAACATCAAATGCTAAATCATCCTAATTAGATTCAGTACTAGGAGTCACAGAGATGACCATAATCAGCAATATCCTAAACCATATTCAGTAGACATGGATTATGAGCATAATTTTCCATCTTGATCTCAAAACAATTTACCACTGCGTGCACCCCAAAGGTCACTTAGAGAAGAATAAATCATATCTTCTCAAGCGTACAGAGTCCTTGCTGATAAAATTAAATCTCTTGATAAATAGGGAATGGCTTACCAAAATCCTACTCTAAGTAAGATTCATAATAAACCTCTATGTCCCTTGGTCCCAAGTTTGGTATATCCTGATCACTTCGAGATACCAAAGCTAGACAAATTTTGAGGTGATGACGATGCACAAGAACATGTGACCAGTTTCATTAATCTACACTTTCAGATTCAAAACAATTATGTCTTACTATTAAGGACTTTTGTGATCAGCATTTCATGTCCATCCCTAGAATGGTATAACTAGCTATTTAGGTATAGCATCACCAACTTTGAGCAGCTGGTGAATGCTTTTCTTGAATTCTTCTCATTAGGCATCAAGAAAAAGACTAATCTATCTAATTTGGCTACTTTATGATAATATGATGATGAGTCAGTCATAGATTATGGGAACATATGGAGAAAATTAATGGTGAAATTACCATTTTCCATTTCCACCATAGAGCTCACTTGAATGTTTTAAAAAAGCTACATAAAACATATATCACTATTGCTGCAACTACAACAACATATGACATTCGAAGAGGATTTGGTGCAAGCCAAAGTAATTGAGGATATTAAATTGCAAGAAGAAGACTTAAAGCTTTTAAGTAAGAAATACTGGAACAACAAGAACATAAGAAATCAACATCATCAATCCAAAGGAACGCTTGTTAATAAAGTCATGTTAAATATTCCAAAGAAGGATAAAATCTAACAAGAGAAAAATTATTAGGTACAACCACCCCTTGCATAGTATAATCAATGCAATAAGAATCATGACAAATATAAGAAACAACATCCACCTTGCTAGTTTACGCAATTATCAAAGACTTTGGCATCAATTTTTAATCAAATATGTGAGGCTAAGGCACTTCAATTTCCTAAAGTGCATCTGCTAGATCCTAACCACCCTAATCCCAAGGGGTTTAGAGAAGATTATTATTGCCCATATCATTGGTAAAATGGCCATGATATTGAAGTGTGCCATGGGTTTAAATACGTGGTACAAAATATGATTGATAAGGATCAATAGTGAATCGATAACCCCTTGATGCTTGACAACCAAAACATGGGAATATTCAAAGATCTCTTGCCAAATCATGAACCACCAAGGAACCATGCTATACAAGTCAACCAAGTGTGGATAGATATTCCTACATAAGTATTTGTAGGTATGGTTAATATGGTCTCTAGGAACAGGAGGAATAATCAACTGGACTCACCTGTAGCTCCCATTCACATCCAAGTTGCACCTTAGCAGATGCGAGCACAAAACCCAATGCCAATACCACCAACAAGAATGATGGTAATGATCAGATATAGAATCACCTTGAGTCTACACATAATCTTAGAAAAGCTATCAATATATGAGCTCATACAACAATATCGTAAGCACAGGGAGACATTAATAGAAATCTTGACAGCCATAGAACTTCAACCCCAAAATCTTGAAGTTTTTATTAACTTTGTGGGGCATGTGCAGTTGTGTCAGGAGCCTGTGATCATATTTTACAGTCACAAAATTAAAATTGCATCCATTGCCATAGTGGACCTACCACTACATATCATTGTGTGTGTTAACCACACTCCCTTCAAGAAGGTATTGATTGATACAATATCATAAATCAATATAATAACCTCTAAAGCCTTAGGAAATTTGAACCCCTCTAAGTCGTTTATTGTAGCTGTATCATTCCAAATTTTCTGCACCCTTACCTTCAGGCTAAAGGATCCACGCCCGGAAGGGGGATGTGGGAAGGATGGAACAATACCTCAAACTGAGAGGCCCTTTGAAGGTCCCGCATCTCTATGGAGGGGTATTAAGGTGATTTTTTGACAGATGGTGGGGTTCACCAGGAAACATTTAGTGGCAGTATCCACGCCTAGGTTGGGAATGTGTTTGATGTGTTCAATTTTATCTTTAATCATTCAAATCCTAGGTTTGGCAAAATGAATCTAAACTGTTCTATATGAAATGCAGATTTAAATGAATACATAAAGCAGATTTGAACAAAAAACATAGAGAATAAGCTAGATGAGAAAACTCATATCTAGTTTCGGATGTCTGATGGAGGTTCTAATTTTTGAAGTAGTCAAGATCGCCTCTGATATGACAAGATCGTCTGTGATCAGACAAGATCATCTGAGATCTGACGAATTCGTTAGACAAATTCGTCAGAGACTTGCAATTAGAGAAATAGATACAAAATATCATAAATGCAACTATTCCAATAGACAACAATGATGTAGAATGACAACAATAATATTAAATTGATAATTATAAACAAAAAAATGAGTGCATTACAATGATTTAATGATAAATTATGATTTTATTATGCATTAAAACTATATGGGTGAACTCCAGGATGCAAAATAGTAATAAATCTAACTAATGCAAAGCAAAATAGTAGATAGTGGAGAAAGAATGTAAACTCAGGGCACTAATTGCCCCCAATGTTGACTGTAGTCGAAATCGTCTGTAGAGTATGAAATCATCTCGAATTGGACGTGATCATCTGAGATTGTATAGGATCATCTATGACGATCTGATCTTGCTCTGGATAAAAAACAATGAAGTTCCTGCAAAAAAACTTGGAAAAATACGAAGGCAAATGGTGATTTAAGATGATCTAATGCAAATAGAACTCGTCTTACAGGAAAATTTAGCCAAGGGAATGTCAAGGGGAGGGCCTAAGATTAAATAGGCATAGGAAGGAGGTTGGGAGGTTGGAGATCATCCCAATCTAGGATATCTCCAATGGGGAAGGTCTCTAACGACGCAGACACGCTTTTGCCCTGGTTAGAGATCATTGAAATAGAAGCTAATTATGAAAAATCAGTTTTGGGACAAAATCGTCTGGATGTTTTGCTCCAGACGAATTCGTTCGATCTGAGGTGATATCGTCTGATCGGCGACGATATAGTCCAATGGTCATAACAAATCCTAAAAATGGTGTGGAAAATGAGGAAAGTGGTTTAACAGGCAGTTCGAGGTTAAAAATTTGAATTTGAATTATTACTAAGGTAATTTTAATTATTTACTAAGGTTTACTACACCAATTTTAGGGTGCTACATTTTGCCCCCTCTTCAGAAAATTTTCCAAAGAAAATACATTAAATATGAGTTCTTCTTGATCTACGAGAAAGCAAAAATTATTCCCTTTTTTAGATGATGATTCTAGGTCGAATCGTACTATAGCTTACTATGGTGCCCCCTCCGTGTTTTTACCCAAATCGAACGTTTGAGGTAAAAACGTGAAAAAGCAAAATGTTGTTAAGTGTTTTTGAATAAAATTAAGAAAATAGGGTAAAACCCTAATTCATTGTTACTGTTAATTTTCCTGGTTTCTAGAGCTCTGCAGACAATATGGTCGAGACAGCGCATAGATCGATAGAGGTCCGGTGCGGGCTACGGGTAAGGGTCCAAACTTAACTTAGAATGCTTTAATTTTGAATTTCATGCTTTCTAGATTAATTTTGAATCATTGTTGAGCATTGCGGCCGTTTTTGGGCCGTCGAAATTGTTGGGACAAAATCGTCTCAATTTCGTCGAAATCGTCTCGATATCGCCGATTTCGTCCAAGGGTGAAATCGGCGATATGGGGACGATTTCGTCCAATAAGGGATGATTTCATTTTGTGAAATCGAAGACGAATTTGCTCAAATTTTGGACGATATCGTCTAGTAGTGGACGATATCATCATTTGTATGAAAGTGAAATTATTTTACTTGCATTTTTAATCACTGTTTTATTAATGATTTTTATTGTTTTGTTGTTTATGTTGCAGAGAGGATTACTAAAGATCCGAGAATGGAAATACGATGGGCTGAAGGATGACTTGGCCACTCTATCTTAGGTAGATCAATATCAGTTGGTGCAAGTCAGCTTTCAGCACGTGGCAGATATGCCACAAGTTTCTACAGATATGGGGTATTGACAGCCCTAGCAGAGAGGTGGTATTTGGGTTCTTCTTATTTCTAGTTATCGACAGGGGAGATGACTTCCACATTGAAGGATGTATGGAGTATTTTGAGGATCCCCATACAAGGATGGCTAATAACTCCCATAGCCAATCAGGGCCACGTGATGATGCGACTGTGCGGAGATCCGAGCTTTGACCTGGAGAAGGGCGAAGTGAACATCGAGTCGCTATGCCAGATGCTTGGGGCATCTAGACTGACACAGGTTTTGGCTAGGGTGGTAGGTGGTATATTGCTATACCATCAGAGTAGATGTAGACTACCATGGCTACTGACATATTTGGTCTGTGACATGAGAGACCATAGATACAAGTTTTCTTGGGGGAGCTTTGTACTATGCCAATTGTATAGGATCCTGTATGGGGTCGTATACAAGGGCGGTCAATGTCTAGTCATGACATCATTGTTGTAGGTTTGGTGCTGGGAGCACATCATGGTGCAAATGTTGGTAGGGCTCCCACTGATAGAGATTGATGGGGAGAGACCCCGAGTTTTCTACTGGTGGCTCCAGAGAGGGTCATAGTGACGGATAAATCTGCCAATATTTTGGAGGCTACTTGATGACCTTGTCTCCGACCAGATCACCTAGAGGCCTTGGAGGGATCATCCAGGGTGGGTCGAGGATAGAAAGGATCTGGCTCATGTTAGGTGAAATTGATAGCTGAGGATGGAGAGGGGAGAGGTGGAGCTCCACTACTATGACCGAGTTTTGAGGTAGTTCGGTCTACAGCAGGGGATCTCATCTCTCAAGGACTACGAGTTTTCCTGGACCATCTGAGATAACACTACAGTTAGCGGGGCTCTAGATATGTAGTGCTTTTGGAGTGATGACACAGATGATGCCCTAATCCAGCTAGTGGATGGTGACAACACTGGGGTTGCTGATGACTATGATGCCTGGTATGCAAGCATCCGCCCTCCTCGGATGACGAGGGCTCAGGGTCCGATTCACGTAGTTGTGCATCGAATGGTGAGACGGTGCCAGGCAGCCATTGAGGTGGCACAGGGTCACGATGGGAGAGAGTAGAGGAGGCCACAGGCTTAGAAGAGGCTACGACAGTGGGAGATGAGGGAGGAGAGACCCTCTTCTCCATAGAGAGAGAGGCCACCATCATCCGATAAGGGCAAGGGTGTCGAGGCAAGAGAGAGTAGCGAGATGGCTACTCTCCGGGTGGAGACTGTTCATATCCAAGCTCAAGTGTAGTCCTTACAGGATGAGGTTGCACGACATTAAGAGGAGGCCACACAGCTCAGAGATGAGATTGCACGTCTCAGAGCATGGATCGGAGGGGCGAGCACTCGGGACCTAGCATGGGCTATTGCCTAGATCACATTCTACTAGATGCTATACTACCAAATGGTGCCAAAGGGGCAGATGTTACCACTGTCAGCCCCCATTGTGGAGCTTGTCATAATGAGGTCATCGAGGACATCATCATGATCAAAGTCCAGGACTCATAGCACCACACATACTATGATGGGGCCACCTCGTCCACCTCAAGGTGGGGGAGGAGATGAGGCTGAGAGCTCGAGGGGTTCTCAAGGCTAGCTGCTATAGACTGCACTACACAAATTGATACATAGTGTTTATTATTTTTGATAGAGGATTGAGTATGCCGAGGTACAGATTGTGGCATACCGATCCAATTTTTAGATGATGTATATTTTGTTGATATATATATAGATGAGATATTTTTGATCATATGACTTGTCTTATGTGTTTGTATGATGCTTTAATGTTTTGGTGTGATTGATTTGATGATTCATGTAATTATGTCATTTGGAAATATTATGGTTTGAATGTCATGCTTTTAAAATTTAAATGAAATAATCTGATGTAAACAAATTGGTTGTTTGTGAGATAATTTGATAAAAATAAAAGGTACTTCTACCAATAATTTCAAAGGACATTGTCGCTATTATATACCATTTCATGGAGTCACCGCTCGCTAGGTCGTCAAGCTAATCCTAGTATAGAAATATTGTTAAAAGTAAAAGAGTGCTTAAGAGACTATCTTAAGACTTTGTTGTGATGATGCAAATGATGATGATGATTTGTTTTCAGATTTTCATAAAAATAGTATGCATGAAATATTTTGAAATGATATTTGCTAGGCATAAATTCCTAAGTGTGATAAATTTTTTGAATAATTCCCTAGGAATTATACCATTGTTGTAAAATTAAAGTTTTGACATAATGACATGAAATAGAAAAGTATTCGTTCTTTGAAAGCATAATTGTGTAACATAATGATTTAAGTCATATGTTTTTATGATTTGAAATAAATGGGAAATAAAATTAGTTCGATGGTTTGCGCTAGGCATAGAATATTTAGGTATAGACTTATACCATCATCGCAAAATCCAAAGAAGAAAATAATAGTTTTATTGCATGGTTGATTTTTTAATTTTTGAAAATAAATAGAATTTATGAAGATGAAGACTTGCGCTAGGCATAAAATTCCAATTTTGGTTTTGGAATTATACCATCGTCGCGAAAGTCAAAAGTTATATATAAATGAACTTTATTGCATGTTTTTTAAAAAATGATTTTGATTTTTTTTTGGTAATGCATGTAGTTGTCTTTATACTAAACAACTATTATCAGAGAAGAAAATGAAATTATTCCAGACAATTTGCAAAAATATTTCAAAGTATCTTAAAGACAAAAGTTAGATTTATAAGGAATCCCATGTGTGTATGTGAGTTCATTTCCGATCTTGATTTATCATAATGATACACAAAATCTCTCAAATACAAATGTGTGCAATTGCTTTGTGCATTTACCAGTTTTGAGCAAGATAATTTGATACAAGTGATTTGAATTAACCAAATAAGTTTTCATTAACCATGATTTAGATGCATATAACCGTACCAAACTACTATGTAAGTCGGGTTATCAAGAGCTAGCTAATCCATAAGTAGACATAGGTCTATACAAAAGAAGGTCGCTAATGTGACAGACATATCACCACAATAGGAGTTACCCAGGGCCAAGTAGGTTGGGCACAAACCACCTATTATGGGGCTTACCTCACAGTTTTCGAATAATTGAGAATTCCAAGGATTCAAGCTCATCAACCCTTCTTTTCTTTTCAATGGGTAGGGAAAGGGATTTTATTGCTTTTGCTTTTGCTCGTTTTGCTTTCTTTGCTTTTTTCTTTCTTTTTCTCTTTTTTTTTTGTATTTTTCTTTTTCGTATCTTTTGCTTTGATATTTGAGATAATTCTGAAATAACCTCTTTTTTTTTCTCTTTTTATTGAACTTTTCTTTTCTTCCTATGCTAGGGATACTTGCTCGGATTATCTGTAGAGCAAGGGATTTTTATTCTGGGTAGGGGTGAGCTTGTCCTTTTGTCAATTCTCAAAGATTCTAGACCATGTGCATGATAGGATAGCAGGGGAAATTTTTCGCTCAAGAAACCACTTCTACTATGTAGCATAGCATGGACATTACAAATATAATCATTTTATTGTGAAAGGATATGCTTGGTTTAAGTAAATAACAAGATCAATTCTCCGTGCTCAAACTTTATTTAATTGAATTTTGTGGACTTTGATATAAGAGAGATTAGTAATCATACCAAATAAATCAAGATATTTATTCATGTGAATGTGAAAGTGCGGGATTCCAAATAAATGCTAATTTATCCAAAATAATTTGAAAATATAACTGCAATATGTCACAATTTGAGAAGTACAAAAATAAAATATGTTTTTGAAGATTTTGATGATTTTGAATGTTTTTGGTGTTTTTATATTTTTAAGTTTATAAATTGAAAGAAATAGAAGATAGTGGTTTTTTTAAATATTTTAAACAAATATATACAATGATGAAATGACCAATTTTTTATGCATAGTAATGTTTAAGATGCATAATATTCATAGGTTCTTTAAGTTCTTTACCATCTAAGGTAGATAATTTATATGCTCCCGATTCAAATTTAGCAGTGATAATATATGGTCCAATCCAGTTGGGTTCAAATTTACCTTTAAGGTCTTTAGTTGCATTAGTATTTTTTTTATTTTCTTTTAAAACAATGTCATCGACCTCAAAGGATCGATGACAAACTTTCTTAGCATATGATCGTTTAAGCTTGTTTTGGTAGGCACGAAGATGCTCCAAAGCATTGATGCGCTTTTCATCTAGGAGTTCCAGCTGACTGAGTCTGTCAGCTCGATATTCATCTCCTACTTCGGTATCTTGAAGTAGTAGAGCCAAAGAAGGAACTTCTAATTCAAAGGGAAAAAAAACTTCAGCACCATAAACCAAAACAAAAGGTGAAGTACCTGTGGGAGTACGAACGCTAGTACAATATGCCTACAAAGCTGGATATAATTGAATGTGCCAGTCGTGGCCAGATTTATTGACCAAATTTTTGAGAATTTTGATTAAGGTTGTGTTAGAAGCTTCTGCTTGGCCATTACCCTGAGGATAATAGGGAGTGGACCAACGATGTTGGATCTTATATTTTTGGCATAATTTCTTAACATCTTTATTTTTGAAACAAGTTCCATTGTCTGAGATGAGATTTGCGGGGAATTTCGAACCTACAAATGATTTGATTAAAAATAAATTTAGAGACTTGTGTTCTAGTGCAGGAAGCTAAAGGCATAGCTTCAACCCACTTCATGAAATACTCGATGGTGGTTATGATGAATTTGTGTCCATCAGATGACACTGGATTAATTTTGCCAATAATGTCTAAGTCCCATTTTGAAAAGGGCCAAGGAGATGAAATAGCCTACAGTTCTTGTGCAGGGGCATGGACAAGGTCATCATGTTTTTGGCACTTTTCAAAATGGTGCACATAATCATGTGCATCATTCTCCATGGTAGGCCAAAATTATCCTATCCTAAGGAGCTTTTTAGCAATGACACTACCACTGAAGTGTCCTCCACAAGATCCATCATGGGCTTCACTCAAAGCTGATCTGGATTCTTCTAAATTCAAACATCTCAATAGGATACCTTCAAAAGATATCCTATATAAAGTATTGCCAATTATTACAAATCGACTTGCTTGTCTACGTAATAACCGACACTGGTTTCTATTAGAACTGACAGGGAAAGTCCCATTGTGAAGAAAATCAAATATATCCGTATACCAAGGTTCAAGAGTAGTTTCATTGATTAGAAACACATCCAAAGGTTTTAAGCATGACTTATTTGAAGCGGGTTCCTAGAGTTGATGAATAATGATGGTGGCATATTCGTCATCTAACTCCAAGGGTAGAAGAGATGCAATTGCGGCCATAGCGTCAGCCGCACGGTTGCTAGTGCGAGGAATAGCTTCCAAGGTAACTTGATCAAATAGAGATATTAATTGTAAAACATATGCTTTATATGGATGCAATTTATCATCTATGGTCTGATAAACTTCATTAATTTGGTTTATAACAAGTTGAGAATCACCAAAAACTAGCAGATGTTTAATTTTTGGTGCCAAGGCAGCTCGTAATCCAAGGATTAGAGCTTCATATTCAGTAGTATTATTGGTGTAATCAAATGTTAATTTAAAGGACAAAGGTATAATGTGTTTTTGTGGAGATATTAAAATAATACCTGCACCAGTCCCACTCATGCATCGGGCTCCATCAAAGTATAAGGACCATTGTTCAACATGGTCTGCCTCTAATTGAAGGCATTCATCAGGAAATTCAATGATGAGGGGATGGGTAGACTCTAAGGGTGCGGCAACTAATTGATATGCTATGATTTGACCCTTACTAGACTTCTATCCTATAAATGTGAGTTCAAACTCACTTAGAGCAAGAACCCACTTAGCTATGCGACCCAATAAATAAGGTCGACTCATGAGATACCGCAAGGGATCATATTTAGCAATGACAAGTTTTCTAACTGAGCATATAATGGTGTAATTTCTATGTAGAAAATATGACTGCTAGACATAGTTTTTCTAATTTTGTGTAGTGGGTTTCATAACTAATTAAAGTTCAGCTAATATAATAATTAGCACGTTCTATTTTCTCATCATCAAGTTGAGCTAACATAGCTCCTAAAGCAAAATCTGAAGCTAAAATATATAGGATAAATGGGCGATCAGGTCTAGGCGGTGAAAGCACAGTTGGGTTAAGGAGGTATTGTTTGATAAGTTCAAAAGATTCCTTACATTTGTCGTCCCAATTAAAATGGACATCCTTCTTAAGGAGCTTAAGAAAGGGACCGGTTTTCTCTGCCAGCTTATCGATGAAGCGACGGATAGCTTGAAGCTTACCTTGTAAACTTTGTAACTTAGATATATTGGTAGGTGCGGGCATATCAGTGATAGTTGCAATCTTAAGAGGGTCGATTTTGATGCCACATAAAGAAACTATAACCCCTAATAGTTTACCGGACTTAACTCTGAATATGCATTTAGCAGGATTTAGTCGGATAAGATATTCCCTTAACCGATCAAACACTGTCGTGAAATCATTTAAATGATCATCTTCTTTGATGGAACGAGATATGATATCATCTAGGTAATCATGTTGATAGGTTGCACCTGCGTTCTTTAGGCCGAATGGCATCACTTTCCAACAAAATGTTCCCCAAGGGGTAATAAAGGCTATTTTGGCCTGATCTTCAGGAGCTATCCAGATCTGATTATAACCGAAAAATCCATCCATTAGGGACATCATTCCACTTCCAGCAGTAAAATCAATGATTTGATCCATGTTTGGAAGAGGAAAATCATCTTTAGGGTATGCAACGTTAATATCTCTAAATTCTGTGCAAACCCTAACTTTGGTAGCTTCTTTCTTGGTGACTGGAACTACATTCAAGATCCATTCAGCATAATCAATAGCTTGTATAAAAACAACATTCAGGAGTTTTTATAACTCCCATTTGACTAGCAAGGCCACTTTGGGATGCATTTTTCTAAGTTTTTATTTAATAGGTTTAGCATCCGGATGGACTACTAGGTGATGCATGACTACAGAAGGGTCTAAACCTGACATATCTTCATATGTCCAAGCAAAGACATCTTCATATTATTTAAGGAATGCAATGTATTGCTCTTGTTTTTCTTGACTTAATTCTGATCCAATATTGATTATGTGGGGATTATCCTTAATTTTGTGTTAACTTTATGATGTTTTCTACTTCCATGTGTAGATATCTTTCAAAATTGGGTGGGGCGGGTGAAATGCCCAATTCTTGTAATTCTTTTAAGGTTAACTTGGATAATTCATCTTGAGGAGTCGTGGCCTCAAGTTGGGCTATGGTAGGTATAGAACCATCAAAATAAAAACCATTGTGTAACATCTCTTCAACGGAGATATCATGGAAAATATCTCCTTCCAACTCATCATCTGATTCAGAAATCATTTCAGGATAAGCTATGGATAGCATATTGCATGTAAATGGCTAATTTTTTAGAGGCAAATCATCACGCCCATCCAAATAATCTTGATATCATATGAGTTGATCATCATCTTCAAAAGGGAAGGGTTGACCCTTACTAGGAAATAGGCCCACACCACATCGAGCGGGCCATGGTTCTACCTCAAAGGGTTCTTTCATACCATCTTGGAAAGGTCCCAAACCTTTCCCTTTATATCCCATTTTAAGCATTATAGGTTTAGCTTTAATATACTCATTAGTAAAATAACATCGAGCATATCCCTCATGATGAGTTTTGATGTTCCTAGGTATTCTTCCCCAGTCATATCCCTTATAAATGAAGGCACAACTCCCGACTTGGTAAGTACTTACCATAGGTTGTGGGAGGCCTAAAGTATGATGAGATGGTGACAAATTACTTAAGATAATGGAATTTTGCATAGAAGTATTTGTTTTTTCTGATATAAGAATTGTAGATAAATCAAGTAAGAGTTCATCAGAAAGAGCATAATATGTAGAAGGATCATTCCCTATATCTTTAGATGTGGAAGGTATGATAGATGTAGATAATGTAGAGGTGTTAATAGATGGGTCTATAGGTTTTGAAATTATAGGGATGGAACATGAAGGATTGGTTGTGGATTTAAGATCTTTTTGAGGTTCTAGTGTGGTTTGTTTAGAAGATTTTTTAGATGAAAAATAAGAATTAGGATGTGTGGATGATAGAGCAGGGCAAAATTGAACTCCAACAGGTTCTGCCAAAGCACACATATCAAAGGGTTTGGGATCACCATGGATAGTGACCAACTGATTTTTAAATTTGAATTTAACACATTGGTGTAAAGTTGATGGGACAGCCCGCATTGCATTAATCCAAGGACGACCCAAGAGTATATTGTATGATGCGGGGCAATGTACAATAAACACGGTTGTATCTAAGGTTCTCGGACCAACTTGCAATGGGATGGTGATAACTCCACACGTTTCTTGTGTTTCGTCATTGAAAGATTTTATGATCATGTCAGTTTTCTTCATTTCATCACTTCTAAACCCAAATCTTTGGTAGAAGTCAAAAGTGCAAATATTTAGAGATGAACCATTATCAATCAAGACCCTTTTAACGACTACATCTCCAATTAGGGTAGTAATATATAAGGGATTATCCTTATGTAAACTATGTTGTGGGATATCTTTATCTCGAAAGTCAATACAATCGACTTATTTAGTGATGATAGTATTGGCCATGGCTTCAGGTTGAATTCTTTGTGGTACCATCATTTGGCTTAATGTAAGCATCAATTCATCTCTATGGGTAGGAGAAGATCTTAATAGGTCCAAAAGGGAAATTTTGGCTGTAGTATTGGATAATTTCTCATTAATATTATAAGGAGGTTTAGATTGAATATTAGGAGCATGATTCCCTTTATTGAGATTTTTCAAAACAAATGGAGTTGATCCATCATTCTGATTTGGTTCTTGTTGAAAATTTTGAGCTTGTTGTCTGGTAACATCTCCGATGGTACCTACAATGTTATATTGAGGATGCCGAATAGGTCTTGGCCTAGCATTTATAGCTTCTTCATTAGAAAGGAACTGATTAGAAGAGGGTCGAGTAGTAACTCTTCTTGGAAATGGTTCTTTCAAAACCATAGAATCTGTGATAGGTTGAATAGGATCTGATTCATTTTTAGAACTATTTGATTGATTTGAGGTGATGTCTATTTCACTTTTAGTATCCGATTCTACATCACTGAGATCCGGTGTTTGAATATTATGTAGGGGCCTGGTCGTAACCATGGATAAATTTGTGTCAAGTTTTTGTAAATCATGATTAGGTAAATGTCCGCTAATAGTTCCTACATATCGGATAGGAGGAGGGACATTATGATGCTCAATTTGATTGGCCACCTCTTTACCATGTTTTGGTAAAGGATGTTGAAATATATCTAATGATTGATTAGCATTTTGATTTTGATTTTGGGGAATGTTATTTTGAGCATTATTAAGAGCATTTTGTTTAGGTTGGTACCTTTTACACCTTGCACCTCCATATCATTATTATCAATCAAATCTTGTATTTTATGTTTTAACCTTTTACAAGAGTTGGTAGAGTGTCCAGGCCCTCTATGGAAATCATAGTGTAAATCGACTCTATATCCGGGTATGGTTGGATTAGGTTCCCGGATATTAGGTAATTGAATCAAACCTCTTTTGAGTAATTGGGGTAGAATAGTTGATAATGGTTGATTCAATCTAGTAAACTCTCGAGGAGGTTTATCAGGAGGTTTCAATATAAATTTTTCTATTGTCTTCATTGTATTGATATTAGAAACATTTCTGCTTTCAGTGACTCCGTCACCTACAACCTGTTTGTTTTTATATTGATTTTTGGATGTTTTCTCATCATCTTTCTTTCTAAGTTGGCCTCTCCTAATGAGAGCATCTTCTACTCTTCGAGATAAGTCTATAGCCTGATCGAAGGTGGTTAAGGTAGCAGTTGATAACTCATAAGATATTTGTTATTGAAAATTATTAATAAAAATGTCCAACATTTCCCTATAAGGTAGCACAAAGTGCAGTTTTCTCATCAATCGCCTCCATCTAGCTAAGAAATCAGCAAAACATTCATCTTTGTCTTGTTTTAAGTTGTACAAATCTTTAATGGTTATATGCCTTTCGATATAGGCACTAAATTGATGCATAAAAGATTCAGCGATATCTTCAAAATTTCTCAAATAATGAGTGGGCAATTGGTAGTACCACTCTAATGCCATTCCCCCTAAAATTTTTGGGAACATTTTTAGTAATAACAAGTCATCATGTGATATATCATGACATGCTATCCTAAACATGCGAAGATGCTCTATGGGATCTTCAGTTCCTTTATATATAGGTAGGACGAGCATTGGAAAGTGTTTAGGGTACGGTTGTGCTACAACTATAGGATCTAGATGCTGACTACACATATCTTGATAATTGTACGAGGGATGGTAGGGATCCATCTGGTCCATGCGGGAAGCTAACTATTTCACCATGGATTCCAGATTACTGGTTTGCCCACTATATTAGTTTGGTAGGGCATTAATATGGGATTGGTGAACATATGATGGAGGGACATGAAGATTAGATGCTATATTGCTATTGTGTAAATTGTTGGTGGGAAGGGTGTTATGAAGAAGTTTTGAAGTTGTATTATGTTGTATCCCAGATTGTTGAAAATTGGTTTTTGGCTTGTTTTTAGGTTTTTGTCAATTTGAAGCATATTGGTCAATAGTTTGGTGAAATAAAGTAGTGAATGAAGGTCTCTTTTGTGT
This sequence comes from Wollemia nobilis, assembly GCA_028583015.1. Lineage (NCBI taxonomy): Eukaryota > Viridiplantae > Streptophyta > Pinopsida > Araucariales > Araucariaceae > Wollemia > Wollemia nobilis. The sequence continues at coordinate 25,370,117 of JAQPPZ010016892.1, forward strand.
GGGAATGATTTTAGGCTCAATAACAGGTTCCTTAGGAGGTTGGGTAACCTGCTTTTTTTGCATGTTCTAAATTATAGTGGCCATATCCATATTGGATGGTCTAGCTTTATCACTTTCTTTATCAACGAAGGACAAGGGATTAGTGTGCATGTTAAATCCTTCTTCTAGGATTGCTTGCATTTCACTAATTTGTCCCCTATTAATACGAACTGCCATATTAATAGCACCAATATTATTATTGAATAATTTCCAGAAATGATCTATGTTATCAAAAGTAACAGTTTCGTCTGGAGCCATTCTAGGGGATGAGGATCCTTCCTCTCTAACATTTTCTTGTTGTTCATTTTCTTCAGCCAGCTCATCTTCTGGCTGTTCTAGAGTTTCTTCTTCTAGAATTGGATCCTCAGGAAGGGCATTTAATTTTTTTGTTTTCTTTCCTAACCAATCTTCTTCTTCTTCTTCTTCTTTAGTTTTTTTACCATTCCTAAGTCTAGTCATTGTGATTAAACTTAGATTTCAGAATATATATATATATATATATATATATATATGCAACAGGCTTAAGAGGTATATATTTTAATTATATACCTACTATAGTATTTAAAATAAAATGTTTTGATTTGATTATGTTTTTGGTTTTTCTTGTTTTTTATAACAATATTATAAAGATAACAAACAACACACAAAACACAAGAAATAATAATAATGAAAGCAATGATCTAGTTTTCTATAAACAATTTATAAATATCATTAATGGGCTCAAGTTCTTCAGGAGTCATGAAATGTTCTTCTTCAAATTGGAAATTGTTTTTCAAGAAGTCAACAAAGTGTGCTATGGTAATATTATCTGTTTTAGATTCTGATCGATAGAAGTAAATCTCGTGGCAATACTCTCGATATAACACAGCTCTAGGAACTCTATTCCATATTTCCCTATCCGTAAGAATGACCTCTTGATCTTCTACAAGACATAGGAATTGGTGTATAATAGTTGCGTTCTCGAGGTATTCCTTAAAGGTGAACAATTCTGAAGACACAAGAGCTCTCCTATAAGCTAACCACCTATGGCAAGCTCTCTGAAGTTCATGATAAAAAATGAGTTGATGAGGATCCAGGATTCTATCTAGGACAAGCCTCTTGATTTGTTTAAGCTCTATTGACCTAGATGAAATGATACCTAGTCTCCTATCAAGTTCATCCCACAAAAGTTGGTTTCTATCTGTTTCAGGCACACTAAGCACATAATTGATTTTTATGGCTGCTAATTGGTTTTCAACATTTATAGTAACTGCTAGTCTTTTCTTAGGAGCTACCATCTAAACATGATATGCAACTTAGTAGTTTTATAATGATTTTAAATGCATCTATGTTTTTGTTTTTTATTTTCAAAAGGTTTTAGTTTCATGTCGGGTTCACCAAAATGTATCGTTCCAAATTTTCCACACCCTTACCTTCAGGCTAAAGGATCCACACCCGAAAGGGGGATGCGGGAAGGATGGGACAATATCTCGAACTGAGAGGCCCTTCTGCCTCTCGAGGGAGGGGTATTAAGGTGATTTTTAGATGGATGGTGGGGTTCACCAGGAAACGTTTACTGGCAGTCTCCACGCCTAGGTTGGGAATGTGTTTGATGTGTTCGATTTTATCTTTAATCATTCAAATCCTAGGTTTGGCCAAATGAATCTAAACTATTCTATATGAAATGCAGATTTAAATGAATACAGAAAGTAGATTTGAACAAAAAACATAGAGAATAAGCTAGATGAGAAAAGTCATACCTGGTTCCGGATGTCTGATGGAGGTTCTAATTTTTGAAGCAGTCAAGATCACCTCTGATATGACAGGATCATCTACGATCAGACAAGATCATCTGAGATCTGACGAATTCATCAGACGAATTCATCAGAGACTTGCAATCAGAGAAATAGATACAAAATACTAGAAATGCAACTATTCCAACAGAGGGCAATGATGTAGAATGACAACAATAATATTAAACTGATAATTATAAACAAAAATATGAGTGCATTACAATGATTTAATGACAAATTATGATTTTATTATGCATTAAAACTATATGGGTGAACTCCAAGATGCAAAATAGTAATAAATCTAACTAATGCAAAGCAAAATAGTAGATAGTGGAGAAAGAATGCAAACTCAAGGCACTGATTGCCCCCAATGTTGACTACAGTCAAAATTGTCTGTAGAGTACGAAATTGTCTCGAATTGGACGTGATCGTCTGAGATTGTACAGGATCATCTGTGATGATCTGAGCTTGCTTTGGCTAAAAAACAATGAAGTTCCTACAAACAAACTTGGAAAAATATGAAGGCAAATGGTGATTTAAGATGATCTAATGCAAATAGAACTCGTGTTACAGGAAAATTCAGCCAGGAGAATGTCAATGGGAGGGCCTAAGATTAAATAGGCATAGGAAGGAGGTTGGGAGGGTGGAGATCATCCCAATCTAGGATATCTCCAATGGGGAATGTCTCTAACAATGCAGACATGCTTTTGCCCTGGTTAGAGACGTCGTTGAAACATAAGCTAATTATGAAAAATTAGTTTTCGGATGAAATCGTCTAGATGTTCTGCTCTAGACGAATTCATTCGATCTGAGGCGATATCGTCTGATCGACGACGATATCACCCAACGATCACAACAAATCCTAAAAATGGTACAGAAAATAAGGAAAGCGGTTTAACAGGCAGTTCGGGGTTAAAATTTTGAATTTGAATTATTATTAAGGTAATTTTAATTATTTGCTAAGGTTTACTATGCCAATTTTAGGGTGCTACAATAGCCTTAACTTTTACGCTATAAGCATTCAATGATGCATTGTGCTTGATAGTAGGTACAATAGTAATTCATAAAAACCATCCCAATGATGTGCCATGTTCTAGAAGGTGCTATGTAGTGTAACATCTTCCTAGGTCACCCGTGGATAAGGGATATGCATTGCGTCCCCTTGATTTTGCACAAATGAATCAAGTGTGTGCACAAGGGACAAATACATGTGGTTCCATCATATGAAGAGCTATTTAAATATGTGAATCACACTAACTTACTGGGAGATTTCATCCTGCCATCTACTCACCCGGATATTCAACCTATGTCTCCCATCAAACATCTAGTGAGAAAATTAAAGTTAGTGTGGGTTGATCCTTCTATGTTGGCACTACAACCAACCCCTAGTACAATAAATGCTTCTAAAAATCCTACAACATCATCAAAAATAAAATATTATTAGAAGCTAAAGGTAATTTTAGGTGAAAAGGAACCTAGGGTGATCCCAAATATAGCAATCACAAAAATTCCAAATCTTATGGAAGAGAAAAATTTACACAATGTAGTTGAGGAGGAACCTCAACCTGCCTTGCTTGTGTTATCAACCACGCCATCTACACCACAGGTGATGATTCATTTAGTTAACCCCAAGTTAGTTGAATATATTGTGTGGAATGTAACTTTCTTACCTATAATAGAGTCTCTACAAGACATGGGGATGCCTCAAACCCCCCATTTTCCTATTAAAATTGTGGTACCACTAGGGGTGCCACCCAATCAGACAAATTTTATTTATAAGGTCTTGGATAAAGTCACAGATTGCTTACCCATGGAGGATGATGATGATGAAACATTCGAGGCTAGCTTTCAACTATATTATTATAAATAATGAGTATGATAATGAAGTGAGCATTGAACATCATATCCCTAGCATAAAGGAAGAGTCTGATTCAAAATCCATTTTTGAAGAAGATGAATCAGGGTATAATTTTGAAGAAGATGATGCTAAATACTTCTCATATGATGAGGAATATGAAAATAAAATAGATATGGTCTACCTAGGGCCTCAAAATCTATGTCATATTAGGGAGACTATGGACATGGAGAAAATCTATCATGCAGTATTCCCAGGTCTTCCCATCCTAAGGAGACTAGTGAATTTAGAATATATCTATCACATAGCTCTACTTTGTCCTTTAAACTTAAGGCAATTGCTTCCTTCGAAAGATGCAATTGTTTTTTCTATTTCTAGAGTAGACCTGGTTATCCCCATACTTCCTGAGCCACATCTAGAGCATGGGGGATAACCCAAAAATAGTGAATCTCATCCATGAGATCTTGGAGATTTTCTTCCATCTATTAACATGATATCCATTGAACTAACCACTCCACTCCATAATCCATTAGACCCTTCAAAACCTTTGCACATAAATCATGAGGCCATTGGTTTTAACCACATAAATTCACCCCTAAAGCCTAAATATTTCTTCCTTAACAAAAAAATATTGCAACCATTTAATTTTATGCCAGGTTGTGTACATGATGTCTATCATGCTAAGGTCAATACTGATTTTTTGGAACCTTTAAACCCAATAGATGACATCCATTTGGTACCTACACCTCATCATCTTGAGGATGAATCACATATGTCAATAGAGGAAACTTTCAAAGTGGATATCAGCAATGATCCCACCAATCCAAAGAAAGTTAAGTTCAAAGAAAGCTTATCTCCTGAGGAACGGGCCAAAATCCTCCCTCTATTAAAATAGAGACCTGATATCTTTGCTTGGACATATATGGATATGCTAGGTTTGGAACAAAAATTGGTTGTTCACAACCTTTCACTAAATCCTACCAAGAAACCAGTCAAGCAAAAACTTAGGAAAATACATCCAACTGTTGCTTTGATGGTTAAAGATGAATTGCAAAAGCTTTTGGATGTAGAGTTCATAATTCCCATCGACTATAAAAAATGGGTATCAAACATGGTACCCATATGAAAACTTGATGGAAGAATCCACATATGCATGGATTTTAGGGACCTCAATAAGGCAATGCCCAAGGATTTATTTTCATTGCCTAATATTGATGCTCTCGTAGATGCAACTATAGGTCATGAAATACTTTTACTCATGGATGATTTTTCTTGTTACAACCACATTCATATTAAACCCGAAGATTAGCATAAAATAATTTTCACCACTCCATTGGGAATATGTTTCTATAACGTTATACCATTTGGCCTCAAAAATGTTGGTGCCAGATATCAGCAGGCTATGACATACATCTTTCATGACTATATGCATAAAATTTTGGAATATTATATTGATGATTTACTGGCCAAGTCATTACTGTGCAAAAATCACATCGAGATCCTTAGGAAAGTATTCGATCACTTGATTGAGCACAATGTTAGGTTTAACCCCAAGAAATATGTCTTTGGTGTAACTTCAAGAAAGCTCTTGGGATTCATCATTTTTAAATGAGGGATCAAAGTAGAGCTAACGAAGGTGAATGCTATATTTGAAATGGACCGTCCCATAAATAAATAATTAAGAAGCCTATAAGGCAATGTAGAATCCATAAATCACTTCATCATGTAGTTATCGAATAAGTTTCAACCCATGAATTGACTGCTACACAAGGGGGCCCCATTTAACTAGGATGAAGACTGCAAAAAGGCCTTCACTAAAATAAAGAAATACTTGGCATCACTATCAGTATTAGATCCACCTAGACCAAATGTGCCATTTTTACTATATATATCCACCACATATTTTTTATTGGAAACCATCTTAGCTAATAAGAACATGCAAGACAAAGAGAAGGCAATATACTACATTAGTCGAACCCTGGTCAGTTACGAGCTATGATATACATACATATAAAATTTGTGCTTAGTAGTGGTCTTTGTAACTAAGAATTTACACCACTATATGATGAGTCATATGATGTATGTTATATCAAAACAAAATCCTTTGTAGTACATGATGAGTAGGACATATCATAACACACGTACTACAAAGTGGATCATGTTATTGATAAAATTTGACCTAGAATTTATCAATCAAAATTAAATCAAAGGGCAAGTCATAGTTGATCAACTGGTAGAGGCACCTCTTTAGTATCATATGCCTCTTATCACAGAACTTCCTAATGATGCAGTATTTGCATTTTTGAAGTCACCCGAACCTAAAGAATCGGATAATAAAGCTGATATGTCTTTGTTCTTCAACAATTTAAAGTGTGAGCAATGGGGTGGCATAGGGATTGTGTTTTTTATACCACAAGGTGATCCAATGCCCTTGTCATTTAAACTCAAATTCCCTTGAACCAATAACAACTCTCAATACGAGGCCCTAATATTAGGTCTTCAAACAACACTCACCATGAAGATCATAAAGTTAAATATCTTTGGTAACTCCCTTCTCATAGTCAATAAAGTTAAGGGAATTTATTAGTGTAGATGTCCCATATTGAAATCATACAAAGAACATGTGGACACTTACTTAGCCCAACTATAATGGTACAAAATTTATGAAATCCCTCGAATGTCCAACAAATTTGCAGACACTATGGTGTCTTTGGGATCCTTAATCCCTCAGAATCTGTCTGCTAACTTCACTACCATCTAGGTAAAAATAATATTGCAATATATGATACACCATGAGGCTCAAGAAAATCATGAATCATCCCACATGATTCATATATAACCAAACCATAAGTGGTTCTATAGAGCTAGAGACTTTTTGAATAAGGAACCTTGTGAATCTTTGATCTCGTAGGGTCTTACTGAGAATGGTACCACTATTCTCCATAAGTTTATTTTTCAATCTATATTTGTACAAATCAAATTTTAGAGGGAATACATCATCTAGTTAGTCAAATCCATTGCTTATCAAGTTTGGTTATCATAATTACATATTTTCCTTAAGCTTGGAGTAATTTCGTAGGGATTATCACATGTAAAAAGAGCATTCAAATAAAAAGTGACTAAATAAGTCTTGTTAAGAAATATCTTGTATCATCATAGCTATGATGGAATTCTTCTTAATTACCTTGAGCTCCAAGAATCATCTTGGGAAATTTTACAAGCTCATGATGGTACATGTGGTGGTCATTTCAATGACATGGCCATCGTCAAGTGCATTATTTGAATGGGTTACTATTGGACCACCATGGAGAAGGATTGCACAACATATATCAGGAAATACGTTAAATGCTAGCATAATGCTAATCTTACGCACCTACCATTGTAGGTATTACATCCCATGCAATCGGCTTGGCCATTTTATCAGTGGGGTTTGGATCTAATTAGTTAGATCTCTCCCCCATATTTGGAATGACACACATTCATTATAATGGTCACTGATTATTTCTCCAAGTGGGTGGAGGCAATCCCTTTAACTACAATAATAGGAGAATGTATTATGGAGTTCATACTCCATAATATAATATGTCATTTTGGGATACCATACAAAATAATTTTGGATAATGGAACTTCATTCAAAAACAAAATTGTAAGGGCTTTAATGCCCAAATATAATATTCAACATAGTTTTGCAATTCCATATTATCCGTAGGCTAATGGGAAAGTAGAGGCCTCAAATGAAACCATGGTAGCCATATTAAAGAATATTGTTCAAGAAAATCATAAATATTGGCACATTCAGCTACCTCTTGAATTATGATCTTACAGGATTAGTATATGGATTCCCACTAGGATAACACCATTCTCACTAGTCAATGGTGTTGAAGTCATCATACCCTTGGAATTGTAAATTCCAATATTACACGTTGCATTAAAAAAGTTCATCAATGATGACACTGCACGATAAGCTTACCTAGATCAATTGATGCTTCTTGATGAACATTGAGTGAATGCTCTTGAGCATATTCGAGTTTACCAAGATCAACTAAAACAAGCTTACAATAATAAAGTCCACCTGAGAGACTTTAAAGTTAGGGATTTTGCACTAAAAAAAACAACATAACTCAAATCTACCACCACATCTGTGAGACAAATTTGTAGTCAACTAGTTAGATCCATTCATTATTTTAGAAAATATTGGACATGGTACCTATCACCTAACATCACTAGAAGGTTTTGAAGAGCCTGAACCTCTCAAAATCCTTCACCTAAAGGTGTTTCATACATAAAATTAAAAATTCAAAAATATTTGAAAATCACTCAAAATAACAAAAACAATTTAAAACATCAAAAAACCAAAAAGCAATAAATTAAAAACATTGTAAAACATCAAAAATACAAAAACATTTACATTTGGTATTGCATTTTCATTTTACATATGCACTCATTTAATTCCATTGCATTAGGAATTTTCCTCCATTGCACTTGCATTAGGATAGGTTGTGTTTACAATCTTACAAATGACACCATGTTTGTATCTTAATCATGCATCTTTACATCATCATCATCCATCACCCTTGTGAGTAATTGTGTTTTTCAACACAACCCCATTTGTTGCTATGAGGAATATACTACGGTTTTTCGATAATTCAGCCATACCTAGTGATCTTATATTTTGTAGAAAGCTATCTTTGCTTTTTGAAGACGAGGTATAGTTTTGATAGTACCTTGCATATATCAAAATCCTATCACAATTTAAACATTAATAATCCTATTTTGAACAAGAAAAGATGAACACTACAAAGTGATCCTAGTCCACCTTAAGTGAAATATTTTTACTTGCTAATATTGTGATGCACATGGTCTAGAATTTAGATCATTGACAAAAGGACAAGCTTCCCCCTACCCAAATAAATCCCTTACTTTCAAACAAAATAAGCAAATTCCAAAAAATCAAAACAAAGCAAAATAAATAGTGATTTTCATCACTAAGCAAATTCCTTGCTCAAAAGAATACAAAATAAATAGTGATTTTCAACACTAAGCATGAGAAAGTATCCCAATAAATAAAAATAAAAGAAGAGGGTGACGAGTTTAAATCCTTGGAATGGTTAGCATTTCAAATCCATTGAGTGATCCCCATTACAGCAATGGGTTGAATGAATCCAAATTGGTAATGGGGTATTTCTAAGCAATTTACAAATGTGCAAGCTTTAGGTGGCTTGATTTACCTGGTAGTCTAATCCAACTACATCCAAACCTAGGATTATGCTGAGCATATCGTGATCCTAATTACAACAATGAGTTGAATGAATCATGTCTGGAAATGAGGTAGCATTATGTCTCATCTAATATATTAATTTGCACACACAAGTATAGTGAATATCTTGGTCTTCATAATAAAATATTTTATCTTTCAAGAGTCTTGTGTAGTCGTTATACAACTTTTGATTAATCAACTAGGGTATTTGAGTCTCATAAAAAACCTCAAAAATCCCTTATAGCAACAAATCATCTCATCAATCAATTACCTTTTCCCTTATGAGGTTTTTTCTAATAAGGGATGTTCATGAAATAGGATAGATACCAGATGGATATCAACAATGATATCTAGATGGCAACTGACTATTTTGTACATATATTTTAATTATAGAAGACAATAATGGAAAACCATATATCTCACATCATCTAATCTCATATATAGATGCTTAAATGATTAATTCTTATGATAAGAGTTACCATTTTCATTCATGATTTGTTTTTATATTTAGTTGTGTCATCCATTTATTTATAACACATGAATTTTATTCCTTGTGTTTTAAGTGATTAAAGCATACATATTAATTTACACTAGATCATTCTCATGTAATTAATGCATTAAATTACATATAATATATCATGTCATATCACATAGATTAAATGCATAAACAATCAAAACAAATTAAACATGCATTTAATGTATATCATTGCATCCATATATGCATACATAGTAGTGCATATATACATATATATAATAGCATCTATCATCTATCTAGTGCATGCCATCAGTACATTGCATCCATATAGTGTAATAAAAATATCATATAAGAATTGCATCCATATTTACATCACATGAACATAACGCAAAAAAATAATACACATAATGAGAAACAAAAGAGTATCATATATATATATATATGTGTGTGTGTAAGTATCTTAAGTACATGAGGTACAAAATACTCGTAAGCCACAATAGTGTATGTCCTTAGACCTTACACTAAAAAATGGTATAAGCCAAATAATGGCATATCAAGTGGGACCTACACCCCCAAAGTCACCTCCACCCTCAGCTCCCTCTTCGTGAGGCTGTCTATAGCTAGTACCCATTGATCTCTTAGATCAGGCACCTGACCTATGGCTAGGGTGCATTAAGGACTATCCAGACTCACTCTATCGACTCCTATGAGATCCTCCTATAGTAGACCACATAGGTAGAGTACCACCAAGCATAGCCACATACCCTTCTAACTACATAATTTATGAGCCATCAGATTGGTACCTCACATCATACTAGCTGACCAAACCTTACAATATAGCCACCGGTGTCTACAATGCTACTACATATTCTATAGTAGGTGTACCTGAAGCTATTTGTCCCTAAGTGGCAAGAGTGTATGGTGTGATATGAGAAATAGGATTCCCTAGCTATGTCCTGCAATCATCTCTCTAAAAAATCCTAGCATCCAACTATACTCATAGTAAATCCCTCTAGGAAATGACCTTATCAATCAAGGTTTGAGCTAAATCCACCTGCACCTACAAAGTGGTCCTCTCCTATACGTATCCTTGCCACTGTATCTACGCTACACTGAGTTAAGTTTGTATAGTAGCAAGAGATGTATCTCACTCTATGATCTACCTTTGGGTTATCTAAAGCTGGGCTTGAAGATTGTGTACTTGTGCGCATAGCTAGGATACCTCATCATTTGGGACATCCTCCTCATCCTATGGCTCCTCCTCCCACTCCATAGCCTACATCCATGCCTCATCTACCTGAAATGGCCAAAATATGACACTTGATCTAATAACACATTAAAGACACATGCTATTCAAAAAAATATATTTTATTCATGATAAGATTTGCATAGGTTAAAAATAGGGAGAATTCCCCTTTTTCCTTTCTTTTCACAAATGTTACAATAGGCCTGATGCCTTATTTTTGTGCTCCTCAGTGTATATGGGCTTGTGTACAACTATAATATTGTATTTTGTAGTTATTTCCCTCCTTGGTCTTAGGATTAAGCTGCAAAAGGGGTTAGTGCATTTGGGAGCTTGCCTCAATCAGGCCCCATAGTAAGAAAGACAAATCGACTATAAAAACATGATAAAAAGTAAAATAAATGATGATAAACCACATAAAAATGCAAAATTAAGCTTACCTCCCAAATCTGAGCTTATTTGGGGCCTATAGACAAAATTCGCCACTCGAAGGGCAAATTGGTGTTGGATTCATAGGGTAGGGATGAATCAGACTGTAACTATTGTTCTTCAAAAATCCTTCGGTGAAGAGGTTCCTTTGTTGTTGTATTATTTTTTTTCAGGTTTAGATCTACTTTTCTATGCTTCTATATGCATTTTGGCAGAGTTTTTATGATTTTGGCATAAGTGGAGAGAGAGATAAATGAGGGTTTGGGCCCACTATTTATAAGAAAACCCAAGGTGTAGGGAGGGTGGTTAGGAGAACTAAGCCCTAGGGTGAGATCCCATTAAGGTTAAGTTAGGGTTTGTGAGGTGGTTTCCTCACATTCCCTTGAGAAAATATCTCATCCTCACACATGTGTGAGGAGAGATTAGGGTTAACTAGGACTACTCAACTCTAGGTTAGATGTGGGGTTAGGTTAGGGTTTCCTAAGAAATATTCTAACTAACCTAGTGCACACACATGTGGGAGGGAGTGATTAGGGATAATTAGGGATGAAGGACCTAATTAACCTTTTTAGCCCTAAAAGTGAACTTAAGTGAAGTCACTTTAAAATTAGATTTAATAATTGACTCAATTAATAATTTTACCAATTAATAGCCCCATGGGGGCCTCAATTATGCATAAAGGAGTCTTGTATTGCCTTAGGAGGCTAGTGGATGGTTTTCCAATGCATGGAAGGTGCTGATGATGTGATTAAATTTTTATATTAGGGTTTTGGACCTAGAAACTAGTGAAGTGGTGTATGGAATTCTATGCAATGCTACGATAATCTATGGTGATCTACGCTATTCTACGCATGTCTAAGATAGTATACGTATGTCTACGCATATCTACAGAAGTCTACGATGGTCTATATGGATATAAACAAGTCTACATTGGTCTACGATAGCCTAGGGATATCTAGGATGACCTATGTAAACCTAAAAGTATAAAAAAGGATCTACAAGTACGTAGGTATAGTAATGTATGACTTTTAGGTGTCTACATTTTACCCCTTTTTGTACTATACTATGTGGAATATAGTTTAATATAAAAATGTGAAGGGTTTGTGTAGAAGAGAAGGGATAGAAGGATAATGGGATCCAATCAAAAGTATGTAGCTACTTGAAGCGTGGCCATACCACATTGATCGATAGCCAAGAAGGAGGAAGGAGAAGAAGAGAAGAGGAAAGAGATAAAATGGAATAAAAAAATTTCAATAAATGGAAATGGATGATTGTGTATGCAATGTGGTGGTTTTTCTGAGTTTGTATGACATTTTTGATGTCATACTAGTTGCTTGGGGTAGGAAACTTTTGACTGCTTTGCTTTTATGACCATTTCAACATGGTCCAAAAGTACGAATAGAACAAATGCCTATTCAAATATTTGTTGTCAATTAATTGATGAGCACATGGTGAAAAGTTTCAAACCATTTGATTTAGTTAACATTTGGATTATTCAAATGTGTCATTCATTGTGTACCATGAAAGCTAGAGTGAAGTCCTCATAATGTTGCACTAAATTAGTCAACCGTGTCATTCATTGTGTACCATGAATTCCAAAATGACCTCTCCATTGTTACACACAACTCTCTTGATTTAAAAAATATCTAGTTGAGATTGAGATTATTTCATAAGATAATATTCAGCAAAAAAATTCATAGACAGATGCGTTATCTGCGCGTTTGGATGTTTGGTTGGTTGGTTGCATGTAAAGCTGACTTTGTACATGAATATTCCCTCAAACAAGGAATCAACAATGAGGCAAATGGAATGTAGTGATTTTGTGATGCAGATATAGATAGAATACCAATGCATGATGAAAATAATGATAAAACATATGAGAGGATAGTTTATGAGGGTTCCTAGGGTTTTGGAAGAAATTTATATGATTTCCTAGGGTTTTGGAAGCAGTTTGATTGATTTTGGTGGTCATATGCTCAATTCGTGGGGCAGGGGGCAAATTGGATCTTTATTTGCAGGGTGGGAGACAAATTGGGCCTAAATCATAGGGTAGGGGGGAAATTATATTTTTAGGTATTTTTAAGGCAATTTGGAGTTGGGAGGGGCTCATTTTGATGATGATGAGCTATGGAGAGCATGTGGAAGGAGTATTTGGTGATGTGTGGACACGATGATTGACAATTTTGAGTGAGAAAATGGTGAGAGGGTGATCTAGAGCTAGAAACAAGCACGGGAATCCATCGGTAAGTGCTTCTACTTACCTCATTTTTGTATTTTTTAATTTTCCAAAGAAAAGCGAACTAGGGGGGTTCATCTCATTTTAAATAATTTTGCAAATTTTGATTGAAATTGGAACATAGTGTAAAACTAGCAAAATGGGTACCAAAAATGTAACTTATTTTTAGGTTTGACTTGTTTTCACGCCAATTTCACCGGATAACGGGTAGAGTAGGCTTAGAGTTTGAGCATCTAATTTTGGAGAAATGGTGTACTATTTTTGGAATGTTCTTGAATTTTGTCTATAAAAGTAGGAAATGGGTATCCATTTATATGGTTGTTATTTTTTTCTACCTTCATTTGGTCGTGTTTCTGAATGTATGGATGTATGGTGTAAGTTAGAAAACTTTAACCATTATGTTTTGCATCGTAGGTACATTATTTTTAGAAACCAATGATACTTTCATCATAGAAGGGTGAAATGGGTATCCCAAAATGCTATTTATTTTTGTAGATGATTTCATTTGGCATGTTTTTGATTTGTGTGCCAAGATATAGGTAGTGTTAAATTTGAAATTAGCTGTTGGGAGCCTGATTTGTGTTATTTTCAACATTTGTTTGAACTTTCACCACGAAGTGGGTAAATGGGTGTTCAAAAATATGACTATGATTTTGATATTGTGTGTTTTGGTGTGTGTTCTATTTGGATGTATGTGTGGGAAGATTGACCTTGAACTTTGTGCTGATGTGTACACTATTTTTAAATTTTGTCAATATTTTCACCACCAAGTGGGCAAATGGGTATTCAAAAATGTATTTTGTTTTTGTATGTCTGATGAATTGACTTAGTTTTGAATTTTGTGTCGTAGTGGGTATGTGGATAATTTTATATTGGACTGTTGAAAGTCAAATATGTACTGTTTTTCACATTTGTTCAAAATTTTACCATGAAATGGCAAAATGGGTATCTAAATATGTGACTATTGTTTTTTCTATGTTTTGATATGTGAATTGTGCACTATTTTATGTCTCGAAGTGCATTTCAAATTAAATAGTTTAAATTGCAAATCATATTCATGTGATGATTGGGTTTTATTGTATTGCATCATTACTTTGATGACTAATGTACATTTCATTGTTTTTGTTTGTGTATGTATAGGTGAAGATGCTTGAGCCTCGCCATCATGTACAGAAGATGAAGAGTGACTTTGATGAACTGATGAACAATATCAATAATTTGGCGTGGTTGTATGCCATATGGTTCAGATAATTATGGGAGTATAAGAGTATAAATGCCAACAGGGCATATGTATCCGCATTATATGAGTGATAGGACATGGATCGGAATACTTTTCATTTTTCTACTGGTGAAATAATAATTACATTGGAGGATGTGTATCGGATTTACAAATTACCTATTTAGGGTGTTCTGATTAGAGCAATGCTAGACAATAGTAAGGAGGTTGTACTAGAGTGCTTCTTTGGTGAGGGGTGGAGGTACATAGATGTGGGGAAGATGGATTATGAGTGGTTTTGGCTAAAGAAGAAGATATCTAATCATCAGTATGCAACAATGATAATAATATCCACCTATGCATTACCTAAAATTTTTGGGGTACTGTGTACCTGGAACATGTTAGATGTAGTGAGTGACATGGTATAGCAGAGCATAGTGTTTGCATAGACACTTGCACTATTGGCTTATGTGTACATAGAGTTACATGATGTTGTGCATGCTATATGAAAGGGTCTGAGATGGACTCCCCTTTTATAGGTATGGGCATGGGAGCACATATCCATTGAGAGGCCATAGCTATTGCCTCACCTTGCCCATGTTGATGGCAAGGAGTATTTACCCTATACTTTAAGATGGTAGATAGATGAGGAGAAGGGCATTGAGAGGCCTCATGAGGGTAATCCTTTATTATGGAGGATCAAATTTGGAGACTTGATACCTAATGACATTAAGTGGAGGCCTTAGTTGGGTGGAGTGACCTAGGAGAGGGACGATGAGTAGTTGTAGGCTATTTGGTAGGGTATATGGCTAGTGGGGAGATATACTCAGTAGGCCAAGTATTTTTAGTTTGATCGAGTGAGGTGACAGTTTGGATCATAAAAGGATGTTCTAGGGGTTCCTATTGTGTATTATAGATGATGAGGTGATATGGGAGAGCATCATGTGGTCCTACCATAGGTTTGTGATAGGGACCTACATATGGTTATCCTATATGTGGATAATGTCGAGATGACACCAGAGTTTGAGGTTGGGTGGGCTATGCAAATTTGGGAGCCCAATAGGGGTGTGATTGATAGATGGGTACCACCTGGTGGTGGGGTGCCTCCAACAAAGAGGAAAGTGAATAGAGGGACTCAAGCTAGGCCAAAGTATGGGACTAGTAGTGAGAGGGAGGTTCCTCTACATCGGTCTTGATGATGGTTGGATGGTGCATCAAGTGCATAGGTAGTGGGAGTGGGGAATGTTCCCATGGTCATTGAGACAGATCCTATGGAGAGTAGCATGGCCATGGAAGAGGTATTTGGGGGAGTAGAGGAGATAGGTGTATCCACTATAATGGATGGTGTAGATGACACCATTGATATTGGTTTGTTTGAGGAGATGGAGGAGATTTTACTTGAGGTTAAAGAAGTGCATGATGCAGATGAGGAGGCTTGAGGGCTATAGAATAGAGTTCATCAGTTAGAGACTAAGATTCACGAGAAGGTAGAGATTCACAAGGAATATGTGGAGCATATGAGGTCATATATGGCTAGGCAACAATAGGTAGGAGAGGAGGATGCACAATCTCTTACGAGGGTGACTGGGCTACTGGCTATAGAGTCTGCTAAGAAGTCATTGTGTGAGGCTATTATAACGATGTGTGGGATCACACTCCCTAATTATAGCCAGGTGGTATCTCAATATGAGTCATGATTATGAGTATGAGCACCTTAAAATCATAGCTAGTGTAGTGCTACTTTGATAGAGCAGATGAGCGCCAGGGCTGAGGTATGAGATCCACCTACTATGGTGCAGTCTTTAAGGACCAGGGTAGAGTTGAGCAAAGATGCAAAGGTTTAGTCAAGCCATAAGGGGCATGGAGAGACTCCTAGTGATAGTTAGGGGTACTCATGATTGTAGTTTGTAAGAACTTTGAAAGATAGATGATGGCCATGGTCTCAATTTGTAGCCTTCAAGCATTTTTTATCAATGAAATATATATATATATATACCGTTTGGTTTCGGCTATTATAGATACATGTGTTGTTATTATGGTTTTGAATGTGTTCTCTTTATGTTTGTGTAAATATCATAGCATAATTTATAGGTATGTATAATGAATGGATATACATGTGTGGTATGGTTTAGATTTATTATCATTTTGTAGTATGAATATGATGTAGAATAGTGTGCATGATTATAGTTTGAATGCAATGTGATGTGATATAATGTGAAATACCATTTATAGTGAATGCATGTAATAGAAATACGATGATGCAATGTGAGATATTGTATGTGGGATAAATGCATTGATGTAATGTTTGATGTGATGCATGTAGTGTAAATGCATTGATGTAATATGTAATAAATCTGTGTAACATAGATGCATGTATGCATGTATGGGAGTATTAAAATATGCAACTTGTATCATTACATGTACCAATATGGATGTGATCCATTCCATGATATTAGATATGTAGGATGGTATAAGGCATCTGTAATGGCTTTGACCAATGTAGTTTTTGCAATCATATCTTGGACCCAAAATTGTGCAAGTGTATGTGACAACTCATAACTAATCAGACTAGTTCAAAATATTTCATGGACCTGTGTGTGTGAATAAGTGAGGTTCATTTATCCATTTTGAGGGAAGTAGGATTAACTTATTGTGGACATGGCCGAACTAACTATCTTATCCATATGTGAATAGTGATATGTACAAAAACAAGTAGCTAATTTGATAGATAAATCACCACTTGTAAGACTATTCCACTAGTAGGCAAACTCTTGGAGCCTATTTCTAGCGATGGAAATCATCCCATGGTTTTATGTTGAACCTAAGAACCAAATATGATGAAGAATAACATGGGTGATATCAAGAGGCTTTTCATTTTGTTTTCTACCCCTCATCTATTGTTGACCCATTTATTGTGGTGCTCTTTTTTTTTCTAGTCTCTTTTTCTATTCTCTTTTTTTTTTTTTTTTTGTACGGGCGTTGGCTTTTGTTTTTTGTCCCTTTCTTTTACTTTTTCTTATGCTTATTCCTTTTTTTATCCCTAGGTTGTATTTTGAACATGCAAGTGATATGACGAGTGGGTAAAACCATTCACTAGATGGTGAAATCTACTCAAGGTGTCATATTTCCTAGACCCAAAATTTATTTAATGTGTAACCTATTTTATTGGTTTGTAAGAGAAGTTGAACCAACCTAAATAACCATAAGGAATATGTAAAACCTATCATCTAGGGGTGAAATTTGATTGACTAAACTAGTAAGTAGTCAAAGCTTAACACAACACCTATGTATACCCTAATACTAAAAAGGGTGAATGGACATCCAGGTGGTGATGCTAATAAGTGCATGTATTACTCTTGTTGAAGGCACATTTTTGGGGAGAATGTACAAACTTGAAATGAAATTTACATGAAAAACATATGGATATATGCAATGGAGGTAATGTAAATGATGCAAGTGGAGGAATGCAATATCTACAAGAGGAAGCTCATGAAATGTAGAAAGATAAGGGTGGAAAACTTATCTACAAATGAGTATAGTATATCATAATGACAAAAAGTTGTAATGCTATAATAGTGGTTTCCCCAGCATGTGGGGTGTGTACAGTAGGTAAATAAACTGTGATATGTTATATGCATGCAGTAATATAGAAAAGAGGAAAATAATGAAGGTGGAATGTACAACTAGAAGAAAATAGAAGTAGTCTTTGGCAACCAACAAGATAAGGGGATTTCCAAAGTCAAAGGATGATAGAAGAAAAGGGGATAGATCAACATAGGTATATAGCCACTCGAAGCATGACCATACAAGTATGCGAAGAAGTAGGAATAATAAAAATAAAGAATAAATAATATGAGAACTACTGACGAGTGAAGTGGTGTGGGTCAGGTCAAAAATAGGATAGTGAAGCTAGGGTACGATTGGGAATTCGGTGGTTTATGTAGTTGGATATTTTATGAATGTAGTGAGCTAGCAGTGTCAAGGTTTTACAAGGTGGTAAAGTTCTAGGGATGATGCAGTGTGGAGGACTCATAAGTTGGCTATATGGGATGGAAATTTTAGGTAATGGATTTTGATCGCTATGCAACATTTTGTGCACCAGTTTCTTAAATGATCGACTTTCTTCAATGTCATGACTTGGTTGACGATGATAAATACAATATTGGCTCTTGTAGTAATTATGTGGTTTAGGATGTGAGGGTTCTATGGACTAAATCTCAGGTAAGTCAATAAGACCCTGATGCATGAGGTAATAAAACATTTTTGATAATGGAGTGAATGGAATAGGCATAGGATAAATGTAAGGTTCTGTTGGGGGTGAACTAGGAGTGAATGAGGGGAGGTCCAACGATGGAGGTGTAGGTCAAGAGTCCAATGTGGATCAAATATGAGGTCAGGGAATGGATATGCATGGATTTGAGGATGCACGTATCATGGGGGACTGGTGTGGATAAACGTGGTAATGACAATGGATCATCTGTAGCTCAAGAGCCTTGAGATGGGAAAGGAGATGTTGTATGTCATGGCATGGAGGTGATGGTATTGGAGATGGTGGTGATCAAGATTCCAATGTGTATGGGATGGTATGGTATGCATGAGAAAATGGATGAGGTCATGGTGATGAGGATAAGTGGAAACCCCTTGGGGATTGGGAAGCTTGCTAAAAGGGTAATCCTCACAGTGATGCATAAGATATAGCTCTAGACAGTGGCTCATATAATATGGATGCATGTGTGCATAGTCAGCTTGGGCAGCTTGACCCGTGTGAGCTTGTAAGGCTTGGGTGGAAGAAGACTCTTCACTATGGAGGAGGACCGATAGGCATGAAGGATGGGCCATATTGGGGAGTGTATCCTCTATTAGGAGGGTAGTAAGCTCCTAGAGGATGGTGGGCAAATAAATTGATGAATAAGGGTTCCTAGTATCTTCAAAAAAATGATAAGGAGACCCTTGTGTTTGGGAATGGGATGTTTCCTCCTTTAAATAAAAATAGGATAGGGTGACCTAGTTGTCTCTAGAATGGGGTGAGTAAGATGAACCTCAATGGCAAGGGGAAATGCATCGGGATGGAGTGTTATGGTTTTAATGTGAGTAATGTGAAGACCGCCTAGTATGAAGGGTGACTGGTGGTTGAGCTAGATCAGTTAGTGTGATCGGTATAGGCGATGGCACTATAGAGTCCTGCATGATGATGTATGGGGATGTTGTTGTATCTCATTTCTAATGGTGTGGTTGTAGATGATGTAGATCCTGCAAAAAGAAAAATAGATACCAAAAACATAAAAATAATATAAAAAGGGAAAGTACATGCAAAATATTTAAAGTAAAAAGACATGCATTTATCAGGATGTACCTAGTGAGTGATATGTTTGTGCATGGTATTGTGTACCACTTGTGATAGTGAATGCCTATGTGTGTTAGGCATTGAATGCACGAAGGTTCAAAATTTTAATAGGCTCAGAGTCATCAAGGCCTTCAAGATTAGCCAAGTGATAGGCACCTGAACCCTATTTATGTGTGACGATGAATGGTCCCAACCAATTTGGGGTAAACATGTCTCATTGTTGGCAAGGCTGACTTGTGATCTATTGGTTTTATTTGAGAACTAGATCACCAATTTTGAATTTGCATTGATGTACCTTACTATTTTAGGCATGGAAAAGGTGATCTTGGTAGACTCGTGTGTGCTTGATGGCATGGATGCAACACTCATTTAGGATTGTAAGTTTATCTATGCAGGCTTGACAGGCAATGTCATCATCAATGAATTCTTTCATCGATACCCGTAGAGAAGGTATCTCCAACTCAAGGGGTATGATAGCTTCTACTCTATAGACAAGTAAAAATAGTGTTGCCCCAATGGGGGTATAGATGCTTGTATGGTATACCCAAAAGGCTAGGGATATTTGGTTGTGCTAGTCATGATGTGATTTTGCTATAATTTTGCGTAGGATGGAGCAAATTGTTTTTTTTGTTGCCTCTGTCTAGCCATTACCCTATGGGTAGTATTAGGTAGAGAAACTATGTTGAATTTTGAAATTTCTACATAGATCTTGAATGGTTTTGTTTTTGAAGGATTTACCATTATAAGAGATGATTTGGAAATAAATTTTGAAGTGACATATGATATGATTTGTTATGAATGCTGCTATCTTTGCTCTTGTGGTTTGGAAAAGTGGGATGGCTTTGACCCACTTTGTAAATTATTCTATAGTAGTGATGATGAGCTTATGATTTCATGAGGAAGCAGGTGTAATTTGTCCAATAAGATCTAGGTCTCATTGGGATAAAGGCCACGTAGATTTAACTGGTTGGAGCTCTTGATATGGGAGGTGTGTGAGGTTAGCATGTTTTTGGAACTTGGTATAGTATTTCACATACTCACAATAGTCATGTTCAATTTTTGGCTAATAGTATCCCATGCAAATGATGTGTTTCATAATTGCCATTCCACTGAAGTGACCACCACAAGTACCATCATGGGTTCCTTGTACAACCTCCTGAGATTCATGAGGTTCTAAGAAATACAAGAGCATACCATCATAGCTATGGTGATAGAGGATGTCCCCCATCAACGTGTAGTAAATGGCTTTTTTTTAAATGCTCGATGCTGAGTATGCGGTAAGTCACATGGTAGGAATACCAATTTAATATAATCTTTGATCTATGCAAACCATGGATCATGTGGTTTGGTATCAACCACATGAATACCACCATCATCTTTAGGAGATGTGGGTACTATGGTAGATTGAGTGAGTGTATGAATTGTCATGGATGTGGTTGTTGATGTTGGATTTGGTGGGATTAGTGATCCTAAGGAGACCATTGTATCCAAAAAATGGTTTGAGGATCGTGGAGCGGCTTTGATGTCATACCATTCAAATTGGTAGAGGAGTTGTTGTGCAAGGTGCTTGTATTGTTGGAGGACTGGGTAGTTACATTGCCAAATATATTACACTTGGTTTACTATTAGAAGGAAATCGCCTATGATATGGAGGTGTTTAATATGCATGGAATTTTCCTATTTCAATTCAAGGATTAGGGCTTCATATTTTGTGTTGTTGTTCGTATAAGGGAAGTACAACTTGAATGAAAAGGGGAGTGGTTCATCTTCAGGTGTGAAGAATACAATTCCTACAACCCTAGCATGCATGCATCGAGAGTCATCAAATAATAGAGTCAAATCGACTATCATGTCTGGTTCAACATATTCTTTATCTTCCATTACATGGAATATGGAGTCATCATGGAGCTGAATGAGAAGAGGTTGGTCATCAAACAAGGGAGCTTCTATGAGTTGGTCTACTATGACC
This sequence comes from Wollemia nobilis, assembly GCA_028583015.1. Lineage (NCBI taxonomy): Eukaryota > Viridiplantae > Streptophyta > Pinopsida > Araucariales > Araucariaceae > Wollemia > Wollemia nobilis. The sequence goes on from JAQPPZ010016892.1 coordinate 25,391,952, forward strand.
TACCATTTTATGGACTTTTGTAAAATGAATTTGAGGTCAAATTTTGTTAGAAGCATGATCCATTTGGTTGTGCAGTAATTATGATAGATTTTTTTCATCATGTAACGAAGGAGATTGTCTCAGGTGATGACAAAGGTTGTATGGTTGATCATGTAATGGTGTAGTTTTTGGGTGGCAAATACTACGGCTAGGCATAGTTTCTCCATATACTCGTATTTAGATTTGTAGCTAACTACTGTGTGACTTATGTAGTAAATGGCTTACTCTTTTTTGAGCATGTTTATTTGGACTAGAAGTGTACCTAGCACAAAATTTGTAGTAGAAATGTACATAATGATCAGTAGCTATGGTTGTGGGGGTGACATAACTGGTGGAAAAGTAAGGTAATTTTTGATGTCATCAAAAGCTTGTTGGTAGTTATCATCCCATGTGAAATTTACTTCCTTTTGTAAAAGGTTATTGAATGGTTTGCACTTGTCTAACAGTTGTGCTATGAATCGGTGAATAGAATTTATTTTGCCCTGGAGGTTATGCAATTGTTTCAGGGTAGTAGGTGGGGGCATATTAGTGATAGATTTTACCTTACTAGGGGCAACATCAATGCCTCATTAGATGACAATGAATCCTAATATTTTTCCTGAGGTAACACCAAAGACACACTTATTTGTATTAAGGTGGACATTATGTTCTAAAAAGTGGTTAAATATTCAATGAAGATCTTCAAGGTGTTTCAATAATTTCTTGGATTTAGCAATGAGGTCATCTACATAATATTCCACAATTTTGTGCATGTAATCATGGAAGATGTAGGTCATGGTACACTGGTAGGTTGCCCCAGTTTTTTTAAGGCCAAATGACATGACCTTATAGCAGAAGGTCCCCTAGGGGTTGTGAATGACATATTATGTTTATCAGTAGGGTTGATTCTGATTTGGTTATAGCCTAAGAATCCATCCATGAGGGATATCATCTTATGGCCTGCAGTGGAATTGATGAGGGAGTTGATGTTAGGTAGGGGGAAGTTGTCTTTGGGATAAACTTTGTTTAAGTTATGAAATTCTATGCAAACACGAACTTCACCGGATGGCTTGGGTACGGGGACCATGTTAGAGACCTATTTAGGATAGTTTATGGGTACTATGAAGTCTACATCTAAGAGATTTTGGAACTTAGTTTTTACAAGTAATGCAATTATTGGATGCATGCATCATAAATTTTGCCTTATTGGTTTAGCATTTTGATCAAGTATGAGATTATGGACTACTAGAACAGGATCAAATCCTGGCATATCTTTATATGACCACGTGAAGACTCAAATATACTTGTGAAGGAAATTTGTGAATAGGATGCACTCCTCAAGTGAGAGGCTAGTGGATAATTTAACTATATGAGGGGTTTCATGATCATCACCTATGTCAACGTCAATGGTTTTCTCAATGAGCATGTGGGAACCATCACGTAGTTATTTTGGAATTGGAATAAGATGGAGGTCATCGGTGGCCTCAATAAGTTCATATTCATCATCTAAGTAAATTTTTGTGTGGTGCACCTACAATATGTGAGGTGGTATAGATGATAAAGGGTCATTCATAGCATGCAAGACATGTGGTGAGAGTAGGAAATCTTAGGGTGTTGGTATGGGTGAAATGTGGTCGAGATCGATGAAGTTAGGATTTGATGTATCATCTCATGTGGGATGGTGTGTATATCATAATGGAGAGAAAATATCCACCTTGACCATATTAATTAATGTTGTGGGGGATGTGGGTGGTGAAGAGTCTGGTGATGATGACTCGACAACCTACAAGCATCCTAAAAGGCTTAAAGGAGGGCATGGGATAATTGGTGGAGATCATGGTCAAGTGGTAACTCATTGAAGTTTTTGATGTATAGGAATGAACTAAGCTAAATGTGTTGATGATGGTGGTGGGGATGCCATGTCATGCTCTGGGTAGTGCAACAAATTTGTTTCTCAACTCATTGACACAACATGACGATGTGGTGCCGGACATGGAGGGCTCTTGAAAGAAATTGTAGGGGACTATAATGGTGGAATTAGGTGAGGAGGTATCCTCTAGAATATCTATATCAATAAATTCTTCCAAGGTGTGTGTCAAAAGTAGAGAATGATGCAGGGACAAATCTTGAAGTTTATCCTCTAATGCATGGACAATAGTTGGGCAATAATATAATACAAATTTATCGATAGGGTATTGTACATGAGGGTTAATGGGTGTATGCAACCCTTGTTCATAGTGGCCTAATATAAACCCATGCCAATGATAGAATCAAAGGTAGCATAAGATAAATTAAGGATTAGTCAAAAGATCAATTGTACCACAAAACCTATATTATGGTGGTGGATAAACTACTGAGGGGAGTGAGGAATTGACTCCAACATAGACAAATTTGGTATCATTTTTGGGGGATCCTAGTTGTATGATAGTCCCAATAGTCAAAACTAAGGCTAAAGGGCATCCAAATTCTTGCATGGATTGGGTGGTATATGGACATACATAGGCATCCCACACATTGTAATCCCCTGGACTGTGTTTGTCATAAAAACAAAAATGTGTGGTGTTGCATGCTCTAGTGAATTATGTGGCAAATATAACTCAAATGATGATGGTGAAGTCTAAGAGTCTCTAATAGTAGCAATGGAGGGGTGTAGCATTTGATCATCTAAGTGAGATGCTCATTTCTCCCACTCATGGCATTCGGTTGTGGTAGCTAGTATAGGATGATTGGCTTGTGGGAATTACAAAGGTGTGGGCATAGGTTTTGGTGTTGGGCTATGTGAGGAGGTAAATGACCTAGGTCATGGATGAAAAGGAAGTGGAGGTGTGCATGATGTAGGGAGTATGGGTACTTTTATAGGGGACGATGATTGAGATGGAGTGACAGGGCATGTTATGATTGGTGATGGTGGTTGCGATACTGACAGTGGGTTTGTAGAGGATGAAGGTTGGGATGGTCATGGTGGTCATAAAATAGGAGGTGATAATGGTATGGTAGTGGGATTAGGCACTACAAATAATTGTGCTAAAGGTGCTAACACTAAAGCAAGTGTCCTTTATGAGGATTGGTGTAATGAGGTGGATGTAGGAGAGGATGTTGATGATCCAACTAACTTATGGGAAGAAACTAGGAAGAGTTACATGGATGAGAAGGAAGGTGTAGGTGGAAAAGTGATGTTGCAGAACTTAAAGGTGTCACCATCAGCTGTGATGGAATGGACAAGTCCATTGTGGATGTACTTAAGGTAGTGGTGTAGAGTGTAAGGGACACATTGCATATCCCTGATTCATGGGTGACCAAGGAGGATATTGTACTGCATATCCCCTTGGATAATATGGAATATGATGGAAATGGTATAGACACCTACTTAGATAGGTAGGAATATGGATCCTATCATAGGTATCATAGAGCCATAAAATGTGTGTAAGTATAGTGAAGGTGTAGTAAAGTGGGTTGGTGGAATGTGTAAATGATGTAGGGTTATCCTAGATATGATACTAATGGATGAACATGTATCTACAATGACCCGCTTGTAGGTGATGTCATTGATATTGGCTTGTATATGGAGATGAGGATCTGCTCCTCCCACAAGTTATATTATCTCATTGTCATGGAAACTAATGGATGGCTGAAGGCATCACAGGATGTTCCCTAAAAAGTTTACAAATGCATTTGTATCATTCATTTCTAAATATATAGAACATAAAATATCATTAAACACCTCACGATGGGGTTGAGATTGTTGTAAGAGGTCAAAAATCAATAATTGCATAGGGGTGTTACATAGTTTATGGGTGAGACTACCACAGATTATGATCATATTTTGAGGTGGATGTGGTATAGCACTAGGATTTTGGGAGACCTATAGTGATGTGAATTGGGCAGGTGGGGAGATAATATGTGTGGTCTGATGTGATGGGTATCATTGGTTCTGCATGGTAAGGTTTATCATGCCTACTAATCCACATGATTGAGGATCACATTAGACACTATTCACTTGGCGAGGTGGTCCTAGAGGATTGGTTTGAGGTATTTTGGGATTGGTTCCTCTATGGTCAGGTAGAGTATTCTAGAAGATCCCTAGGTTTTGGTTTTTTGGGGCTAAAGGGTTCAATCCCTTAATGGTACCCCTATCGATTATGTCCTATGCTTAAGCATAGAAGGAGCAATAGAAATTGATATCATGGTTGTGTTGTCTATGGTATGGACAATAGAGTTACTCATTGTATCCATGAGGCATAGGTATGTTTGGATATAATGGTTGAATCTAGGGTAGAAAGATATGTCTACCCTCATGTAACCTATGGAAGAGGGTTTGTAGGGATTCAGACAGTGGTGTAAGGTTATGTTGTGGACCCTATGGGTGCATGCCATGATATTTTTGAGGCCTAGGTGGGAGAGGTACGTTTGTTTGGAAAAATTGTTGTTATGGAATGTAAAGTGGTGGGCTTGGTGCTGGTGCTAGGGTAGTGGTTGCCACTTGGTCGGTTTGTGGAGGATGAAGATAAGGCTGGTTGCATGTGTTTCTATTAAAATGTAAGTTTGAACTATAGTTTGGATTCGATATTAACTTAATTTTGCTATATTAAAATTTGATGTCTTCGATAACCTTTGTTTGTGAAATGGCTTCCTCGAAGGTGCTGCTTTGGTGAAGTTGTAGGAAGGTAGAGATGTGTTTGTGGAAACTCTTGGAAAAGAGTGTCACTAGCTCCATAGTGGGGAGGCTATGGGTGAGATCATATATGATTGCTCTCCATCTAGAGACAAAATCGGTGATAGGTTCATCATCAACCTATCATAAGGCATAGACGTCTGAGAAGGTAGTCTTATTTTTTATATTAATGGAGAAGTGTTCAAAAAGGTGTTTGTTAATTGCTCAAAGGTATAAAGGCTATGCCATGGTAGCATGTTATGCCAATATAAGGTTTGTCCTATAAGGGAGAGGGAGAAGGTATGCAACATAAGGTGGTTGCTACTATGAATTTGGTAGAAAGCTGAGTGATAGTTACTGACATGTTCTCTGGGGTCTTCCTTACCTTTATACTTATTGAACTTTGGGATCTCACAGTAGTAGGGGTAATGTGGGATAGGGATGGATGGATGAATTTTCTCATTGTAGAGTTCATCATAGGATGGTTTTTGTGGCCCATAGCTTGTGGTGTGCAAGTTTAACATCTTGACTTCATATCATAGGAGTTAAATTTTAGGTGTTAAGGGTGTAAGTGATTGAGCTAGAATTGGTTGATCCTGGGAGTGTAGAGAATAGTGATGTTGTTGTTGTTATTCTCTATATTATGGAGGGAATTGTTCCAATTGGTCTTGGTATGATGGATATTGAGTGTCATATGATGTAGAGGCTAGTGGGATACTAGGCTACAGATTAGATTCTTGTTGGGGGTAGTAATATTGTGATTGGGATGTGTGTTGTTGAGGAATGAGTTCCTACTGGGTGGGAATCTACTATAATGGTTGGGTCATAGGAGGTGATGACCATGAAGGAGGAGGTGTGAAAATTTAGTCCTAGTAGGTAAGAGTGGGGGTATCTATGCTACCGGTACTAGGGATGGTTGAGGTAAGGTGTCAAAATTTGGGACCAATCTCTGTCCTAAAGGATGGGTGGTAGTGAAGCTAAACTATGTGGAATAGCTTGGGGAAGTGGATGTATAAGCTATAGGTTTTGATTCATAGGTAGGAGGAATATTAGTTGTAGGCACATGGAAAGGATGAGGAGGAGGTATCCTAAAGGTCGATGAAGGTTAGGGTAGAGTGTAGGATTGGGCATTGTACATTTCAAGAACCTGGGATGTATGTGGGAATGCAATGAAAAAAGAAGGGTAAGATTCTAAATTAGGAGCTTGGGAAGAGGAGGTGGTACCTGTGTCCACTCCCAAATGAATTTGGGTTGTTAGTTGTTGTTGCTGCCATTGGGTGATAAGTCCTCAAACATTGTGAAAAATGACTACTAAGATGATGATGGTTGGGAATCTTGGGAAGAGGATGGGTATGATGTTTGAGGGGTATTTTGTTGTTCCTATAGAGGAGGTTGTTGTTGCGTAGTTTGTAATTTTGGCCTCTAAGTACTTGTGGTGGAAGAGGAAGGGTTAAAAATAATTCCTATAGTAGGGGCAAATAATGTCACCTCTAGGTGAGTATGGTTCAAGAGGGAAGAGTCATTATCAAATAGGAATTGAGACAAAATCTAGAAAAATGGGTGTGAAAATATAGGGGAAGTAGGTATGACCTCCTCATCTATGGTAAATAATGGATGAGGTTGTCTTGGAACCATGTAGATCATGTGGTCATAGAACGTGGTCGATGGATTAGGCAAGGATGGGGATGAAAGAAGTGGATAGTCTTCTGCAAGTGAAGTAGCGAGGGCTTCACTCAAAGTGGATGTATCATCCTAAGGTATCGTGTGTGTGTATTGTACATCAGATATTGTGAGTAAATGATATGTGTGTATGGCCTTCCTCTTTATGATCGAAGGAGTAGGAGGAGACTGACTAGAAGAAGTGGTAGGTACTTACTGTATAAGGCATTCTTTCTCATGCACTCAGCTACAAGTGAGAACAAGCATGGTAGCATGTGCTATGTCATGAAGGTTGAGAACTACATAGGAATTAAATCTTGTAGTTCTATGTGTGATGTGTGAAAGGGTTTAGGAATAAACTTGTGTAGTGTAGACTCGACTGTATATAATATAAAAGTAAAGCAATGATGTGTTGTGTGTATATTTAATAATAAAATGACAAGTGGTGTATTGTGTTGAAACTATTTTTTGATCATGCAAACAACGGTAAACTGGAATTAGTTCTAAATGCTGAAAATAAAAGTGTTTTGTTCATTTATGTGTGTTTTGCTATTGATACTTCCTAAGTAGAATCACAGGTAGTGTAGTGAATACTCTAGTAAATTGGGAATGTCATCAGTATAGAACCTCCTACAACACCCAAATATGCATAGAATAGAACAATATCACAACGTACAAAAAGTGACTTGTATGGAAGGTGTAGTAAAATGATATCCTAAAAGGGGGAAACTCACTATGCTGAAGTGATTTTGCTATATCCTCTTACAATAAGAGGTGGTATTTTCTATGATGTGCTAGGTATGGTTGGCATACCCCATTCTTTTGCTTCACTCTTGGGTGGGCTTAGTCAATAACGATAGTAACCATGTCCACGAATTGTATGAGCCTTGTGGACAAAGGTTTCTAATCCTATCCCACTTTGAATCTAACAATTGGTGATGAAATACAGAAGCCCAGTCTCAAAAGTGGGGGCTTTTTTGATGGTGAGGCCTATAAAACCACTCCTATGGGGATGCTAGGTGTCTAAGGGGGTTGAGATATGGTGGAGGGTAAAACTCCATCAACACCAGTCTCAAGTGATGGATTGGGGATGAAATCCAATCTCACCATTTGTTTAAGATACCACGTATGTGTGTGTGGGTTTTTTTTCCTAATGATGTTATGTAAGGCAAGAAATCTAGCTAATTATATTTTTGAATTAAATGCTAGCCCTATATGCATTTTATGAAAGCAAAATACTAGAATGAAATGCTTTTTGTAAACAAATAATCTAATATTGTATGCCTTTAGGAAAAGAAATTGACTCTATTTTGTAACACATACAAACAAGTAATGTGAAAGGTATGTGATTAGGGTTTTATGGAACCCTAGATTCTAGCACAAGGAAAATATGTAACATGAATTTATATGAGGATAAATTGTCCATATTACATTAAGCATGTATAAAGAAAAGAAACCTTAATCCTAAATCTAAACTTTAGAATTAAGAATTTGAAATATTTTTGTAATGGAAATGTATGCTATGGAGTAAAGAAGCAATGGAAATATTATGCTACATTCGAGTTAGGCAAAGAAACTAAAATTTGCACAAATTTTTACAAAATTAGACTTGTTGGTTTTGTGTAGGTTTCTGCAACTAAAATGCATTTTCTAACATGATGGATATGCAATAAAAATGGAATTTACCAACCATATTGACGTTTCAATTAATAAATAATTATGCACTCATACATTCTCAAATAGAAATAAATTTGTGGAATACCTAGACTTTGATACTATAGATGGTCTGGTTGGCCCTTATGCTACTCACCCCTACAATTTTGGGGGTTTTTGAGGATGGTAGATTGAATTCGCCACCCGAGGGTTGAATTGAGATCTAGTTCATGGGGCAGGGGTGAATTGGGTTTGGGGACCCCAAATATCTATTCTGAAGGCTTGAGGTGGTTACCAGGGCTTTGGAGGTCTCTGTATCAGTTAGATATTGTACCTATAAAACATATAAATATAGAATAATATCATATTTATAAAACTAGTTAACCTAACACTATCTATTGTGGGGGTCCCACTGGGCATGCCAGAATGAAACTGTAGTGACCTTGGGACGCATGCACCGCTTTACTCTACTTGCAATGTTATTAAAAACCCAAGATGAAATGGAAGACAATGACAAAACATATAACATGGAGATAACAAAGATGAATCTCTCTATTCATGTTGAAACTTGGTTACATATTAGTCTCTCTTAGGGATACCCATTTCAATACAATAAGGTTACAAATAGGCAAAGAGTGCCCCTTTCACGAAGAGGTGGTGTGCTTTCAAAAATTTTCTCGGTCCCACACACAAAAATGTATGAGGACTTACAGATGCCTCCTTCTCTAGGTCTATTTCCTATAGGGATCCCTTTTGCTCTCGTATGTCGTAGATTCCGTCCGATCAACCTATGGCCTTGTAAGCAATGAAACAACAACACATGCTTAGATGTCCGAGAATGCCTCCCTGGATGAGGTTGTTAGTACTAAATATAACAAATGAAAGCAAATACAAATTAGACTAATGTTATGGATGCAAATTAATGAAATATTCTATGCTAATGATATGGTAAAATAATGAATCTAATATCTAAAAATCTAAGCTAAGCTTGTGGGCCACTATCCAAGTTAGCAGCCGCTAAAGTGATTCCCGTCCTCTTTGCTCCAAATCTATGGACCAAAGCTTGTATCCGATGTTGAAATAATGGTTCTATGCTCTTCAATATGTTAGGGCTTTGTCGTACTCGTAATATCCAAGGGAACTCTCCAAGTCTCAAAAGCTCTCCTCAATGACCAAGACTGATAAAAGATCAATTCTTTGATAAAAGATCTCTCTTTTTCTCTAGTGCTCTTAGGCTTGCACCTTTTATAGTATGAAACCCTAGGTCTATTTCCAAGCCCTAGGAATGAATTTCTCATATGTAGTGCAAGTTAGCATGAGAGGCTTTTTATCTTTTCTATGATTGAAAGCCAGTTAACTAAAATATAACTGCCAACTTGGGTCTCCTATGTGAACTGATCGTTAGCATGAGAAGCTTTATCCTTTTTTTATTTTTTGAGGTCAGTTAGCTCAAGTCTAAATGCAAACTCAAGTCTCCTATGTGAACTAGTCGTGAAAAGAAATGCAAATTTACTCTCGTTTACCTTTATTGCATGCAGACTGCCACTTCCACTCATGACTAGGCCTGTTTATCGGCAAAATTGCTTCTTATGGCTTAGTCATTGTCATCTATAGCAACTAAGATCTGGCCACTATCATCTATAGTGGATAAGATCTAGCCACTCTAGACTTGAGCGGCTAGGATCTGTCCACTCTTGGCTTGAGCGACTAGGATTGGATGGCTTGAAAAGGCCCCAAATGAGTGGTGAGAACCACTATTGATGCTTGGGAAGATATTATGTCATATGATCTTATGAATATGTCTATGTGAGCAACTACCCTAAGAATTACATGATTTAGGTGTCTACATATGCCCCTTTTTGTGATGCACTATGTGTAAAACACAACGTTGAGTAAAAACGTAGACTGATCTATTTGTAGGGTATATGGTGATCAATGGTCTGATCAACGTTGGATGGCCCAATCATGCAAGATGGTGCGCATCCCTTGAATCATTGCCTCAATGTTTAGATAACTTAGCTTAGTGGCTTGGGAATGTTAAAGTATACTCATTCCTCAAACTCAATCAGGTAGCTTCAACTGCTACAAATTTTTTGACTGGTAGGACAGCTACAATTAAAGATGTCATGTCTGCTTACGTTCCCAGCAAACAAGGGAAATTTGTGATTGTTGTATGCAATTATTCATAGGACGAACATTATTTTGTTATGATCGAGTGATATTTTGTTGATTTTGATTATGATTATGTTGAATTTTTGAACTACTTCCTCACATGATGAATTGGTGAAGAAATGACAATGAATGAAGCAACAAGTCGCTTGACTAATATGACTAATCTTGTTCCTTTCTAGCATTTGTTGTTTTAATGGGCAATCCCACATCCAAGTGTGATTCCAATTGTTTATGATAATCATATATACCTATCCCAAGGAGCGGTCCAGCTATCAATAGCCTCCTTAGGGAGTTAGGATGAGTGATTCTATTTATGTTTATATTGTATCACTTTGGCTTAATATTTTTGGTATCATAGTGGAATTGGGATGATCCTTTCGAACTTGTGGAGAAGTTTGACCATATTGGTCTTATTTAGAATTGAAGGGTGGCACATCATAATTCTAAAATGAATTGTTTTTACCCCAAGTGGCCTTATGATCACCTGCTCATCTCACCAAAATACATGGAGTGCAAATCACTGTAATCATCGAGTTGATATAGTAGGTGACTGAATATGAGGCCTACCTAAGATTATGCTTTTATGTGATTTTTTTGTTATTTTGAATATTATGATAATCTTAAACCATAAAAAGTGTGTATATTTGCTATTTTTGTGTGATTTCTCAAGGAGGAAACCTTTTATTTTAATTTGTGGATCTATCCGCTGTCAGGTCCAATGGCCTCTGAGTTCCTTCTTATGGCTGTCATTGCCTTGAGCGGCCATGAAGTTTAGGTTGCTAACATAAGTTGTGACCAAGGCATAATTAAAGAAATATAAAATTTGCATTTTCTAGGGTTTGAATTTTTATTTTTACTATTGAAGATTCACTTTTTAGAGCTCTGGTGTGACAGTGACGGTTGCGACTTTGGAGTTTACTTGGAATTGAGGACATGGTTGTGCAGGGTGAGATATCAACTGCTGGAGGAGCTAGAGCTTCTAGGGTATTTATATTTTTCTAAACCCTAACCCTCTTTTCTTTTATTTGGATAAAACTACACCTCACTAAGTAATTGGTAAATTGAACCTCACTAAACCTGTTAGTAACGAATCAAAACTCGTAGCCAGGTTTAGCTTACTTTCTGCTTTGGTGGGTTAGTCCCCAATTTTGATTTTGTTTTTTAGCTAGTGGCTTTAGCCTAGAAATTTTTATTTTTTTTGTTATTCACATGCTGTTGCCATTTTAAGCGTGCTTGAACTTGCTTTGATATAATGCCTGAGTGGGAATTTTCCTTTATTTTTTTCTTTTCCCTTCTCTCTTTGATATTTTATGTTATTTTTTAATATTTATATTTTTTGTTATTTTCTAGCTGAGGGTTCACAGGTTTACCATGTTGTCCCTTTGTCGATGTCACTTAGAGTGGCCGGTTATAAGCTGTTGTTGCTTAGAGCATCCAGGTTTGAACCCCAATGGTCAAAAAAATTGACCATTGGGTCTTGGCCACTGCTATCTCTAGTGGCCAGTTTTTGGCTGCTATAGGCGATAATGACCAAATCCCTAAGCCATTTTTTTGCATAATATTTTCTAGTTTTTGGATTTTTGGGATAATTTTTTAATTTTTTTGAAATTTTTGAACTATTCTTTAGCCTGCATTGCACTGTAGTCATTTTTCACATTTCTTTTGCTTTGTTTAGATCCTTACTACTTAGGCTCAAGACCTGAATCTCCTGCTTGACCTTCTTCCTCGCTTGGACAACACAGAATATGCATGGATCAAGGCTCGTGGACTCTAGTATGTTACCAGATTACCTCACCTCATGTTGGACCATACTTATCTTATGAATTTGGCTCATTGCTAGGACCCTTGAACTAATACCTTCCACCTCTCAATTGACAAGATGACCATCACACCGGAGGATGTGTACATAATCTTCTAGATCCATTTTGATGGGGTGGCTATTGTTTCTTTGGCCACTAATGATCAATTGGTCATCTTAAATCAGGTTCTTGAAAGGTATTCTGAGGATGCTCTCAAGGACACCAGGTTTGGGGGAGTGTCTATCATCCTTTGGTACCGATAGCATGTTTTCACAATGAGGCATGTAGTGCTACTGATGGTCATTAGCAATATCTGCATCCCAGATTGCTCAGGGTTGAGGTTCCCTTGGAACCTCCTTGTGATGGTTCAAGACCTAATAAACAGTGAGGAGCCTATCATATATGCATGGGGTAGGTCTCTATTGGCTTAGTGTTAAGATGAGTTGTACCACATGCACCAGAGGGATCATGTTAGCATCATCTACAGTTGGATTCTACAGGTTTAGGGATGGGAGCACATTAGAATAGATCACCCTAAGGGGCTTCCTATTGATATCATAGTTGTGGATGGTAGGATGCAGTGCTACGGTTATAGGTGGGCCAAAGAGAGCGAGGAGTGCAAGAGTCGCACATTCATAGGGGAGTTGATTCATTACACTAACACTTTAACTGGACTCTAGGATGGAGATATCATATGGTGCCCTTATCATGAGTGTCCTTCTTGGGATGACCCTGATAGATTTACTGCTAGGACTTGGCATGAGCAATGGCTCATTGGCCACAAGGTCAACATCCAAGATAACTTCTTGTACTCTCAGGTTCTTTGTCAATACAAGTTACAATAGGATGTGCCACTAGTACCATTTCTATATAGGCACATCAGAGCAGAGAGATACCTCCCTCCCTGATAGGTTATAGAGCTAGCTGATGAGGAGGATGCCCTAGTTGTTGATCCTAGTGTAGCTGGTGGAGTCACAAATGCATTTGCATAGTTGTGGGGCAACCTAATGTGGTATGGCAATGGTATTTTGGGCCAATAGAATGATGGATATGGTGCAGAACAAGTAGGGCATAGGGTTCATGCTGGACTATGGTGTGGGACTAGCAGGTAGAGTAGGTGGCAGCAAAGGAGTAGGAGACTCCTTTGGAGGTGGAGGAGGATATGGAGCCTGAGGAGATATATTATCCTCTTAGGGCACAACTACATGATGTGGAGGCTAAGCTCCAGTCAGCCAAGATACAAGTATAGCAACACAATGCCACCATAGCACAGAGGGATGCTACTATAGTTTAGCTGTCAGACCAAATACAGGATTTACAAGCCACTCTAGGAGGAGCTACCTAGATGTAGGTTGTTTTTTCCCCTCCTACTCCCAAGGATATTTTGAGGGTAGCTCTCGATACTGAGTTCCATCATCTACAGGGTTTGCTAGATGAGAGTGATGTACATATTGTTGAGGACGTAGCCCATATTACCGCTCTCTTGAGGCAGATCATTAGGCTAGGCACCATTCTTAGGGTGAGAGGAGCCACAGGTGGTTCACAGGTTAGCAGGAGTTCTACAACAAGGTAGTCTTCTGTCCGGCCTATTCATGGGGCCCGACCTTGCATAGAGAGACCAGTAGGGTCTAGCTCGCACCATTCTCCCAAAGATCCATCCATAAGGGGTGGTGTTGCAGGGGGTGTAGGCCCAATATTTGATTGATGATACTCTTGGTTTTGATTCATTTTTTAGGTCAAGATGACTTATATGACTATCGTCCATGGGCATTTTTGTACATCCATGGACTTGACACACATACTTTTATGATATATTTTCATTATGACTCATTATGTGTATCATTTATTGCTCATGTTTTTGTTGTTATTTTGTTTTATGATGTGATGTGATGATGGCATTATGATGATTTGATGTATATGTTAGATGATAGATGATATTGCATATGCTTATATGGATGTGATAATGCTTTATATGATTTGATGATATGATGTGATGTATTTTTATGATGAATTATGAATTCATGATTGTATGCAAATGGATATTACCTATATGTTTGATGATGTGCTTTATGATGTGATGATGGAAGATTCATGACTTGTGTTTGTGGATGTGTTGTTATTGTTAAATTCATGTTTAATTTTGCTTTAATTGTATGCATCTAACTTATGTTATGGAATGGTATAAACGAACTTGTATGCTCCAATCACTTAAAACATACAGAATGCATATGAAATTGACAATATTAATGGGTGATACCACATAAAGTAAAAAAAATAATAATGAATTTAAATAATCACTCTTATCATAAGAATTGATTAAGTATTCATATATGATATGTAATGGTGTGTAATGTATTTTCTTGATAAGTTTCTGTAAATTAAAATATATAAAGTAGTTAGTGGTCATCTATATACTATTTCTAATATATATGCGGTATTTGTCCTACTATATTGATACCCTCTAATTTATATAATTTATAAATAAAGTGATGGTGTGAATGATGTTATGATTTTTTGCTATGTAAGAATTTTTTGGGGCTTTCTAGAGATTCAAACACTCTAGTTACCTTATCAACAGTTGTCTACTGACCACTATGGACTTTTGAAAAGTAAGGCTTTTACCATGGACCTAAGTTTTCATGATCATTGTGTGTGCAAGTGATTGTATATTTTGAGGTAGAAATCACGCATTTCCTCCAATGTCAGGAGGGATTATTTTAACCCATTACTAAGATCAGGGATTCTCAAGTGTTTTTTTCATCCTTATGTTGGACTTAGTTGGAATATACCACTAGGCAATGTTTAGTTACCTAAGCTAGCTCATCTACATTCAAACATTGGTCTACACAAATGCATGAAGAAATTGTGATAGACATATCATCATGCGTAAGGATCTCTCCTTCTGGTTTTGTACAATGCTGAGAATTCCAAGGATTCAAGATTTATTCCCTTTTTGGCTTCTTTTTGGCTTTGGATATTTGCTCATATGTAGTGATAAAAATCACTATTTATTTTTTATTTTTCTTTGAGTGAGGATTTTTGTAGTGATGATAATCATTGTTTATTTTTCTCATATGTAGTGATGAAAATCATTGTTTATTTTTGATTGATTTTTCTTTGAGCTAGGATTTTTTCTGATTTTCTTATTTGTATATTGGATTATTGATTTGAAATATGGGTTGTATGCTTGGCCTTTTTAATATGTACTTTGCTTTGGGATTTTTCTTATTTTGATTTAAGCAAGGTATTTGGATAGGATAAAGCTTGTCCTTTTGCCAATTCTTAGCACCTTTAAACCGGTTGCACAGGGGGATAAGCAAGGAAAATCCTTTTGGCCTAAGGTAACCTAGACCGCTTTGCAACTTTCATCTTTTCCTTGTACCAGCTAGGACTTTAGTGTTTCAATTAGTGATTGGATCTTGAATACCCAAGGCATTATAATAGCTAGACCTTACCTTCTACTAATCAAAGCCATTTTACACAAAAGTTTATAAGATCACTAGGTGTGGTTGATTAAATGAAAAACCTTAGTATATTATGTATAGCAACAAATAATGGTTGTGTTGAAAAACACAATTACACACTGGTGTTGATGGAGGTATGGATTTGAATGATTTGTGTGATGAACTTTGGTATCACTTTTAAGGCTCTCATGCCATATGCAATTGTAATGGATGTAAAAATGCAATGCAATTATGTGGATGCAAGATATGAAATGCAATTGTTTTTGTATTTTTTTATTTTTATGTTGTTTTTGTATTTTTGTTTTGTTTTGACCAAAGGGCTTATTATGCCTTTGGGGATTTTTGGTTTTTGACCAATTAGCATGAAGTATCCTTGGAGTATTTTGATTGAATTTGACCAAGCGGTTTGTATACCCTTGGAGATTTTTTGAATTGATTTTGACCAAGCGGCTTGGATGCCCTTGGAGCCTTTTAAATTGATTTTGACCAAGCGGTTTGAATTACCCTTGGAGCTTTTTGAATTGATGTTTGACCAAGTGGTTTGAATACCCTTGGATAATTTTTTAATTGATTTTGACCAAGTGGGTTGGATACCCTTGGAGCCTTTGATTGTATTTTGAAATTTTATGATTTGTTTGTGTTTTTTTGACATTTTTGAATTTTTTTGTGTTTTTGACATATTTGAATGTTTTTGTGTTTTATGTGTAGAATGCCTTTAAGTGTATGATATTGAGAGGTTTAGTCTCCTTAACACCATCTAATGATATAAGGTGATATATTCTAGGCTCAACTCTCTATGAAATCATATATGGGCCTATCTAGTTTACGACAAACTTATCTCGCAGATGCGATGGCAGATTTGAATTTTGTTGGTTTTCTTTGAGCACTAGATCTCCAACCTTGAATTTCCTTAAGTTTACTATTGTAAACTCATGCAAGGTGATCCTGGTAAATGTGAATATACTCTAAATTATTGACTCAGCATTCATCAAGAAGCATCAACTGATCAAGGCAGCCTTGTTGTGCGACATCATCATCTATGAAGTCCTTTAATGTTATATGTATAGTTGGAATTTCCAACTCTAGTGGCATGATGGCCTCAGTGCCATATACTAGTGAAAATGGTGTTGTCCCAGTGGGTATCCGTATACTAGTCTTGTATGCCCATAGTGCAAGAGCTAACTGCATGTGCCAATCCTTGTGATTGTCTTGCACCGTCTTCCTCAAGATGGAGACTATTGTTTTATTTGAGGCTTCTGCTTGCCCGTTTGCTTGCGGATAATAAGGTGTTGAAAAATTATGTTGACTATGGTATTTGTTCATTAAAGCACACACATTTTTGTTTTTTAAAGATGGTCGATTATCCGATATTATCTTTGAAGAGACCCCAAAATAACTTATGATATTGTTGAGTATAAACTCTGCAATCCTTGGTCTAGTTGTTGATGTTAAGGGGATCATTTCTATCCATTTAGTTAAGTATTATGTGGCTATTATGATGAATGCATATCAGTTTGAGGACGGGGGTGAGATCTTCCCAATCAAGTCTAGTCCCCACTGCAAGAATGGCATGCTGCTTGAATGGGTTGTAAGGCTTATGATGGTAAGTGCGTTAGATTTGCATGATGCTGACACTTACTACATTTCTTGACATACTTGCAATAGTCCCTTTTTATGGTGGTCCAATAGTAATCCATTCTCAAGATGCACTTAACGATGGCCATGCCACTAAAATGCCCTCCACATGTGTCAGCCTGATCTTACGAAATCACCCAAGATGCTTCTTGGGGCTCAAGACAACAGAGTAATACTCCATCATATCCTCGTTTGTAGAGGATTTATCCTAGCAAGATGTATTTTGTTGATTTCTATTTAAATGTTCACCTTTTAGTATGCGATAAACCTTGAGGTACTATTCCAAGCTTCAGGAAGTCTCGTAGTTGGGAAAGCCAATCCTGATAAGCCACAACTTCTATAGAAAATATGGCTTGCTTTTCTTGTATTTTTGAGGTGGTGAACATGGATTGAGGAACAACTCTATGGTGTATGGTTTCACCACACTCCAAAGGTCCTTGGGAGATCAAATACCCCCAAGGTGCTATTTTCAAGAAATATTTGGATGTGAAGGACCAACTCTATTTTGGCTCAATGTTGATCATGTTGATTGATTCTTGATTGTTAAGATCTTCATGACATATTATTGAGTGCAAAAGCACTTTCACATGAATGGTAGTAAAATCAAAAGATATATTCTCAGGGATTAAGGATCCCAAAGAGGCCATGGTGTCTGTAAATATATTTGATGTATGAGGGATTACATCGATGTCATACCATTGCAATCGGGATAGGTATGTGTCAAAAAGTTCCTTGTAATTTTTTAGGAGTGGGCACTTGCATTCAAATAGTCCTTTGACCTAGTTTACTATGAGCAAGGAGTCACCAAAGATATTCAATTTTTAATTCCCATTGCTATGGTTGTTTGGAGTCCTAGGATCAATGCTTAATATTCTGTATTATTGTTTGTGCATGGGAAGTCTAGTTTGAATGATAAGGGAAATGGATTACCCTGTGGTGTGATAAATATAATTCCTACTCTGCCTCCTTGTTCACACTTAGAATCATCGAAGAACAATGGCATGTCTCTTTCTTTATTAGGTTCTTTGAGTTCTGGTAGATATGATAATGCAAAGACCGCATCATCAGGCAATTCTATGGTGAGAGGCTTGTTATCCTAAAGAGGTGCCTCTGCTAATTAATATGCTATGACTTGTTCCTTGATGTACTTTTGGCTTATGAACTCTAAATTGAATTCTATCAATAGCATGATCCACTTTGTAGTACGTGTATTATGATGTCTTGCTCATCATGTACTGTAAAGGATTTTGTTTTCATATGATGTAGGTCGTATGGTTCAACATGTAGTGTTGCAACTTTCAAGTTGCAAAGACCACTGCTAAACACAACTTTTTAACATACGCATATCCTAGCTCATAACTCACCAAGGTGCGACTAATGTAATATATGGCTTGCTCTTTGTCCTGTGCATTCTTTTGTACTAACATGGTACCCAATGCAAAATCAGTAGACAATATATATAGTAAAAATGATATGTATGGTCTTGGTGGATCCAATACTGATGGTGTGACCAAATAAGTTTTGATATCTGCAAAGGCTCAATGGCATTCTTTGTCCCAATGAAAGGGTAACTCCTTGCGTAGCAACTGATCCATAGGTCCGCATTTATTTGATAATTGTGTGATGAATCTTTTGATGGATGCTATCTTACCTTGTAGGATCCTCAACTCCCTAATGTTGGTAGGGGTGGCCATTTCCAATATAGCCTTTACCTTTGTAGGATCGACTTCGATGCCTCTCTTGGATACGATGAATCCCAAAATCTTGCCAAAAGTTATGCCAAATATGTACTTCTTAGAATTCAATCAGATGTTGTGTTCTATGAGGTGATAAAATAATTGATTAAGGACTTCAGTTTTCTCTTGCCGCAATAGGGACTTGGCCTGTAAGTCATCCATGTAATCCTCTAAGATCTTATGCATATAGTCATGGAATATGTATGTCATGGCCCATTGATATGTGGCACCAACATTTTTGAGGCCAAATGGCATCACTTTGTAACAGAATGTTCCCCACGGAGTAATGAAATCAATTTTATGTTGATCTTCGGGCTTAATTCATATTTTATTATATAAAAAAAAACCATCCATTAGGAAAGCATCTCATGACCTGCAGTTGTATTTACAAGAGCATCTATGTTTGGCAACATGAATGAATCCTTTGGTGTTGCCCTATTTAAATATCTAAAATCCATGCATATATGGACTCTTTCATTGGGTTTCCCCATGGGTACCATGTTTGAAACCCACTCAGGGTAGTCGATAGGAACTATGAATACTACCTCCATTAGTTTTTGCAATTCATTCTTCACCATCAAAGCAATGGTTGGATGCATTTTCCTTAGATTTTGCTTGACTGGCTTCTTCATGGGATCCAATGAAAGGTTGTGAATGACTAAATTTTGATCTATCCATGGCATACCTTTGTAAGTCCAAGAAAAAATATTTGGCCTCTCTTTGAGGAGAGGAATTAGTATGGCTTGTTCCTCTAGAGATAGACTTTCTCTGAATTTGAATTTTATTGGTTGGGTAGGATAATAATTGATGTCTACCTCAAAAGTCACTTATATAGCCATATGTGACCCATCCTCTAGATGATGAGGCATGGGTATCAAATGAATGTCATTTGTAGGATTTACAGGACCTACTAACTCAGGTTCCAAACCAACATGGAAGACATCATACGCACAACCTGATGTAAAATGGAATGATTGTAGCATCTCTTCATTGGGGAAGAAGTCTTCAGGCTCAATGGGAAAATTAGCATGATCCTAATCAATAGCCTCTACATCAAGATGCAATTATTTGGTAGGATCTATTGGATTATGTAGTGGAGTGGTCAAATCAATGGAGATCATGTTGATGGATGGGATGAAGTCTCCAAGATCAGATGGGTGTAATTTTATCTTAGGGGTTTCCCTTTCATACTTGTGATGAGGCTCTGGAGGAATAGAAATTTCTAGATCTGGCCCATGAGTAGGGTAGTTAATAGGATCGTTGGTCTCTAATAACTCTCTAAATGTAGGCGAAGGGGTATTGACCATCCGATGAGTGGCAGCTAGGTCAACAAGTCTCCCTAAAAATTATAGATGAGGGTATATGGCATGGATTTCCACCATATCTCCAGTAGCTTATTGACTTGTCACAAGTGGTGAGGCCCAAGATAAGCCATATCGGTATCATTCTCAAAGTCATCATCGCTTATCCTGAAATTGGTAGCATTGGTATGCGGCCCTAAGACAAGGAGATCATGTCTTGGCCCTAAGTAGGCCATGTCTATTTCATCTTCATATTATTTATCACTTATGAAGAATCCATTTGTATTTTTCTCTTGCTCCAAAGTCAGGGGTTGATGGATTAGGCCTAAGTAGGCTCTTTCTATTGAGTCTTATGATTCATAGTCACTGTCCTCTAATGTATATCCACTCTCATCATGGATGGTCCATGTGAATATTTGTAAATAGTGAGGCCCTTGGTAAGCTAAGCCAAGTTGCACCTCATCATCACTTGCTTCATATCCATTCTCATCATCCCATGAGTTGTACCCTATTGAGGTGGAATCAATTGAGATGTTTGGATGATAAATTTCTGGTGGCAGTATGTTTACCATGGCCACTTGTCTGTTGCTCAAATTTCCTATTCGTAGGGGGTGATAAGGAATTAAATTGATGTATTCTCCTAACCCTAAGCTTAATCTATCCAATTCCATTACAAGAGAGTCATCTCAAACTTTGATATAATATCCTAAGCCAAATATGTCAGAGGGAAGCTAATATTGTGGCTCGTATGGCTTCTTGCACCCCTACTCATATATGCCAAGGCCATAGCCATACCAATGGCAATGCTCAAAGTAGCTTAGAGAAAAATTGGGGTTAGAGAGGTAACAAACATTGACCATGAATAATTCATCATTATCCTCTTCTATGTCTAAAGACTTATGGGCACAATCTAGGCTGACATAGATAAAATTGGTTTGGTTGGGAGGGATTCCAAGTGGAACCATAGTTTCTACTGGCGGTCTCAATTCCTTAGGCCTTCCCATATTTTATGTAGACTCAATGATAGGCATAAAGGTAATGGTTTGCACAAGGTACTTCCCTATGTCTGTGCTTTCCAAGTGTACTGATGCATGTGATGTAGATGACCCTATAGATGACACTAGTGAAGCAGGATGATAATAACTATCTTAATCTTGATATTGAAGATCTTCCTCTTCCATAGGACTTGGCATTTCAGCAATGGCTACCATTGGCACTTCCTTGGGCATTTCTTCCTTAACTAAGGGTACCTTTAGATTTTGATTTTCTTTTGGTTTTGATGTTGATGGTACTTTAGAAGCATTGACTACTTTGAGTGCACCAGGAGGTGTTGAAGTGCATGGGTCTTTTCTTACCCCTTTGTCTTTGTTATCCACTTGTGTGGTTGGGGATGAAGGAGCTACATATAGGTGAGTAGAAGGGATTACAAATTCTACTAGAATGTATACCTGATGGACATATTTAAAAGGATCTTCATCGACCATAACCACATAGACTTTGTTTTCATGCAATACTTGACACACTGGTGCAAGATCGAAGGTACAAACTTCATGGCCCTTATCCAAGGATGCCCTAAGAGGATGTTGTACTACATAGCTCCTTCCAATACATGACACATCACAAGGATGGTCTTGTACCCCACCTTTATGGGTAGGACTATCGTTCCCATAGTATTACATAAAGCATAATTAAAATATCTCAATGTGTAAGCTCCTGGAATGATATTGGACTTGGGGATATTGAGGTGCTCTATTACTGTTGTTGTAATTATGTTTATTGATGAACCTGTATCGACCAAGATCCTATTGAAAGGTAAGTTTTTGATTGTTGATACAATATTTAGCAGAGGGTCTGGTAAGGCAGTCAAAACTGTCTTAATCTCATGATCATAGAATCGGATTACAGGTTCCTGGAATTCTTGTACTTGTCCCACAAAGTGAGTGAATGCATTTGCATCTTGTGGTTGGATCTCAATTTTCCTTAAATCCTCCATTAGAGTCTCCCTATGCTTTTGGTACTATTGTATAAGCTCATATATGGATAACTTAGCTGGAGTCATCTGTAGGTTTTGCTCCAATATACTTCGAATAGTTACCATAGGTCGTGTTGGTGGACTTGGAAGGTTGTCTTACCTTTTCCTAGGAGCATCTGGGATGTTCATGGGAGCTACAGGTGGTTGTGATTGACCATACCGCCTAGTCCTTGTTGCTATGTTAACAATATCAACCATCCCAATGCATCCGTGGGTAGGTATATCAGCTCAAACTTGATTGAATTGGACCCCTTGCTCTCTATGGGCCTCATGATTGGACAATGGGTTTCTGCATATGGCCATGTATTTGTTATCAGGGGCTAGTGGGTTGTCAAATTTGAGTTCTCCTACCTCAATCATGTTTTGCACTTGATGCTTAAAACCAACGCAAGCCTCAATGTCATGCCCCGATATCCTATGATAAGGGTAAAATTGATATTACCTATATACTTTTGGCTTAGGATGGTTGGGATCTATAAGAGGTATATCAGGAAATCTGATCCTCCAGGACTTGCTCAACTAATTAAATATTGAATACATTGATTTTGTCAAAGGCATGAAATAACGAGGCGGCTAGATTTCTTTGTTTCAACCTTGATTGTTCCTTTGATCGTAATTGACTGGTGGAGGATGTTCTTGATAGTTTTGGGGTTGTTTTACACACCATCCCTGGGTGTAGCCAATACGACTTGATTGACTGGAGTAGGGTTGGCCTACTTTTGTTTGTACTTATCATTCTTACAATTATTGTTCCACTCCTTTTTGTTTCAGAGTTTAATGGTTACCTCATCTACTTTTATTTCTTTGATGATCTTGGCATGTGCCAAAGATTCCTCAAATGAAGGATACTTCTAAATTTGTAGTAAGAGGGAGATGTGTTTAGAGCAACTTTTGGTGAACATGTGAATGATCTCTTTTGTGGAAATGGAGAATGATAATTTTGCCATGAATTTTCTCCATCTATTCCCATAATCTATTATTGGCTCATCATCATATTGTTTCAAGTTGGACAGATCTGAAAGGTTCATCTTCTTCTTAGCACCAAAGGAGAAATGCTTTAAGAATGCATTTACTAGTTGTTCAAAGTTTTTTATGCTATGCTTAGGTAGTTGGTTGAACCATTGAGTGGTAGCACCTAAAAATGTTATTATGAATGTTGTTAGCATGAGAGTGTCATTGTATTCAAGATGAAAATAGGAATTGGTAAAATTGGTGACATGCTCTTGTGAATCCTCTTCACCCTTAAAATTTTCTAGCCTAGGCATCTCAGAGTGCTTAGGATATGAAGGGCTAGGGATTGATGGGCACAATGGTTGGTTTTGTATTTTTCTCAATGTTGGCAAGTTCCCAGTTGCCTCTTGTTTCTCAAAGGCTTTCATCTTTTTAGCAAGCTCTTGAAATGCCTTTGATGCATGGATTTCCTCATATTATAAACCTATTTGTGGTGGAAATGGAGGTAAATCTCTATCCATTTGATTCGTTCTATTTTCCTCCCTCCTACGAGGGGACTCAAGATTGTGATTCTAGTTTGTTGTGTTTTTCCTTCCCCCACTAGTTGAATTTCATTTATGATTTGGTGGGATATTTCATTGTGGGCTATCTTGTCTAGTGCACCTCTCCTTAGGTGAGTCAGTATGTCTAGTTCTTTGGTGGTCACCACCATTTGTCTATAAATTATTAAGATCTAGACACTCAGCCTGCTCTCTTAAACGTTGCTCATGTTGATGCAAGAGTCTTTCTCTTTGTTTATCCTCTTCAAGAGCTTCCACTAGCTCTCGCTCCTTATGTAATGTATTTTCTAACCACCTCATTGGTTAGTTTGCACTATAACAGAAGACTCATAGTTATCTAACTTTGTTCTTGTTGTGTTGACTCACAGATTCTTTGATGAGGTTTCTACTGTACCTGTACTCTTTCTAGCTAATGTGACTTGTTCAATGTACTATTGAGTATCCCTACGATCCGATTATGTGCATCTACTATGGGGTCTCTCTGAGGTACCCATAGACTGAGAGATGTGTTTAGAAGTCATAGTTTGTGATCTTCTAGATGCAAAGTAGCTACAATCCTTTGAGTTGGTCATGTAGGAAACCGATCCAACCCATCTAGCTGTCTTGTTTTCCATGGTTGGTCCCGTGGGGTGCCATTTACTCCTATGAGGTCATAGTCTATAGGAATATTTCCTTTTGTGTGAAGGGTTTCTTCTATTTTATTCCCATGGCAAGATGTATCTCTAGTTCCCTGCCCTTGAGTAGGCATACCTAATTCATATGTTTCTTGTGAATATTGGGATGTGGTGACTCTTGCATGCCTTCTTGATGAAGAGGGATTTGTGACATGTTTTTTCCATGTATATAGAGATGTAGCAGTCTCATAATCCCTATGTGAAGAATAATTTTTAGAACCTTATTTATTTCCATGTGAGGAGGAGGCACTTGAAGCTTCCTCCAGTATTTGAGATGTTTATGTGTTTAGAGGAGACCCTTAAGGTCTCCTCATGTCTCCTTGATGAGGATGGTTGTGAAGCCTCTTTTTATTTATGTGACTTTGTTCCATGATGTGGTTGCTTTCTTGGGATTTCTTGAGGATATCTCCCAAGGGTTGATTTATCACCCCTTAGGCTCATGGAGCTATGTATCATTGTATTATGGGTGGGTTGTTCAATTTTGCTACGACTCCGCCTATGGGTGAGTTTCTTCAGTCTCTACCTCGGTATTAGACCGAGGGTGTTTGCTTCTTATTTTGACCATGTTGTCTATGAATTAATCTTTTGATTTGTAATTTAGGAATAGCCACATAATACCAAACAAATTTTTATTTTGATTATTGATTTAAGTGTATCCTACACTGTTTGGTGTGTTTTGATGTGTTGTTATTTTGATTTCTTGCTCTTGTTCTTTGATTAAGAATGAGAAGACTCATCCATAGTGACAATCAAGTATACCCATGCCAAACATGATTTTATCAAAATAATATAGGGTACACCATTGAATACCCAGTGGGGGGTTCACCTCGATCTTCCACTCTAAACCAATGATTATTCCAACAATGGGAGACAGTTTGAGCACAAGTAACTTAGTATCACTATAAGTAAGTTTCTCAATCCATTTCTAGGAAGATCTAGGGGACAAACTAGTGGAAGGAGATGAATTCAAATGTCACTGGATTGAATTGAAGGTTGGTGATGAAATCCAACTCCCCAATGTTTAAATGAGACGTGCATGTGTGGTGTTCATTTTAATCTTGCATAAAATAAAGTGCATCATATAGCAGCAATGAATATTTCCTATATGCCCAAGTGCAAAAATACGTTTCAATATTAAGAAATATGCATGAACTACTATGATTTGTATGAGTGCACTTTATTTTATGCCGCTATGGGATCTAGTAGGGCCTCAAAGCAAGAAAAAAACATACAATGTCTAGCACATTGGATTCTAGGGTGAACTTTTCAGTTATAATCCATTGTTCCTACCAACTCCTAGTGGAAAATTTAAAAGAAGATCTAAGATATGTGAAATGATTACTTCTTTCTCCTTTTATTATTTCAATTTCCAAACATAAATGTGTTTTAAGTTCTCTGTTTTAGGCACACGAAAGCAGAAAGAAAGCTACAAAATATCAGACAAGCTACACTCCAGTTCTTGCCGTTGTTAACTAGAGTGGTTTGTTCTTGGTCACTGTAGCTTAGAGTGGCTAAAGCTATATTGGTCGTTGTAGCTCATAGCGGCTAATTTTTGGTCATTGTAGCTCATAGCAGCTAGACCTGCACATAAAACTAAGTTAGTATTCTGGTAGCAAATAAAAAATCAATGGAGGTCCCATCGTGATCACCATTTGTAGCGACCCCGGGATGCATGCACCGCTTTAATCTACTTGAAATGTTATAAAAAACCCAAGATTAAATGGAAGACGATATAAAAGCATATAACATGGAGATAACAAATATGGATCTCTCTATTCATATTGAAAATTGGTTACATGTTGGTCCCTCTTAGGGATACCCATTTCGATATAATAAGGTTACAAATAGGTAAAGAGTGCCCATTTCATGAAGAGGTGGTGCGCTTTCAAAAAGCTTCCCAATTCTATACACAAAAATTATGAGGGCTTATAGATGCCTCGTTCTCCAGGTCTATTTCCTAGATGGGTCCCTTTTGCTCTCGTATGTTGTAGATTCCATATGATCAACCTATGGCCCTGTAAGCAATGAAATAACAACAAACACTTAGATGTCTGATAATGCCTCCTCAGATGAGGTTGTTAGGAATGATATAAAAAAATGAAATTAAATGCAAATTAGACTAATGCTATGGATGCAAAATAATGAAATAATGCTATGCTATTGATATGCTAAAATAATGAATCTAATATCTAAAACTCTAAGCTAAGCCTGTGGGTCACTATCCAAGACAACGATCGCTAAAGTGATTCTCATACTCTTTACTCCAAAGCTATGGACCAAAGCTTGTATCCGATGTTGAAATAATGGTGCTATGCTCTTCAATCTATCAGGGCTTCACCATACTTGTGATCTCCAAGTCTTGAAAGCTCTCCTCGATGACCAAGTGTATCGCTACAAATTTTTTGCATCCTTACCTTCAGGCTATAGGATCCCCGCATGAAATGGGGATGTGAGAAGGATGGGACAATACCTTGGACTGAGAGGCCCTTTGAAGGTCACGCCTCTTAGGGGAGGGGTATAAGGGTGAATTTTCAACGGATGGTGGGTTCACTAGGAAACTTTGAGTGGCAGTTTCCATGCCTAGGTTGGGAATGGGTTTGATGTGTTCATTTTTATATTCAATCATTCAATTCCTAGGTTTGTCCAAAATGAATCTAAGCTATTCTATATGTTGATGCTGATTTATATGGATACAAAAAGCATGAATAAGTGCTAAACATAGAAAATGTGCTAAATAATATAGAATGTACCTGATTCCAAATGTCTGATGAAGATTATGAGGTTTATAGAAGTCCAAATAGTCTCAAATCTTACATGAT
Source organism: Wollemia nobilis (assembly GCA_028583015.1). NCBI lineage: Eukaryota > Viridiplantae > Streptophyta > Pinopsida > Araucariales > Araucariaceae > Wollemia > Wollemia nobilis. The sequence continues at coordinate 25,419,076 of JAQPPZ010016892.1, forward strand.
CATCTGCAATTGCATAGAATCATCTCAGATCATAGTCGGTCTTCTGATATCAGATGAGATCATTGTCGACCTGATGAATTCGTCAGACGAATTCATCAAAAACCTACAATCACATAAACAAATACCAAAGACAAAAAATGCAACTGCAAAAGTAAGGGGAAATGATAGAAATAACAATAAACTTACCTAAATGATAAATCTAGATAACAATTAAAGGAAATGCATTAATTTAATAATTTATTTTAACTTTATCATGCATATATACTAAATGAGGTGAACTCCAAAATGCAGAAATAGAATAAACTAAGTCAATGCATAAGGAAATGAAGAGAGAAGATAAAAGAACACAAACTTTGGTCTCTGATTGCCCCCAATCTGGACTATAGTCGAGATAATCTGAAATCATCTAGAATCGCCTGCGATGATCTGAGCTTGCTCCAGCTAAAAACAGTAAAATTCCTACAAGAAAACTTGAAATACACAATGCAAACAATGGTGTGAAGGTGTTCTAATGCACGAGAAACTGAAGTTGCAGGGAAAATTAGCCAGGGAGAAATCAAGAGAAATCCTAAGTTTATATAGGATTTAGGGAGAGGTTAGGAGGTTGGGGATCATCCCAATCTGGGAGATCCTCAATGAGGGAATATCCAACTGTGCAGACATGCTTCTGCCCAAGTTGGAGCAGCTGTTAAAACAAAATCTAATTATGAAAATTCAGTTTTGGGATGAAATCGTCTGGACGTTCTGTTCCAAAAGAATTCATCATATCTGGGATGATTTTTTTTTATCGTTGATGATATCGTCCAACGATCAAAATAAATCCTAAAAATGGTACGAAAAACAAGGGGAGTGGGTAATAGGCGATTTTGGGGTTAAAATTCAAATTTTTATCTTTTTACTAAGGGTTTAACTGTGCCAATTTTAGGGTGCTACACCAAGACTGATAAAAGATCAATTCTTTGATAAAATATCTCTCTTTTTCTCTGGTGCTCTTAGGCTTGCACCTTTTATAGTGTGAAACCCTAGGTCTATGTCCAAGCCCTAGGAATGAATTTTTCATGCATAGTGCAAGTTATCATGAGAGGATTTTTGTATTTTCTATGTTTGGAAGCCAGATAACTTAAATATAATTGCCAACTTCAGTCTCCTATGCGAACTGGTCATTAGAATGAGAAGCTTTTGTCCTTTGTTTATGTTTGGAGGTCAGTTAACTCAAGTCTAAATGCAAACTCAAGTCTCCTATGTGAACTAGTTGTGAAAAAAAAATCAAATTTAATGCCTCTCATCTTTATTGCATGCAAACTACCACTTCCACCTGTGATTAGGCATGTTTGTCGACAAAGCTGCTTCTTATGGCTTAGCCACTATCGTCTACAGTGACTAAGATTTAGTTGTTGTCATCCGTAGTGATGTAGATCTGGTCACTATTGTCTATAGTGGCTAAGGTCTGACCGCTATAGGCTTGAGCGTCTAGGCTTGGACGACTTGAAAAGGCCCCAAATGAGTGGTTAGAACCACTATTGATGCTTGGAAAGGCCAAGATTATATCATATGATATTATGAATGTGTCTATATGAGTAGCTCCCCTAAGTATGACATGATTTAGGTATCTATAGAAATGATCAAAATATGACATCTGATCTAATAACACATTAAAGACACATTTTATTCAAAAAAATGTATTTTATTCATGATAATATTTGGATAGGTTACAAATAGGGAGAATTCCCCTTTTTTGTTTCTTTTCACAAATTTTTACAATAGGCCTGATGCATTCTTTTCACATTCCTCAGTCTAGATAGGCTTGTGTACCACAACGGGGTTGTAGTTTGTATTTATTTTCCTCCTTGGTCCTAGGATAAACCTGCAAAAAGGGGTTAGTGTATTGGGGGCTTGCCTAAGTCATACCCCATACTAAGAAGTGCAAATCAACTTTAACATGATAAAAACTGAAATAAATGATGCTCAACCACATAAAAATAAAAAATGAAGCTTACCTCCCAAATCAGAGCTGATTTGGGGCTTGTAGACCCAACTCACCACCCAAGGGGTGAATTGGTACTGGATTCATGGGGCGGGGAATGAATCAGACTGTAACTGTTGTTCTTATGAAATAATTTGGTGAAGAGTTTCCTTTGCTATTGTATTACTATTTCTAAAGTTTATATCTACTTTGTTATGCTTCTATACACATTTTGGTAGAGTTTCTATGCTTTGGAAATAAGTGGAGAGAGAGATAAATGAGGGTTTGGGCCCACTATTTATAAGAAAACCCAAGGTGTAGGGGGTTAGTTAGGAGAATTAAGCCCTAGGGTGATATCCCATGAAGTTTAAGTTAGGGTTTATGAGGTGGCTTCCTCACATTTCCTTGAGGAAATATATCATCCTCACACGTGTGAGGAGAGATTATGGTTGACTAGGATTAGTCAACTCTAGGTTAGATGTGGGGTTAGGTTAGGGTTTCCTAAGAAATATCCTAACTAACCTACTACACACACGTGAGGGAGGGAATTATTAGGGCTAATTGGGGATTAAGGACCTAATTAACCTTTTTAGCCCTAAAAGTGAACTTAAGTGAAGTCACTTTAAAATTAGATTTAATAATTGACTCAATTAATACTTTTGCCAATTAATAGCTCTGTGGGGGCCTCAATTATACATTAAGGAGTCTTGTATCACCTTAGGATGCTAGTGGATGTTTTTTTTATCCATAGAAGGTGTTGATGATGTGATTCAGGTAGTTTATTAGGGTTTTGGACCTAGAAATTAGTGAAGTGGTGCATGGAAGTCTATGTAATGCTACAATAATCTATGGTGATCTACACTAGTCTACGCATGTCTATAGTAGTCTATGTATGTCTACGCATATATAAAATAGTCTATGTAGGTCTATGAGGATCTACAATAGTCTATGTTGGTCTACAATAGCCTAGGTGTATCTAGGATGTCCTATGTAAACCTAAAAGTGTCTAAAAGGATCTACAAGTATGTAGGTATAGCAATGTGCGACTTTTAGGTGTCTACACTACCCTTTGATGCACTTTTCACCCATCACCATCACCTCCCTCATATTATACACTATATCTTGCCCTGCCTAGGCTACCACCACCTTGCCATAGCTAAGTAGTCCACCAATTTTTGTACTCACCTATGGTCCCTGCATCTACTACCACTATATCTACTATAGGATTATTCTCCTCCTTTGTCAACACTATAACCTAAGGCCACGTATGTTGCATATCCACCTTTAGGTAGTTGTATAGTATTATATCCTTTGGAACATCCTACCTAATCCTAAAATACCTAGTCACTCAAGATAAATAGAAGAACTCCCTCACCCTGGCTTTGTACCCAATTACCTATCTATCGTGCATAATCTATGTGAGGTACTTGTCTACCTCCTCCCATGCTGGAAAATCCAAGTAGGGTCTCCATATGATCTGGCTCATCTATATCCCATTCAATGACTTCATATAGTTATCAAGATCCTTAGCATAAGATATACTTTGATGTATCTCTGACTCGCATGGCCATTGAGAACCCTAGCATTGTGCCACTGCTGCTACTACTATAATCCTTATGGGTAATCTGCTAGGCCTATCTATCTAGATTTGCTCCCATACCTAAACTTGAAGAAGTAGGTTGCACCCAACTCCAACTCACTTATGCTGTGTAATTTTGTACAACTCATCATAGATATGGTCCAGTAGCGCACTCCCCCACGCCATATTCAATGATGTAGTGCTATACAACAAGTCCTATACCATTGATAAGAGGTTCCATAGGAACCTCACACCTAATTTTTTTGGTAGTAGCACATTATATATAATATGCATAAGCATGGCCTAGAACCATGATAATACATCCACCCTAAACCAATAGGTCACTAGCACCCCACCATGAATGATGTCGCCTAGTGCCTCAATAACTCTATCTCCAAAAACCCTTTAGAATATGGTCACCTTCACTAAATTTGGTGAATAAGTGATAGCCTAAACATCTATCAGGATCCTAAATATGTGATAGACATCCTCTAACATCACCATCATCTCACTAGTAGGGAGATGGAAAGTATTACTCTGTGAATCCCATCGATGGACTAAGGCTATCAGGTAAGCCTAATTTAACATAATCATTGGTAATAAAATGATATAGCTAAGGCCTAGTGCCTCAAAACAATCCCATTCCCCATCATCTAAATGGGGTAGCAGCTCAAGAAAAAAATTAGGCTCTCGTGCCCATGTTGTTAGGGTTTAAATGTGCAACAAATTTCAAAAAATAAAAAATTTTAAATTTTTTTTTGTTAGAGTTCCTTAGCTGCTCAAGTTGACAATAGCTACCATAGCCATCACTGATATTGACATTGGCTAGCACCAATGGTTAATTTTTTTACCATTGAGGTTTGAACCTAAACATCCACATTTACAGTGACCCCATTCGACAGATTGGGAGCCTCTATCACCGATAGTGGATATAGGAAATACCCCATGCAAGGTTATTTTCCACCCCATAAATACCTCAAAGTTAAAAATCCACCCATATAAACTAGCCTAATTCTAAATCTAACTAAGGTGAGGTTGGTTACCAATAGTTTAGTGAAGTTATTTTAAAATAATTACTTAGTGAGGTTCATTTTATTAATGCATAATTCACTAAGATAAATGGAAAGCATACCTTAGGAGCTCTAGCTTCACCACTACTGGAGGCCTCAAGATCATCTGCCATTATGGTTAATGGTAAGTTTGCAAGTGTTCCATATCAAGTTTCTCCTTCTCTCCCTTAGATCTCACTGTTCCCTCAAGCCAACTAGAAATAATGAAGAATAAAAACCCTAATTTTGCTTTTATATTTTCCATGTTTTTATTGGCTTCTCATGTCAATAGAAGGCACAAACTAGGGCAACCCCAATCACTAATATTGATAGCAATTAAGGAAATTACAAAAACCATCTATTACTTTCAATAGCAGCTAGACAGTAGCAATAAATACTCCCAATTTCTCACCATGAGGAGCCTCAAAATGGATATTAATGCATATCTACCGCTCTAGAATCTTCAAAAATCATCAAAATAATAAAAAATCAAATATATCAAACTCCAAATATGCCTTGTACCTAATTTATTATATACACTTGGTGGTTGTAGTGACTTTTACTCCATGTAACACAACAAGATGAGTAAATTACCATAAGGCTATTTGAACCAAATTATTCATTGTTGACTTGAAATGTCTTTACTTCAATCCCGAAGAAGTCCATGGATACCAGAATGCTCCATGGGAATGAGGTATTCATTTCCATTCTTCTATAAAATTTTAGCAAATCATCAAACATAGTTATTCACCACAAGATTAAATAGAATTGTTATCATCTTGATTCCCTAAGAAATCCATGGTGGCTGGACTGCCCCACAAGATAGAGATGTACAATTACTATTAATAATTGAAATCATAGTTGTAATAGAACCTATTGTACAACAAATGTAAACATATTGAACTGTACAAATCAATCATATTGGTCAAGAAAATTGTCACTTTCATCATTTTTCATTTTCTCATCAACTCATCGTTTGATGGGGTAGTCATAATAACAACATTTATAATCAAATTCAATGATTGTGCACTCAATAATTAAAATCACATTCATCTTATGAATCATTGCTAATAGATATCACAAGATTACTCTTCTGCTAGGAAAAAAGCTAACATAATGGACTAAATATTTGGCAATCTATTTTTTGGTCATTGTCATTCAAATAATCCATACCGATTTCTTGCATATCATATCCAAATCTTTACTCAAACTAAGCCTTTCATATTATTGAAAGCAATGATTTTGATATGTGTGTCCTTTCTATAATTGGTCTATTTTCACTCAACATCATGTTTTCCATACAACACATCCCAAAAGGGGTATCTGTAGACACCTAAAACATGTCATGTTTAGGAGACTACTCATATGGGCACCTTTGTAGACCATATGAATGATCTTGGACCTTTCCAAGACCCAACAGTGATTCTAATCACTCATTTAGGGTATTCTAGGCCTATGCAACCTTAGCCGCTGAAATCATTAGAAACTAAGATCCTAATAATTGATGATCAGAGTGGCTAAGTGCTAGTTGTGACTATCTATAGTGGCTAAGGGCAGCCTACCCCTAGCCATGCTAAGTGAGAGTAGCTAGCCCTATAACCAAATTGGGCTCCCTGAGCCAAGAAAAATCAGTTGCAACTAATCAATTTACAATGATTCTTGGGTGGTTTTGGTTGCGAAGATTCCAAAGGTTTCCTCCTAACTGCTCAAGCCAACTGATTCTTGATCTTGGCTTCCTTGAGAAGCCAATATGAGGACTTGGAAAAGTCTATTTAAATGTCTTCAAAAGAGACATATGCATCCCAAATTGACTACAACGAAGCCCTACCATATTGGAGAGCGATTTTGTATCCCTTGAGGAGTGTCAAAGTGTTGTCCAATTGTGGAATGACAATTGTTGTTGTTTCAATGGAGCTTCCAAAGGCTTGAGGATCAAGCTTGCAATTCTCAACCAATTAACCATGAATTCAAAACAATATGCCACCAATTCTATGTTATGAGATACAGGCGACCCTTGACCATCAATTTATCAAGGAAATCAAGCATCAAGAAGTTGGGATTTCAAGAGCAAAAAACCTTACCCATGATCGCTATTTTCAATAGTGGCCCGCAGGCTTAGCTATCGACTTCGACAGTGGCTACCAGAGCCAGCTGCTATGAGCGATAGCGACCAGGATTTGACATGCTAGTTTCCTTGTTTTAGCCTTAGATTTGCTATTTCTTGCATGTATTTTGTTTTATCTAGTCTAGATTAGCCATATTTACTGCATTTCCATGGTTTATTTCTAGTTTCATAAGCACCTTTGCATTCATTTACAATATTTCATGTGTTTCATCTTATCTTTAGGTATTTCTTTCCTTATTTGCATTTACTTTGAAACTAGCCTCATATTGAGAGGCATCATGTGCTATTGATGTGTTTTGTAGTTTCTTTGTGTGCAGGTGATAGATCCATTCAAGATTCAAAGCATCATCAAGATTCCTAGTATCATCATATCTCTTGACATCAAAGAAGGAGGCAGCTCATAAGCCCTCTCATAAGCAAATTAGTTGGAAGAGTGAAAATATTTGCAATGCATCTCTCCCTTTTGAGGAGCTACAAACTTTGTAATGATTGTATCAAGTTGAGGGATTCCCTAAGAGGGAAATATTGTAACCGTAACTCATTGTGATTAATAAAGAGCATCTTATTTGCAAATCATTTCTTTATCTTGCAATAGTTACTTTATCTCTTGCTTTCAATTTTTTATATGCTTACAAATAGTTAGATGCATGATTTTTACTATTTACAAGTGGCGATCATGATGGGACCAGCCCTATTTTTGCACTTTTACTAATATTTTTGTCTTTTTCCTTCATGTTGTACAATCACTTTGATTGATAGCAGCTAATAGTTCCAGCCACAATCAATGATAGTAGCTACCATTGCAACCACCCTAATTGATAGTGGCTAGCAAAAATCATAGATAAAAATAGTCAACAACATGTTTCTTCATCAGATGTGGATCCATTGGTAAGAGGTCCTATCTCATTTTCTATTTTCTTGCTTCTATTTTTTTGAAAGGCAGTAGTAGTAATTAAAACACATAGAAAAAGGATTTAAAGGTAAATAAATTTTATTTTTCTATGCTTCTATTAGCTGTTACTGGGAAAAACAACTGGTTCTGCTAGCTACCCCAGAAGATAACGACTAGGATTTTAGCTGCTACTATCTATAGCGATCGATACTATGCACCACTATTTTTAGTAGTGGCTACTATTTAGCCTGATTTTTAGGTGTGCCTACTTGAAGCCTATGCAAAGGCTATTTCATATGTTAATTTGCATTCTCTAAAATACATTTTCATTCTGCATTATCTGAATATAAAATATAAATTATATGCATGTAGGTGAAAAGAGCATTGCATGTTGATTGATGCATTTCTTTTTATGCAAATTAAAATGAACCAATCACACACCACAATCCAAAAGTAAACATCAGTGGTGTTGGGCCTTCACATCCAACCCATTGATCAAGACCAACAATGGAAGTTATTACCACTCGGTTGGCTTGTCTGACATTATATCATCAAGACCCATCCATGGCCAAGGCTGATTCAATAACTATCCTATCCATGGAAAATTTACATATATTCCTCTTTAGAGGGGTGTATCTCTGACCACGGTGTGCTAGGTGAGAATCGATAGTACCTATGCTCCCTGATCGGGTATGGATTTCATCTCCATATTTTAGTGGGTAGACATCCTGGATGTCATTATCAAGTTTGTCATTGTGAGTGTATAGGTGAAAACCTTAAACAATCTAAGAGTTACATCAACTATTGCAAACACGATAAGAGTTAGATTGTATTCACAACAAATCAAAATGCACAAAACAAGTTTTAGGAAACACAAAGAAAACTTAAACAAGATAATCACCTTGTATACTTTGTTTGTATTAAAACTTACATAAGAGATAATTCACAAGTTATGGTCAAAACATGGGGTCACCACCCTTAGTCCACAACTGAGGCAAAAATTGATGCTCCACCCAACACACAAAATAATTATTTTGAGCCTCCCACATAGAATTCTTATGAATTACATTTAGTTAGTATTAGAGGTGACAACACAACTCATGAGGGTTCTCATCAAGAAACCCCAATTAGAGGATAAAATACAAGATCCTCTCATGATATGAATGAGGGTGGTTCAAGACCCCCACCATCACAAGATAGAAATAGGCAAGATCTACCCAATGAGGGGTAATATGAAAGGGGTGCATCAAATCATAGACCCATAAGAGTTTCAAACCACACTGAGCAGGGGAGGTATGTGCTAGATCTCAATACTATTGGGATAAATGGTACACCTCTTGATCAACCTTGGAGAACTAGTTAGCTCAATCAACTAGATCAAGCTCTTGTAAGATCATAGTATAGGACCTCTACTTCCCACTCTCACTCTAAGAGCATGCGTAGTTAGGATATAGAGAGGCATACTTATGCCCAAGAGGAATGCTCAAAATATCCCCATACCACAAACATCCCATCCACACATGTGAGCATAAAACAAATACCTCAACAAAATATCAATGTAGATTATGCCTATAGAGAAAAGAGCATAGCATATCACTCCATTAGGAATCATACCACTAGAGCTCTGAACACAAAGTTAAGAAGCCAAAGATCCTATATATTAAATCACATAGATTAGGTACGTAGGCTTTGTTCAGTACAAAGGTAGAAAATACTCCATGACCAATTGGAGTATTTGCGTGTGGAGTGTGAGTGGTTGGAACACAAAGATACACAATGAGAAATATTGATTTGAAAATGTTTGTATGAGCATCACTTACGAGAGAAATGCATCCTTAATCATAAGTATAGTAAAGAGAGGACATGTTAGCTTGGGCTAACCTACCTCCCACTAGTGAATACAAAGAGCAAGTGTAACACAAGATGTACTATATTGAACCCAGAGTTGCACCCTAGGAAAGTAGAGCACCATGCTCATTGTACTTCCCATCATGCTTCAAGGCAACAACAACATCAAACACTAAATTAGCCTAAGCAGAGTTAGTATGAGGAGTCAAAGATATATGACCAAGACCAGCAATATCATGGACCATCTTCAGTAGATGTGGATGATAAGCACAATCATCCATCTCGATCTCAAAATAATCGTTCACCCCAAAGGTCACTTAGAGAAGAAGAAATCATATCTTCTCAAGCATATAGAGTCTTTGATGAGAAAATTAAATATCTTGAGAAATAGGGAATGGCTTACCAAAAGCATACTCTATCCCAAGTATGGCATATCCCGATCACTTCAATATGCCAAATTTGGACAAATTTTGAGGTTAAAATGATGCATAAGAACATGTGACCAGTTTCATGAATCTATGCTTTTAGATTCAAAATAATGATACCTTGTTGTTAAGGACTTTTGTGATCACCCTTTTAGGCCTAACCCTGGAATGGTATAACTAGCTATCGAGGCATAGCATCACCAACTTTGAGTAGTTAGTGAATGCTTTTCTTGAACGCTTCTCATTTGGCATCAAGAAAAAGACTAATCTATCTGATTTGGTTGCTTTATGATAATATGATGATGAGATAATCATAGATTATGGGAATAGATGGAGAAAATTAATGGTGAAATTACCATTTTCTATTCCCACCATAGAGCTCACTCAAATGTTTATGAAAAGCTACACAAAACATATATTGCTATTGCTGCAACTGCAACAATATATGACATTCAAAGAGGCTTTGGTGCAAGCCAAAGTAATTGAGGATATTAAATTGCAATAAGGAGACTTAAATCTCTAAACTAAGAAATACTGGAACAACAAGAACATGAGAAATCAACATCATCAGGCCAAACCTGTGCCTGTTAATCAAGTTGTGTTAAATCTTCCAAAGGGGGATAAAATCCAACAATTAAAAAAAATTTAGGCACAACCACCCCCTATGTAGTATAATAAGTGCAACAAGAATCAGGGCAAAGATAAGCAACATCACCCACCTTGTTATTTTACACCATTGTTAAAAAATTTGGTATCAATTTTTAATCAATTATGTGAGGCTAAGGTGCTTTGATTTCTTGAAGTGCAACTACTAGATCCTAACCACCCTAAGCCCAAGGGGTTTAGAGAAGATCATTATTGCCCATATCATCGATAAAAGGGCCATGACATTGAAGTGTACCACAATTTTAAACACATGGTATAAAATATGATCGATAAGGATCAGCTATGAATCGACAACCCCTTGGTGCCCGATAACCAAAACATGGAAATCTTCAAAGATCCCTTACCAAATCATGAACCACCAAGGAACCATGCTAGACAAGTCAACCAAGTGTGGATAGATCCACCTACATAAGGATTTGTAGGTATGGTTAATGTGGTCACTAGGAATAGGAGGTATAATCAATTAGAGCCACCTGTAGCTCCCATTCGTATCCAAGTTGCACCTCAAAAGAGGCCAATGCAAAACCCAATTCTAGGCCCACCAACAAGACCAATGGTAATGATAAAAAATAGACTCACCCAGAGTCTACATATAGCCTCGACAAAGCTATCAATATATGAGCTCATATAATAATCTCCTAGGCACATGGAGACATTAATGGAAATATTGAGAGCCATAGAACTTCAACCCCAGAATCCTAAAGCTTTTACTAACTTCGTGGGGCATGTGCAGTAGTGTCAAGAGCCCATGATCATATTTTACAATCATGAAATCAAAATGGTATCCAATTCCATAGTGGACCCACCACTACATATCATTGCATGTTTTAACCACACTCCCTTCAAGTAGGTATTTATTGATACAGGATCATCAATCAATATAATAACCACTAAAGCCTTAGGAAACCTGAACCTCCCTAAGTCACATATTTTAGCCTCAAATTTTATGTTGTGAGCATTCAATGACATGTTGTGCTTTGTAGTAGGTATAATAGTCCTACCTATTCAAGTTGGGTAAAAAACCATCTTGATGATGTTCCATGTTCTAGGTGTTATGCATTATAACATCCTTCTAGGTCACCTATGGATAAGGGACATGCATTGCATCCCCTTGATTTTGCACCAATGCATCAAGTATGTGCATGAGGGACAAGTACATGTGGTCCCATCAGATGAAGAGTCATTTAAATATGTGAATCAGGTTGACTTGTTGGGATATTTCATCCTCCCATCTACTCACTTGGATATTTGACCTACATATCCCATCAGACATCTAGTGAGTAAATTAAATTTAGTGTAGGCCAATACTTCTACATCAACACCGCAACCAACCCCTAGTACAATAACTGCTTCTAAAAAGCCTACAACATCATCAAAAATAAAGGATTATTAGAAGCTAAAGGTAATTTTAGGTGAAAAGAAACCTAGGGTGATCCCAAATATAGCAACCATGGAAATTCCAAATCTTATGGAAGAGTAAAATTCACATAAAATAGTCGAGGAGGTACCTCAACCTACCTTGCCTATACCATCAACCACATACTTTGCATCGTAGGTGATGATTCATTTAGTTAACCTTGGGTTAGTTGAATATCTATATAGAATGTAACTTTCACACCTATAATAGAGTCTACACAAGACATGGGGAGGCCTCAAACCCCTTTTTTTCTTATTGTAATAGTGGTACCACTAGGGTTGCCACCCAATCAAACTAATTTTATTTATGGGGGTTTAGATCAAGTCACAGATCACTTGCCCATGGAGAATTAAAATGATGAACCATTCACAACTAAAGTTCATTATCTATCAAACCCAAACTTCACCCTTAGGTATTTTGAACATCACCATTGGTATGGCTATGGGCTAGGTTTATTTGAATAAGGGTGTAGAACTTCATATCATCTATAGTACCAACTATTGACTGATATGTTTGGCATTGTATATCACATTCAAGGGAAATATGAATTATTAGCCATGTCCTTGGATCATTTGAATCTAAGCTTAGGGGAGGACGTTAACTAGAATCCCTATCACCCCAACCGTTTGGACTCGCATATGGATAACTGGCATGTGACCATGGTTACCATAGAGCCACCCTTGGTCTATCATGATAACATCCCTGTAGAGGCTAACTCAAAAAGCATCCCAGGGATTGACTGGGTTATTATAAATAATTAGTATGTCAATGACATGAGTATTGAACCTCATAGCCCTAGCATAAATGAGGAGTTCAATTTAGAATACTTTTCTAAAGAAGATAAATCAGAGTATAATTTTGAATAATATGGTGGTGAATACTTCTCATATGATAAGGAATATGAAGATAAAATAGATATGGTCTACCTAGGGCCTCATCATAAAAATCATCTTAGGGAGCCTATGGACATGGAGGAAATCTATCATGCAGTCTTCCCAGGTCCTCCCATCTTGAGGAGACTAGTGAATTTAGAAGAGATCTATCTCATAGCTTTCCTTGGTCCTTTGAAATTAATACAATTACTTCCTCTAGAAGATCTAATGTTTTTATCTATTCCCATTGTAGACCCGATTATCCCCATATCACCTGAGCCACATTTAGAGCATGGGGGATAACCCAAAAATAGTGAATTTTATCCATGTGGTCCTAGATATTTTGTTTCATCCATTAACATGATCTCCATCGATCCAACCACTCCACTCTATAATCCATCAAACCCTTTAAAAAATTTGCATCTCAATTATGAGGCCATTGATTTTGATCGTGTCAATTCACCTCTAGAGCCTAAATATTTCTTCCCTAATGAATAAATGCTACAACCATTCCATTTTGTTCTAGGATATGTACATGACGTCTATCATGCTGAGGTTGGTCCTAATTTGGTGGAACCTTTTGTAGACACCAAAATCCAGCCACTTGCAAGTCATCTATACCTTCCTATCAGCCACGTGTCGGTCATCCACCTTCCCACCATTATTTGGCCCAAATCCACACTTTCCCACCATTATTTGGCCCAATTTCACCTTTCCCGCCATTTTTCATCCCCAAATGTATTTAAATTAATATTTATATATGTATTTTAATATTTTAATATTTTAATATATATTTAAATAATAGTTTAAGTGATTTAATCTGAGCCGTCCATCCTTCATTTAATCTCATCCGTCCATCCATCTTAATCCATTCCACAACCCAGATTTATTCTCTACCCTTGGATCCACTTTAATCTTAGCCACACGTTCAAAGTGTCGTTAAAACCCTAAAGTGTGCCCTAAGAGTAGATTATAAATTGAGTCACCTTGATGGCTCAAACCCTATCTTTTTGACCTATCTCCTATGCGCTATCTCTAATTCTAATTCTTCTACTGCTATCTCCTCTATCTCTCTTCTGCTACCCTTTCGTCGCATCCATCGTCGCTTCCGTTGCCACTTTTGCCACCATCTCTTCTGCAGCATTCTGTAGAATCCCCCATTCTTGTCGCAAGTGCCCACGGGCGTTTACCCCTTTACCAAGTGCCCACGGGCGTTTACCAAGTGCCCACGGGCGTTTACCCACAGCCATAGACTCAGACCGACGTCTGAAACCTTAATCCAGAAGCACGCAGGCGTTCAATGAGTGCACCAGGGTACCTTCCACAGCCGATTTGATAGCCACATTACTTCCAGGTGTCACCTGGTCTAGCTGCGTTAACAGAGAACGGGTATAAATTAGTTTAAAGCAAGTAACTTCTTTTTTTTTATTGATCTGTTATTGAATTCCTGCATTTCATTTTTCTAGGGTTTTAGATTGTTTTCGAGGGCTCACATAGTGGAGCCCTCTTATTAATTTCTAACTCCTTGATAGTGTTAATGTGTGCAGGTTTTTGATAGCAGATCCGGTTTATTGATGGCAGTTGATTAAGCTGGAGTGGTCCAAGCAAGGGATACAACAAAGCCCACTCACTCGGTTGGGATTGAAGATACATTCTTCGAAAGCGCCACCATTTGTGCCAGCTAGGGTTTCGGAGAACCCTAGCATAACTTGTAACTGTGTATCACAAATAAAGGGTTACAGGCCCAGTTGTATTCAAAAAGGAGTTTTTAAACTCCATCGATTAATAGAAATCGTTTGTTTTGTGCAACTATTCTGTACTCTGTCATTGTGATTTTATTTATTTTTGTTTGGCATGTATTTTTAATCTACAAATGGCGATCATGGTGGGACCCCCTAGGGTTTCATATTTTTAATACTTGCTTTACTAATCTGTTCCTATTTTCTGTTTTATTTTGCAGGTTCCAGAAATCGCAAAAATTCGCTGTTCCAATGAACTAGGGTTTTTGAGTTTGCAGAAAACACAGCAGACGCAGAGGGGCGTCTAGAAGTCCAATACGAAACGCAGAGGTGCGTTTCAGCCTGTGTAGACTCCCATGGGCGTTTGAAGTCAGTTTTACAGAAAAGTGTAGGATTCCAAGTAAGTGCTGTACTTTTTACGTTTTTGGTTTTTCTGCCATATTTTGTTTCTTTTTCAGATCATTACTTTAAAATGAACAAAAACTAAGTAATCTGGAAAAGAACAGTTATTTTTAATTACATTTTTCTTTGCATTGCATTATTGATTGTTGCTTGCATTAAAAAAAAATAAAAAATTTGCATACCTAGCTGCATATTAGAATAGCTATGAATTATTTGTTTTAATTATCTAAGTAGGACTATTGATTGGATGTCAATAGTACTCCTGCCATTGGGTGATTCCAGGCAGAGAAGTGGACGAACCTTCCGGTTTCTCCTTTGATATCTGATGTCATTGGTAGGCATGGGGTTTTAAACGGTGTACTCCACTTCTTCAGAGAAAATGACATGTTTTCAGTAGCCTCTTGCTTAGATCATTAGAACTTTTGATTTATAGCCTTGTATGTACACATTAGATAACTAAAACATTTAAAAAAAAAAAAAATTCATTGCATTTTCATATTGCATTTAAAACAGTGATATCTGGATTTCATCACCAGGTATTTCTTGAAGTTTAGTGATGGTGGAATTCATCTCCATCCATTAAAATTCTGCCTTAGACACCATAGGTCACCCCCGAGCAAACTTACTGGATTTCATCACCAGTAAGAATCTTGTTGTCCTTTCCTAGCCATAGTTTTACCTTTTTTGTGAATAATTCAAGATTAGATCACATGCAAAACTCATAAACCGGACACTGAAAATTTACTACAGATTAAGATCATAAAATAATTAATTAACCGCAGGTAAGACACATTGGTTGAAACCTAGGTTGTGACTATTTTCTGATAGTTTCTTTAGTGTAAATTTATCATTCCAGTTTTGCATTTTTCTTTTCTAAATTTGTTTATATTTATTGCTCTATGGTCTTAACAAGGAATCAATCTAAAATTTTAAATCTAAATAATCAAATGGGTAATTCACAAAACATCCCCACCACCAACATGGTCACTTATCCTAGTGAATTTCAGGCAGGTTCGCCTGCAGGTCTTTCACGTCCTTCTGCCATCTACCACATGGCCATGCCCATGGAGGAAGACAATTCCTCTCATATTATCCACATTGATATGGCCCAAGTGCAAACTCACTTAAGAGATGGCACTGGCTATGTCCTTGAGCCAATCCAAGATTCCCCTATGCAAGATTCTATTTTTCAGCAAGATATTGCATCAACCATACCCGCTGGTTTCACTCAGGTCTACACTAACCCCTTTTTTGAGGCTAATGTGGTATCTGTTCAGTCGGCTTCATCTCCAACATCTTCGCAGATGCTCAATTGTTCTCCTTTGGAGACAAATGTAGTGTCTTCCCGACCACCTTCTCCTCCATGTACCCAGGTGTACACCAATTCTCTTTATGAAGTTGGTGGAAACTCTTCTAGCCATAACCAATTTCAACCCTCTTCTTCCCAAACCATTTATGGTTTCACCCTACCTGGGGCACAGTCTACTGTTTCTTCCCAGGTACCGCCTACTTCAGCCACCTTCATTGCCCCTGCTATGCAGTCTCCTGTGACTACCATGGCAGCCTACCCTCCACCTTCATCCAATCATCCCACCTCCCTTGGGTTAGAGATTAATAAGGTTAGGGAGTACCTCGACAAATTGATTTTGCAACAACAGCAACAAAATGCTCAACCACCTGTCGTAGTAAAACCTACACCCCAACCAATTTCTACCCGACCGCCTTTTATTAGCTCGGGCCCCACACAGGTACTCCCAATCTTCGGTGGTGTCCATTCCTACCCCACCTTTCTCCCAACCTAGTCCAGTTCATAATCTACCCCAATCACCTTCTTTTCGGTATCATCCATACCAACAACCTGTCCATTCCACACCGCCTAATTCAGGAAATTTCATCCCATCTCATCAATTTTCCACTCTTCCATTACATCCTCATAATCATCAAACAAGTCAAAATTTTAATGA
The DNA here is from genome assembly GCA_028583015.1 of Wollemia nobilis. Taxonomy (NCBI): domain Eukaryota; kingdom Viridiplantae; phylum Streptophyta; class Pinopsida; order Araucariales; family Araucariaceae; genus Wollemia; species Wollemia nobilis. The sequence continues at coordinate 25,436,017 of JAQPPZ010016892.1, forward strand.
AGATCCACGACTCCATGCTATGCAACAACAGATTGACAACCTTATGCTTAACGCGCCTGGCTCATTTAGTCAGAAACCTACGCTAAGGTCATTGATCAATCAACCAATTCATCCTTCGGTACCTTCACCACCATATCCGACTGATTTCACATTATCGAAGTTTGAAAAATTTCGAGGAACTGAGGATCCTCATGAACATGTGAGCTCATTCATGCATGCTTGCTTTAGAATCCAAAATAATGACGCTCTTATGCTCAGAAATTTTCCTTAGACATTAGGGGGAGATGCTGTACAATGGTATAATCATTTATCTCACCATAGCATTTATGCTTACGAACAATTGATTAATCTATTTTTAGAACGATTCTCCCTAAATGTACAAAAGAGAGTTTCATTGTCCGACTTATACAAGCTCAAGCAACATGACGATGAGACTGTTTATGACTTTGGAAACCGTTGGAGGGCTATCATTAATAAACTGCCATTCTCCCTACCAATGGAGGAGTTAACCAAAATGTTCACCCAGAGTTGTCTAAAACCTATCTCTTGGTTACTCCAATTACAACAATACAAGACTTTTGAAGAGGCTTTGGCCCAAGCAAGTATCATAGAAGACATTAAAGTCCAAGAGGGTGTTTTAAAACCCCATAGAAAATAATGGCAACAAAAGGGCCAACAACGAAATAATAATTATGGCCAAAACAAACAAACACAGGCTAGTACAGCCTCAAATGTTAACCAAGTTAATCAAGTGGTGGCGAGTCAGCCCGTAATGGCTCAACAACAACAAGTAATGCAAAGTCAACCGCAACCAATTGCTTATCATGCGGTACCGCCCCTACTCAACCGAGCTCCCAATATCGGGCCAACCATTGAAACTCGACCTTGGCAAAACAATCGTCCCAAGCGACAATTCACACCTTTAGATGAACCATATGCGGTCATATTCAACAAGTTATATAGCACAAATCAGTTAACTTTACCTGATTTTAAACCTTTAGACCCATCTAGAAGGGGGAAGTATTACAAAGAGTACCTATTTTGTCCTTATCATAGGCAAAATGGGCACGATATCAATAATTGTACATCTTTCAAACATGTGATCTAAGATCTTATTGAGATTGGAGCCATTAAATTGGATAGCCCCTTAGCCCAAAAAAATCAAAATCTTGGTATATTTCAAACACCCCTCCCACATCGGGAGGAAGCTCCAACAACTTCAGGGGGAGTAACTCAGGTAACTCCTCCTAATCAAGTCAACCATGTACAACAATACCAAGGTTTTGTGGGTACTATTAACGTAGTAACCCGGGGTCAAAGGGGGAACCAACCAAATTAGGCTGAACCACAGCCACCTGTACAAACCCCCAGTCCACCTCAGGTAACAGTGACCCAACGACATGCTAGTACTTCTCAACAACCGCTAAATCATTCTGCTCAACACCAACGACCCATCATGTCATTGAGTAGTCGGTTAACTACCGAGTTTAAAAATGGCTTCGCCAAGTTATTGATCTATGACCTCATTCAACAATCTCCCCCACATAAAGAGGCATTAATGGAAATATTAAAGTCAATCGAGCTTCAAACTCAAGATACTAATGCCTTCAACAACTTTGTGGGGAGTATTCAAACATGCATGGAGCCCTCCATCACTTTCTATAATTTTGAAATCAAACCTATGTCAACGAAAAGTATAGATCCTCCACTACATATCATGGCCAAGATCGATAACAAGCCATTCAAGAGAGTCTTAATTGACATCGGTTCCTCAATAAATATCATTACAACATCGGCGTTGAGTCATCTAAAGATGTCGCCATCCCTTATCACAAAGTCGACTTTTACTCTTAAAGCATTCAATGATGTTTTATCTTCCACGGTTGGCACAGTTATCTTGCCCATTGAGGTAGGGGCCTGAACTTTGCATACCTTGTTTCACATCTTGGAAGGGACCATGGCATACAATGTATTGCTTGGACGGCCTTGGCTTAGGGAGATGAGATGTGTCCCTTCTATACTACATCAATGTCTGAAGTATGTATATGAGGGACAGGTTCATTGTGTACCTGCTGACATTGAACCCTTCAAACATTGCAACTATGTCTCAAATCCTTATGAGATTGTGTTGCCATCCACTCATATTTTCTTGACCCCATCTACTTCTTCTATACCATCTTCCGCTAGAGCTCCCATTCCTGAGGGGCTACCCATCATATCGCAACCATCTTCATCTTCTAATCTTCCTTCTTCTTCATCAGTGACCACATGCACATGTGGCCATGACCAATCATCTCTTTCCATGTCATTACCCCCTTCTTCTACACCTTCTTCAACATCACCTATTATTCCTCCATCTTCCCAACCATCACCAGTTGATGTTTCACAAGTTAGTGAAGCATCAACCCAACCAAATCCCTCCAATTCTTCTATCCCACATTCTTCTATTCCATCATCTAGTCTTTATCCCTCCCAAGTCGAGGTCCATCTCACTGATGTAGGTATTGGTGAGTATGCCATCCAAGATGTCCACATCACACCGTTCAATGTGCAAACAATTAAAGATTTTGGTCGTCCACATGACCAACATTTATCCATTGGATCGGTTTATAACATGGGTTCTATGCCAAATTCCATTAATTTTGTATATGGGGGAATAGAGTCATCTTCTAGTCCTACCACCATACTAGAACCTAAGCATCCAGTCCCTGCCAATATCGAAAGGATGGAGGGTTTTCCCTCTCGCTATTTCCACAGACATAATTGGCAGCAATTTGGCCTAGGTCGATACGAGCAAGGGGTAACTGAACGCATCGATATGCCATACCAAAGACCCACTGAGCATTTTGGTCTGGGCTACCAACCACTTCCATCCCTTTCTTCTTTTGAATGAGCTTTTCAAAGCATTAATCTTAATTCAGAAGAAGAAATCCTCCACCCCGATGAATCCGAAGATGAAGCCTATGAAGAATTTGACGTCATGTCAAATGGTGATGAATCTGAAGAAGAGTCGGTGCCCATTGTTCCCCTCACTAAACAAGATGAGTTTTATCTCCAATTGTTTCCTCTCCAAGAGGCCATCTTTCGCTTGCTTCTTCCACAAGAACGAGGTGAACCACCACCCCCGCCACATCCATAAGCCATAATCCAAACCTGTATTATATGTATATACTAAAATAGTGGTTTTCACCACTACCAAAAACAAAAAAATCAGAAAATTCTAAAAAAAAAAAAAATCAAAATATAAAAAAAAAAATACTTTATTGCTTTATGTATGTGTGTAATAGTGGTTTTCACCACTATGAAAAAAAAAAAAAAAACTCAAAAACTATGTTGTTTTGCACTTCAGGTCTTCCGAGGTCTTCACCGGTGTTCCTTTCCATTTCGCCCATCCTTTCTTCCATAATTCGATAATGAATTTTGAAGACTTATTCACCCTGCTCCATAATCCATATGATCCAGATAAGTCAATCCCGATCAACCCAAGATTGATTGACATGGATCGGATTTCATTCCCTCCATCTATTTCAGAGTTCATCCTTTCCGAGGAATTGTTAAGGGCTTCCGCCAACTACATTCCTCCTTCACCTCCACATTCACCTTCATCTTCTAAGCCAGAGGTCTTCCCGAGCGGACATAGATGAGAGCAAGGCACAGGAGCTTGATGACATTTTAGATGACATAAATCCGATCCCTACTCCCCATCGCCTTGAGGAAGGTTCCCACATGTCTATTGAAGAAACTATCGATGTAGACCTTAGTACGGACCAAGATGGCACCCAAATTGTGAAACTGGCTAAAAGTCTATCATCAGAGGAACAAGAGCAAATGATTGCTCTACTCAAGCGGAAGAAGGAGATATTTGCATGGTCTTACAAAGACATGCCAGGCCTAGACCCTAATTTGGTTGTCCATAACCTCACCTTACAAAACGATGCTAAACCTGTCAAACAAAAACTTAGGAAAATGCATCCTACTATGGCCCTCATAGTTAAAACGGAGATTTAGAAACTTCTGGATGTTAAATTTGTTGTCCCGATTGATTATCTTGAGTGGCTTTCTAACATGGTACCCGTTCGCAAGCCTAACGGGGGGATACGTGTTTGCATCAATTTTTGAGATCTAAATAAAGCGTGTCCTAAGGATGACTTTCCTCTTCCAAACATTGATACTCTTGTCGACACCTGCGCTGGTCATGAAATGCTTTCGTTCATGGATGGATTTTTAGGATACAACCAGATTCGAATAAACCCTGAAGATCAACACAAAACAGCATTTACTACACCTTGGGGAACTTTTTGTTACAGGGTGATGCCCTTTGGCCTTAAGAATGCAGGTGCAACCTATCAATGAGCCATGACTTATATTTTCCATGATTATATGCATAAGATTATCGAAGATTACGTGGATTATTTATTGGCAAATCTAAAACTCGACAAGAGCATTTTGATGTATTGGAAAAAGTTTTTGATAGACTCCTAGAGCATAAAGTAAGGTTGAACCCTAAGAAATGTGTCTTTGGTGTTACCTCAGGCAAACTCCTAGGTTTTATTATCTCTAAACGAGGTATTGAGGTGGACCCAAACAAGGTCAAAGCCATTATGAAAATGTGTCCCCCAACTAATTTGAAGGAGTTGCATAGTTTACAAGGAAAGATTAATTCAATCCGTCGCTTTATTGCACAACTTTCTGATAAGTGTAGGCCATTTTTCCACCTACTACAAAAGGGGGTACAATTTTCATGGACAGATGAATGTCAGAAAGCCTTTGATGACATAAAGCAGTACTTAGTGTCTCTACCAGTATTAGCTCCGCCTCGTCCAGGGGTCCCTTTCAATATTTATATCTCAGCAACGGACTTTGCCTTAGGGACAATGCTTGCACAAAAGAATGAACAAAATCATGAGCAAGTTGTCTATTATATTAGTCGAACATTGGTAAGCTATGAAACCCGATATGCTTATGTGGAAAAGTTGTGCTTAGCAGTGGTTTTTGCCACTAAGAAACTTCGTCATTATATGCTTAGCCATACAACATATGTCATAGCTAGAAAAAACCCTCTGCGTTATATGATGTCTCGCAATTATAATAACACTCGTACCGCTAAATGGATAATGTTGCTTACCGAATTTGATCTTGAATTCATTAGCCAAAAATCCGTTAAAGGTCAAGTTATAGCCGATCAACTTGTGGAAGCTCCACTACCTAGTGATCATCCTTTGATTATTGAGCTCCCAGATGATTCGGTATTTGCTATCACTAAACAAGAAGAGGACATCATTCCGAAGGAAGATGTTGACATCACGTTATTCTTTGATGGCTCTAAGTGAGCGAAATGTCAGGGCGTTGGAGTTGTGTTTCATACACCTCAAGGGATTCCCATCCCTTTATCATTCAAACTAGACTTCCAATGCACCAATAATACAGCAGAGTATGAAGCCTTAATTTTAGGTCTTCAATCAGCCATAGCTATGAGTATTAAGCGTATTCGGATATTTGGGGATTCTCAACTCGTGGTTAAACAAATTACTGGAGAATACCAAGCCAAAGAACCTACCATTAAGCTTTATCATGATGTAGCAATGAAGTTGCTCTCTAAGTTTGATTGGTATGAGATCACTAGTTTGCCTCGTTCGACTAATAGATTTGCGGATGCCATGGCCTCTCTTAGATCATTGATTCCAAAGGACTCCCTTGGAGAGGTACAGTCCCTAATAATTTCCACAATCTCTAAGTCTGCAATTGTTCGTCTTTGAGTCTAAAGATGAAAAATATGTTTGCTTTATCCATTCGGATCCATATGAGCCTTGGTCTAGTGAGATAGTAGCCTTCCTCAAGTTTGGAACACTTCCACCTGATTTGTCTCGAACTGCTCGCCACTGTTTTAATCAAAATGCAACTCATTTTGTTCTTTTGGGGGATGTGTTGTATAAACGTGGATATGATGGAGTACTCCTTCGCTGTCTAGAAGCAGGTGAAACACATAGAGCTATTGCTGAAGCCCATGATGGTACTTGTGGTGGTCATTTTAGTGGAATGGCCATTGCGAAGCGTATTTTATGTATGGGGTATTATTGGCCCACTATGGAACAAGATTGTTGCAAATATGTTAAACAATGTAAAAAGTGTCAAGAACATGCTAATTTAATCCATATACCATCACAAGCTTTACAACCCATCCAAAGCCTTTGGCCCTTCTCACAATGGGGTCTCGATTTAATTGGCAAGATTTCACCTGCCTCTTCACGACAGCATACTTTCATCATTACAGACCACCGAATACTTCACAAAGTGGGTTGAAGCTATTCCTCTAACCAGTACGACGGGTCCTAGAATTGTGGAGTTTATACTTCACCATATCATTTGTCATTTTGGTATTCCCTCTAAAATCATTTCTGATAATGACAAGTCTTTTAAGAATAAGGATGTTCGAGCTCTTTGTGAAAAGTATCATATCCAACATAGTTTCTCAACTCCTTACTACCCACAAGCCAATGGACAAGCTGAAGCTTCCAATAAGACCATAATTGCTATTCTTAAGAAACTTGTTAAAGAAAATCATAAAGATTGGCATACACAAATCCCCTTAGCATTATGGGCTTATAGAAAAAGCATCAGAACTCCCATTGGGGCAACGCCATTTTCTTTGGTCTATGGAGCTGAAGCAATCATGCCTCTTGAGCTCGAGATCCCTTCCTTGCAAATTTCTGTGCAGGAATTTATCGATGATGATACTGCTAGACAAGCACGTCTTGATCAACTCACACTCATAGATGAAAAACGAATCAATGCTTTAGAGCATTTGCGAGTTTATCAAGACCGATTGAAACGTGCTTACAATGCCAAAGTTCATCTAAGAGAATTTCAAGTAGGAGATCTTGTCCTTAAAGAAAATCAACAAAACACCAATGCATTGCCGCATCTTCGAGATAAATTCGCGGCTAATTGGTTAGGTCCATATATGGTCACTGAAAGAGTGGGTAATGGAACTTATAGACTTTCTAGTTTAGAGGGAGAGGAAGAACCTGAACCACTTAATATTATACACTTGAGGGCATTTTACGCATAGTTTGAATTTTATATGTACATATATACATGGCTTGTACAACAAAAGAACAAAAAAAAAAAAAAACAAATAAAATAAAAAGAATTTGGATTTCATTGTTATTTGCATACATCTCATTCAAAAACATTGCATTTCATGTGCATACATCTCATTGAAAACCATAAAATTTTATTTTCAGCCATAGTTGCATATCATGTTAGAGACCATTCTATCTTTTGGATATAAAATTTGGTCAAGCAAAAGTCATGTTGCCTTAATCAAGGGCACCATCATAAAATCCATCAAACCGAATTGTCATTCGTACACCCATTTTCCATTTATTTACATTGCCAAAATGTTTTCAGTCACTCAGCCATTCCTAGTGTTTTAAGCAAACTTTGAAATGCATGTCAAAGTTCTCTAGGGCCAATATCACAAATTACACTAAATAAAATCTTGAGTATTGGGAAATGATTCCAAAAGAGGTCTTGAACCTATCACATTTTCACATCTTAAAAACATCTTGTGTCAAAGAGAGATAACACCATCCTTGGGTTGTGCCTCGAAGTGAAAAGGGTAATCCTCGTTTGTCCTATCATACAAACATAGTCCATAAAATAGTGGTTCTTACCACTATCACAAGCAACCACAAAATATAAATATAAACAGAGTAGTAAGGATAGGGTAAAATTCTCATCATACTTCGGTTGAGAATCCGATTCCCCAAAGCTCTAAGGAAATTAACATTTTTCACACACCACTGATCCCAAATAAGTTGTAAGGATCGTACTACTTGTCCAGTCAGACGGATAGGTAGTCATCCCCAAAGCTCACAAAGGTAAAAAACAACATGGAGTTAACCTTCACCGGGGCTATAGACGCTTGACTGGCAGTGGAGTATACTCATTGTGTGGTGACATGTCTCTCCTCAAAGAGAGACCTCTGAATGCTCATACGGACAAACTAGCTTTGGGGTCTTCTCCATAACAGTGTTACCTAATTTGTGCAAGATGAGGTTAATGAACACACTTGCACACACAGGTTTTTGATTGCCTAGAGTCACTACCATGCTTCGGATTTGGTTAATGAACTCACATGCACACACATTTGGTCCTAGTTGAATTAGGCGATATTAGTAAGTTTGTTTGATACCACTAGCATGTTTGAGTATTTGTAAAATAGTCTTCCTCCATATTTTCTTCCATATCAACCTCCATATCTTCTTCAATATTCATGTCATTCCATACGTCATTCATTCACAAGCTACCAAGTTCGGTGCCCCTGATTAAACAATTATGATAACAGTTGGCTAAATCTAACTATCTAAAAGTATGAGTGCTTCTTAGTGCATATTTCATTTACTTAGTCTCGCATTAATCATCTATAACTTTGCATTCCATATGCATCAAAAACATTAAAACATATAAAAACATGCATCACAAAAACATAGGCATTCACACAAAAGAGAGTAAAACACCAAATAAATAAAAGCCATGTATATATATATGTATAAAGGACAAACTGTACAATGAATGCCAATAGGCTACAATATACAATAGAGCACCAATGCTCATAAAAAGTGCATCTAAGCACTAAGCTAACCATCAAAAGAGGATCCCTGTGACCTAGTAGGAGCCCTAGACCTAGTGGTGTGCCTAGACTCACTACGCCTAGAGACAGAGGAGGATGGAGGATCAGGCAACACAATGTGATGCCTAAACAATGTGTCCTCCAGAGCCTCAATATAACGAGTCCTAGACCTAAGTCTAGATATGTCTATCCCGTGTCGTCACTCTCACTTTGCTAGCTCTGCCTGGAGTCTCGTCACCCTATCATCCTAGGGCACCCTAGTCGCTCCATCCAAGTCCGCCTGCATCTAGGCCATCCTCTCCTCCTGAACAGCTATCAGGGCATCTCGCTCTGCAACCTGTTGCTCCAGCAAAGCTATCCTCTCATCTCGGACAGCTAGCATAGCATCGTGCTCTGCTATCTGCTTCTGCAGCTGTGCCAGATAATCCTCGTGCCCGCTAGGGGGTACCTCCCTAGTCTCTCCAGTGGCCTCTCCTAGGCCCTCGCCATCATCCTCCTCGTCATCTCCACTCCTCGATGCCTGTCGCACCATATTCACCTTTTGCCTTCGACTTTTAGATCAAATGCGGGGACCCTCCCTGCGCTTGGGAACCTCTACGGTTCCCTCGTCCTCTCCAGCTCCAACAGCCACCAATGGTGGCTCCCACCTCGGCTCTGCGGCCATCCATGCTGCATACTTAGTTGTTACCCCGATGTTGTCCACGTCGAGGATCTCCATGTCCTCATCATCCTCTGCCGCCTCCCTCCACGGCTTGGCACATGGCAAATCCCCCTCTGATCTGTGCCTCCGGTAGCGCACTGGCTCACCGGGGACATCCTGTCTCAATCCGACCTGGCGGAGCACTCGAGACATCTATATGTACTCCACCTCGCTATGGCCCCGACCCACTACCCATCTAGCCTGTCGCACCCATCTTAGATGCTCTCCATCATCGATCCACCTCACCTCCCACCAGGGCCTCCAAATGACTTGGGCATCTTTCAAGTCTGCCCATAAACTCCTATACCATTGCCCCGATCTCACGGGGTGGCTCGGTTGTCTCTCCTCCGCCACTGACCATCTCCTACCATAAGCCTGGCTCATGTCCCAGTAAGCACATGGCAACCCCTCCGGTCGGGCCACTCTGAAGTGCTCCCAGCCCCAGCACTGGAGAACCAAACTACAGCCTAGGCCCTTTCGGCCCCATCTCCGAACCTCATACAACTCCCGGTACACCTACACCAATAAAGCGGGCGCCCAGGCATACACTACCCTATTAGTGAGCATCTCACTCACTACACCCATTAGGTTCCATGGAAACCTACACCCGGTGCTATTCGGGGCCACAATTTTGGCCAATACAAACATCATCAGAGCCTCCACCGCTACCAACTCCTTGGCCGTATACATGGCCAAGTAAGGAATCCCCCCGCTCTCCGTTCGGATCTCCCTCCAGTCATCCCCAAACAACTTGGCCATCTCCGTGGCCCTATCTCATCCAACCTCCACCTGCACCCCCTCCACGGGCACCTTGAGGATGCGGTATACATCCTCAAGCGTCATCGTCATCTATCCAGTCGGAAGCTGGAATGTCCCCCGATCTGGATCCCACCTCTCGGCCAAAGCCGAGAGGTACCCCTCATCTGCTCGAACTACCTCCAACCGTGCTGCCTCTGCTAGCCCTACTGCCTCCAATATCTCCCAGTCTTCCTGGGACAAGGACCTCCTCATCCCCGGAATGATATGGGAGAATCGGTGTCGTGCCTCTAACACCCTAAGCTGCAAAACAACAAAAAAAAAATTGGTTACAAATTTTTTCCAAAAAAAAAAAAAACTGCAAAAAAAAAAAACAAAAAAAAAAAAAAACAAATAAAAGTACTTGCTTAAATAAACAAATACCTTAGCTGGCTGCACTGGCGCGTCCGCTCCCATATCCGCCATAGCTCCCGCATGCTTCACTCTCCCACACAACCTTTCACTTCACTTCATTCCATTCCCTCAGACGCACTTCTCTCAAGCTCGAACGCACAAATGAGCGAAATTCTTGCTAAAACTGTTTAAATAGCTAGTTTTGGTGCCCTGAAACACAGTGGGGCATTTCATGGCACATTCAGACATAGTGGGGCATTTCATGATGCATTCAAACACTGGTGGGAATTTTTTCCACCTCCAAATGCATACCGACGTTTGGTGTCAGTATTGAATAGAGGAACAAAACTTACAAAATTTAAGCTTACCTCCTCCAAATTTTATCAAATTGCATCCATCCATTCTTCTTATCATAATAAAACATTTTGTGAAGGTTACAACAGTTTTGGAAACAAATTTTGTCATTTTTCTCAAAAAGCGCATCATTCATCATTGATTTACAAATTGGGTTAAAAACATTCAAAACCTTCACAAAATTAACAACATTCATCAATTCTTCTGATCTATCATCAATTTCATTCATTCTTCTTTCATCATGCATATTTTTGCCAAATTAAATTAAAGTAAACCTCGTATCTAGTGGTATATTCTATCACCTTGGCGATTGCAATGATTTGCATCCATGCAATTCGGTAAGAGGATTAAACCACCATAAGGACACTTACCATTTATCATCATCAATTATTTCATCGTTTGAAAATTGGAAATCAATTTTGGGTATCCTACTTTTCAAGTGACCTCATACCAAGATTAATTTTCTCAAGAGTTGTCATTGATGGCCTAGTTCATGGGGCCTTAAACATGGACAATCTTCAATATCATCATTATTTTGAGTCTTGCTGGAGATTAAGGCTACCTAGGTTGATTGGTTCCGACCCGAGGAATTATCCATACAGTCATTAGGAGCATCTCTGAAGTTCTGGACTCTTTCATATTGCATCTCTGCATATCAATGGCACCAACAAGGCAATTTCATCAATAGTATGGATTCACCCACAGGATTTGGGGCATCCGTTATCAATTTTTAACTTTCCTAATAGTAAAATTCATCTTACATGATCATGGAATTTAAAATTTGGCAAAAATCCCTTTCTAACCATTGGGGCAGAAAACGGTTCATCTTTCACATCACTCATACCGTCTTCAATCATATTCTTTTATGGTTTGTACACCAACCCTTTTTCTGTTGGGACATAAACAGATGGTTCATACACCAACCCCTTTTTCACCATTGGGGCAAAAACGGTTCATTTTCTTCCGAATTTCTTCCAATTGGCTTGTGAGAACCATTCTCGCTCGCCAATTGAGGGGGTAAGCTGATAAATTTTAAACATTCTTTTATTCTTTGGTCTTCAAAGTTGTGCTTTAGTCTTGAGATAGAGTTGCATCTGATCCAGCTTTTCAGGTGTCTTAAGTTTTTGTGCTGCATTGTGTCTTCACACAAAGTAGCTCAAAAAGGGGCATCTGTAGACACAAAAATCTAGCCACTTGCAAGTCATCTATACCTTCCTGTCAGCCACGTGTCGGTCATCCACCTTCCTACCATTATTTGGCCCAAATCCACACTTTCTCGCCATTATTTGGCCCAATTTCACCTTTCCCGCAATTTTTCATCTCCAAATGTATTTAAATTAATATTTATATATGTATTTTAATATTTAAATAATATTTTAAGTGATTTAATCTGAGCCGTCCATCCTTCATTTAATCTCATCCGTCCATCCATATTAATCCATTCCACAACCCAAATTTATTCTCTACCCTTGGATCCACTTTAATCTTAGCCACACGTTCAAAGTGTCGTTAAAACCCTAAAGTGTGCCCTAAGAGTAGATTATAAATTGAGTCACCTTGATGGCTCAAACCCTATCTTTTTGACCTATCTCCTATGCGCTATCTCTAATTCTAATTCTTCTACTGCTATCTCCTCTATCTCTCTTCCGCTACCCTTTCGTCGCATCCATCGTCGCTTCCGTCACCGCTTTCGCCGCCATCTCTTCTGCAGCATTCTGCAGAATCCCCCATTCTTGTCACAAGTGCCCACGGGTGTTTACCCCTTTACCAAGTGCCCACGGTCATTTACCAAGTTCCCACGGGCATTTACCAAGTGCCCACGGGCGTTTACCCACAGCCATAGACTCAGACCGGCGTCTGAAACCTTAATCCAAAAGCACACGGGCATTCAACGAGTGCACCAGGGTGCCTTCCGCAGCCGATTTGATAGCCACATTACTTCCAGGTGTCGCCTGGTCTAGCTGCGTTAACAGAGAACAGGTATAAATTAGTTTAAAGCAAGTAACTTCTTTTTTTTTATTGATCTGTTATTGAATTCTTGCATTTCATTTTTCTAGGGTTTTAGATTGTTTTTGAGGGCTCACATAGTGGAGCCCTCTTATTAATTTCTAACTCCTTGATAGTGTTAATGTGTGCAGGTTTTTGACAGAGATCCGATTTATTGATGGCAACTGATTAATCTAGAGTGGTCCAAGCAAGGGATACAACAAAGCCCACTCACTCGGTTGGGATCATCTCAATTATGAGGCCATTGATTTTGATCGTGTCAATTCACCTCTAGAGCCTAAATATTTCTTCCCTAATGAATAAATGCTACAACTATTCCATTTTGTTCTAGGATATGTACATGATGTCTATCATGCTGAGGTTGGTCCTAATTTGGTGGAACCTTTAAACCCAGTAGATGAAACCCATTTGATACCTACACCTCATCAGCTTGAGGACGGATCACATATGTTAATAGAGGAAATTTTCAAAGTGGATATCGGTAATAATCCCACCAATACAAAGAAAGTTAAGTTCAGAGAAATTTTAACTCCTAAGGAAAGAGCCAGCCTCATACCTCTATTGAAAGAGAGACCTGATCTCTTTGCTTGTATCTATAAGGAAATTCTAGGTTTAGATCCAAAATTGGTTGTTCACAAACTTTCACTAGATCCTACCAAGAAATTGATCAAGCAAAAACTCAAGAAAATTCATCCAACCATTGCCTTTATCGTTAAATATGAACTACAAAATTTGTTGGATATAGAGTTCATAATTCCCATTGACTATCAAGAATGGGTATCAAACATGGTATCCATAGGAAAAACTGATGGAAGAATCCGCATATGCACGTATTTGAAGGATCTCAATAAGGCAACATCCAAGGATTAATTTATGTTGCCTAATGTTGATGCTCTTGTAGATGCAACTGCAGGTCATAAAATACTCTCATGGATGGTTTTTCTGGTTACAACCAGATTTGGATTAAACTTTAAGATCAACATAAAATCATTTTCACCACTCCATAGGGAATATTTTTCTATAAAGTTATGCCATATAGTGCCACATATTAGTGGGCTATGACATACATCTTTCATGACTATAAACACAAAAATTTAGAAGATTATATTGATGAGTTAATGGCCAAGTCATTACTACATGAAGAGAACACTAAGGTCCTTAGGAAAGTCTTCGATCACCTGATTGAGTACAATGTCAGGTTTAATACCAATAAATGGATATTTGGTGTAACTTCAAGAAATATTTAGGATTCATCATTTCTAAATAAGGGATTGCAGTAGATCTAGTGAAGGTAAAGGCTATATTGTAAATTGTCCCTCTCATAAATATCAAATAATTAATAAGCCTACAAGTTATGGTAACATCCATAAATCACTTCATCGCATAGTTACCAGACAATTATTAACCCATGAATTGATTGATACACAAATGGGCCTTATTTAACTGGGATGAAGATTTCTAAAAAGCCTTTTCTAAAATCAAGAAATACCTAGCATCACCACCAGTATTAGCTCCACATAGACCATATGTGCCATTTTTTTGTATATATTTTCTACATATTTTACATTGGAAATCATGTTAGTTCAGAAGAACATGCAAGACAAAGAGAAGGTGATATACTACATCAGTCGAACCCTGGTTAGTTACAAGCTACAATATGCATATGTAGAAAAGTTGTTCTTAGTAGTGATCTTTGCAACTAAGAAGTTGTGCCACTATATGTTGAGTCATATAGTATATGTTATATCAAAACAAAATCCTTTACAATACAGGATGAGTAGGACATATCATAACACACGTGCTGCAAAGTGGACCATGTTATTGATACAATTCAACTTAGAATTCATTAGTAAAAATTCAATCAAAGTGCAAGTCATAGTTGATCAACTGGTAGAGGCACCTCTTGAGGATCATAGGCCTCTTGTCATAGAAATTCTTGATGATTCAGTCTTTACATTATCATAGTCACCCAAATTTGAAGAATCGGATAATAAAGCTGATTTGTCTTTGTTCTTAAATGGTTTGAAGTACAAGCAAGGGGGTGGCACAAGGATTGTGTTTTTTATGCCATAATGTGATATAATGCCCTTGTTATTTAAAATCAACTTCCCTTGCACCAATAATAATGCTGAATATGAGGCCCTAATATTGGATCTCCAAACAATGCCCACCATGAATATCAAAAAGTTGAATATCTTTGGTGACTCCCTGCTCATAGTTAATCAAGTTAAGAAAATTTATCAATGCAGGTGTCTCATCTTGAAATCATATAAAGAACTTGTGGACACTTAGCCCAACTAGAATGGTATGACAACAATGCAATCCCTTGAATGTCCAATAGATTTGTAGATAATATGGTGTCTTTGGGATCCTTAATCCCTCAAAGTTCATCTGCTGACTTCACTACCATCCAGGTAAAAATGCTATCACAATTTGTGATACGATGTTAGGCTCAAGAAAATCATGAATCAGTCCACATGATTCATATAGAACCAAACCATTAGTGGTTCTATAAATCTAGAGACTTTATGAATAAGGCACCCTAGGGGTCTTTGATATTGCAGAGTCCTATAGAGAATGGTACCAATATTCTCCATAAGGTTATTTCCCAATCTACATTTGTATAAGTCGAATTGCAGGGGGAACACATCATCCAGTAAGTCAAATTAATCGCTTGTCAAGATTGTTTATCACAATTACATAATTTTCTTAAGCTTAGAGTAATCCCACATGTATTATCGCATACTGTAAAAATAGCATTCAAATAAACAAAAACTAGATTTATCTTGTTAGGAGATATCCTGTATCATCGTAGCTATGATGGAATTCTAATTTTTTGCCTTAAGCTCTAAGAATAATCTTGGATGATTTCACAAGCTCATTATAGTACATGTGATGGTCAATTCAATGGCATGGCCATCATCAAGGGCATATTTTGACTGGGTTACTATTGGCCCACAATGGAGAAGGATTGCATAGTGTATGTTAGGAAATGCATTAAATGTCAGCAGCATGCTATTATTACACACCTGCCATCGTAGGCCTTATAGCCCATCCAAGTGGCTTAGCCATTTTCTCAGTGAGGTTTGGATATAATTGTTAAAATCTCTCCCCCATATTTAGACTAACACACATTCATCATAATGGACATTGAGTATTTCACCAAGTGGGTGGAGGCAATCCCTTTAACTACAATGATAGGAGCACGTATTGTAGAGTTCATACTCCATAATATAATATGTCATTTTGGGATACCATCCAAAATAATTTCAAATAATGGAACTTCATTCAAAAATAAAATTGTAAGGCATTTAACATATAAATATAATATTCAACACAATTTTGCAACACCATATTATCTGCAAGCTAATGGGTAAGCAAATGCCTCGAATAAAACCATGGTAGCCATATTAAATAATATCATTCAATAAAATCATAAATATTGGCACATTCAGCTACCTCTTGCGTTATGGTCTTATAGGACTAGTATACAAACACCCACTGGGGCAACATCATTCTCACTAGTATATGGTGTTGAAGTCATCATGCCCTTGGAATTGGAAATTCCAATATTACGTGTTTCATTGAAAGAGTTCATCGATGATGACATTACATGGCAAGATCACCTAGATCAATTGATGCTTCTTGATGAACGTTGAGTGAATGCTCTTGAGCATTTATAAGTTTACCAAGATCAACTAAAATGAGCTTACAATAATAAATTCCACATGAGTGACTTTAAAGTTGGGGATCTTGTGCTAAAAATACCAACAGAACTCAAATATGAGTCCGCATCTGTGAGACAAATTTTCAGCCAACTGGTTAGGTCCATTCATTATTTTAGAAAATATTGGACTTGGTACCTATCTCCTAACATGGTAAGAAGGTGTTGAAGATCCTGAACCTCTCAAAATTCTTCACCTAAAGGAATTTCATACATAAAATAAAAAATTCAAAAACATTTGAAAAGCACTTAAAATAACAAAAACAATTTAAAACATCAAAAATCCAAACAAATCAAAAAGCAATAAATCAAAAACATTTCAAAACATCAAAAATACAAAAACATTTACATTTGGTATTGCATTTTCATTTTACATATGCACTCATTTAATTCCATTTCATTAGGCATTTTCCTCCATTGCACTTGCATTAGGATAGGTTGTGTTACAATATTACAAATGACACCACGTTTGTATCTTAATCATGCATATTTACATCATTATTATCCATCACCCTTATGAGTAATTGTGTTTTTCAACACAACTCCATATATTGCTATGAGGAATATACTAGGTTTTTTCGATAATTCAGCCATACCTAGTGATCTTCTCAAATTTTGTAGAAAGCTATATTTGAAATTTTAATATGAGGTCTAGTTTTGATAGAACCTTGCATATATCAAAATCCTATAACAATTTAAAAATTAATAATCCTAGTTTGAATAAGTAAAGTTGAACACTACAAAGTGATCCTAGTTTACCTTAAGTGAAAGGTTTTTACTCACTCATCTTGTGATGCACATGGTCTAGAACGTAGATCATTAACAAAAGGACAAGCTCCCCCCAATCCAAAGAAATCCCTTGCTTTCATACAAAATAAGCAAATTTCCAAAAAACAAAACAAAGCAAAATAATTAGTGTTTTCATCACTAAGAACATCCCTTTCTCAAAATAATACAAAATAAATACTAATTGTTATCACTAAGCATGAGAAAGTATCCCAATAAATCAAAATAAAATAAGGGGGTGAAGAGTTTAAATTCTTGGAATGGTCAGCATTTCAAATCCATTGAGTGATCCCCATTATAGCAATGGTTTGAATGAATCCCACCTAGCAATGGGGTTGTTATAATAAATTTATAGATGAGCTAGCTTTAGCTGGCTTGTATTACCTAGTAGTCTAATCCAACTACATCCAAACCTAGGATCATGGTGAGAATATGGTGATCCTCATTACAGCAATGGGCTGAATGAATCATGCCTAGAAATGAGGTAGTCTTATATATCATATAATATATTCATTTGTACACACATGGATAATGAATATCTTGGTCTTATAACAAAAGATTTTATCTTTCAAGAGTGTTGTATAGTCATTATACAACTTTTGATTAATCAACTAGGGTGTTTGAGTCTCATCGAAAACCTCAAAAATCCCTTATAGAAACTAATCATCTCATCAATAAATCACCATTTTCCTTATAAGGTTTTGTTTATTAAGGGATATTCAAAAAATATGATAAATATCGGATGGATATCAACAATGATATTTAGATGGCCAGTGACTATTTTGTACATATATTTTAATATACAAAATCTTATAACGGAAAACCATACATCTCACATCATCTCATCTCACATATGGATGCTTAAATGATTAATTATTATGGTAAGAGTTACTATTTTTATTCATGATTTTTTTACATTTAGTGGTGTCGTCCATTCATTTGTAACACATATTAGTTTTATTCCTTGTGTTTTAAGTGATTAAAGCATACAAGTTCATTTACACTAGATCATTCTCATGTAATTAATGCATTACATTACACATCATCTATCATGTTATATCATATCATGTAATTAATGCATTACATTACACATCATCTATCATGTTATATCACATAGATTAAATGCATAAACAATAAAAAAAAATTAAACATGCATGTAATGTACATCATTGCATCCATATATGCATACATAGTAGTGCATCTATACATCTAGATAATAGCATCTATCATCTATCTAGTGCATGTCATCCGTACATTGCATCCATATAGCATAATAAAAATATCATATAAGCATTGCATCCACATTTGCATCACATGAACATAAATCAACAATATAATACACATAATGAGAAATAAAAGAGTATCATATATATGTGTGTGTGTGTGTGTAAGTGTCATAAGTACATGAGGTACAAAATACCCGTAGGCTATAATAGTGTAGGTCCTCAGACCTTACACTCAAAAATGGTACAAGCTAAATCATTGCATAGAAAGTGGTGCCTACACCCTTGGAGTCACCTCCACCCTCAGCTACCTATCTATGAGGCTATCTAGAGTTGGTACCGACTGATATCTTAGATCGAGACACTTGACCTATAGCTTGTATGCACTAAGTACTGTCTAGACTCACTCTACCAACTCATGTGAGATACTCCTATAGTAGACCACGTAGGTAGAGTACCACCAAGCATAACCATATAATCCTCCAATTTTAGAATGTAAGAGCCAGTATATTAGCACCTTGCATCATACTAGCTGACCAAACCCTACAATCTAGCCATCTGTATCTACAATACTGCTACATCTCTTGTAGCAAATGTACCTAAAGTTACCTATCACTGAGTGGCTAGAGTGGATGGTGTAATTTGAGCAATAGAAGGAGTACCTATCTGTGTCCTAAGAGCATCTCTCTTAGCGATGACCTTATTTATCAAGGTTTGAGCTAAATCCACCTATGCCTATAGAGTGGCCCTCTCCTCTACATACCCTCACCACTACCTCTACCCTACACTAAGATAAGTCTATATAGTAGTGAGAGATATATCTTGCTCCATGATCTGCGTCTAGGCTATATAAATATGGGACTAAAAACTATGTACTTGTACCCATAGCTAGAATACCTTATCATCTAGAGCATCCTCCTATTCCTCATATTGTAGCTCCTCCTCCTTGTCCATAGCCTACCCTATGCCTCATCTATCCTATGATGCACTTTTCACCCATAGCCATTACCTCCCTTATATTTCTTACCATATATCACCTTTCCTAGGCTAAAATCACCCTACCATAGCTGAGTAGTCCACCAGGTGTTGTACTCACCCATGGTCCCCTCATTTGTTGCCCTTGTATCTACTGTAGTATCATTTTCCTCCTCTATCAGTGTTGTAACCTAAGACCATACAAGTTGCATCTCCACCTTAATATGGTGATAGTGTATTGTATCCTATAGCACATCCTACCTAGTCTTGAACTACCTAGTCACTTAAGAGAAATAGAAGAATTCCCTCACCTAAAATTTATGCCCAATGACCCATCTATCATGACTCATTTAGGATAGGTACTTGTCTACATCCTCCCATGCTGGACAATCCAACTAGTGTCTCCATATGATCTGGCTCACTTGTAGCCTATTCAATGACCTCATATAGTGATCAATATCCCCGATATGAGATCTACTCTAGTGTGTCTCTAACTCCCATGGCCATCAGGCACCATAGCATTGTGCCATCACTGCTACTCCTATAATTCCTATGGGAAATCTATTAGATCTATCTATTAGAATGTGCTCCCATCCCCAAACTCAGAGCAGTAAGATGCACCCAAATCAAACTCACCCACATTGTGTAATCCAGTATATATCATCATAGATATAGGCCAATAGCACACTCTCCCATGCCATAATCAATGATGTAGTGCTATCCAACAAATCCTATACCACAAGAGGTTCCATGTGAACCTTACAACTAAAATTTCTGATAGTAGCACATTATAGATAATATGCATAACCATGACATGGCATTGTGAGAAGAAATCCTCCCTGAACCAATAGGTCATTAGCACCCCACCATGCTTGATGTTGCCTAGTGCCTCAATAGCTCTATCGTTAAACACCATCTAGAATACAACCACATTCACTAAATTTGGCAAATAAATGATAGCCTTACCATATTTTAGGATCTTGAATATGCGGTAGACATCCTCTAACATCACCTTCATATTTCCAGTAGGGATATGGAAAGTATTAGTCCACAAATCCCATCGATGGACTAATATTGTTAGGTAAGCCTGATCTGACATAATAATCAATAATAAAATGACATAACTAAGGCTTGGCATCCCAAACCAATCCCAATCCCTATAATCTAAATGGTATAGTAGCTCAAGCAATAAATTAGGCTCTTGTGCTCATGCTTTCAGGGTCTAAATGTTCAATTCAAACAAAATAATAAGCAACTATAAATTAAAATAAAACTTGTTACTTAGTGAGGCTCATTTTATTAATGCATAATTCATTAGAGAGAGATTAAGAGCCTACCTTAGGATCTCTGGCTCCACCACTACTAGAGGCATTAGGATGATCTGCCATAGTGGTGAATGGTAATTTTGCAAGCATTTCGTATCAAATTCCTCCTCTCCCTCAAAGTTCATTATTCCCTCAAGCCACCTAAAAATAGTGAAGAATAAAACCCTAATTTTGCTTTTATATTTTACATATTTCTCCTAACTGCTCATGTTGATAGTGGACGTATATTAGGGTAACCCTAGTTGTAGACATTAGTAACGGCTAAGAAAATTGCAAAAACCAGTTGTAGCTTTTGATAGCAGCTAGCTAATAGTAATAAATGCTCCCAATTTCTCACCATGAGGGGCCTCAAAATGGGTATTAATGCATATCTATAGGTCCAAAATCTTCAAAAATCATCAAAATAAAAAAAACATAAATATAAATATACCTCATACCTAGTTATTAATTCTATACACTTGGCGGTTGCAGTGACTTGTGCTCCATGCAATATGACAAGATGAGTAAATTATAAAAAGGCTATTTGAACCAAATTATTCATCGTTGATATGAAATACCTTCACTTCAATTTCGAAGAAGGCCATGGAGGTTGGATTGCTCCACAGGAATGATGTATTCATTTCCTTTCTTCTATGAAATTTTAGAAAATCATCGAACATAGTGATTCACCATAGGCTTAAATAGAGTTGTTATCATCTTGATTTCCTAAGAAATCCATGGTGGTAGGACTATCCCATGAGGTAGAGATGTACAATTACTATTAATGATTGAAATAACAACTATAATAGGACCTATCATACAACAATTGCAAACATCTTGAACTATCCAAATCAATCATCTTGGTCAAGTGACTCATCACTTTCATCACTTGTCCTTTCCTCATTGACTCATCACTTGAGGGGTAGTCATAATAACAACATTCATAATCAAAATCCATAATTCAACACTCGATCATGTAAATTGTGTTCGTTTTATGAATCATTGCTAACAACTATCACAAGCTTACTCTTCTACTAGGGAAACAGCAACATAATGAAATAAATATTTGGCAATCTATTTTTTGGTAATTGTCATTCGAACAATTCATACCAATTTATTGAAAATCACATCCAAAGATTTAATCAAACTAAGCCTTTCATGTCATTGAAAGCAATAATTTTGATATGTGCATCCTTCTGTTATTGGGGCATCTAATGTTGATCATATAAATGAACACCAATTAACCTATAATATGGCTTTAGGTCATCTATTTTTTCTCAACATCGTTTTTTCCACATAATGCACCCCAAAAGGGGTATCTATAGACACCTAAAACATATCATGTTTAGGATACTACTCATATGGGCACCTTGGTAGACCATATGAATGATATTGGACCTTTCCAAGATCCAGTAGTGATTCTAATCATTCATTTAGGGAATTCTAGGACTATGCAACCTTAGCCGCTAATGTCAATAGTATCTAATATCCTAATCACTAACGATCATAGTGGCTAAGTGCTAGATACAACTATCGATAATGGCTAAGGGTATCCTACCCCTAGCCATACTGAGTGAGAGTGTCTAGCCCTATAACCAACTCGAGCTCCTCGAACCAAGTAAAATCAGTTGCAACCAACTATTTTGCAATGTTTCTTAGGCAGTTTTGGTTACTAAGCTTCCAGAGGTTTCCTCCTAACTACTCAGGCCAATTGATTCTTGATATTGGATTCCTTTAGAAGCCAAGATGAGGACTTGGGAAAGTCTATTTAAAGGTCTCCCAAAGATACATATGCATCTCAAATTTACTGCAACGAAGCCCTGTCATATTGGAGAGTGATTTTGTATCCCTTGAGTAGTGTCAAAGTGTTATCCAATTATGGAATAACAACTTTTGCTATTTCAATAGAGTTCACAAAGGCTTTAGGAGAAAGCTTGCAATTATCAACCAATTAACAATGAATTTGAGACAATATACCACTAATTATGTTTTCTGAGACACAGATAATCCTTGACCATTATTTTTCAAGGAAATTGAGCATCAACAGGCCAAAATTTCAAGAGCAAAAAACCTTATCCACAATCATTATTTTTAACAGTGGCCCGTAGGCTTAGCCATCAACTTCGAAAATAGCTAGTAGATCCAACTACTATGAGTGATAGCAACCAGGGTTTGACATGCTAATTTCCTTGTTTTAGCCTTAGATTTGTCATTTATCGCATGTATTTTATTTTATTTCATCTAGATTAGTCGTATGTACTACATTTCCATGGTTTATTCTTAGTTTCATAAGCATATTTGCATTCATTTAAAATATTTCATGTGTTTCATCTTATATTTAGGCATTTATTTTCTTATTTATATTTATTGTGAGACTAGCCTCATCTTGATAGGCATCATGTGTTATTGATGTGTTTCATAGTTTCTTTGTGTGCAGGTTATAGATCCATTCAATATTCAAAGCATCATCAAGATTCCTAGTATCATTATATCTCTTGACATCAAAGAAGGAGGTAGCTCATAAGCCCTCTTAACAAAATTAGTTGGAAGAGTGAAAATATTTGCAATGTATCTCTCCCTTTTGAGAAGCTACAAACTTTGTAATGATTGTATCAGGTTGAAGGATTCCCTAAGAGAGAAATAATGTAATTGTAATTCATTATGATTAATAAAGAGGATCTTACTTGTAAATCATTTCTTTATATTACAATAGTTACTTTATCTCTTACTTTCAATTTGTTATATGTTTACAAATAGTTAGATGCATGATTTTTACTGTTTATAGATAGTGGTATGCTATAGTAGAGAGGAGATCATTTTAGCTGCTCTAATTAGGGCACTCATTAGATCATTAAGCTCATGGATGTAGTTGTAGATATAGAAAATTAACCCACTTTAATGGGTAATTTTCCCTGAGCCCTTTGGGAGACCCCCTAGACTTGCATAGGTCAAGGGTTAGGCTTCTCCCCCCATATTTCTTCTTTTTTTATCTCTATGTAAAATCATGCTTGCTCTTAATAGTGTGTGAATTTGCATAGGGTAAAATCATGGTCAGCCTTTATGGAGTATGATTTCATATTTTAGGGTTTTCCTCTAAGGAAACCCTAATTATTTGAAGTTTTCATGTTTTACATTGGTCCTCCTCGATTTTCCCTACTATCTCACCTTCAAATATGCT
The DNA here is from genome assembly GCA_028583015.1 of Wollemia nobilis. Classification (NCBI taxonomy): domain Eukaryota; kingdom Viridiplantae; phylum Streptophyta; class Pinopsida; order Araucariales; family Araucariaceae; genus Wollemia; species Wollemia nobilis. The sequence continues at coordinate 25,460,052 of JAQPPZ010016892.1, forward strand.
ATATAAGGAGGGTTTGAAATCATTTCTAGAGTACGATAATGAATGATAATGATATATCATGATTATTATTTACAAGTGTTTTTAATGCTTGTTAATTGATCTATATTCTTCTTCTTCTCCCACAAGCAAGCTAACTTTGAAGTGTGAAGTTTGATTTGTTCTCTACTACATTGGATTGATGATTGTTGTTGCTCACTTTGGTGGATTTGTGTTGAATCCCTAAGGAGAGATCAAACTATACGAGAGGTTTCAACCCTTTTGCTTACTTATGCACTATCTACTATATTATTTCACTCTTCTACATGCATTTTTTGATCTTTTGTAACATACATTAGTCATTTCACATTGATTTGAGGCTTTTCACTTTGCTTCTAGGAAATTGTGCTCGGGTATCTACAAGGCACGATTTTTCCAGTGCGATATTGTGGGTGCCTGTTATGGGGTGTAATTTTACCCAAATTATTTTTGGGGGAAAATAGTTGTTTCAGATCCTAGATTTGCATCATAGACTACATATAGGGCATAGTGATACATTATGTTCTATGGTTCTATCATTTTATTCTACTATTTTGTGATATGCTTGATTTCTTCCAAAGTTCAACTTACACTTCTATTTTTCAAAGGTCAGCTAAAAGGACCTAGGGGGCTTAATTGTTGTGCCTCCAAGCACTATTTTATAGTTTCCTAAGTAGACCCCTTAACACTGATTATATTTTCCAAGTGGTTTCCAAGTTATCTTGTAGGAACAGGAATTGTTGATATCATTGGATAAAGGATAAAATCTTGGATCAACCATTGGATAAGATAAGTGTTCCAATTAATATTTAGGCCATTTTTTGGGTGCCTTCTATTTTTTTTATAAATCCCACATCAGATTTTAATATAAATATATTTAATTGATTTATAGGCATTTGAAATATAAACAACATATAGTGTGCACTTATGGTTAATTTTGTTTGTGAATTATCTCTTGAGCCCTTGGTTGAAGGTTTCCAGTATTGAAACCTTAGGGTTAGAAAAGCATTCAAAGAAATAATTATTCTAGGGTTAGATCTTGTCTTCTTGCATTTTGTATTTCTGCATTGTCATTTATCTTTTATAGCATAATATCTAGAAATGCCAAACATAGGTGATTGTCTTGAATCAAATACATCAAACATTATTAAAAACTAGAGGACTTGGAATGAGTCCTTAAACCATTCTTGGTGAACCCTCCCCCCTTCTTTAGCACCAAGTTTACAGAAAAACATTCCCCTATAGTCACCTTGGCTTTCTATTGCGGATCCAACCAAGAATTGTACGCGGTAGGGCAATTTTATCCTCTACATATTTGGTGAACGTGAACACCTCCTTTTCTCTTAAAATATTTTAAATAAGATAATTATTTTTTTTGTGTGGCTGAAGATCATTTAAAACATATTTAAAAATATTTTTCTATGTGTTTGTTGTTATTTTTTTCTCTTCTATCCTCACTTCTTCTAGTGGCTCCTTTCCTTAGAAGTCAAAGAAAACGCCTATAATCTGATTATGTTCCTCCAAAATATGATTAGATTGATAGATAACATCCTAACATAGATCCCAAAGAGCAAGATATATGGAAAATGAAATGATTTTTGATCCTTATGAAGGATATAATGGTGGGTTTGTATTTTCATATTTTTAATAATATTTGGGGTTTCATGAAAATAATAGAGATAAGATATTGGAAGATATGGAGCAATAAAATCATATTGAAAGAGGTGATACTCCTCCACCTCCTCCTCCAATAAATTTTCATGTGCTTGATTAAAATAACCCTTTTCCTAAATCAATACATCTTGATAATTTGAGAAACCAAGCAACTGATGCTACTACTATAACCACCAAAATTAGAAGGAATATAAAAATCCCTCCAACCAGTAGTGTCGCTCAAAATTATTTTTAATTTTCCCCTCACTATTCTAATCTCAACACTTTTGCTTCTATCCCACCAAATTTTGGTTGTTGATTTTCACAAGTCATCGCATATAACAATAGTGTCCATGCATCTAACCTAAACCAAGCATTAGTTCCTCAACACACATATATCCATACTTTAGAGAATCTGGGGACATTGCATAATAGTAATCCAGAAGTGTATTTTAACAAATATGGTAAAGTAGTTGGTTTTAAAAGTTAATATGATTCAGCCTTCAAGTTTTACTTATAGTTATAATGAAATAGTAATCAGCCATTGCATCCTATTATTTCTACTAGGCCTTATCCTAAGAATTTTTCTATTTTGGTTTTTCCTATATATAAGGGGACCAAAGATCCAATAGATAATTTAATAATATTTAGAACAGCTTGTCATGATCTCATTTATGATGACATATTGTTACTTAAAACATTTCCTAAGAGTCTAGGTGGCATGGCACTAGAATGGTATTATCAATTGCCTAATTATTCCTTGAAATTTTTTGAGGAAATAGTAGAATTATTTGTTCAACAGTTTGGTGCCAATATTTAAAAAGAAGTAATAATGAAATATGATTTTATTTAAAACAAGGTAAAGAGGAAAACATTTCAAACTTCTTGGCTCATTGGAGAATTTTAGTTGGACGTTTAAGATATATTCTACCTCCAAAGTGTAGACACCTAAAACATGCCATGATCAGGGAGACTACTTACATGGGTACACTCATAGGTCATGTGACTAAACCTTGGGACCTTCCAAGTGTCAAAAGTGGTTTTTACCACTCATTTGGGGCATTTTTAGCCCATCCAAGCCTGGCCGCTGTAGACCAGAGTGGCCAGAATCCAGCCGTTGTAGCTCAGAGCGGCCAAACCTTAGCCACTGTAGATGACAGTGGCTAAGATTTTAATGCATTTTTCCACCCATCCAGCCTAATCTTGGGTGAAAGTGGCAGTCTGCATGCAATAAGGATGAGCGGGGACAACTTTGCATTCCTCCTCATAGCTAGTCTACATGGAAGACTCAAAGTCCAGATTTAGACTTCAGTTAAACATAGAAAAACAAAGAGCTTCTCATGCTAACACCTAGTACGCATGAGGGATTCAGTCCTAGGGTTGAACATTGACCTAGGGCTTCAAAACACTTTATAAGGAATAAACCTAAAAGCACTAGGGGACTTCTTCTTGGACCTTATTTGATCAATTGAGACATTCTTGGACCTACTTAGACCTTCTTTCATCAATCAGAGAGAGGGAGAGCATCATACATCAAAACATTGAACAGGTGGGATCATTGAGGAGAGCTTCTAAGATACTTGGAGAGCTTCCCTTGGAGATCGATTCTTGTAGTGGAGCCCTTGTCGGATTGGAGGGCAAATCTGAACACATAAGGTAATCATTTTAACATTAGTGGTGGACTTGAGCCCATAGCCTTTGGATCAAGAGAGAGAGATTTCACCTTAGCGGCCGTTGTCCTGGATAGTGGCTCGCAACCTAGTCTAGGGTTTTAGGTGTTAGTTTCTTTTATTCTGCTTTATCTCTCATTTCAGTAGCATAAGCTTTATTTTAGTTATTTGCTTGCATAGTACTAGTTTCATTGCATTTATTGAGATTATTCATTGCTAACAACCTCATCCGGGGAGGCAATCTTGGACATCTAAGCGTGTGTTGTTGTTTCATTGATTTTAGGGCTACAGGTTCAATCGGGAAAATCTACAACATACGAGTACGAGAGGATCCCTCTAGCAATCAGACCTAGAGAAGGAGGCATCTGTAAGCCCTCATACATTTCTGTGTGCATCACTAGGAAGCCTTATAAAGCATGCCCCCCTATGCGAGGGGATATTTCATACACTTGCTGCCCTCTTTTGTGTGTAAAATCATGTATCAAATGAAGGGTATCCCTCAGAGGGATTCATATGTAACCTAATATGGAGAATATCAATAATAAAAGCATTCATTCATTTACTTCTTCGCATTCTGGTTATATCTACTTTGTGCCTTTCATTTATTGCATGTTTAATATCAAAGGATTCAATCGAATCGCAAGTAGAGTAGTCGGTGGACGACGTGCCACTTCCCTGAGGTCACTACAGATGGTGATCATGGTGGGACTCCTACCTAGTTATTTAGCTTATTTGCATTTTATACCTCTTTACTGACTCGAGTTTTGTATACAAGTGTAGCCACTCTGATCTACAATGGCCAAAATTCAGCCACTCTAGTCTACAATGGCTAGAGGTCAGCCACTCTAGTCAACAAAGACTAGAAGTCAGCCACTTTGGTCAACAACGGCCAGAGTTAGAGTGTAGCAGAGGTCAAAACACTGACTCTATGAGCTGGATTAAAGGTTGGTACAACTTTTCTGACACTTTATAGTTCTCTATCTATTTCTATTCCATTAAAATTAGTGATAATTAAGAAATATTTCAATTTGGAAAACTGAAGGAATGAAAGAGAAAGAACTTGTATCTTGCACATCCTAGGTTTCTTTTTAGATTTTCCACTAGGCATTGCTAGGAACAATGGCTTCTATCTATAAATTTCACCCTAGAATCCAACATGCTAGACACTGTGTGATTGGTTTGCTTGCTTTGAGGCCTTTCTAAAGGCCATACTTGCACCTAATAGAGTGCATTCATTAATCTCATAGTAGCTATGCACCTTTCTGAAATTGAAATGCATTTTGCATTAGGCATATAGGGAAAGTTCATTGTTGCTATATGATGCATTCTTATTCATGCAAAACTTAAAATGAACCACACACATGCACATTTATTTTAAACATTGGGGAGTTGGATTTCATCACCAACCCTCAATTCAGTCCAGTGATGTTGGCATTCATCTCCTTCCACCGGTTTGCCCCCTAGAGCTTCATAGAAATGGATTGAGGAACTTACTTATAGTGACACTAAGGTACTTGTGTTCAAACTATCTCCCACTATTGGAACAATCATTGGTTCAGAGTGGAAGAGCTAGGCGAACCCCCCACTGGGATTTAAGCGGTGTACCCTAGTCTCTTTTGAGAAATCATGTTTGGCATGAGTGTTCTTGATTATCACTATGGATGAGTCTCCTCATTCTAAATCCAAAGCAACAACAAGAAACAAGAAACAACCAAACATCAAAATACAACAAACAGTTTAGGGCACACTTAAATTTGTAATCAAGATAAACATTTGCGTGATATTGTTTGATCATATTTAAGTGCAACACAAAAGCTAAATTTCCAAAAACAATGGTTAAAACAAGAAGTAGACATCCTCGGTCTGACACCGAGGGAGAATCTGAAACAACACATACCCTTAGGCGAAGTCATAGTAACATTGAAAGACCTACTCGAAAGACCGTGAGACATAGTTCTATGAGTCTAAGGGGTGATAACTCAACCCTTGGGGGATCTCCTCGAGAAACCCCAAATAGGGAACCAAATCAAGGAACTACATCACATCAACACAAAGAGGCCTCATGACCATCATCATCAAGGAGACATGAGGAAACCTCAAGGGCTTCCTCTAAACACATAGAAACTTCTCAGAGACATGAGGAAGCTTCAAGGGCTTCCTCCTCACATAGACATAAAGAGGGTTCTAGACCCCATTCTTCACACAGGGATGATGAGGTTTCCCCATATCCATCCTCATGGAGGGTAGAGAGGGCCACAAAACCTTCATCACCAAAAGGGCACACAAGAGTCCCAACATCCCAACATTCACATGAGACACTTAGAATAGATCAGCCCACTGAGGGGTAGGAAACTAGAAATACCTCCAGTCATAGACATCAAACAGAAGATATCCTTCACACAAGAGGAAGGATTCCAATAGACTATGACCTTATTGGAGTAAATGGCACCCCATGGGATCAGCCATGGAAAACAAGATAGTTGGATGAGTTGGATCGGTTGCATCCGAGGCCACCTCCCAGAACCGTAGCCACAGAGAATTCTGCATCTAGAAGTTCATGAACCATGACTTCTAAGCCCACTTCTCAAACTGGGGGTGCCTCAAGGTGACCCCATAGTAAACATATAGAGTCTGATCATAGAGACACTCAACAATATACTGAACAAGTCACATTAGCTAGCAAGAGCAAAGAGATAACAAAAACCTCTTCGAGAGATCTACGAATCAAAACCACTAGGATAGGGTCAGATAAGCATGAGTCCTCTATGACCATGCAAGTTAACCACATGTGATGGTTAGAAAATGCCTTGCACAAAGAGCGAGAGCTTGTAGAAGCTCTTGAACATGATAAACAGAGAGAACGGTTGTTGCACCAACATGAGCAATATTTGAGAGAGCAAGTTGAGCAGCTAGCTCAAAGCAACCAACAAGCAAATGGAAATGATCATCAAAGAGATCAATGCGCTGACTCACCAAGAGAGGAGCGCACTAGACAAGAAGGAAACCCACAACAAAATCACCCTCCAAATCATGAGCGGAATCCAACTAGGGGGAAAGGGTAAACTTAATAGAGCAGGATCAGGCACATCCTGAATCCCCTCGTAGGAGGGAAGAAAATGGAGCAAATAAAATGGATAGAGTGTTACCTCCACCGCCACCATGGGGGGGTCTACAAGAGGAGGAACTCCTCACCTCAAAGGCCTTCCAAGAACTTGCTGAAAATATGAAGTCCTTTGAAAAACAAGAGATGGATGGTAGCCAACCAACATTAAGCAAGATACACAATCAACCATTATGTCTATCCATCCCTAGCCCCACATACCCTAAGCATTTTGAGATGCCTAGGTTGGAAAATTTTAAGGGTGAAGAGGATGCACAAGAGCATGTTACTAATTTCATCAATGCATATTTTCATCTTGAAGACAATGATGCTCTCATGCTTAGGACATTCATTATGACATTTGTGGGTGTCACCACCCAATGGTTCAACCAGCTGCCCAAGCATAGCATATCCAATTTTGAACAACTAGTGAATGCTTTCTTGAAGTGTTTCTCTTTTGGTGCTAAGAGGAAAGTGAACCTTTCAGACCTGGCCAATTTGAGACATTATGATGATGAGCCAGTAATGGATTATGGGAATAGATGGAGAAGAGTCATGGCAAAATTATCATTCTCCATCCCCATAGAAGAGATCATCCAGATGTTCACCAAGAGTTGTTCCAAACACATTTCCCTCTTGCTACAACTCCAACAGTACCCCTCATTTGAGGAAGCTTTGGCACAAGCCAAACTCATTGAGGATATAAAAGTAGATGAGGGAACTATCAAACTCTGAACCAAGAAGGAGTGGAACAAAAATGATAAAAATGGCAAATACAAGTAGAAGCAGGCAAGCCCTGCTCTAGTTAATCAAGTGGTATTGGCTACGCCTAAGGATGGGGCTATGCAACAACCCCAAAATTATCAAGCACAACCCCCACTAGCCAACTATGATCAAAAGAACAATCAGGGGTGGAACAAAGAATGAAAACCCCCTCACTATTTCACACCATTGATAGAATCAATGCAATCAATCTTCAACCAATTGAGTGAGGTAGGAAATATCAGGTTCCTTGATATACCTCTTATAGATCCCAACCATCCTAAGCCAAAAGGATATAGGGAAGATCAATTTTACCCTTATCATAGGATATCGGGGCATAATATTGAGGTTTGCATTGGTTTCAAGCACCAAGTGCAAAACATGATTGAGGTGGGAGAACTTAAAGTGGACAACCCATTGGCCCCTGACAAAAGAGATATGGGCATCTACAAAAACCTACTACCAAACCATGAGGTCCCTAGAGGGCAAGGTGCACAAGTCAATCAGGTCCGAGTTGATACACCTACCCATGGGTGTGTTGGGATGGTTGAAATTGTCAATATAGCAACTAGGACTAGATGGTATGGTCAACCACAACCTCCTATAGCTCCCATTAATGTCCTAGCTACACCTAGGTAGAGGCAAGGGCAAGACAACCTTCCAGGTCCACCAACCCGACCTATGGTAACCATTCGGAGTAGACTCGAGCAAAATTTACAAATGACTCTAGCTAAGCTATCCATCTATGAGCTCATACAATAGTCCCCAAAGCACAGGGAGACCTTGATGGAGATTTTAAGGTCAATTGAGCTCCAACCACAAGATCCAAATGCATTCACCCATTTTGTGGGACAAGTACAAGAATTCCAGGAGCCTATAATTTGATTCTATGATCATGAAATTAAGATAGTATCTACTGCCTTACTAGACCCTCCATTGCACATCATGGCATCAGTTAATGATTTTCCATTTAAGTGGGTCTTGATCGATACAGGTTCATCAATCAACATCATCACAACAACAACAATAGAACATCTTAAGATCCCCAAGTCCAATATCATTTCGAGAGCCTATACATTAAGGGCTTTCAATGATGCTTTATGCAATACTATGGGAATGATAGTCCTACCTATCAAGGTGGGGCATAAGACCATCCCCGTGATGTGTCATGTCTTGGAAGGAGCCATGCAATACAACATCCTCCTAGGGAGACCTTGGATTAGGGACATGAGATGTGTTCCTTCGATCTTACACCAATGTGTCAAGTATGTGCATGATAACAAAGTCTACATGGTGTTGGCCGATGAAGAGCCATTCAAGTATGTTCATCAGGTGGATTTTCTAGGAGAATTTGTGATTCCTTCTACCCACTTATCTGTAGGACCTTCATCTCCAACTACCCAACTAGATAACAAAGACAAAGGGGTACAAAAGGACCCATCTGCATCAACACCTCATCTTGCACACAAAGTAACTAATGCTTCTAATAGACCATCAACATCTAAACCAAAAGATAATCAGAAGCTAAAGGCACCCATGGTTGAGAAAAGAGAGCCCAAGGAAGTGCTAATCATAGACATTAAGAAGAGTCCAACTCCCATGGAGGAGGAAGATCTCCAAGATCAAGCTGAGGAGATACTAGAACCCGCTTTGCCAGTGTCATCTGTAGGATCATCCACATCACATGCGATAATACACTTGGAAAGTATAGGGATAGGAGAGTATCTTGTGTAGAACATAACATTTACGCCCATCATAGAGTCTACACAAGACATGGGACATCCAAAATATCTAAGACCACCAATGGGAATAGTGGTTCCACTTGGAATCCCTCCCAATCAAACAAACTTTATCTACGTTGGACTAGACTACGCCCATAAATCTATGGACATAGAAGAGGACAATGATGAATTATTCATCGTAAATGTTCATTACCTCTCTAATCCTGAGTTTTCTCTAAGCTACTTTGAATATTGCCATTGGCATGGTTACGGTCTTGGTATATATGAGTAGGGGTGCAAATGGCCATTCGAGCCACAATACCAGCTCCCATATGACAGATTTGGGTTAGGCTATCACATCAGAGGTCGAGATGACTCTCTAGAAGCAGCATTAGATAGATTAACCTTGGGGTTAGGAGAAGACATCGATTTTATTCCCTATCACCCACCAAGTGTGAGATATCCGAGCAACAGACAAGTGGCTATGGCAAGCATACCACCTCCCGAGACTTATCATCCAAGCTCCACAATTGATGCCACCCCAATAGGCTACAACTCATGGGATGATGAGCAAGAAGAAAATGGATATGTGGCAAGTGATGATGAAGCACAAGCGGGCTTGGCCTATCATGGGCCTCGCTATTTACATAGATTTACCTGGTCCATCCACAATGAGAGTGGATTCATATCGGATGAAAGTGGCTATGAGTCAGAGGACTCAACAGAGAGAGCATACCTAGGAACAAGGTAATGGCCCCATGACTTGGGGCAGCATACTAATGCAAATGGCATCTTCATAAGTGATGAAGAATATGAGGATGAGATAGATATGGCCTACTTAGGACCAAGAGATATGCCCCTTACCTTGGGGCCGCATACCAATGCTAATGGTTTTTGGATAAGTGATGATGATTTTGATGATGAGACTGAGATGGCTTATCTTAGACCTCACCACTTGTGGCAAGTCGACATATTGGTAGAAAGAGAAGTGGTACTTCATGCCATAGACCCTAGCTTGTAGTTTTTGGGGAGACCGGTTGACTTGAATGTCATTCATCGCATGGTCAATCCCCCTCTACCTACATTTAGGGAACTTTTAGAGCCCAATGATCCTATTATCTGACCAGCTCATGGGTCAGATCCAGAGATTCCTTTTCCTCTAGAGCCTCATCATGAGTATAGGAAGGAAACCTCTAAGACAAGATTTCAACCATGTGGTCCTGGAGATTTCATTCCATCCATCAACATGATCTCCATTGATTTGACCACTCCACTTCATAACCCAATAGATCCCACTAAACCTTTGTGTCTCGACATGTAGGCTATTGATTGGGATCACATTGATTCACCCATAGAGCCTGAAGATCTCTTCTCTAATGAAGAGACATTACAACCATTCCATTTTGCATCAGGCTGTGCATATGATGTGTTCCATGTTGGTCTAGATCCTAAGTCAGTAGGACCTATAAATCCCATCGATGACATTCACTTGATACCCATGCCTCACCAATTGGAGGATGGGTCACATATGGCTATAGAAGTGACTTTCGAGGTGGACATCAGTGATGATCCTACTCAACCAAAGAAAGTCAAGTTCGGAGAAAGTCTATCTCTAGAGGAACAAGCCATCATAATTCCTCTCCTTAAAGAGAGGCCAAATCTATTTTCTTGGACTTACAAAGACATGCTAGGTATTGATCCAAAGTTAGTTGTTCACAACCTTTCATTGGATCCCCTAAAGAAGCCAATCAAGAAAAAATTGAGGAAGATGCATCCAACCATCACTTTGATGGTGAAGAACGAGTTACAAAAACTATTGGATGTGATCTTCATAGTTCCCATCGACTATCCTGAATGGGTCTCGAACATGGTGCCCATAGGAAAACCAGATGGAAGAGTCCACATTTGCATAGATTTCAAGGACTTAAATAGGGCAACTCCGAAGGATTCATTCCCATTGCCAAACATAGATGCTCTTGTTGATGCCACTGTAGGTCATGAGATGCTCTCCCTAATGGATGGGTTTTTTGGATACAATCAAATCTGAATAAAACCTGAAGACTAGCATAAAACTACTTTCATTACTCCATGGGGAACTTTTTGTTACAAAGTGATGCCATTCGGCCTAAAGAATGTTGGTGCCACATACCAGCGGGCCATGACATACATATTTCATGACTACATGCACACAATCTTGGAAGACTACATGGATGACTTGTTGGCCAAATATTTGATATGACAAGAGCACACTGAGATCCTTACGAAAGTCTTTGATCGCCTCATAGAGCACAACGTCAGATTGAATCCTAAGAAGTGCATGTTTGGCATAACTTCTGGTAAGCTCTTAGGTTTCATTATTTCCATGAGAGGCATTGAAGTCGATCCTACAAAAGTAGAAGCTATAACGGAGATGGCAGCCCCTACCAACATTAGGGAATTAAGAAGCCTACAAGGCAAGGTAGCATCCATCAAATGGTTCATCACACAATTATCAGACAAGTGTCGACCCATGAATCGGTTGCTATGCAAGGATGTCCCATTTCATTGGGATGAAGAGTGCCAACAAGCCTTTGCAGAGATCAAAACATACCTGGTGATGCCACCAGTGCTAGCTCCACCAAGGCCAGACATACCATTTTTGCTATACATATCGGCTACTGATTTTTCTTTGGGCACCATGTTAGCCCAAAAGAATGCACAAGACAAAGAGCAAGCCGTATATTACATAAGTCGCACCTTGGTAAGCTATGAGCTAGGATATGCGTATGTAGAAAAGTTATGCTTAGCAGTGGTCTTTGCAACCAAAAAGTTGTGACACTACATGTTGAGCCATACGACTTACGTTATATCAAAACAAAATCCTTTGCAGTATATGATGAACAAGACGTATCACAATACACGTACTGCAAAGTGGATCATGCTATTGATAGAATTTGATCTAGAATTCATAAGCCAAAATTCCATCAAGGGACAAGTCATAGCAGATCAATTAGCAGAGGCACCTCTTCAGGATAGCAAGCCTCTCACTATAGAATTGCTTGATGATGCAGTCTTCGCATTATCAGATCCACCAAAACTCGAAGAACCTGAGAAACAAAGAGAAATGGCATTATTATTTGATGGTTCAAAGTGCGAGCAAGGGGGCGGAGTAGGGATAGTCTTTATCACACCATAGGGTGCTCCATTGCCCTTATCATTCAAGCTAGACTTCCCTTGCATAAACAATAACACAGAGTATGAAGCCTTGATCTTGGGACTCCAAACAATAGTTGCAATGGGCATTAAAATATTGAATATCTTTGGTGACTCCTTGCTCATAGTAAATCAAGTCAAAGGATTGTTCCAATGCAGGTGCCCACTCCTGAAATCTTACAAGGAGCTTGTTGACACTTACCTAGCTCGACTAGAATGGTATGACATCGAGGCAATCCCTCGTACATCAAAAAGATTTGTAGACACCATGGCATCTTTGGGATCCTTAATCCCTCGGAATCCATCCACTGATTTCACAACCATTCATGTGAAAGTGCTCACATTTTCTGTGATACAACATGAGGTTATTGACAACCTAGAGTCAATCAACATGATCCAAACCGAGCCAAATCAGGATTGGTCATTCAAAGTTAGAGCTTTCTTGCAAACAGCCCCTTGGGAATCTTTGATCTCTCAAGGTCCCATAGAATGTGGAACAACCATTCATCACAGGATTGTTTCCCAATCAGTGTTCACAAATGCTGGATCACAAGGAGAGCATGTTATTTTATCCATAGAAGCAGTGGCTTATCAAGATTGGCTTTCCCAATTATGAGATTTCCTGAAGCTTGGAATAGTACCACAAGGCCTATCACATGCTGAAAGATGAACATTTAAACAAAAGGTGACTAGATACATTTTTCTAGGAGAGATCCTTTATAGACGAGGTTACGATGGAATGCTCCTTCATTGTCTTGAGCCCCAGGAAGCATCTTGGGCAATTTTACAAGCTCATGATGGTACATGTGGTGGTCACTTCAATGGCATGGCCATCATTAAGTGCATTTTGAGAATGGGTTACTATTGGCCCACTATGGAAAAATAATGTTGTGAGTATGTCAAGAAATGCATCAAGTGTCAGCATCATGCAAACCTCACCCACTTGCCATCACAAGCCTTGCAACCCATCCAGGAAGCATGGCCCTTATCGTAGTGGGGATTAGACTTGATTGGGAAGATATCTCCCCCATCTTTGGGCCGACACACATTCATCATAATAGCCATTGAGTATTTCACCAAATGGGTCGAAGTGATCCCCTTAACATCGACAACTGGACCGAGGATTGCGGAGTTTATACTCCATAATATCATAAGTCATTTTGGGGTCCCTTCAAAGATTATATCGGATAATGGACCATATTTCAAGAACAAAAATGTGCATGCTTTAATGGACAAATACCACATCCAACACAATTTTTCAACACCCTATTATCCACAAGCAAATGGGCAAGCCGAAGCCTCAAACAAAACAATCATCTCCATCTTGAGAAAAATAGTGAGAGATAATCATAGGGACTGGCATTTGTAGTTACCTCTAGCATTATGGGCATATAGGACTAGTGTGCGGATGCCCACTAGGGCAACACCATTTTCACTTGTATATGGCACTGAGGCCATCATGCCCCTAGAACTGGAAATCCCAACCTTGCGCGTAGCATTAAAGGACTTCATAGATGATGATGTCACGCGACAAGGCCACCTGGATCAGTTAATGCTTCTTGATGAATGACGGGTCAATGCCTTGGAGCATCTCCACGTTTATCAGAATCACCTTGCATGAGCATACAATAGTAAAGTCCATTTGAGAGAATTCAAAGTTGGGGATCTTGTGCTCAAAGAAAACCAGCAGAACTCAAATCTACCATCGCATTTGTGAGACAAATTTATGGTAAATTGGATAGGCCCCTACATGGTTTCAGAGAAGGTTGGCCCTAGGGCATATCACCTCACATCGTTGGAAGGTGTTGAAGAGCCTGAACCTCTCAATATCATTCATCTAAAGGCATTTCATACATAAAATAAAAAACATTCAAATATGTCATAAAAATAAAAAACATTCAAATATGTCATAAAAATCAAAAACATTCAAATATGTCATAAAAATAAAAAACATTCAAATATATCATAAAAATAAAAAACATTCAAATATGTCAAAAAAAAAAACAAATCAAACAAAAATCTCCAAAGCACCAAACTTGGTCAAAATCAAAAAAGCTCCAAAGGCATCTTAAAGCCCTTTGGTCAAGTCAAATCAAATCACAAAAATGCTCCAAGGGTACCCAATCCGCTTGGTCAAAATCAAACAAAAATCTCCAAAGGCATCTTAAATCCCTTTGGTCAAGTCAAAATCAAATCACAAAAATGCTCCAAGGGTACCCAATCCGCTTGGTCAAAATCAAACAAAAATCTCCAAAGGCATCTTAAAGCCCTTTGGTCAAAATCAAACAAAAAGCTCCAAAGGCATCTTAAAGCCCTTTGGTCAAGTCAAAATCAAATCACAAAAATGCTCCAAGGGTACCCAATCCGCTTGGTCAAAATCAAACAAAAAGCTCCAAAGGCATCTTAAAGCCCTTTGGTCAAATCAAAACAAAAAACATTCAAAATAATCAAAAGCACAAAAACAATGCAAAAAGCAAAAATACAAAAACATTTGCATCTTACATCCACATCCACATAATTGCATATCCATACATATCCATTGCATTCACATATGTTATGATCACATTTTTTTACAAATGATGCCACAGTTTGTATCTCAATCACAATATACAAGTTCATCCTCATCCATGCATCCATGTGTGTAAATGTGTTTTTCAACACAACCAAATAATGTTGCTATACAAAATATACGAAGGTTTCCTATTATTTCAACCATGTCTAGTGGTCTTATCAACTTTTATAGAAAGCCACCTTGATTAGTAGAGAGCAAGGTCTAGTTGTAATAATACCTTGGATATTCAGGATCCCATCACTAATTGAAACACTAAAATCCTAGTTGGTACAAGGGAAAGATGAAAACAACAAAGTGGTCTAGGTTACCTTAAGTGAAAAGGATCTTCCTTGCTTATCCCCCTGTGCAACTGGTTTAAAGGTGCTGAGAATTGGCAAAAGGACAAGTTCCGCCCTACCCAAAAATGAGTGATTATCATCACTACATAAATCCCTTGCTTTCATTAAAACAAGCAAAAATCCTGAAACAAAGCACAAATTCAAAATTCCAGTTTCAAAAGTCATAATTCAAAATCCCAAAATCAAAAATCAGTCATAGTCAAAACAAACAAGTGAAATTCATCCTTACATAAATCCCTTGCTCAAAAAAAAAATCAATCAAAATAAACAGTGATTTTCATCACTAAGTATGAGCAAGTATCCCAAAAGAAATGAAGAAAAAAAGGGAATAGAACTTGAATCCCTGGAATTCTCAACATTGCACAAAACTGGAAGGAGAAATCCTTACGCATGATGATATGTCTACTACAAAAGCTTCTGGCATTTGTATAGACCAATGTTTGAATGTGGATGAGCTAGCTTAGGTAACCCAATACTGCCTAGTGGTATAGTCCAACTAAGTCCAACATAAGGATGAGATAAAACACTTGAGAATCCCTGATCTTAGAAATGGGCTGAAAGAATCCCACTTGACATCGGAGGAAATGCTTGAGTTCTATCTAAAAATATATTCATTTGCACACACAGAGAGAATGAATATCCAGGTACAGAGAGAAAGCCTTGCTTTTCAAAAGTCTTGTATGGCCAGTACATAAATGTTGATAGGGTAACTAGAGTGTTTGAAGTCTCAGGAAAAACCCACAAATAAATTTCTAACATAGCAACAAATCACATCATCAATCACATCATCAAATTTCTTTATAAGCTTCTGTAAATTAGGGGGTATTAATAAAATAATATTAAACTAGATACCGGATATATGTCAGAAATGATATCTAGATGACCACTAACTATTTTACATCTCTTAAATTACAGAAGCTTATCCAAAAAATACATACATTCCACACCATTACATTACACATATGGAAGATTTAAATAATTAATTCTTATGAGTAGAATGATTATTAAATATTCATGGTTGTTATACTTTCTGTGGTATCACCCATTAAATTGTCAAACTCATAGCATATGCATCCATTATGTTTTAAGTGATTAAAACATACAAGTTCATTCACATTAGATTACATACTGCATTCACCATAACATAGCATTAGTTAGATGCATACGATTAAATCAAAATCAAACATGTATCTAACAAAAACATTTCATCCATAAATACATAGTTCATAAATCATCCATTTACATCAAAGATCACATCATTGCATTCATCCATACATAGAATCATAAATCCATCATCAAATCAACTCAAGATACATCACATCATGTCACAATAATCAAATCATGAAAGCATCTACATAAACACATACATAAGCATCCATCTCAAATCCATATCATCATAAATATCATCTATCATCTAACACATATATATCACCTCATCATAATTCCATCATAACATCACATAAATAAAACAAAAACATAAGCAATAAATGACACACATAATGAAACATAAATGCAAAGTCTCATATAAATATGTCTGTCTCAAAATATGTCTCAGAATATGTATCTCAAAGTGCATGAATATACAAAATCGCCCATAGGCTACAAGTCATATAGGTCAAGCAGACCTCAAAAATAGAGTCCAAGTGCATCATCAATCAAACATAAGGCTTGCACCCCCAACATCACCTCCCCTATGGTCGTGTCACGCATGGAGTGATGTGACCCTGCTAGTCTCTTTGTGTGAGTCCGAGTCCTATGACTAGGATGGATGGAAGACTACCCAGAGGTGGATCGCCTACTGACCTATGAGCCACCTACACCTAGTGCCTCCCTAGGGACAACCCCATGCCTCCTAAGCTACATCTAGAGAGAGGCTATATGGGAGACATACCCCTATATCTACTCCTCATACTCATACAACAATCCTCTGACCTCCGTAGAGTGCCCTATGAACACGTGAAGAAAGACATCACGATCATTAGTGGTCGACAAGGTAATGGCCACTCCATAAAAAGGAAGCCGAAAAATCTTTTATACATCCTCCGGCATAATAGTCATCTCACCGATAGGAATATGGAAGGTGTTGGTCTAAGGGTCCCACTTATGGACCAAAGCCATAAGGTAGGCCTAATATGACATAATTTGAGGTAGCCTAGTGACCTACTGGAGCCCATGGGCCTTAATCCAGGTGCAATCTGTGTCATCCAACAGGGGTAGAAGGTCATTCATGAGCTTCGGGTCATGAGCCCGAGCATCGAGAATCTAAGAGAAAAAGAGAAAACAAAGCATAACTACAATGCATCTAAGGCATGAATCATAATAAAACATGAAAATGGTGCAAATAATGATGGGCTACTCTAATTCCAAGAAAAAAGAGTAATAAATGCACCTAATCATGCAAAAAAATTCAAAAACAAGTCACAAAAATTCAAAAAAAATTAGTTAATCATGCAAGAAAATTCAAAAAATTTACAAAGGGTTCTTAGCCGTTGTCGACTATAGTGGCCAGAAATCAACCATTGAAGCTAAGAGCGGCCAAGCCCCAATGGTCAAAATTCTGACCATTGAAATTCAAACCTGGCCACTCTGAGTGATAGTGGCCAAGCCAGAGGCCGAGTTGGCTGCTCTAGGCAGTAGCAACCAATAAGCGAAGTAGCAGAAGCACCTACCCTAGGCTAAAAATAGCAAATGGGGGCAATCCCACCACATAAAATCCTAAACTAAGCCTAGCTACGGGTTTAATTCATTTCCAATAGGTTTAATGAGGTTCATGTACCGATTACTTAGTGTAGTTCATTTTACCCAAAAAATGAAATAGACAGGGTTAAGGTTTCAAAGAGTACCCGAGAAGCTTCGGCTCCTCCGCTCACTGATGCCTCGCCCTGTGCAGCCATGATCCTCTACAATGCAACAACACTCCAAATCGTAGAAGTCACTTTCGCAAATAGAGCTCTGACACAAATTGATAGCTAGTGAAAGTGAAAGGTCAAAACCCTAGGGTTAATTTTTATTTTCCCAAATTATGGCTTGGCCGCTGCTGTCATCAACGGCCCGAAATTCTTGGCCGCTCAAGGTGAGAGCGACCACAAGAAAGAAGTTGGCGGCCATTGGACCTGATAGTGGCCAATAGCCTAAGCAAAAACAGGAGGGATTCCCTCCATGAGAAGCAACAAAAACATCAAATAAACACATTTTGATGACTCATGGTTATCATAATGTTCAAAATAACAAAAAAATTGCATAAAAACAAATCTCAAGTAAGCCTCCTATCAAGTTACTTATTCTATCAACTTAGCGGTTGCAATGATTTGCACTCCATGCAACTCAAAAAGATGAGTAAGTTACCATGAGGTTACTTGGGGAAAAACATTCATTTTGGAATTACGATGTGCCTCCTTCAATCCCGAAGAATACCAAGATGGTTGGACTACTCCACGGGTATGAAGGAATCATCCTAATTCTCCTATGACACCAAAAACACTGAGCCAAGTGATGCAATACAAGCACAAATAGAATCGCTCATCCTAACTCCCTAAGAAGGCTATTTATGGCTGAACCACTCCTCGAGATAGGGATGAATGATTATCATAAACAATTGAAATCACACTTGGATGGGGATTTGCCCATTAAAGAGAACAAACATTAGAAAGGAACCAAAACCAATCATATTTGGTCAAGCGACTCATCGCTTCATTCATTGCCCTTCCCTCACCAATTCATTGTGTGAGGGGGTAGTTTGAAACTTCAAATAATCATAATCAAAATCAACAAAATATCACTCGATCATGTCAAAATTGCGTTCATCCTATGAATCATTGCACTCAACTCTTACAAAACATTTCCCATTTGTTGGGGTCATAAACAAAAAGGACATCTTCAATTTGTAGCTCTTCTCTGGTTGGTTTTGTTGTAGTGACATAAGCTACCCGATTGTGTTTGAGGAATGAGTGCAAGTGGACATGTGCAAGCCCTATGCTATATTAAGCCTTCAATCAGGTTGAAGCAATGATTCAAGGATGTGTGCCATCTTGCATGATTAGGCCATCCAACGTTGATCAGATCAATGATCATCATACACCCTACAAACATAGCGGTCTACATTTTCACCTCGCGTTGTGTCTATTACTCAGCGCATCGCAAAAAGGGGCATCTGTAGACACCTAAAACATGCCATGGTCAGGGAGACTACTTACATGGGTACACTCATAGGTCATGTGACTAAACCTTGGGACCTTCCAAGTGTCAAAAGTGGTTTTTACCACTCATTTGGGGTATTTTTAGCCCATCCAAGCCTGACCGCTATAGACCAGAGTGGCAAGAATCCAATCATTGTAGCTAAGAGCAGCCAAACCTTAGTCATTGTAGATGACAATGGCTAAGCTTTTAATGCATTTTTCCACCCATCCAGCCTAATATTGGGTGGAAGTGGTAGTCTACATGCAATAAGGATGAGCGGGGATAACTTTGCATTCCTCCTCATAGCCAGTCTACATGGAAGACTCAAAGTCCAGATTTAGACTTTAGTTAAACATAGAAAAACAAAGAGCTTCTCATGCTAACACCTAGTACGCATGAGGGATTCAGTCCTAGGGTTGAACATTGACCTAGGGCTTCAAAACACTTTATAAGGAATAAACCTAAAAGCACTAGGGGACCTTCCTGGACCTTCTTTGATCAATTGAGACATTCTTGGAACTACTTAGACCTTCTTTCATCAATCATAGAGAGGGATAAAATCATAAATAAGAACATTGAATAGGTTGGATCATTGAGGAGAGCTTCTAGAGACTTGGAGAGCTTCCCTTGGAGATCAATTCTTGTGGAGAAGCCCTATCAGATTGGAGGGAAAATCTGAACACATAAGGTAATCATTTTAACATTAGTAACGGACTTGAGACCATAGCCTTTGGATCAAGAGAGAGATTTCACCTTAGTGGTCATTGTCCTGGATAGTGGCCCACAACCTAGTCTAGGGTTTTAGGTGTTAGTTTCTTTTATTCTGCTTTATCTCTCATTTTAGTAGCATAAGATTTATTTTAGTTATTTGCTTGCATAGTACTAGTTTCATTGCATTTATTGAGATTATTCATTGCTAACAACCTCATCCAGGGAGGCAATCTCAAACATCTAAGCATGTGTTGTTGTTTCATTGATTTTAGGGCTATAGGTTCAATCGAGAAAATTTGCAACATACGAGTACGAGAAGATACCTCTAGCAATCAGACCTAGAGAAGGAGGCATTTGTAAGCCCTCATACATTTCCATGTGCATCATCGAGAAGCCTTATAAAGTGCACCCCCCTTGTACGAGGGGATATTTCATACACTTGTTGCCCTCTTTTATGTGTAAAATCATGTATCAAATGAAGGGTATCCCTCAGAGGGATTCATATGTAACCTAATATAGAGAATATCAATAATAAAAGCATTCATTCATTTACTTCTTCGTATTTTGGTTATATCTGCTTTGTGCCTTTCATTTGTTGCATGTTTAATATCAAAGGATTCAAATGAATCACAAGTAGAGTAGTCGGTGGATGGCGCGCCACTTCCCCGGGGTTGCTACACAAAGGATATACTTGAGATATTTATTGGCAATTTACAAGAGTAGTTATCTTATGCATTAGAGACTACTACTATTACATATTTTGAGTAAGCAATTGATTTAGCAAGAAAAGTAGAATAGGCCCTTATCAGAAGAGGCCAACTCAAAGTAAAATAATAAAAACCTACTAAGTCTTAACACAAGAATAAGCACACAAGAGGTGATAGTGGAACATATAGTAGGTTTATTAATAATGTTACTAACAACCTACAAAATATAATACTTCAGAAACCTCCATAAAGGAATTTTACAAGACTTAATATGTCTATGGAAGTAGTTTTAAAACAACTTTTAGAAGCTGATGCAATTGAGTTATCTCCCATAAGGTAAACAAATACTACAGGTCATTGGTATAATATAGGATAGTGTTATGCATATCATAGAGTGGAAGGACATTGGACAAACTCTTGTAAGAAGTTAAAACATGTGGTACAAGATTGATTGATGTAGGACATATTGATACAAGGAGTTCTTAGTCAGTAAATAATCAAGTTCCTACTCCACAAGCTCCAACTATGAATCAAGAAATTGAAATATTTAAATATCCATTACCAAAACATAATTAGCAGGTAGCTAATTAGGTGGCTCATCAGAATGAGCCTCCTCTCTATGGTAATATGGTTAGCATGGTTGGGATAACTACAAAAGGTAATCTCAGAATCAATATCTTTAGCAAGGATAGAATTTTGTATTACAGCCTAGTACAATTCTAAATAATAATTAGAAAAAGGTTTTAGATATAAGGACTCTACCTTTAGTTTTGAAACCACATCCCAAATTTTCATTTTTTCTCCAAAAGCAGTTAGCTAATACTCCAAAAAAGATATCAATTTTAGAGCTCTTACAAAATTCTCCCAACCATAGAGATGCTTTAATAGAATTTCTAAAGCAAAAATTAATTCCACCGGATATTTCTCCTAATGCCATACTTGATGTCGTAGGTTCTTTTAGGATACATCACATCTCATTTTCAGATGATAATAAACCTTCCTCAAATTTACAAGAAGATTCTTCAGTTTATATCACTACACTTATTGGGGATACATTTGTAAAGTGAATCTTGATTGATAATTTTTCTTCCCTCACTTTTTGTGCATATCAATTCTTCTAAAAAATTGGATTAAAAGAGGAAGATTTAACAAAATTTGATATCATTATAAAAGCTTTAAAAAATGAGTCCCAAGAGGTCTGCGGTGTCATATCTCTTCCCCTCAATATTGGGCCTAAAATATTGGATACTTTGGTTTATGTAGTGCATTTTCCTTCATATTTTAATCTTCTTCTTGGATGTCCTTAGCTTCATGTAATGAAGGCCATACCTTCTACTCTTCATCAATACCTAAAGTTTGAATTTAAAAATCAAGTTGTCACCATTTTGAGCGACCCTTGACCATTTGAGTTTTTCTCAAATGTAGAGCGAGCCCAATATGAGTTCAATATTTGTCCTTCTATCTCTTCAATGGTTTATCCACGTCCATCATATCATATATTATAACATTTTCAAAAATTAAAAATGAGTGAGGAACACATCTCAAATTTCTCATATCAGGATCATGATAATCATTTTCTTCGATATTGTCTTCTAGATCTAGCAAAGCTACCATCTTTACCAAGAACCATGGGCTTACTCCATAAGAAATTTTATGTTGTACACATTAGTATGTGTACCTTTATCTTCATAGGAATTTCTTTTGAAGAAAATATATGTGGTAGCAACCCCTCTCCCATTGAGCATTCTTTTGCTCATTGTTACCTTTTCAATGACTACCCACTCCCTAAACAAAACCTATTGAGTATGGGATATGTAGGTAAATGTTTGGGGCCACAACAGAAGGGTATTAAAGAGCCTTTGGATGTCTAAATCTATCCTGAGAGATGTGGCATAGGTTTTATACCTATTAAGGACCAACCTTTACCATTTGACAATAATGATCATCTTATGACTTATGTTGAATATATGGATTATCAAAAGTCAGGAGTGGATGATGAGGATGATGGTCCCCATTATTATTCTAAGATATTTTTTTGCAATATGATTGGTTCTATATGTTCCCAAAATAAGCTTTCTATTTTATAAGAGGACCCTACCTCATTGTCTTATAATGATCTTGCAAAATTAGGAATTACTCATCTTTATGCTAAAAATAATGGTTTTATTTAAAAATGTACTGATTATCATGCCATGGCTACCAAATAAAGAGCTATAAAGGAGCTTCTATGTAATTCAAATTATCAATATGACTTGATTTTTAGATATTTATTTAATAAAATAGTTCGTGGTACACATGTTTCTTATATCAAGAAATGTGACACACTTAGATTTTGTGTTGACTGTAATTTTTCTTGTTTCGAACAATAGAAAATAGTAATAATAATAAAAATTAAAAAAATGATAATGAAAATTTCATAAAAACACTCATTTATCATTTAGCTATGCATTTGCATTTTCGTTGCATCCTCTGCTTGTTCAAATTGCATTGTTGCTTGTCATATTTTGCACTGATTGCCTTACATTGAACACAACCTACATGCTTGAGTGTCGTATTTGGCATGATTTCTTGTTCATGATTGCTTGTTCATATAGATTTTTTGGGATCTTACAACAATGGTGTGTTATGATACCTAGTTAGGTCATATCTCACATGCATTGCACTTTCACTAGGGTTTTTATGCCTAGCAAAATCCCCACCTAGGGAGTCGTCTTAAATATTATTTCTTACTTCTCTATGCTTCTTTCATTCTACTTTTTCTTGGTCTTAGAAGAATTTATTTATCATATTTCTTATATTAAGGATGATATTTCGTTAATATATCCTTGTCACTTCTTTGTCATTCTCTAATTTTCTTTTATAGTTTACTTTGACATTGATATATGTGTATTTGTTTCCTCCTTTGCCTTTTCAAAATTTATCTTCTTCTACACATTTACACACGCTCATCAAGTGTTTTTCAAATTTAAAACCTTATCGAAGGTAGCACTAACCTAATAATTTATATCCCCTTATATTGCACCCCACATGGGATAGTTATACATCCTAGCAGGTATATTATCAGATATGATCTCCTATCGGGTTATACTCTCTTTTGACTTAGAGGGCTCAATACCCCATTACAAGATAAGCTCATTGGCTATTTTTAGTAGGCCTTTGCATACATCCTAGCAGGTAATCACCCAAAATAGTCAATTAGCGAGCAACCACCCATAGTAGGTCAGAATCCAACACTTCATCCCTCATGATGAGTACTACACCCATAGTGGTTTTAGCTCCCTATTTTTGGTATGATTCATAGTATTTAATCACATTGATTCATTGTAACCTACACTGGTTTAAATGTTATGTTTCACCTATCCTTCTCTATTTCATATGGTTAACATTTGGATATTCTTCTTCTTCTTCTTCTTCTTCTTCTCCTTACTTTTTGTTTTTCTTTATTTTTTTCTTATATCTTGTGTTTTATTCTTTATTTCATTGTTATAATCCATTTCATCCATGCATTTCATTTATTCTTGCATTAATATAGTTTTTATGCATAAATTTAAAACATAAATCTAAAGAACACTTATTAAAATATCACATGCACACACATTAACACATAAAATATAAAAGAAGTAGCTATGTATTACTCGATGAAAGAGATAGATACATTAGTGTTTGGTTGGTGTAACATAGTCTAGTCCTGGTACACTCAACCAATACCTATGGATGTATACCAAAATTAAAACTAGCATGTCATACTGATCCCTAGCCCTAGCTCTAAGATCCCATCTCCTCTACTCTGCCTAGAGGAGGATGTGGTCTAGGAAATTGCATACCCATGGATGGTGAAGCTAAGACTACCCATGATTGAGATCATGACATACTAGATAACTGTAGGAATGGATGGAATATCACCCTTTGCCCCTCTGCTATCACCTAGTAGTACATGGCCTCATAGAAGGTAACCCACTGAATGGCTACCTCCAGGATATTTCCTATACTCCATATTTTTTCCTATAGGATGTGGATCCCACTATCCTGGCTAATCTTGATGATAGCCATACCCTTTCTCAAGCTCTCTAGTACTCTATGTCCAAATGGCTCACATAACCTTAGAGATGATTGAACTCTACTCAAGTTGCATCCCTCTCTATCTCTATGGTACTCAAAGAGCTCTATAGTCCTTTGATCCTCTTTGACCTGTCCTCTTGGAGCAGGTCCACCTATCTCTACAGAGTCACCTCCTATGCTCATAGCACCTATACCTCATCCCTTAGGTCCCCTCATGTTGAGGCCTAGTCTTAGCTAGCTACTACTAATGTAGATTCCTCTCTATCATATACATGGTGGTACCCTGGCCTCTATGGGGGAAACTCCAGATGCCCCTACCTCCATGGTCCTTGTAATACTAGTAGATTCTATCACTAGCTCAATTTGTACCCATACCTATCTCTATCTTGAAGCTACCTAGCCCTACTGCTCCATATCTATGGCCCTACGATATACCTCTCAAAAAGCTCACTGCATACCTAGGTTCATCACCTTTCATATATATATCAAAACTAGTGGGGAGA
The DNA here is from genome assembly GCA_028583015.1 of Wollemia nobilis. Lineage (NCBI taxonomy): Eukaryota > Viridiplantae > Streptophyta > Pinopsida > Araucariales > Araucariaceae > Wollemia > Wollemia nobilis. Next base: position 25,485,231 of record JAQPPZ010016892.1, read on the forward strand.
CCCTCGGGGCACAACTCCTCTACACAACCACCTATATTCGAAGGCCACTCCTACATCATCAACCCTAGAATCCATGTAAGGAGGATTTTCCAAGTCCTCCTCTATCCACCTATCCAAGTTTAGCTTGTTTCTAATCCCTGTTGGATCTTGGAACACTCTATAGTACTAGTAATCCTCTAGGTCTAGGATTCCCTATAAGATCCTAAACTTCCTTAGGACTTTATTGAAATGGAAGACCTCTAGATACCCTCACTCTATAGTCAGCCATATGATCCTCCTAATTCTAGCTAGCTCTATCCTATACTCATCCCATATTGGGTATAGATGTCGAGGTCAACATACAATATTTGACTCTCTCAACTCGTCTAATACCTACCTAGCTAGTGGTAGATTCTTGACGTATGTCCTCATGATCCACTCTAGGGATTTGGACCATTTGTACGCTATTGGCCACTCCAAACTGGGCATTGGTCCTAGCAGTGCATCTAGTATCTACACTACTATGTGATCCTAGCTCTATACCTAGATCAAAGTCATGCACACTATCCCTATATGCCTCTTGTACATGATGTACAATATCCTATACAAATGGGTCGACACATATGGACCCCATGCAAACCAAACTCCCTAGTGTTGCATGTATGTCACTACACCCACCATTTTACATGGTAGATATCACCTACTCATATGGCACATCAATAATTCTACCACCACCCCATAGAGCATGGTTGTCAATGGGTCTGCCATAACATCCCATCAGGTCATCTATGGCTATGGTGCTCTCTTGCACCCGATGGGTCCAACCTCCTAAAAATCACTACAAGGTCACTAGTCATCCTCACACTCTATAAATGGTCATTCACCTAATGGGGATTTTAAATATGCACCACACATCCTCCAGTGTGAAGGTCATCTCTCATGTGGGTAACTAGAAGGTCTATGACTCCGGGTACCATCTCTCCACCAGAGCTATCAGTAGTGCCCTGTCCACCTCAACCTGAGGCATCCTAGCTAGGTGCTCTAGTCTCATCGCTCCTAGTGTATCCTCTCTCTACCTACCTAAGTACCTCAAAATACACATCCAAGGATCCTACCCACCACTCATAGCTCTTGATTACTCTAAGATGCATTCACAAAAGTAAATTTTCCATCAATTTCATTAATAAATTAATTAAAAATAAATTAAAAGTAAATTAAATTAAATTGAAAAACTTAAAATTCATTGCTAAATATTCATATTTTGCATTTCTATGATGTAGCTTACTTTATTATTTATTTCTTAACTTATTTCTTCTTTTTTCCCTTGTTTCTTTTCTTTTTTCCTCCTTTTCTTTCCCTTCGGAGAAATCATGCTTGGATTTTTAAGATCATGATTTCGTCGAGGTGAAATCGTATCCCATCCTTTGTGAGGCATGATTTCATGAAATCATACCTGATCCTATTAATCAGGTATAATTTCACTACTACTACCTAAATTAGGGAAAAATGATGCACCTAAATATGGATAAAAAATTGCATCTATCCCCTATGTCTAATGAGCATCAAATTGGAAGCATGCAAGTAAGATGGAAAAGATAGCAAGTAACAAGAAATGAAGCAAAGCAAATTGATTTCTTATTAATTGGGTGGATAAAATCTAGGTTACATAGATGTCCCCTTGAGGGCTCAAATTATTGATACAACTATTACAAATTTTGGGTTCCCGAGGATCGAAATCCTTCAAGAGAATCTAGTGCACATCCAATGTCTTTTTGCATACCCACACTCGAAGTGGGTGGGCCAAAGGTTAATTCCACTTGTATTTCTGATCTTTATGTCTTATTCTGCTTCCCCAATGTGATGTATGACCTACACCTACATACAAGGAAACCAAAAATATCAAATAGCAAGTGTGTATGATCTAAAACATGTAATCCCCACATGCAGAAAAGGGGCATATGTAGTGTGCCTATACCAAATCAACTCCAAATTATATGAAATTATAGAGGTAATTAAAATAAGAGGTTTTGGGAATATTTCACCAAAAATTGCACCAAAATTTCATCCGTAGGTGTGGCATAATCGTAGTGCGCTTCTCCAACCTGAAAAACCCAATCCAATCAATTTTTACTCCTGTATCACTCCAAATTTTTCACACCCTTACCTTCAGGCTATAGGATCCGTGCCCGAAAGGGGGATGTGAAAAGGATGTCATGGTACCTCGGACTGAGAGGACTTGCGAAGGTCCCGCCTCTCAAGGGAGGTGTATTATTGGTGATTTTTCGACGGATGGTGGGTTCACCAGGAAACATTTAATGGCAGTTTCCACGCCTAGGTTGGGAATGAGTTTTATGTGTTCATTTTATCCTTAAGCATTCATATCCTAGGTTTGGCCAAAATGCATCTAAGCTATTCTATATGCAGATGCAAATTAAATGAATACAGAAAAGCAGAATATGACAGAAAAAATAGAGGAGTTGAGAAATATTAAAGGAAAATACCTGATCCGGATGTCTGATGATGATTCTGATTCTTGAAGCAGTCAGGATCGCCTCTGATTTGATAGGATCATCTGAGATCAGACAAGATCGTCTGAGATCTGACGAATTCATCAGAAGAATTCATCAGAGACCTACAAACAGAGAAATAGGTGCAAAATACAAAAAATGCAACTGTCCTAATAGAGGGAAACAATGTAAAATGATAGCAATAATATCAAACTAAAACTTGAAAATAGAAACATGAATGAATTATGCTAATTTGATCACAATTATGGCTTAATTATGCATTTAATCTAGATGGGTGAACTCCAAAATGCAGAATAGTATAAAATACTGAATAAACTAAGCTAATTGCAGAATAAAACAATAGAGAAAAGATGGAGAAATGCAAACTTCAGGCACTGATTGCCTCAATGTTGACTGCAGTCGAAATCATCTCGCATTGGTACGAAATCGTCTTTGATTCGACAGGATCGCCTCCGATCTAAACAGGTTCGTCGACGACGATGTAAGCTTGCTCCGACTGAAAAACAATATGGTACCTGCAACAAAATTGTATAGAACTAATGCAAAATAGAAACTTAGGATGTTTTAACATGTATGCAGTCGGGTTACAGGGAATTTCAGCCAGGGGGGTGCTAAGGGAAGGGCTTAGGATTAAATAGGCTTAGGAGGGAGGTTAGGAGGTTGGAGATCATCCCTATTTGGGAGATCTCCAACGGGGAGGGTCCCTAATGACACAGACACGCTTCTGCCCGGATTAGAGACCCGTTGGAATAGAAGCTAATTGTGCAAAATCAGTTTTGAGACAAGATCGTCTGGACGTCCTAGCCCAGACGAAATCGTCAGATCTGGGGCGATATCGTCTGATCGGCGACGATATCGTCAAACGGTCAAAACAACCTCTAAAAATGGCGCAAAAAAGGGGGAAACGGATTACCCGACGGTTAACGGGCGGTTTGGGAGGTTAAAATTTGAATTTAAATTATTTACTAGGATGAATGTAATTATTACAATTTCACTGTGCCAATTTTAGGGTGCTACATTTTGCCCCCTCTTTAGCGAATTTTCCGAAGAAAATGCGTTAAAGATGAGTTCTTCTCGATCTACGAGAAAGCAAAAATTATTCCCATTTTTAGGCGACGATTCTTGGTCGAATCGTACGACAGCTTACTATGGTGCCCCCTCCGTGTTTTTACCCAAATCGAACGTTTGAGGTAAAAATGCGGAAAAGCAAAATTAATTTTGAATTATTTTTGAATAAAATTAAGAAAAATAGGGTAAAACCCTAATTCATTTTTACTGTTCATTTTTACTGGTTTTAGAGCTCTGGAAGCAAAAATGGTGGAGACGACACATAGATCAACAGAGGTCCAGCACGGGCTACGGGTAAGAGTCTAGACTTAACTTAGAATGCTTTAATTTGATTTTACATGCTTTTTAGGTAAATTTTAATCAATTTTTGAGCATCGCGGCCGTTTTTGGGCCATCGACGTCGTCGGGACGAAATCGTCCCGATTTCGACGAAATCGTCTCAATTTCGCCAATTTCGTCCAAGGGCGAAATCGACGAAAGGGGGACGATTTCGTCAAATTAGGGACGATTTCGACCTGCAAAATCGAAAACGATTATGCTCAAATTTGGGACGATATCGTCCAATAGTGGACGATATCATCAATTGCATAAAATTGAACTTATTTTACTTGCATTTTTAAATACTTGAATTTGTTATTAATGATTGTTTGTTGTTTTGTTGTTTATGTTGCAGAGAGGTTTGCTAAAAAGCAGGGAATGGAAGTATGGAGGTTTAAGAGATGACTTGGCCGCTCTTACACAGGCAGAGCGGGATCAGCTGGCATAGGCCGGCTTACAGCATGTGGCAGAGATGCCACAAGTGTCTACAGATATGGGGCTACTGATAGCCCTAGCAGAGAGATGGTATCCGGGTTCTTCCTATTTTTGGCTACCTACAGGGGAGATGACTCCCACTTTGGAGGATGTATGGAGGATTCTAAGAATCCCCATACAAGGATGATTGATCACTCCTACGGCCAATCAGGGCCATGCTATGGGGCGATTGTGTGGTGACCCGAGCTTCGCCCTGGAGAAGGGCGGAGTTAACATCGAGGCACTGCGTCAGATGCCTGGGGCATCTAGACTCACACGGGTTCTAGCTGGAGTAGTTGGTGGACTTTTGTTGTGCCACCAGAGCGGGTGCAGGGTGCCATGGATGCTAGCAGATGTGATCTACGACATGCGGGACCATGGCTACAGGTTTGCTTGGGGCAGCTATGTGCTATGCCGATTGTACAGGATCCTGCATGGGGTCGTGTACAAGGGCGGTCGATGTCTGGTGATGACATCGCTCCTACAAGTTTGGTGCTGGGAGCACATTGCAGTGCGAAGGCCGATAGGGCTTCCTCTGATAGGGATTGATGGGGAGAGGCCCCGAGTTTTCTACTGGTGGCTCCAGAGAGGGTCACAGCGGTGGATCGACCTTTCGATGTCCCGAAGACTGCTAGATGACCTTGTCCCGGATCAGATCACCTGGAGGCCTTGGAGGGAGCATCCAGGGTGGGCCGAGGATGGACAGGAGTTAGCTCGCGTCAGGCAAGTGTGCTGGCTATGGATGGAGAGGGGAGAGGTGGAGCTCCACCGCTATGACCGAGTTTTGAGGCAGTTCGGTCTGCAATAGGGGATCCCATCTCTCAGGGATTATGAGTTTTCCTAGACTATCCGGGATAACACTACAGTGAGCGGGGCTCCAGACATGCAGCATTTCTGGAGTCAAGACTCGGACGATGCCCCCATTCAACCAATGGATGGGGACGATGCAGGGGTTGCAGATGGCTACGATGCCTGGTACGCAAGCATCCACCCTCCTCGGATGACGAGGGCTCAGGGTCCGATACATGCAGTTGTGCATCGGATAGGGAGGCGATGCCAGGCGGCTATGGAGGTGGCCCAGGGTCATGGCGAGAGAGAGCTGAGGAGGCCACAAGCACAGGAGAGGCCATGACAGAGGGAGAGGAGGGAGGCGAGACCCCCTTCTCCATAGAGAGAGAGGCCACCATCGCCCGATAAGGGCAAGGGTGTCGACACAGGGGAGAGTAGTGAGATAGCTACTCTTCGAGTGGAGACGATCCATCTCTAGGCACAGGTGCAGACCCTACAGGAGGAGGCTGCACGACACCGAGCTGAGGTTACACAGCTCCGAGATGAGATTGCATGCCTCAGGGCACGGGGCGGAGGGGCGAGCACTAGGGAGCTGACACGGGCTATTGCCCAAATTACTTTCTACCAGAATTTGTACTATCAGCTGGTGCCAGAGGAGGATAGACTACCCCTGCCAGCCAACATCGCAGATCCGATCAAGATCGGGTCATCGAGGACCTCGTCCCGATCGACGACTAGGACTCGTAGTACTACACATACTACGATGGGGCCACCTCGTCCACCTCAGGGCGGGGGAGGAGATGAGGCTGAGAGCTCGAGGGGTTCTCGAGGCTAGAGCACTACACGGATTTGTACAGATTGAGACATAGAGCATTTATTATTATTTTTTTGTTGATAGAGGATTGAGTATGCCGAGGTACAGATTGTGGCATACCAATCCAGTTTTGATGATGTATATATACTGTTGATATATATATGATATGTTTTTGATCATATGACTTGTGTTATGTGTATGTTGATGATGCTTTTATGTTTGATTGATTAATTTGATGATTGGATTGAGGATTCATGAAATTATGTCGTGTTGAAAATTTATAATTTTGATGTCATGCTGTAATATTTTAAATGAAATAATCTGATGTAACAAATTGATTGTTTGTGATGTAATGTGATAAAAAATAAAAAGAGACTTCTAACAATAATTTCAAAGGACATTGTCGCTATTATAGACCATTTCATGGAGTCGTCGCTCACTCGGTCGTCAAGCTAATCCCAGTATAAAAATATTGTTAAAAGTAAAAGAGTGCTTAAGAGACTGTCTTAAGACTTTGGTGCAATGGTGAAAATGATGGTGATGATGGTTTGTTTTTCAGATTTTCATAAAAATAGTATGCATGAAATAATGTTTTTTGCTAGGCATAAATTCCTAAGTGTGATAATTTTTGGATAATTCCTTAGGAATTATACCATCTTTGCAAAATTTGAAGGTTAACATAATGACATGAAATAATGAAAATGTGCATGCTTAAAAGCATAATTTGTGTAACATAATGAATTAAGTCATATGGTTTTCATGATTTTTAAATAAATGGGGAATAAAAATTGTTACAATGATTTGCGCTAGGCATAGAATATGTAGGTATAGACTTATACCATCATCGCGAAAATAAAAAAGAGAGATAGTTTTATTGCATGGTTGATTTTTAATAAACAAAAAATATGAAGATGAGGACTTGCGCTAGGCATAAAATTCCAATTTTGGTTTTGGAACTATACCATCGTCACGAAAGTCAACCAGATATATATGTTTTGATTGTATATTTTTGAAAGAAAATTTTGATTTTTCTATTATATAGTTGTCTTTATGCTAAACAACTGTACTTGAATTATTCCAAACAAGTTGCAAAAAGAATATTTCAAAGTATTTTGAAGACAAAAGTTAGATTTATAAGGAATCCCATGTGCATATGTGAATTCATTTCCGATCTTGATTTATCATAATGATACACAAAATCTCTCAAATACAAATGTGTGTGCAATTGCTTTGTGCATTTACCAGTTTTGAGCAAGATAATATGATACAAGTGATTTGAAGAAACCAAATAAGTGTTCATTAACCATGATGTAGATGCATATAACCATACTAGACTACTATGTAGGTCGGATTATCAAGAGCTAGCTAATCCATAAGCAGACATAGGTCTATACAAAAGAAGGTCGCTAATGTGACAGACATATCACCATGCTAGGAGTTACCCAAGGCCAAGCAGGTTGGGCACAAACCACCTGTTATGGGGCTTACCTCACACTTTTCGAATAATTGAGAATTCCAAGGATTCAAGCTCATCAACCCTTCTTTTCTTTTCAAAGGGTAGGGAAAGGGATTTTATTGCTTTCTTGCTTTCTTTCTTTCTTTTTTTCTTTTGAACTTTGCTTCTTTTTCTTTTTGTATTTTTTGCTTGATTTTTGAGATAGTGCTTGAAATATTGCTTGTAATGATATAAAATAACATTTTTCTTTTCTCTTTTTTCTTGAACTTTTCTTTTCTTTTTCTTTGCTAGGGATACTTGCTCGGATTAGCTGTAGAGCAAGGGATTTTTATTCTGGGTAGGGGTGAGCTTGTCCTTTTGCCAATTCTCAAAGATTCTAGACCATGTGCATGATAGGATAGCAAGGGAAACTTTTCGCTCAAGAAATCACGTCTACTATGTAGCAAAACATGGAAATTACAAATATAATCATTTTATTGTGAAAAGATGTGCTTGGTTTAAGTAAATAACAAGATCAATTCTCTATGCTCAAACTTTATTTAATTGAATTTTGTGGACTTTGATATAAGAGAGATTAGTAATCATGCCAGATAAAATCAAGATATTTATTTTTGTGAGTGTGCAAGTGAGGGATTCCAAATAAATGCTAATTTATCAAAAATAATTTGAAACATATAACTGCAACATTTGTAAGAAAATATATATAAATACTTTTTGAGAAGTTTTGAGAATATTGACTCTCTCTTTCTTCTTTATATTGTTTTGGTTTCGAAAGAGTCAAGCATATTGTTGTTTTTATATTTTTATCATTATTTTGTTTTTTGGTTTTATTTTTGTTTTTGAACAAAAAAATTTAACAAGTGCCATAAATAAATGCAACAAATAGTTTTGAAGATTTTGATGATTATGAATGTTTTTGGTGTTTTTGAATTTATAAATTTGAAAGAAATACAAGATAGTGATTTTGAACAAATATATACATGGATGAAGTGACCAAATTTATACATAGTAACGTTTAAGATGCAAAATATTCATGGGTTCTTTAAGTTCTTTACCATCTAAGGTAGACAATTTGTATGCTCCTGATTCGAATTTAGCAGTAATAATGTATGGTCCAAGCCAGTTGGGCTCAAATTTGCCTTTAAGGTCCTTAGTGGCATTTGTATTTTTTTTATTTTCTTTTAAAACAAGGTCGCCGATCTCAAAGGATCGATGACGCACTTTTTTAGCATATGATCTTTTAAGCTTGTTTTGGTAGGCACGGAGATGCTCCAAAGCATTGATGCATTTTTCATCTAGGAGTTCCAGCTGATCGAGTCTGCCAGCTCGATATTCATCTCCTACTTCGGTATCTTGAAGTAGCAGAGCCAAAGAAGGAACTTCTAATTCAAAGGGAAAAACTGCTTTAGCACCATAAACCAAAACAAATGGTGAAGTTCCCGTGGGGGTTCGAACACTAGTTCGATAGGCCCACAAGGCTGGATATAATTGAATGTGCCAATCACGACCGATTTTATTGACCAATATTTTGAGAATTTTGATTAAGGTTTTGTTAGATGCTTCTACTTGACCATTACCCTGAGGATAATAGGGAGTGGACCAACGATGTTGAATCTTATATTTTTGGCATAATTTTTTAACATCTTTATTTTTGAAACAAGTTCCATTGTCAGAGATGAGATTTGCAAGAATTCCGAACCTACAAATGATTTGATTAAAAATAAATTTAGAGACTTGTGTGCCAGTGCAGGAAGCTAAAGGCATAGCTTCGACCCACTTCGTGAAATACTCAGTGGCGGTTATGATGAATTTGTGTCCATCAGATGACACAAGATTGATTTTGCCAATAATATCTAAGCCCCATTTAGAAAAGGGCCAAGGAGATGAAATAGCCTGCAGCTCTTGTGCAGGCGCATGGACAAGGTCAGCATGTTTTTGACACTTGTCGCAATGGCGCACATACTCATGTGCATCCGTTTCCATGGTAGGCCAAAAGTATCCTATCCGAAGGAGCTTTTTAGCAATGACGCTACCACTAAAGTGTCCTCCACAAGATCCATCGTGGGCTTCACTCAAGGCTAATTTAGACTCTTCTAAGTTTAAACATCTTAATAGGATACCTTCAAAAGATCTCCTATATAAAGTATTGCCAATTATTACAAATCGACTTGCTCGTCTACGTAATAACCGACGCTGGTTTCTATTAGAATTGGCAGGGAAAGTCCCATTTTGGAGAAAATCAAATATGTCCGTATACCAAGGTTCAGGAGTAGTTTCATTGATTAGAAACACATCCAAAGGCTCTAAGCATGATTTATTTGAAGCGGGTTCCTGGAGTCGACGAATAATGATAGTGGCATATTCGTCATCTAACTCCAAGGGCGAGGAGAGATGCAGTTGTGGCCATAGCATCGATTGCACGGTTGCTAGTTCGAGGAATAGCTTCCAAGGTAACTTGATCAAATAGGGACATTAATTGTAAAACATAGGCCTTATATGGGCATAGTTTATCATCTCTGGTCTGATAAACTTCATTAATTTGGTTTATAACCAGTTGAGAATCACCAAAAACTAAAAGGTGTTTAATTTTTAGCGCCAAGGCAGCTCGTAATCCAAGGATTAGAGCTTCATACTCAGCGATATTGTTGGTGCAAGCAAATGTCAATTTGAAGGACAGAGGAATAAGATGTTTTTGTGGGGATATTAAAATAATACCCGCACCAGCCCCACTCATGCATCGGGCTCCATCAAAGTATAAGGACCATTGTTCAGTGTGGTCTGCCTCTAATTGAAGGCATTCATCAGGAAACTCGATGATGAGGGGATGGGTAGACTCTAAGGGTGCAGCAGCTAATTGATCTGCTATGATTTGACCCTTAACAGACTTTTGTCCTATGAATGTGAGATCAAACTCGCTTAGAGCAAGAACCCACTTGGTTGTGCGACCCGATAAATAAGGTCGACTCATGAGATACCTTAAGGGATCGTATTTGGCAATGACATAAGTTTTTTGACTAAGCATATAATGTCGTAATTTTTGCATAGCAAACACGACTACTAGACATAGTTTCTCTAACGCTATATAGCGGGTTTCATAACTGATGAAGGTTTGGCTAATATAATAATTAGCACGTTCTCTCTTTTCATCATCAAGCTGAGCTAACATAGCTCCTAAGGCAGAATCTGAAGCTAAAATATATAGGAGAAATGGGCGATCAGTTTTAGGCGGTGAAAGCACAAGTGGATTAAGGAGGTATTGTTTGAGAAGTTCAAAAGCTTCTCTACATTCGGCGTCCCAATTAAAAGGGACATCCTTCTTAAGGAGTTTAAGAAAGGGACCGATTTTGTCTACCAGCTTATCAATGAAGCGACGGATAGCTTGAAGTTTACCTTGTAAACTTCGTAACTTAGATATATTAGTAGGTGCGGGCATATCAGTGATGGCCGCAATCTTGAGAGGGTCGATTTCAATACCATGTAAAGAAACTAAAACCCCTAATAGTTTTCCAGACTTAACTTCGAATATGCATTTTGCTGGATTTAATCGAATGAGATATTCTCGTAATCGATTAAAAACTTTTCTCAAATCATCTAAATGATTATCTTCAATAATAGAGCGAGCTATAATATCATCTACATAATCATGTAGGATATCATGCATCATATCATGAAAAATATAGGTCATAGCTCGTTGATAGGTTGCACTCGAGTTCTTTAAGCCAAATGGCATCACTTTCCAACAAAAGGTACCCCAGGGGGTAATAAAGGTTATTTTAGCCTGATCTTTAGGAGCTATCCGAATCTGATTATAACCGGAGAATCCATCCATTAAGGACATCATCCCACTCCCAGAAGTAAAGTCAATGATTTGATCCATGTTTGGAAGAGGAAAGTCATCTTTAGGGCATGCAGCGTTAATATCTCTAAAACCTGTGCAAACCCTAACTTTGGTAGCTTCTTTCTTGGTGACTGGAACTACATTTGAGATCCATTCAGCATAATCAATAGCTTGTATAAAAACAACATTCAGGAGTTTTTCTAACTCCCCTTTGACTAGCAGAGCCACTTTGGGATGCATTTTTCTAAGTTTTTGTTTAACCGGTTTAGCATCCGGATGGACCACTAGATGATGCATGACTACGGAAGGGTCTAGACCTAGCATATCTTCGTATGTCCAAGCGAAGACATCTTCATACTCTTTAAGGAATGCAATGTATTGTTCTTGTTTTTCTTGACTTAATTCTGATCCAATATTGATTATGTGAGGATTATCCTCCATTCCAATATTAATTTTAATGACATTTTCTACCTCCATGTGTAGATCTCTTTCAAAATTAGGTGGGGTGGGTGAAACACCCAATTCTTGTAATTCTTGTAAGGTTAATTTAGATAATTCATCTTGAGGATTAGTGGCCTCAAGTTGGGATATAGTTGGTATAGAACCATCAAAATAAAATCCATTGTGTAACATCTCTTCAACAGAGACATCATGGAAGATATCTCCTTCCAACTCTTCATCGAGGTCAAGCAATCATTTCAGGGTAAGCTATGGATAGCATGTTACATGAAAACGACTGATTTTTAAGAGGCAAATCATCACACCTATCCAAATAATCTTGATAACATATGAGATGATCATCATATTCAAAAGGAAAGGGTTGGCCCTTACTAGGAAATAGGCCCACACCACAGTGGGCAGGCCACGGTTCTACCTCGAAAGGTTCTTTCATGCCATTTTCGAAAGGTCCCAAGCCTTTCCCTTTATATCCCATTTTTAAGCATCATGGGTTTAGCTTTAATATATTCGTTGGTAAAATAACACCTAGCGTATCCCTCATGATGAGTTTTGATATTCCGGGGGATTCTTCCTGTTGAGTGGTGTTTTCACCCAATTGTGAAAGAACACTCTACGGTAGGATCTGAGTCCAAAAAATCCTCTGCTTGCAAAGAAAATAACTTTCTCCAAGGTTCCTGTTATGCTTAAATAATGCTGTTCAAATGAAATGCTAGGAATATCTTAGGGTTTGCAAGTGGATGTTAACAAGGGGCACTGATGGTTTATTTAATTTGAATTTACAGTGGACTTAAAGTGAATAATTGTACTTTGATCTTGGATTTTGATGGATTTTCAGTTATTAATTTGGATACAGTAGTTAAATTGCAAAAAAAAATAAAAGCAAGGGTTTGAACAATAAAGAAAATCAAATGAAAGAGAAACTAAACTACAGTCAGAATGCTGCCATCAATTCGATGAAACCGAAGATAATGAGGTTTTCTGCATGCAACCTAACCTAATGAACCTGCAAACTCGCACAATCCAAATAAGCTAGGTGCAGATTTCTAAGGTTTCTACTATAATTCCAGATTCAGGCATTCGCATGAAGCAACCAAGAGCACTTGCATTAAACTTCACCTAAAAGCCTTATAAATCTGAAATGAATGACATAACATTAAATCATGCATACAAAAAATGACTCCTTCTTTCTCATCAATTAGATGCAAACTCTCTGTATTTTGTATTAAATGATATGTCAATTACATTCAAAGAATGTTCCATGCATAAATATTCCAAAACAAAAGAAGGAAATTGCCCAAGTGCAAGCCCAGAATAGCATGAAGCTCTTGTCTCTGCAACTCTGCAATCGGCAATTTCCAACCCTTCCTTCAATCTGCACTTCTGGATTTATCCTGTCTAGCGTGGCTCTTCGATTCTCCCTGGTCGCTTCGCTTCACCTTCCTAGACGTGACCTTTCGAATACCCACCTTTTCCTTGTCTTTATTCCATGTTTAACGCCTAAACGCCTAAAATCCTCCGTTGCATGTAACGCTTCTACAGACCTAACACCTGCATGCCACGTGTCACACGCTCTTTGCGCCTTTTGTAATGCCATTCTATGAAAATCCTGACAAAAACTGCATGCCGCCTGTTCACCTTCTTGGCCACGAAATCGCGACCATTTTTCATTCTTTACCAACGGCATGTCGCGATTTCGCAACACCTTTTCTTTTCTTCTTAGTGACATGTCACGATTTCGTGACAACTTTCAATTTTTCTTTTCTCTCCTCTTCGGCAGTGATGGAGCTACATGTCGCGATTTCATGACAACTTTCTTGTTTCTGGCAGTGATGGCGCGACAAGTCACGATTTCATGACATGTCGCAATTTTGCGACATGTGGTGATTTCGCGACACTTTCAACACTTAGGCATTTTTTCCCTTTTCTTCAATTTTAGCATCTGGGTCACTGAGACTCTCCTCTGCAAGCCTGCAAAAAGGTGGGTCCCCAATTTTGGGGTGTGTTGTGGATCAACCACAACAAATGGTGACTTTGCTATCAAATGCTCTTGAGCATTTTAGTAAGAACCCAACCTGAAACATATCACAAACTTGCAAACAAATGTTAGCACATAAGCAGAATAACAAATGCCCAAAGATCAGGAGTACATGAATCATCACAATCATCAAGTATTAGCTCAGTGTGTGCAATGTGTTTTCATTCCCTATCGTTTGAAATTGATCAACATTCCATTATCAGTTTTGCATGAATGCATATGTGGGATGGTGAATGATTTGTGTACCCTAATGAATGTGCAAGGATATTTTGCTTTCATAAAAGGCATGGTCCTTCTTCTATTATTATGTACAAGCGTTCAAGATTGCCAAACCCTCTTAGGATCCACTAATTCATTACCTTATTGTATCCCAAAGTTGGTTATGAGTCCCTACTATCTAGAACCCATGTGCAAGTGAATGTGAAATTAGAAATTTGGGGAATCAGACTCCCAACCAACCGAGATGAGAGTTTAACCCTATCCTTACTATTTTGATTTAGAGTTCATTACCTCACTTTAAGCAAAATAATTAAACCAGTTATGGAAGAAATGGTCATGCTAGTCTAACCCTCTAGACAATCAGTGGTCTTGTGTTTTAGGCAAGACATGATGCCATGCATGGGCATATCTAACCCCACAATCCAAAACTTATCTCCATTTCTTTGGACCTTGGGGATGACTACCCATCCCTTGCGAGAGGACAAGTAGTACGATCCTTACAATCCAATATAAATATGAGATGGGAAAAATTTATTTATTTTTTTACTTCTTGGACCTTAGGGATGACTACCCATCCTGGCTAGGGACATGTAGTACGATCCTTACAATCCAAACTTTAGATGAGAAATATTAATTTTGTTGCTTAGACCTTGGGGATGACTACCCATCCTTTGCAGAGGACAAGTAGTACGATCCTTACAATCCAAGATTTATTATGAAATGAGACATAGGAGCTTTGGGGAATCAGATTCTCAACCTAAGCGAGATGAGAATTTATGCCCTATCCTTACTACTCCATGTAGGTCAAACCAAATCTTTGGGGAATTGGATCCTCAACCTAAGTTCGATGAGGATTTAACCCTATCCTTACTACTCTGATTTTAGGCTTTAAGCTTAATGGAAGTGGTCAAAACCACTGTTTTAAGGATCATGTTTCATAACTAGGATAGACATGAAATACTTCTTTCGCCCAACCTTTTCCTCCAAGTTAGGTTTTGATCATTTTTCTCAAGATATTTTTTAATGTATGAGACGTGCTTGGTTCTAGATATCTCAAGACTTAGTTTCCAACCTTAGGATTTACTTACATATATGTTATAACACAATCCTACGAGGATTTGACATACTTTAATGGCTTGTACCTAAGATGCATATGTAACTAAGATGAGATGTATGTAAGGTGAGATGGAACATGAATGCATTATTTCTTGAATTACAAATGGAATGAATTGTCATGCAAAACTGATTCTTTCATGCATCACAAAATCAAAAAATATAACTTAAAAATGTTTTATGTTATTTGTGGAGCTTTTACAAGACAATTCCAATATTTCATATTCTCCTAACCTTAAGCATAAGTTGACATCTCAATTTTTTATTCTTTATTATTTTTTATTTTTATTTTTATTTATATATATATATATATATATATATATATATATATATATATATATATATATATATTTATCAAAATTAACACACATGTCAATTGAAATCAAATCCATAATCAAAATCCTAACTAGACTAACAATCCTAAACAATAAAAACAAAATCTGAAAATCCCCCACCAAAACCAAAAGAATAATATCAAAGTCTCACAACCTAAGGGCTAAAATAATGCTTCAAAATCTGCCCATTAACCGGTAGCATGAAATCTCTCCCTTCTAAGGTTTTTAGCCTGAAGGTATTCTTCCAGAGAATCTCTGAAATCTGATATGGGCCTAACCAAAGACAATCAAACTTTTGATGATTCCATTTTTCCTCATGTCTTTTGTCCCATAGTAATACCAAATCTGAAATTCTGAATGATTTAACTTTGGCCCTTCTGTCAAACCATCTCTTGATAACTGCCTGGTGTTTATTCATGTGATTCATGGCCTCTTCTCTCTTTTCATCAAGGTGCAACAACTGGCTCAACCTAGCTTCAACTTGATCATCTGTCCCCAAGTACTCTTGTATGAAATGTAAGGTCTGCAACTTCAAATTTGCTGGAAATATCGGGTCTTGCCCATAGACCAAATGATAGGGAGTATTCCCTATGTAATCTTTCACTCTGGTCCTATCTGCCCAAAGGGCAAACTTTAGTTGGCTATGCCAGTCCCGAGGGTTCTTTTCCAGCAACTTCTTAATAGTATTCAACAAATTCTTATTTGAAGACTCGGCCAACCCATTTCCTTGAGGATAGTAATTGGATGCAAACTTTAAGCTCACTTTGTTATCATATGCCCAATCTGCAAATTGTGTAGAAATAAAAGCTTTACCATTGTCACTGACAATAGAGTCGGGCATTCCAAATCTTGTTATAATATGATCCTCAAGAAATTTAATCACAACATCTCGTGGTGGCATGTTTAGTAGGAATCGACTCGTCCACCTTGTACAGTAGTCTGTAGCTGTCAAAATGAATTTATGAGAATCAGAAGAATTTGGGTTAATAACCCCGATGAAATCTAGTCCCCACTGTGCAAATGGTCTCATTTCAACTACAGGTTGCAATGGCATGGCTGCATTTCTCTCTCTATTTGCAGCCACTTGACAGATATGACAAGATCGTACATGGGTATGCGCATCCTTGAAAATATGCGGCTAGTAGTATCCTGCTCTCAAGATTTGATGTGCTGTAGCATTGGCTGCACCATGACCAGTTCCATATTTCCCATGAAATTCCTGCAACACCCTGGCAGCTTCTTCTTTGTTCAAGCACCTCAGGTAGATACCTTCATGATTCTTCCTGTAAAGCACACCAGATTTTATAAGATAATTGACAGATTTAAGCCTTAAGGCTCTTCTCTGTGTTGAATTCAGATTAGAAGGACACTTACCAGTCAATAAAAATTGCATAATATCAACATACCAGTTGTCCTTAGCCATGTATTCTGTATTTGAGCATTGACCTGTTATTTGTGGATTATTTTCTGTGATCGCCTTCGCCAGTCCCTGTCCTTGAACTAGTTTCATTGGTTGGATTTCGAGATCAAATTCTTGGATGGTTAAAATCCATTTTCCTCTCTTCTCACCTAGTTCATTCTGTAAAAACATGGTCTTGACAGTAGAATTGGGCACGATGGCGATAATTCTGCTGTGCACGATGTAGTGCCTAAATATTTTCACAGTTTTAAAAAGTGCGTACATTTGCTTATCAAGGATTGAATACCTTAATTGAGCGTCTTTCAGGGGGGAACTTAAAAATGCAATGGGTTTTTCGGAACTATCCTCACCTTTTTAGGTTAAGACACTCGCAAAGGAGTGTTCTGATGCAAAAGCATAAATATAAAAATGTTTGGAGTAGTCTGGGCTTATAAGGACAAGGGCTCTAGAAATGGCATCTTTGATATTCTGGAAAGCCACTCTACTTTCCTCGTTCCATTTTACATCCACATATTTCTTGAGCATCTGGTTCAGAGGTTTGGCTATCTCAGCAAAGCTAGAGATAAACTTCCTCACAAAGTTGACCTGCCCAAAGAAAGATCTCAGTTCTTTTTCTTGCTCAGGAGAGGTAGGTTTTGGATAGCTTGTATCCTTTCTGGGTCGATGGATATGCCCTCTTTTGAAATGATGTGACCCAAAAATTTCCCTTCTGTCACTCCGAAAATGCACTTTTTGGGATTTAAGGAAATTCCATGTTCTCTGCATCTTTGAAGCACTTTCTTCAAATATTTAACATGATCCTCTCTCTTTTTCGATAAAACTAGGATATCATCCACATACACGATGATGCATTTGCCTATTAGCCCTTTGAATGCATAATCCATGGCTCGTTGAAAAGTTGCACCAACATTTAACAGTCCAAATGACATTCTCTTATATGCAAATGTCCCCCACTTGGTAGTGAAGGCTATTTTCATCCTGTCATCTAGATGTATAAGAATTTGGTTGTACCCCGAATATCCATCGAGAAAGGACATCATTTCAGATCCATTTACCATTTGCAGAATTTCATCGATTGATGGTAATGGATAATTATATTTTTGAGAGGCTTTATTAAGATTTTGAAAATCTATGCACAGCCTAATCTCTCCACTATTTTTTCTTACTGGAATGAGGTTGGCCACCCAGGTTGAGTGCCTAACAGGAAAAATGATTTTTGCTTCCAATAATCTTTTAACCTCCTTTTCGATCAAAGGCTCCAATAGCGAGTTAACAACTCGCTGTCTTTGCCTAAAAGGCTTGGAGTCTGGCCTCAAAGGGATGGTATGTGTGATAATGTTCTGGTTGTAAGTCTTCAGCTCATTGTAGTTCCAAGCAATAAAATCTATGTAATGCTTCAATGCTTGTATTATATTGCTCCTTTCTTCATTTGTACATGCCTTTGCTATGTACACCTCCTTTGGATTGTCTGCACTCCCTAGATTAATTGAATCACATGCATCTTTGGGGAGTGGGACTCTTTTTCTTTTCTTGTTCTTGCATTCCATGTCGAACATCTTTTCTAATGAAACCACGTCTTTAGGAATTTTGTTGGATTGATACGCAGTTTCGCTTTCTTATGTTTCATCCTGCCACCTTTGTTCCTCATCAATCACCTGATTTTCAAAAATACCCGAGTTTGTGACAAACTTGAAGATGTGCCTATCACTTTCAAAAACCTGGAAATTATTTACATTATCAGGTATTTATGGACAAGGAACCAGCTCGATGGAAAACTTTTTACATATTTTTATATCCACCGGGTTTAACATGCCCGCGGCGACTGCAAGAGAGTCTACTATTCGATTTCCTCTCCTAGAAATAAGGGCTATGTTGAATGCATCAAACTCCTCCATGAGGTCCATAACCCTAGTTCTATAAAGACTCAGTCTTCTGTCGTGGCATGTATACTGTCCTTTTATTTGCTTGACAACCAACTCAGAATCTCCCAAAACCTTCAAGCATTTAACATGTTTGCTCAATGCTAGACGTAAACCATAGATCAATGCTTCGTATTCTGCCACATTGTTTGTGCAAGGAAATTGCGATCTGTAGGCAGCCAATAATGGTTTACCTCCTGGACCAGTGAGCTCGACTCCAGCTCCTGCTCCCTATCTAGATTTTGATCCATCAAACTTGAGCAACCATGTGTAATCCTTTTCCTCAAAAGAACCACCATGACACACTTCTTCTTTAAGCTCGTCAGGAGCTTTCTCAACCTCAAGAGCATAGACCCCTAGGTCTGGCTTAGAAAACTGAACTTCATTCAGCTTGTTGAAATCCGTTATAATCTCCTTAAGCCTCGGTTCGTTTTCCACTCTGATTTGGTTTGCAATGCCCTTCCATGGCAACCACATATGTGAGCAGTCTGTTGAAAAATAACCATTCCAAGTTTTCATCTAGTCTCTCGCAAGTAACATTCCATACCTACTTGGGATGTTAACCACCAAAATGTCTACAACCTGCTGGACCTTGGGTTCAGAATTTAACTGAATCTTGACATCATATAAGGTCCCTACTACATTTACCTCTGAACGGTCCAATTGCAAGACCGTGCATTTGGATGAAACCGGTTGTAGACCCAGCATTTGACATATCTCCATAGGCATGAGGTTGCTCGTGGCTCCTGTGTCCACCAAACAGTTATGCAAGTTCTTACCCACAATTCTCAGAGTCAATAAGAATGGCGGGACATCCCTTCTCTCCTTTCACAAAATCATATGGGATTCAGCTCTTTTTTCCTTCCACATCGGATCAGGTGAGTTCAAAGCTCTTATCAACGCCTCCTTTTGACCAGGCAATTTAGCTGCGTCCAGGAATGAAAAGCTAGATTTGGACTTCTTCATATCCTCCACTACGTCATAATTTGGTTTTTCAAATTTGATTGTCTTCTGGACGTCATTAGACATTTCTCTTCTGAGTGGAGGGGGAGGGTTGTTACTTGCCTTTGTATCTGGAGGAAGAATAAAATTGTTTGGAGGTGTTGATGAGGTTTTAGGGGCTTTAGATTTGCTCCTCAAATGGTACCCATGAGTCCCCTTTCTGAAATCTCGAAAAGCTTGCACCTCCTGTTCCAAAACTTCGTCTTCTTCCTCCTCGCTTTCACCCTCTTGGTGATATACTGTTTCCATCACCATAATATTTTCATCTTGATGATACGATGGATCCTCATTTGATACCAGTTCCAAATCATCAACTTGTGCTCGAAGACAATGAGTGTATCTAGCAATCTCAGGACAATTCCTCTCATTGTGTTCTTTTGTGTTATGTAACCTGCACCCCCTTTCCCATGCCAAATCTGAAAGATTCAAAAGAGAATTGGATTGGCTAGGGCCTGCGGAAGCATCTAATTGATTAGCAATGGGAGCAGGAACTCCCCCATTGTTTGGCTTGGTGTTCCAGTGCATCCCTCTATTGTTAAAATTCTGATTTGGGTGAGGGGCATGGGAATCATACTTCTACTGTTGAACCCTGTCATTGCTTAGTTTATGCACTAGTTTCTTGAGCTCTTCGATTTCTGAAAAAACATCCTTTGGTGGAATCATATTTTTGTTAACCCCCGTTGGATTTGCATAATTAATGGGGTCTTGATTCCACATTTGGGTCGATTTCTAAGGAATTTTATTACCATATGGATTGATACCTTGAATCGGGATTGGATTCGGAATAGGAACTATGGCTTGAGGATTGACTTGACTAGTTTCTTGCATAGTTGATTGACTGTTCTGCAAAAATGCAGGAACAGGTGGAATGGCTGTGATTGGTTGGATTGGAATGGGCGCATATGCAGGTGCTGGTGGATACGGCTACTAATATGGGAAGGCATTCATACTTGGCATTTGTGGTGCCATGAGTTGATTTGCCTGGGGAGCTTGTCCGATCATAGGCATCTGGGTAAACCCATAGCCTTGCGGTGTCAATTGCTGCTCAATAGTCATGGCTTCATTATAGGCCAAAGCCAGCATGGTGACCTGAGTATTACGCCTTGCAAACATATTTTTCATGGGGTCAAATGCCCCAAAATATATCTGCAAAGCCACTGCGGGATCGATGGCAAAATGTCTAATTGCTCTGTTATAGTTCTTTTGGAATCTCTGATTAAACATTTGGATCGGTTCCCCTTGGCCCCATTTGCATGTAATAAACTAATTGTAAATAGTTGCGGGATCCAAGGGTGACCTAAATTGATTGACAAAGGCATTTTCCATTTGTGTCAAAGAGGTGATTGAACCAATTGGCAAGCATATATACCATTCATATGCTATTGGATCCAAGCTCATGGGGAAAAGTCTACAGGCTACATCTTCATGCTGAACTTGTAGCCTAATTAAAACATCCCTATAGGCTTGGATATGTTCTTCTGCTGTTCTTAGGCCATCTGGCTTGTATTTAGGCATAAATATTTCAATGTTCTTGGGGATTTCATGGATATCCCCAGCAATATTCAAAGGAGTATTGTTAGCTCCATACCAAGGAGCTGCTGGAGCTTGAGCCATTTGACTCAGAATTGATGTAGACAGAACTACAATAGCAGTAGAAATATTACTAACTATAGGCACACTAGGGGCAACAAATATTACTAGCATAGGTCCACTCGACGTTCCTGGAGAAAACAGGACTTTTGCGACTGGTGTGCTTACGACTTGCTTGGCTTTACCCTTGGGAGTACCAGTAAGGTCGTGAAAAATGGTTTCTCCGGTTGTTTGAGACCTGGTCACAATACGGCGTGGTGGGTCCAGCCTGCCTGAGGAAACCCTCGGCTATTTCAAAGAAAACCTGCAACAAAAACAAAAATAGTGTTGCAGTTTAGCCGTAAATGATTTCAAAATTAAATTAAAAAAAAAATATTCAGATATGAAAATCAAAATAGATAAACCAATTTAGGCCCTCATTCTAGCGCCAATCTGTTGAGTGGTGTTTTCACCCAGTTGTGAAAGCACACTCTCCGGTAGGATCTGAGTCCAAAAAATCCTCTGCTTGCAAAGAAAATAACTTTCTCCAAGGTTCCTGTTATGCTTAAATAATGCTATTCAAATGAAATGCCAGGAATATCTTAGGGTTTGCCAGTGGATGTTAACAAGGGGCACTGATGGTTTATTTAATTTGAATTTACAGTGGACTCAAAGTGAATAATTGTACTTTGATCTTGGATTTTGATGGATTTTTAGTTATTAATTTGGATACAATAGTTAAATTGCAAAAAAAAAATAAAGCAAGGGTTTGAACAATAAAGAAAAGCAAATGAAAGAGAAACTAAACTATAGTCAGAATGTTGCCATCAATTCGATGAAATCAAAGATAATGAGGTTTTCTGCATGCAACCTAACCTAATGAACCTACAAACTCGCACAATCCAAATAAGCTAGGTGCGGGTTTCTAAGGTTTCTACTGTAATTCCAGATTCAGGCATTCGCATGAAGCAACCAAGAGCACTTGCATTAAACTTCACCTAAAAGCCTTATAAATCTGAAATGAATGATATAACATTAAATCATGCATACAAAAAATGACTCCTTCTTTCTCATCAATTAGATGCCAACTCTCTATATTTTGTATTAAATGATATGTCAATTACATTCAAAGAATGTTCCAGGCATAAATATTCCAGAACAAAAGAAGGAAATTGCCCAAGTGCAGGCCTAGAATAGCATGAAGCTCTTGTCTTTGCAACTCTGCAATCGGCAATTTCCAACCCTTCCTTCAATCTGTGCTTTTGGATTTATCCTGTCTAGCATGGCTCTTTGATTCTCTCTGGTTGCTTCGCTTCACCTTCCTACACGTGACCTTTCGAATACCCACCTTTTCCTTGTCTTTATTCCATGTTTAACGCCTAAAATCCTCCATTGCATGTAACATTTCTGCAGACCTGACACCTGCATGCCATGTGTCACACGCTCTCTACGCCTTCTGTAACGCCATTCTATGAAAATCCTGACAAAAATTGCATGTCGCCTGTTCACCTTCTTGGCCGTGAAATCGCGACCATTTTTCATTCTTTACCAATGACATGTCGCGATTTCGCGACACCTTTTCTTTTCTTCTCAGCGACATGTCACGATTTCATGACAACTTTAAATTTTTCTTTTCTCTCCTCTTCGGCAGCGATGGAGCTACATGTCGTGATTTCGTGACAACTTTCCTGTTTCCGGCAGCGATGGCGCGACAAGTCGCGATTTTGCGACACTTTCAACACAGGCATTTTTTCCCTTTTCTTCAATTTTAGCATCTGGGTCACCGAGACTCTCCTCTGCAAGCCTGCAAAAAGGTGGGTCCCCAATTTTGGGGTGTGTTGTGGATCAACCACAACACTTCCCTAGTCATATCTTTTATAAATGAAGGCACAACTCCCGACTTGGTAAGTACTTCCCATAGGTTGTGGGAGGCCCAAAGTACGAGGAGATGGCGGCAAGTTATTTAAAAGAATTGAATCTCGCATGAAAGCATTTGTCTTTTCTGATATTAAGGTTGTGGATAAATCTGGTAAAATTTCATCGAAAAGGGCATAAGATGTAGAAGGATTATTCCATATATCTTGAGATGTGGAAGGTATGATAGTTGTTTCTGTGGGTTTCGAAATTATAGGGATATAACTTGAAGGATTGGTTGTAGATTTAAGATCTTTTTGAGGTTCTAGAGTGATTTGTTTAGAAGATTGTTGATCTATATAGGAGGATGAAATTAATGGAGGGGAAATAGGTGAAGTTATGGGTGTGTGTTTCACAGTTTTAGATGAAAAATAAGAACTAGGATGTGTGGATGACAGAGCGGGGCAAAATTGCACTCCAACAGGTTTTGCCAAAGCACACATATCAAAGGGTCTAGGGTCACCATGGATAGTGACCAACTGATTTTTAAATTCAAATTTAACACATTGGTGTAAAGTTGATGGGACAGCCCGCATTGCGTTGATCCAAGGGTGACCCAAGAGTATATTGTATGATGTTGGGCAATGTACAATAAACACGATTGTTTCTAGGGTTCTAGGACCAACTTGCAAGGGGATGGTAATAACTCCACACATTTATTGTGTTTCATCATTGAAAGCTTTGATAATCATATCAATTTTCTTCATTTCATCACTTCTAAAGCCAAATATTTGGTACAAGTCAAAACTACAAATGTTTAGAGATGAGCCATTATCAATCAAGACTCGTTTGACAGCTACATCTCCAATTAGAGCAGTAATGTATAAGGGATTATCCTTATGTAAACTGTGTTGTGGGATATCTTTATCCTAAAATTCAATACAATCAACCTCTCGAGTGATGATAGTATTGGCCATAGCTTCAGGTTGGATGTTTTGAGGTACCATCATTTGGCTCAATGTAAGCATCAACTCATCCCTATGGGTGGGAGAGGATCTTAATAAATCCAAAAGGGAAATTCTGGCTATAGTATTGGACAATTGCTCATTAATATTGTAAGGGGGTTTAGGTTGAACAGTAGGAGCATGATTCCCTTTATTGGGATTTTTCAAAACGAATGGAGCCGATCCATTGTTCTGATTTGATTCTTGTTGAGAATTTTGAGCCTGTTGTCGGGTAACGACTCCAATGGTACCTACAATGTTATATTGAGGACGTTGAACTAGTCTCATTCTAGCATTTATGGCTTGTTCATTTGGGAGAAATTGATTAGAAGAAGGTCGAGTAGTAACTCTTCTAGGAAATGGTTCTTCTGGAACCATGGCATCTATGACGGGTTGAATAGGATCTAATTCATTTTCAGAACTATTCGATTGGTTTGAAGTAATGTCTACTTCACTTTCAATATCCGATTCTACATCACTAGAATCAGAAGTTTGAAAATTATGTAAGGGCCTGGTCGTAACCAGGGATAAGGTTGTGTCAAATATTTGAGGATCCTGAGCAGGTAATTGTCCGCTAATGGTTCCTACATATCGGGTAGGAGGGGGAACATTATGATGTTCGATTTGATTGGCTACCTCTTTACCATGTCTTGGTAAAGGGTGTTGAAATATGTCTAATGTTTGATTAGCATTTTGATTTTGATTTTTGGGAATGGTCTTTTGAGTATTATTAGGAGGGTTTTGTTTAGGTTGGAAGGCTTGCACTTCCATTTCATTATTATCAATCAAATCCTATATTTTATGTTTCAACCTTTTACAAGCATTGGTAGAGTGTCCAGGTCCTCTATGGAAATCATAGTGTAAGTCAGCTCTGTATCTGGGTATAGTTGGATCAGGTTCCCGGATAGCTGGTAATTAGATCAAACCTCTTTTGAGTAATTGAGGTAAAATAGTTGATAAGGGTTTATTTAATCTAGTAAATTCTCGAGGAGGCTTATCAGGAGGTTTCAATATAAATTTTTCTGTTGTCTTCGTTGCATTGACATTAGCAACATTTCTGCTATCAGTGAATCCATCATCGACAACTTGTTTATTTTTATATTGATTTCTGGATGTTTTCTCCTCATCCTTCTTCCTAAGTTGGCCTCTCCTAATGAGGGCATCTTCTACTCTTCGAGCTAAATCTATAGCTTGGTCGAAGGTAGTTAAAGTAGCATTTGATAGCTCATAAGATATTTGTTCTTGTAAATTATTGATAAAAATGTCCAACATTTCCCTATAAGGTAGTACAAAGTGCAGTTTTCCTATCAATTGCCTCCATCTAGCTAAGAAATCGGCAAAACATTCATCCTTGTATTGTTTTAGGTTGTATAAATCTTTAATGGTTACATGCCTCTCGATGTAGGCACTAAATTGATGGACAAATGATTCAGTTATTTCTTCAAAGTTTCTCAAATAATGAGAGGGCAATTGATAGTACCACTCTAATGCCATTCCACCTAAACTTTTTGGGAACATTTTTAGTAATAGCAAGTCATCATGTGATATATCATGACATGCTATCTTGAACATGCAAAGATGCTCTATGGGATCTTCGGTTCCTTTATATATAGGCAAGATGGGCATGGGAAAATCCTTAGGGTACGGTTGAGCTACAACTATGGGATCCAAAGGTTGACTACAGATCTCTCGATAATTGTACGAGGGACGGTAGGGATCTATCTGGTCCATACGTGAAGCTAATTGTTTCACCATGGCTTCCAGATTACTATTTTGCCCACCATATTGGTTTGGTAGGGCATTGACATGGGTTTTATGGGCATATGATGGAGGGACATGAAGATTAGATGCCATGTTACTATTGTGTAAATTGTTGGTAGGAAAAGTGTTATGAAGGAACTTTGAAGTTGTATTATGATGTATTCCAGATTGTTGAAAATTGGTGTTTGGCTTCGTTTTAGGTTTTTGTTTACTTGAAGCATATTGCTCAATAGTTTGGTGGAATAAAGTAGTGAAGGAAGTTTTCTTTTGTGTGGGAATGATTTTATGTTGAATAACAGGTTCCTTAGGAGGTTGGATAACCTGTTGTTTTGACATGTTTTGCATCATAGTGACCATGTCTGTATTGGATGGCCCAGCCTTATCACTTTCTTGATCAATGAAAGACAAGGGATTAGTGCGCACATCATACATATGTTCCATGGCTGCCTGAGTGTCACTAATTTTCCCTTTATCAATACGAACTGCCACATTAAGGGCATCAATGTTATCATTGAGAAATTTCTTGAAATGATCTATGTTGTCAAAAGCAATAGTTCCATCTGGAGCTACTCTAGGGGATGAGGGTCCATCCTCTTTAACACTTTCTTCTTGTTCATTGTCTTCACCTAGGTCATGTTATGGTTGACCTAGAGTTTTTCCTTCCGGAATTGGATCTTCAGGAAGGACATTTGGGTCTCTAGTTGTATCTTGTAACCAATATTCTTCTTCTCCTAAAGTTTCTTTACCATTCCTAAGTTTAGGCATGGTGCTTTAATTTCAGATTTCAGCAAATATATATATATATATATATGCAACAAGTTTAAGAGGTATATATTAATTATATACCTACTACAATATTTGAAATGAAATGTTTAAGTTTTTGCTATGTTTTTTTGTTTTTTCTTTGTTTTTGTAATAATATTGTAAAGATAACAAACAACACAATAAATGCAAGAACTAAGACTGAAAGTAATGATCTAGTTTTCTATAAACAATTTATAGATATCATTAATGGGCTCAAGTTCTTCAGGAGTCATGAAGTGTTCTTCTTCAAATTGAAAGTTTTCTTTTAAAAATTTAATGAAAAGAGCTATAGTGATATTATCTGTCTCAGATCTTTGGTTGATAGAAGTAAAGCTCGTGGCAATAATCTCGATACAACACAGCTCGAGGAACTCTATTCCATCTTTCCCTATCTGTAAGAACAACCTCTTGGTCTTCTACACAACCTAGGAACTGGTGTACAATGGCTGCGTTCTCGAGGTATTCCTCGAAGGTGAACAATTCTGAAGATACAAGAGCTCTCATATAAGCTAACCATCTATGGCAGGCTCTCTGAAGTTCATGATAAAAGACAAGTTGATGAGGATCCAGGATTCTATCTAGGATAAGCCTCTTGATCTATTTAAGTTGTGTTGACCTAGATGAGATGACACTAAGTCTTCTATCAAGTTCATCCCACAAGAGTTGATTTACATCTGTTTCAGGCACACTAAGTACAGAATTGACTTCTATGGTTGCCAATTGGTTTTCTATATTTATAGTAGCTGCTAATATTTTCTTAGAAGCTACCATCTAAACATGATATTAAACATAAATGATCTAAAATGTATCTGTCTTAGTTGTTCTATTTTTTTTTTTTTTTTCAAAAGTTTATGATGCATTCACGTCGGGTTCACCAAAATGTATCACTCCAAATTTTTCACACCCTTACCTTCAAGCTATAGGATCCGTGCTCGAAAGGGGGATGTGAAAAGGATGTCGTGGTACCTCGGACTGAGAGGACTTGCGAAGGTCCCGCCTCTCAAGGGAGGTGTATTATTGGTGATTTTTTGATGGATGGTGGGTTCACCAGGAAACATTTAATGGCAGTTTCCACGCCTAGGTTGGGAATGAGTTTTATGTGTTTATTTTATCCTTAAGCATTCATATCCTAGGTTTGGAAAAAATGCATCTAAGCTATTCTATATGCAGATGCAAATTAAATGAATACAAAAAAGCAGAATATGACAAAAAAAATAGAGGAGTTGAGAAATATTAAAGGAAAATACCTGATCCGGATGTCTGATGATGATTCTGATTCTTGAAGTAGTCAGGATCGCCTCTGATTTGACAGGATCGTCTGAGATCAAAAAATATCGTCTGAGATCTAACAAATTCATCAGACGAATTCGTCAAAGACCTGCAAACAGAGAAATAGGTGCAAAATACAGAAAATGCAACTATCTAATTTGATCACAATTATGGCTTAATTATGCATTTAATCTAGATGGGGGAACTCCAAAATACAGAATAGCATAAAATACTGAATAAACTAGTTAATTACAGCATAAAATAGCAGAAAAAGGGAGGAAGAAATGCAAACTTCAGGCACTGATTGCCTTAATGTTGAATGTAGTCGAAATCATCTCACATTGGTATGAAATCGTCTCTGATTCGATAGAATCGCCTCCAATCTGAACAGGTTCGTCGACGACGATGTAATATTGCTTCGGCTGAAAAACAATATGGTACCTGCAATAAATTGTATAGAACTAATGCAAAATAGAAACTTAGGATGTTTTAACATGTATGCAATCGGGTTATAGGGAATTTCAGCTAGGGGGTGCTAAGGGAAGGGCTTAGGATTAAATAGGCTTAGGAGGGAGGTTATGAGGTTGGAGATCATCCCTATTTGGGAGATCTCCAACGGGGGAGGGTCCCTAATAGCGTAGAAATGATTCTGCCCAGATTAGAGACCCATTGGAACAGAAGCTAATTATGCAAAATTAGTTTTGAGACAAGATCATTTGGACGTCCTAGCCCAGAAGAAATCATCAGATATGGGGTGATATCGTCTGATCGGCTACGATATCGTCAAACGGTCAAAACAACCTCTAAAAATGGCACAGAAAAGGGAGAAATGGATTACCCGACGGTTAACGGGCGTTTTGGGAGGTTAAAATTTGAATTTAAATTATTTACTAGGATGAATGTAATTATTACAATTTCACTGTGCCAATTTTAGGGTGCTACAACTCCTACACATATCCAAAACATATGAAACTTAGACAGAATGCATAAAATAATATTTTAGGATAACCAATATGGTCATATTATAGATATCAGTATTGGATCTTGATGTATGCTCTAGTGGGTCCCGCAATCCTATAAAAACTTCAATTCATGATATCTCGGCCAATATAACTCAAAAAAGCATGAAATTTAAACTACAACATCATATGATAATATAGAACATGCCTATTTTAAAACAAAAAAAAAATTACACATATTTATATTCATTATAGGGTGGGATGAATAGGATCTATATTCATCCCAGGGTGGGACAACCTTGAATAAGGAGCCAAAAGGTCCCAAAAATGGGCCAAGACCTTCCAAAACCTTGCACAAAGTGGCTAGAACCACTATATACCTTTTGAGGGCTGCCCTAGGGGCCTTGGTGTGTCAACTTAGTCGTTTATTTTGGTAGCATAATCATATTGACCATATTTTAGTGTCTATAGATGCCCCTTTTTGAGATGCATTGTGTGTAGCACAATGCTTAGCAAAAATAGATGACTAAAATGTTCAATGATTGAGATTATTTAGTAACCTAACCAACTTTAGATGGATCAATCATGGAAATATCATTCATTATTAGATCCTTGCTTTCGATGAGCTAAGGAACTTGCTTGATCTTGGCTATTGTTTGGTCATGAAGCAGGAGGCCCAGTTTTTCATGCTTACAGAATGCCAAGCATTTTAATTTGATGTTTTATGCTTGTTTACTGCCCCAAGTATGAGTGTTATTGTCTTTGTCAATGATTCTTTGAACGAACACAATTTTCTTGATTGAGTGTGTGCTTGTTTATTTGGAACTAAGTATGACTACCCCCTCAAGCAATGAGTTTATGAGGGAATACCCTAGTGAGAAAAGTGACAATTCGCTTGACCCAGATGACTGTTGTTAAGGTTACCTTCAGTTGTACTCATTGAAAAATGGAGCAATTTTAGAAGGAATTTGATGATGTTATGGATACTTCATGGAAGAAAATATTTTGAAAAATTGCATTCCCATGGGGTGGTCCAGCCATCATGGCCTTCTTAGGGATTAAAGGAGTAACTCTTTAGTGTATCCATGGTGACTTTGGGTTCCATATTGATATTGAATGAAATCCATCAAATTTGACTTATTTTTGGTGGGTTTTGGACCCTTTTTGGTGTATTTTAAGTTGTTTTGATTTAAAAATGCTATGTTCATCCCAGGGTGGGATGAATGCAAATTTGGTATTCATCCCAAGGTGAGACGAATAACCAAAAGTGTGTTCATCCTACCCTTGGATGAATGCGACTGCGGTAAGCCTATATAAAACTCAAATGTGAGTTGTGGGATCATTATTGCATGTTTTATTTTATGATTCGAGAGGTGAGGAGGAGGAGAGTGATTTTACATAGTGAAGATCTATCAAAATCATCCCACAATCACCATGAGTTAGTAAGCTAAGACATCCAGTGGAGGAGCCACTTCTAGGCGGGTATGTACTGACTCTATTACTGCATTATTCTTGCTTTAAAAGTGTATTTTTTAGGTGTATCACATTACATAATAGGTAATTAAACCTAATTTAGATGGAATATACCATAGTTTTTGTAATATTTATGTTTTTGCACAACTAGATACTTTTGTAGATTAGTTTTACATTGTTTTTAGGCTATTTTGAGGCCATATTGAAGCATGGTGAATTCTTGCTTATTTTTTTGCTTATCTTTTCTGGGTGGTGAAGAGTTGGTATCAAAAATCAAAGCTATTTGAGACCACTCAAGATGCCTTGATACAAAACTAACTAGAAATGGCTTGACACCCTGGGTCTCAAGTAGGTTACACGGTTGGAGCCTGTGATAGGTGATCGTGTCTACTTGACTACCCTTATTAGCTTATGGGATCCATGCACTAACACCTTTTGCCTACCAACAAGGAGATGATAGTGATGTTGGAGGAATTCTATCAGATTCTATGGATTTCAATAGAAGGATGACTGATCCACACTATGCATGACCTGAGAGGTATAATGTTGATTAGGTACTTTGGTGAGGATACGGATGCGACAGAGGTAGACTATCGAAATGGAGGGATACTGGTGGGGTTCTAGTATGAGAAGGGGTATTGAATGTGAGGCATGCACTACTGATGACCCTCATATCCAATATGCTTCTCCCTGATTCCTAAAGAGATAGGTTCTCATGGAGCTAGTGTATGCATTGGTGGGGTGCACTACAAAGGAGTCATTGGTGATGGCTTGGGGGACTACACTATTGGCATAGATCTATTATGAGCTATACGAGATCCATTATCATAAGCAGAAGGGCATAGGTTGTAGCTTTTTATTGTAGTGTTGGGGATGATAGCACATAACCATTGACCAATCATAGGGGTTACCATGGATGGCCCAAGTATGGATAGCAGATAGGAAGATAGGATATAAGATCATGTGGAAAATGACTTAGGAGAGAGGGCAAAGTCATTATCATACAGGTGATGTGGATCACTACACTGATGCTTTTTCATGATTGGCACCAGGGCAGGTGATATGGTGACCCTATAGAGACTATCCAAATTGGTCTGATCTTGGAGAGCAGATCCATCTAGTGAGGTGAGGTAGATGGTTGATTGTGAGGCATGGTACCAAGTGGGAGTACTTCCATTTTGTTTGAGTTATGCAATAGTTTGGGCTATGTTAGGGACTACCTGGGGAACCAGTGGTATACAGGTGCCACAGGGATGAGAGGAAACTGAGTTGGACTATAGTGGAGGAGGTGGAAGAGGAGGCAAACTCTACGTTATATATTCCTAATTTGGAGGATGTTAGGACTACATAGGAGTATGAATAATGGTGGGTGATATGTTAGTGGTAATATTTGGAAGCCCTAGGGGATAAGGTGGCTGAGGCAGCAAATGAGGGTGTGCAAGATGCCCCTGATGAGGACCAAGTAGATGTGGATGAGCCTCATGGGTATTATCATCAGATAGATGAGTAGGTAGAAATCCTAGACTTGGGATATTAGGGTGACTATGGGAATGTAGAGGATCAAGGGGCACAGTCACAGTAGGATATACGAGATGACCTATACATGGAGTTGGAGGCTAAGTTGGTCAAGATCAGGTAGGAGAGAGATATTCTTCAAGCATAGGTGCAATAGGATCAGGATGAGATAGCATTCTTGCAAGTACAGCTAAGATCATGGAGTACTATGTGGAAGGGATCTAGTGGGGAGGATGCAAAGATGCTACGGTAAAAGGTGTTACATCTCCAGTCAGTGGTGGAGACTTACCAGGTATGGGGTAGTGGAGGTAGTCCTATACTAATCGGCTTAAGATGGAGGTAGTGCACCTTGGAAGGCATCTTCCTGATGATGGAGGGATGAGTGGATCACACTGTACTTGGTAGAGCGATATAGTGTAGTCTTCCTCTAGGATGGAGGCACCAGGGTCTAGGCAAAGGATTAATAGGATTGGTGGTAGTAGGCATGGAGTATCATAGCGAATGTAGACAAAAGGTGGTAGTGTGAGTCGTAGCATTGATCATGCATGGTCATGGTGACGAAGACTCTCGAGGCTCTCTTTAGCTTTTGGTTTTTTGGTATGGGTGAGGTCTGAGGACCCACTTTATTATAGCCTATGGAAAATTTTGGAAACTATGATGTATATTTTTCTCCATATATCTATATATGAGATTTTTTGTTTATTTCTATCATGTGTTTCCTTTATTGCTTTATGGATGAATGCAATGTATGTATTTATGTTTAGATGCTTATCATGTATGCTTATGGATGCTTTTATGATATGATGGAGTGTTGATGGATGTTTATCATGTATGCATATGTTGAGGTTTATGGTAATATGTTGTGATTTTGATGTTATGTATATGCATGGATGTATAGTGTTTTAATATGATTTGACTTAATGATGAAATATGAATAATGATTTGACATACTATGTTAGCACCATAGACTGTATAGAATTCATCAATTCATGCATAATGTTGTCATGAGACTATGTAATGGGTTTGTAAAAATGGAAACTAACATACATGTGATAGAATGGAATGTATAGAATATGTAGCAACCCTGGGGCGCACACACCGCTCTTACTCTACTTGCAAATGTGTTAAACCCAAAATGAAATGAAAGACCATAAAAAAACATATAAGATGGAAGAAACAAAGATATGTATCTTTATTTGTAGTAAAACCTGGTTACATGTTGGTCCCTCTTAGGGGTACCCATTTCGATACAATAAGGTTACAAGTGGGTAAAATGTCCCCTCGTAAAGGGGTGGTGCGCTATCACAAGCTTCCCGATTCTGCACACAAAAATGTATGAGGGCTTATAGATGCCTCCTTCCATAGGTATGTTTCCTAGAGGGATCCCTTTTGCTCTTGTATGTTGTAGATTCTGTTTGGTGAACCTATGGTCCTACAAGCAATGAAACAACAACACACGCTTAAATATCTGAGAATGCCTCCTCAGATGAGGTTGTTAGTAATGAATATATAAAATGAAAGTAAGTGCAAACTAAACCAATGCTATGAATGTGAATGAATGAAATGAAGCTATGCTAATGATATGCTAAATAGAATAATAAAACCAATGTCTAAAATCCTAAGTTAGGCCTACGGGCCACTATCCAAGACAACGGCCACTAAAGCGAATCTTGCCCTCTTTTCTTCAAGGCTATGGATTGATTCTTGTATCTGATGTTAAAATTATGGTTTCTTTGCTCGATACGTTGTTGGATATTTTGAGTCCCTAAGCTAAAATTTTGCCATTGATGTCAAAAGAGCATTTAATGTCAAAATGATCTATGAAGGGTTTTCATGAAAACAAAGGTAGGAAAAATAAAAGGTTTTAGTTAAAACAATGGACAACAGATCTATGTTTGGCATTCAAATAAGTCTATGAGCTCGTGTGAATTTTTAGAAGAGAAGTAGGAAAGAAAATGATAGTGCTTGGAAAGTCAAATCATATGGTGGGAAGCATGGTGCATTGGCAAATCATTTTGGTTTAAGTCACAAGGCAGCACAAAAACCAGGGATCGAATCCCTTGGACGATGTTTCGATACGCATATGGAAAGCGCTTTGGTGCTTTGTCTTTTAAAGAAGGTGGAGCAAGGTTTAAGGTACTTTGGGCCTTTGAATTTTCAATGAGCGCCTAGCTCGTGTGGAATCTTAGCCACGGCTAAGACTCTCACAGTGTGGTAAGTTGGGGGTTCGAATCTCCTTGAGGAGGTAATTTAGTTTTGTATTTAAATAATTTTTATTATCCCTAAAGTTTTGAGTTATAAGGTAGTTAATGGAAATTAAAGTTTTTTATTAGGGATGTGATTATTATTGCAAAGCATAATTGGTTTATGATTTATTTGATGGTTAAGGAGAAATAATTTTAGGAGAAATAAGGAGTTTTTTTTAAAAGTAATTTTGAGAGGTTTATTATTTTTGATAAGGGTTTTAATAAAAGGGACTTTGGTGGATGTGTTTATTAACTTGGAGTAAAAATGGTGTAATTTGAGTAATGCTTTATTTTGTGATTATTTGAAGTCCATTAACCCCTTTTTTATATTGGAAAGGAAAGTTGTGTTTAAGTGTTGCAGATTTTGTGGATAACTTATTGGCATCAAAAAGGTATGGGTACATTCTCCTATTGATTGTTTATGGTGGTTGGTTTCTGAAATATCATTGGAGAGAAAAGGATTGATTGTGATTTCCTTTAATAAAATTATTGGTTGAATGCTTCAAGGTTTTCTGGTTTGTGAGTTGTATTTAAACCTTGTTTTATTAGCATTGTTGTTGAATCCCATTGATGATGAAATGAACTTGAACTTGAGTTAGAAAATAACATGAGTATAATTGCTATGTGAGACTTGTTCCTGAGCATTATTGAAAACATTTTGAGTTGGTTAATACATGCTTGGACTAGGGTTTGTGAAAAATAATTGTTCCTTGAGGTGATTGGTTGAGTTTAGTTGGTTAATACATGCTTGGACTAGGGTTTGTGAGAAAGTATTATTCCTTGAGGTGATTGGTTGAGTTGAGTTAATTAAGCATAGTCAAGTGGATGCATGTGGTTGTTAAAGTTCCTAGAAACAAAATGTTCAATATTCTGATTTGATTTGAGATTAAGGTTTATTTAAGTTGAGATTGAGATCTGAGTATAGAACATATAGAGTCTCTAAAAATTCTCTTAATGCTTCTATTGAGTTGAGATTGGGATTTTAGTATAGAACATATAGAGTCTCTAAAAATTCTCTTTATGCTTCTATGAGATTGATTTGAGATATTGATTGTACATTGAGCTTAGAACATATTGAGTCTCTAAAAATTCTCTTTATGATTCTATGTGATTGAAACAAGTCTTTGAGAAGACTTGTGGACTATTTTGAGTTAATATTTTGTGAAATATTGCTATGTAGATTTGAGCAAGTCCTATAGAGGACTTATTGAGCATATTTGAGCAAGTCCTAGAGAGGAATTGAGCAAATTTGATCAAGTCCTAGTGAGGATTTGTTGAGCAAATTTGGACAAGTTCTGTGTGAACTTGTTGAGCAGATTTGGACAAGTTCTTTGTGAACTTGTTGAGTAGATTTGGAAAGGTTTTTGTGAACCTATTGAGAATATTTGGACAAGTTCTGTGTGAACTTGTTGAGCATATTTGGACAGGTTTTGTGTGAACTTGTTGAGCAGATTTAGACAAGTTTTGTGTGAACTTGTTGAGTAGATTTGAGAAGGTTCTAAGTGAACCTATTGAGCAAAATTGTACTAGAATGACTATTGTATCGCTCCAAATTTTTTGCATCCTTACCTTCAAGCTATATGACATACTCCCAAAATGGGTATGCGAGAAGGATGGGAAAATACCTCAGACTGAGAGGTCTTTTGAAGGTCACACCTCTCGAGGGAGGGGTATAAGGGTGAATTTTTGACGGATGGTGGGTTCACCAGGAAACTTTGAGTGGCAGTTTCCATGCCTAGGTTAGGAATGGGTTTGATGTGTTCATTTTTACATTCAATCATTCAATTCCTAGGTTTGGCCAAGATGAATCTAAGATTTTCTATATGTTGATTTTGATTTATATGGATACATAAAGCATGAATAAGTGCTAAACACAAAAAGTGTGCTAAATAAGACAAAATGTACCTGATTTTAGATGTCTGATGAAGACTCTGAGGTTTGTAGAAGTCCAGATCATCTCAAATCTTACATGATCATCTGCAATTGCACAGAATCATGTTAGATCATAGTAGGTCATCTGATATCAGATGAGATCATCATCGACCTGACGAATTCGTTAGACAATTTTTTTAGAAACCTGCAATCATAGAAACAGATACCAAAGACCAAAAATGCAACTGGAAAAGCAAGGGGAAATGATGGAAATAACAATAAACTTTCCTAAATGATAAGTCCAGATAACAATTAAAGGAAATGCATTAATTTAATAATTTATTTTAACCTTATCATGCATCTATGCTAAATGAGGTGAACTCCAGAATGCAGAAATAGAATAAACTAAGTCAATGCATAAAGAAATGAAGAGAGAAGATAAAGAAATGCAAAGTCTAGGCTTTGATTGCCCCCAATATAGACTGTAGTCGAGATCACTTCCAATAATATGAGATCATCGTAGATCTGTGACAGGATCATCCAAAATCATCTGGAATCATCAGCGATGATCCGAGCTTGCTCCGACTGAAAAACAATAAAATTCCTGCAAGAAAATTTGAAATACACAATGCAAACGATGGTGTGAAGGTGTTCTAATGCACAAAAAGCTAAAGTTGTAGGCAAAATCATCTAGGTGGAAGTCAAGAGAAATCCTAAGTTTATATAGGATTTAGGGAGAGGTTGGGAGGTTGGAGATCATCCCAATCTGGGAGATCCTCAGTGGGGGAATCTCCAACTGTGTAGACACGCTTCTGCCCAAGTTGGAGCGACTATTAAAATAAAAGATAATTATGAAAATTTAGTTTTGTGACAAAATCATCTGGACGTTCTGTTCCAGAAAAATTCTTCATATTTGGGACGATTTCATCCAACAGTTAAAAAAAAATTCTAAAAATGGCACGAAAAAAGAGGGGAGCAGGTAGCAGGCGGTTAACAGGAAGTTTTGGAGTTAAAATTCAAATTTTTATCTTTTTACTAAGGTTTTAACTGTGCCAATTTTAGGGTGCTACATTTTGCCCCTTCTTTAGCGAATTTTCTAAAAAAATACGTTAAATATGAGTTCTTCCCATTTTACAAGAAAGCAAAAATTTACTTAATTTTCTAGATGACGATTCTAGGTGGAATCATACAACTGCTTACTATGGTGCCCCCTCCATGTTTTTACCCATATCAAACGTTTGAGGTAAAAGAACGAAAAAGAAAAAAATAAAAAAAAGTTGTTTTTAAATAAAATTAAGAAAAATAGGGTAAAACCCTAATTCATTTTTACTATTCATTTTTATTGTTTTAGAGCTCTGCAGAAAAAATGGTCGAAACAGTGTACAGATCGACAGAGGTCCGGCGCAGGTTATGGGTAAGAATCTAAACCTAGTGAATTATGTTTAAATTTTATTTGTGTAAGTTGCAATTTAAATTTTGACTATTTTGGGGCATTGTAACCATTTTTAGGCCATCGACGACATCAGGACAAAATCATCCCTAGATCATCGATTTCGTCTGAGGGCGAAATTGGTGAAATAGGGGTGATCCTATCCAACAAGGAGCGATCCCCAAGTTGATAAATCGAAGATGATTCCATTCGACAAAGGATGATTTGATTTAATTTAGGATGATATCACCCAATGGTGGAAGATATCATTATTTTTATGAAATTAAGCTTGTTTTAATTGCATTTAATTGATTGTAATAATTATTTTATTAATGAATTTTGTTGTTTTATTGTTCATTTTATAGAGGGGATTACTAAAGAGCTGGGAATGGAAATACAAGGGGCTGAGGGATGACATGGTCGTGCTCGACCAAGAAGAGTGAGACCAACTGGAACAGGTTAGACTATAGCATGTGGCAGAGATGCCACAAATACTGACAGACATGGGGCTATTGATAGCCCTAGCAGAGAGATGGTATACGGGCTCGTATTGCTTCCAATTATCGATAAGAGAGATGGCTCCCACACTAGAGGATGTATGGAGGATCTTGAGGATCCCCATATAGGGACATTTTATGACTCCTACGGCCAATCAGGTCTAGGCTATGATGAGGCTATGTGGAGACCTAAACTTCACCCTGGAGAAGGGCAGAGTGAACATCGAGTCTCTGAGGTAGATTCCTGGGACATCTAGGTTGACTCAAGTTTTGGTAGGGATAGTGGGTGGCCTAATACTATGCCACCAGAGTGGGTGTAGATTACCATGGCTCCTTTCAGATGTGGTCTACGACATGAGAGACCACGAGTATAGATTTGCATGGGGTAACTTTGTACTGTGTCGCTTGTATAGGATCCTACATGGGGTTGTATACAAGGGAGGTCGATATCTGGTTTTGACATCGCTACTATAGGTTTGATGTTGGGAGAACATCATGGTGCGAATGTCGATAGGACTCCCACTAACAGGGGTTGACTGTGAGAGACCCGAGGTTTTCTATCGGTGGCTCCAAAGAGGGTCATAATAGCAGATAGATCTATCGATATCCCAAAGGTTGCTAGACGACCTCATCCCTGACCAAATCACCTAGAGGCCATGGAGAGAGCATCTAGGGTGGGGAGAGGACATACAAGATTTGGCTCACATCAATCGAGTCTGCTGGCTAAGGATGGAGCAGGGAGAGGTAGAGCTCCATCACTACGATCGAGTTTTGTGATAGTTTGATCTATAGTAGGGGATCCCATCTCTCAAAGACTATGAGTACTCCCAAACTATCCAAGATAATACCACACTAAATGGAGATCCAGATATGCAGTGATTCTAGAGCCAAGATGTGGATGATGCCCCCATCCAACCAATGGATTGGGATGACACTAGGGTCACTGATGGATACAATGGCTAGTACATAGGCATTCACCCTCCTCAAATGATGAGGGCATCAGGTCTGGTGCACGTGATTGTGCGATGGATGGGGAGGTAGCAACAGGCTACTATTGAGGTAGTGCAAGGTCGTGGAGGGAGAGAGCAACGACGATCTCCATAGGAGAGATGCCAGAGGATGCCATAGGATATATAGAGACTGTAGTAGACAGGGAGGAGGGAGGAGGGATTCCATTTTTAATAGGGGGAGAGGTCACCATTGCCCAATAAGATCAAGGGTGTCAAGGTAGGGGAGAGCAATGAGATGGCATCTCTCCAAGTTGAGAATGCTCGCCTTTGGGCTTAGGTGTAGACACTATAGGATGAGGCTACATAGCTCAGGGATCAGAGTAGAGGGGCAAGCATGCAGGATTTGGCATGGTCTATGGCTCATACTACATTCTATCAAGGAGCATACTTCTAGCTGGTTCCATAGGGCTAGAGGTTACAGCTGCCAACCAAAATTGCAGAGCCGATCAAGGTGGGATTGTCGAGGACATCCTCACGATCGATGGTGAGGACCCAAGACATAGCTCGAACCTCTATGGGACCACCTCCTCCATTCTAGGGTGGGAGAGGAGATGAGGCTAAGAGCTCGAGGGCTTCTCAAGACTAGCTGCCAAAGACTATAGATTGGATACATATTTTTGAGAGGATTGAGTATGCCAGGGTATAGATTGTGGCATACCAATCCAATTTTGATATGATGTACATAATTTGTTGATATATATATATATATATATATATATATATAGATTGTCTATTTTGATGATATGACTTGTGTATATGTTGTATGATGCTTTAATTTTGGATTTTTTGATTGATTATTCATGTAATTATGTCATTGGAAATAAATTATAATTTTATGTCATGCCATAAAATTTAAATGGAATAATCTGATGTAAACAAATTGGTTGTTTTGTGGTGTGATTTGATGCAAAATAAAAGGGACTGCTAAAAATAATTTCAAAAGACATTATCGTTGTTATAGACCATTTCATGGAGTCTTATCTCACTAGGTCATCAAGCTAATCCCAGTATAGAAATATTGTTAAAAGTAAAAGAGTGCTTAAGAGACTGTCTTAAGACTTTGTGTTGTGATGATGAAAATGATGATGGTGATGATTTGTTTTCAAATTTTCATAAAAATATTATGCATGAAATATAAAAGAAATATGATTTTTGCTAGGCATAAATTCCTAAGTGTGATAAAATTTTGAACAATTTCATAGGAATTATACCATCATTGCAAAATGGAATGTTGACATAATGAAATGAAAATAGAAAAAAAATTGCGTTCTTTTTAAAGCACAATTGTGTAACATAATGATGTAAGCCATATGTTTTTATGAATTATAATGAATGGAAAATAAAATTAGAACAATGGTTTGCACTAGGCATAGAATTATAGGTATAGACTTATACCATCATCGCGAAATCCAAAAAGGAAATTGATATAATAGTTTTATTGCATGATTTGATTTTTTTAAATAAACAAAATATAAGATAAGGACTTGTGCTAGGCATAAAATTCTAGTTTAGGTTTTGGAATTATACCATCATTGTGGAAGTCGAATATATAAAGAAATGTGACTTTATTGCATGTTTTGAAAGAAGTTTTAGATTTTGGAAAGAAATATGTATGTAATTGTTTTTCTACTAAACAGATGTTCTTTTAAATAAGAAGATGAAATTATTCCAAAAAGAGTTGCAGAAATATTTTAAATTATCTCAAAGACAAAATGTAGATTTATAAGGAACCCCATGTGCAGATGTGAGTTCATTTTCGATCTTGATTTATCATAATGATACAAAATCTTTCAAATACAATTGTGTGTGTAATTGTATTGTTCATTCACCAATTTTGAGCAAGATAATTTGATACAAGTAATTTGAATTAACCAAATAAGTGTTCATTGACCATGATTTATATGCATGTAATCATACCAGACTACTATGTAAGTCGGGTCATCAAGATCTAGCTAATCCATAAGCAGACATAGGTCTATACAAAAGAAGGTCACTAATGTGACAGGCATATCACCACTCTAGGGATTACCCAAGGCCAATCGGGTTGGGCAAAAACCACCTGTTATGAGGCTTACCTCATAGTTTTCGAATAATTGAGAATTCCAGGGATTCAAGCTCATTCACCCTCCTTTTCTTTTTCAAGGGGTAGGAAAAGGGATTTTATTGATATTTTCTTTTTCTTTTCTCTTTTGCTTCTCTTTCTTCTTTTTTTATTTTTGTATTTTTGCTTGGAACTGAGACAATGCTGAAATATTACTGCGATGGTAAGAAATCATATTTTTCTTTTCTCATTTTCTTTGACTTTTCTTTTTCTTCCTATACTAGGGATACTTGCTCGGATTGGCTGTGGAGCAAGGGATTTTTATTCTAGGCAGGGGTGAGCTTGTCCTTTTGTCAATTCTCAAATATTCTAGACCATGTGCATGATAGGATAGCAGGGGAAACTTTTCGCTCAAGAAACCATTTCTACTATGTAGCATCATATCGAATTTACAATAAAATCATTTTAATGTGAAAAGATATGCTTGGTTCAAGTAAATAACAAGATCAGTTCTCTATGCTCAAAACTTTATTTAATTCAACTGTGGACTTTGATATAAGAGAGATTAATAATCATACCAAATAAAATCAAGATATTTATTCATGTGAGTGTGAAAGTGCAGGATTCCAAATAAATGCTAATTTATCTAAAATAATTGAAATATAACTGCAATACTTCAAGAAATAAAATATGTTTTTGAAGATTTTGATGATTTTGAAGTTTTTACATTTTTATTTTAATTTATGAATTAAAAGAATAATACTATTACTATTTTTGAAATTTGTATATGGATGACTAAAAGAAAACAATATGCAAAATAACAATATATACATTGATGAAATGACAAGATTTTATGCACACTAGCGTTTAAGATGCATAATGTTCATAGGTTCTTTAATATTTTTACCATCTAAGGTAGCTAATCGGTATGCTTCCGAGCCAAATTTAGCAATGATGATATACGGTCCAAGCCAGTTGGGCTCGAATTTACCTTTAAGGTCTTTAGTTGCATTAGTATTTTTTTGATTTTCTTTCAAGACAAGGTCATCGATCTCAAAGGATCGATGATGAACTTTCTTGAGGTATGCTCGCTTGAGCTTGTTTTGGTAGGCACGAAGATTTTCCAAAGCATTGATGCACTTCTCATCTAGGAGTTCCAGCTGACTAAGTCTTCCAGCATGATATTCATCTCCTACTTTAGTTTCTTGAAGTAGTAGAGCAAAAGAAGGAACTTCTAATTCAAAGGGAAAAATAGCTTCAGTGCCATAAACCAAAAAAAAGGTGAAGTACCTGTGGGAGTATGAAAGCTAGTTCGATAAGCCCATAAAGCAGGATATAATTGGATGTGCCAATCTCGGCTAGATTTATTGACCAGTATTTTGAGGATT
This sequence comes from Wollemia nobilis, assembly GCA_028583015.1. NCBI lineage: Eukaryota > Viridiplantae > Streptophyta > Pinopsida > Araucariales > Araucariaceae > Wollemia > Wollemia nobilis. The sequence goes on from JAQPPZ010016892.1 coordinate 25,527,688, forward strand.
TTAATTAATGTTTTATTAGATGCTTCTACTTGGCCATTACCCTGAGGATAATAGGGAGTGGACCAACGATGTTGAATTTTATATTTTTGACATAATTTCTTGACATATTTATTTTTGAAACAAGTTCCATTATCCAATATGAGATTTGCAGGAATTTTGAACCTACAAATAATTTGATTAAAGATAAATTTGGAAACTTGGGTTCAGTGCAGGAAGCTAAGGGCATAGCTTCAACCCACTTTGTAAAATACTCGGTGGTGGTTATGATGAATTTGTGTCCATCAGATGACACAAGATTGATTTTTCCAATGATGTCTAAGCCCCATTTTGAAAAGGGCCAAGGAGATGAAATAGCCTATAGTTCTTGTGTAGGCGCATGGACAAGGTCAACATGTTTCTTGTACTTGTTGCAATGGTGCACATAATCATGTGCATCATTCTCCATGGTAGGCCAAAAATATCCTATCCTAAGGAGTTTCTTAGCAATGGCGCTACCACTAAAATGTCCCCCACAAGATCCATCGTGGGCTTCACTCAAATATGACCTAGATTCTTCTATATTCAAACATCTCAATAGGATACCTTCAAAAGATATCCTATACAACGTATTTCCAATAATTACGAAGCGACTTGCTCATCTACGTAATAATCAATGTTGGTTGCTATTACAACCTTCATGGAAGGTCCCATTTTGAAGAAAATTAAATATATCAATGTACCAATGTTCAGGAGTAGTTTCGTTGATTAGAAACACATCCAAAGGTTCTAAGCATGATTTATTTGAATCGGGTTCTTGGAGTCGATGAATAATTATGGTAGCATATTCATAATCTAACTCCAAGGGCAAAAGAGATATAGTTGTAGCCATAGCATCAGCCGCACGATTGCTAGTTCGAGGAATAGCTTCCAAGGTAACTTGATCAAATAAAGATAACAATTGTAATACATGCTTTATATGGACGTAATTTATCATCTCTGGTCTAATAAACATCATTGATTTGATTTATGACAAGTTGAGAATCACCAAAAACCAATAGATTTTTAATTTTTAGTGCCAAGGTAGCTCGTAATCCAAGGATTAGAGCCTCATATTCAATAGTATTATTAGTACAAGCAAACGTTAATTTAAAGGACAGAGGTATAAGATGTTTATGTGGAGATATTAAAATAATACCTACACCAGCCCCACTCATGCATCGGGATCCATCAAAGTATAGGGACCATTGCTCTGGATGGTCTACCTCTAATTTAAGGCATTCATTAGGAAACTCAATGATGAGGGGATGGGTAGACTCTAAGGGTGCAACAACTAGTTGATCTGCTATGATTGGACCCTTAATAGACTTATGTCCTATAAAAATGAGTTCAAACTTGCTTAGTGCAAGAACCCGCTTTGTTGTGCGACTAGATAAGTACGGTCGACTCATGAGATACCGCAAAGGATTGAATTTAGCAATAACATACATTTTCTGACTAAGCATATAATGGCATAATTTTTGTGTAGAAAATATGACTACGAGACATAGTTTCTCTAATGCTCTGTTGCAGGTTTCATAACTGATTAAGGTTTGACTAATGTAATAATTAGCATGCTCTCTTTTCTCATCATCAAGTTGAGATAACATAGCTCCTAAGGCAAAATCTGAAGCAAAAATATACAAGATAAATGGGCGATCAGGTCTAGGTGGTGAAAGCATAGGTGGGTTAAGAAGATATTGTTTGAGGAGCTCAAATGCTTCCTGACATTCGTTGTCCCAATGGAAAGAGACATCTTTCTTAAGAAGCTTAAGAAAGGGGCCTATGTTGTCTACAAAATTATTGATGAAGTGATGAATAGCTTGAAGTTTACCTTGTAAACTCTGTAATTCAGATATATTTGTGGATGTGGGCATATCAGTGATAGCCATGATCTTGAGAGGGTCAATTTCAATGCCGCGTAAAGAAACTATAACCCCCAATAATTTATCGGACTTAACTCTGAATATACATTTGGCTGGATTCAGTCGGATAAGATATTCCCTTAACCGATCAAATACTTTTCTCAAATCATCTAAATAATCATCTTCTTTGATGGAACAAGCTATAATATCATCTACATAATCATGTAGAATATCATGCATCATATCATGAAAGATATAAGTCATGGCTCGTTGATATGTTGCACCTACATTCTTCAAACCGAATGGCATCACTTTCCAACAAAAGGTCCCCCAAGGGGTAATAAAGGCTATTTTAGCCTAATCTTCAGGAGCTATCCTGATCTGATTATAATCAAAAAATCCATCCATTAATGATATCATTCCACTACCAACAGTAAAATCAATGATCTGATCCATGTTGGGAAGAGGAAAATTGTCTTTAGGGCATGCAACATTAATATCTCTAAAGTTTGTGCAAACCCTAAATTTGGTAGCTTCTTTCTTAGTTACTAGAACTACATTCGAGATCCATTCAGCATAATCAATGGCTTGTATAAAAATAACCTTCAATATTTGACTAGTAAGGCCACTTTAGGATGCATTTTTCTAAGTTTTTGTTTAATAGGTTTAGCATCCGGATGGACTACTAGGTGATGCATAGCTATAGAAGGGTCTAATCTTGGCATATCTTCATATGTCCAAGCAAATACATCTTCATATTATTTAAGGAATGCAATGTATTTATCCTATTTTTCTTGACTCAATTCTGATCCAATGTTGATTATGTGATGATTATTGTTGGTTCCAATGTTAATTTTTATGACATTCTCTACTTCCATGTGTAGATATCTCTCAAAATTAGGTGGGGTGGGTGAAATGCCAAATTCTTGTAATTATTCTGATGTTAGCTTAGATAATTTGTCTTTAGGAGTCATGGCCTCAAGTTGGGCTATACTAGGTATAGAGCCATCGAAATAAAATCCATTATGTAATAATTCCTCAATGGAGACATCATGGAAGATATCTCCCTCCAACTCATCGTCGGATTCAATGATCATCTCAGGGTAAGATATGGATAGCATATTACATGTAAATGGCTTATTCATTAAATGTAAAGCATCGCTTTTATCCAAATAATCTTGGTAACATATGAGATGTTCATCATCCTCAAATGGGAAGGGCTGACCCTTACTAGGAAATAGGCCCACACCACATTGGGCAGGCCATGGCTCTACCTCAAAAGGTTATTTCATACCATTTGTAAAGGTCCCAAACCTTTCCCTTTATATCCCAATTTAAGCATTATAGATTTAGCTTTAATATACTTATTAGAAAAATAACATCGAGCATATCCATTGTAATGAGTCTTGATGTTTCTGGGTATTCTACCCCAGTCATATCCATTATAAATAAAAGTATAGCTCCTGACTTGGTAAATACTTCCCATAGGCTGTGGGAGGCCCAAGGTGCGAGGAGAGGGTGGCAAATTATTTAAAATAATGGAATCTTGCATACCAGCGTGTGTTTTTTTTTATATAAGAATTTTAGATAAATCGGGTAAGAGCTCATCAGTAAAAGCATAAGAGGTAGAAGGAACATTTCCTACATCTTTGAATGCATAAAATATACCTCTTGTAGGTGTGGATTTTTTAGGGATGTCTATGGATGGGTCTATAGGTATGGAAGTTATAGGAGTAAAACAAGAAGCATTGGTTGTGGGTTTAGGATCTTGTCAAGGTCCTAATGTGGTTTTTTTGGAAGATGGTTGAACTATATGTAGAGGTGGAGTTGATGGAGAAAATTAGATGATGTTATGGGTGTGTGTTTCACATGTTTAGAAAAATAATGAGAATTAGAATGTGTGGATGACAGAGCAGGGCAAAATTGAACTCCAATAGGTTCTGCCAAAGCACACATATCAAAGGGTCTGGGATCACCATGAATGGTAACCAACAAATTTTTAAATTCGAATTTAACACATTGATGTAAATTTGAGGGAACAACTCACATCACATTTATCCAAGGGCGACCCAAGAGTATATTGTACGATGTAGGGCAATGTACAATAAACATGATCGTGTCTATGGTTCTTAGACCAACTTGCAATGGGATAGTAATAACTCCACACATTTCTTGTGTTTCATCATTGAAGGATTTTATGATCATATCAGTTCTTTTCATTTTGTCACTTCTAAACCCAAATCTTTGGTAGAATTCAAAAGTGCAAATGTTTAAAGATGAACCATTATCAATCAAGACTCGTTTAACTGCTACATCTCCAATTAGGGCAGTAATATATAAGGGGTTATCCTTATGTAAACTATGTTGTGGTATATCTCTATCCTGGAAGTTAATACAATCGACTTCTCGAGTTATGATAGTATTTGCCATCGCTTCAGGTTGAATATTTTGTGGTACCATCATTTGTCTTAATGTGAACATTAATTCATCCCTATGTGTAGGAGAAGATCTTAAAAGGTCCAAAAGGGAAATTCTAGCCATAGTATTTGATAGTTGCTCATTAATATTATAAGGAGGTTTAGGTTGAACATTAGGCACATGATTCCCTTTATTAGGAACTTTCAAAACAAATGGAGCTGATCCATCATTCTGAGTTTGATCTTGTTAAGAATTTTGATCCTGTTGTCTAGTAACAGCTCCGATGGTACCTACAATATTATTTTATGGATGATGAATGGGTCTTGGTCTAGTGTTTATGGCTTGTTCATTAGAAATTGCTTGGTGAGAAGATGGTCTAGTAGTGACTCTTCTTGGAAATGGTTCTTCTGAAACCATAGAATTTTTGATAGGTTGAATAACATCTGATTCATATTCATAACTATTCGATTGATTTGATGTGATTTCCATGTCACTTTCAGTCTCGTATTTTTGTATCACTAAGATCAGGTTTTCGAATATTATATAGAGGTCTGGTTGTAGCTGTAGACACCAAAATCCAGCCACTTGTAAGTCATCTATACCTTCCTGCCAGCCACGTGTCAGTCATCCATCCTTCCTGCCATTATTTGGCCCAAATCCACACTTTCCCACCATTATTTGGCCCAATTTCACTTTTCCCGCCATTTTTCATCCCCAAATTTATTTAAATTAATATTTATATATATATTTTAATATTTTAATATATTTTAATATATATATAAATAAAGTTTAAGTGATTTAATCTCATCCGTCCATCCATCTTAATCCGTTTCACAACCTAGATTTATTCTCTACCCTTGGATCCACTTTAATCTTAGCCACACGTTCAAAGTGTCGTTAAAACCCTAAAGTGTGCCCTAAGAGTAGATTATAAATTGAGTCACCTTGATGGCTCAAACCCTATCTATCTCTTCGGCTAAACCTACCTATCTTCCCTATCTAAGTCTGGAGTTGGCTATTGCTGTTAATCCTGAGTCTTCTGAGTCTTCTACGGCCCTAAGTCTGAACTAAACCCTTTCGCCGCATCCATCGCCGCTGCCTGGTCTCGCCGCGTTAACAGGAAAAGGTATAGATTCGTCTAAAGCAAGTAATCTTTCTTTATGTATTAATCTGCTGTTGAATTCTGCATTCTGTTTATTTTTATTTCATAAATCTAGGGTTTTAGACTATTTCTGAGGGCTCACACAGTGGAGCCCTCTTATTAGTTTCTAACTCTTTGATAATTTTAATGTGTGCAGGATTCTAGTGGTAGATCTGATTTGTTGATAGCAGTTGCTTAAGCTGGAGTGGTCCGAGCCAAAGGATACAACGAAGCCCACTCATTCTGTTGAGGTTAAGGATACATTCTTCGGAGACGCCACCACATTGTGCCAGCTAGGGTTTCGGAGAACCCTAGCACAAATTGTAACTTTGTATCACGAAAAGGGTTACAAGCCCTGTTGTACTTAAAAGGAGTTTCTAAACTCCATTGATTAATAAAAATCATTCATTTTGTACAACTGTTCTGCATTCCTTTATTGTGATTTCTTTATTTCTGTTTGGCGTTGTATCTTTAATCTACAAATGGCGATCACGGTGGGACCCCCTAGGGTTTCATGTTTTTAATACTTGCTTTATTGATCTATTCCTGTTTTTGTTTTATTTTGCAAGTTCGAAAATCGTGAAATTCGTTGTTCCAGCGAACTAGGGTTTCTGAGGAGTTTGCAGAAAACGCAGCAGACGCAGAGACGGCGTCTGGAAGTCCGATCCGAAATGCAGAGGTGCGTTTCAGCCTGCGCAGACTCCCTTGGGCGTTTGAAGGCAGTTTTATAGAAAAAGCGTAGGCTTCCGAGTAAGTGCGTTTTTTTTTTTCTTTGTTAAACTGTACTTTTTACGTTTTTGGTTTTTCTGCTGTATTCTGTTTCTTTTTCAGATCATTGCTTTAAAATGAACAAAAACTAAGTAATCTGGAAAAGAACAGTTAAGCTGTATATACATTTTTTTTGTTACATTTTTAGTTACATTTTTCTGCATTGCATTATTGGTTGTTGCTTGCATAAAAAAAAAAATTGCATACCTAGCTGCATATTAGAATAGCTACGAATTATCCGTTTTAGTTATCTAAGTAGGACTATTGATTGGATGTCAATAGTACTCCTGCCATTGGGTGATTCCAGGCAGAGAAGTGGACGAACCTTCCGGTTGCTCCTTTGATATCTGATATCATTGGTAGGCAGGGGGTTTTAAACGGTGTACTCCACTTCTTCAGAGGAAATGGCATATTTTCAGTGGCCTCTTGCTTAGATCATTAGAACTTTTGATTTATAGCTTTGTATGTATACATTAGACAACTAAAACACTTAAAATAAAATTCACTACATTTCATATTGCATTTAAAACAATAATATCTGGATTTCATCACCAGGTATTGCTTGAAGTTTAGTGACGGTGGAATTCATCTCCATCCATTAAACTTCTGCCTCAGACACCATAGGTCACCCCCGAGCAAACTTGCTGGATTTCATCACCAGTAAGAATCTCGTTGTCCTTTCCTAGCCATAGTTTTTACCTTTTTTTGTGAATAATTCAAGATTAGATCACATGCAAAACTCATAAACCGGACACTTAAAATTTACTACAGATTAAGATCAGAAAATAAGTAATTAACCGCAGGTAAGACACATTGGTTGAAACCTAGGTTGTGACTTGTTTCCGATAATTTCTTTAGTGTAAATTTATCATTCAAGTTTTGCATTCTTCTTTTCCGAATTTGTTTAGATTTATTGCGTTATGGTCTTAACAAGGAATCAATCTAAAGTGTTAAATCTAAATAATCAAATGAATAATTCACAGAACATCCCCACCACCAACATGACCACTTATCCTAGTGAATTTCGAGCGGAGGTTCGCCTGCTGGGTCTTTCACGTCCTTCTACCGTCTATCGCATGGCCATGCCCATGGAGGAAGACAATTCCTGTCATATTACCCACATTGATATGGCCCAAGTGCAAACTCACTTAAGAGATGGCATTGGTTATGTCCTTGAGCCAATCCAAGATTCCCCTATGCAAGATTCTATTTTTCAGCAGGATATTGCATCAACCATACCCGTTGGTTTCACTCAAGTCTACACTAACCCTTTTTTTGAGGCTAATGTTGTATCTGCTCAGCCGGCTTCATCTCCAACATCTTCCCAGATGCTCAATTGTCCTCCTTTGGAGACAAATGTAGTGTCTTCCCGACCACTTTCTCCTCCATTTACCCGGGTGTACACCAATTCTCTCTATGAGGCTGGTGGAACCTCCTCTAGCCATGACCAATTTCAACCCTCTTCTTCCCAAACCATTTATGGTTTCACCCTACCTGGGGCACGAGTCTCATTGTTTCTTCCCAGTACCGCCTACTTCAGCCACCTTCATTGCCCCTGCTACGCAGTCTCCTGTGACTACCATGGCAGCATGCCCTCCACCTTCATCCAATCATCCCACATCCCTTGGGTTAGAAATTAATAAGGTTAGGGAGTACCTCGACAAGTTGCTTCAGCAACAACAGCAACAAAATGCCCAACCACCTGTCGTAGTAAATCCTACACCCCAACCAATTTCTACCCAGCCAGCTTTTCTTAGCTCAGGCCCCACCAGGGTACCCCAATCTTCGGTGGTGTCCATTCCTACCCCACCTTTCTCCCAACCCAATCCAGTTCATCATTCACCCCAATCACCTTCTTTTCGGTATCATCCATACCAACAACCTGTCCATTCCACACCGCCTAATCCAGGCAATTTCATCCCATCTCATCATTTTTCCACTCCTCCATTGCATCATCATAATCATCAAACGAATCAAAATTTTCATGAAGATTCTCGACTCCATGCTATGCAACAACAGATTGACAACCTTATGCTCAACATGCCCGGCTCATCTAGTCGAAACCTACGCTAAGGTCGTTGATCAATCAACCAATTCATCCTTCGGTACCTTCACCGCCATATCCGATCGATTTCACATTACCGAAGTTTGACAAATTTTGAGGAACCGAGGATCCTCATGAACATGTGAGCTCATTCATGCATGCTCGCTTTAGAATCCAAAATAATGACGCTCTTATGCTCAGAACTTTTCCTCGAACATTAGGAGGAGATGTTGTACAATGGTACAATCATTTACCTCACCATAGCATTTATGCTTACGAGCAATTGATTAATCTATTTTTAGAACGATTCTCCCTAAATGTACAAAGGAAAGTCTCATTGTCCGACTTATACAAGCTCAAGCAACATGACGATGAGACTGTTTATGACTTTGGAAACCGTTGGAGGGCTATCATTAATAAATTGCCATTCTCCCTACCAATGGAGGAGTTAACCAAAATGTTCACCCGAGTTGTCTAAAACCTATCTCTTGGTTACTCCAATTACAACAATACAGGACTTTTGAAGAGGCTTTGGCCCAAGCAAGTATCATAGAAGACATTAAAGTCCAAGAGGGTGTTTTAAAACCCCGTAGAAAAGAATGGCAACAAAAGGGCCAACAACGAAATAATAATTATGGCCAAAACAAACAAGCACAAGCTAGTACAACCTCAAATGTTAACCAAGTTAATCAAGTGGTGGCGAGCCAGCCCGTAATGGCTCAACAACAACAAGTAATGCAAAGTCAACCGCAACCAATTGCTTATCATGCGGTACCCGCCCCTCCTCAACCAGCTCACAATATTGGGCCAACCATGGAAACTCGACCTTGGCAAACAAATCGTCCCAAGCGACAGTTCACACCTTTAGATGAACCATATGCGGTCATATTCAACAAGTTATATAGCACAAATCAGTTAACTTTACCTGAGTTTAAACCTTTAGAACCATCTAGAAGGGGGAAGTATTACAAGGAGTACCTATTTTGTCCTTATCATAGGCAAAATGGACACGATATCAATAATTGTACAACTTTCAAACATGTGATCCAAGATCTTATTGAGATTGGAGCCATTAAATTGGATAGCCCCTTAGCCCAACAAAATCAAAATCTTGGTGTATTTCAAACACCCCTTCCACATCGGGAGGAAGCTCCAACAACTTCAGGGGGAGTAACTCAGGTAACTCCTCCTAATCAAGTCAACCATGTACAACAATACCAAGGTTTTGTGGGTACTATTAACGTAGTAACCCGGGGTCAAAGGGCGAACCAACCAAATCAGGCTGAACCACGACCACCTGTACAAACTCCTAGTCCACCTCAGGTAACAATGACCCAACGACGTGCTAGTACTTCTCAACAACCGCTAAATCATTCTACTCAACGCCAACGACCCATCATGTCATTGAGTAGCCGATTAACTACCGGTTTAAAAATGGCTTCTGCCAAGTTATCGATCTATGACCTCATTCAACAATCTCCCCCGCATAGAGAGGCATTAATGGAAATATTAAAGTCAATCGAGCTTCAAACTCAAGATACTAATGCCTTCAACAACTTTGTGGGGAGTATTCAAACATGCATGGAGCCCTCCATCACTTTCTATGATTTTGAAATCAAACCTTTGTCAACAGAAAGTATAGATCCTCCACTGCATATCATGGCCAAGATCGATCACAAGCCATTCAAGAGAGTCTTAATTGACACCGGTTCCTCAATCAATATCATTACAACATCGGCGTTGAGTAATCTAGAGTTGTCGCCATCCCTTATCACCAAGTCGACTTTTACTCTTAAAGCATTCAATGATGCTTTATCTTCCACGGTTGGCACGGTTATCTTGCCCATTGAGGTAGGGGCCCGAACTTTGCATACCTTGTTTCACATCTTGGAAGGGTCCATGGCATACAATGTATTGCTTGGACGGCCTTGGCTTAGGGAGATGAGATGTGTCCCTTCTATATTGCATCAATGTCCGAAGTATGTATATGAGGGACAGAGTTCATTGTGTACCTGCTGACACTTAACCCTTCAAACATTGCAACTATGTCTCAAATCCTTATGAGATTGTGTTGCCATCCACTCATCTTTTCTTGACCCCATCTACTTCTTCTATACCATCTTCTTCTAAAGCTCCCATTCCCGAGGAGCTACCCATCATATCGCAACCATCTTCCTCTTCCGCTATTCCATCTCATTCACCACTTTCTTCATCTCCTAATCTTCCTTCTTCTTCATCGGTGACCACATGCACATGTGGCCATGACCAATCATCTCTTTCCACGTCATTACCCCCTTCTTCTACACCTTCTTCAACATCACCTATTATTCCTCCATCTTCCCAACCATCACCAGCTGATGTTTCACAAGTCGGTGAAGCATCAACCCAACCAAATCCTTCCAATTCTTCTATCCCACATTCTTCTATTCCATCATCTAGTCCATCTCCCTCCCAAGTCAAGGTCCATCTAACTGATGCAGGTATTGGTGAGTATGCCATCCAAGATGTCCACATCACACCGTTCAATGTGCAAACAGTTAAAGATTTTGGTCGTCCACATGACCAACATTTATCCATTGGATCGGTTTATAACATGGGTTCTATGCCAAATTCCATTAATTTTGTATATGGGGGAATAGAGTCATCTTCTAGTCCTACCACCATACTAGAACCCAAGCATCCAGTCCCTGCCAATATCGAAAGGATGGAGGGTTTTCCCTCTCGCTATTTCCACGAGACATAATTGGCGGCAATTTGGCCTAGGTCGATACGAGCAAGGGGTAACCGAACGCATCGATATGCCATACCGGGAGACCCACCGAGCGTTTTGGTCTGGGCTACCAACCACTTCCATCCCTTTCTTCTTTTGAACAAGCTTTTCAAAGCATTAATCTTAATTCGGAAGAATAAATCCTCCACCCCGACGAATCCGAAGATGAAGCCTATGAAGAATTTGACGTCATGTCAAATGGTGATGAATCCGAAGAAGAGTCGGCGCCCATTGTTCCCCTCACTGAACAAGACGAGTTTTATCTCCAATTGTTCCCTCTCCAAGAGGCCATCTTTCGCTTGCTTCTTCCACAAGAACGAGGTGAACCACCCCCTCCGCCACATCCATAAGCCATAATCCAAACCTGTATTATATGTATATACTAAAATAGTGGTTTTCACCACTACCAAAAAAAAAAAAAAATCAGAAAATTCCCAAAAAAAAAAAAAAAAAATCAAAATATATAAAAATACTTTATTGCTTTATGTATGTGTGTAATAGTGGTTTTCACCACTACAAAAAAAAAAAAAAAACTCAAACTACAAAAAAAAAAAAAAACTGAAAAACTATGTTGTTTTGCATTTCAGGTCTTCCGAGGTCTTCACCGGTTTTCCCTTCCATTCCGCCCATCCTTTCTTCCATAAGTCGACAATGAATTTTGAAGACTTATTCACCCCGCTCCATAATCCATATGATCCGGATAAGCCAATCCCGATCAACCCAAACCTGATTGACATGGATCGGATTTCATCTCCTCCATCTATTTCGGAGTTCATCCTTTTCGAGGAATTGTTAAGGGCTTCCGCCAACTACATTACTCCTTCACCTCCACATTCACCTTCATCTTCTAAGCCAGAGGTCTTCCAGGCAGACATAGATGAGAGCAAGGCACAGGAGCTCGATGACATTTTAGATGACATAAATCCGATCCCTACTCCCCATCGGCTTGAGGAAGGTTCCCACATGTCTATTGAAGAAACTATCGATGTAGACCTTAGTCCAGGCCAAGATGGCACCCAAATTGTGAAACCGGCTAAAAGTCTATCATCAGAGGAACAAGAGCAAATGATTGCTCTACTCAAGCGGAAGAAGGAGATATTTGCATGGTCTTACAAAGACATGCCAGGCCTAGACCCTAATTTGGTTGTCCATAACCTCACCTTACAAAAAGATGCTAAACCTGTCAAACAGAAACTTAGGAAAATGCATCCTACCGTGGCCCTCATAGTTAAATCGGAGATTCAGAAACTTTTGGATGTTAAATTTGTCGTCCCGATTGATTATCCTGAGTGGCTTTCTAACATGGTACCCGTTCGCAAGCCTAACGGGGGAATACGTGTTTGCACCGATTTTCGAGATCTAAATAAAGCGTGTCCTAAGGATGACTTTCCTCTTCCAAACATTGATACTCTTGTCGATACCTGCGCTGGTCATGAAATGCTTTCGTTCATGGATGGATTTTCAGGATACAACCAGATTCGAATAAACCCTGAAGATCAACACAAAACAACATTTACCACACCTTGGGGAACTTTTTGTTACAGGGGTGATGCCCTTTGGCCTTAAGAACGCAGGTGCAACCTATCAACGAGCCATGACTTATATTTTCCATGATTATATGCATAAGATTATCGAAGATTATGTGGATGATTTATTGGCAAAATCTAAAACTCGACAAGAGCATTTTGATGTATTGGAAAAAGTTTTTGATAGACTTCTAGAGCATAAAGTAAGGTTGAACCCTAAGAAATGTGTCTTTGGTGTTACCTCAGGCAAACTCCTAGGTTTTATTATCTCTAAACGAGGTATTGAGGTGGACCCAAACAAGGTCAAAGCCATTATGGAAATGTGTCCCCCAACTAATTTGAAGGAGTTGCGTAGTTTGCAAGGAAAGATTAATTCAATCCGTCGCTTTATTGCACAACTTTATGATAAATGTAGGCCATTTTGCCACCTACTACAAAAGGGGGTACAATTTTCATGGACGAGATGAGTGTCGGAAAGCCTTTGATGACATCAAGCGATACTTAGCGTCTCTCGCGATCTTAGCTCCGCCTCGTCCAGGGGTCCCTTTCAATCTTTATATCTCAACAACGGACTTTGCCTTAGGGACAATGCTTGCACAAAAGAATGAACAAAATCGTGAGCAAGTTGTCTATTATATTAGTCGAACATTGGTAAGCTATGAAACCCGATATGCTTATGTGGAAAAGTTGTGCTTAGCGGTGGTTTTTGCCACTAAGAAACTTCGTCATTATATGCTTAGCCATACAACATATGTCATAGCTAGAGAAAACCCTCTGCGTTATATGATGTCTCGCACTTATAATAACACTCGTACCGCTAAATGGATAATGTTGCTTACCGAATTCGATCTTGAATTCATTAGCCAAAAATCTGTTAAAGGTCAAGTTATAGCCGATCAACTTGCGGAAGCTCCACTACCTAGTGATCATCCTTTGATTATTGAGCTCCCGAGATGATTCGGTATTTGCTATCACTGAACAAGAAGAGGACATCATTCCGGAGGAAGATGTTGACATCACGCTATTCTTTGATGGCTCTAAGTGCGCGAAAGGTCAAGGCGCTGGAGTTGTGTTTCATACACCTCAAGGGATTCCCATCCCTTTATCATTCAAACTAGACTTCCAATGCACCAATAATACAGTAGAGTATGAAGCCTTAATTTTAGGTCTTCAATCAGCCATAGCTATGAGCATTAAGCGTATTCGGATATTTGGGGATTCTCAACTCGTGGTTAAACAAATTACAGGAGAATACCAAGCCAAAGAACCTACCATTAAGCTTTATCATGATGTAGCAATGAAGTTGCTCTCTAAGTTTGATTGGTATGAGATCACTAGTTTGCCTCGTTCGACTAATAGATTTGCGGATGCCATGGCCTCTCTTGGATCATTGATTCCAAAGGACTCCCTTGGAGAGGTACAACCCCTAATCATTTCCACAATCTCTAAGTCTGCAATTGTCCGTGTTGAGTCTAAGGATGAAAAAGATGTTTGCTTTATCCATTCGGATCCATATGAGCCTTGGTCTAGTGAGATAGTAGCCTTCCTCAAGTTTGGAACACTCCCATCTGATTTGTCTCGAACTTCTTGCTTGTTTTAAGCAAAAGGCAGCTCGTTTTGTTCTTTTGGGGGATGTGTTGTATAAACGTGGATATGATGGAGTACTCCTCCGCTGTCTAGAAGCAAGTGAAACACATAGAGCTATTGCTGAAGCCCATGATGGTACTTGTGGTGGTCATTTTAGTGGAATGGCCATTGCGAAGCGTATTTTACGTATGGGGTATTATTGGCCCACTATGGAACAAGATTGTTGCAAATATGTTAAACAATGTAAAAAGTGTCAAGAACACGCTAATTTAACCCATATACCATCACAAGTTTTACAGCCCATCCAAAGCCTTTGGCCCTTCTCACAATGGGGTCTCGATTTAATTGGCAAGATTTCACCTGCCTCTTCAAGACAACATACTTTCATCATTACAGCCACTGAATACTTCACAAAGTGGGTTGAAGCTATTCCTCTAACCGGTACGACAGGTCCTAGAATTGTGGAGTTTATACTTCACCATATCATTTGTCGTTTTGGTATTCCCTCTAAAATTATTTTCTGATAACGACAAGTCTTTTAAGAATAAGGATGTTCGAGCTCTTTGCGAAAAGTATAATATCCAACATAGTTTCTCAACTCCTTACTACCCACAAGCCAATGGACAAGCTGAAGCTTCCAATAAGACCATAATTGCTATTCTTAAGAAACTTGTTAAAGAAAATCATAAAGATTGGCATACACAAATCCCCTTAGCATTATGGGCTTACAGAACAAGCATCAGAACTCCCATTGGGGCAACGCCATTTTCTTTGGTCTATGGAGCTGAAGCAATCATGCCTCTTGAGCTCGAGATCCCTTCCTTGCGAATTTCTTTGCAGGAATTTATCGATGATGATACTGCTAGACAAGCACGTCTTGATCAACTCACACTCATAGATGAAAAACGAATCAATGCTTTAGAGCATTTGCGAGTTTATCAAGACCGATTGAAACGTGCTTACAATGCCAAAGTTCATCTAAGAGAATTTCAAGTAGGGGATCTTGTCCTTAAAGAGAATCAACAAAACACCAATGCATTGCCGCATCTTCGAGATAAATTCGCGGCTAATTGGTTAGGTCCATATATGGTCACTGAAAGAGTGGGTAATGGAACTTATAGACTTGCCGGTTTAGAGGGAGAGGAAGAACCCGAACCACTTAATGTTATACACTTGAGGGCATTCTACGCATAGTTTGAATTTTATATGTACATATATACATGGCTTGTACAACAAAAAAAAAAAAAAAAAAACAAATAAAATAAAAAGAATTTGCATTTCATTGTTAGTTGCATACATCTCATTCAAAAACATTGCATTTCATGTGCATACATCTCATTGAAAACCATAACATTTCATTTTCAGCCATAGTTGCATATCATGTTAGAGACCATTCTATCTTTTGGATATAAAATTTGGTCAAGCAAAAGTCATGTTGCCTTAATCGGGGGCACCTTCATAAAATCCATCAAACCGAATTGTCATTCGTACACCCATTTTCCATTTGCACATATTTACATTGCCAAAATGTTTTCGAGTCACTCAGCCATTCCTAGTGTTTTAAGCAAACTTCGAAATGCATGTCAAAGTTCTCTAGGGCCATATCACAAATTACACTAAATAAAATCTTGAGTATTGGGAAATGATTTCAAAAGCGGTCTTGAACCTATCACATTTTCACATCTTAAAAACATCTTGTGTCAAAGAGAGATAACACCATCCTTGGGTTGTGCCTTGAAGTGAAAAGGGTAATCCTCGTTTGTCCTATCATGCAAACATAGTCCATAAAACAGTGGTTCTTACCACTATCACAAGCAATCACAAAATATAAATATAAACAGAGTAGTAAGGATAGGGTAAAATTCTCATCATACTTCGGTTGAGAATCCGATTCCCCAAAGCTCTAAGGAAATGAACATTTTTCACACACCACCGATCCCAAATAAGTTGTAAGGATCGTACTACTTGTCCAGTCAGACGGATAGGTAGTCATCCCCAAGGCTTACAAAGGTCAAAAACAACATGGACTATGGAGTTAACCTTCACCGGGGCTATAGACGCTTGACTGGCAGTGGAGTATACTCATTGCGTGGCGACATGTCTCTCCTCAAAAAGAGACCTCTGAATGCTCATACGGACAAACTAGCTTCGGGGTCTTCTCCATAACAGAGTTACCTAATTTATGCAAGATGAGGTTAATGAACACACTTGCACACACACAGGTTTTTGATTGCCTAGAGTCACTACCATGCTTTGATTTGGTTAATGAACTCGCATGCACACACATTTGGTCCTAGTTGAATTAGGCAGTGTTAGTAAGTTTGTTTGATACCACTAGCATGTTTGAGTCTTTGTAAAACAGTCTTCCTCCATATCAACCTCCATATCACCCTCCATATCTTCTTCCATATTCATGTCATTCCATACGTCATCCATTCACAAGCCACCAAGTTCGGTGCCCCTGATTAAACAATTATGATAACAGTTCGCTAAATCTAACTATCTAAAAGTATGAGTGCTTCTTAGTGCATATTTCATTTACTTAGTCTTGCATTAATCATCCATAGATTTACATATCATTTACTTAGTCTTGCATTAATCATCCATAAATTTGTATGTTATATACTTAGTCTCGCATTAATCATCTATAAGTTTGCATTCCATTCCATCACATATGCATCAAAAACATTAAAACATATAAAAACATGCATCACAAAAACATAGGCATTCACACAAAAGAGAGTAAAACACCAAATAAATAAAAGCCATGTATATATATATATGTATAAAGGTCAAACTGTACAATGAATGCCAAAAGGCTACAATATACAATAGAGCACCAAGGCTCATAAAGAGTGCATCTAAGCACTAAGCTAACCATCAAAAGAGGACCCCTGAGACCTAGTAGGAGCCCTAGACCTAGTGGTGTGCCTAGACTCACTACGCCTAGAGACAGAGGAGGATGGAGGATCAGGCAACACAATGTGATGCCTAAACAATGTGTCCTCCAGAGCCTCAATGTAACGAGTCCTAGACCTAAGCCTAGCTATGTCTATCCCGTGCCGTCGCTCCCGCTCTGCTAGCTCTGCCTGGAGTCTCGTCACCCTGTCATCCTGGGGCACCCTGGTCGCTCCATCCAAGTCCGCCTGCAGCTGGGCCATCCTCTCCTCCTGAGCAACTAACAGGGCATCCCGCTCTACCGCTTGCTGCTCCAACCGAGCTATCCTCTCATCCCGGGCAGCTAGCATAGCATCGCGCTCTGCTATCTACTGCTGTAGCTATGCCAGCTCATTCTCGTGCCCGCTAGGGGGTACCTCCCTAGCCTCTCCTACGGCCTCTCCTAGGCCCTCTCCGCCATCCTCCCCATCATCTCCGCTCCTCGAAGCCTACCGTGCCATCTTCCCCTTTCGCCTTCGACTATCAGATCGAAGGCGAGGACCCTCCCTACGCTTGGGAACCTCCACGGTTCCCTCGCCCTCTCCAGCCCCAACCTCGGGCTCTCGGCTCCACCGCCACCAATCCTGGCTCCCACCTCGGCTCCGTGGCCATCCATGCTGCATACTCATTGTCACCCCAACGACGTCCACGTCGAGGATCTCCATGTCCTCATCATCCTCTCCGCCTACCTCCATGGCTCGACACACGCAAATCCCCTCCATCCTCCCAATATCGCCCGCTCATCGGGGACATCCTCTCAATCGACTCGCGGAGTACTCGAGACATCCCTATGTACTCTAACACCATAATCTTAAAAACAAAAAAACAAAAATTTGTTACAAATTTTTCAAAAAAAAAAAAAAAACACATAATAAGTACTTGCTTAAATGAACAAATACCTCAGCTGGCTGCACTGGCGCGTCCGCTCCCATCTCCGCCATAGCTCCCGCGTGCTTCACTCTCCCACACAACCTTTCACTCCACTTCACTCCACTCCCTCAGACGCACTTCTCTTAAGCTCGAACGCACAAATGAGCGAAATTCTCGCTGAAACTGTTTAAATAGCTGATTTTGGTGCCCTGAAACGTAGTAGGGCATTTCATGGTGGATTCAGACGTAGTCCTGCGTCTGCAGAGCGCCTAAACACCGACGGGCGTCTCTGCCAACCACAAACGCAGACCGGCGTTTGGTGTCAGTATTGAATAAAGGAACAAAACTTACAAAATTGAAGCTTACCTCCTCCAAATTTCATCAAATTGCATTCATCCATTCTTCTTATCATAATAAAACATTTTGTGAAGGTTACAACAGTTTTGGACACAAATTTTGTCATTTCGCTCAAAAAGCGCATCATTCATCATTGTTTTACAAATTGGGTTAAAAATATTCAAAACCTTCACAAAATTAACCACATTCATCAATTCTTCTGATCTATCGTCAATTTCATTCTTCTTTCATCATGCATATTTTTGCCAAATCAAATTAAAGTAAACCTCGTATCTAGTGGTATATTCTATCACCTTGGCGATTGCAGCGATTTGAATCCATGCAATTCGGTAAGAGGATTAAACCACCATAAGGACACTTACCATTTATCATCATCAATTATTTCACTTTTTGAAAATTGGAAATCAATTTTGGATATTCTACTTTTCAAGTGACCTCATACCAAGATTAATTTGCTCAACAGTTGTCATTGATGGCCTAGTTCATGGGGCCTTAAACATGGACAATCTTTCATATCGTCATTATTTTAAGTCTTGCTAGAGATTGTGGCTACCTAGGTTGATTGGTTTCGACCCGAGGAATTATCCATACAGTCACTAGGAGCATCTCTGAGTTCTGGACTCTTTCATGCATCTTTCATCTCTGCATATCAATGGCGCCAACAAGGCAATTTCATCAACAGTATGGATTCACACACAGGAGTTGGGGCATCCGTTATCAATTTCTAATTTTCCTATAGTGGAATTCATCTTACATGATCATGGAATTTACAGTTTGGCAAAAATCCCTTTATAACCGTTGGGGCAGAAAACGGTCCATCTTTCACATCACTCATATCGTCTTCAATCATATTCTTTTCTGGTTTGTACACCAACCCCTTTTCTGTTGGGACATAAACAGATGGTGCATGCACCAACCCTTTTTTTCACCGTTGGGGCAAAAACGGTTCATTATCTTCCGAATTTCTTCCAATTGGCTTGTGAGAACCATTCTCGCTCGCCAATTGAGGGGGTAAGCTGAAAAATTTTAAATATTCTTTTATTCTTTGGTCTTCAAAGTTGTGCTTTAGTCTTGAGAGAGAGTTGCGTCTGATCCAACTTTTCAGGTGTCTTAAGTTTTTGTGCTACATTGTGTCTTCACACAAAGCAGCTCAAAAAGGGGCATCTGTAGACACCAAAATCCAGCCACTTGTAAGTCATCTATACCTTCTTCCCGACCACGTGTCAGTCATCCATCCTTCCCGCCATTATTTGGCCCAAATCCACACTTTCCCACCATTATTTGGCCCAATTTCACTTTTCTCGCCATTTTTCATCCCCAAATTTATTTAAATTAATATTTATATATATATTTTAATATTTTAATATATTTTATATATATATATAAATAAAGTTTAAGTGATTTAATCTGAGCCGTCCATCCTTCATTTAATCTCATCCGTCCATCCATCTTAATCCGTTTCACAACCTAGATTTATTCTCTACCCTTGGATCCACTTTAATCTTAGCCACACGTTCAAAGTGTCGTTAAAACCCTAAAGTGTGCCCTAAGAGTAGATTATAAATTGAGTCACCTTGATGGCTCAAACCCTATCTATCTCTTCGGCTAAACCTACTTATCTTCCCTATCTAAGTCTGGAGTTGGCTATTGCTGTTAATCCTGAGTCTTCTGAGTCTTCTACGGCCCTAAGTCTGAACTAAACCCTTTCGTCGCATCCATCGCCGCCGCCTGGTCTCGCCGCGTTAATAGGAAAAGGTATAGATTCGTCTAAAGCAAGTAATCTTTCTTTATGTATTAATATCTTTGTTGAATTCTGCATTCTGTTTATTTTTATTTCATAAATCTAGGGTTTTAGATCATTTCTGAGGGCTCACACAGTGGAGCCCTCTTATTAGTTTCTAACTCTTTGATAATTTTAATGTGTGCAGGATTCTAGTGGTAGATCTGATTTGTTGATAGCAGCTGCTTAAGCTGGAGTGGTCCGAGCCAAAGGATACAACGAAGCCCACTCATTCTGTTGAGGTTAAGGATACATTCTTCGGAGACGCCACCACATTGTGCCAGCTAGGGTTTCGGAGAACCCTAGCACAAATTGTAACTTTGTATCACGAAAAGGGTTACAGTCCCTGTTGTACTTAAAAGGAGTTTCTAAACTCCATTGATTAATAAAAATCATTCATTTTGTACAACTGTTCTGCATTCCTTTATTGTGATTTCTTTATTTCTGTTTGGCATTGTATCTTTAATCTACAGTAACCATGGATAAAGTTGTGTCAAATATTTGTAGATCATGAGCAGGTGAATGTCCACTAATAGTCCCTACATATCGGGTAGGAGGGGAACATTATGATGCTCAATTTTATTAGCCACCTATTTACCATGCTTTGGTAAAGGATGTTGAAATATGTCTAATGATTGATTGGCATTCTGATTCTGATTTTTGGGGATGTTCTTTTGAGCATTATTAGGATGATTTTTCTTAGGTTGAAAGACTTGCACCTCCATATCATTGTTATCAATCAGGTCTTATATTTTATGTTTTAATATTTTACAAGATTTTGTAGCGTGTCCAGGTCCTCTATGGAAATCATAGTGTAAATTAGCTCTGTATCCGGGTATAGTTGGATCAGGTTCCCGGATATTTGGTAATTGGATCAAACCTCATTCTAATAATTGTGGTAGAATGGTTGATAGAGGTTGATTTAACCTAGTAAATTCTAGAGGTGGTTTATTAGGAGGTTTCGGTATAAACTTCTCCGTTGTCTTCACAGCATTAACAGTAGCAATATTTCTACTATCAGTGACTCCATCACCTACAACTTGTTTATTTTTATATTGATTTCTGGATGTTTTCTCATAATATTTCTTTTTAAGTTGTCCTATCCTAATGAGAGCATATTTCACTCTTTGAGCTAAGTCTATAGCTTGATCGAAGGTGGTCAAGGTAGCAGTTGATAACTCATAGGATAGTTGTTCTTGTAAATTATTGATAAAGATATCCAACATTTCTTGATAAGGTAACACAAAGTGTAATTTTCCTATCAACTGTCTCCACCGAGCTAGGAAATCAGCAAAACATTCATATTTGTATTGTTTTAAGTTGTATAAATATTTAATGGTTACATGCATTTCGATGTAGGCACTAAATTGTTGAACAAAAAACTTGAATGTTTCTTCAAAATTCCTCAAAGAAAAACTTTTTGGGAACATTTTTAGTAATAACAATTCATCATGTGATATATCATGACATGCTATCCTAAACATACGAAGATGCTCTATGGGATCTTCGGTTCCTTTGTATATAGGTAGGACAGGCATAGGAAAGTGTTTAGGATATGGTTGTGCTACAACTATATTATCTAGAGGCTGACTACACATCTCTCGATAATTGTACGAGGGACGGTAGGGATCTATCTGGTCCATGTGGGAAACTAAATGTTTCACCATAGTTTCAAGATTACTAGTTTGTCCACCATATTGGTTTGGTGGTACTTGAGTATGGGATTTGTGAGCGTATGATGGTGGGACATAAGGATTAGATGCTATATTGCTATTATGTAAATGGTTGGTAGGAAGAGTATTATGAAGAAGATTTGTAGTAGCATTATGTTGTATCCCAAATTGTTGGAAATTGGTGTTTGGTTTTGTTTTGGGATTTTGTTGATTTGAGGTATGTTGATCAATAGCTTGGAAAAATAGAGCAGTGAATGAATGTTTCTTCTGTATGGGAATAACTCTAGGCTTGGTAACAGGCACTCTAGGTGGTTGGGTAACCTGTTGTTGTTGCATGTTCTGGATTATAGCGGTCATATCCAAATTGGATGGTCCAGCTTGATCACTTTATTGATCAATGAAGGACAAGGGATTAGTGCATGTGTGATATATTTCTTCTAGGGTTGCTTGAGTGTCACTAATTTTATCCTTGTCCATATGGACTGCTCTATTAAGAGCACCAATATTAGTATTGAGGAACTTCCAAAAATGTTCCATGTTATCAAAAGTAACAGCTCCTCCCAGAGACATTTTAGGGGATGAGGATCCTTTCTCTCTAACAGTTTCTCTTTGTTCATTTCCTTCAACAAACTCTTCTAATTGTTGGTCTAGGGTTCCTTCTTCCTAAATTGGGTCTTCAGGAAGGACATCTGGGTTATTTGATGGTTTTCCTAACCAATCTTCTTCTACTTCAGTATGTTTTCCATTCCTAAGTCTAGTCATTATGCTTAAACTTAGATTTTAGCAAATATATATTTATATATATGCGACAAGTTTTGGGAGGTATATATTTTAATTATATACCTACTATAATACTTAAAATAAAACGTTTTAATTTTTGTTATATTTTTGTTTTGTTTTTGTTTTTTGTTTCTTTTTAATATTATAAAGACAACAAACAACATACTAAATGCAAGAAATAATAATAATAAAATAATGGCCTAGTTTTCTATAAATAGTTTATGGATATAATTAATAGGATCAAGTTCATTAGGAGTCATGAAATGCTCCTCTTCAAATTGGAAATGGTTTTTCAAGAATTTGACAAAATGTGCTATGGTGGTATTATTTGTTTTAGACTCTGACCTGTAGATATAAAGTTCATGGCAATACTCTCGATATAACACAACTCTAGGAACTCTATTCCATCTCTTTCTATCCATAAGAACGACCTCTTGATCCTCTATACGATATATAAATTTATGTGCTACAACTATGTTGTCGAGGTATTCCTCAAAGGTGTACAACTCGAAAGACACAAGTGCTCTTTTATTAGCTAACCACCTATGGCAAGCTCTTTGAAGTTCATGGTACAAAGTCACCTGATCAGGATCCAGGATTCTATCTAGGATGAACCTCTTAATTTGCCTAAGTTCTATCGACCTAGATGAAATAATACTCAATCTCCTATTAAGTTCGTCCCATAAAGATGAGACTCTATATGTTTGAGATACTCTAAGCAAAGAAGTAATCTCTATGGCTGCTAATTGATTTTCAACATTTATGGTGACAGCTCATCTTTTATTATAATCTACCATCTAAATATGATATGTAATATTAACAATCTTCTTCTTCTTCTTCTTTTCAAAAGGTTTTTAGTTTTCATGTCGGGTTCACCAAAATATATCACTCCAATTTTTTTGCATCCTTACCTTCAGGCTATAGGATCCGTGCCCAGAAGAGGGATGAGAGAAGGATGGGACAATACCTCAAACTAAGAGGCCCTTTGAAGGTCGCACCTCTCGTGGGAGGGGTATAAGGGTGAATTTTTGACGGATGGTGGGTTCACCAAGAAAATTTGAGTGGCAGTTTCCATGCCTAGGTTGGGAATGGGTTTGATGTGTTCATTTTTATATTCAATCATTCAATTCCTAGGTTTGGCCAAGATGAATCTAAGATATTCTATATGCCGATGTTGATTTATATGGATATAGAAAGCATGAATAAGTGCTAAACATAGAAAGTGTGCTAAATAAGATAGAATGTACCTGATTTCGGATGTCTGATGAAGACTCTGAAGTTTTTAGAAGTCCAGATCATCTCAAATATTACATGATCATCTGCAATTGCACAGAATTGTCTTAGATCACAGTTGATCATCTGAGATCAGATGAGATCGTCGTCGACCTGACGAATTCATCAGACAAATTCGTTAGAAACCTGCAATCATAGAAACAGATACCAAAGACCAAAAATGCAACTACAAAAGCAAGGGGAAATGATAGAAATAATAATAAACTTTCCTAAATGATAAGTCCAGATAAAAATTAAAGGAAATGCATTAATTTAATAATTTATTTTAACTTTATCATGCATCTATGCTAAATGAGGTGAACTCCATAATGTAGAAATAGAATAAAATAAGTTAATGCATAAAGAAATGAAGAGAGAAGATAAATAAATGCAAACTCTGGGCTCTAATTTTCTCCAATCTGGACTACAGTCGAGATTACCTTCAATCATACAAGATCATCACCTATCTATGACAAGATCATCCAAAATCGTCTGGAATCATCAGCGACAATCCGAGCTTGCTTTGACTGAAAAATAGTAAAATTATTGTAAGAAATTTTGAAATACACAATGCAAACGATGGTGTGAAGGTGTTCTAATGCATAAAAAGCTAAAGTTACAGGGAAAATCAGCTAGGGGGAAGTCAAGAGAAATCCTAAGTTTATATAGGATTTAGGGAGAGGTTAGGAGGTTGGGGATCATCCCAATCTAGGAGATCCTCAGTGGGGGAATCTCCAACTATGCAGACATGGTTCTACCCAAGTTGGAGCGGCTATTAAAATAGAAGCTAATTATGAAAATTTAGTTTTGGGACAAAATCGTCTGGACGTTCTGTTCCAGATGAATTCGTCAGATCTAGGACGATTTCATCTGATCGTCGACGATATCATCCAACGGTCAAAACAAATCCTAAAAATGGCATGGAAAATGATGGGAGTGAGTAACGTGTGGTTAACGAGCGGTTTTTGAGTTAAAATTCAAATTTTTATCTTTTTACTAAGGTTTTAACTGCGCTAATTTTAGGGTGCTACAACTGTACTATGTTTAGTGTAAGAGATTGAGCATAATTATACTAGACCGACTAAAATATATTTGGTACAGTATTGAGATAGAGATTTGGAGGTGTTAGAGTATAAAGGACAGAGTCTCAGTGCATAGAGATCCAGTAGCTAGGATAATTGAAGATAAATCTTAGTGAGGAGTCTTCAAGTGGAAAGAGATCCACCAGTTAGTGCAGCATATAAACAGAGTCTTCTAGAAGATCACTAGCCAAAGCATAAGGGAAAAGAGTTCTCCTATGGAAGAGATCCACAAAATTGGGATTAGGGTATCAACATCTCCTTTGGATAGAAGTCCATAAATATTATAATTTTGTAAATATTCCCAAGATATTATTTGAGAAATATTTAGAAGAAATATTTTCTTTGTGGAGGTAGCACACATTGGGTGAACCACATTAAAATTTGTGTCTCTATTATTTATGATTATTGGTGCATTGCTTTGGTTATTGCTATTGATATTGCCATTGATTATATTTATTAATACTATTTGGGAAAGAAAATTAAAAAAGTGGTCTTATACTGTTCACCCCCCTCTCAATATAAGCTTATGTTCTTGAATTGGTATTAGATCTGGTTACTTCAGAAAGGATTTAACAACTTGAATTAAGATCTTGAAATAACACAAATGGCAAGGAAAGCCAAGATTAAAAGCATGAGACACAATAAGAAAAGAAAACCAATGGTCATGAAAGAAAAGGAATATGAGTTTAATATTGTTGTTTTGGGAGGACACGTGGAAATAGATTCAAAAGATGAATCGAGTAATGGAGAAATATTTAGACTGATAAATTTTTGTACCAATTGTGGAAATACAGGTCATCATGCAACTTATTGTTCACAAGAAGGTGAAGAATGTTTTGTCTGTGGTCAACTCGGTCATGATGCAAGTTATTGCAATGGGTTTGATAACAGTGAAGATGAAAATGATTCTCTTAGATTTGAAGTTCTAAAGAATGAGTCAGAAAATAATAACAAGAATAGTCAAAGCAGGTATCAAGAAGAAACTCCACTTTGGACAATAGAAGAAGTTGAAGAAGAGGAAGATTAAAATAAAGAAAATGAGGAAGCCACTCTTAAGGAACTTGTTGAATTGAAAAGAGAAAATTTAGAATTGAAGGCTCAAATACAAGAAGATGAGAAATGTAAGACAAAGCTTCTATAGGATATATCTGACTTGAGAGATAAGGTTGAAAAAGAAAGAAGAGTTGAAGAAGGTATGATTAAATAATAAAAGGTAAAAGAGATAGAATGTGAAAGTCTTATGATTACTCTTGAAGAATTAAAAATGGATAATTCAAGATTAAGGGTTCAAGCTCAAGAAGATGAGAAAGCACAAGAAAGGTTTCTACAGGAACTCACCAACTTAAAAACTATGGCTAAAGAAGCAAGAAGGATTGAAGAAGGTATGACCAAAAAATTAAAGATAAAAGATCTAGAGTGTGAAATATTAGAGCATGAGATAGTTCCACCAAGGATGGAAGTAAAAGGCTCTAAGTACAAACTACACAATTTTTGAGGAAAATTCAAGGACATTGGAAAGGTCTATCAATGCACAAAGGTCATCAATCACCATAACAAGACTTAGTTCTAAAGAAGAACAAGGTAGACAAGAAGCAAAAAAAGGAGATCCAAGATACTATGCAGATAATGCAAGTAAGTACTCAATTGATAGTGATGCTAGTTTTTCAGACAATGATAGAAATAAAGTCTTGTTTATGGTTGAAGAAAAAGACTCCAGTTATTCTCGAGTGTTTTAGATGTCGTAAATTTGGACATCTTGAAGATGATTGCACAAGGGATGGCTATAGTTTTAGTGATGATGATTTTGAAGATGCACTTGGTAAACTGGATGAGAATCTTCTAATGGCATTAGAAGAAGAAGAAGTAAGTGATCCTATAGAAGATAAGTCAAAAGAAAGGAATTATATGGACAAAGGAAAAAAAATAGATGACTATTCAATAGAGAATGGTTATGATCTCAAGGGAGAACTTATCTATGCTCTTGACATATTAAATAAGGTAAGAAAGCAACACTCTAAACTTTAAATTCAATTTCAAGAATGTGATGAAGAAATATTACTACTCATAGAGGACTTAGAAAAGTCAAATGCTAAGGCAAGAAAGTTCAAAGATAAGTTAGAAGAAAAGATTCTGGAATGTGAAAATTTAACACATGAAGTTGCACTACTAAAGGAAGATCTAGAGGATTCCAAGAATAAGCTATACAAGTATGTAACCAATGAAAATAATATGGATAAAATAGTCAGGATACAAAGAGGAGCATCAAACAAAACAGGTCTTGGTTCTAAACAGGTTCAAAATAAATGGGTAGAAAATTCTACTTCAAGTCTTGAAGAAGGTGCTTTAGAAGAAGGATTCTCAGAGGTAAGCGAAAGTGAAAATGAAACTTCTAAGGATGTGTCATATTGCAGTGAGTCCAACAGGGACAATGGGAAAAGAAGATTCAAATGGAACAATAATCAAAATAGGATACCAATGAGGTCTAGACAAGGAAGCTTCAATGTGAGATGCTTCTCATATCACAGGTTTGGGCACATGGCTTCACTGTGTAGGTCACATGAAATACAGGTATATGGAAGAGAAAAAAATTTCCAAGGATATTGCTATTCATGTAATGAGTTTGGTCACAAGAAAATGAATTGTAGGATTCATCATAGAAGATGATATGAATTCACTAGAATAAATATTAATATATTTGCACATCCAAGGAATAATAACATTAAGTTTTATAATTTCAATAATTATGGTCACATAGCAAGATGGTGTAGAGAAAATATTCTAGAAACATGCATGAATAAGAACAGGAACATGAACATGAACAGGAATAGGAATATGAATGAGAACAGGAATAGGAACAAGAACAGGAACATGGATGAGAACAGGAACATGAACAGGATTAGGAACATGGATGAAAACAAGAATAGGAACAAGAACAGAAGTGATGACAGGAACAAGGATGATTACTTGGAAAGAAACAACTAGAGGATTCAGTAAAAAGGAAGAGGAAAAGAAACAATGAAAGGCAGAGAACAGTGCTTTTGGGGAGTAGAAATACTCCCACCCCAGAATTAACAACCTCGTGTGGAGGTGGGGGAGGGTCTAAGCTAAGAGACTTAATTCTTAGTCCCAAGCCCCAAAGGTGACCCTTTGCCATTGATGTCAAAGGGGGAGAGATTTGTGTCTTATGTGGAGAGTTTTTGGATATGAGCAGAGATTTGATATCTAAGAAATCATTGAGCCAGGGGGAGCAAAGTCCTAGGGGGAGTAGAAAATAAGGTCATAATTCAGTAAAAGGATTTGGGTTGCCATCAATGACAAAGGGGGAGATTGTTGGACATTTTCAGTCCCTAAGATAAAATGTTGTCATTGATGTCAAAAGAGCATTTAATGTCAAAAGGATCTATGAAGGGTTTTTGTGAAAACCAAGGCAGGAAAAATAAAAGGTTTTAATTAAAATAATGGACAAAATATTTGATCTGGTTTTTTCTTAAAACCCAAGTTGGGATTTTCTTAAAATAATGGACATTGGAAAATCATTTTGGATTAAGGCACAAGGCAGCGTAAAAACTAAGGATAGAATCCCTTGGACGACATTTCAGAAGGCATGTGGAAAGTGCTTTGGTGCTTTGTATTTTACAAAAGGTGGAGGAAGGTTTAAGGCACTTTGGTCCTTTACCTTTCCAACAAGTGCCTAGCTCATGTGGAATCTTAGTCATGGCTAAGACGCTCATGGTGTGGCAAGTCAGGGGTTCAAATCCCCTTGAGGAGGTAATTACGTTTTGCATTTAAATAATTTTTATTAGCTCTAAAGTTTGGAGTTATAAGGTAGTTAATGGAAATTAAATTTTTTTATTAGGGCTGTGATTATTATTGCAAAGCATAATTGGTTTATAATTTATTTGATGGTTATCAAGAATTAATTTTAGGAGAAATAAGGAGTTGCTTTTTTAAAAGCAATTTTGAGAGGTTTATTATTTTTGATAAGGGTTTTAATAAAAGGGACTTTGGTGGATGTGTTTATTAACTTGGAGTAAAAAGGGTGTAATTTGAGTAATGTTTTATTTTGTGATTATTTGAAGTCCATTAACCCTTGTTTAGATTGGAAAGGAAAGTTGTGTTTAAGTGTGGTAGATTTTGTGGACAACTTATTGGCATCAAAAAGGTATGGGCACATTCTCCTATTGATTGTTTATGGTGGTTGATTTATGAAATATCATTGGAGATAAAATGATTGATTGTGGTTTCCTTTGAGAAAATGATTGGTTGAATGCTTCAAGGTTTTCTAGTTTGTGAGTTGTATTTAAACCTTATTTTATTAGCATTTTTGTTGAAGTCCATTGATGATGAAATGAACTTGAACTTGAGTTAGAAAATAACATGAGTATCATTGCTATGTGAGACTTGTGCTTGAGCATTGTTGAAAACGTTTTGAGTTGGTTAATACATGCTTGGACTAGGGTTTGTGAAAAATGAGTGTTCCTTGAGGTGATTAGTTGAGTTGAGTTGGTTAATACATGTGTGGACTAGGGTTTGTGAGAAAGGATTATTCCTTGAGGTTATTGGTTGAGTTGAGTTGATTAAGCCTAGTCAAGTGGATGCATGTGGTTGTTCAAGTTCCTAGAAACAAACTATTCAATATTATGATTTGAGTTGAGATTGAGGTTGATTTGAGTTGAGATTGAGATATGAGTATAGAACATATAGAGTCTCTAACAATTCTCTTGATGCTTCTATTGAGTTGATATTGGGATTTGAGTATAGAAAATATAGAGTCTCTAACAATTCTCTTTATGCTTCTATGATATTTATTTGAGATATTGATTGTACATTGAGCTTAGAACATATTGAGTCTCTAAAAAATCTCTTTATGATTCTATGTGATTGAAACAAGTCTTTGAGAAGACTTGTGGACTATATTGAGTTAAGATTTTGTGAAAGCTTGCTATGCAGATTTGAGCAAGTCCTATAGAGGACTTATTGAGAAGATTTGAGAAAGTCCTAGAGAGGACTTATTGAGTAGATTTGAGCAAGTCCTAGTGAGGATTTGTTGAGCAGATTTGGACAAGTTTTGTGTGAACTTGTTGAGCAGATTTGGACAAGTTATGTGTGAAATTTTTGAGTAGATTTGGATAGGTTTTGCATGAACCTATTGAGTGGATTTGGACAAGTTCTGTGTGAAATTTTTGAGTAGATTTGGATAGGTTTTGTGTGAAACTATTGAGAAAATTTGGATAGGTTTTGTGTGAAAATGTTGAGCAGATTTGAGTAGGTTCCAAGTGAACCTATTGAGAAAATTGTACTAGATCAACTGTACTGAGTTTAGTGCAAGATATTGAGTAGAACTATGTTATATTGACTGAATTTCGTTTGGTATAGTATTGAGACAGAGCTTCGGAGGTGACAGAGTATAGAGGACAAAGTCTCAATGGATAGATATCTAGTAGCCAAGACAATTGAAGACAGATCTGAGTGAGGAGTATTCAAGTGGAAAGAGATCCACTAGTTAGTGTGGCATAGAGACAAAGTCTTCTGGAAGATCACTAGCCAAAGCATAAGGGGAAAGAGTTCTCCTATGGAATAGATCCACGAACTTGAGATTAGGGGATCAACATATCCTTTAGATAGAAGTCCATAAACATTGTAATTTGAGAAATATTCCCAAGAGATTATTTGAGAAATATTTAGAAAAAATATTTTCTCTGTGGAGGTAGCCCACACTAGGTGAACTACATTAAAATTTGTGTCTCTATTGTGTGTGATGATTGGTTCATTACTTTGGTTATTGCTATTGATATTTCCATTGATTATATTGATTAATACTATTTGGGAAAGAAAATTAAATAGTGATCTTATATTGTTCACCCCCCCTCTCAGTATAAGTTTGTGTTCTTCATACATTTAATATCCTGTATGTGGAAAACCCTCAAGTGGACTCTCCATCTCTTTGATCAAAGTTACATCCTGGATCAAAATTATCTCTTTCTCTCTAATGTGTCCCTTTGGTGCTCTTAGGATTGCACCTTTTAAAGTGTGTGAAACCCTAGGTCTATTCCCAATCCCCAGGACTGAATCCCTCATGTGTATTGAAGGTTAGCATGAGAAGATTTTTGTCTTTTCTATGTTTAAAGACCAGTTAACTAAAGTATAAATGCAAACTCAAGTATCATATGTGAACTAGCTATGAAATAAAATGCAAAGTTACTCTCGCTCACCTTTATTGCATGCAAACTGCCACTACCACCTGTGATTGGGCATACCTATTGGTAAAATGCTTTTTATGGCTTAGCTGCTATCATATGTAGTGGCTAAGATCTGGTCATTGTCGTCTATAATGACTAAGGTCTGGTCGCTCTAAGCTTGAGTGGCTAAGGTCTAGCCGCTCTAGTCTTAAACGACTAGGCTTGGATTGGCTTAAAAATACCCTAGATGAGTGGTGAGAACCACTTATGATGCTTGGAAAGTCCAATATTGTGTCATATGGTCTTATGAATATGCCTATGTGAGTAGCTCCCCTAGACATGACATGTTTTAGGTGTCTCTAGATGCCCATTTTTGCGATGCGCTGTGTGGAAAACACAACACTGAGAAAAAACATAAACTGATCTGTTCGTAGGGTGTATGGTGATCAGTGGTCTGATCAACACCGGATGACCCTATCATGCAAGATGGCATGCACCCTTAAAATAATTTCCTCAACATTTGGATGAATTAGTTCAGTGGCTTGGACATGTTAAATTGCACTCATTCCTCAGACTCAATCGGGTAGCTTCAGCTGCTACAATAGTTTTGATCGATAGGAGAGATACAATTGAAAATGTCATGTTTTCCTACGTTCCCAGAAAACAAGGAAAATTATTTCATTTTTGTATGCAATGATTCGTAGGACGAAAATTATTTTGTTATGATTGAGTGATATTTTAATGATTTTGATTATGATTATTTTGAATATTTGAACTACCTCTTCACTGAATGAATTGGTGAAGAAATGACAATTAATGAAGCGACAATTCGCTTGACTAATATGACTAATATGGTTCCTTTATAACATTTATTCCTTCCATGGGCGGACCCACATCCAAGTGTGATTCCAATTGTTTATGATAACCATCCATCCCTATCTCGAGGAGTGGTCCAGCCATAAATACCCTTCGTAGGGAGTTAGGACGAGTGATTATGTTTATGCTCATATTGCATCACTTTGGCTTAGTGTTTTTTAAGTCACAAGGGAATGAGGATGATCCTATTGCACCTGTGGGGCAGTCCAACCATATTGGTATTTTTTGGGTTTAAAGTGATACATCATGATTCCAAAATGAATGTTTTTGCCCCAAGTAGCCTTATGGTGACTTACTCATCTTACCAAATTACATGGAGTGCAAGTCACTGCAATTGCTAAGTTGATAGAGTAAGTGAATGGATATGAGGCTTACTCAAAATTTTACTTTTATGCAATTTTTATGTTATTTCAGTTATTATGATGACTAGAAGTCTTCAAAATGTTCTTATTTGAATTTTTTTGTTTCTTCTCATGGAGGGGTTGTGATTTTTTTTTTCTATGATCTCGATTGTTGTCAAGTCCAATGGACACCAAAGTCCTAGCACTGGCTGCTCTAGTCTTGAGTAGTGAAGCAATGCAGGCCACTGATGTTAGTAGCAGCCAAGGCACTATTAAATTTAACCTAGGGTTTTGTCTTTTCACTTTTCTAGTTGTCAATTTGTTTTGTTAAGCTTTGAGGTGAAAGTGACTTTTATGATTTGGAGCATTTTTGTGACTGGAAGATCATGACTACATGGGGCGAAGTGTCTTCGAGTGGAGGATTCAGAGCTCCTCAATTACTCCCTCAAACCTTAACCCTACTTTTTTATTTTTGTTTTGGGTAAAACTGAACCACATTAAGTAATCGGTAATTGAACCTCATTAAGCTTGTTGGCAATGAATCAAAACCCGTAGCTAGGCTTAGTTTAGGTTTTTATGTGGTGGGCTTGTCCCCATTTTGTCTTTTTGTTCTTGTTATATTTTTTTGGTATTTTATAGCCTAGGGTTGATGCGTCTGCCTCGCCACCCATCGGTCGCTATCGATCAGAGTGGCTAGGAAGGCCTACAACTTGGTCGTTGTCACTAGCAACGGTCGATTTGAATCCCAACGGTCAAAAAATTGACCATGGGGACTTGGCCATCATCAGATTCGACGAACGATTTCTAGCCATTTTAGGTGACAGTAGCCAAGAGAACTTAGTACAATTTTTAATTTTTTTGGTTGATTTATTGATTTTTTTTTTAATTTTGACTTTCTTTAATTAGGTGAAACTTTTTTCCTTTGCCTAGAATTAGGATAGCCCATCATTATTTGCATCGTTTTCATGTTTATTGTGAGTTATAGCTTAGATGCATCATATTTATGATTCATATTCTTTCTTTTGATTAGATTCTTACTGCTCGGGCTTGAGACCTAAAGCTCATGAATACACTTCTACCCCTCTTGGATGGCAATGATTGGACTTGGATCAAAGCCTGTGGGCTTTAGTATATCACCAGACTACCCACCATCATGGCAGATCATGCCTACCTTACAACTTTGGTCCATTTATGGGACCCTCAAACCAATACCTTCCACTTTCCTACCAACGATATGACCATCATGCCAAAATATGTGTATAAGATCTTTCAGATACCCTTTGATGGAGTTGCCATTGTCTCTTTGACAACTAATTATTAGGTTGTTTTCACTCAGATGTTCGTAGGGCACTCTGTGGAGGCTCTAAAGGATACCAAATTTGGGGGAGTGTCCATTTCGTAGTGGTATGATGAGGGTGTCTTCTCTGTGAGGAATGTAGTGTTGTTGATGGTCATCAACAATATCTTGATTCTAGATTGCTCAGGTTTGAGGTTCAAGTGGAACCTCTTAGTGATGGTTCAATACTTGTTGGATACTAAGGAGCTATCATCTATGGATAAGGTAGGTCTTTGTTGGCTCAGTGCTATGATGAGTTGTACCACATCCACCAGTGAGGTCGCATCGACATTGCTTGCATCTTGCTTCTATAGGTTTGGGTATGGGAGCACATCCAGGTAGATCATCCTAGAGGGATTCCTACCAAGATTACAACTATGGAGGAGCAAATGAAGTTCTATGCTGCTAGATGGGATCAAGAGTGTGAGTTGCACAAGAGTAGTCCTTATGCGGGGGAGCTTACCCATTATACTGCTACTTTCATTGAGCTACAAGTTGGGGATGTTATGTGGTACCCATATCATGAGTTCCCAGCATAGGATGATCCAGTTAGTTTTACTGCTAAGACATAGTGTGGGTGGTGGCTCCTTGGCTGCAAGGTTGGCATCCAGGAGTATTTCTTCTACTCTCAAGTTCTTTGTCAATACAAGCTACAACAAGATGTATCTCTTATTCCATTTGTGTATAGGTGCCTCGTAGTGGTAAAGGGTCTACCCCCATGATATATTATAGAGCTTTCATATGAGGAGGATGCCCCAGTAGTTTATCTAGGAGTCACTCGAGGTGTTACATAGGTATACACTCAGTGGTGGGGGGATCATATGTGGTGTGGTACAAACAACCTATATCATGAGGATGATGGTGCAGATCCGACAGGGCATAGAGTTTGAGACAGGACTGAGGTATGGGTCCAGCCAACAGATCAAGTGGTAGTGGAGAAGCAAGAGGCTCCTGAGGAAGATGAGGAGGAGTTGGAGCCTAAGGAGAGAGATTCTCCTTTGAGAGCACATTTTTATGAGGTTGATGTCGAGCTCCAATCGACACAAATCTAGGTGCAATAGTGAGATGCTATCATAGCATAGTGGGATGCCACCATAGAGCAAATCATAATGTAGATACAGGCTTTGCAGGCTACTATTAGGGGCAGTACTGCTAGGATGTAGTTTTTTGTTCCTCCTACACCATAGGGGGATCTAGAGATAGATTTAGGGGCAGAGGTTCTACGCATGTATTTACTGTTGGATGGGTATGATGGGTAGATTCAAGAGCATGTTGGTCACATTACCACTCTCCATATGTAGCTCAGAAGGCATGGGCTTGTTCCTAAGGAGGCACTCGATACAAGTGATTCATAGGTTAATGGGTGCTCTACCTTAGGATAGTATTTTTCCCATCCTAGCTAGAGGACCCAGACTCGAACAAAGAGACCAGTAGGTTCACACTATTCACCCATGACATCGCCTCAAGGGGAGGTGGCATTGGCAAGGTGATGTCAGGGTCTCAGCCCCTATATTTTATTTATGGTACTCTTTTGATTCATTTTTTAGGTTGGCTTGACCTACATGACTATAGCCCATAGGAATTTTTGTACCTTTATGGACCTGATACACACATTTATATGATATATTTGCTTTATGACTCATTATGTGTATCGTTTATTGCTTATGTTTTTATTTTATTTTGTTTTATGATGCGATGGATGATGGTATTATGATGAATTGATATATGTATGTGTTAGGTGATAGATGATATTTATGATGATGTGGATTTGAAATAGATGCTAATGTGTGTATATTTGTAGATGTTCATATGATATGATGTGATGTATTATGAGTTGATCTAATGATGGATTTATGGTTATATGCAAATGGATATTGCTTATATGTTTTATGATGCACTTTATGATGTAATGATGGATGATTGATGACTTATGTATTTATGGATGCAATGTTTTAATTTTGCTTTAATTGTATGTATTTAGCTATGTGATGGTATGGTATGAATGAACCTGTACACTTTAATCACTTAAAACATAAGGAATGAATATGATATTATAATATTAATGGGTGATACCATAGAAAGTAAAAAAATAATCATGAATTTAAATAATCCCTCTTATCATAAGAATTGATTAAGTATTCATATGTGATATGTAATGGTGTGAAATGTATGTATTTTATTGATAAGTTTCTATAAATTAAAAGATATAAAGTAGTCAATGGTCATCTATATAGTATTTCTAATTTATATGTGGTATCTATCTTACTATGTTGATACCCCCTAATTTATAGAATATTATAAAGAAAATGTTGGTATGATTGATGATATGATTTGTTGCTATATAAGAAATTTTGGGGCTTTTCTTGAGATTCAAACATTCTAGTTACCCTATCAATAGTTGCATACTGACCGTACACTAGACTTTTGAAGAAGCAAGGCTTTGATCATATACCTATGGATTCATTGTCCATGTGTGTACAAATTAATATATTTAGATAGAACTCAATATTTTCCTCCGATGTCAGACAGGATTCTTTCAGTCCATTGCTAAGATCAGGGATCCTCAAATTTTCATCTTCTCCTATGTTGGACTCAGTTGAACTATACCACTAGGGGACCTTAGGTTACCTAAATCTAGATTATCCACATTCAAACATTGGTCTACACAAATGTATAATACCTTTGTAGTAGACATATCATCGTGCTTTTGGTTCAGTTGTGCTGAGAATTCTAGAGATTCAAGTTCCATTCCCTTCTTTTCTTCATTTTGACTCGGGATACTTGCTCATATCTAGTGATGAAAATCACTGTTTATTTTAACTAATTTTTTTGTTTTCTTTTGAGCAAGGGATAGTGATGATAATCACTATTTATTTTGCTTTTGTTCTTTTGATATTTTGAACTATGACTTTGGGCTTTGATGTTCGACTTTTGAAAATTTTGAACTTTGGATTTTGAGATTTGAATTTGGCTTTGTTCCAAGGTTTTACTTATTTTTATGAAAGCAAGGGAAGTATGCAATGATTTTTATCACTCATTTCTAGGTAGGGCATAATTTGTCCTTTTGCCAATTCTTAGCACCTTTGAACCGGTTGCACATGGGGATAAGCAGCTTTCATCTTCTCTTGTTTAGCTAGGATTTAAGTTTATATAATTAGTTATGGGATTCTGAATGTCTGAGGTTTTCATGACTATTACTTATTCTCTACTAATCAATATGGTTTTCCACAAAAATTGATAAGACCACTAGATATGGTTGAATGACTAGAAAATCTTAGCATGTTCTTTATAGCAACTTGATATGGTTGTGTTGAGAAACACAATTACACACATGAATGAATTGATGATGGTGGATTGCTTTGATTTATGATACAAACTGTGGCATTACATGCTGTGATTATACCATATGTGAATGTAATGATAATGACAATGTAATGCAACTATGTGGATGCAAAATGAAAGATGCAATTGTTTTTTTCATTTTTTTTATGTTGTTTTTTATTAATGTGACCAAAGGGCTTATTGTGCCTTTGGGGCTTTTCATTTTTGACCAAGGCTTGAAATACCCTTGGAGCATTTTTATTGTAATTTGACCAAGCGGCTTGGATGCCCTTGGAGAATTTTGATTGGAGTTTAACCAAGCGGCTTGGATACCCTTGGAGCATTTTGATTGGAATTTGACCAAGCGGCTTGGATACCCTTGGAGCATTTTGATTGGAATTTTGACCAAGCAACTTGGATACCCTTGGAGAATTTTGTGAGTTGATTTGACCAAAGGGCTTTAAGATGCCTTTGGAGCTTTTTGTGATGACCATGTTTTTTATTTTCATGACATATTTGAATGTTTTTGATTTTATGACATATTTGAATGTTTTTGATTTTATGACATATTTGAATGTTTTTTATTTTATGACATATTTGAATGTTTTTGATTTTTTTTTTATGTGTAGAACGCCTTCAAGTGAATGATATTGAGAGGTTCAGGCTCTTCAACACCATATAATGATATAAGGTGATATTATTTGGGCCCAATTCTTTTTGAAACCATGTAAGGGCCTAGCCAAGTTGCCACGAATTTGTCTCGTAGGTGTGGCAGTAAATTATAATTTTGTTGGTTTTCTTTGAGCATAAGATCCCCAATTTTAAAATATCTTAAGTGGACATTGCTATTGTAATATTGCATAAGGCAGTCCTAGTAAACATGAAGGTGTTCTAAAGCATTGACTCATTGTTCATCAAGAAGTGTCAACTGATAAAGGCGGCCTTGCCGCACGGTATCATCATCAATGAATTCCTTCAATGCTATGTGTAGAATTGGAATTTCCAACTCTAGTGGCATGATGGCCTCAGTGCCATATACAAGTTAAAACGGTGTTGCCCTAGTGGGCATCTGTACACTAGTCCTATATGCTCATAGTGCTAGAGGCAATTGTATGTGCCAATCCTTGTGTTTTCTTGCACTGTCTTCCTCAAGATGGAGGCTATTGTTTTGTTTGAGGCTTCTACTTGCCCATTTGCTTGCGAATAATAAGATGTTGAAAAATTCTACTGAATATGGTATTTTTTCATTAAAGTATGCACATTTTTGTTCTTGAAATATGGCCCATTATTTGATATTATCTTCAAAGGGACCCCAAAATGACTTATGATATTGTGGAGTATAAAATCCATAATCCTCGATCTAGTTGTCGATGTTAGGGATATAAGTTAAACCCATTTAGTGAAGTACTCAATGGCTATTACGATGAATGTGTGTTGGCTTGAGGGTGGGGGTGAGATCTTTCCAATCATGTCTAATCCCCACTGTGATAATTGCCATGCTACCTAGATGGGTTGCAAGGCTTGTGATGGCAAGTATGTGAGATTTGCATGATGTTTGCACTTAATGCATTTCTTGAAATATTCATAGTAGTCCTTTTCCATGGTGGACCAATAGTAACCCATTCATAATATGTGCTTGATGATGGCCATGCCACTGAAATGTCCTCTACATGTACCGTCATGAGCTTGTGAAATTTCCCAGGATGCTTCCTGGGGCTCAAGACAATGGAGTAGTACTCCATCATATCCTCTTCTATAGAGGATCTCTCCTACCAAAATATATCTAGTCACATTTTGTTTAAACATTCATCTTTCAACATAGGATAGGCCTTGTGGTACTATTCCAAGCTTTAGGAAGTCCCACAATTGGGAAATTCAGTCATGATAATTCATTGCTTCTATGGATTTAATGGCATGCTCATCTTGTGACCTAGCATTTGTGAACATTTATTGGGAAACAACCTTGTGATGAATGGTTGTTCCACATTCCATGGGACCTTGAGAGATCAAATATTCCCAAGGGGTTGTTTACAAGAAGGCTCTAACTTTGAATGACCACTACTGATTTGGTTTGGTTTGGATCATGTTGATTAATTCTTGATTGTATAAAGCCTCATGTTATATTGCTGAGTGCACAAGCACTTTCACATGAATGGTTGTGAAATAAACAGATGGATTCTAAGGGATTAAGGATCCCAAAGATGCCATGGTGTCTAAAAATATGTTTGACATACAAGGGATTGCCTCGATATCATACCATTATATATGGGTTAGGTAAGTGTCAACAAGCTCCTTGTAAGATTTTAGGAGTGGGCACCTACATTGGAAAAATCCTTTGACTTGGTTTACTATGAGCAAGGAGTCACCAAAGATATTCAATATTTTAATGCCCATTGTAACTACTATTTGGAGTCCCAAGATCAAGGCTTCATACTCTATGTTATTGTTTGTGTATGGGAAGTCTAGCTTGAATGATAATGGCAATGAATTACCCTACGGTGTGATAAAGACTATACCTACTCTGCCTCCTTGTTCACACTTTAAACCATCGAAGAACAATGACATGTATCTTTCCTTCTCAGGTTCTTCGAGTTCTGATAGATCTAATAATGAAAAGACTGCATCATCAGGCAATTCTATAGTGAGAGGCTTGCTATCCTAAAGAGGTTCCTCTACTAATTTATCTACTATGAATTGTCCCTTGATGGAATTTTGGCTTATAAATTCTAGATCAAATTCTATCAATTGATCCACTTTTTGATACGCGTATTGTGATATGTCTTTCTCATCATGTATTGCAAAGGATTTTATTTTGATATAACATAGGTCGTATGGATCAACATGTAGTGTCATAAATTTTGAGTTGCAAATACCTTATAAACACAACTTTTTGACATATGCATACCCTAGCTCATAACTCACCAATGTGTGACTAATGTAATATATGGCTTGCTCTTTGTTTTACATGTTATTTTGGGCCAACATGGTGCCCAAAGCAAAATTAGTAGCTGATATATATAGTAAGAATGGTATGTCTAGCCTTGGTGGAGACAACACTGGCAGTGTCACTAGATAAGTTTTTATCTCTACAAAGGATTGTTGGCACTCTCCATCCCAATGAAATGGGACTTCCTTGCGTAGCAACTGGTTCATGGGCCAACACTTATCTAATAATTATGTAATGAAACTTTTGATGGATGCTATTTTGTGTTGTAGGATTCTTAACTCCCTAATGTTGGTAGGGGCACCCATATCTAGTATAGCTTTTACCTTTGCAGGATCGACTTCAATGCCTTTCTTAGAAACTATGAATCCCAAAAGCTTTCTAGAATTTATGTCGAAAACAAACTTCTTAGGATTCAATCTAAGATTATGCTCAATGAGGCAATTAAAGACTTTTCTAAGGACTTCAGCATTATCTTGCCACAATAGGGACTTGGTAAGTAAGTCATCCATGTAATCTTCTAAGATCATGTGCATGTAGTCATAGAATATGTATGTCATGACCCACTGATATGTGGCACTAGCATTCTTGAGACCAAATGGCATTACTTTGTAACAAAATTTTCCCCATGGAGTAATGAAAGTGGTTTTATGTTGATCCTTGGGTTTAATATGGATATGTTTGTATCCAGAAAAACCATCCATTAGGGAGAGCATTTCGTGACCTACAGTTGCATCTACAAGAGCATCTATGTTTGGAAATGAGAATGAATCCTTTGGAGATTCCCTATTTAAGTATCTAAAGTCTGTGTAGATACAAAATCTTCTATTAGGTTTCCCCATGGGCACCATGTTTGATACCCACTCAGGATAGTCGATAGGAACTATGAAAATTGCATTCAATAGTTTTTACAATTCGTTCTTTACCATCAAAGCGATGGTGGGATGCATTTTTCTCAACTTTTGTTTGACTGGTTTCTTCATGGGGTCCAATTAAAGGTTGTGAATGACTAAATTTGAATCTATCCTAGGCATATCCTTATAAGTCCTAGAAAATAGATTTGGCCTCTCTTTTAGGAGAGGAATTATGATGGCTTGTTCCTTTGGAGATAGAATTTCTCTGAACTTGACTTTATTTGGTTGAGTGGGATCATCACTAATGTCCACTTCGAAAGTTGATTCTATAGCTATATGTGACCCATCCTCTAACTGGTGAGGCATGGGTATCAAGTGAATGTCATCAGTAGGATTTATAGGTCCTATTGACTCAGGATCCAAACCAGCATGGGCATAACCTGGTGTGAAATGAAATGGTTGTAACATCTCTTCATTAGAGAAAATATATTTAGGCTCTATGGGTGAATCAGCGTGATCCCAATCAATGGCTTGCGTATCGAGACATAATTTTTTATCATGATCTATTGGGTTATGAATTAGAGTGGTCAAATAAATGGAGATTGTATTGATGGATGGGATAAAATCTCCAAGACCACATGGGTGAAATCTTATCTCTGAGATTTCCCTTCCATGCTTGCAATGAGGCTCTGGAGGAATGGGAATTTCTAGATCTAGCCCATGATTCAAGCTGACAATAGGATCATTGGATTCTAAGAGTTCCCTGAATATCAATGGAGGTGCATTGACCATGTGATGAATGACATTCAAGTCAATAGGTCTCCTTAAAAACTGTAAGCTAAGGTCTATGGCATGAAGTGTCTCTTATCTTTCTACCAACATATTAACTTGTCGTAAATGGTGAGGTCCAAGATAGGCCATCTCAGTCTTGTCCTAAAAATTGTCATCACTTATCCAGAAGCCATTAGCATTAGTGTGCGGCCCTAAGACAAGGGGCTCATGTCTTGGCTCTAAGTAAGCCATCTCTGTTTCATCCTCATATTCTTCGTCACTTATGAAGAATCCATTTGCATTAGTATGTTTCCCCAAGTCATGGGTACATCACCTTTTCCCTAGGTAGGATATCTTTGTTGATTCCTCTGACTCATAGTCACTTTCATCGAATATATATCCACTCTCGTTGTGGATTGACCAAGTAAGTCTTCGTAAGTAGCGAGTCCCATGATAGGCCAAGCCCTCTTGTGCTTCATCATCACTTGCCACATATCCATTTTCTTCTTGATCTTCATCCCATGATTTGTACCCTACTGGGATGGCCTCAATTGTGAGTCTTGGATGATAAGTCTTGGGTGGTGGTATGCTTACTACAACTACTTACCTACAACTCATAAGTCTTGAACTTAGTGGGTGATAAGGAATAAAATTGATGTCTTCTCCTAAACCAAATCTCAATCTAAGGCTACTACTAGATAGTCATCTCAACTTCTAATGTGATAGCCTAACCCAAATTTGTCAGTGGGAATCTTGTACTATGGCACAAGTGGCCACCTTCATCCCTACTCATAGATACCAATATCGTAACCATGCCAATGGTAGCGTTCAAAGTATCTTAAAGTGAACTCAATATTAGAGAGGTAACGAACATTAAAAGTAAAAAAGTTGCCATTGTCCTCTTCTTCTTCGGTAGAATTATGGACGTAGTCTAGTCCAACATAGAAAAAGTTTGACTGGTTGGGAGGGATTCCAAGTGAAACCATTGTTCCTACTAGTGGCTTTAGATCCTTTAGACGTCCTATATCTTACGCAAACTCTATGCTAGGTGTAAATGTTATATTCTTCACAAGATACTCTCCTATCTCTATTCTTGCTAAGTTTTTAGTCGTATGTGAGGTGGATGACCCCACGGATGACACTGGTGAAGTGGGGTGGTAGTCATCATATTTGACTTGGTCTTTGTGGTCTTATTCCATGGGATTTGGACCCTCTTCAATAGATATGGTTAGAATTTTATTGAGTTTATTTTCCCCAACCATAGGTGCCTTTAGCTTCTGATCATTTTTTAGTTTATGCATTAATGGTTTATTCGAAGCATTGGCCACTTTATGTGCAATATGATGTTTTGATGCAGACGGTTCTTTTCATACCCTTTTATATTTATTATCTAGTTGGATAGTTAGAGATGAAGGTCCTATAGACAAGTGGGTAGAAGGAATTAAAAATTCTCCTGGATAATCCACCTGGTGAACATACTTGAATGGTTCTTCATTGACCAACATCATTTAGACTTTGTTATCATGCACATACTTGAAACATTGGTGTAAAATCGAAGGAACACATTTCATGTCCCTTATCCAAGGTCTCCCTAGGAGGATGTTGTATTGCATGGCCCCTTCCAAGACATGACACATCATGATGATGGTCTTATGCCCTACCTTGATAGGTAGGACTATCATCCCCATAGTATTGCATAAAGCATCATTGAAAGCTCTTAATTTATAGGCTCCCAGAATGACATTGGACTTGGGTATCTTAAGGTGTTCTATTGTCGTTGTTGTGATGATGTTGATTGACAAACCTGTATCGATCAAGACCCAATTAAAATATAAATTATTTATTGATGCTACAATGTGCAATAGAGGGTATTGTAAGGTAGTATGTACTGTCTTAATCTCATAATTGTAGAATCAAATTACAGGTTTCTGGCATTCTTGTACTTGTCCCACAAAATGGGTGAATGCATTTGGATCTTGCGGTTGGATCTCAATTGACCTTAAAATATCCATCAAGGTCTCCCTGTGCTTTGGGGACTATTGTATGAGCTCATAAATGGATAGCTTAGCCAAATTTATTTGTAAGTTTTGCTCAAGTCTACTCCAGATAGTTACCACAGGTCGAGTTGGTGGACCTGGAAGATTTTTTTGCCCCTACCTCTACCTAGGTGTAGCGGGGATGTTTATGGTAGTTGGAGGAGGTTGCGGTTGACCATACCGTCTATTCTTGGTTGCTATATTGAAAATTTAAACTATAAAAACACACCTATGGGTAGGCGTATCAACTCGGACCTGATTGACTTGTACACATTTCCCTCTAGGGATTACATGGTTTGGC
This sequence comes from Wollemia nobilis, assembly GCA_028583015.1. NCBI lineage: Eukaryota > Viridiplantae > Streptophyta > Pinopsida > Araucariales > Araucariaceae > Wollemia > Wollemia nobilis. The sequence goes on from JAQPPZ010016892.1 coordinate 25,571,532, forward strand.
AGTCAGTTTTTGTAGATGCCCATATATCTGTTGTCAAGGGCTAGTGGGTTGTCCACTTTTAGTTCTCCTGCCTCAATCATGTTTTGCACCTAATGTTTGAAAAAATACAAACTTTGATATTATGCCCTGGTATGATGTGATATGGATAGAATTGATCTTCCCCATATCCTTTTGGCTTAGGATGGTTGGGATCTATAAGAGGTATATCAAGAAATCTAATCTTTCCCACCTCAATTGATTGAATATTGATTGCATTGATTCTGTTAATGGTGTAAAATAACGAGGGGGTTTGTGCTCTTTGTTTAAACCCTAATTGTTCTTTTGATCATAGTTGGTTGGTGGAGGTTGTGCTTGATAATTTTGGGGTTGCTGCATAGCCTTGTCCTTAGGCGTAGCCAATACCACTTGATTAATTAGGGTAGGTTTTGCCTTCTTCTGCTTATATTTTCCATTCTTGTTTTTTTTACTCCACTCCTTCTTGGTTCAAATTTTTATGGTTCCCTCATATACTTTGATGTCCTCAATGATTTTGGCTTGTGCCAAAGCTTCCTCAAATGAGGAGTATTGTTGTAGTTGTAGCAAGAGGGAAATGTGTTTGGAAAAACTCTTGGTGAACATTTGGATGATTCATTCTGTGGGAATGGAGAAGGATAATTTTGCCATGATTTTTCTCCATCTATTCTTGTAATCCATTACTGGCTCATCATCATAATGTCTTAAATTGGCCAAGTCTAAGATATTTACTTTCCTCTTAGCACCAAAGGAGAAATGCTTTAGAAAAGCATTCACTAGTTGTTCAAAGTTGTATATGCTATGCTTGGAAAATAGGTTAAACCATTGGGTGGCTACGCCAAAAAATGTCATGATGAATGTCCTTAGCATAAGAGCATCATTTTCTTTAATATGAAAACATGTGTTTATGAAATTGGTGACATGATCTTATGCATCTTCTTCACCTTTAAACTTCTCTAGCCTAGGTATCTCAAAGTTCTTAGGATAGAGAAGGCTAGAAACTGATGGACACAATGGTTGGTTGTGTATTTTGCTCAATTTTGGTTGGCTCCTAGTAGCCTCTTGTTTCTCAAAGGCTTTCATATTTTCATAAAGCTCTCAAAATACCTTTGAAGAAAGTAGTTCTTCCTCTTATAAACCCCTTTGCGGTGATGGTGGAGGTAGCACTCTATCCATTTTATTTTCTCTATTTTCTTCCCTCCTACGAGGGGATCCAGGATACACCTGATATTGATTTATTAAGTCTACAATTTCCCCCCAGTTGGATTTGGATCATTATTTGGAGGGTGATTTTGGTGTGGGTTAATTTCTTATCTAGTGTGCCCATTTTGTTGTGAGTTAGTGCATTGATCCTTTTTATGATCATCTTTATTTTCTTGTTGGTTGTTATGAGCTAGCTACTCAACTTGCTCTCTTAAGTGTAACTCATGTCTGCGTAACAACCATTCTCTTTCTTTATCATTTTAAAGAGCTTCTACAAGCTCTCACTCCTTATGCAAGGCATTTTATAACTATCACACATGGTTGAATTGCACGGTCATAGAAGACTCGTGCTTATCTAACTTCGTTCTTGTAGTTTTGATTCATAAATTTCTCGAAGAGGTTTTTGCTATCTCTTTGCTTTGGCTAGCTAGTGTGACTTGTTCAATATATTTTTGGGTGTCTCTATGGTCAGACTCTGTATTTTTACTATGGGATCACCTTGAGGAACCACTAGTTTGAGAAGTGGGATTAGAAGTCATAGTTCGTGAACTTCCAGATGCAGAGTTCTCTATGGCTATAGTTTTGGATGGTGGCCTTAGGTGCAACTGATCCAACTCATCCAATTGTCTTATTTTACATGGCTAATCCTACGGGGTGCCATTCACTCCAATGAGGTCATAGTCTAATGGAATCATTCCTCTTGTCTAAAGGATATCGTCTGTTTGATGTCTATAACTGGAGGTATTTCTAGTTTCCTGCCCCTTAGTGGGCTGATTTGTTCTAAGTTTTGCATGTGAATGTTGAGATTTTTTTACTCTTGTGTGTATTTTTGGTGATGAAGGTTTCATGGCCCTCTCTACCCTCCATGAGGATGTATATGGGGGGGCCTCATCATCTTTGTGTGAAGAACGGGGTCTATAACTCTCTTTATGTCTATGTGAGGAGGAAGCTCTTGAAGCTTACTCATATCTCTGAGAAGTTTCTATGTGTTTGTAGGAATACCTTGAGGTTTCCTCATGTCTCCTTGATGATGATGGTCATGAGGCCTCTTTGTGTTTATGAGATGTATTTTCATTTTTTGGTTCCTTGTTTGGGTTTTTTCAAGGAGATCCCCCAAGGTTTGAGTTATCACCCCTTAGACTCATAGAACTGTGTCTCACAGTATTTCGATTAGGTCTTTCAATATTACTACGGTTTCGTCTAAAGGTATGAGTTGCCTTAGATTCCCCTTTGATGTCAGATCGAGGGTGCTTACTTCTTATTTTGACCATTGTTTTGAAAAATTTTATCTTTTGTGTTGCACAAACAATAGCAATAAAATGTTTATCTTGCTTGGAGTTTTAAGTGTGCCCTAAACTGTCTACTATATTTTTATGTTTTATTGTTTCTTGTTTCTCGTTGTTGCTTTGGATTTGGAATGAGGAGACTCATCCATAGTGATAATTAATAGTACTCATGCCAAAAATGATTTCCCAAAAGAGACTAGGGTACACCGTTAAAATCCCAGTAGGGGGGTTTGCTTAGCTCTTCCACTCTAAACCAATGAATGTTCCAATAGTGGGAGATAATTTGAACACAAGTAACTTAGTACCACTATGAACAAGTTCTTCAATCTATTTCTAGGAGAATCTAGGGGGGGGAATTTTAGGATTCTATCCTAACACCATGTTGTAATTCTCACTTACCTATGTAATAACCCACTTCCAATGTGGGGACCCCATTTTAATTTTATTATGCAATGCTTAGTAATGTAGGTGGCAATAAAGGTACCTTGCCAAGTGGTACCATCTCATGTAACCATTTTTATCAATATTGTAACCGATGTAGTAAGATACCTCACCAAGTGGTACCATCTCATGTAACCATTTTTATCAAGATTGTAACCACCATTTGGTGGAATATTCTAGCTCAAATGACATATTGCACGTAAGCCACCTCTTGAGAATTTAGGTAGGGGTGCATAATTTTTTCCTTTAAAAAGATATGAATCCATGCCCACGATTATCCTTTGGCAAACTAATGAAATATTGAAGGAGGTTGCCCCTCGAAGAGGCCCACGATTCAATGTTACTATGAGATTGTTTTATTTATGTAATTGATTTCTTCATAGTGATATCGATTTATTTGATGTATGTGAGTTATTTTTCAGTATTTTGTGTGAGTGCCTAATTTTAATAGTAGGTTCCTAACAAGTGATATCAGAGCAGTTTCCATGGCCATGTTTTACTGTAGCTAAGATGATTCTTGCCAGTCATTCTACCTGTTAGGTATAATTTTTCTGTGTGTTTTTTATTTTTCGTTTTTCCTTTATAAAAAAAATCCAAAAAAATACAGTCTTTCTTTTCCAAAAAAATCATAAAATCCCAAAAAAAAAATATAATAGTTGTCTATGTTAGAAACCCTATGTCAGGGGTTTTAAAATATCATGAAGGAGTTGTTATTGGCTAAGATAGATAGCCCATAAAGCATCTAGTGAAGTGAGGGGCAATTAGGATATAATACCCAGGCCTTAGACAACACTCGTGCATGAAATTGAGCTCCCACGTATCTTCGGGTATATCAAGAGATAATCTAAGTTTAAACAGGATTTTATCCATTAGGAAGCTTTTCGACATTGTATTATCCATAGTCCATGGGACACAACATCCCATATGATTACCCTCTCATACTGTCAGAGTGGCAGATAGTGTGCTCAAGGGTATGTATGGAATCCTCCTTGAGTAGTGGCCTAAAATTTTGGTCCGAGCATTATTGTTTGTCACTATGGTATAACAAAGGGCCTATGGGTATTACATACTCCCTTTCTTAGCATACCCTGGTTCAAGAAAACAAAACAAAAACAAAGTATCATTTGCATGCAAATCAACCCATCCCTGTTCTGCTAACCTGCATTCACCATCCCTAAAAGTGAGCATATGAAAAAGGCTTTCCTTATCATAGAAAACAACTTGCATGCACCAATAGTCAAGAAAAATTTCTACAAGTGTTTGAAACATCCTATGGTCAGAATCTGAACAATCGGGATAGTGACAGTAACAGTCAGAATAGTAACAGTGGTAGTGAGGTTGATAGTAACAATCCTCTATACCAGTATAGAATTGTAGACTTTTAGTGTCATAAATAGATTTTTTAGTGTCCAAAAATTCCCTAAGGTCAGAAGTAGAAACTATGTCAGTAACCCTAGTACATGTGATAGGAACAGAGAATAGTGAGTGACATGGTGTTCAGGGTACAGACTACACAAGTCAGTGACAGTTGATTCCAAAGGGCAACTTTTGAACTGTAACTCCAAATCAGAAATCGAAAACACCAACACAAAAAAAATAAACATTGAAATTTTATTAAAATAGGGACATATCTTCACATAGAACTTAGATTGACTCAAATATTTAGCAAAAAATTCTACACTCTATTTCAAAAAAAATTGTCCTTGGCAACTCTTGGTCAAATTTTGCACCAAAGTTCTAAAAATAACAAATTTTGATTTTTCTCGCTAAGGCCATAACTTTTCATCAGTCCATCAAATTGATCCAAATTTTTGGGAATAGAATCTACTTGTTATTTTGCACAAAAGATCCTCAAGGACTCACTGGTGAAATTTTAAGTACAAGTGGAAGAAATTACCTTGACATCGACTTGCAACCAACAGGAGATCACAAAAAGTCAAGAAATTCAGTATATCTCCTCATTGAGCGCTCAAATCAAATAGCCACCGAAGTGGACCCTATCCTAAAATCAGTGTTGCAAATCATTTCCCAAATTAAATTTTGAACCCTTACTAAAAATAGTAACTTCTGAAATCCGAGGTCTATTTTTAGTAACTCAACACAAGAGGGATCGCAATGGCAAGCGGTACTCGAGGACAACAATAAAAGGATTTAGACTTGGGCACATTATTGGACTACCTACAAAAATCCATTGCTAACTTGACCTCTGCAAATAAGAACATAGGCACAAATATTCAAGAGCTTTGACTAGATCAGGATAACACTAGAATCCGTTTAGAAGAACAACTCACAGATATGGAGACCAAATCGCATGGTAGTACCAAAAATAAACACCATGCCAAAAAATCTGAATGAGGTCAATGAACACCAGATGAAAATCACTATGATCAGGATCCAACCTTCAGAATTCCTAAATTAGACTTCCCTAAGTTCAGTGGAAAGGATGTCGATGGGTGGTTATGTCGGGTTGATCAATTCTTCCAACTCCATAATGTCCATGTCTATCATCGGGTTCAGATGGCTTCCTTCAACCTAGAATCTGAGGTCTTACATTGGTTCCAATGGCTATGCATTTCTAACCCTGATCTATCTTGGGAGAACTTTGAGTCCCAACTACTCACCTAATTTGGCCCTAATGATTATGATGACTTTATAGGTGCACTAACAAAGCTGAAACAAACCACCTCAGTTCGTTATTACCAAACCCAATTTGAAAAATTGGCCAATAAAACTAAGGGTTTGAATGAGGGATTTTTATGAGTTGTTTATTTAGTGGGTTACGAGATGATCTCCAGGCTGAATTCAAGATGTTCAAACCCTACACCATGATGGAGGCTATCAGTTTAGCCCGATTGGCCGAATATAAAGTTTCATATCAAAGACGGACATCATGATTTTTGTAAAACTAATCTTCTTTCCCTCCTCGAGTCCAAAACCATACTAATAATAAACCTCCTACTTCCAAGTGGCTAACTATAGAGGAAATGGATGCATGTCGCATCCAAGGGTTATGTTATAATTGTGATGAAAAGTTTACAAAGGGGTATAGATGTGCAAATAATATATTGTTTTTAATAGATGTGGAGGAACCATAAAATAGTGACCATAGTGATGAGGAGAGTGATACAACTAAGGCACCAACTCCATAGGAAGAGGAACGATCAAAAACACTAGTAGAAATTTTAGTCCATGCTCTTGCCAGGATTACCACCCCACAAACCATGAAAGTTGTGGGTTATTTCAAAGGCCAATGTCTCACAATTATTATTGATTCAGGCAGTACGCACAACTTTATTGATCCTCAGGTGGCCAAATTGACCAACTATTATATACACTCATGCAATTATTTTGAATTCATGGTGGCCAATGGAGGCAACTTACCTTATAAAGGTAAATTTTGAAATGTCAAAATTCATATAGGGTATTATGAAATCAAGCAAGATATGTTCACCCTCCAATTGGGAGGATGTGATATTGTGTTAGGATCCCAATTGATGAGCACGTTGGGCACTTTCTCCTACAACCTTTTAGAACTATGGCTGCAATTTTCACAAAATGGACAAACATATACCCTCAAGGGTATCAAGGCTGGCCCTACACAAATTATTAGTTCCAATCGCATGGAGAATTTTGTTAAAAAATTCCTCCCATGGGGTCATTGCACAAATATTTTCAATTCAGCCACCCACTTCTACAACAGATCCCCTTCCAGCAGATTTGCAACTTATTCTAACCAAGCACAATGGCATCTTTTTAGAACCAACTACACTGACACCTCGTTGATCTCATGACCATGCTATTCCACTACTTTTGAGTAGTGCACCATCGAACATCAAACCGTACCAGTATCCTCATGCTCTCAAGTCAAAAATTGAGAATATGGTATAGAATTTGCTCAAGGCAAGTGTCATTCGACCTAGTACTTTTTCCCCTATTCTTCTCTAGTTTTGCTAGTTCGTAAGAAATATGGCTCATGGTGATTGTGCATAGACTACCATGAGATCGATAAGATCACCATCAAGGATAAATTTTCCATTTTGATAGTGGATGAATTTTTGGATGAATTACATGGATCTATACTTCTCCAAGTTGTACCTTCATTCAGGATACCATCAAATCAGGCTCAAGGATGAGGATATTTCAAAAATTGATTTTTGTACTCATGAAGGTCACTATGAGTTCTTGGTAATGCCATTTGGTTTGACAAATACACCATCCATATTTCAAAGCCTTATGAACAACATCTTCCATCCCTTCATGCAGAAGTTCATCCTAGTTTTCTTTGATGATATATTGGTTTATTTATAGCCGCTCGTGGGAAGAACACCTTACCCATGTGGATCAGACATTACAATTATTGGCCCAACATCAACTTTTTGCTAAATGGTCTAAGTGCTCCTTTGGTCTGACTGAAGTAGAGTATTTAGGACACATTATTTCCAAATATGGTGTCAAGGTCAACCCTAAAACCCTGCACTCTCAAAGGACTTCAGGGATTCTTAGGACTTACAGGTTATTATAGGAAATTTATTCGTAATTATGGAAAAATAGTAGCTCCCATCATATCTATGTTAAAGAAGGACTCTTTCACTTGGACAGGGCTCACTGATCAAGCCTTTATTGAATTAATTCAAGAAAGTGATGCTTTCGGTCGCACCATTGGGACAGTATAAATGCAAGAAGGGAGATCCTTAGCCTTTACCAGTAAGGCACTATCTGAGTGTAATTTGTGAAAAATACATATGCCAAGGATATGTTGTCCATCTAACATGTCGTCACCCATTGGATACCATATCTCATTGGGTGTCATTTATCCATTAAAAAAGACCATCAGAGTCTCAAATATTTCTTATAACAATGGGTTGCTACCCTAGAACAACAAAAATGGGTTTCTAAACTCATGGGCTATGATTATTATATCACCTATATGAAGGGAAAAGAAAATCTTTTGCTTATACTCTCTCTCACCAATTTGAGGCCCTCGGTATGATATGTTCTATCTCTACACCTATCCCCCAATGGATAGATTTATTACAATATGTGGTACTTCAAGATGCAGACCTGCAAGCTTTGATGGCTTCACTTCAATCTGATTTGACTTCATCCCTAGGATACAATTATGATGGCTAGAATTTACATTATCACTAATGCCTTGTTATTTCCTGTGCCTCACCACTCCATAACCTCTTCATGATGGAACTACACACTAATCCCTCTACAAGTAATTCTGGATTTCTTAAAATATATGAATACCTCAAGCGCACATTCTTCTAGAAAGGGATGAAACAGGACATCCGTGACTTCATTGCTACTTGTGATACCTGCAAATGGATGAAAGGTGAAATAATTCATTCTCTAGGTACTCTTCAACCCTTGGCCATTCTAGATCAGGTTTGGACTGTTATTTCTATGGATTTGATCGAAGGGTTACCTAAATCATGCGGTAAGTCTGTTATTATCATGGTAGTGGATCACCTTTCAAAGTATGCTTATATTTTCCCCTTTCCCATCCTTACACAGCCTCCACCATTGCCCAAATATTCCTCTATTTCATTTTTTACCTTCATGGTATGCCCATATCCATTATTTCTAATCGAGACCCAACCTTCACTAATCATTTTTGTCAAGAGTTGTTTAAGTTGCAGGGACCAAATCTCAAAATGATTTCAGCCTATCATCCGCAAATAGATGGTCAAACTGAGATTGTCAACAAATGTTTGGAGATCTATCTTCGTTTCTTTACATCAGATCATCCTTCTCAATGGGTGAAGTGGCTTCCTTTGGTCGAATGGTGGTACAACATGTCCTATCATACAGCTACCAATTTCACTCCTTTTGAGGTTTTTTATGGGTGCCCTCCACCCACACCTTCTTCATACATTCTAGGTAGCTCCAGGGTCTAGGCAGTCGACATTACTCTTCATCAGTATATCGATTTCCTTCACCATATAAAGCATAATTTGGACATGGCCCAACATCAAAAGCGACAATAAGTTGACCAACATCGATTCGAGTGTAAATTTTATGTGGGTGATATGGTTTTCCTTTGCTTGCAACAGTACAAACAGTCATCCCTCCAACTCCGTCGATGCCAGAAACTTACTATAAAATTCTATGGGCCTTACCAAGTCGTACAGTGGATTGGTTCCACTATGTACAAATTGGCTCTTCTTCCCACCTCCAAGATCCATCCTATTTTCCATGTTTCATCTCTCAAGAAAGTTATGGGCAAAGGTATAGGTTCAATCAGCATTACCAGAATTGGATGAAGAAGGGTCCATCTTACTTGAACTAGAATAGTTGTTGGATCACCACACCTGCACTCTCCACAATCATACCATCATAGAATTCCTTGTTCAGTGGCATGGGCTCTAGCTAGAAGATGCTACATGGGAGCCTCTCCATAAACTCCAAAACCAATTTCCTCAATTTTAGCTTTAATGATAAATCTTTTCGAATGGGAAGGACATGCTAGGATCCTATCTTAACACCATGTTGTAATTCTCACTTACCTATGTAATAACCCACTTCCAACGTGGGGATCCCATTTTAATGTTTTTATGCAATACTTAGTAATGTAGGTGGCAATAAAGGTACCTCACCAAGTGGTACCATATCATGTAACAATTTTTATCAATATTGTAACCGATGTAGTAAGATACCTCGCCAAGTACCATCTCATGTAACCATTTTTATCAATATTATAACCCCCATTTGGTGGAAAATTCTAGCTCAAGTGGCATATTGCATGTAAGCCACCTTTTGAGCATTTAGGTAGGGGTGCATGAAGTTTTCCTTTAAAAATATATGAATCCATGTATGAGATTATCCTTTGGAAAGATAATGAAATATTGAAGGAGGTTTCCCCCTTGAAAAGGCCTACGATTCAGTGTTACTATGAGATTGTTTCATTTTTGTAAATGATTTATGCATAGTGATATTGAGTTATTTGATGTATGTGAGTTATTTTTTAGTATTTTTTGTGAGTGTGCTTTATTTAATAGTAGGTTCCTAACAAGTGGTATCAGAGTGCTTTCCAAGGCCAAGTTCTACTAAAGCTAAGATGATTCTTGCCATTCATTCTACCTATTAGGTATAATTTTCCTGTGTATTTTTTCCAACGTCATCGAACTGAATTGAGGGTTGGTGATGAAATCCAACTCCCAAATTTTTAAATGATACATGTGTGTGTGGTGTTCATTTTAATCTTACATGAATTAAATTGCATAATATAGTAGAAATGACTCTTTCCTATATGCTTAAGTGTAAAATACGTTTCAATCTTCAGAAAGATGCATGAACTACTATGATTTGTATGGGTGCACTTTATTTCATGTAAATATGGCCTCTTGCAAGGCCTCAAGGCAAGCAAACAACATACAATGTCTAGCATGTTAGATTCTAGGTAAAACGTTTCATGCATAAGTCGTTGTTCCTAGAAACGCCTAGTGAAAATCTAAAAGAAGATCTAAGATATGCAAAACACCTAATTATTTCTTCTTTTATTCTTTCAATTCCCAAATAGAAATGTGCTTTAAGTTCACTATTTTAGACACACAAAAGTAGAAAAAAAGCTATAAAATATTAGAGAAGCTATACCAACCTCTAATCTAGCTTAGAGAACCAAGGTTTTATCCTCTATTGCTAGTCACTGTCAACCAAAGCAGCTAGTTTCCTGACCGCTGTTAGCAGGAGCAACTAAGGCTATTTTGGCCATTGTGGCTCAAAGCGGATGATTTATGGTTGCTGTAGACCAGAGTAGCTAAGCCTACACATAAAATTAAGTTAGTATCCAGGTAGAAAATGAAAAATCAATAGAGTTCCCATTGTGATCACAATTTTTAGCAACCTCGGGATGCACACACTACTCTTACTCTACTTGAAAATGTGTTAAAACCAAAATGAAATGAAAGACAATGAAAAATAATATAACATGAAAGTAACAAAGATATGTCTCTTTATTTGTATTAAAACCTGGTTACATTTTGGTCCCTCTTAGGGATACCCATTTCAATACAATAAGGTTACAAGTGGGTAAAATTTCCCCTTGCAAAGGGGTGGTGCGCTATCACAAGCTTTCCAGTTTCGCACACAAAAATATATGAGGTCTTACATATGCCTCCTTCCCCAGGTCTATTTCCTAGAGGGATCCCTTTTGCTCTCATATGTTTTAGATTCTGTCCAGTGAACTTGTGGCCCTGTAAGAAATGAAACAACAACACACGCTTAAATGTTTGGGAATGCCTCCCTGAATGAGGTTGTTAGTAATGAATATATCAAATGAAAGCAAGTGAAAACTAAATCGATGCTATGAATGTGAATGAATGAAATGAAGCTATGCTAATGATATGCTAAAAAAAATGAAACCAATTTCTAAAATCCTAAGCTAGGCCTACAGGCCACTGTCCAAGATAGCATCCGCTAAAGTGAATATTGCCCTCTTTGCTTCAAGGCTATGGATCGAATCTTGTATCTAATGTTGAAATGATGGTTGCTTTGCTTGATACATTGAATATCCTGTATGTGGAAAATCCTCAAGTGGACTCTCCCTCTCTTTGATCAAAGTTTCATCCTGGATCAAAATTGTCTCTTTCCCTCCAATGTGTCCCTTTGGTGCTCTTAGGCTTGCACCTTTTAAAGTGTGTGAAACCCTAGGTCTATGCCCAAGCCCTAGGACTAAATCCCTCATGCGTAGTGAAGGCTAGCATGAGAATATTTTTGTATTTTCTATGTTTAAATACTAGTTAACTAAATTCTAAATGCAAACTCAAGTCTCCCATGTGAACTGGTTGTGAAAGGGAATGCAAAGTTACTCTCGCTCACCTTTATTGCATGCAGACTACCAATTTCATCCGTGATTAGACATATCTATTGGTAAAATGATTTTTATGGTTTAGTCATTGTCGTCTGTAGTGGCTAAGATCTAGCTACTATCGTTTGTAGTGGCTAAGGTTTGGCCACTCTAAGCTTGAGCAGTTAAGGTCTGGCCGCTCTAGTCTTGAGCGGGTAGGCTTGGATGGGCTTAAAAATACCCCAAATGAGTGATGAGAACCACTTCTGATGCTTGTAAAGTCCAAGATTGTGTTATATGATATTATGAATGTGCCTATGTGAGTAGCTTCCCTAAACCTGACATGTTTTAGGTGTCTATAGAATAAATGTTGTAGAAGTTCGATGAGGTTTTCATGAGAGTCAAACACGCTAGTCAAATGATCAAAAGTTATATACTAAGCACGCAAGAATTTTTGATAAGGTATGAATATACAAGGATGACCAAGATACTTCATATCCCTATGTGTGCAAGTGAGTTCATTTTTGTGAGATGCATAAGGATACCACCATTGTCAGATAGGCTATCCACAAAACTTGTAATGAGGATCACCCTATGAATGTCATGATCCTAGATTTTTTACTTAGTAGGATTAGACCACTAGGTAGTATAGGTTACCAAAAGCTATCTCATCCACATGCAAACCTTGGTCTTCACACATGCAAAAGCTAATGTGATAGACATATCACCTTATGGCTTGTCAAATGCTGAGAATTCAAAGGATTCAATCTCAACATCCTTCTTTTATTTTATTTTAATTTAGGGAAATTTGATCATACTTAGTGATGATAATCACTATTTATTTTATATTTTTTTCTTTGAGCAAGGGATTTGGAGAGTGGTGATAACCACTATTTATTTTTCTTTTGATTTTTGTATTTTTGGGATTTTTATTTGGATTTTTTTTGGGGGGGATTTTGCTTTTGATAGTGGTGAAAACCATAGTTTATTTTAGGAAATTGGGTAGGGAAGAGCTTGTCCTTTTGCTAATTCTTAGCATTCTTGAACCATTCACATAGGGGGATGAGCAAGATAACCTTTTTTATTAGAGCGACCTAGACCACTTTGTGGGTTTCATATTTCCTTACAAAAAACTTGGATTTATTAATGTGAAAATATGTTGGGATTTGATGCAAACAAGGTACACTCTAAGAAAGACTCTACCTTCTAAAAATCAAGATAGCTTTCTACAAAATATGAAAAGAAAACTAGAGACGACTGAGTGACCAAAAACCCTAATGACATTCTAGAACAAATGGCTAGGTGAAGGGAATGGACACAAATGTGAAAAGTGATAAAATATGGATGGAAATAGTGAGTGAAATATGAACTGGTGTAAATGATGCTTTGAACAACATGGAGTTTGAATGATGACTAGTGTACAGTCTCGATGCTAGACATGTATGAGTAACTTGAAAGTGCAAAGTGTAATTATGAATATGCCTAATGTAAGCAATAATGAAATGCAATGGTATGCAACTTGATGAGATGCAATATTTTTATATTTTTTATGTTTTCGCTATGTTTTTGAAATTTTTATTGATATGTGGATGTATGTATATTTGACCAACAGGATTATTGGGGGCCATTTGAGCATTTTGGGGTAACCAAAGGGCTTATGGGTGCCTTTAGGGTCTTTTAGGGTGACCTAGATGGTCATGGACTGCATAGGAGCATTTTGGGGTGACCTAGATGATCATGGACTACCTAGGAGCATTTTGTGTTGACAAAGTAGGTTATAGACACCCTTGCAGCATTTTGGGGGTGACCTATATCGTCATAGACTACCTAGGAGCATTTTCGGTTGACCAAGAAGGTTGTAGACACCCTTGGAGCATTTTGGGGTGACCTAGATGATCATAGACTATCTAGGAGCATTTTAGATTGACTAAGCGATTTGTAGACACCTTGGAGCATTATGGGGGTGACCTATATGGTCATAGACCTCCTAGGAGCATTTTAGGTTGAACAAGTGGGTTGTAGACACCCTTGGAGAATTTTGGGGTGACCTAGATGATTATAGACCACCTAGGAGTATTTTGGGTTGACCAAGTGGGTTGTATACACCCTTGGAGCATTTTGAGGGTGATCTAGATGGTCATAGACCACCTAGGAGAATTTTGGGTTGACAAATTGGGTTGTAGACACCCTTGGATCATTCTAGGGGTGACCTAGATGGTCATAGACCACCTAAGAGTGTTTTAGTTTTACCCAGTGGGTTCTAGACACTCTTTGAGAATTTTTGGGTGACCTAGACATTCATAGACTGCCTAGGAGCATTTTGGGGTGGGGCATAGTACTATAGGAATGGAAATGCTACAAATGAAGGATAATCAAGGGTTCACGATCCTTGATTAACTCAAGTGAGGCTAGGTAATAAGTTTTGGGTCTGATCTGACTAGTGATGACAAAGGGACCTAACTTTTTTAATGTAAACTTGTCCCATAGATGGGACAGCAAATTAGAATTTTGTTGGTTCTATTTTAGAATGAGATAACCAACCTGAAAGTCTCTAATATGGACTTTTATTTTATAGGCTCTCTTAAGTTTCTATTGATAAACATGTAAGTACTCAAGAGTATTGGTGCATCGTTCATCAAGCAATGTAAGCTAAACTAGGTGGATCCTGCCACATGATGCCATCATTGATGAACTCCTATGATGAACTCCTACAACGATGCCAAATAATAGGGCATTGAAAATTTGGGATATTATATTTTGTTGTCAAAGCACACACATCTTTATTCTTGAACGATGTCCCATTATAAAAAATGATCTTGGATGGAATACCAAAATGACAAATGATATTATGTAAAATGAAATCCACTATGCGGGGTCCTATCATAGCAGTAAGGGGAATTTCTTCCACCAACTTTGTAAAATACTCAGTATCCATAATGATAAACATGTGATAGCTCGAGGAGGTAGGTGAGATTTTTCCAATTAAATCCAACCCCCATTTTGAGAATGACTAAGCTGACTGGATTGGTCATAGGTCCTGAGAAGTTACGTGTGTCAAGTTAGCATGGTGTTGACACTTACACACTTATTAACATACGTGCAACAATATCGCTCTAAAGTTGGACAATAATAGTCCATGCAAAGAATACACTTTACGATGGTCATGCCACTAAAATGACCACAACAAGTACCATCGTGTGCTTGGGCTATTGCCCAAACTAACTCTTGGTGCTCTAGGTAGTGAAGGAGGATACCTTCATATCCTCGATGATACAAAATATCTCCAAGCAAGACATACTTTTCCACATTTTCTTTAAATATCTTTTTGGTGTCTTAAGATAATCCAGGATGGAAATTACCAAGATTTAGATACTTCCTAATTTGGGTGGACTAGTCCTATTATGAGGAAGCCTTGATTGCATGAATTATCCATCCCTCTTGAATTTCCTCCTGAGTGAATGTTGATTTGGAAATAACTTGTAAGGATAGCAATGTACTACTATGAAAAGGGGTATGAGGGAACAAAGTCCTCCAAGCAGCATGATTCAAATGCTCATGAATGTGCACGAATCTCTCTTTATGAGGTTCAATTTGAATCAAGTGGACATCTAGCATGGCTTGAGTGCTCTCAAACTCAACCACAGATTGTGATTGCATTTTTACCTAAATTGTTTTCATCTCATCAACAGGGTTCTGCAGGATTAAGGACCCTAGGGAGGCCATTGTATCCACAAAATTATTATATGATCAAGGGAGTGCCTAAATATCATACCATTTGAACTTTACCAGGATTTTATCCACAAGGGCTTTAGAAGCTTGCAAAACTGGGAACTTGCACTGGTAAATTCTCTTGATCTAGTTTACAATGATCAAGGAATCACCAAAAATATTAAGCTTGGTTATTTTCATGGTGATAGTCATTTGAAGACCTATGAGCAAGGCTTCATACTCGACATTGTTGTTGGTGCACGAGAAGTCAAGTTTAAATTATAGGGGTATGGGAGCCCCATGTGGTGTGAAAAACATGATCTCTGTGCCACCCACTTGCTTGTATTTGGAGCCATAAAATAATAGAGTCATATCAACCTACGACTCAAGATCATCAAAATTAGGTGATTCTAATATTTGGAAGACTCCATCATCAAGAAGATTCATGCTAAGAGGTTGATCATCCTGGATAGGAGACTTTGCAAGTTGATCGACAATGAACTGACCCTTGATTTATTTTTTTCTAATAAATTCTAGGTCAAACTATGTCAACAACATGATCCATTTCACCGTGCGACTATTGTGATAAGTGCAACTCATCATGTATCGCAATGGATTATCTTTAGATACAACATATGTGGTATGGCTAAGCATGTAATGTCATAGCTTCTTGGTGGAAAAAACCACTTCTAAGCATAACTTGTTAACGTATGCATACTTGATCTAATAACTTACCAGGGTGCAGCTAAGATAATAAGTGGCATGTTCCTTATGCAGTTCATTATTTTGGGCTAACATGGCACCCAATACAATCTCAGTGGCTAAAATGTATAAGCAAAATGACACTCTTGGTCAAGGTGGAGCCAACACTAGATGTAAATCCATGTATTGTTTAATTACATCAAAGGCATCCTAACACTCGTCATCCCATTGGAATGCGACCCCCTTATGCAAAAAATTGTTCATGGGTCAACAATTGTTCGATAATTGCACTTTGAAGCATTTTATGTATGTGATCTTACCCTACAAGATGTGGAGCTACTTAATGGTAGTTGGGGGAGGCATCTCAAGGATTACCTTGACCTTGTTGGGGTCCACTTCGATGCCTCATTTATAAACTATAAATCCCAAGAGTTTTCCTGATGTGACACCAAAGATACAGTTCTTGGGGTTCAGTCTTACATTATGTTTAATAAGGTGATCGAGGACTTTGTAAAGACATCGATATGCTCATGACATAATAAATATTTAGCCAGTAAGTCATCCATGTAAAATATTATGCATGTAGTCATGGAATATGTATGGCATGACATGATGGTAGGTAGCACCAGTCTTTTTAAGGCCAAAAGGCATGACCTTGTAGCAAAATGTTCCCCAATGCATTGTGAACATCGTTTTGACCTGGTCCTCTAGATTGATATGAATTTAATTTTACCCTAAGAAACCATCCATGAGGGATAAAATTTCATGGCCTATTGTGGAATCTACCAGGGTGTTAACAATCAGCAAAAAAAATCATCCTTAGGACTCACTTTTTTAAGGTCTCAAAAATTGGTGCAAATGCAAATCCTCCCATTAGGCTTCTTTATGGAAACCATGTTGGAAAACCATTGTGGATAGTCTATTGAAATGAAAAACCTAGAATCAAATAGATTTTGTAGCTCATATTTGACCATTAGGGCTACTGTGGTATGCATATTTCTCAACTTTTTCTTGACCAACTTGGCCTTGAGGTCAAGCAACATATTATGGGTGACTAGATTTGGATCTAGTACTGGCATGTCTTTGTAAGACCATGCAAAAGCTACCTTATTCTTTGTGAGAAGGGCTATGTAATAAACTTTCTCTTTAGGGGATAGTATTTCCCCTAACTTGATATACTATGTATTCTCAGGATCTAAGCTGATGTCTTTGTCAATCATAGGTTTGATTGACATATGGGATCCCTCCTCCAACTGGTGAGTAATAGGGATCAAGTGGATGTCATCAGATAGAATTAGATCAGTGATTAGAACCTTGGTTTCCTCCTTAGCATGGAAGACATCATGAGTAGGCCTTGGAGAGAAATGAGGTGGTTGCAACATCTCATCGCAAGGCTAGTATTTAGAAGGTGATGGAGATGAATCTCCCCTATCAAAGTTGATTACCCCCAATTCAAGGTACAATGGCTTCAACAGGTTATTCGAATCTTGCAAGGGCTCAAATATATCTATAGAAATCATATTTATGAAAAAATGTTTTCCCCTATGTGGTGGGTGGTGTTCATGGACATCAATATGTCTCAATACTTCTAGAGGTGGTTGCAACGAAGGTTGAATGACTGGAGGTGGTCGATGAGGTTACAAGTGAGCTTACTCCTTGAGAGGTAAAATTTATCACCAATGGGATCATATCATGGGAACATGCACAAATAGAACTCATCCTCATTGTCCAAAGAGACAACTCATGCATACTCTATATCAGAGCTATTAGAGTCAATCGATGCGGCTCCATAGTCTGACTCATTGTTGAATGTCCACTCATAAGGGGACCCTAGATCTTCTTCCTCATTGATGTGGGGAAGAGTGCACAAACATTCAATTATCTCATAATATTGGATAAAATTGTGAGGTGGGTCATCATCTCCCAAGGGCATAGGGAAGTAGTCCCCTAGTAATATTATTGGGGTTAGTGAAAGGGTATCGCACAAGCTCATCCCTAAATTCTAGAGTCATGAACTTTAAGATATTTGTGAGGATGTCTAGGAGCATAGGTTTATTGTGTCCTAAACCATACTTGTCATAAGGCATTTGGTACTATGGTTGGTAAAGAACTCTAGTGCCTTGCTTATATATACCTAACCCATTGCCATGCCAATTACAAAGGTGAAGGTACTTCATGGCAAATTCAGTTTTCACATGTAGTTGATTTCCTCAAAAAAAATTTCTTCATACTCCTACTACTCATAAGGTTTGATGCCATAATAAAGACCACCACATAAAAAATTCATTTGATTAGAGGGAATACCGAGAGGCATGATATTACCTATGGGAAGACAAGGTCAACCCATATCCTACACCTACTCTATATTAGGGGTATTTGTAACATTCTTAACCATGTACTCCCCTAAATCTATAGCAACTAGGTTTACTATGACCTAAGGCTACAGATAGAAAAGGGATGAGAGTGAGAGTTGGACTGATTCATCATTTACCTCTTACGGGAGCTCCTCATCAACTTGGCTAGGGATATCCTTTGTGAATATGGTGGATATGGTTAGTTGGACCTCATCAATAGGTTGCTTTCCTGGGTTCCTAGGCAAAGGATCCACAAGTGTAATAGGTATCTCAGGGGGTGTCGATGATGAGGATGGTATGGTGTGTGATGGCGATGGATTGCTTGAAAGCAATGGCAACAAATTTAGACATGGTTCAGATTTATTTGGTTGAAAATCTAGATGGGTTGATGGTAAGGTTGACTTAGGGAGCTACTACAACATATTGTAATACTTGAAAGGCTCTAGGTCTATAGGGATCACATGGACTTGCCCTTCATGAGTGTACTTTATGCATTGGTGAGTGGTGAAAGGGAAAAACTTCATGTCCCTAATCCATGGTCTACCTAACAGGATATTGTAAGTAATCTCACCCTCCAAGATATGCCATAGTGTCGATATGGTATTTTCCCCTACTTGGATAGGTAGTATGATCATACCAATCATCGAGCATATGACATCATTGAATGCTTGGAGGGTGTACGTAGATGCGACAATATGGGTTGTTGGGGGCTTCAGATGCTTGAGAGCTATTTTAGTGATGATGTTGCTAGTAGACCTAGTGTCTATAAATACTCTCTTGTATGGAATCCCATTTACACTTGCAATGATGTGCAAGGGAGGATCTACCATATCATTAGAAACTGGTTTAAGTTCATTTTCTTGAAAGGTAATCATCGGTTCCATGCATTGTCATACATACCCCACAAAATTGCTGAAGGATTTGGACTCCTAGGGTTGAAGCTATATTGCCTTAAGGATCTCCATCAAGGCTTCTCTATGGTGTGGTGATTGTTTAATGAGCTCATATATGGAGAGCCAAGAAGATGTTGTTCTCAAGCTCTAAGCAAGCTTGCTCTTAATTATGGCCACAGATCCAAGTGGGAAGCTTGGCACAAGAGGTGATAGAGGTTACAACATCAAAGGAATCTCACTTTGATCCATAGGTGGGGCGATTGAACTTGGATATTGCCTATTTCTTGTTACAATGTTGATCATGTCAAGATACCCTTGCTTAGGGAAGGTATGGTGAACCTCATTTACCTAGGGCACTGGATTAGCCTACTCCACATGGATAGGCAAAGGGTCTTTAAAGACATCCATATATTGGTTGTTTGGTGTGATAGGGCTGTCCACCTAAAGGGTGTTCCTATCAATCATGTCTTGCACAAAATTATTGAACTTATAGCACATTTGCACATCATGCCCATTTTTCCTATGAAACTTGCAATATAGGTCTTCTTTGTATCCTTTGGGCTTCAGTGCATTTGGGTCGATAGGTCAACTCTCAGTAGATTGATTGAATTAACCACTAAGAGACACTCAAAAAATGAGTCCTTAAAATCTAAAATGGGTGTGAACTATCACTTGGTGTGACATTGTTGACTTTTCCCTTGATTATTCTGGTTGTCCTTGGCATAGTTCCAAGGAGTGACCTTCTAAATAGGCTTTTGAGGTGGTGCTACTTGGACTGGCTGTGGGACCCTAATGGCAACCTGATTCATTGCTACTAGCTTAGGCTACACCAGGATATTATTAGCATTCTTGTTCCACTCCTTGTGAGGCTTTGCAATCTCTCCCTCTTGGATCTTAATATCTTTAATGATCTTAGCCTATGCTATAGAATATTCAAGATTCAGATATTGTTGCAGGTAAAACAACAAGGAGATTGGATTTAGGTAGCTCTTGTCAAACATCTGAGTCAACTTCAACATGGGGAGTAGATAAGGTAGCTTGGTGAGTAAGGCTCACCACCTATTACCATAATTTGCTATTGACTCATCATCATACTATTTTAACCTAGCGAGATCTTCTAGCATTACCTTCCTCGTAGTGTTGAAGGTGAAGCATTCTAGGAATGCGTCTAAAAGTTGATCCAAATTATGGATGTTATGCTTTGGGATTTGGGTAAACCACTATGAGGCTAGGCTAGAGAGGGTAGTCACAAATATCCACAAAATCAAAGTATCATTATCCTGAATGTCAAAGCATTGACTCAAGAATTTAGTGACATGTTCCTGTGCATATTCTTCTCCTTTAAAGGTGGCCAATTGAAGTAGCTTAAATTTCTCTAGATAGGTAGATGTAGGAATCAAAGGATGAAGGGGCTAACTATGTAATTGGCACAAAGTGGGATTTTGAAATCCAAACCTGGAGATCTTGTTCTCTACTGACTCTAGGAACTCTAGTAATGCTCGATATGCATCCGAGCATTTAATCTCCTCATCCTTACTCTTATCTTGTGGTGGAGGTCAAGGATCCTCCAACCTATTGCGGTGTTGTGGTATGTCACCCCCTACCTTGCTAATGTATTTCCAAATATTATACCTTTAGCTCATGCTCAGTGTAATCCCCATAGGGCATCTCTCGAACCAGTCTATAAAGAGGGGTATCTACCCACTAGAGCATCCTATGTTTGGCCTAGGAGGCAAGTCCTGATATGGCCTAGGAGGTCATAGAGGTAACATTGGATAAGGTCTAGGAGACCTATCTTGAATGAGTATGGGTTTCCTTGGGTGGACTTCCTACCAATGTTTCATGGGGTTAGGCACCCTCATAAAGTTTTCTAGAATACTCGTCGGTATGTCGTTTGATTATTTTTTTCTCAAGATGATGCAAGCAGTCTAGTTGTTCTTTGTACCACCAAAGTTTCTTGAATTGTGCTTGGCATTCTGCATATCTTGCAACCACTTGATTGATTTGTTTCATTGTACGAGGTCTAGGATGTTTAGGAGTCTCACCCTTAGGTTGACCTCATTCAAGATAATTTGTGATATCTATTATGTGCTTCCCTTGATTTATGGCTATCACATTGACCTAATATTCAGGCCTGAGCATGGGCTCATTATACAGAGTGGGCACAAAGGCACATCATGCATGCGTAGTGTACTGATCTTGAGTATAATTAGGGATTTCCTCATGCTTTCCTTTATTAACGAGGAAGGGAAGGGTAGAGTTAGCACACCCTGAGTGATGCGTATCATACTCATCAGGTTTCCTAATCTATCAGACCCTATCAGGATGATGTAGGGGTGAGATCAGATCAACCTGCTCTACCCAATGTGTGATGTTGTGTTCTAGACTATGAAAATGTTTGTTATACCTAACAGGTACATGGATGCATGGCACCACTTTGTCTACTAGCGCCTCAATGTATTGTTGCCTTTCATAAAATAAGGCATGTGATATATCTAAATATTGGGAACACTCTTCCTGATAAGGTCCATCACCCATAGGGGTGTCCCGCATAGGGCTCCCTTGTAAGTGTGGTTCTCATCCCATTTTTCATGGACTTGGGTGAGTAGAGGCTCATCAAGGAGATATGACCAAGTCCTTGGGTATATAGCAGAGATGACTCATGTCTCCTAGTCCACTCTCTACAGGTTCCACCCATGATTGGGCTTGGTTGCGGGTGCACACCATTGTACGTCTCTACCAAATGCTAAATTATTATCTCCTTTACAAATTCTTAATGAAACAACAAACAAGAAAAGGAAACACTCAATAAGATAGATTTTTTTTTTAAAGTTTTAAATGTGAATCCCTAAACTATTTTGTGTGTTTTAGATGTGTTTTTATAAAATATGACCTTGTGTCACATGTTTGAAATCTTTTTGAATGATAATATTGTGTTTAATTGGATTTCACCTATATACTAGTAGCTCGACAACCTTGCAATGAACTCTAGGTTGCATTATCCCACCTATAATGTGTGGCGATGAAGTCCACACATGACCAAGGAGCACAGGTCCTACCAGTTCCTCACCTAGTTCACCCACAGTTTGTGATATACCTCTCCAAAGAGAGATACATGTTATAACCCATAGGCTATGATGGATATTGGAACTAGCCTTCACAAAGAACAAGGTTTGTGTGATTTGAGACAATGGGTGGACATGAAAGCCACCTCATTGAACTCTACTAGTGGATGGTGATGAAATCCACCTCACTAGCGTTTAAGTGAATCATGGTGTGTGTGGTTCTTTTTAATCCAAAGAAAGCAAACAATAAAGCATTCGATGATCATTCACTAAATGCATGCAAAAGTGTGTTTTACTTTTAGAGAGTTAGGATAAAAGGAACCTACAAGTGAATCTTACAAATGCAAACCCTAAATGCTAACCTACCCATTGGGTAGGCCACAAGCAATCAAACCACAAAGATGCATTGCTACTTTGACTTTTCTTATTTTTGTAATTATGTATTATGGGAAAATTAAATCTACTTTTAACCTTTCTAGGCAAACAAATGGTGTGATAAAAACCAAACTAAACTACTTTTGATAACAAAAATGAAATCAGAGGGTTTAGGTACCTACCTCATCACTTCTAGAACCTATAATTTTTGGGATTCTGATAAAAAATATCTCTGGTTTCTATTCACTCTAGGGTGGGATGAATAGTATGTCTACATTCATCCCAGGGTGGTATGGATTTGCATCCATCCCAAGGTGGCACGAATAGCAAATCCAAGTTCGTTTCATTCCAGAGCGACTAGCACCTGCAACATAAAAATATGAGATATGAGCATAAAAAATTACCTAGAGAAAAAGGGACTAGGTACTACCATGATTTACACTAAAGTAGGAAAAAATGGTGTACCTAAATGTGGATAACAAATTGCATCTATCCCCTATATCTAATGAGCATCAAATCGGAAGCATGCAAGTAAGATGGAAAAGATAGCAAGTAACAAGAAATGAAGCAAAGAAAATTGATTTCTTATTAATTGGGTGGATCAAATCTAGGTTACATAGATGTCCCCTTGAGGGCTCAAATTATTGATACAATTGTTACAAATTTTGGGTGCTCGAGGATCAAAATCCTTCAAGAGAATATGGTGCACATCTAAAGTCTTTTCGCGTACCCAAACTTGAAGTGGGCAGGCCAAAGGTTGCTGCCACTTTTATTTCTGATATTTATGTCCTACGCTACTTCCCCAATGTGT
Organism: Wollemia nobilis; assembly: GCA_028583015.1. NCBI lineage: Eukaryota > Viridiplantae > Streptophyta > Pinopsida > Araucariales > Araucariaceae > Wollemia > Wollemia nobilis. The sequence goes on from JAQPPZ010016892.1 coordinate 25,595,173, forward strand.
TGTATTACCTACACCTACACACAAGGAAACCAGAAACATAAAATAGCAAGTGTGTATGATCTAAAACATGTAATCCCCACAGGCAAGAAAGGGGCATATGTGATGTGCATATAAAAAATCAACTAAAGATGCTATAAAATTTTAGAGGCAATTAAAATAAGAGGTTTTTGGAATATGTCACAAGAAATTGCACCAAAATTGCATTCGTAGGCATGGCATAATCATAGTGCGCTTCTCCAACCTGCAAAACCCAATCCAAGTAATTTATGCCCCTACACATATCCAAAACATATGAAAATTGGATATAATGCATAAAATAACATTTTAGAACAACCCATATGATAATATTCTAGATATCAGGCTTGTATCCTAATGTATGCTCTAGTGTATCCCGCAAGCCTATAAAAAATTCAAATTGTGATATCTCGGCCAATATAGCTTAGAAAAGCATGAAATTTAAACTGCAACATCATATGATAATATAGAAAATGCCTATTTAAAAATAGTAACAAAATTTTTCACATAATTGTATTCATTCTAGGGTGGGATGAATAGGATCTATATTCATCCTAGGGTGGGACGACCTTGAATAAGGAGCCAAACGGTACCAAAAATGGGCTAGGATCTTCCAAAGCCTTGCAAAAAGTGGCTAGAACTACTCTATACCTTTTGAGAGATTCCCTACGGGTCTTTGTGCATCAACTTAGTCATTTATTTTGGTATAATAATCATATTGATCAAATTTTACTATCTACACTACCCAAGGAAAAATTGTGATCGAGCCACAAATTCGTACTCGAGTCGTATGCAGAAAAATTGTAATTTTTGGCAAAAAACCACCCAAAAAACATGAAATTTTTTAAAACTCTAGGAATTTTTTTGATCCTACCTCTGCCCACTCTACCTCTATGCTAGCCTCACCCCTCGTGATCACTAAATGGTGCACTGGTAGCACCATCTCCAATTTTTACCTAGAAATCCTTCATCCTCTTTTGCACGGTAAAAATGAATTAGGGTTTTACCCAATTTTCACTTGTATCCTTATTTTTTGCTTGCTTATTTTTCTTTTTTATCTCTTTTCCTCTCTCTTATTATTCTACGTATACCTTTTCAAGTTTTCATGAGGGATGTGTCCCTCATAAAACTCGAGGGGGCACCCTGGCCTATGAGGTATTAAGGTCCCTAATGCCTCGATTTGCATGCAAAACAAGAGAGTGTTCAAAATAACACTATTTTCACAACACTCTTTCTCTTCTAAACTAGCCACCCCATTTCTCTATGCCATATTATTTGTGAGTGTTTACATATTTTATTTGACACATTTATTAGGCAATAAATGCATCAAAGAGGGGGCAAAATGTAGACACAAAAAATTGACACACTTTAGTGGGCAATCTTCCTTGAGCCCTTTGGGAGACCCTTAGACTTGCCTAGGGTATGGGTTAGGCTTCTCCCCCCTCTTTCTTATTTTTTCCTCTCTATGTGAAATCATGCTCACCCTTAATAGGGTATGATTTTGCATAGGGTAAAATCATTATCAACCTTAATGGGGTGTGATTTCACATTTTAGGGTTTTCCTCTAAGGAAACCCTAATTATTCAAAGTTGGCATGTTTTACATCAGTCCTCCTTAGTTTTCCCACCCATCTCACCTTCAAATCCACTATATAAGGAGGGTTTGAAATCATTTCTAGAGCATGACAATGAATGATAATGACATATCATGATTATTATTTACAAGTGTTTTTAGTGCTCTCTAATTGATTTACATTCTTCCTCTCCCACAAGAAAGATAACTTTGAAGTGTGAAGTTTACTTTATTCTCTATTACATTGGATTGATGATTGCTATTGCTTGCTTTGATGGATTTGCTTTGAAGCCCTAAGGACATATCAAACTATCCAGGAGGTCTCGACCCTTCTTCATGCTTCTACACTATCTTTCGGGTGATTTTTCTCTTTTGCATGGATGTTTTGATCTTCTATATCATGCATTAGTCATTTTGCATTGATTTGAGGCCTTTTGCCTTGGTTCTATGAAATCGCACTTGGGTCTCTATGGGGTGTGATTTCATTGGTATGATATCACAGTCACCTGTTACAGGGTGTGATTTCATCCATACTATTTCTAGGGGTAAAAAACTATCCCCGATCCTAGATCTACATTATAGGCTATATATAAGTCATAGTTCTACATTCTATTCTATGGTTCTATCAATTTATTATATTGTATTGTGATATGCTTGATTTCCTCTAAAGGTCAAATTTTACTTCTATTTTTTAAAGGTCAACTAAAATGACCTAGGAGGCTTGATTGTTGCACTTCCAAGCACTATTGTACAATGTCCTAAGTAGGCTCCCTAACACTGATTATATTTTCCAAGTGTTTTCCAAGTTATCTTGTAGGAACAAAAATTATTGATGTCACTGGACAAAGGATAAAAGTTTGTATTAACCAATGGATAAGATAAGTGTTCCAATTAATATTTAGGTTATTTTTTTGGTGCCTTCTATTTCTATTATAAACCCTAGATCAAATTTTAATATAAATATTTTTAATTTATTTCTATAAATTTGAAAGATAAACAACATATAGTGTGCACTGAGGGTTAATTTTGTTTATGCATTCTCTCTTGAGCCCTTGCTTAAAGGTTTTCTATCTTGAAACCTTAGGGTTAGAAATAATCATTCTAGGGTTAGCTCTTGTCTTCTTGTATTATATATTTCTACATTTTCATTTATCTTTTATAGGATAAGATCTAGAAAGGCCAAAAATAGGTGATTGTCTTGAATCAAATATATCAAACATTCTTAAAAACTAGAGGACTTAGAGTGAGTCCTTAAACCATTCCTGGTGAACCCTTCTCCCCTTCTTTAGCATCAAGTGTAGAGAAAAACATACCCCCATGGTAACCTTGGATTTCTCTTACAAATACAACAAAGAAGCATATGTGGTAGGGTATTTTTCCCCCTCTAGAGTAGCTTTTCTTGGTGATGAAGGCCACACACAACTTATATTGAGTGAATTTGGAAGGCATGGAGGAGCCACTCAAAGAAGAAAATGTATAAGTGGAGGACTAAACAGAGTTGGTGTCATGCTTGATTATTTTTCCCTATAGGGGAGATTCCTCCATCTCCTTCAAATCATATTCAATGACAATTGGAGATTTCCTTTTCTCAGGGTGGGATTTTATTCAAGTGTACTGGAAATGAGCCTTTGACTTAGCTTTTGGATTAAAATATTTTCTCTTAGGATTGAATTATAATATCTTATTGATCTTAGGAGAGGATAGATTCTAGTTATTTTTATCATTATCTTAAAGTATGGGGTTCCCCTAGTGTCTAGACTCAGGGATCTATAGGTCAAATGAAAGGCTTCCTAAACATGGGCTAATCATGGCCTTCTAAGATTCCTTCTAAATGACATGTCTATAAATTATGATATGGAGGCCTTGATGAATAAGAAATGAAGAATACCCTTTATTGGCATTATTCATAGACCTCTCAATGAACCTAAAGATGTATCTAGGGATATTTATGCTCTTATTCCCATGGAGGTGATTTAAAAAGCAATATGGAAGCTTCTAAGAATAGTGTTTAGGTCGCCCACCATGAAATATTGGAGAACAAATACCATTACCTTATTCCAAGGCTTGAGGAGGGATTCTCTTGCAATTCTACCCTTGTCTTTGTCAAAATTTTCTCCTATTCCTTTAAGTACAAGAGTTTGTCATCCAAGGAATGTTTTTCTCTTTGAACAATCTCGCCATCATCAAGGAGCCAAGAAAATTTAACCAATAATTCAACATTGATTGTGAAATTGAGCCCTTTAATCATAACTTTGTCATCGTCCCAAGTTCATGCCAAATATTTGGAGAGCTCCATATCATGGCTACTAAAATTCTATAGGAAGGGGAGAAAACCCACATCATTCAGAATTTTCTTAACCAAAATTTCTAATTGGAGAATCTCAGGCTTGAATCTATAGTCATAGTCAGCCATTATCAGTGATAGGGGAAAGTGTATATGGTGGGATAAAGTGAAAGTATAGCCAAAATAATAAGCTTTAGAACAAAGAAACAAAAAGCAATATATGGTGGTAAGGGCACATTCTAAAATTAAGAAGAAAAAAACCAAGCATAAGGTTCAAGAAGACACTAGAATGCATGTTGTTGAGTGGTGTTTTCACCCAATTGTGAAAGCACACTCTCCGGTAGGATTCGGGTTCCAAATCCCCTCTTGCAAAGAAGTTAAACAAACAACTTCTCCAAGGTTCTTGTTATATTAGCATTTGCCTATGTGCATCAAATAAAGATATTCAATTTAAATGCTTGGAACACCTTAGTGATTGCAAGTAACTGAAAACAAGGGGCACTGTTGGTTTATTTTTACTATGAAAATTTAATGATTGTTCATTGAACCCTGATAAAGTAAATGTGAGTTGGCCCTCATATGACCACGATGTAATGCTTTAATTCCTTTTATCTTGATGGTTTTAAGATAGATTTTATCTTGCATTAAATCCTCAATGATGAATAGGGTCTTCAAATGTAACTTCAAAATGTCACTTTAACTTATCCCTCTTAAATGAAATCAAATTTTCATCAAGATGAACAATTAAGTGCTTTAAGGAAAAGACTTTCAATGTAGTACTCAAACTACCCCTCTTTCGTAAAATTGGAATTTTTATGAAGAAAGGGTAATTTTAGGCCCAAAATGAAATTTGTGAAAATGCCATAAAACATAACCCCTTCAATGAAATTGGAATTTCCATGAAGGGAATGTCATCATAGGCTCATGAATGCAAAACAAAACTGGAAAAATGAAATTTGACTTTAAAATGGAAAATTTCTATTTTCGGAATTTTAAAATCTGTAGCAAAACAGCAACTTCGATGAATTTTTAAAAATACTAAACAAGTCCGAAAATGAAATTTCAAAGTGCGTATTTGAAGTCTGAATTATAATCTCCGCAATGGTGAAATCATTTTTAGATTTTGAAATTTTTTTAATGTTTATTTTAATGTCTGAAAATAGGAAAAAAAATTCTGAAATTAAAATTTTTGGAAACAGAAAATTAAAGTTTGCATCAAAATAATTGCTGAAAACACAGCAATGCAAAAGCTCCTTCAGTTTGATAGCACCCCGTCCTGCAAAACCGAATACGTGAGAGTTTCGTACATGCAACCTAGCTTATTTGACTTGCAAAATAAACACAATCAAAGTAAACTAGGTGCTGGTTCCTAGGGTCTTAAATAATTTCCAGATTGCAGACATTCACATGAAACAACCCAAAATAATGGCATCAATTTCACATACAAGTCTGAAATCTGAAAGGAGAAAAATAAAACAATTAAAATTAAGCATGCAGAAAATTTCTCATTCTTTCTTGCTAACAAGGCCTGAAATTTCTGAAGAGAAGCTTTCACATTCAAATTAAAATCCCTGTTTTACAAATGTGGCCATGCCCAAAGTTCCCATTTGGCCACGCCACCATTTCCGTTCCCCCTCTTTTTACAATATTTCGATCGGATATTTAAACTTGCAGGAAAGCTCTTCCCCTTCGCAGCCCTTCGTCTTCCCTTCGGATTCGAGATGTTTTCCGTCAAAACAAATAAACCGTTTCATTTTAACTCGTTTAGCTTTTCTTTTCAAACGGTATTGTTTGTTTTACATCATGGCATGTTATATAAAACAATGATACTATATAATATAGTATAATACTATACAATATAGTAAAAATGAGGTAATCTAATATAATTATCATTATTGAATTTGAAACCGCCACCCATTCATAGGCTTTAATATGTCCTTGGAGTTATTCAACCAAACCGGCCTCTGTTCCTTCCTACATATCCTCCATATGGTATTTTATGTGATGCTATCATAGTCTGGCGATTTCGGTTTCCACAGTAGTCTCCTCTACCATGGCACTTATCACAATGGCGATATGCTTACCATCGTAGAACGCCATTGCTCACAGAATCGTTTTCCGACACACGATGAATAGACAGACCTTGTTCTACTTTCGAGCTACCGTCGAATACTGCTACATTTATCGAAGACAACAAAATTCTTATGGTCGCCTTACCATCTTACCGACCCTGGCCAAACGCTGCCAACGCTACGTTGCCGTCTGCGCAAGTCACAGCCACCCCGCAGCACTGTTATCCCCGTTACCCGGACCATCAATTTCGACGTCGTCTCGCATCCATTTCTACTTTGGTCATCCCTGTTGATGCCAGTATCTTTGTCAGCGTTGTTCTTTCTCTGTCAAGTGGGCAGCGTCGCGTCGCCCTAGTGAGCCCATATCACCACTGTTGAAACGCCTGGTCATTATTAAAATTTTCAAAATTGAGTCGTGTCAGTTCTGCCATAGAAACGACATCATCTACCATGGCAAGTGACGCTGCCTTCACTGTTGAACCTGACGCATTCCCTCTATTCGGGGGACGTTACTCTTGCGGTTGGTGAATTGCCCAGATTGCCAAGGGGTCCACATCCACGAAGCTGCGGCCCGAAATCCATCTGTACCGGTGAATGGGGTTTGATTTCTCTGACACGCCCTCGCTGTATTTACCGTGCCTTGGCCAGCTCGTCTTGCTGTACGCTGCTGTTGACTGACGAAACGCCAGACCCCGAATGCTTCTGCCATGCTGCCAATTTACATCTAAGATGACTGCCACGTCGGCAAACGTGACATCCACTGCGAGGGTTTACCATGATTCACCCTAATCTGTTCGTTCAAATTCAAGCTCCATCGACTGCTGGCCTATCGCCAAGCCCGTGCTCCATATTCGTCCATGGCATCACCACTTCACCTGTACATAAAACACGGGATTAGCAAAATAAATTAAAAATATAAAGTTAAAAAAAACTTTAAATTCATAACTAAACGTGGTGAATGAAGCCCATTCACCACGTTGTTTTTTATTTATATTTTATTGCTTTTTTTTTATATATATATTATCATTATTATATAAATTAATGATAATATATCTTTCATTTTATTTTTATTGAATAAATAATTCTTATACATATATATGATAGAAAACAATAACACCATGTTAGCGATAACATTGCTAACACAACATTGACGATAACAAAAAGAAAACGTCAACAAAAATCATCGACAAGAAAAAGTTGTCGACAATAAAATATCGTCGACAAGAAAAAGTTGTCGACAATATATCGACAATAAAATATCATCGACAAGAAAAAGTTATTCAACAAGAACCGACAACAATTGCAAAACCTACGACAAAACGAAGGATTAGACACTAAAAAAGAAATGCCAACACCCGGATATCAAAACGAAAAGGTGGGTCCCC